>OX344723.1:48199413-50599413 GCA_947034835.1 Ballota nigra
ACCACTTTTCTTGGAATGCGGCCTTTGTCAGTGTCAGAGTTGCTGCCTCGTGCTGATTGGTCCACGTGGCCTAGATTCACGGATCTTTGACTCAGTGGGTTTGACTAAGACCCACTGACTTTAGGTAGCTTCCTCGTTCACTGACTGATGATCTTCAGTGGACTGAACGTCTTCAGTGTAGTTGTCCTTCAAAGACTGTTTGAAGATCATTCCAAGAAGTTTGTCATAAGGCTGAATGACAAACTTCCCTGACCACAGTAGCCTGACTCCTTTAGGGCCTACTTGGTGCAGCACTGATCCTCCTGATCATGCTCTTCACTGAGTGGTCCACCTAACCTAGCTTAGATCAGCCCGGTTTACACTCAGTGGGACATCCTTCAGACTTCTCTTTTGGTTCAGGTTGCAAGCATGGCTTCAGTCAGTTCTCCTTGGTGTCATCTTGATATCCTCAGACTGTGTGGCTGAGTTCCCCCTCGTTGAGTTCCCCCTCGTTGAGTTCCCCCTCGTTGAGTTCCCCCTCAACTGAGTGTTCCCTCAACTGAGTTCTTCTCAACTGACAGCCTATTCTCTAGGAGCTAACCTAGCCTGACCTGAAACAAAAGATACTATCCTGACTGCTTTCAAACCTATTACATGTTGTTTTGGAAAATCATCAAAACTAAAACATATCCCAACAATTTCCTCCTTTTTGATGATTCCAAAACTTCTAGCCAAATGATTTTCTATTACAAGAATAATGTCAGAGCACAAGTAATAGTTTGAAATATGCAGGAATTCCCATAGTTTAACACGTTTAAGATCTGTTCGGTTGACCATTTTTCTTAACAAAACTGGATCAGTGGTCATGTGAACAACCCGCTCTGATACCAATTGATGGTCCCGTTTTCGAAGGGCAAAATGGGAATTCAGGAGCACAAGTTTTTTTTTTTTAAAACCTTCGCGTCGCACCCTGACTGAGTTCAGTGACGGAATACTCAAGTCACTGCGTTGCTACGAGTCAGAGCACTCAAGTCAATGCAGCTGACCTTCGAGCTCAGGCTCGTAACAAGGTAGTGACTCGAGAGACTGAACTCTCGAGTGCTAGCCTGATTCAGTCAGTGAGATGAATCTCCCTGACTGAAATGCTTAACTAAAGTTTTCTTAACAAAGCTCTCAGTGAGCTGATTTTCACAATACTTTAGTAAATACTTTGAAAGATAAGTACGCTCAGTTTAACGTGGTTCAGAGACTCAAGCTCTTACATCCACGGCCTGATTTAACAGGAAATCCACTACTTGAGATTCTTGTTTTTAACGTGCCAAGGTGCACTTACAACTGGACTCACGCCACTCCCTGGGTTGCCTCTCCTCACCTCACTACAAACCTAACATTCTTCTGAAAGAGTTTAGTTTGGTTTGGTTTTCTCCAACTAGGTGAGGTTTTCCTTTACAATGTGTTAGCCTTAAAGCTAAGATTAGGAAAACCTCTCTAAGCTAAGAGTTACAAGCTCGACACTCAATGAATATAAGTGATAACCTTAAAGGTCAGTGTCGTGGGTGTGTAACACTTCCTTATGACTCCCTAACAACTAACACACCCTCACAGCTTGTAGGTGTTTATTTTCTTCTTTTATACACAATACAACACACTTTACAATGAAGCTATGAGCTTGTATTTATAATGGGGATTCAAATGTATCCGTTGGAGGGAAGATACATTTGAATCCAACATTTAATAGTTTCAACCACTTTTCTTGGAATGCGGCCTTTGTCAGTGTCAGAGTTGCTGCCTTGTGTTGATTGGTCCACGTGGCCTGGATTCACGGATCTTTGACTCAGTGGGTTTGACTAAGACCCACTGACTTTAGGTAGCTTCCTCCTTCACTGACTGATGATCTTCAGTGGACTGAACGTCTTCAGTGTAGTTGTCCTTCAAAGACTGTTTGAAGATCATTCCAAGAAGTTTGTCATAAGGCTGAATGACAAACTTTCCTGACCACAGTAGTCTGACTCCTTCAGGGCCTACTTGGTGCAGCACTGATCCTCCTGATCATGCTCTTCACTGAGTGGTTCACCTGACCTAGCTTAGATCAGTCCGGTTTACACTCAGTGGGACATCCTTCAGACTTCTCTTTTGGTTCAGGTTGCAAGCATGGCTTCAGTCAGTTCTCCTTGGTGTCATCTTGATATCCTCAGGCTGTGTGGCTGAGTTCCCCCTCGCTGAGTTCCCCCTCAACTGAGTGTTCCCTCAACTGAGTTCTTCTCAACTGACAGCCTATTCTCTAGGAGCTAGCCTAGCCTGACCTGAAACAAAAGATACTATCCTGACTGCTTTCAAACCTATTACATGTTGTTTTGGAAAATCATCAAAACTAAAACATATCCCAACAGGTACGCATCGATTGTGGAAACAACAAAATATTTTCAATTATGAGTTCGGTACCCATAGGGAGGATGATGGAGGCTCTTCTGGAGCCCACTATCATAACGTTATCATTGGCTATCGTAGTTACACTCCCCTTTCTTTCTACCAAATTATGAAAATACTTTCTATCTCTTAAGATTGTGTTTGTGGTGGCACTATCTACCAAACATAAATCACAATTCGAATCCATCATGCCAGAGGAAAAAACTCAAACCTAATAGCTGATATGTTTACAAGTCATGTAAAAGAATAACAATTTCCAAATAAACTTAATGGATAGCATATATTAAGGTAAACATATCAAAGCTAAATCATAAATATCATATCAATCATGAAAATAAAATATCCGAAAGACAGGATCCAAATAAAAAGGTCTTAACAAAAAATAAAGTACTAAAATTATCAAATATCAGAATCACTCATTGTCTCCATGGTCTTTGGGCTCCAAGCCCAAGAGATCACCATTGTCATTGTCAAATTCTGCTTCAGGCTGGCTGACATGGTGAGATTCGACTTTAGGGGCCTTCTCCTTGTCGTCCTTCTGCTGCTTTAGATAAGCCTCAACCAAATTCTTGGGAGTTTGACACGTGCGAGACTAATGGCCTTTGCATCCCCATCTGTAGCACGACTGCTCAACCTTATCTTGATAGCCAGATTTTTATAGAGCGGAATTCGTGTTGGGTACACCCTTTCCACGATTCTGAGTTTGATTGTCGTTCGAGGTTCCATGACCACCAGATGTACTACGACCTCGGCCTTTGGTCCAAGTTTTTTTACTTTCTCTCCCCCTTCCACACTTGCGACCACTCATATTTCCTTGAGCTATAGCATGTGTTTCGGGCACTGCTTGTGAGCCAACCGGTCTCGAATTATGATTTTTCATAAGAAGTTGGTTGTGCTTTCTGCTACTAGAAGTGCAGAAACTAGCTCGAAGAGTGTAGTGAAATTATTGTCCCTGTACTGCTGCTGGAGTATAAGGTTGCTAGCGTGGAACGTTGATAGAGTTTTCTGTATCAACTGGGATACAATACGCTACAAGGCAGAATTGTACTCCGTCATAGACCTAAATTCTTGAAAACGGAGGTCCAACCAATCGTATTGTGCCTAAGGGAGGAGTATATCATTCTGTTGTTGGAAACGGTCCTCAGGGACTTCTATAACGCTCCGGTGTCTTTTTCAGTGAGGTATTCATTTTTTAGATCCTTATTCAGGTGATTCCTAAGAAAAAACAACGCTTTCGACTCTAGGCATTAGATGATTTCGAATCATTGACAATAGCTCCACTCAACTTAGTTGAGGCTAGATGGATCTCGACATCTTGCGCCATGTTGGGAAAATAGGGGTGCCTGAAATCTATTCGGGATGAAATTTAAATACGAATTTAAATTCAATTATTACTAGCATGAATTAATTCAAATAATAATTCCAACAACAAATTTATCATCATGCATGTTGAATTAATTCACATAAAATCTAGGCGGAATAAACAAGAATTTATGTGACTTACGTACCTCTTGTAGACTTGGCCTTTGAATAAACGGGACAATCACGATCTCGCTTTATCAACCCAAAAACCTTCTCAAGTATTTCCCTTTCGCCTTACTTGATCACCGGTGGGAGATGCTTTCAAGTAATTTAAATAACTAAGGAAAAAGAAAAATATATGTGCTCTTGATTTTTCCAACACATGGAATTATGTACTTGGGGATGAAATAAACACCCCCTATTTATAAGAGTAGTGACCGAAAATTGCAATATTTTATGGGCCTGGAGAAAATTTTTTCTTAGTCTCTAAGAAATCTTGAATATATCTCATATATTCTTTTCTCCATAATAAAATGTTCCACAAAAATCTCACCCTCCTTAATGACTTGTATTTTTTGAAAATTATAGGGGAGAATCCAAGATTTAGATCTTCTTGAATATATGAGATAATCTTGTATTCCAAAAATACTTATCTTCCATAATATCTTTTCAAGAAAATAAAAAAAAATCTTTTCTCTCCTAATTAAACTAAATTTTTGAAAATTACAAAAGAAAAATCAGCATTATATTTTATTTTTATTTTAATCACCTTATCATTATTGGGCTACTTGAGGGGCCTTTAAGGAGAATTAAGATTGGACCTCCTAATGGACTTCTGAATTTCAATATTGAGCCCCAATATAATTCAATCCATTAATATTAATTATTACCACTAATAAATTAATATTGCACTATCCATCTTAATCCATATTACGATAATATGGGCTCCCGGTTATTATTTCCCACATTTAAAATTATCAAGTCCATTAATTAATTAAGCCACTGAATAGCTCTAAATTAATTAATATATTTCACCCTGGAGTAAAGACAGCTCAACATTATTATCTGTACCGAAGAAATTAATTCTTCACTTGCAAGATTTGGTACGATAAAACTTCTGAGCCCACTAAGGGGACTAATCACACGAGCCGTACTCGCACGCGTTTCTCCGTATTAAATCTTAGCAACCGTCGTATGATTAATATTACTGCCCAAAGCACAAAGTCACAATAATTCTCACCCAACATGAATCAAAGCAGTAACCATTAAGCACACACGGTCCTATTTAAGTGACGGAGATTAAGAAATCAATAACCACTGAGGTCTAATTCTTCACATTTCAGAACAGAAGAATTTATCCTCGCTGTAGGTCCTCTTCAACACATACTAAATGTGCTAGTGCAATCTCTTAGTCAAGACAGACCAATCTGAGACTTACACATCGACTTTTCAAGGCGGATTGTTCAATTCCACCTAGGTCGTGAAAATGTACGTTTAGTTACAAGGTAACTATTAATGTTATCTTACGTGATAGGGTATCACCACATTAACTACAATGTAACTAGTACTATTATTAGCTGTTTGCAATAAATATTCAACATTCAATCATATCTAAAGCATATGCGATAAAAGAATTATTCTCATAAACAAGTGTTTGATACACGAGTTATACAAAGTAAAAGCATACTTTCATGTATAACTCCAACAATCTCCCACTTATACTTAAAGTCTGCTTTTTAGTATACATCATGCATGTCTTAGTGTAGTAGCTCTACGTGACATCTCATGTCAACCTACACTAACCTAATAATTCCTCCCACTTATACTTAAAGCAGATTGGCAATAGTCTTGACTCTCATTCCATCCACATGTCTCTCGAATGTATTCAGAGGTAGACCCTTTGTGAATGGATTTGTTAGGTTGTCCCCGACGCATATCTTTGCCACCTCTTTATCTCCTCTCTTAACGATTTCTCGTATAAGATGGTATTTTCTTTCTATGTGTTTACTGGTCTTGTGGGCTCTCGGTTCCCTTGAATTTGCAACTGCTCCAGCACAATGATTGTGATGGGCAAATTCAGAACAACGTCTAAGTCCACTAAGAAGTACTTGAGCCAAACCGCTTCTTTCGCTGCTTCATAAGCAATTACTTATTCGGTTTTCATGGTCGAATCGGCGATGCATTTCTGCAAATCGCTTCTCCATGTCATAGCTCATTCTCCCATGCAAAACACACTACCCGAGGTAGTTATTCTGGAGTCTATGTCTGATTAGAAATTTGAGTCCGTGTATCCCATGGGAATTAGATTGTCTGATTGTTAAATCAGCATTTCATACCAAGTTTTTTTTCAGAAACTAAAGAACGCATTTAATTGCAACCTAATGTGCTTTCCCGGGGTTACTTTGATATCTTGCCATCATACCCACGACAAAGCAGATATCCGGTCTCGTAAACAACATTGCATACATAAGACTTCCTACGTCCGAAACGTACGGAACGTCTTTCATGTCATCTATCTCCACTTGCGTCTTAGGGCATATTTCTTTGGATAGATGGATTCTGTGCCTAAAAGGTACAAAACCTTTCTTGGAATCTTGCATGTTGTATCGCTTCAAAACAGTGTCTTTGATGCAACGACTATGGTGCTGAGAATGCGACAGACAACAGGACTATGGTGCTGCACAACGGATTTCGAAAAAAAAAGGAATAGATCACCAAATTAAAGTGAGATAATCCAAAAATTAAAAAATGTGAATGAATCTGACCTTTGCGAATTAAATTGTGCAATAGGGGGAGCGGCGTCGGCCGTGTGCAATTGAGGCGGAGACGGGGGCAGAGCAACTGCGGCGGCGACAATCGTCAACCGTGAAGAACGGTGCATAAATTCTTCGTTGGGGAATGGAGCGGTTCCAAAACTATCACTGAGGAATGGAACGGTTTCGAAAGTAATGAGAAAATACACAAATAAAGGGTTTATTAAATGATTAATGAGAGAATTAAGAGGGCCGAGAATTAATTAGATAATTATTCGACGAAATCAACTATTTAATTAAAGAAGACAAAATGTCAATTTTTAATTAACGTTTAATGAATTTATGTGCTTCCTTTTATTTAGAGGGGTGTATTGGTTATAGAGTCTATAAGATTTTTTTAGACTTTTAAAGTATGGGGGTATTCAATTTAGATTTTCAAAAGTCTTTAAAAATCCTGAGGTATTCAATACGGATTTTAAAAAGTCTTAAAAAATCTTTAGGTATTCAACAGTTTATGGATTTTAATACTCCACGGATTTTCTTAGATTTCCCTTCCAAAATATGAATAGATTTCACTCTTCAAAATCTCTTCTAATAACCAGAGATTTCTACGGATTTTGAAAAGTCTTAAAAAATCTTTAAGTATTCAACAGTCTATGGACTTTCTTTAATTCTTTTCCATTGGGATATTAACGGGGCGAGGACGGGGGGTCATTCCCCATCTCCGTCCCTACAAAATAAATGGAGAAATTTTTTCCCCCATCCCCGCCTCACCGGTGATCCCCGTCTCGCGGCGATTCCCCGTTCCCCATCTACTTATTTTTTTATCTCATTTTTAAAATATAAAAAAAAATTAAATTAAAAACTTTAATCATACACAACAATTACTTTAAGTTGGTGTTAAAAAAATTAATTTAAACAATTTGAAGAACCTCTAATTCTAATATTTTTAATTAACATATATACTAAAGTGAAAATAATATAATTTGGAACTAATAACATAACATTAAATAAAAAAAATGTAATTTTTAATAAATAGTTAATTGAGTAGGAAACTATGAAATATTTATTTGTAATTTACTTTAACATTAAAATTATATATAAATATATTAATTATATAAAAAATAATGCGGTTCCCCGCGGGGAACGAGACGGGGATCCCCCGGGATGAGAATACTATCCCGGTCCCCGCCTACGGGGCAAAAAAATTCCCGTCCATGTTTGCTTTGGGGATTACACCCGCACCCCCCGGTTGTTAAGTCTACTCTTCAAAAAATATAAATAAATTTTACTCTCCAAAATCTCTTCTAACAACCTGAGACTTCTAATGAGGGCGAGGTATAACGGTGATGGAAATGAAGATGAAATAATAATGTATTTTTTTAACTAATATATTTTTTTTCTAAATAATTTGGATAACTTTTTTTTATATATAAGTGTGTCCCATATATATTTGCATCAATGGTTCCAGCGCCGGGGTCTATGTAAATCCATGTAAATCAATAAAAAAAATGTATTCCACAATACTGTAAAGTCTATGAAAATTCAAATAAATCAATAAAAAAAGTCAGTCAAACTCTACATGGAGTCTATAGATTTTCTAAATCCACAGACTTTTTAAAGTCCAAAAAAATCCGATAGAATCCCAATTGAATACACCCCTCTTAGTTTGCAGCATTAGTTTGCCAAAAACATTCCTTATTTGATTAATAAAAAATCTTCACGTGTAAATTCTTTAGACGAGAATGTATTTGGTCAAATTTAAGATACTTATCATACTTTATCTTTGATACGTATTATTCCATGAAAATTAATTATTGTACCATATTTACTTGGTATGTAATGTAGGCGTGATTCAAAGTCACTACTTAATTTTTATTTTATTTTTTTATACTCGGTATCCGATTTATTGGCCGACTAATCCGTCCACTAGCGGGGGGCCCATTTTAAGCCATAGCTTAGCTCTGTATGGACTGATCCATCTCGGGAATTGTTTGCACCTAGTAGATTTCGAACTTGAGACCTATGGAGCTGTTGGGAAAATAGGGGTGCCCGAAATCTATTCGGGATGAAATTTAAATACGAATTTAAATACAATTATTACTAGCATGAATTAATCCTAATTAATTCAAATAATAATTCCAACAACTAATTTTCATCATGCATGTTGAATTAATTTCACATATTAACTAAGCGGAATAAACAAGTAAATATGCGATTAACGTACCTCTTGTAGAATTGGCCTTTGGATATACGGGACAATTATAATCTCGCTCTATCAACCCAAAGCCTTCTCAAGTATTTCCCTTTTCACCTCACTTGATCACCGGTGGGAGATGCTTTCAAGTAATTTAATAAACTAAGGAAAAAGAAAAATATCTATGCTTCTTGATTTTTCCAACACATGGAATTATGTACTTGGGGATGAAATAATCATCCCCTATTTATAATATGTAGGGGCCAAAATTTTAAGTGATATTTGGGCTTGGAGAAAATCTTTTCTTAGGCTCTAAGAAATCTTGAATATATCTCATATATTCTTTTCTCCACAATAAAATATCCCACAAAAATCCCACTCTCTTATTATGGCTTATAATTTTCGAAAATTCTATGAAGAGATCCAAAGATTTGGATCTTCTTGAATATATATGAGATATTCTTGTATTTCAAAATACATATCTTCCATAATATCTTTCCAAGAAAATCAACAAAATCTTTTCTCTCCAAGACATGCAATTTTCGAAAATCATATAGAAAAATCAGCAATATATTTTCTTTTTATTTTAATCACCTTATCATTATTGAGTTACTTAATGGGCTACTTGAGGGGCCTTAAGGAGAATAAAGATTGGACCTCCTAATGGACTTCTGAATTTCAATATTGAGCCCCAATATAATTCAGCCCATTAATATTAATTATTACCATTAATAAATTAATACTGCACTATCCATCTTAATCCATATTACGATAATATGGGCTCCCGGTTATTATTTCCCGCATTTAAGATTATCAAGTCCATTAATTAATTAAGCTTCTGAATAGCTCTAAATTAATTAACATCTTTCACCTTGGAGTAAAGACAGCTCAACATTATTATTCGTACCGAAGAAACTAATTCTTCACTTGCAAGATTTGGTACAATAAAGCTTCTGAGCCCACCAAGGGGACTAATCACACGAGCCGTACTCGCACGAGTTTCTCCGTATTAAATCTTAGCAACCGTCGTGTGATTAATATTACTGCCCAAGACACAAAGTTCGAAGTCGCAATGATTCTCACCCAACATGAATCAAAGCAGTAACCATTAAGCACACACATTCCTATTTAAGTGACGGAGATTAAGAAATCAACAACCACTGAGGTCTAATTCTTCACCTTTCAGAACAGAAGAATTTATCCTCGCTGTAGGACCTCTTCAACACATACTAAATGTGCTAGTGCAATCTTTTAGTCAAGACAGACCAATCTGAGCCTTACACATCGACCTTTCACGGCGGATTGTTCAATTCCACCTAGGTCGTGAAAATGTACGTTTAGTTACAAGTAGACTGTTAATGTTGTCTTCCGTGATCGGGTATCACCACATTAACTACAATGTAACATGTACTATATATTGAACGGTTTGCAATAGAAATTCAACATTCAATCATAACTAAAGCAAATGTGATAAAAGAATTATTCTCATAAAACGAGTGTTTGATACACGAGTTATACAAAGTAAAAGCATACTTTCACGTATAACTCCAACAATCTCCCACTTATACTTAAAGTATGCTTTTAGTATACATCACGCACGTCTTAGTGTAGTAGCTCTACGTGACATCTCATGTCAACCTACACTAACCTAATAATTCCTCCTACTTATACTTAAAGCAGATTGACAATAGTCTTGACTCTCATTCCATCCACATATCTCTCGAATGTACTCTGAGACAGACCCTTTGTGAATGGATCCGCTAGGTTGTCACCCGACGCTATCTTTGCCACCTCTATATCTCCTCTCTTAACGATTTCTCGTATAAGATGGTATTTTCTTTCTATGTGTTTGCTGGCCTTGTGGGCTCTCGGTTCCTTTGAATTTGCAACTGCTCTGGCATTGTCACAAAAGACAGTTATCTTGTCGGGCAAATTCGGAACAACGTCCAAGTCCACTAAGAAGTTCTTGAGCCAAACAGCCTCTTTCGCTGCTTCACAAGCAGCTACATACTCGGCTTCCATGGTCGAATCGGCGATGCATTTCTGCTTTACGCTTCTCCATGAAATGGCTCCTCCTCCCATGCAAAACACACTACCCGAGGTTGACTTTCTTGAGTCTATGTCTGATTGGAAATCCGAGTCCGTGTATCCTACGGGAACTAGACTATCTGACTGGTAAATCAGCATCCGCTCCCGAGTTCTTTTCAGATACCTCAAGATGCACTTTACGGCAGTCCAATGGTCTTTCCCGGGATTACTTTGATATCTTGCCACCATGCCCACGGCAAAGCAGATATCCGGTCTCGTACACAGCATTGCATACATAAGGTTTCCTACGGCTGAAGCGTACGGAACACCTTTCATGTCATCTATCGCCGCTTGCGTCTTAGGGCTCATTTCTTTCGATAGATGGATTCCGTGTCTGAAAGGTACAAAACCTTTCTTGGAATCTTGCATGCTGAAACGCTTCAAAACAGTGTCAATGTATGAAGCTTGCGATAAGCCCAACATCCTCTTCTTGCGATCGCGAGTGATCTTGATCCCAAGGATGTGACCGGCTTCCCCTAAGTCCTTCATATCAAATTATTTTGACAGCCATACCTTTACGTCTGACAATACCTTTACATTGTTTCCAATGAGCAGAATATCGTCTACGTATAATACTAAGAATACCACCGCAGTTCCATCACGCTTCTTATACACACAACTTTCGAACTCGTTTTGATCAAACCCATAAGACTTAATCACTTGATCAAAACACTGGTTCCAAGTACGCGATGCTTGCTTAAGTCCATAAATGGATCTCTTGAGCTTGCATACGAGATTCTCTTGGCCTTTTTCAATAAAACCTTTGGGCTGTTGCATATAGATATCTATCCCGTCAAGACTTCCGTTAAGGAAAGCCGTCTTGACATCCATTTGCCAGATCTCGTAATCTAGGTGCGCAGCGATCGACAAGAGAATACGGATGGACTTAAGCATAGCTAAAGGCGAAAAGGTTTCCTCATAATCGATCCCTTCTTTCTGAGTATACCCTTTGGCCACAAGCCTCGCTCTGAAGGTTTCAACCCTTCCGTCCGGTCCTCTTTTCCTCTTGTACACCCACTTGCATCCAATGGGTTCTACCCCACTGGGTGGCTCGACTAACTCCCACACTTGATTATGATCCATCGAACCCATCTCGGCTTCCATTGCCGTTTGCCACGACTCCGTGTCTTTGTCTTGGATTGCCTCGTCGTACGTCTATGGGTCTGATTCAACACCAGGAACCAAATCCGAAGATTCTCATATCCCCATGAATCTCTCGGGTTGCCTAGGAACCCTCCCACTACGACGGGGTTCCGGTTGTGAAGATGTGACGTGTGGTACATCATCTTGTATACTTGGCATCGAGGTTTGACCTCTCAATTCTTCTAAGGTAATTTCACTTTTAGGTTTCCGATTGTTCATATAGTCTTCCTCCAAGAATTTAAAGTGTGTACTAATCATGGTCTTTTGATCCTTGGGACTATAGAACATACACCCTTTCGTTCCCGCAGGGTATCCTATAAACAGCCTTAATTCCGAACATGGATCCAACTTACCGGCTTCCTTGTCTAGCACGTATGCCGGACAACCCCAAATCCGCAAATGTCTTAGACTGGGCTTGCGCCCGGTCCATAATTCCATTGGGGTTTTAGGAACCGATTTGGATGGCACCAAGTTTAGAATATAAGCCGCCGTTTCCAAGGCGTTACCCCAAAACGACTTGGGTAAATCCGAATATCTCATCATGGATCTGACCATCTCTAAAAGAGTCCGGTTCTTTCGTTCCGCCACACCGTTCTGTTGAGGGGTTCCCGGTGCGGTCAACTGGGATACGATCCTTTCGTCCGATAGGTAGTTCAAGAATTCATCGCTGAGGTATTCGCCTCCACGATCTGATCGTAGAAACTTGATACTTTTTTCCCTATGTTTCTCGGCTTCGGCCTTAAACTCTTTAAACTTTTCAAAAGTTTCAGACTTATGCCGCATAAGGTAAATGTACCCATATCTTGAGTAATCGTCAATGAAGGTAACGAAATACTCATACCCCATTCTCGCTTTGATCGTCATTGGACCACACACATCGGTATGAATGAGTTCTAACACTTACGTGGCTCTATTCCCCTTGGCTCCAAATGCCCTCTTGGTCATCTTACCCTCTAAACAGGATTCACAAGTTGGAAACGACTCGACTTGGAGCGATTCCAAGGATCCGTCTTTCACCAATCTCTCTATCCGCTTTAGATTAATATGACCTAGTCTAAGATGCCATAGAAGTGTTTCGTTCATCTTCGAAGAACGCTTTTTTTTATTACTCAAAATGATCGACGTGTTATTAGATTCATTATTTGAGTGGTGTGCACACTTAATCGTATAGAGATTGTTTACCAACGTTCCATGACAGATAACATCATTCTTAAAAGAAACAGTAACAACTTTATTAAAAGTAACTGAATATCCATCAAAAAACAACTTAGAAACCGAAATTAAATTCTTCCTAAAGTTTGGAACGTATAAAACATCTCTTAAAATTAAAACTCTATCTTCAAAAGATAGGTGCACGACTCCCACTACTTTAGCTGTCACTCTCGTAGCATCGCCCAAAGTGATGGTGATCTCATTCTTGCTAAGTCGCCGGGTTAGCTGGAACCCCTGAAGAGTGAAACAAATATGATCAGTTGCCCCGGTATCCACTACCCAAACGTGGGCAGCATACGCCGCAACATATGTTTCAACGACTAAAGCATGAGACTTACCTTTCTTTACCGCCTTCTTAGGCTTAGAACAGGTAGACCTCCAATGTCCTATTTCCCCGCAATTGAAGCACTTACTCTTACCGGATATCTTCACGCCGTACGGCTTGAAAGCTCTTTTCTTGCCTCCCAAAGTGAGTCTACTGGTTTGGTTCCGATCAACCACCTCCTTCTCAATCTCACCTTCCATTGGCCTAGATTTCGAGAAAAAGCTCTTGATCACCAAAGCCTCGTCCCTACTCCCCAAGTATGACTCTACCGTTATCAGGGCTTTGAGCAGGGTATCCAAAGTGAACTTTTGTTCAGATAACACGTATTCCCAAAAGAACCCATCAAAACTACTCGATAGCTTTAGGAGTATGGAATCGATTTGACTTTCTTCACTTTGTCCGGCACCAAGAAACTCGAGTTTCTCAAACTCACGCCTAAAATTGAGAACATGATCCCTTACAGGTGTTCCCTTCACCATTTCCTTCGTGAGCTTCTCACGAATGGTGAACAGATTCGCCATGAGGTTCTGATGTTGAAACATCTCTTCAAGGCTATTCATGATATCAACAGCCGCTTCAATGCCTTCATGAATGCGCTTCAAATCCTCAGACATAAATGTCAAGATGATGTGCTTCATGTGCTCATTGGAATGCTTCCAACCATCGAATATCGCCTTTTCCCCATTACTTGACTTATCATTAGGTTTCTTGGGTACGTCAACGCTAAATATCCAATAGTGTTCTTGCGCAGGAAGGACCATGTTTATATTACGTTTCCAATCAACATAGTTCTCACCAACAAGTTTATTATCTTTAAGTATACTATACAGTGGATTAAAAGGTTGCGACATGATGAACTGAGAATAAAACATACATTCATATTAATATCTAGAAAAATACGAAATTATCACATAATTTTGATCACATCAATTATATTGAAACCTTAAAACAATATAATCATGCATCAGCCAACATCTCGAAACAATTTAAATGCGCCACGAGGGGTGGTCTATACATTTAAACACATTCAAGCGGATTACAAACTTAAAAGTTACAAATCCTTAATTCAAAATTAATAGTTGGCTCCCACTTTGACCACATAGAAACTGACAGGGACTCCGAGGGGAGTAAGTTAATATCAATTCCCTATGCCTAAGTAATAACCATAATTAAATACATGATTATTATTTCGCTTTTAGCAAGCCACTCGTGGTGAGGGTCAATACCGCCACTAGTAATAATCCACAATCATCCTTTTGGAATTTATTCATGTGAAATCCGTTCTTTTGGCCGATCCGAGGGGGAAATGTATTCCAAAAGAACTTCACAAATAAATAAATTATGGATGTCAAAATAATCCAATTTTAATATCTGAAATAAAATTGCGATTATAAAAACATACTTAGTAGTTTTCGAAAGTAAGGTTTTTCTTGGACAATTAAATTCATGCAAACACATATTAACAAATAATAATAGGTGCACGATGTTGGTGATCAATTTTTATCGAATGGATTAGTGACTGTTTAAGTTCGGTTTAATGATCATCAATCAATTACGTGTGATTGGTTACCACCGTAAATGGTAAATCGAGGGTATTTCTTAAGCTGGAGAACAACTATTTATAGAGACTAGCAAGCATGAGGTGTTCCTGACTCTTGGTCTCCCTAGCCTGCATGCTTGACATGTGTCCTTTGACTCTAGTTTGACCTTATCTAAGCTAAATCTTAGTTACAAAGTCTTCTTTGGTCTTATCTCGGACTTCATTGTTGTTCGTCCATGTCGGTTTAAATCGATCTAGGATAGTTCTTTCATAGAAGTTGTTCGCCGTTTGGGTGTATGGCTCAGAAGTTGTTCGCCTTTGTGTCTTGCACAGATTGGCTTTGGGATCTTAGTCCTTTGTTCGTCAGCATACACCTCTTAGGCTGATAACTGTAACACTTTTACCAATGTATTTCGTCATTATTGACTTGGTGGTGGGTCCATATTTGGTCTTTGGTCTTTAAACATGTTCGCCAATATCTTGTTCGTCGGTATAGTTGTTCGTCACTTTATACACTCCTTGGATTAGTTTATGCACCCCGGCTTGATTTTCTTTATTGATTTGATTTGGGGTTGATTTCTCGTAATCCTTCTCATGGCTTTAATCCTTGATCGCCTATCATTGATTTATGTTTGCCTATCAACAATTGCCCCCTATCCTGGCTATATGTTGCCCCTGACGAGCAACTTTGTGGCGAGCAACTATAGTTAGGATATTATACTGGTGTGGATTTGGACGAACATCATTGGTCTTGGCGAGCAACAAATGGTACGTCGTTCCGTCTCCCCAAGGTCTGGAGGTTGTACGAAGATGACGTGGGCGGCATGATTGTGCGCCGCCCATGCGCGAGCAATCCCGAGGCCACGCGTCCCTATTTTTGCAAATAGGCCCTTCAATTTTCAACCTTGCTCGGATTATACCCCATTTTTTGGCAGCTTGGTCCCCATTTTTTAGGGTAATTACGGGTTTTACCCCATTTTTTCTTGGAGTATATATATGAAATAAACTGAAATTTTTCCCACTTTTTCCATTTCTGCTACAGTGCTCCGGCGATTTCATCTTTCTCCGGCGATCTCGGGCTCTCCGGCATCCGTTTCTCTTGCATTTGGCCTCAAATTTCATTCCCCAGGTAGTTATTTTCTTATCTCTTCTTCTTTCTCTCTTTTTCTTCCATATCTGCACCTTCGCCGCCATGTGGGGAAAGTTGCGCCGCCGTCGTCCGCCCAGGACTGCCACCGGAGATCAAAGAACCTGGCTACTCCCCTTAAAAAATTCTTTCACCTAAATTGATGTCCTCCCACTCGAGCAACAAAGGATCAGAGGAAACCCTTGACCCCCTCTTCCCCATTGTGGCCCGTGAAAATCAACCCCCCTTCGAAAACTCCTCGGCATCGGACCCCCACGTGGACTCCGTAGTTCGATCGGTGGAAGATACCGGTGCTCGCCCGTCTGGGAGAGAGGTGGTGGTTGTTGCGAACAGGGATCCCGAGGGGGACTCTTCATCCAGCGCTGAATCGGAGGATCCCCAATTCGACGAGTTGACTCGCGAATTTTTGGAAGGGATAGAGTTCCCATCTCCAAGGATGATGGAAAACAAGATCCCCGCTGGAGTTGCTCGGCCTTTTGAATGGTGAGCATATGCTGAGGAAACGCGAACAACTTTGCTCGCCCATAAAGAGAAGTGTTGGATTTGGTGAAGTCCGAATTCTAGGCGAGCAAGATTAAAAGTGTTGTTCGCGAATATGAGTTGGATTCGATCTGGGAGACCTACAAGATTCCCTATGACATCCACATGTGGGCCCCCAAGAGAAAAGAGAGAGCTGATCGCCCACCCCCAGGATGCACGGCGATCAACATTCATACTCTGATCGCTGGATTGAGACTGCCTCTTCCACCCGTTGTTGGTCGTTTCTTAGAGGCGACCAACCTTGCAATCACTCAAATTACTCCGATTGGGTGGATGAACCTGTTGGGGACAATGTGTTTGTTCGCACTGGAGGGGTATGTTGATCGTATAACTGCAGAAGAGATCAACTACCTTATGACGATCACAAGATGTCCCCCTGGAGAGGAAGGTTACTACTACCTCAAGGCCAGGACAAGATTGAAGATGGTGGAAGGAGTGCCGAACAAAATCCGTGACTGGAAGCAGCACTTCTTTTTCATTGGGGGTGATTGGCGAGCATCATCTGGTCCACACGGTGGTGATGGACGAATAAATTCCCCAGCCTCTTATAGGAAATTTAAACGTAAGATTATTTTCTTGCTCGTCCTCGAACTGTACTGTTCTAATTTAACTTTTCTTGTTTGTTCGCAGGCCCTCGTTTGCCCAAGTGGAACTCGGAGGAAGAAGAGATCGGCTCAGAGTTCCTATTTACCTCCTGCTTGGTCGGCCTTCGCAATAGAGCGGAAAGGACCACCGAGTATTTGCGTGAGGGAAAGTGCTTGAGAGCTGCTCGTTTGTTTCCCTACCCACACCACTTGGAAGCACAAGCTGAGGTGCCCCCAGGTATGAAAAATTTACAACTCTCATTTAAACTTTGCTCGTCATTTGACTTTTATAACTTGCTCGTCTAACTCTTCTTCTTTTTTTTTAGCCGAGCAAGTCACTGTTGCAGTTCCCCCTAGTTTTGCTCTCCTCGAACAAAGAGTTTTTGAGATGGCGCCTCCGAAGGGACGAAAGAGGAGAGGTGACCCGCCCACCAAGGTACTGGGGATGACGAACAAGGCTGAAGGACCCAGAGTTCCGCGACCAGCTGCTCCCCCTGGTCCTGCTCATCCATCTTCTCCAGTTTCTCCTCCTCGCGGGGGGAAACGTTTGAAAAAAGCCGATGGGACTCCGTTGGCCCAAGATATCCCCGGTGGTGGCAAGGGGAAGAAGAAGGTGGGCCACAGTCATGCTCGCCCTGAGGGGGATGCTGTTCGGCACTCCTCCCTCGAGCCCACAGAGAAACCCGGCAAAGCGGGCAGGGACTCCACCCCTGTCCGTGGCCCTGAAGACCTCACCCATCTGGGCTGGGACGATCGAAAATTCAAAGAGTAAGTCTATCCCTGCCTTTGCCGAGCAAGATTCATTTCATTTTTTTTTCTAAGTATCCTTTTCTTTCTTGTTCGCAGATATCGTGCCGACGATCATCCCGGTCGAGCAAGTGTTGTACATCAGTACGCTTGCTCGAAGACTCCCGTTAACATAAGGGAGATTCCTGGCGAACATGTTCGCAAGGCGACGGAGTTGGTCGCCCGAGCTTGGACGAGTCCCTTGGACAAAGCTATCCTCCAACAAGGGCTAGTGGACAACCTCCACCTCTCTATGATGCTCCACGCCAATGGCCTCGTCACGGCCCAAAGGACAATGGCCCAAGTTGCCGAGCAAGAAGAGTCTGCTCGTCATTATGCCAGCACTGCTCGGCAACTCACAGAAGAGAAGGACGGCCTCGTCAGCCAATATGAGGCCAAGGTTGCCCGTCTCAATAATCAGATCAATGTTTACATTGATGCTGAGCAAAAACGTCTTGAAGAAATTTAAGGTTTGTCCAAAGAGCTGAAGGACAAGGAGGCCCTGCTCGGCGAGGGGGAGAAAAAGTTGTCCGCAGCAGAACAAGAGAACGCCGAGCTGAAAGCAGAAATTGCTCGTCTTCGAGAGGCGGAAGCCAACCTCTTCACCCGCGAGCAACTTGAAGAGGAGGTTCAAGCTCGCACCGGCCCCATCTCCAACCTTGGATATATTTGTGCCTACGCGGATATCATCCGCACGGCCGATGCCTATGATTACAAGGACTTGGTGGAAGAAATGACCAAGGACTTGAACGAATTCATAGAGAACTATCCACCGCCGAGCAATATTGAAATTCAGCTGGCGGATTTGGCTGTACTAGGGGTTAAACTTGATAAACTTGACCCCAGTATTGCCATCACTCATCCTCCTCCTCCAGTTGATGAAGGCGAACAAGAGGAGGAGGTGGCTGTGGTTGACGAGCAAAATGCTAAAGAGGCGGAGGATAAGGCAGCCGAAGACTTGGCTCGAGATTTGATCGTTGATCCTCCCGCCGAGCAAACTCAAGATCCTCCTCCCGCCGAGCAACAATAGTTATTAGGACAGCTTTTTCTCCTTTCTTCCATTGTAGTTGTTCGTTCTTTTTGTAATACTTTTGTAATAGCTTTCCAAAGCTATACTATTTTTTAGGCTTAATGCCTTTTGATTAATGGAATGTTTTTCTCATGTTCGCTCATTTTCTTGTATATGTTAATTGCCTTTACATTTTTGCCAATGCCTTTGCAATTATAACATATAGTGTTGGGCTTTTGTTCGAATTGAACTTTGCCTTTAGTGGAATCAGGGTTCAGCATTAGGTTCTGTTCATTTTAAAAAAACGAACAACCTTTAAGTGGCTTTGGTCCTTAGGTTCTGTTTATTTAAAAAACAAACAACCTTTAAATGGACTTGTACCTCGAGCTTTTGGACTTTTCCTTCTTGACGAACAACTACTATATTTACATTATGAAAAATTTACAAGTGTTGTAAGACTGCTCGTCACTAACATATACAAACTGGCGAACAACTTTGAACACTAACAAACATGCTCACTTATAAGATTTTTGCCAGGCAACCCTGTCTAAAAATAAAAGATGAAACAACACTCAAACTATACAATGTGCCGAACAACTTTAAATTATATACTTAGCAAAAATTTCAAAAAATTAGGCAAGTTTTTGGTTCATCTTACTTGATTTACTGGCCCCCCAAGACATTTGTTCGCCCAATTAAGAACTTGTTCGTCTCATTGATAGTACCTCTTCAGATGTACAGCATTCCAGGAGTATTGGGCCGGCTTGCCTTCCATATCTTCGATATCGTATACACCATTAACGAATTTTTCTGTTATACGATACGGGCCCTCCCAAGTTGGTCCCAATACACCTGGAGGTTGGGCGAGCAACTTTCGTAGAACCATATCTCCAACTCTGAATTCCCTGACTTTAACATGGGAATTATAATATCGTTCTGCTCGTTGCTTGTAGGTAGCGTTTCTTAGCTCGACATTCAGTCTTTTTTCTTCGAGCAAATCCATTTCAGTAGCTAGAGCAGAGTTGTTCGCCTGCTCATCAAAGTTGGTCGTCCTAAATGTGTTGGTCTTTAGCTCGATTGGTATTACAGCTTCGGTTCCGAAAGCCATTGCAAAAGGTGTTTCTCCGGTGCTTGACCTGGGAGAAACTCTGTATGCCCATAAGACTTCCAGAAGCTCTGTAGACCAACTGCTTTTGCTCTCCGCTAGCCATACTTTTAACGTATGCTTGATGATTTTGTTTACGGCTTCGACCTGTCCATTCGACTGGGGATGATAGGGCGTAGAATAATGTTTCTTGATCCCCCACTTCGTACAGAAATCTCTCAACTCTTTTCCATCAAACTGCGGACCATTGTCTGTCACGATGGTTTGTGGAACTCCAAAACGACAGACAATGTTCTTCCAAATGAAGTTGATCATTTTTTGTTGCGTGATTTTCAACATGGCCTCTGCTTCTGCCCATTTTGTATAATAGTCGACTGCCACAACGGTAAATCGAACTCCTCCAACTCCTACTGGGAAAGGACCAATAATGTCCATCCCCCATCTAGCAAATGGCCACGGGCTATAAACTTATACGAGCTGCTGGGCCGGGGTATGAATGTTTGGGGCAAAAATTTGACATTGATGGCAAGCCTTCGCTTTCTTGATTGCGTCTTGACGTAAAGTTGGCCAATAATAGCCTTGTCTGATAGTTTTGTACGCCAAAGCTTGCCCCCCAGTATGATTTCCGCATACTCCAGCATGTATTTCTTCGAGTATTGCTCGTCCTTGCCCCCTAGGCAAACATTTGAGAAGTGGGATTGATATTCCCCTTTTGTAAAGCTGCTCGCCTACCAGAGTATATCTGGCGGCTTGCTTAATTAGCTTGGCAGCTTCAAAAGAGTTGTTTGGTTTTTCTCCACTTTTCAAATATTTGACTATATTTGTTCTCCAGTCTTCTTCTTCACTTGCTTGTTCATCAAGTTAATTGACATTATAACTTCTTGTTGATGGATCATTCATCTTTGTAATTATAATGTCTGACAACTCTGCTGGTCCCTCACTAGTTGCTAGTCGGGCCAACGCATCTGCTTGTGTGTTGCTTGTCCTTGGAATTTGTTCAATGAAGACTTGTTCTAACAAGGACATCAGGTAAGCAACAATTCGCTGATACTCGATCATGTGATCGTCTTTCGCCTCGTATTCACCTCGGACTTGGTTCACAATCAATTGTGAGTCGCCGAATATTTGTAACCGTCTAACACCTACTGCAAGAGATAGGTGGAGGCCAGCAATAAGAGCTTCATACTCAGCTTCGTTGTTGGTTGCCATGAAATCAAACTTGATTGCCGAGGTGAATACTTGTCTGTCGGGACTGATTAGAACCACTCCTGCCCCCGAGGCTGTGTTGGTCGAAGATCCGTCAACGTAAAGATGCCAGGGGTGATCAAGTCCTCTCGTCGGATCTGGTGGGAAGGTTAGTTCGACTATAAAGTCGGCTAACGCTTGCCCTTTGATCGCAGTTCGAGGAGCATAAGTTAACCCGAATTTGCTAATCTCTAGTGACCATTTTAATAGGCGACCAGCTGTGTCGGGGCGATGGAGAATTTGTCTGAGTGGGAAAGTTGTCAGTACTTCAACTTGATGATAAAAAAAGTATGGTCGTAACTTTCTCAAACTCATAACAAGTGCGTACGCCAGTTTCTCAGTTGGAGAATATTTGATCTCCACATCGTGTAAAGCTTGACTGACGTAGTAGATAGGTTGATGAAATTTGCCATCTTCTCGTACCAGAACGGAGCTGATAGCCACTTCTGATGCTGCTAAGTAAAAATATAGCTTCTCTCCTGGGATAGGTTTTGACAGGATTTTTACATCTCCCAGGTAATCTTTGAGTTGGTCGAAAGGCCTTTTGACAGTTGTTAGTCCATGTGAACTGTCCTTTCTTGATGGCTTCAAAGAATGGACGGCATTTGTCTCCCGATCTGGATATGAACCGATACAATGCTGCTAGGCATCCCGTAAGCCTTTGCACTTCTTTTATTGAACGCGGAGGTTGTATATCCACAATCGCTTTAACTTTTGCTAGATTGGCTTCAATCCCTCGTTGACTAACAAGATGGCCCAGGAATTTTCCTGAATGAACTCCGAAACTGCTCTTCTTTGGATTCAGCTTCATGTTGTAGTGTCGAAGGATTTCGAACACCTGGGTCAAATGTTGAAGATGGTCTTCCCTTCGGGGGATTTTGACTACGATATCGTCCACATAGACTTCTACCGTATCACCGATTTGTTCGTCGAACATCTTGTTCACCAACCTCTGGTATGTTGCTCCGGCGTTGATGAGGCCGAAAGGCATTCTTTTCCAACACAACAAGTTTTTGTTTGTATAAAATGTTGTGTTCTCTTGATCGTCTGGATGCATTGGAATTTGATGGTACCCGACAAAGGCATCCATGAATGTTAGCATTTCGTAACCTGCAGTGCTGTCCACCAACTGATCAATGTGAGGGACTGGAAAATTGTCCTTCGGGCATACAACATTCAGATCTGTAAAGTCTATGCATAGCCTCCAGGTCCCGTTTGGTTTCCTCACAAGGACTTGGTTTGCTACCCATTGTGGACAAAGTGCTTGTCAAATTAGGTCGTTGTCTAACAATTTCTTTACTTCTTCGTTCAAAGCTTGGTACTTGTCTGGGCCATACTTTCTTCGTTTTTGATGGATAGGCCTTTTTGCTTGACTGATATTGAGCTTGTGACAAGCATGTTTTGGATCTATCCCCACCATGTCTGCATGAGACCAAGCAAAAACATCTAGATTTTTGCCGAGGAACTCTTTCATTCGGGATCTGTAAGGCTCAGGGAGCTCAGATCCTATGTATAATTCAAGATCCTGGTTTTCAGGATTAACTTTGAACGCCTCCAGCTCTTCAACTGGAGTTGCTCGTCGTTTTTGTCCTTTCCACCGAGGATCAAGTATTGGTCCCTCAGAGTTGAAATCATTTTCGATGTTCATCGGCTCTGCCCCCAGGCGGGGATCTAGATCATCTGTTGGCCCTGATTCGTTGTTGTTAGTCAACACCTGGCCCTCCGAGCCATTATATGAATGTTGCTCGTCACCACCCCTTTGTTGTTTGTCAGGATGATGTTCCTCCTGGGTGGTGAGGAGTTGTTCGTCCAACACATGCTTGTCATGATGTTGTTCGTCAGTATCCATGTGGTTTTCCTCTATGTCCATCATGTTCTCCAGTATTGATGGTTCATTAATAGGACAGCTAGTTGTGGCTTCCATCATGGATACTGATACATGTTTGGCATGCAACTGTAAGAGACATTCCCTGGCCTTTCTTTGATCTCCTTTGATAGTACCTGCTCCACTTGCTGTTGGAAATTTCAAACAATAATGGTAAGTGGAACATGCAGCTTTGAATTCATTTAAAAAGGGTCGACCAAGAAACCCGTTATAAGTTGAATCCTGGTCTACAACCAAGAAGTCAACCATTCTCGTAATATTTTTCTCGGGTTCGTTGGCCGTTACAAGTTGTACTGCTAAAGTAACTATTCCCAATGGGTCCGTTACAGCATTTCCAAAGCCTATTATTCTGTGAGTCGTATCCCGAATATAGCCCGAATAATCTCCAAGATGATCGAGCGTCTTTTTGAATAGGATGTTGGTGTAGGCTCCGGTGTCCACCAACAATCTGTGGACTCGTGTTCCCATAATTTTTGCGCATATTACGAGCGAATCGTTGTGTGGAGTTAGGATTCCTTCCAAGTCATTTTCGGTAAAGGTCAGTTCCGCTGTCTGCATGATAGATGGTTTGACCCCCATTTCTTGGACTTGATCGATCGCTCGTAATTCAGCCTTTCTTTTTCGATTGGAGATTGGTGGTCGTCCATCAGAACATCCTCCTGCGGGATCTACAGGTTCCATCATATACAAATCTTCCAATGGACGAGTAGGAATGGCAGGAACTGGTCGTGCCGGTTTATTGTTCTTCTGGGGTTGATCATCTTCGTCCTCAGAGTTGTTCTCCCGGACTCTCTTCCCGGGTTGTCTTTTGACAAAGTCGGAGAGCTTTCCGTCCTCGTAGAAACGCCATAGCTATCTGAGCAAATCTCTACATTCACTTGCAAAGTGCCCCACGCTTTGATGGTAGGCACAATATTTGTTAGGGTTGAGTTTGCCAGTGTCTTGACGAATTTTCCGGGGAGGGGAGAGCAACTCCTTATCCTTCACATTTTCATAAACAGTATCGACTGACACTGTTAGCACCTGATTCAACTTTTCTTTAAGTTTTGTCCCTTCTGTGAACGCCTTCATGTTTTTAGGGACTCAATAGCTTGTTGCACCAGGTTTCTTGTTGTTCTCCTTGGGATCAGTTTTGCTCTCTCCCAAGTTTGATTGCAAAGCCTCATGCATGGAAACGAATATACCGGCTTGATTCCTGAATTCGGCATAACTTCTTGGGCACTTCAGACGTACCTCTTTCCATAGCTTTGATCCTTTCTTCAACCCGGCCATAACGGCAATGATTTTCGTGTCCTCACTGACGGGTTCACCTTCTAACAACACTTTGTCGAACCTTTCCATGAATGTCCGATCTGACTCGTCGTCCTTTTGTTTTAGGTCCAACAATCGATGTTTCTGGGACAAGTATGATCCCGCCGTGGAGAAATGGGAAACAAATTCTCGACTCAGTTGAGTGAAAGAGTGGATAGATACTGGTGGCATCGCCGAAAACTACTTGTGCACCCGATCCCCCAAAGTTAAGGGGAAATTTCGGCATTGGGTGGCGTCACTGGCTCCCACTGAGACCATATAATCTGAGTACTTTGTAAGATGAACTCTGGGATCAGCAACACCGTCATACTGTATGCTTGCCGGGAACTGGACCTTCTTCTGAATCGGGGCTTTCAGAATGACAGGTGATAAAGGTGAGGATGGCAAACTGGTCGTCCCCACACCTCTTTACTGGTCCAACTGTCCCTGCATGTTCTCCACTGCCCTTCTTAAACTTGATAGCTCATCCAAAGATGCCCCCTGACTTGGAGGCTGTTCGGCGAGCAAAGGTACCAACCTTTCTGCTCGTCGCAGTCCCTCACTTGGAGTGAGCAACTCCTGGAGCTGTTTTCTAGGGTTGCTCGCCGCATTTGGCCCTAGACGCCTGAAGGCAGATTGAGAGAGTCTCTCATGAACTGACGGGCGTGGTTGCTCCAATGTTGCTCGCCCGTGTTCAGCTTCCTGGCGAGCAACTTTCTCCTGTTGCTGGGGTTGGCCAAGTCTGTCCTGGGCACTGGAACGCGTTGTTCCGTGGCTCGACATAGTTGTTCGCCCGCGAGCAGATTCAGCCTAGCCCTCTCTTGGTTCAACCATCTTTGCTTTGCCCTTATCCCGCCTGACCTGGGCACTGTTCACCTCGTGTTGTTCGCCCCTGGTCGATCTAGCTCTAACAACTTCCACAGGTCTTTCCTTAGGCCTCACTAGTGAAGGCCTATTCTGATCTTGCTGTCTCTGTAAAGCTTGGAGAGCAGCAATGGTTTTGGCTAATTCGTTAGGGTTGTTCGCCAGGGCCTCCATTTCAGGTGGGAGGTTATGGGTTATGGCCGTGTGTTGTGATCTATTCACATGTCTAGGATCACGATCTTGGTGGTCAGCCGACGAGGCTCGTGTTGGAGATGCTCTCCTTGACAAACGAGATGCTTGGGTTTCCTTGGATTGAGGCATTTCAATATAAATGGTTTCTTTAATTTCAATATTGAAGAACACCAAGAACACCTTTGCTTGTATCTTCAAATATTTCCTGAGGTTTTCTTTGAATCTTCAAGTTTTCAACTTGAAGTTCTTGAGTAATCACACTAACCGGAGGTTCGAACCCTTCTTCTAGCGCCAAAATTGTTGGTGATCAATTTTTATCGGGTGGATTAGTGACTGTTTAAGTTCGGTTGCCCAGACGGGCAGTGTTTCACTAACGCCGTCAGATTTGCTTTTCTTGCTACGAATAACGAGGCAGAATACGAATCTCTCATCAGAGGCCTCGACCTCGCCATAGCAGTGGGAGTCCAAAGATTGAACATTTTCATGGACTCGTTATTGGTAGTAAACCAGCTGACCGGCGAATATGAGGCACGGGGAGAAAGGATGATCAAATACCACGAGCGGGCCATGGAATTGTGCAAAAAGTTCCACGAGATATACATTGAGCAAATTCCAAGGGAACAAAATTCATAGGCCGATGCTCTATCCAAGCTGGCCACCTCGGAGGGGGCAGCAGACCTGTCAAACGTCAATCTAACGAGGCTCGAAACCCCATCAATCTATCAAAACCTGGTAGGCATGATCGAAGACGAACCCCCAAGCTGGATGACCCCGATCTACACGTACCTGAAGGACGGCACCCTCCCGGAAGATAGAATCCAGTCTCGACAATTACAGCTTAGAGCCACAAGATATACAATCGTCGATGACCAATTATACAAAAGAAGTTTCACCCTCCCCCTCCTCAAATGCATCACCCCGGAGCAGGGAAGGCTTGTTTTCGACGCGATTCACGCAGGGGTCTGCGGAAATCACGCCGGGGGGCAGTCACTATATCAAAAGACTTTGAGGCAGGGGTACTTCTGGATTAGCCTACGGCGAGACGCAATTACATACGCCAAAACATGCCACCAATGCCAGATGACGGCCCCAGACATTAGAATAGCCCCGGAAACCTTAACCTCAATGATCAGCCCCTGGCCTTTCGCGCAATGGGGGATAGACCTTATCGGCCCTATGCCCACTGCGCCCGGGGGGATGAGATACGCGATCGTCGCAGTAGACTACTTCACCAAGTGGGCCGAGGCGGAGGCTTTAAACAAGATCGACCAGGTGCAGATCACCAAGTTCATCTGGTGGAACATCATATGCCGTTTCGGCCTCCCTCAAACCCTAATTTCGGATAACGGAAAACAATTTGACGGGGCCGAAATAATGGAGTTCTGCGAAAGATGGAACATCAAGAGAAGTTTCTCCACTCCATACCATCCTCAATCGAATGGACAAGTGGAGGCAGTCAACAAGATTCTCAAACATACCCTAAGGGCCAAATTGGACGAGGCCAAGGGAAATTGGGCCTCGACCCTCCCCGAAGTTCTGTGGTCCTACAGAACGACGTCTAGGAACGCAACAGGTGAAACCCCGTTCGCTTTGGCTTTCGGAACAGAGGCCGTCATCCCCGCTGAGATACTAGTCCCAACTCAAAGGGCATCACACACAGTCTCAGAGGAGAGCAACGAGGTCAGGAGAGCCGAGTTAGACGCCTTGGAAGAACGAAGACTCACATCGGCCACGAGAAATGCGATCTACAAAAGAAGGTCAAAGAAATTCTTCAACTCGAAGGTCAAAGTCAGGCGTTTCTCCGTGGGGGACCTCGTCCTCAAGAAAATTCAACCTAACGCAAAGGCCCCCCTCGGGCCAAGATGGGAAGGACCTTTCCGAATAGCTAAATTTGTGGCAAACGGGGCATACGAGCTGGAACACTTAAATGGCGTCCCCGATCGCTACACGTGGAACGCCGCCAACCTTAGAAAGTACTACCAATAAAACAAAATGTAATCATTTCGTTCATATCAGCAATGAATAACCAAGTTTTCATTTCCGTTCCAAAGGCCTGATGCCAAGCACCTAAGACCAATCTCTCCAACTATGTCGGAATGGCGCAAAAGTCCCCGGACGAGACACGATCTTAAAGGGGCAAAAGACTTACGAGGTAAAACTCAGGCGAGCGCTAACATACAAGCCTTCTAAGGCGGTATAGTTAAAGTCTCTCGACGAGCACAAGAATGTCTCATACTAAGAATTTCGACCCAAAGTACGAGCACAACCAAGTCTCTCGACGAGCACAAGAATGTCTCGTACTAAGAGTTTCGACCCAAAGTACGAGCAGAACCAAGTCTCTCGACGAGCACAAGAATGTCTCGTACTAAGAGTTTCGACCCAAAGTACGAGCACAACCAAGTCTCTCGACGAGCACAAGAATGTCTCGTACTAAGAGTTTCGACCCAAAGTACGAGCACAACCAAGTCTCTCGATGAGCACAAGAAGGTCTCGTACTAAGAGTTTCGACCCAAAGTACGAGCACAGCCAAGTCTCTCGACGAGCACAAGAATGTCTCGTACTAAGAGTTTCAACCCAAAGTACGAGCACAACCAAGTCTCTCGACGAGCACAAGAATGTCTCGTACTAAGAGTTTCGACCCAAAGTACGAGCACAACCAAGTCTCTCGACGAGCACAGGAATGTCTCGTACTAAGAGTTTCGACCCAAAGTACGAGCACAACCAAGTCTCTCGACGAGCACAAGAATGTCTCGTACTAAGAGTTTCGACCCAAAGTACGAGCACAACCAAGTCTCTCGACGAGCACAAGAATGTCTCGTACTAAGAGTTTCGACCCAAAGTACGAGCACAACCAAGTCTCTCGACGAGCACAAGAATGTCTCGTACTAAGAGATTTGACCCAAAGTACGAGCACAACCAAGTCTCTCAACGAGCTCAACCTCTCGACGAGCACAAGAATGTCTCGTACTGAGAGAATCGACTCAAAATACGAGTACACTACCGCAACCATGATAAAGAAGCCATATTCTATCTAAGTACAAAAAGTATTAAGAGTTACGACAAGAGACAAGAAGAAAAGAGTTTTCATTATAAAAGAGAATTCCACATAAGGCCCCCACGGGCAATTACAGGGTGATATTACTAAAAGTAAAATGGCCTAATCTACTCTGGATTTGGCATTTCAGCGGCAGCGGGATCATCAGAGGCCTCAAGACCGACAACGGCAGAGGAAGGAGGGTCGACCAGAGCTTCTTCACGAGGGGGGACGGATTGATCTTTATCTTCGTCCCCATCGTCGGAGGGATCAGGAGGGCTCTCCCCGGGCATCAACAGCCGGGAGCGATCTGGCCACCAACCCAGGTCAATTCCCATCTCTTTCTCCAGGTCCAGGCATCCAACGTAAATATCGCCGTGGAGTGGATGGGAAAGGACATATTCGCGGAAGAACTGGACCAGCTCGTCGAAGGGACACCCAGCCTTGTACAACACCCGGATCGCATCCGACATCGCCAAATAATTTGAATAATTGGTGGTCTGTGCCGGATCGGTCAGGGCATCGTATTCCTCCGGGGAAAGAGCCATTTTCTTCTTGAACTCTTCCACCATCTCTTTCGCCGTGGCAAGCTCATTTCGGATCTGAGTCGCTTCCTAGCTAATCCTCTTGGCCTCAGCCTCAGCAACAAGAGCCCTCTCTTCGGCTTCCCCTTTCTTCCTCTCGGCCTCGGCTTTCTCGTCCGCCAGTTTGGCCGAAGACGCTGCCTCCCGGCACAACTTCTCCTCAAGAGTCGAAGTCTTCTCGTCTAGCGACCTAAGTCTGGCGGAGAGGACAGCCACCTCGGCTGTCGCTTTCTTGCCGGCCTCCACCTCTCCCTCCAAGAAGGCCACCCATGCTTTAAGTTCTTCGAATACTTTCTTTGTGCTCTCGGCCTCCCGGGAGTTACGATCAGCTTCGCCCTCTTTCTGGCACAGAGCCTGACTCATCACTGCAGCCGCCTTCAGCTGAAGGGCCTGGGCAAGGTAGAGATTGGAGTTGCCCGTGTTCTGCTTGACGGCATCATCCAACTCGATATCCCAAGCACGAGGAACATCGCGCATCGTCCGACGAAGACAAACGGGAAGGTCATCGAAGCTCTCGGCGAATTTCGACCCGACGAAATCAAGAACTTGTGCAGAGGGCGCGGGATCGTCTTCCATGCTACTGAAAAAACAATGCGTCATAAGTCCCCAAAAGAACGATGACTCGACCTATGAGAAACAAGTAAGGAGTCTTACCAGGCCACCCTGTGAGGATCTCGACCTAAGAAGGATCGAGACGGCATCACACCAGAACGCCACGGCGGGCTCCCAGTGTCAACCACAGAGGCCCCTTCGCCGGGGCCAGACCTCGTCGCGGGAGGCAAATGGGCCACCCCGATTTCCCCGGCATCGTCAGAGTGTCGCCCCTTTTTGGCCGGTAGGGAAGGGGTCGTATCCTCGTCCGTCGGAGCAACGGACACTATTGAGAGGGCGACAGCAGTCGGAATCACCGCAGGAGGGGCCTGTGGGGCAGGCATCGGTAATGACCTTTTCGTCCCTTTTTTTTTCTTGCCGACCAGAGCTTTCATCCGGGCAAGGGGATCGGGCATCTCCATGATCAGTTCCGGGGGGCAAGCGGGGTAGACGGGATAGTCGCCTGCCACCCAACAAGAGAGATTAGAATCCACAGAATCAAAACAGGTTATGAAGACAGTTTTAAGATAAACTTACGAGGAGGGATTTGAAGATGACGGGGCGGACTAAAGAAGCGAGACTCCAATCTCTTCCTCTCAGTAAGAAGCGTCCGATAGTGGCGATCCCGGTAGTCCACCAAATCAACTTTCGCAAGAACGAGATAGAAGTCGAACGGAAGCTCTTCCCTTCTCGGCACCACGTAACCTGCAACAAGAGGACGCATTAGATCAGTAAAAGACGATCAAAAGAATATACAATGGCTTACTAGCTTTCTTATGCGCGAATCGAGTGGGGATGTCGACATCCACATTGCCGCGACCCGATTTCCACCTCCCCGACACCCAGAACCAATGCTCGTCTTTGACGTGAACCTTGGACGGCAAGTCATAGACAAGTTTCTCATGGCGGTGTTTGACGTGGACGAGGCCATTCTTGCTGGACTCTTTCACAAGGCCGTATAGATACTTCATCTCGCTAGCGGTAGGCATACGGTACAGGCGATAAAGGCCAAATAGGATATACGTCCCGACCAAGGCGCGCCACGAGTTCACACTGAGCTGGAGCGGAGCCACCTCCCAAGCGTTAAGGAGGTTAGTCAGGGCCGGGTGTAGGGGGAAACAGAGTCCCGCATCCATGATGTCGTAGGACACGACAACCATCCCTAGCGGCGGCTGATCGGCCCTCTCGTCAGGTTCCGGGACATGAAAGTGAACATCAATGGGGACCTGGAAGGTACGCCGCCAATCCTTGAGATTTCTCTCAGTTACCTTGCTGGCTATACCATTCCAGTGGAATCTCAACGTGGACGGGGTCAAGAACTCGAATGGCTGACGATCAGGCCTCACATAATTATGGGAGGCCTGATAGTAGTCGTAAATAAAATCGGGCCCCGGTCCCAACCTCCTATCTACAAAGGCCGCCCACAGCTGATGGTCGCGCTCAATTTCTTCGGCCCTTTTCCACCAAAAGGCCAATTCCTCGGCCTGTTTCGCCGTCATCTCGGCCTCTACCGCCTCTGATCGATCCCGGGCCTCCAAATCCTAGAGGATACGCGTAGCTTCGGCGGGTAGATCGCGCCGGGATGGTTCGTTGGCGCCCCCATCACGACCAGGGTCCGCACCAGATACGGACGGAGCGGCGCCCGCTTGGGAGGAAGATACCCCAGACGCCCCCGGGCACGCCGGAAAACCGCATCGAGGCCATCATCATCACTGAGAGCGAAGGGGTTCCGGCCACTAACCCCCTTTTGCAGGCGCCGCCGAAGTTCGCCAACCCCTTGGCCATGACCGGGAGAAGAAGATTCGGCCATTTTTTCCTCTTGATCCGAAAAGAAAAAGAAGGCAGAAAGGATAATGAGAGGAATATGAAATGTGAACTTACCCACAAAGACAATCCGGAAGTGAAACGCACGAATTCGCCTGGAAATCCGAAACTTTCCAAACAACGCAAGATGAGCGCGAAGAAGAGATCCTTTGAAAAATGAGGGGTCCCTCCTATTTATAGAGGAGACGGAGGGACCTGAAAGCAAAGACTTTTCAAATTCACGGGGCCCAGGCGAATTAAAAGATAAAACGAGGGCCACTCCGCAAACGTGTCGCACCCACGAACGCGCGTCCTGAGCAGTCGCGACGTTTGGGTGAGCGCGTACATTTCGCTCACGCCGCCTCCCTATGAAGTAGCCATCATAACCTACGCGTAGGCATCCCCTCGGGAGAAGACTTATCGCGCCTTCCCGAGGAGCACACGTGTTTAAAACCAATCTTTTGGATTTCCCTCGTCACACCGGAGTCGCCTTGCCTCGACGAGCATATCGAGGCAAGCCGAGGGGCAATTATTGTGTGACGGATAAAATCCATCAAGACGAGGACGAGTAGAGGCGCTTCATGCGTATTCGCCAAGAGAAGGGGATAAGCATAGCCCTCATCTCGACATTCATGATCGTCTGTCCGGTCTCGTCCCCGGTGTGAATAACGTCAGGGTCGCGTTCCTCACAGAAGGTACCCAGCCTCGGCACACGGACGACCATGCTCGACAAAGACTACCACCTGAGGCAAGAAAGAGATCCAGTGTAATGAGTCACACATCGTCGTGATGGACGAGACGGTCAGGCATCAAGTCTTGACCGGCGTTGGGGAGATTTGGACGCTATCAGGAGATCTTTCCAGTTCCCAATACCAGGACCAGAGATCGCGACCGACTCGACAGGGGAGGCCATACTTGTGTAAGGATATCCCACGACCTTAGGAAAGATACGATTTCTTTTCCACGTGGCCAATTGTAATTGGACTAAGATCCACAATACGGAAGATATTCCTCACTAACCCAGTATGGGCCTGGCCCAGCATTAAATGCTGGGTTGTACCTGTCCATCAAGAGGTCAGTCGAAAGGATTGCCTTTGGACTATAAATATGGGTTCGAATCACAATAAATCACAGGAACAACATTAAAGCCCAAGTCATAAATAGACTTGGCAAATCTTCTTGCATTTATTATCTCTGTTCTACATTTAATACATTAAAGGCCTCAAGCCTCTAATAACCGATTATAATCACAAATCACATAGCCGTTACTCATCCAAAAGCCACATTAATCCACGTTTAGATATGTATTTTGGGTAACAACACGGATCACGGCTAGATATATCAGTGAATTATAATTTGACATTACTCATGAAGAATATATATATATATATATATATATATATATATATATATATATATATATATATATATATATATATGTATATATATTTAAATCTCATGACGATTTCAAATATTTTTTACATTGATGAAAAATATTACTATAAATTCATTAAAGAGTAAGAATCTAAAGTTAAAGATGTTTGGTATTGACTATTGAAGTGGTCACAATCATCTATATAATTATTCAGGAATAGTAACGGGGCGAGTTCAAACCCAACCTGTATTGAGGGGTTTAGACCAATTAAGCGAGCTTGAGACTGGGTCGTGGTTTTAAATATTATGGACCTGGATATATACCCCTTCATTCTTGGAAAATACACCTCTAGAATTTTTAATTTAATGAAAAAAAAGACATAAACACCCTTTTACAAAAAAAAAAAAAAGATTTTTTCACCATCCTTTGGTCCAATTTAACCTCCCACCTAAGTACCAGTTTGTTTTCTATTTTTTTGAGGTCCAATTTAACCTCCCACCTTTCAAATGCATTGTAAAAAACAGTACACTTTGTGAAAAAATAAAATATTTGGTCTTATATTATTTTGTTTTAAAATAAAAACTTATATGAGACAGTCTTATATATGACACATATTCTATCATATATATATTGTATGACTCTTGGACTACTGACCCTACCTAATTCATGTTTTGGTGCAATGTGAGGTCTAAAATATTTAATGGATCAGTTAAGATGATAAAATATTTAAATATTACTCTCCACGTCCCAGATCAATTTTCGCACTTTTATTTTCCGATTGTCCCAAATTAATTTTTGCTCTCCAAAAAATTAGAGTTTTCTCATAACTCTTACCCTCAAAATTCGCACTTATTTAACCTTCATGTCATTACTTTTTCTTACAAACTCACAATCACACAAATAAAGTTGATTTGACCAATGCACTTACTTTATCACTTTAATAAAGTAAAATTGTAAAAACTAATCTGGGACGCAGGAAGTATATGTTATTAAGTACACAAATAACAAAAAGATGCACAAATTATTATATTAATGATATTCATAGCAACTCGTGAACAATAAGACATTTCTCATTCGGGTTAACCAAAATGTCAACTTAATTCATTAGTAGTTGGTCATAATAATACTAATGTAGATCACAAATTGTTGATAACGGTAGTAGTTACCACGAATATCATTCGCATAATATCTTCTCAAGCATAATTATATTATTTACATAATAATATTATCTTTAGTTTTTTCTTTTATAAAAAGAATGATAATAAATGTGGGGACGATACTTAATGCATGTTATATTCCACAAAATTTAGAAAAATATTGTGCATCATACAAAGTAATTTACAATGTTTAGTTGTAATTAATAAAAAATGTTTGACTTTTATAGTATAAGGTGGATACAAAATCAAGGTAGAAAATTAAGTACTTTAGTTATATTTTATAATAACTACACATATTTATTAAATATATTAAATTGGTATTACATTGATAAATGATAATTAAAGTACTTGGAAGTAGAAATATTACATAAAATCTTAATAAAAACTAACTATAATAATAATCAAGATTCTTATTATTTACCTATCCCCTATATGAAGATTTATAACACAATAGTAATATACATAAATATAATATTTACAATTAAGTAGATCTTTGGGCTCTTGAGGGTAAGGAGAAATATGTGAGTGATTCATTGTACATCAGTGGCATCTTTGCTACATATACAATTAATATATGTTAAATTTAATTTGGGCTATAAACATATTTTTTTTTTAAAAGTCATAAATTAGTGAAAAATGGCTCATAATTACATGATATATTAATTAATCAAGTTTACCAATAATGAAAAGAAATTTACAAAATAAAAGTGGAGGACTATCTAATGGCTAATTTTATAATAAAATTTATTAAAATATGGATAATTTTATATTTTACAATCTATTAATTTACAATTATAATCAAATTTTTTCCTGAAATGTATATAATATTTATTATTTCTTTGTTTATACAATCAATAAAACATGTAAAGATATGGAAAATCAAAATTAACTTGATTATAGGAAAAAAAATATATATAGCATATTACGTGTATTTAATTTTGTTGCGTAATTTTAGCAATTTAATATATTTCATGGTTATATTCAAGATTGTGTGTATTAATGAACGTTTATTATGACTAGTTGGTTTTCACGTGCATTGCACGTTGTTAATAACTTTGTAAGAATATTTTTTTAATTATATAATAATTTACGTGGATATTTTGTGAAAAAATCTAAAAAAAAAAAAAAATATTCACAACCACGTATTAAAACTTAAAAGAAAACGTTTACAAGTTATATTTTAATAAGTAATAAGGTGAACCATTACAATAGTGACATATGATCACCAAAAAGGGAATTAAAAGAAAAGTACTACTTGAGATTTAATTTTCCACTATGCACTTTTCATCTTCTACCAAACCCCTATAAAATCAATAGGGGAATTTTAAGTTATTAATTACGGCAAAATATTATATGAAAATAGTTTATGATAAGTTTATCATAAAATTATATTAAAGTATCGAATTTTTGATCAGGAGTATTGATAATCTCACCAGGAGTATCATTAATCTAGGTCGGTGATATTATATTGTAATTGTTGTAAATTTTCTTGAACCATGATATTTCTGGTCAGATTATCAATTCTCCTGGTCAAATATTCAATACTTTAATACATTTTCATGATAATCTTATTATGAACTATTTTCATATAACACTTATTCACTACATATATAATTGTCAAAGATAAGTAATGTATGTGTGTACATATATAAACAGTCGGATAACTAAATAGTAAAGAAAGAATCAAAATAGGGTCAAATAAGGCAAAATCATAGATTAAACTGTTAATTCTCCAATGACCTTGCAAGCTGCCCTAAAACTACAGAACATCACTCCATTAGCCAGTGAAGTGAAAAAAAATAAATTGATCTTCTAGCAATATATCACGGCGCATTGCACATTATAGGTAAATAATTGTTAATTTTTTTTTACTAAGTATTATTAATTTATTTAAACCCAAGGCCTGCTTGGTTGGGGGTGATGATTATAGAGTAATGGGAATTAAAGTAATTGAGGAGTCATTTAAATAGAGGGTAATGAATGATAAGTCATTCGATAGGTAAATTATAACTCATTTTCAATCTTATTTACAATATATTGATAATACCAAATACTACTAATGAAATAATTCTCATTACCCCTAACCAAGCGACTCTTTAATCAAGCTAACAATCATAAGTATGATAAATTACAAATAAAATAAAATACCATGATTGAGTTTCAAATAGAGTAAAACTTGCATCTCTTTGGAAGACCAGAAAAGACTGACATCTCAAAATATAATTAAATTATTCGCATACTTTGTTGATCATGTACATTATGACTTAAAATATATTGAGGCAGCCTCTAGCATCAGACTTGAAGATATTGTTGAAGCAAAAATAGAGTTTTCTTAATTTTACAGAAATGTAAATCTTATACTCCCTCCGTCCCAGCATTATTCACACTTTTACTGTTTTCTCGTGTTTTAGCGAGCGAGTTTTTTATTAGTATTTAAAATGATAAAGTAATTTTAAGTCATTTTATAATAGAGGAGAGATAGATCTATCAAACCCTACCTTAAAAGTTACTTTAGCATTTCAAATACTAATAAACAACTCGTTCGCTAAAACACGAAAATAAAGTTAGTGTGCAAATAATGTTGGAACGGAGGGAGTATATCTTTTAACCCCATAATCTGCATTTGATTTTGAATGAGAGTATATAAAACATGCTTCATATGTTTTTAGTTTATTCTATATTGTGTGAGAAGGGTGAAACAATATAACAACTCCCATAAAAAGGGTGCAGTTATCGATAAGCTATACGATCACGAAATAAATCGTATGGTTTGAACAACATCTTGGATCCAACCTTAGCAAATCTTTCTTAATCTATAATCCTGGAATAGAGAGAATGTCCTATTGTTTCTATTATATACTTGAACAGTGGGACACCATCTTAGATTAAAAGATTTTTCCAAATCATGAGTTTGTTTATCACATGATTAAAACCTTGAATCTGAAAATCTTTGTCCTTTGCAAAAGCGCAGGCGCAAGAACCGTCATTTTAATAGGAATTTTTCTAATTCACATACAACTTGTGTTAATTACTTAGTGCCTTTGACGATTAGCAGTGACCAATAAAAGCTAAGCATATAAATTTGGATTTTCCTCTAAAAAAGAATAATTGATACCTTACCATGTAAGTATTTCTAGTGACTGTGTGGAGGTGATTAAACATGAATCTCAAGACATCAAAAAATTTCCAATGGCGAAAAGAAGAAAAATCAGACATACTTTTAAATTGAAAATATAAAGAAAAAAAAGTTACTGGTAACTTGATTTACAATCAAATAGATATTGTAGTGTTGCAAAAGAAGCATTAAAACAATTAGACATAATTTTAATGAAAATCAAAACAATCACGACAAAAAAAAGTTGAATCTAATACGGGATTTAAACCAAATCCGTCCTCTATCTTTTCACCTTTATCAAAATGGTCCTCTATTTATTTGCTTTATCAATTTAGTCCTGTATCTATTCAAGTTTCGCCAAAATGATCCTAATTGGCCTAAAAATGTACAAAATCTCACCGTTTTGGTCCTATATTTATTTTATTTACCAATTTAGTCTTGTATCAATTCACATTCTCCAACTAGGTCCTAGTTGAACGCATAAAGCATAAAACCATTTTTCACCAAATTAGGAAAAATTTGGCAAAACTTGAAGAAATACAGGACTAAATTGATAAAATAATAAATAAATGACTATTCAGATAAAGGTGAAAAGATAGATGATGAATTTGGTTTAAATCCCGTCCAAATAATATGGGGGTTTCTTGGGGTTTATAAGGATGAATAAGTTCTCCATTGGTATGATATATTTTTAGGAAGGTCAAAAATATATTTTTGCAGGCTAGCTCGTTCCAAAACGGACAATACCATACCAATGTAGATGTGGAGGTCCATCGGGGGCCCTAATTATGTTATCAGAACCATGTTCCCAGGTGAATCGGTGTGGAGGAGTTTTCCGGTGTCAAACGGAAAAAAAATGTGAACCTAGTTAAATGACTGGGTCTATATGCAAAGTTGGCTACTGCTAGTGCCACATTGAAAAAAAAAAAAAAACCACATCATAGGCTTCCCCCAAAAAAACTAGTGCGCATGATTAAAAATATGGCATTTTATGTTTTATGCATTCAATTAGGACCTAATTGGAGAAATGTGAATTGATACAGGACTAAATTGGTAAAGAAAATGAATATAGGACCAAAACGGTGAGGTTTTGTACATTTTTAGGCCAATTAGGATCATTTTGGCGAAACTTGAATAGATACAGGACTAAATTGATAAAGTAAATAAATAGAGGATCATTTTGATAAAGGTGAAAAGATAGAGGACAGATTTGGTTTAAATCCTAATCTAATACCCCCAAAATATTTACTTTTATTTGCTTACTTTTACGTCTCATCTTCTTGAGACAGGTATTCCCAAGGTGTCAACATCATGCACTAATATAGCATTTTCTACTTACCCTCAAAATCTGAAAAGAATATGAGTTACGATTGTAAAAAATGTAAGAAAAAGGGGACTTGGACGTCTATTAACATAGGCCTGTAGCAGGTCTTCTACATGGTCTATATAAACGTCTGCACACAAACAAAGAAATAATGATACCCTTAAAATCCTGATGTATCATATGGAATATAATATTAATGCAACCATAGTAACCATTGCATATGAATTGCAAATTGAAGATGGTTCAATCATTAATTGGATTCATCTATTACAGTTAAAGAATCCTTTGAAATTTTGTATCATTTTGGGGTTGGAACTATAACACTTGAAAATGAACGTAGATAGTCTGGAGGCTTGAGAAGTCTAATTTTTTTTATAGTTGCGTAATGAAATTTATTGGAACATGATAAAGGAATATTTGATAAAACTTGCATAAAAATATTATCTTATTTTAACATAGAGTAACTCATACCCACTTGAAAGACCCAGGACATTCTCAAATTCATGCATACGTCGACCTCCAAACACTAAATAATGCAACACAGATGCTAAAATTGAAGCAAAATGAGCCACTCTCCTTTTGTTGCAGCTACCCATGAAGAACAAACAAAAAGTCTCATCATAAGGAGAGGGAAACATTTCTTTGCTAGGATCTCAATAATATAGCTTTGGGGGAACAAATAGAAATTATATACATATTATATAAAATCATAACTCAATCTAAAAGAATTTATCCAATGTCAAATTTAATGGCACCTTACTAACTTTATCCTCCGCCTCTAATTTTCTAATTTTTTTTATCATAAAATTTCTTGTCAATTATTGATATCCATACAATTGTAGGTATTATGAAGTTGTTGTTCCTAAGCGGCAATTTACAAGGTAGTATGCTTAAATTCAAAATCCCCATGCACACAGGGCTTTAATTCGTCACACATTGTAGATGCATAGTATGTGCTTTGACAAAAATTATCAAAGGAATGGACCTGTCTTCGACTTTAATATCTATGAGATATAAGTAGAGCACATATATAATACCATCTATCGACAATATCTTCCGTTTCGTCCAAGCAGGATCCGAAGTCTCTAAACTTTCCCAGTTATAATCAACCTCTAAAAATCCCCCAGAATCATGTGAGAAGAGAGACATGTACATGTCTTTTGAAAACCAAAGCCATGAAGATAACAATGTAAAATTCCTTGCAAGTTAGACAATAAAGCCAATGGAGCATAATTAGGAATTGTCTTCACAAATATTAATTGCAATATTGTGGTACTATCATGTAAATTTTATATAAACCAGAAACCTAATTAAAAATTGATGGAAGAAATGTTTTACCAGCTTAATTGCTAAGTGTCTTCCTATCAGCTTGACCAATCATCAGAATCTTACCCTATATTGATATTGATAAGGTGAATGAAGTAGAGATGTTAAACATTTGATAGAGACTACATAATTTTTTATTTATGCTTTCTCAATACAACACAATGGGGGCAAAATGAAATTGAGGAACTACCTGCATTCGTAGAAAGGCTTAGGAAATCCACCTGATTTCAATCCTTCCAGTTTAATAAACCTCAAACGATAATTACAAGAATCACAAGATGCGCTATCTGTAACATAATAACAGTGTTATTGAAATATGCATCTCTCATATTTAGAAATAATAGATGTAATCACCCTAAAATCTTCCCAAAAAAAGTGAATGGATTCTCAAATTAAAAAATCAATTTAGTCAAATATGGAAAACTCACCGCATTGGATCTGCAGTCCTGTGAGCGAGTGGTGGCATCGAAGCGGGGAGTTGAACAATTGGCTAATCGCTTACTGGGTCGATTGGCATCTGCTTCACTTCCTTCGCCATCTGCTGCATGTCGGCGACCCATCTTTCCTCGTATGGTAATCGCAAAAAATCAGCACATGATACAGACAAGAGAAGAGAGGAAGATGGGAGGGCCTGGTAATAGTGGTAGAGTAAAAAAAATGGGACAAGCAAATGATGATATGTGAATTATCCAGAAAAGAAATTCTGATTCACGAGTACATCTTATATTCTCATATTGTAGGTAGTATAATAATTTGAAAAATACCTGCTTGAGAATATCCAAGGAGGAGAGACAGATGGTATAAAGTATAGGTATAAGAACTGCATTTAAAGTTGCTATAAGAAACTCAATAGACTATAAATTTGAATAGATGTCTCCATCATGTCGGGACTCATAATCTGTAATGTATAAATTATTTGCGGTTGGAAACGGTATGTTTTTGCAGCAAATGATGATATGTGAATTAGCTGAAAAACATACCGTACAATAGTGTATACCGAGAGAGAGATTATAATAGAGCTCCACATTCCAATACCTTCACATACTCTTCTAGGAAAGATTTCATTGCCCCATTCAGCATCTTCAGATGCTTCATCTGTGAAAATTACTACTGGAGGACTAAATGGCAGAGCAGTAGAATTCTCAACAACTTGTATTTGACCATTCTTGTTCTGGTCTTTTAAATACTTTCCCCTCTCAAGGAGTCAAAAACTTCAGTTAAAATACCACGAACTCGGAGTTTGTTCCGAATGGCAGCAAAAACACTGCCTTGGTTGAATGAAATATCAGAATCATTAATAAGATAGAGGATGTACTGGAAAATGGGAGTCGGGTCTCTCAATGACAAGGCTGTAGGAACCAGTTTTCTATTTTCTAAGACTCCTGCATATGATCGTAGTAAACAAAACAAATTTAGTAGGGTGTATTGTAATCTGAATATTAACATTTCAACAACAACATATCCAGATAGAAAAAGAAAAATTGGTACTATATATTTCTAAATTCCTAAGTCACTTTTAGCTAAACAGATATGCAGTCATACTATGTATCACCAAAATCCTTGATCTAAATAAGCCACCACCAAATGATTCACTTGTCTTCTTCAGAGTATGGCCACTGTAAATTTTCTCGATTTCTCAGCATTACCTTACATTATCACTTCACAAAGTCAAATAAATGACATTGTCACAAACTTAACAATAACATGATCCTTTAAATAACAAAAACCAGACCCATTTCCAGATATCTAAATTTGTGCAATGTTAAGTTCAAAACAGATTTTAAATTGAACATTAACGCCAGAATCTGACATTTACCAATATATGAAAAAGAGTAAATTGTTTGTGAAAATATATACAAGATAAACTCACCATCGATTATGTGATCATAGAAGCAGATAACATGATGATGGATCTTGTTTTTCTGCTAAATTTAGTGCCAAGAAAGCAGCGGCAAGGGCACGATTGAAGTAGACTGCTTAAATGTGTTATAGATTATAACCATCTTTTAAGAAAAGAATTGAAGGGTAAGCATACAAACCAGTAGAAACCTTTGAATTGAAGCCATCAACGCACATTACATGATTCACCTGCTTAGACTCAAAATTGGTGGTCTCAATCAAAACAACATACACATTCACTCACATACCTCTATCATTAATCACATTATATTTTGCAAATTTAAAATCACATTGTGCAATTATTTCCAAAAAAAAACTCAATACTTATCTCTGTGTTTGCAAATTTAATACACTGAAAATCTAACATTGATTAGCACATGATAGGATTCAATGAAGGCAAACATTAATGCATTATAAAACCGATAAAGCCATAAAAAAGATCATATTTTTCAAATAATTTTCGAGCGGTTAACCTTAAAAGCTTCTTCCTACAGAGTTTAAAATGTATTTTAAATAAACCTTCTTGTTCGTTAAGTCATATACATTGTATTAAGTTTCCGTGCAATTTTAAACTATACGGTATGATAAAGCAGAATCTGAATTTAATCAAAATATATACAATACAATTCACGTACCCGATGGAGTGATGGATGGATGAAGAAGAATCGATTGTCGATCAAAAATGGCCGCTGAGAAGGGATGCATAAAAAAGCAGCGCCAACGTTCTTCGATCGAGCGATGGCAGGATGGAATCTGAAGAAAGCAGCGGCAATGGCCGCCGAGGAGGGATGCAGAAGAAAGCAGGGCAGCAGCAGCGGCATGACAGTGGTCGAACAATTTCTGATGGCTTTGTAGATTATCAATTCAATTGGAGGGGGCACAACGTAAGCAGAGAAGAAGATGATTATGATCTAAAGAGGAAATGTAGCAAGTCTTTTGGAATCCCAACTATTGAAAAGAAAATGAAACGTATGCATACTGTGGATTAGAAGAGGGCGAAATTGCTAAAAAATTGAAGAGGGCAGGGGTAAGAGTGTCTAAAAAGATTTACAAATCCTAGCCACTTTTATAAGTATTATAGATTTAATACTTACTTAATTTATTAAATTACTTAATCAATGTGATTAAATAATAAATAAAAGTGAATAACACCACATCTTAAAATATGCCAATAATTTAGTTAAATTTCAGATTAAACTTTATAGTATTCGAGACTTTCTTCATTAGATTGCTAAATTATAATAATATTAAGATGTACATCAAATTTTGAAATATAAATCTAAATTTTCGTAATTTTTAAATATACAATAACCAAATTATCAATTAAAAATAATATACATTAATATTTAACTTTCTACACATTATCTATGAAATTTCACCACCGTCCCTGCCGTCTTCACGAAGATTTGAGCTACGGTTTTGATATCTCCTTAATTACCTCAATTTAATTACAAAATAAACAAATTTATTAAAATTCAAATTAACAAATTTCTCCCAATATCTACTCATGAACTAACCGTTACTTGTTACATCCCCTCCAAAAACATCACAACCACCATTGCTACACTTTTCATTACATATCCATGAGAATTAAGTCGAAGAAAAAAAAAACAATTCTGAAAAAAAAAAATTAGAAATTATAAACCTTAAATTCAATATTTCTTTCAAACAAAATGAGACTCACTACTCATTACAAATACCATCTCAACTTCATAGAAAAAAATGAAAGCAAATATATACCGTTCATCAAATTGCTTCTCCATAATATCAAAATTTGTATCGCTCTTGCCAATAAACAATATTAAAACTCCGCTGAATGTCTCCAAAACTTTGACAAATGTATTCAAATCTCTGAAGAATATATAAATACCGAACAAAAATTTTAAAGTACAAATACATTTGTCTTAAAACACAGATTCATGCTAAATAACATTATCTACATAAATTTTCTCATACAAAAAAATGAAAAGAAGGACAATTTTGACAATCTAGAAAACACAAACAAATCATTGAAGAATTAGACAATTGTTGTTGAGATATTGATGGGCACATAGAGTATATATAGGACACAAAAAAATGTCTCCAACAAATCATCCTACATTATAGCAAATCATGGGTAGATTAAATAGTGATTTACCTTAATTATTAGACAAAGATATGAACGGTGATGATGAGGGAACGAAAAGAAGATCAACGGACCAAAATTTCTCCCGGCAAAACTAAAAAAGGTAAAGTAGTGTGTATTATATATTATAGATAGATTGCTTCTCCATAATATCAAAAATTGTATCGCTCTTGCCAATAAACAATATTAAAATTCCGCTGAATGTCTCCAAAACTTTGACAAATGTATTCAAATCTCTGAAGAATATATAAATACCGAACAAAAATTTTAAAGTACAAATACATTTGTCTTAAAACACAGATTCATGCTAAATAACATTGATCTACATAAATTTTCTCATACAAAAAAATGAAAAGAAGGACAATTTTGACAATCTAGAAAACACAAACAAATCATCGAAGAATTAGACAATTGTTGTTGAGATATTGATGGACACATAAAGTATATATAGGACATAAAAAATGCCTCCAACAAATCATCCTACATTATAGCAAATCATGGGTAGATTAAATAGTGATTTACCTTAATTATTAGACAAAGATATGAACGGTGATGATGAGAGAACGAAAAGATGATCAACGGACCAAAATTTCTCCCGTCAAAAACTAAAAAAAGGTAAAGTAGTGTGTATTATATATTATAGATATACTAACTCAAACTTAGAAATGATAAATTTAGATTCATTCAATAAGTAGATCATATTTAATTACATTAAGGTTTGGAAAAAATATGATTTATAATAAGTTCCAAAAATAACTAAATAAGAAAATGGAAAAAATATCTATTTGCATTAATTATGCAGATATAAATTAATGGTTTAGATTTAATGATATAGAACGAAGGATCGAGATTAAAAGTTTAACCAACTTTTAATGAGAGCGCAGTATTTCAAAATGGAGAAATTTGAGACATGCTACATCAACCTAAGAATAAGGTGGTGTTGACACATTATCTTGGAGAGGTTTGAAAATATATTATTATAAGATTGGCAAAATGGAGAACATAATTATTGAGTGATGGGGCACATTAATAATTTGGCTGGGGTCAAGTGGTCAACTATTTGATTATGCCATCACCTAATTTCGGCTATCCCGTAATATAATCAACAACTTCATTAAGTTTATTACTCCCTCCGTCCCTCAATTAACTTCAGAGGTGAACGGGCACGAGTTTTAAGAAAAAATTGTTTTATTGACTTATTGACCAAATAAAGTGTGATAAATCTGGTGGATTAACTTTAAGTTAATCCTCCCACAAGATAAAAGGACTGTAGCAATGACGGTTGCACTGTTCATACATACAGAAAATAGTCATTTTACATACAAAAATTACTGTTCATAAATACAGAAATCACTGTTCATTAGTCAAAAAAAAATTCTGGTCAAAAATCTACTACTGCCTACATTCTTCATTCTTCATAACCGGGCAATACTTGAGCTCAAATCTTTTAAATTTTCAAACTTCCCACCACTTTTTTTTGGCCAAATCACTGTCATATCACCATAAATTAACCAACCCTTCAGATTCCTTGCTGTTAAAACACAATAAATACCCACATTAGTGAATTGAATGCAACATTCAATACATCTACACCAACACAAAATGCCACCCAGAAAAAATCTGACCTCAAATGAGAAAAATAGACTTGCACAATTCCTCATTGCAAACTGCAAAAATGGGGTTGTGTTAAATGGAAAGATTAGGGATGCAGCTGCAATGTTTGGGATTTCAAGAAGGGCAGTGCACTACATATGGAAAGATGCAAGAACACAAATGTCAGAAAATGTTCCAGTCCAAATGAAGAACAACAGGAAGGGGCAAAGCAAGAAGAAGCACTTACAGTTTAATTTTGAAAGGTTCAAGGCCATTCCCATAAACAAAAGAACCACATTAAGGAGTATTGCCAGGGAGTTGGGGGTAAGCAAAACACAAGTAAGCAGATGGATTAAGTCAGGGCAGATCAGGAGACATTCTAATGCAGTTAAACCAACTCTCACAGATAGTAACAAGGTAGACAGGATCAAGTTCAGCTTAAATGAATTGGTTCTTCAGAGTGTTGCCAAAACCATCAAATTTTCAGGTATGTTCCATGTAGTACACATAGATGAAAAATGGTTCTACATGTCAAGAACAACTGAGGTTTTTTACTTAGCTGAAGGAGAGGAAGAACCTTATAGATCATGCAAGTCAAAAAGGTATATCCCCAAGGTTATGTTCATGTGTGCTGTAGCTAGGCCACAAAATGCAATTGCTGGACAGCAAGCATTTGATGGGAAGATAGGCATTTGGCCATTTACAAAGCTGGAACCAGCACAAAGGAACTCTAAAAAAAGATTGAGGGGGACATTGGTTACTAAACCAATTGATTCAATCACAAAAGAAGTCACAAAAGCATGCCTATTGAATCAGGTATTTAAATGTCAGACTTATTGTCATCATACATTAACATGCTTTTTGTTTGCATAAATTTCACATTTCAGCATATAAGGACCAAAAGGGACTGTCAGATTCAAAAATATCATCATACAGCTTAAGGAAGCATAGTTAAGTCTCCATAATAGGTTGAATAGGCCTATTGGTGACATTAACTTGCTTTTTGTTTGCATACATTTCACATTTCAGCATATAAGCAACAGGAAGGGACTGTCAGATTCAAAATAATCATCATACAGTTTAAGGAAGCATAGTTAAGTCTCCATAATAGGTTGAATAGGCCTATTGGTGACATTAACATGCTTTTTTTTTTTTAAATTTCTTCAGGTTATACCAGCTATTAAGGCTAAATGGCCTCCTAATGCAAGCAAGAACATAATCATTCAACAAGACAATGCCAAACCACATATAAGCAACGATGATCCAGACTTTAGGGCAGCTGCAAGTTCAGATGGATTTAACATCATAATTGCATGCCAACCCCCAAACTCACCAGATACAAATATTCTAGACTTGGGGTTTTTTAGGGCAATTCAGTCACTACAAGTGGACACTGCTAGTTACACAATTGATGAATTGGTTACAAATGTGTTGCAGGCATTTGATAGAATGACTTCAGTTGCACTTAACAATGTTTTTGTTACTCTACAAAGCCGCCTAGTGGAAATCATGAAGAACATGGGACACAACAAGTACAAAGTGCCACATATGAACAAAGAAAGGCTCATAAGGGAAGGTAGACTGCCAGTAAGCCTAGAAGTGGATGAAGAAGTTGTAAGGGGCTGTATACAGTTCTTGATTGAAGCTGGGGAGGTGGATGGACTCACAAAAGAAGTAGGAGATCTAATGACAGGTCTAGGATATTGATCATGGATTAAGCAACATATTTTTTTGCTCACCTTTTAAAGTTTAAAGCTTAAACACATTTAGATTTGTAAGTCTTTTTGACCAAATAGGAGGTGTTTATGCTGTAAACAAACCTTTTGTGTACAAGATCAATCATATTAATAGATTGACAGTTTATGTTTAACCCCACTTGCCCTCAGAATAATTTCATCACAGGGCAAAGAGACTCCTAAACTAGTTTGTTAACCTAGTGGTGACTCTAATGCATAAATACAATTGCATATGGTCTCCTAATCTAGGAACAATGCCTAGTGGTGACTATAATGCATCATACCATTGCACAAAGTCTCCTAATCTAGGAACAAAGCCTAGTTGAGTCAAATTTCACAAGTACAGACCCATATTCATCAAATATGGCATAAATATGACTGTCAACCAAGCAATTCCACATTTACAGACTCATATTAATCAAATATGGCTGGTAAGTACCAATTCCTGCATAAATATCAGTTGTCAACCAACTAATTTCACATTTGCAGACTCATATGCATCATACCATTGCACAAATATGACTCATACTCTAGTTATTTCACATTTTCAGACTCATACTCATCATAAATTGCATAAATATGACTCATACTCAAGTTATTTCACATTTTCAGACTCTTACTCATTATAAATTGCATAAATATGACTCATACTCAAGTTATTTCACATTTTCCGACTCATACTCATCATAAATTGCATAAATATGACTCATACTCAAGACATTTCACATTTTCAGACTCATACTCATCATAAATTGCATAAATATGACTCATACTCAAGTTATTTCACATTTTCAGACTCATACTCATCATAAATTGCATAAATATGACTCATACTCAAGACATTTCACATTTTCAGACTCATATGCATCATACCATTGCATAAATATGACTCATACTCAAGTTATTTCACATTTTCAGACTCATACTCATCATAAATTGCATAAATATGACTCATACTCAAGACATTTCACATTTTCAAGCTCATATGCATCATACCATTGCACAAATATGACTCATACTCAAGACATTTCACATTTTTAGACTCATACTCATCATAAATTGCATAAATATGACTCATACTCAAGACATTTCACATTTTCAGACTCATACTCATCATAAATTGCATAAATATGACTCATACTCAAGTTATTTCACATTTTCAGACTCATACTCATCATAAATTGCATAAATATGACTCATACTCAAGTTATTTCACATTTTCAGACTCATACTCATCATAAATTGCATAAATATGACTCATACTCAAGTTATTTCACATTTTCAGACTCATACTCATCATAAATTGCATAAATATGACTCATACTCAAGACATTTCACATTTTCAGACTCATATGCATCATACCATTGCATAAATATGACTCATACTCAAGTTATTTCACATTTTCAGACTCATACTCATCATAAATTGCATAAATATGACTCATACTCAAGACATTTCACATTTTCAAGCTCATATGCATCATACCATTGCACAAATATGACTCATACTCAAGACATTTCACATTTTTAGACTCATACTCATCATAAATTGCATAAATATGACTCATACTAAAGACATTTCACATTTTCAGACTCATACTCATCATAAATTGCATAAATATGACTCATACTCAAGTTATTTCACATTTTCAGACTCATACTCATCATAAATTGCATAAATATGACTCATACTCAAGTTATTTCACATTTTCAGACTCATACTCATCATAAATTGCATAAATATGACTCATACTCAAGTTATTTCACATTTTCAGACTCATACTCATCATAAATTGCATAAATATGACTCATACTCAAGACATTTCACATTTTCAGACTCATATGCATCATACCATTGCATAAATATGACTAAATCTCATACTCATTCACATTTGCAGACTCAATAAGGATCAAATATTGCATAAACATGACTTAAACTCAGGTAATTGACATTTGCAGACTCATATTCATCATAAATTGCACAAATATGACTCATACTCAATAATTTCACATTTACAGACTCATACTCATCATAAATTGAATAAATATGACTCATACTCAAGACATTTCACATTTTCAGACTCATATGCATCATATCATTGCATAAATATGACTCATACTCAAGTTATTTCACATTTTCAGACTCATACTCATCATAAATTGCATAAATATGACTCATACTCAAGTTATTTCACATTTTCAGACTCATACTCATTATAAATTGCATAAATATGACTCATACTCAAGTTATTTCACATTTTCAGACTCATACTCATCATAAATTGCATAAATATGACTCATACTCAAGTTATTTCACATTTTCAGACTCATACTCATCATAAATTGCATAAATATGACTCATACTCAAGACATTTCACATTTTCAGACTCATATGCATCATACCATTGCATAAATATGACTCATACTCAAGTTATTTCACATTTTCAGACTCATACTCATCATAAATTGCATAAATATGACTCATACTCAAGACATTTCACATTTTCAAGCTCATATGCATCATACCATTGCACAAATATGACTCATACTCAAGACATTTCACATTTTTAGACTCATACTCATCATAAATTGCATAAATATGACTCATACTCAAGAAATTTCACATTTTCAGACTCATACTCATCATAAATTGCATAAATATGACTCATACTCAAGTTATTTCACATTTTCAGACTCATACTCATCATAAATTGCATAAATATGACTCATACTCAAGTTATTTCACATTTTCAGACTCATACTCATCATAAATTGCATAAATATGACTCATACTCAAGTTATTTCACATTTTCAGACTCATACTCATCATAAATTGCATAAATATGACTCATACTCAAGTTATTTCACATTTTCAGACTCATACTCATCATAAATTGCATAAATATGACTCATACTCAAGACATTTCACATTTTCAGACTCATATGCATCATACCATTGCATAAATATGACTAAATCTCATACTCATTCACATTTGCAGACTCAATAAGGTTCAAATATTGCATAAACATGACTTAAACTCAGGTAATTGACATTTGCAGACTCATATTCATCATAAATTGCACAAATATGACTCATACTCAATAATTTCATATTTTCAGACTCATACTCATCATAAATTGCATAAATATGACTCATACTCAGGACATTTCACATTTTCAGACTCATATGCATCATACCATTGCACAAATATGACTCATACTCTAGTTATTTCACATTTTCAGACTCATATTCATCAAATATGGCATAAATATGACTGTCAACCAAGTAATTTCACATTTGCAGACTCAATTCCATCATAAATTGCATAAATATGACTATGAAAAACACAAATACAAATAGAAATATACCTAAGCCCTGGGACAGAATATTTGAACCATAGATCGAACAAATGCCTTAAAATCATCACTTTTTTCTTCTGGTCCTTCATACAAAGGGCCATAGTAAGGCATCTGCAAGTCAGAACCGGCCACATCTACCCAAATAATTTTGGATGGTGGGGCGTAGAACGAAGGCATCTCAGAAGGATCGGGAAAAACAAACGTGGACTTCTTATAACAGGGCAAATCGAACATAAATGGCTCAGAATGGACATCATCGACCATCGGAGCCTCAAATCGGACATTATCGACCATCGGAGCCTCAGATCGGACATCATCGGCTATGGGTCGCTCAAAATCGAACAATCGGCCTTCCAACATGGTGGGTGGCTCATAATCGGCCTCCGACATCATGTGAGGCCCAGAGTCGGCCTCAGATCGAAGCAAATCGAACATGGTCACATATTTTTTCACCGTCAAAGAATCGGCATAGGGGAAATCAGAGGACATGGAGTTGTGTACGAGAGAGATGGGGGACTGGATAGAGGGAGGGAGATGGACGCGAGAGAGAGAGGGAGTTTCAGTGCGAGAGAGAGGGGCATGGACTGGATCGAGAGAGATGGAGATGGAGACTAGGGTTTCGTATGAGAGAGAGAGAGGGAGATGAAAGGTTGAAGAGGTAGAAGGATCCAGAATATTTCGTGTAAGGGTTTCGTATGAATAAGTATACAAAGAATATGTATTGAGATGGGTTTGGATCATATGTGATGAATATGTATTGGGTTGGGTTGAATAATTAATTTAAGTATGTATTGGGTTGGGTTTGGTTTTTAATTGGAGTATGAATTTTTTTTGGGTTGGGTTGGGGTATTAATTGGAGTATGTATTGGGTTGGGTATATTTATGTATAGGTTTGTGTATAAATTATGGTATGTATTGATTGGCTATTTTATTTGGGTTTTAATGATGGATTAAGTGGGTAAAAGTGGGCCACCCACAAAATTAATTTTGAAATTAAGAGGGTATTTAGATGTTGAAAACTTTCCAAAAATGGGGTGTGAAGTTTATTGTGGGACGTCCCAAATAGGAAAGTGTGAAGTTAATTGAGGGACGGAGGGAGTATTAAATAATTTAATTTAATTAGGCTAATGATAAACCGCTTAAATTGTTTCGATATTGAAATTTTGACATTTTACAAAGTATTGAATCGATATTTCAATGACAAAGACCCATTTTTTGTATTGTTTAATTTGACATACATACCTGGCATCGAAGGTATAATTTATAATTTTGGCAAAGCATGTGAATGGTGTTCACGGGTCAAATGTTGGTAGCTCAATTGGTTGATGCCACCACCCAAGAGTCTTGAGTTCGAGACATGGGGAGAGAATTTATTTCCCGGCTGCAGTGCTGTTGTGGTTCGGAGTTGCGGGTTCGGGTGGTCCCCCTCTTGTGGCGATTGTGGCTCCGGTCTACAGCGAGATGAAAAGATGATGTCATGTACCTGGTGGTCGAATGAACTATTATAATTAATTACCTTTAAAAAAAAAAAAATATTACATCATGTTAAAAAAAATGGTGTTCACGGTAACTATTACCGCGAATATGCAATCTTTTTTCACTTTGATGTTCTCTTGATTCTCAATCTATAATATATTTTCATTGGTTAGGTTTTTTTTTTCCTATTGCCCAAATGAACAATGTGATTGGGTGGTTTAGAGGTCAGGAAAATGGGGCGCTACATGGTTGAAGGTGGGGATGGTGTTGGGAGGATTAATTTATTTTAAAAAGTAATGATTTTGAAAATTTGAAATTGCTTTTTAATGGACTTGAAAATAAAATATTCAAGAATTCAATGGAATGACCTTAATTTTTTTCCCTTAACTAATTTAAATGCTTTAGTTTAATTTTTTTTTTTCATACATTTAGTGTTTTTAAAAGTTTGAATTTATATTAGGGAGGTTTTATTAAATTATAGATTATATGGTTAATTACTCCACACACATATATATATATTAGACATAAACCTCCGTAATTAGATGTAAATAGTTTTTGTTAATTATTTTTTATAAATGTGAATATGATAATAAATTAGACAATTTGTTTAAGTTTTATTTTAGATTATAATTAGATATTAAAAATATAATTAGAAATTAGTAGATTAATTCTCTTGTGAATTTCGGTTCACTACGAGACTCATTCTCTTGTGAGTCTTGGTTCACTGTTCAAACCATCAAACCCTAGCTAGGTCGTAAATCAAAACATTATTGTACTATTCGAGATTTTTAAAAAAAAATCAAAATTACTATGTTTATCTAAGATTTATTTATATTATAACTAGATGTGCAAAATCTAAAATTAAGAATCAGTGGACCCACTCTCTTGTGAGTCTCAATTCACTATTCGGATTATTGAACCTTAAATTACAAAATTACAAAACATTACGGTATCATTCAAAATTAAAATTTGTTCAGATAACTATATTTGCCTAAAGTTTATTTTAGATTACAATTACAAATGAAAAAATTAAATAAAAAATGAATAGACTCATTATCTCGTGAGTCTTGATTCACTATTCAAACTATCAACGTAAGTAGTTAATTGTACACTTTGTACCACTCGAAATTAAAATACCTTCAAATTACTTTTTTTGTCTATAAAAAATAATTATATTATAAGATATAAAATGAAGTAAGAATTAGTAGATTCACTCTCATGTGAGTCTTGATTCACTGTTCGGTTTATTGAACCTTAAATTATAAACCAAAAACACTATATAAGAATCGTCTGTGGGCAGCAGAGAGCATTATGGAGGCGCAAAGAATGGCTGAAACGGGCAACCTGAGTGGTGACCGAGCTCTTCTATCGGGGAGGAGATCGGGTATTCGGGCATCACAATCGGGGCAGTTAGGCGATGGCCTGTGTATGTGGCTTGAAGCTGAGATTGTTAGAAAATGTGAGGTGTGTGTATACGAAGATGAAGGAAATGCAGACACAGGCTTAAACAGTAAGTCGAGGCACGAGTTGGACTCGCTCTCCGTAAGACGTTATTGCCCCGTACTCAGGTGCAATACGGATCGTTGGCAACCATCCCCAAGATACAACGACTTTGAACTTCCGACTGCTGCACTACAAGTCGGAAGTTATCGGCGAATCGCAAATAGGTATCCGGAACTTTCGACTCGACTCTAATGCAATCTTAGAATGCTAGGATGCTTTGGGTGTGTGTTTGAAGGGTAGAAGGCTGATTTAATGTTGGAGTGAGTGAAATGCATTCTAGGGGTGTATTTATACTAATTGAAGAGGTGTGATGTCTTTTCCATGAAGGGGTGCAACCTTTTGGGCCTTCAATCTAGGCCCTTGGATTCGAATTTTGAACCCAATGGACGCGTCCGTACGGATCTGGGCGACTATTCTGGCGCCGGCCGTAAAATAAATATATATAAGGGATGTTTGTAAGGGATGTGCTTTTAGCTACACTGGTTTTTTTGGCAAAACAAAAGTGGAAAGTAATTGAAAATTAGAGTAGGTCTTTTGTACGGTCATATCCATCGTGCAGTTCAATGCATATTTGAATAATAATGATGATTTTTACTAAATGGTACAGTTATACTTACTAAAACATGTAACTATTATCACTAAAAATAATTGTATTTTTTTTAGTAGATAACCATTGCTATTAAAAAAGTTATTTGAATAACACAACACACCTGATATATGTTAGAGTTAGATACATGATGCATGGAAACATGCATATGTCCAGGTTCATTGAATATGAAAGATAGGAAAGCATTCTGTTAGTCCGTTAGCTAATTTTCTGTTAGGAGAAATTGTAACAAACTTGAGATTCTAGATCCTTCCATCGTGTAGGTCACGGCTCTATCAAGGGTCATCTATATATACTTGTGTAAACTGCACTTCACAAATTTAGGAATGAAAATATGATTTTCCAACATGGTATCAAGGGTCACATGCTTTCCTCATCTTTCTTCTTCTTCTCCCAATAAATTTCATAACCGTCATTCTTCTTCACTCCACTTCTCACAAAAAATTTCTATTCTTCTTCGTTTTTCTAATCTGATCCTGGAAATCAATGGCTTCTCTTCCATCCAAGCTACCTCAATTCATCACACTCACAATTCGATTGGATCGTTCGAACTATGTCTATTGGCGTTCTCAAATTTTGGCCACTGTTCGTGCTCATGGTTTCGAATGTGAATTTGTTTCGACTCCGGAATTCCACGCTTGGCAAAGGAAAGATCAATATCTATTAAGATGGATGTTTAGCTCGATTTCCGAGGGCATGCTGGGACATGTTAGCCGATGCTCTCACTCCTTTGAGATTTGGCAAATTCTGGAGAATCTATACAGATCGCAATCTAAGGCACAAATCATGAACTTAAAGTTCAAACTACAGACTCTAAAGAAGGGATATATGTCAATTGATGATTAAATTCACGGTAACTTCGTTCGATTGGCGATGCAATCACTGCCGCAGGCCACAACATTTCGGATGACGATTTACTGATGTATCTGCTAGGCGGTTTAGGCCCTGAATTCGATGTCGTAGTGGTTAATTTAACCACAAGGCAGGACAACATCACCTTACCTAAAGTTCAGTCCATACTTCAAACTTTCGAAATGAGATTACTCAATAATTCAACCAAAGGAATTTCATCTACTGGAGGTTCCACTTCGATATCCCCTTCTGCAAATGTTGCATCTAGAGATTCTGGAACCGGTTACAAAGGAGGAAATAACTCTAATCGGTTCAAAGGAAAATCAAAGTTCTATGGTAAATCTAAGATCATTTGCCAACTGTGTGGGAAGCCAAATCATGTGGCTACTAAGTGCTTCAAACGGTTCGACACTCAGTTCCCTGGCCTGGAAAATAATCAATTTGGTGGCACAGTCTCTAATCCACAAAATTCATCATCCTCTCACACCTATCAGGCTCATCTGTCACATGCTAATCAAGGCTACTCTCAGGTGAATTACTCTATCTCAACTGATGTTCCATCGACGTCTTCTTCTCAATCTACAGGTGGTGAGTGGATCGTTGACAGTGGAGCTACTCACCATGTCACTTCGGCTCTCAGTAACCTGCATATTCAAGCTCCATACCAAGGTAAATCTGGTATGATAGTTGGTAATGGTGAATCAGTTCCTGTTATGCATGTTGGTTCAATGATTCTTCCTGGTTTGGTCTCTTCGAAGTCTATTAAGCTTAATCAAGTCCTACATGTTCCCGATATGACTAAAAACCTCATTAGCATCTCTCAATTGTTAAAGGATAATGATGCATTCATTGAATTTCACTCTACCTACTGTCTTGTCAAGGATCTGAAAACGCTTCAGGTTCTACTGAGAGGAACACTTAAACATGGATTGTACCAGCTGGACTTGGACCACTTGAAGCCTACTATAAGTCATTCTGTTGATTTTTCAAAAAAACACAAGCTGGAGTTGAGCAGCTTGAAGTCTTCTAGAAGCATTCCTGTTGCATCTCAGTTTATGAACATCAGTAGTTTTGTTGCAAATAAATCTTTGAATAATTATGTTTTACCTCTGTGGCACTGTAGGCTAGGACATCCTCATGGTGATACTATCTCTACAGTTTTTCGATTGATGAATATCAAATGTAATAATCCGACTTTATTTTGTGATGCTTGCAAATGTGGCAAGATGCATCAAATGTTGGTCCCACTAGTTAGATTAATTGCGGAAGCTTAAGTTAAATGTCTTTCAGATTCTTTTTACAAGAGAACAATAATCAATAAGACAATAAGTAAAAGAAAGCAATAAAGAACACAAGATATATAGTGGTTCGGATTTGAATATCCTACGTCCACTCTCCCTTTATCCAAGGAGTCTCACTATCAACCAACTCACTTACTTACTTCACTGGAATTGGGAAGTACCAGTTCCTTCTTACAACCTCTTTAGATTTAACTTCAATCTAAAGATCAACAGCCAACAACCTTATCTAATAGATGAACAGGTTGAGGTTTCAATAACTCCTTAAGAGTAGATAAATATTATGAACAGTAAGAGTGCCTAGAATGAATATCAAAAGCTTGGATGGACTTATGCGCGTATATAATCTCCCTAGAGCTTTTTCTTGAACTGCACTCTTGTATTTATAGAGGGGATTAGGGCTAGCCGTTGGAGGGCTAATCCAATCAGATCCTCTATTTAAGGAAGCCTCAATCAATCAATTTCCCTAATTGATTGATTGGGTTGGTGGGATCCTTGGATTGATTATCTTCAAAACTTTTCAATCCTGATCTAGTTGACTTGATTTGAATCACCAACGGTCAATAGCTTCTTCTGCCTAACTCTGATTCTCTCCAAAGAAGGCAAGACCAGACACCAGGCAACCTCGGTGTCTTCTGGTCCTAATCTGGTGAACAACCAGAATACTCAGTGGAAACAGGAGATCAAGACTGAGCATCTTTTGTTCCACCAGACTCGTCTGGTCCGGACTCGTCTGGTCTGGGGAAGGTCCTCTGCCTCTGGTCAGGTCTCATCTGGTGAAGTCTTCTGGTGGAGTCCTCTGGTGAAGTCCTCTGGTGGGGGTCTTCTGGTGACTCTTCTGGTGAAGTCTTCTGGTCTGGCAGTTCCCCTAGACTAAGTCCTAATCTAGATCATCATCTGGCTAACAGGTCCAGATGGTCCTATTACATCTTCTGGTTTGTTTTAACTCATCAAAACTAACAATTTTTATCCTAACAATTTCCCCCTTTTTGATGGAGTTAAAACACTACCAGAACTGATCACAAAGAAAACTTTAAGCAAGAAAACAGTAAAATATAAGACCTTAGAATAGATCTTATCAGGCAAACAATTAAGACAACAAGAGGTTGTCTTTTGAACAGAGAAGATATGAGTTTCATTAATGATAAAGATAGAATGATTACAGATTACAAGGCAAGTCTGGTCCTAATCTAGGCATATCTTCTGTTATCTTTAGGCACCAGAAACCAGTCCAGAAACCTATCCTGGACGGCCTTCAACTCTGCAGAAGATGTCGGAGTGAAGTTCACCAACACCTTGGTCTTGTACAGCCTCTTCAGCTCAGCCCAATCAACCTGGTCTCCTGCCATGGGAGTGTTAAGATAAGTGAACTCAGGGGCAGTCACCTCCAGGTTGAACTCAATGGTAGAGTCCATCAATTGCTTGTACAGCTCTGCATCATAAGCTTGCATCCAGGTGTGAAAGGTTTTGTTGACCAGCTCATCATCCTCTGGTGCTGGCCTCTGGATATAGTGTTGGATGAACCAGAGAGTCTTTGCCTCCTTCCATTTCTCAATCAAAGGCACAGGCACAATAGAGTCAAAAGACCCTTCTGTCCTGAGAGGCAAAATGTTCATCACTTCAGAGGGAGCTTTCCTCCTCTGGCTAGAGCTACCTGCACCAGAAGAAGCACCCGCTTCTCTGCTCTTCTTGTTTTGCCTCCTAACATATCTGAGCCTCTGCTCTTCATCTATGTTCTTCCTGATCCTTGCTTGCTTCTCCTCTGGAGTCTCTTCCTTGTATCTCTTCTGAGCTTCTTCAACAACGGTCTCAAGGAAGATTTTCTTGACTCTTCTGATCTTCTTCTTTGCAGGTCCAGAGATGGAGATTGGATCTTGCTCAGCTTCTGACTCCTCTTCTGCAGCAAGCTGCTTAGCCATGGAAAGAGATTTGAACTCCTCTTTCTTCTTCTTCTGCAACTCTACTTGAGCCAGTGTGTTCTCTAGCAGATCCAGGCGCGCTCCATGGCTAAAAAGAGTTTCATTAGTGGTCTTCGCCAGATCAGTTCTGGCCTTCTCTTCCCCCTTTTTAACTTCATCAAGGAGGGGCTCCACTACCTGCCTTATAAGATCAGGCAAGGCAGTGTTGGAGGAAGAGTGAAGATCACGTAGCTGCTTAGCCTCCTCCAGATAGGCTTTAGACTCTGCAACAAGTCTTTCCTGCTTTTCCAACATCTCCTGGAGAGAGTCTTTCATCTTAGCAGTTTCCAGCATTTGAGTGGCCAACTCAACTTTAAGCACTGAGACAGGCCTCACCTGGTCCAGAACATATTGCTGGACCTGCCTCTGGCTTTCATGCACATCCATCTTTAAATAAAGACAGTCAGGTTTGAATGCAGCTTTGGCAGAGGCAAAAATATCCTTGATCTGCTTCAAAAACTTCCTTCTCTCATCTTTAATCTGATGCTCAACTAGAGCAGGTGCCAAGTGCTGCATTGCCTTGGAGAATCTGCCAATTTGCTGGATTTGTTCATTGAAGAATAGTTTCATCTTCTGGAGGATAGCAGGAGTGACTTCAAAATCTTCTTCGTCTGAATATAACTCGGAAGGGAAGACAAAGTGAGGTCCAAACTTGTAAGAGGAGCCCTCTGGAGAGATCATAACACCCTGCTGGATGAGTAGAGTTCGAATCACCACCTTCGCTGCCTCAGGTGGCTCTAGCTCCGCAGGATTTTGGATATTCAGCTTCTGCTTCAGCTCTATCTCCCAGGCAGTAAAGTTGGAGGGACCCATTTCTTCAAGCAAAAGCATCAGGTCCTCCACATCCTCAAGTCTGGCCTTGCTCCAGACCTTGGCATCAGTCAACTCTGCCAAAAGTGGTAAGTGCTCCAGAAGAACTGGGAAATGCTCTCTTAGCCAGAGCTGAGCACTTACACTCATACTCTGCCTAATGGGACCCATCTCATCAGAAGAGAAGGTGAAGGGTTTGGGCCCAGAGGCAGAGGAGGAAGGTGCTAAGGTAGCAGGCTCAAGTGAAGCTTCCTCATCTTCACTATCATTGCTAGACAAACAGGTGGGAGAAGAGGGAGGGCCAACGGATCCTAGAGCCATAGAAATGGTTGGATCCTGGTCTGTATGGGTTTGGGGAGGGTTAGGATTTTGTGAGGTAAAGGAGGAGGGGATGGGTTGTTCTGCACCAGATGAAGATGGGATCTCTGGTACAGAAGTTGGGGGTGAGGTGTTTGTGGGAAGATGTGTTTGAGAATTTGGGGGAGAAGGTGTTTGGGTAGGAACTGTTGAGGGAGTATATACGGGGGTATCTGGGAGAATCTGCTCTGGTGGAATAATAGGGTTACCAGAGGCAGATGGGGTTTGGGGAATATTATCTGGGGGAGAGGTAGAGGGGGAGACAAGATTAATAGGGGTAGAAGATGGAATGGAAGGGTTTACCTCTGCTGAGTCAACATCAGCAGGTACAGCATGCTCATGAACATCCTCCATCATCTAGGAAGCCTCATCAATGGCCTTCTCCAAGGCCTCTCCAAGATCAGAACCAGAGTCGGGATCTTGAAGAATGGCTCTCTTGGCCTTGGGTTTCTTCACAAGAGGCTCAGCCTGTTCTTCCTCTTCGTCCTCTGATGGCTCATCCACCAGAAGGGTTTTCTTGGCCTTCCTGCTAGTCCTTGACTTCTTAGCAGAGCCTTTCCTGGCCTCCTCAGGCCTCTTCCTCTTGGCTGCTCCAGCCTTCTTAACAGCTTTATCATCATCACCCTTCTTCTTAAGCACGGCAAGAAGGGGAATCTGGTCCTCCTCTGAGGAACCAGAAAACGCAATGGTTGAGGAACCAGTTGCTTCAGCAGCTTTCTTCTGGGTCTGCTGCTTCTGCTGATGCTTTTTCTGCCCCTTTGCAGGAGAGTGGATAGATTGAATAGGAGGGGCAGGGATGGCTTGCTCCCCATCAGAGTCGGCATGGCCATGGAGAGGGCCATCCTTGGAGAATAGGATCTTGGATTTGTGATAACCATGGCACCAAGATGTTTTCCACTTCTTCTCTGGAAGGAGAGAATCCAGAATTAAAGTCAACTTAGTTCCCAATGAAACATTTGCAGTGAAGAAGAACTGCAACTCCCCTGGCTTGGAAGGACAAGGCTCCTTCTTCACCTTCAATCTGTTTTTCCTCAACACATCCCAGAAGAACTCCGCCCAATTGCATTGAACGCCGTCAAATAATGCCCTCATCACACACATTCTGCCGTTGAAAATGGCATCTGTGCTGTGATTCTCACACATAAGCACCTTTACAACTATATCGAACAACACCTTGCACTTCTGCCTTAAATGTTTGTCAAGAAATCCCTTCGTGATATTCTGGCAAGAAGATCGAGCAAAGATCTTGAAGGAACCAATGATATCATCCTCCTTATACGTCAAAGGATCCACTCCCTCTGCAGAAATGTTCTCGAACAAAGCGCAAAAATCGTGCTTAGAAAACACCAAATCATCTCCATCAATCTTGGAAGAAATATGGTCCTCGTGGATCTTCATACGAACCAACAACTGGGCCGCATATCCGTCAAGAGTGCGAAAGTCCTTGGGAACTGTGGAGATCAATTTCTCCACCCCTGCTCTCTGGAGCATTTCCAGAATCGACAGCACAACAGGGTTCTTGGTGGTATAAAAGTCCACCACCATCTCCGTCTTTAGCTTTTTCATCATAAGAACATGATCGAAGTTGCACGGAGGAGCCATTTCTGTGTAAGAGAGAGACAGAGAGAGAAAACTTGTAGAGAAATAGGTTAGGGTTTGAAAAGATATGAATCGTGAAAGGACAGATTGAGTAGAATTTTGATTTAAATAGGGCAATACGCGTGGCTTGATTAATAAATGAAGTATGAACGCGTGTAATAGCAAATTTAATTTAGGAAACAAAATCAATTTTCGAATTGATTGACATATTGCACATTGATTAAATCTGATGGCCATGATGAAAGGCGAGATACAGATTTAATCTGGTGCGTTGGCATAGTCATTGGGACTGGGCATAAAGGGGTTTTGTGGCAGTCAAGAGAAAAAGCGAAATGATTGCCTAGGCCCTATACCCTAGTTTTAAATACACTCCGAAGTTGAAACGTTTTGAGTGTACTTACTAATTTGAAAAGTGTATCCCAATGATCAAAGGCCAGAGAAGTAAAAACATACCTGTCACCTGATATTGTAACCAGATGATACCCTAAATAGTCTGGTGCTAAATCTACTCTGATTTGACTCATCTGGTCCTGGTCAGAGAAGACTTTGGACTTTTCTTGAATTTGACTCAGCACCTCATCTGGGACAAGTGTTACCTGACGCATACCTCATCTGGAGATATAACTTCTCTGATATGTCTAATCTGCAGGTATGTTAGTTTGAGAATAAATATATGAAGTAATGAAACAAAGGATACTTCTTTGTTGTTCCCCCTAAAACAAATCTGTCTCTGGATCCAACAATCCTAACTCAAAAGCTAACTCTCTGAATCTGGTCTCATCCAAAGGCTTAGTTAAGATATCTGCTCTCTGCTTCTCTGTTGCAATCTTTTCCATCCTTATATCTCCATTCTCAACATGATCTCTGATAAAGTGATGCCTTATATCAACATGTTTGCATCTGGTATGAAGAACTGGATTCTGGGTGATTGCAATTGCACTATTACTATCACAGAAAATAGGAATATCCTTAGCTCTAATCTGGTAATCCCTAAGTTGTTGACTAATCCAGAGTAGTTGTGAACAACAGCTCCCTGCAGCCATGTACTCTGCTTCTATTGTTGATGTAGCAACTGAAGTCTGCTTCTTAGAAAACCAGGATACCAATTTATTCCCTAAAAATTGGCATGTTCCACTTGTAGATTTCCTATCTATTCTGCATCCTCCATAGTCTGAATCTGAATACCCACTCAACTCTAAGTTATCATCTGCAGGATACCATAATCCTAGGTTCACTGTTCCCTTAAGATATTTCAATATCTTCCTAGCTGCTTCCAAGTGACTCTTCTTGGGATTAGCTTGAAATCTGGCACAAACTCCTACAGGAAAAGTAATATCTGGTCTGCTTGCAGTCAGGTACAGAAGAGAACCAATGAGTGCTCTGTACTGAGTCTGGTCCACACTCTCTCCAGACTCATCTGGATCCATGTTGAAATTTGTCATCATAGGGATCTTGGCTGCTTTGCTAGATCCCACTCCAAATTTCTCTAACATGTTTCTGGTGTACTTTGCCTGATTAATAAAAATTCCCTTCTCTGATTGCTTAACCTGCAAACCTAAAAAGTAATTCATTTCTCCCATCATGGACATCTCAAACTGACTCTGCATGAGCTCACCAAACTTCTCACACAGCTTCTTGTTAGGGGATCCAAATATAATGTCATCAACATATATTTGGACCAGAAGGATGTCCTTTCCTTCTTCTTTCCTAAACAAGGTTCTATCAATCTTACCCTTAGTAAAACCATTGTCCAGAAGAAATTGAGATAGAGTGTCATACCATGCTCTAGGTGTCTGCTTCAGCCCATAAAGAGCTTTCTTAAGCTTAAACACCTTGTCACCTTGTTCAAAACCAGGAGGTTGTTCCACATACACTTCCTCAATGAGAATCCCATTAAGAAAGGCAGATTTCACATCCATCTGGTATACTTTGAACTTCATGTGAGCAGCATATGCTAAGAACAATCTGATGGCTTCTAGTCTGGCAACAGGAGCAAATGTCTCATCATAGTCTATACCCTCAGACTGAGAATAGCCCTGGGCCACTAGCCTTGCCTTGTTCCTAGTAATGACATCATTCTCATCTTTCTTATTCTTGAAAACCCACTTAGTGCCTATCACCTTTTGATGTCTTGGTCTGTCTACCAGCTCCCAAACATCCTGTCTGGTGAATTGATTCAACTCCTCCTGCATAGCAACAATCCAATTTGAATCTTTCAGTGCCTCCTTGATGTTCTTGGGCTCAATCAAGGACACATAGCAACTGAATAAGGCAGCTAAGTTAAGAGTTCTCCTAGTCTGAACACCCTTAGTTGGATCTCCTAAGATCAGGTCATTGGGGTGATCAACCAGGGTCCTCCTTCCCGTGGTCTTGCCTGGTTGATCATCTTCTGCAGGACCTTGGTGATTATCACCACCTGCAGAAGAGCTCCCCCCTACAGGAGTTCCAACATCTTCTGGTTCTACTCCTTGGGAAGGCTTCTGCTTCAGAGAACTAGGAGATGGGTCATCATCTGAATCTGAATCTGAATCAAGAATAGGTGGATTGACTTTGATAACTCTGGGTGTAGTCTGATTCTGGGTCTCATCAGAAGACTTAGAATCCACCTTGTACTCAAAAGTAGATTCATCAAAAACAACATAAGGTGTTTCCTCCACACAAATTGAATTCTTATTAAAAACTCTAAAAGCTTTACTGGTGCTGGAATATCCTAAAAATATTCCATCAGCCACTTTAGCATCAAAGGTTCTTAATTTAGATTTCCCATTGTCATGGATGAAACACTTACATCCAAAAACATGAAAATATGAAACAGATGGGGTTTTACCTTTCCATACCTCATAGGGAGTCTTATTATGTCTCTGGGCAATCAGGCACCTGTTCTGAGTATAGCAGGCTGTATTAATGGCCTCTGCCCAAAATCTTTGTGGAGTGTTGTATTCTGCCAAAAGTGTTCTTGCAGCTTCTTTGAGAGTCCTATTCCTCCTTTCTGCTACTCCATTTTGTTGGGGTGTTCTGGCAGCAGATGTCTCATGAAAAATCTCATGATCCTTGCAGTAATCTGCAATGTGTGAATTCAAAAACTCTGTCCCTTTATCACTTCTGATCCTGACTATGCTCTGGTTCTGCTCATTCTGAATCTGCTTGAAGAACTCTGGCAGCTTAGTGATAGTTTCATTTTTCTTAAACAAGAACACTACCCAAGTATATCTTGAAAAGTCATCTACTATCACCAAGGTGTACTTCCTTCCACTGAAACTAAGAGGAGAAACAGGTCCAAACAGGTCCACGTGAAGTAGTTGAAGTACTCTGGTTGTGGTTGTGCTCTGGACATCCTTAAAGGAAGTCTTGGGTTGTTTACCCTTCTGGCATGAACCACACACCTGATCCTTCTTAAACACTTCATTAGGAAGACCTCGAATGAGACATTTTCTGGCAATCTTGTTCAATGTTTTGAAGTTAAGATGACACAATCTCTTGTGCCAAATCCAGCTGTTCTCTGCAGATCCTTTAGCAACCAGGCAAGCATTTCTTGGGCAACTGTTAAAATCTGCAAGATAAATGTTACCCTTCCTCAAGCCTATTAGCAAGATATCATTAAAATCAGAAGAGAAAACAGTGCATGAATCACTAGAAAACTTCACTGAGTATCCCTTGTCACAAAATTGGGATACTGAAAGCAGATTATGCTTGAGTCCTTCAACATAGTAGACTTCATCTACAGAAACTCCATTGAAGGTCAACTTTCCAACTCCTCTGGTGACTCCATAGTTGTTGTCACCAAACATCACTCTTGGTCCATTCAAAGGCTTGAAATCTTGGAGATTATCCTTCTGGAAGGTCATGTGCTTGGAACATCCACTATCAATGTACCAGACATGCTTGCTTGAAAGTCCTTTCTCCAATGGACTCTTGTCTACCTGCAGAGAAATCAATTAGGTCCCCTACTAGTGCTGGGTCCTGATTGGTTAGTTGCAGGTTTTGTAGGAATCCATAGATAAAGATCATCTCTTGTTGGATGAGGAGATCTTATCTTCCTTCCAAATTTATCTACCAGCACATGTCCTCTGACAATGACATATTGAGCTACTGGTCTGATAAGGACACCTTTCCTATAAACAGGTCTGGTGTACCTTTTCTCAAATCTGGCCTTTGGAATGGCCTGCCTCAAAGACATGGTCTTAAAGGTCTGGTTGTAAGGATACGTCCTAGAAGAACCATCTCTGGTGTCATAACTTCCCAGATCAGTTGGTTTTCTATAGATGGGTCTGGAAGACCTCCTCTGGTTCTGAGAATTAGACCTGCTCTGGTGGTTATAGGTCCTTTGAGTATACCTATTCTGGAATTGATTCCTCTGAGAAAATTGTCTCTGGGGTACCTGGTGCTGTTGAACATTGTTCCTTCTTTGGTAGTTATTACTCTGATTGGTATTCCCCTTTCTTGAGTGTTTCCTTTGAGGTCCCCTAATCTGGTTAGGTTCCCTTTGAGGATTTCTCTGGGGTCCTCCAATTTGAGTAAGTTCTACTCCTTGGGACTCATTGTTCACAGAACCATCAATTTTCAATGGTTCCCCTTGTTGACATTTATTTTCTAGCATCTTCTCTTCCAGAACAGTCAACTCTTCTGGACCATATGTTATGTGATTAACAGAGTGATTCCTTTTCCAATCAGGATTGTGAACCACCTTGTAACCATTTCCAGTTAAGTCTTTATCATCCCAGATTTCTACCAATTTACCAGCTCTTACAGACTTGTCTTTATTATAAAGGTATTTATGAGTTTTAGTGGTAATTCCAGAATATCCTAAACCACTCTTATCACTAATGCGCTGAGAAGACTCTGATATGATAGATACAACAGATGGTATCTTAGGAGCTTCTCTGGGCATGGGTATCTCCTCTATATTGTGAGCAACTTGTTTTCCCTTGATAAGAATTTGGTATTTGGCTCTGAGTTCATTGATCTCATCTTCTTGAGAGTTCTTTTCTTTCATGAGTTGATCTACCAGAGTATCTCTTTCTGTGATCTTATCCTGAAGCTCAGAGACTTCTTTGGAATGATCTTTCATGAGTTCTCTGGTGGATTTGTGCTCATGAGAGAGAGATTGAACTTCAGCTCTGAGCCTACCATTTTCTTTCTCAAGTTTTTTACAGAGTTGGACACAATTTTGGAGATCTGATAGCATTTGTTGCATATCAGACTCTCTGGAGTTACCAGATGAATTAGAGGATTCAGTACATTTGGAATTTGATAAGACTAGAGTAGTTTCATTTACCTCAGTGATGTCTGCCATAAGACATACATCATCATCTGATCCGAAATCAGAAGAAGAAGAACTGGAACTAGTATCCTCCTCTTCTGCTTCTTCCAGCAATGCTCTCTTATCTGCATATCTCATATCTCTCTTGATTCTTTTCTCTTCTCTTTCCCTAGAAGTGAGTTGAGGACAATCATAACTGTAGTGACCAGTCTTGTTGCATGTGTAGCAGGCATTGTCTCCTCTGGGACTAGGACTTGGCTCTCTCCTCCTCTGGTTGTAGTCTGATCTGGCTGGACTACTCTCTCTCCTCTGGTAGTCAGGTCTGCCAGAGCTACCATCCCTCCTCTGATAATCTGATCTCCCAGAGTTGCCAGGGTTGTCATCTCTCCTTCTCTCTGGAGTTCTGAATCTGGTCTCCCTTGAGTCTCCAGATGTCTTCTCCTTCTCTGCAGGTTTGAAGGAATTCTTTCTGTCCCTGGTAGATTCCTTCCAGTGCCTTTTGTACCTGCCATATTTTGAACTCATTTTATCTAATTTACGAGTTAGAAGTGCTACCTGCTTCTTGAGGCCCAAGTCATCTGCAGTAGACTCCTTTGGCTTGACATCAGGCTTGATGGTTGAAGAGAATGCAACACCTTTCTGACCAGAAGAGGAAACCTCTTCTGTTTGATCCTCCTCTTGAAGATCATACTCATAGGCTTTGAGATCAGACAACAGAAGATGATGATCCAGAGTATTGAGATCCTTGTTGTCCTTGATCACAGTGACTTTAATTCTCCACCTGCTGGTTAGTGAGCGCAAGATTTTACTATTAATTTCCTTTTCAGAGTAGGTCTTACCTAAGGCACTAGCCTTGTTCAGGAGGTTTGTGAGACGCATGTCCAGCTGGTCAATGGTCTCGTCTGGTTTCATCTTGAAAGTATCAAACGAGTGTTGAACAGCTTGGAGCTTGTTGTCTTTGGTCTTCTCTGTTCCCTCACAGAGTAGTGCCAGTTTGTCCCACATCTCCTTGGCAGTGGCACACGTTCTGACCTTTTCAATCACCTCTTTAGTAAGTGTGTTGATGATCTCTGTTCTTGCCACCTGGTCCAAGTTGTAGAGCTTTCTTTCATCATTATCAAGCTCATCTTTCTTTTTTAGGATTCTTTGCCTGGGGACTCTATCCTCTGCAGTTTTCTGGGCAGCTTCACTAGTTTCTTCTCTGGACTCTGACCTGCCACTATCAATAGGAGTCCAGTAAAATTGAATGGGGCCACTTTCTACCACATCTAACATGCGGTGGTGGATAGCTCCAAGATGATTGCTCATCATGAAGCTCCAGTGGCTGTAATCCTCAAAAGAGAATTCTGGGAGCTTACGGCTCTTGTAAGAAGATTTTGCAGACATTTTGATAAAATTAAGGGAAATAACAAGAACTTGAACAAAAGCACTAAAGAGCAATGGATCTTCCCGATGACCAACAAAAGCTTTTCAAAGCAGTGGTCGTTGGACACACTGCTCTGATACCACTTGTTGGTCCCACTAGTTAGATTAATTGTGGAAGCTTAAGTTAAATGTCTTTCAGATTCTTTTTACAAGAGAACAATAATCAATAAGACAATAAGTAAAAGAAAGCAATAAAGAACACAAGATATATAGTGGTTCGGATTTGAATATCCTACGTCCACTCTCCCTTTATCCAAGGGGTCTCACTATCAACCAACTCACTTACTTACTTCACTGGAATTGGGAAGTACCAGTTCCTTCTTACAACCTCTTTAGATTTAACTTCAATCTAAAGATCAACAGCCAACAACCTTATTTAATAGATGAACAGGTTGAGGTTTCAATAACTCCTTAAGAGTAGATAAATATTATGAACAGTAAGAGTGCCTAGAATGAATATCAAAAGCATGGATGGACTTATGCGCGTATATAGTCTCTCTAGAGCTTTTTCTTGAACTGCACTCTTGTATTTATAGAGGGGATTAGGGCTAGCCGTTGGAGGGCTAATCCAATCAGATCCTCTATTTAAGGAAGCCTCAATCAATCAATTTCCCTAATTGATTGATTGGGTTGGTGGGATCCTTGGATTGATTATCTTCAAAACTTTTCAATCCTGATCTAGTTGACTTGATTTGAATCACCAACGGTCAATAGCTTCTTCTGCCTAACTCTGATTCTCTCCAGAGAAGGCAAGACCAGACACCAGGCAACCTCGGTGTCTTCTGGTCCTAATCTGGTGAACAACCAGAATACTCAGTAGAAACAGGAGATCAAGACTGAGCATCTTTTGTTCCACCAGACTCGTCTGGTCCGGACTCGTCTGGTCTGGGGAAGGTCCTCTGCCTCTGGTCAGGTCTCATCTGGTGAAGTCTTCTGGTGGAGTCCTCTGGTGAAGTCCTCTGGTGGGGGTCTTCTGGTGACTCTTCTGGTGAAGTCTTATGGTCTGGCCGTTCCCCTAGACTAAGTCCTAATCTAGATCATCATCTGGCTAACAGGTCCAGATGGTCCTATTACATCTTCTGGTTTGTTTTAACTCATCAAAACTAACAATTTTTATCCTAACAATTTCCCCCTTTTTGATGGAGTTAAAACACTACCAGAACTGATCACAAAGAAAACTTTAAGCAAGAAAATAGTAAAAGATAAGACCTTAGAATAGATCTAATCAGGCAAACAATTAAGACAACAAGAGGTTGTCTTTTGAACAGAGAAGATATGAGTTTCATTAATGATAAAGATAGAATGATTAAGGATTACAAGGCAAGTCTGGTCCTAATCTAGGCATATCTTCTGTTATCTTTAGGCACCAGAAACCAGTCCAGAAACCTATCCTGGACGGTCTTCAACTCTGCAGAAGATGTCGGAGTGAAGTTCACCAACACCTTGGTCTTGTACAGCCTCTTCAGCTCAGCCCAATCAACCTGGTCTCCTGCCATGGGAGTGTTAAGATAAGTGAACTCAGGGGCAGTCACCTCCAGGTTGAACTCAATGGTAGAGTCCATCAATTGCTTGTACAGCTCTGCATCATAAGCTTGCATCCAGGTGTGAAAGGTTTTGTTGATCAGCTCATCATCCTCTGGTGCTGGCCTCTGGATATAGTGTTGGATGAACCAGAGAGTCTTTGCCTCCTTCCATTTCTCAATCAAAGGCACAGGCACAGTAGAGTCAAAAGACCCTTCTGTCCTGAGAGGCAAAATGTTCATCACTTCAGAGGGAGCTTTCCTCCTCTGGCTAGAGCTACCTGCACCAGAAGAAGCACCCGCTTCTCTGCTCTTCTTGTTTTGCCTCCTAACATATCTGAGCCTCTGCTCTTCATCTATGTTCTTCCTGATCCTTGCTTGCTTCTCCTCTGGAGTCTCTTCCTTGTATCTCTTCTGAGCTTCTTCAACAACGGTCTCAAGGAAGATTTTCTTGACTCTTCTGATCTTCTTCTTTGCAGGTCCAGAGATGGAGATTGGATCCTGCTCAGCTTCTGACTCCTCTTCTGCAGCAAGCTGCTTAACCATGGAAAGAGATTTGAACTCCTCTTTCTTCTTCTTCTGCAACTCTGCTTGAGCCAGTGTGTTCTCTAGCAGATCCAGGCGCGCTCCATGGCTAAAAAGAGTTTCATTAGTGGTCTTCGCCAGATCAGTTCTGGCCTTCTCTTCCCCCTTTTTAACTTCATCAAGGAGGGGCTCCACTACCTGCCTTATAAGATCAGGCAAGGCAGTGTTGGAGGAAGAGTGAAGATCACGTAGCTGCTTAGCCTCCTCCAGATAGGCTTTAGACTCTGCAACAAGTCTTTCCTGCTTTTCCAACATCTCCTGGAGAGAGTCTTTCATCTTAGCAGTTTCCAGCATTTGAGTGGCCAACTCAACTTTAAGCACTGAGACAGGCCTCACCTGGTCCAGAACATATTGCTGGACCTGCCTCTGGCTTTCATGCACATCCATCTTTAAATAAAGACAGTCAGGTTTGAATGCAGCTTTGGCAGAGGCAAAAACATCCTTGATCTGCTTCAAAAACTTCCTTCTCTCATCTTTAATCTGATGCTCAACTAGAGCAGGTGCCAAGTGCTGCATTGCCTTGGAGAATCTGCCAATTTGCTGGATTTGTTCATTGAAGAATAGTTTCATCTTCTGGAGGATAGCAGGAGTGACTTCAAAATCTTCTTCGTCTGAATATAACTCGGAAGGGAAGACAAAGTGAGGTCCAAACTTGTAAGAGGAGCCCTCTGGAGAGATCATAACACCCTGCTGGATGAGTAGAGTTCGAATCACCACCTTCGCTGCCTCAGGTGGCTCTAGCTCCGCAGGATTTTGGATATTCAGCTTCTGCTTCAGCTCTATCTCCCAGGCAGTAAAGTTGGAGGGACCCATTTCTTCAAGCAAAAGCATCAGGTCCTCCACATCCTCAAGTCTGGCCTTGCTCCAGACCTTGGCATCAGTCAACTCTGCCAAAAGTGGTAAGTGCTCCAGAAGAACTGGGAAATGCTCTCTTAGCCAGAGCTGAGCACTTACACTCATACTCTGCCTAATGGGACCCATCTCATCAGAAGAGAAGGTGAAGGGTTTGGGCCCAGAGGCAGAGGAGGAAGGTGCTAAGGTAGCAGGCTCAAGTGAAGCTTCCTCATCTTCACTATCATTGCTAGACAAACAGGTGGGAGAAGAGGGAGGGCCAACGGATCCTAGAGCCATAGAAATGGTTGGATCCTGGTCTGTATGGGTTTGGGGAGGGTTAGGATTTTGTGAGGTAAAGGAGGAGGGGATGGGTTGTTCTGCACCAGATGAAGATGGGATCTCTGGTACAGAAGTTGGGGGTGAGGTGTTTGTGGGAAGATGTGTTTGAGAATTTGGGGGAGAAGGTGTTTGGGTAGGAACTGTTGAGGGAGTATATACGGGGGTATCTGGGAGAATCTGCTCTGGTGGAATAATAGGGTTACCAGAGGCAGATGGGGTTTGGGGAATATTATCTGGGGGAGAGGTAGAGGGGGAGACAAGATTAATAGGGGTAGAAGATGGAATGGAAGGGTTTACCTCTGCTGAGTCAACATCAGCAGGTACAGCATGCTCATGAACATCCTCCATCATCTAGGAAGCCTCATCAATGGCCTTCTCCAAGGCCTCTCCAAGATCAGAACCAGAGTCGGGATCTTGAAGAATGGCTCTCTTGGCCTTGGGTTTCTTCACAAGAGGCTCAGCCTGTTCTTCCTCTTCGTCCTCTGATGGCTCATCCACCAGAAGGGTTTTCTTGGCCTTCCTGCTAGTCCTTGACTTCTTAGCAGAGCCTTTCCTGGCCTCCTCAGGCCTCTTCCTCTTGGCTGCTCCAGCCTTCTTAACAGCTTTATCATCATCACCCTTCTTCTTAAGCACGGCAAGAAGGGGAATCTGGTCCTCCTCTGAGGAACCAGAAAACGCAATGGTTGAGGAACCAGTTGCTTCAGCAGCTTTCTTCTGGGTCTGCTGCTTCTACTGATGCTTTTTCTGCCCCTTTGCAGGAGAGTGGATAGATTGAATAGGAGGGGCAGGGATGGCTTGCTCCCCATCAGAGTCGGCATGGTCATGGAGAGGGCCATCCTTGGAGAATAGGATCTTGGATTTGTGATAACCATGGCACCAAGATGTTTTCCACTTCTTCTCTGGAAGGAGAGAATCCAGAATTAAAGTCAACTTAGTTCCCAATGAAACATTTGCAGTGAAGAAGAACTGCAACTCCCCTGGCTTGGAAGGACAAGGCTCCTTCTTCACCTTCAATCTGTTTTTCCTCAACACATCCCAGAAGAACTCCGCCCAATTGCATTGAACGCCGTCAAATAATGCCCTCATCACACACATTCTGCCGTTGAAAATGGCATCTGTGCTGTGATTCTCACACATAAGCACCTTTACAACTATATCGAACAACACCTTGCACTTCTGCCTTAAATGTTTGTCAAGAAATCCCTTCGTGATATTCTGGCAAGAAGATCGAGCAAAGATCTTGAAGGAACCAATGATATCATCCTCCTTATACGTCAAAGGATCCACTCCCTCTGCAGAAATATTCTCGAACAAAGCGCAAAAGTCGTGCTTAGAAAACACCAAATCATCTCCATCAATCTTGGAAGAAATATGGTCCTCGTGGATCTTCATACGAACCAACAACTGGGCCGCATATCCGTCAAGAGTGCGAAAGTCCTTGGGAACTGTGGAGATCAATTTCTCCACCCCTGCTCTCTGGAGCATTTCCAGAATCGACAGCACAACAGGGTTCTTGGTGGTATAAAAGTCCACCACCATCTCCGTCTTTAGCTTTTTCATCATAAGAACATGATCGAAGTTGCACGGAGGAACCATTTCTGTGTAAGAGAGAGAGAGAGAGAGAGAGAGAGAGAGAGAGAAAACTTGTAGAGAAACAGGTTAGGGTTTGAAAAGATATGAATCGTGAAAGGACAGATTGAGTAGAATTTTGATTTAAATAGGGCAATACGCGTGGCTTGATTAATAAATGAAGTGTGAACGCGTGTAATAGCAAATTTAATTTAAGGAATAAAATCAATTTTCGAATTTATTGACATATTGCACATTGATTAAATCTTGATGGCCACGATGAAAGGCGAGATACAGATTTAATCTGGTGCGTTGGCATAGTCATAGGGACTGGGCATAAAGGGTTTTGTGGCAGTCAAGAGAAAAAGTGAAATGATTGCCTAGGCCCTATACCCTAGTCTTAAATACACTCCGAAGTTGAAACGTTTTGAGTGTACTTACTAATTTGAAAAGTGTATCCCAATGATCAGAGGCCAGAGAAGTAAAAACATACCTGTCACCTGATATTATAACCAGATGATACCACAGCCAGTCTGGTGCTACATCTTCTCTGATGGAGCTCATCTGGTCCTGGTCAGAGAAGACTTTGGACATTTCTGGAATCTAACTCAGCACCTCATCTGGGACAAGTTTTACCTGAAGCATACCTCATCTGGAGATATAACTTCTCTGATATGTCTAATCTCATATACCAATGATCAGAGGCCAGAGAAGCTCTGATACCACTTGTTGGTCCCACTAGTTAGATTAATTGCGGAAGCTTAAGTTAAATGTCTTTCAAATTCTTTTTTCAAGAGAGCAACAACTAATAAGAGAATAAGTAAATCGAAAGCAATAAAGAACACAAGATATATAGTGGTTCGGATTTGAATATCCTACGTCCACTCTCCCTTTATCCAAGGGGTCTCACTAACAACCAACTCACTTACTTACTCACTGGAATTGGGAAGTACCAGTTCCTTCTTACAGCCTCTTTAGATTTGACTTCAATCTAAAGATCAACAGCCAACAACCTTATCTAATAGATGAACAGGTTGAGGTTTCAATAACTCCTTAAGAGTGGATAAATATTATGAACAATAAGAGTGCCTGGGATGAATATTAAAAGCTTGGATGGACTTATGCGCGTATGTAGTCTCTCTAGCGCTTTTTCTTGAACTGCACTCTTGTATTTATAGAGGGGATTAGGGCTAGCCGTTGGAGGGCTAATCCAATCAGATCCTCTATTTAAGGAAGCCTCAATCAATCAATTCCCTAATTGATTGATTGGGTTGGTGGGATCCTTGGATTGATTATCTTCAAAACTTTCCAATCCTGATCTTGTTGACTTGATTTGAATCACCAACGGTCAATAGCTTCCTCTGCCTAACTCTGATTCTCTTCAGAGAAGGCAAGACCAGACACCAGGCAACCTCGGTGTCTTCTGGTCCTAATCTGGTGAACAACCAGAATACTCAGTAGAAACAGGGGATCAAACTGAGCATATTTTGTAACACCAGACTCATCTGGTCCGGACTCGTCTGGTCTGGGGAAGGTCCTCTGCCTCTGGTCAGATCTCATCTGGTGAAGTCTTCTGGTGGAGTCCTCTGGTGAAGTCCTCTGGTGGGGGTCTTCTGGTGACTCTTCTGGTGAAGTCTTCTGGTCTGGCAGTTCCCCCTAGACTAAGTCCTAATCTAGATCATCATCTGGCTAACAGGTCCAGATGGTCCTATTACATCTTCTGGTTTGTTTTAACTCATCAAAACTAACAATTTTTATCCTAACATGTGACTTACGTACCTCTTGTAGAATTGGCCTTTGAATAAACGGGTCAATCACGATCACGCTTTATCAACCCAAAAACCTTCTCAAGTATTTCTCTTTCGCCTTACTTGATCACCGGTGAGAGATGCTTTCAAGTAATTTTAAATAACTAAGGAAAAAGAAAAATATATATGCTCTTGATTTTTCCAACACATGGAATTATGTACTTGGGGATGAAATAATCACCCCCTATTTATAATAGGTGTTGATGGTCTTTTCTAACTAAGAAGATAAGTGGCTGTTTTTCATCTAATGAAGATCACCAAACAAGAATCAAGATCATAGAATTTGGCTAAGTAAAGCTCAAAGAATAATTTTGCAAGAGTTTGGCTATTTTTTGAATTGTTCTCCTCTTTTCATGTACAAGAATGGAGTATTTATAGACATACAAAGTGGCCATGTGTCACCATCTTGATGGCTTAGCCATTGGATCTTTGCCAAGTGTTAGGACACTTGTACAACATCTACACTATTACTCATTGGATGGGTGCCAAGTGTTAGGACACTTGGCCCATATCTAAGCTAGTGACTCTTGGGATTCCCCATGTTGTACTTGATCTTTGGCACTTCTGAGATGCTCTCGACGGTGACCGGCTGCTCGCTTGTACGTCTCCGTTAGATGTCATGGTCCTTTGCGTTCTGAGCTGTTCGCTCCTCGCTTGGGATCATTTTACGATTCTGCTCGCTCGATTACGTCCTTGTTCGCCCATATTGGCTGGCTTGAACCGCTGGCACAGCTGTTCTTTGCAAGGCTGCTCGCCACAATTCTGATTGCCGCATTAGTGCTTTTCTACAAAGCTGTTCGCCCTACGAATCTGCTAGCTCCGCTACAAAGCTGCTAGCTTTTTCCCTTCATTATCCTGTTATCAGGTTTAAAGATAAATCTTTCGTTGATTAAATGCGAAGTTGTTCGCCCATCAACAATTGCCCCCTAGCTTGGTCTCATGTTGAATATGGAGTGATCAACTGAGACCAAGCTATAATTTCATCTTCGAATAATGGGCGAGCAGGAAGAGAGTATAGTAAGCTACATGGGCGAGCATCCGCGTAGGCGAGCAAACGAGCAATGGGAACTAAAGTGCGCGACCAGCAGCGAACGCCTTTTCGTGTCGCGACGGTTGGATTCCCGAGGCACGGAATGCGAGGCGTCGCGTCAGTCACGCGCGACCCCCAATTTGCTCATAGGGGCCTACGGAATTTTGCGAAAATTGCATTTTCGACCCAGCCTCATCCTTATAAATAGGTGATTTCCCATTCATTCCTCTTTCTTTCTTCTTTCGATTTTCACGCTTCCGCCATTGACAAACGCTTCGAAGCTTTCCTTCTTCGTGATTCTTGTACCTGAATCTCCTCTCGTGTCATTTTGTTCTTCATTTTCAAAGGTAATTTACCTCGTTTTTCCTTTACATTTCGATTCCGTACAATTTTTCTTTTTCTTCCGTATTTCCTTTAATCATCATTGTTACTCCGGCCGTGAACCGCCATTGCGCCGCCGTCTCGTAGTGACGTTACCGCTGCAATTTTGATTTCGGACCCATTGTACTTAAAATCCTTCTAAAACTGGTTAAACTTCCGCCTCGTTATTTCGAATGGAGTTTACCCCCTCAAATTCATCTCAATCCGGACCCGGACGAAACCCGGAAAAACGACCCGTAAATCTGGATTCTCCGCGCAGATCTGTTCGCCAAGCATTGGCGAACAACCCGCGCACGTTGTTGGTGGACGAAGACACGGACTCGGATGCGAGCTCCGTTGTTCGCTCGGTAGAGACGTGTGCCACTGATCGTTCTGGCGATCAAGAAGATATTCACCATCCTGCTCGCGAACCTGAAACGTCTTCTGATCTTGGTGAAGATTCCACAGAAGTGGCCGCGGAGATAGAGGGTTCAATTGACCTCGAGGACGACCAAACTGGCCCTGCTGGCGAGCAGCGAGTTGGCGAGCAAGAATGTCCTACGCTTACTTGGGAGTTTTTAAGGGAAATTAATTTCCCCCTCTCTCAAACTACACCCGAATCCCGGATCCCGGAAGGAGTTGTTCGCGATAATGAGTGGAGGGACTATGCTGCTCGCTACTCGAAGACATTTGTCACTCCATCGAGGGTAATCATGAAGAAACAAAGTGGGGACTTTGCCGCGAGCAGCCTTGATAGCGTGCTCCTTGAGGAAGACCTGGCGAGCATCCGTGCTACCTACAGGATTCCGTACGACATTTTTATGTACATACCAAAGGAAGGAGAAACTGCTGATCGCCCTCCTCCTGGTTGCACGGCGATCAATTTGGATGTGCTCAACACGGGTTTTCCTCTCCCCGTTCATCCACTTATCGGGCGATTCTTGTCCGACATGAACCTGGCGATCACCCAGATTACTCCAAACGGTTGAAGTAGTCTCCTAGCCTTCATGACTCTTTTTGGTCTTGAGGGCTATAAAAATAAGATAACAACCGCGGAGATTCTCTACGCCTTGACTATCTCCGCCCAACAAGAGGATGGAGCTGGTTGGTACTATGTTAAAGCGAAAACCGGGCTGAAACTCATTGAAGGAGTCCCCAATAAGATTAAGGGTTGGCATCGCCAATTTTTCTTCATTGGTGGTGACTGGCGAGCAGCGGAGGGATTCACCGGCGGGCAGGCGCGCATCATGTCGCCCGAACGATTTGGAAATGCTAAACGTAGGCCTTCCTTTATCTTATTAGTTCATAAATAGGACTAATTTTAATCCTTTTTGTTGTTTTGCAGGCTTGAGAAATTTGAAGTGGGGGAACCCTAATCTGAGCGACGAGTTTCTCTTCACCCTAGCCATCATCTCTCTTCGCGACGTTGCTAGTCGCGACATACACCATCTCTCGAAGGCTCATTGTCGCAAACTTGCTGGCTTGGTCACGAGTCCCCACCATCTTGAAGCCCAAGCCGCGGTTCCAGAAGGTAACTTTTTTATTTTTGCTCGCCAATCATTTTTGCTCGTTCATCATTCTTGCTCGCCTAACACTTGTATTTTTCTTGTCAGATCAACAAGTCACTGTTGCTATCCCAGCTGTGCCCGAGTCATATTATCTACTCGCCAATCGAGTTAAACAGATGGCTGATGCTTCAAGGAGAAAGATGGATCCTCCCCTCGCTATCATGCGTCTCCGGGCCGGAGAGAACCCTTCTGGTCGCCCAGCCGCCGGAGCTGGTCGCCGCAAACCTGCGGCCAAATCTACTCCCTCTCCACGGGATGTAAGGAAGGATAAGGAGAGGGAAAAAGAGAAGAAGAAGAAGAAGGCGCCGCGAGGCGATGATGCTCGCGGCGATGATCGCGCCTCTAAGCGATCAAAGACCATGGCGGAGGCGAGCAGTGCTGCTCCCCGATCTCCTGCTTCTAGATCCACCTCTTTGGAAGTGGTGGACGAGCAACAGGTGGTCGCTAGCGTGGCGGCGACCAAAACGGTGGTGTACCCCAAGGATCTCTCCTACTTAGGTTGGGATCCTTCTAGAATTAAAGAGTAAGTTGTTCGCTTTTTCAGGTTTTGTTGTTCGTCTGATCTTAGTCATCATTTTTGTTCTTACTCTTAATTCTTCATTTGGTTAGGTACAAACCGGAGCGTTATCCCGGTCGAGGAACTGCTCTTCACCACTTTGCTGTTGTGAAGGATCCCCCCCCAGCTTTCGCGACATTCCCGATGCTCCTGTCCGTCGAGCAGCTGAGATGGTCCCGAGAGCTTGGACCAAATCGGCGAACACCCTTGTCACGGGTCAGACTGTGAGCGACAATGTTCGCCTGATGGCGTACAATGCTAGCCATCAAGTGGTCCAGGCTCAAGTGCTGCTCGATCAAGTTCTGGATCTCGAGCGAACAAACCGCGATTTGGGCCGTCGCGTGGAGAGGATGGACGAGGAAAGAGCCTCTGCCATCAAAGAATGCAAGGCCGAGCATGCTAAGATGCTGGCTTTGATGGAGAGGAAGATGGAGGCCTCGTTAACTGGCGAGAAGAACGCCTTGGAGAAGGCTGAGAAGATGCTGCTGGAGGTGAAGTCCTCAGACTTGAGAGCTGAGAGAGCTGAGAAGGAGCGAGCAGACTTATCCGCTCGGTTGCTCGCTGCCGAGAAGCATGTCAAGAGGTTGGAGGAAGAGCGCCAGAATCTGATCGAATACGAAGTCCATGAGCAGGAAGTGATGGACAAGACCAATTTTGGGTACATTTGTGCCTTTGCAGAATGTTTACGGTCTGTCCACTTCGCTCACGATCACAACCAAGATATCCGTGATGCGGTGAAGGCGGACTTCGTTGAATACGTGAAAAATTATCCTCCTCCTCCTGGCTCGACTTTGTTCGTCTCCGATTTGGCCGACCTCGGCTTTCCTTTGGAAGTCTTCGGCGAGGACGTCGACATTGCTGCTCCTACTTACGGCGGTCAGCCTGACCCTGCTCCAGCGGCGACCAACGCGGCAGCCGCTGATGAGGTTTTTGAAGGGTTGTCTTCGCTTCCCTTGACCCCCATAGACGGGGCTGGTACAAGTGCCCAGGGCGAGCAGCCGAGCGCGCCGGCGACCAGGACTGAAGATGCTCCTCCTCCTCCTCTTCCTTGAAGACTTGTTTTTTCTTACAATAGGATGTATAACATTTCTGTATTTCTCATTCCTATTGTAAAACTTTTTGATCTAATGAAATGAAGATTTTTTGTTCGTCTACAAGCTTATGCCTCTTCATTTGTCTTTACTTAACTGCTCGCCTTTTTTGTTTGTCTTACTTAATTGCTCGCCTATTGTTTTTTTGCTCGTGACAGTTTTTTAAGTGTTCATTTTTCCTTAAGGTAAACACTTAAATTTTAAGTTGGTCATTTGGTTCTTATAGAACTTGACCTTTAGTTGTTTGGGCCATTTTGGTCGCTCGTGGACTTGGCCTTGCATTAATGTGGGCTATTGGTCCGTTATGGACTTAGCCTTATTTTTGCTTTTAATAAGCTTTTATGTTCGTCTTATAACAGACTCGTATTTTGCTAATTTTTGGGCGAGCAACTAAGTAATTTGGACTTAAGGCTTAAAAATTAAAATTCAACAAGACAAAAGATTAAAGCAATTTTGTTCGCCTAGTAAGATAAATGCAAATCTGCTCGCTTATAAACTTGCGCAAAAATTTTAAAAATTTACAAAGGATCTATTTACAAACTTTCTAAGACTTACAGGACTTCATTGGTAGTACTTCTTGAGTAAAGTTGTATTCCAGGAGTATTGGGACGACTTGCCTTCCATGTCTTCAAGGTCGTATGTGCCGTTGTGCCACTTATTCGTCACCTTGTATGGGCCCTCCCAAGTCGGGCCGAATACTCCTGGTGGTATTAAAACTTTTCGAAGTACCAAGTCCCCAATTTCGAATTCTCTTGCCTTTACTTGAGAATTGTAGTACTTTGCTGCTCTTCTTTTGTAGATCGCATTTTTCAATTCTGCTGTTATTCTTTTTTCTTCGAGCAAGTCCAACTCTGCTGCCATTGCGGAGTTGTTTGTTTCTTCATCGAATGCAGCTGTTCGTTTTGTTGGGACTTTTAACTCAATCGGAATTACTGCTTCTGTCCCGAATGCCATTGTGAACGGTGTTTCGCCTGTGCTTGTTATGTGGGATACTCGGTATGCCCACAACACCTCTGGTAGCTCTTCTGACCATTTTCCTTGCTTGTCAACCAAACGAATCTTCAGTATATGCTTGATTATTTTATTCACCGCTTCCACTTGACCGTTTGATTGGGGGTGGTATGGTGTCGAGAAATGTTTCTTTATTCCCCATTTTTCGCAAAAATCTCTGATCTCTTTTCCCTCAAACTGCTTTCCGTTGTCCGTCACTATCGCCTGAGGGACCCCGAAACGACAAACAATGTTTTTCCATATAAAGTTGATCATTTTCTCCTGTGTGATTCGCCCGAGTGCTTCTGCTTCCGCCCACTTCGTGTAGTAGTCCACAGCCACCACCGCGAATCGAACATTTCCTTGTCCTGGGGGAAAAGGCCCGATAAGGTCAATTCCCCATTTCGCGAACGGCCATGGACTATTGACTGAAATCAATTCATGTGGGGGTTTGTGAATGTTTGGGGCAAACAATTGACATCTATGACAAGTTCGGGCAATCTTGATTGCATCTTGAAGGAGAGTTGGCCAGTAATATCCTTGCCTTATTGTTTTATGTGCCAAAGCCCGTCCTCCGGCATGATTTCCGCATACACCTTCATGGATCTCTTTCAGCACTGTTTGTCCTTGCCCCCTAGCCAAACATTTCAGAAGTGGGAGCGAAATTCCTCTCTTGTACAACTGTCCGTCCATCATGGTGTACCTTGCCGCTCTTTTAACCAACTTGTTAGCTTCGAATGGGTTGTCCGGTTTTTTATCGTTTTGCAAATATTCAACGATCGGCATCCTCCAGTCGTCTTCTTCGAAATCTTCGTCGATCTGATAGATCTTGTAATCTTCGGTTGATGGTTTGGACATTCTTGTTAGCGTCACTTCCGACAATTCTGCTGGTCCGGTGCTGGTTGCTAGCCTGGCTAATGCATCTGCTTGAGCATTATTGTCTCTTGGTATTTGTTCAATGTATATTTGTTCGAACAAAGAGGCCAAGTGAGCAACAATCTTTTGATACAAAGCCATTTCTTCATCTCTTGCTTCATATTCTCCTCGGACCTGGTTGACGATCAATTGCGAATCTCCAAAGATTTGCAACCTTCGTACTCCAACTGCTAATGCTAGGCGTAACCCAACGATCACAGCCTCGTACTCTGCTTCGTTGTTCGTTGCCATGAACTCGAATCGAACAGCTGAAGTAAAAACTTGCCTGTCCGGGCTTATCAAGACTATACCTGCCCCCGATGCTGCATTTGTTGATGATCCGTCAACATACATGTGCCAGGGATGGCTATGCCCTCTCGTTGGATCTTGGGGGAAAGTCAGTTCGACTATAAAGTCTGCTAAAGCTTGCCCCTTGATCGCTGTTCGAGGAACATACGAAATCCCGAACTGACTGATTTCCAAGGACCACTTTAGGAGACGACCAGCCGCATCGGGTCTGTGCAGTATTTGCTTGAGTGGGAACGTTGTCAACACTTCCACCTGGTGGTCGAAAAAATATGGACGAAGTTTCCTGACACTCATTACCAGCGCATATGCTAGCTTTTCTGTTGGTGAATATCTGAGCTCTGCTTCGTGCAAGGCATGACTTACATAGTAGATGGGCAGGTGGAACTTTCCTTCTGCTCGAACGAGCACTGAACTGATTGCTACCTCTGAGGCCGCCAAGTACAAGTATAACTTTTCCCCTGGGATTGGCTTGGCAAGAATTTTTGTATCACTGAGGTAATCTTTCAGCTGCTCGAACGCTTGTTGACAGGCGTCTGTCCATTGAAACTTTCCTTTCTTGATGGCCTCGAAGAATGGCCTGCACTTATCTCCGGATCTTGAGACGAACCTGTTCAAAGCTGCTAGACATCCAGTTAGTCGTTGGACTTCTTTTACCGACCTAGGTGGTTGCATTTCCATGATTGCTTTCACTTTCACTGGATTTGCTTCAATTCCTCGTTGACTAACCAGATGTCCCAAGAATTTCCCAGAATGGACTCCGAAACTGCTTTTCTTGGGGTTCAACTTCATATTGTAGGTCCGAAGTATCTCAAATGTTTGAGCCAGGTGCTGTAAGTGATTTTCCTTTTTTGAGCTCTTGACAACAATGTCGTCCACATATACTTCCATCGTCTTCCCGATGTGATCATCAAAAATCTTGTTGACCAGTCTCTGATATGTAGCTCCAGCATTGATTAGCCCAAATGGCATTCTCTTCCAGCATAGCAAGTTCTTGTTGGTGTAGAACGCAGTGTGCTCTTGATCATCGGGATGCATCGCGATTTGATGATATCCTGCGAATGCATCCATGAACGTTAGCAGCTCATGTCCGGCGGTGCTATCAACTAGCTGGTCAATGTGAGGCAATGGGAAGTTGTCTTTCGGGCAGGCGGCGTTAAGATCTGTGAAATCGATGCAGAGTCTCCATGCTCCAGTTGCTTTCCTGACCAAAACTGGATTTGCCACCCATTGCGGGCATAACGCTTGTTTGATTAAGTCGTTATCCAGCAGCTTTTTGACTTCCACGTCGAGCGCCTCGTATTTGTCGGGTCCAAATTTTCTCCTTTTCTGATGGACTGGCCTCTTCCCCGGGTCGATGTTGAGTCTGTGACAGGCATGTTCGGGGCTGATGCCCACCATGTCTGCATGCGACCATGCGAACACATCGAGGTTTGCTTTAAGAAACTCAATCATGTTGGTCCTGTACGGCTCTGGTAGCTCGGACCCTATGAAGAGTTCTAAGCCCTCTTGGTTCGGGTCGACTTTTACAGTTTCCAACTCTTCGACCGGGGTAGCCCTTCGTTTTTGGCCTTTCCATCTGGGGTCAATAATGGGCCCTTCTATCTTTGGCTCATCTTCGATTTCCATCGGTTCTGCCCCCAGTCGTGGCTCTATGTCCTCTGCATCAACGTTCATTGCCCTTGTTTGTTCTTCCTCGTTGCTAGTAGTAGCAGCTTCTGTTCCTCCTGTTTGGGCGAGCTGTTCGTCTTCGCGTTCCTGCTCGTCCTCGTCCAACTGTGCGTCTACGCATATCTGCTCGCCAATGCGCAGCTGTTCGTCTGCGCACAGTTGCTCGTCGCTGTGTGGTTGTTCGTCTGTGCAAAGCTGCTCGTCGACTTCCATTATTTCAGTGTCAACGGAAGTCATGGCCTCGCTATCGTCTCCGTCCTTGTCTGAGCACTTGTCCGCCATGTTGACTTGATGATCCTGCAACTGTATTTGCAACAGACACGCACGAGCTTTCCTTTGATCTCCTTTGACTGTACCTGCACCCCTCTTTGTTGGAAATTTTAAACAATAATAGTACGTTGAAACAGCTGCTTTAAATTCATGCAAGAAAGGACGGCCGAGGAACCCGTTATAAGTGGACTGTTGGTCTACAACCAAGAAGTCTACCATTCTATTCATTTTCCTCTCCGGGTCCTCGACTGATACAAGCTCAACTGCCAACGTAACTATTCCTAGCGGGGTGGTTACAGCATTTCCAAAACCCACAATCTTGTGATTACAATCTTTGATGTACTCAGCACAATCTCCTAGCTGGTCCACCGTGCTCTTGAACAGGATATTCGTGTAGGAGCCAGTGTCGACAAGTAGACGATGCACCTTTGTCCCCATGATATTGGCGCAAATGACCAATGAGTCGTTGTGGGGAGTAAGTATCCCGTCTAAATCTTTCTCCGAGAAAGTCAGGTCCCCTGTTCGTTTGGTCGATGGATTTACACCCACTTCCATTACTTGATCTACTGCCCTCAGCTCTGCCTTCCTCTTTCTTTTCGACACAGGTGGTCTCCCATCAGAACAACCACCTACTGGCCCAGTGGGTTCCAGCATTAGGATTTCCGGGATATGCCTTGCTGGGGCTGCTGGGACCTTCCTTCCCCTCTTACCAACTTTGCTTGGTTGGTCATCACTATCTTCGTCATCCGAACTGGATTGTACTGGCGCCCTTGGTCTTTTACCTGGTTCCCTCTTCACGAATTCGGACAGCTTCCCTTCCTCATAGAACCTCCACAACTGCTTCAATAGATCTCGGCACTCGCTCGTGAAGTGGCTGATGTTCTGATGATAAGCACAATATTTGTTCGGGTTCAGCTTTCCTCTCTCTTGCCTTATCTTCCGCGGCTCTGACAACATTTCCCTGTCCTTAACGTTGTTGTACACAGCATCCACGGACATAGTAAGGACTTGACTCAACTTTTCTTTCAACTCAGCTCCATCATTGAATGACTTCATGTTCTTCGGAGCTTTGTAATCACTTCCTCCTGACTTCTTGTTAGACTTTTTCGGATCAGTCTTGTCTCCCATCTCTCGGTGTAAGGCCTCCTGCATTGAAACGTGAATTCCCGCTTTGTGTCTGAACTCTGTGTATGTTTTCGGGCAAGTCAGATGCATTTCCTTCCACAGATCAGTTCCTTTCTTTAAACCAGCCATCACTGCCACAATCTTCGTGTCTTCACTCACCATTTCGCCCTCCAGTAACACTTTATCAAATCTTTCCAGAAATTGCTTGTCAGACTCCTCGTCTCCCTGCCTAATATCTGCTAGACGGTGTCTGTGGGTCAAGTAAGACCCGGCAGTTGAGAAGTGGGACAGAAACTCTTTGCTTAGTTGGGCAAAGGAATTGATAGAGCCAGGCGCCAATGATGAAAACCATCTGTGCGGGCCATCTCCTAGGGTGAGTGGAAAATTTCGGCATTGTGTGGCGTCGGTTGCCCCCATCGAAATCATAAAATCCGAATATTTTGTCGCATGAATGCGGGGGTCCGACGTTCCCTCATATAAATTGATGGCTGGGAACTGTATCTTCTTCTGGATCGGTGCGCTGAGGATAGACGGAGATAATGGTGAAGATGGGAGAACGGTTGATCCGACACCTCTTTGGGATTCCAACTGTTTCTGCAATTCTTCGATTGCCTTTCTCATTTCCTGCAATTCATCTGGGGGAGTTCTCCCGATGGAAGGCTGTTCATCGTGATTGGGTTCAGTGACCTCCTCACGATGCAGTCCCTTGCCAACGGGACGTTTCTCCTGAGTTGTCTTCCTAGCAGCGTTGCTAGCTCCATTTGGCCCTAGTCGGCCAAAAGCCGACCTCCGGATTCGGTCCTGCACTGATGGGCGAGCAGGATGGTGTGATCGCTCCTCATGCCGTCGGGATGGCTCCCTCCTATTCACATTCCTTATTCCTAATCTCTCCAAAGCACTTGTTCGGGAAGTACTTTTGCTTGATTCATCTGCTCGACTCGGTGATGATTCTCCCCTGCTTCCTAGACGTTCGCTCAGTGGAGCTTTTCCTTTATTTCTGCGAACTTCCTCGCTGTCGGCCTCGTCCCGACGTGCATCTTCTCTCATTTTACTCCTTTGTTCGCCAGTACGCTCCTGCTCGCCTGTTCGTCTGGTCGTCACAGGTGCTCTTGACGGTCCTGCTATATGTCGATTTTGCAAGGATTGAAGAACAGCAATGGTTTTTGCTAGCTCTTCGGGATTTTGAGCAAGAGCTTCAACTTCTGGTGGAATCGTGTCAATAGTGACTTGTATATTCCTCTGCGAAGTTGCTCTCACTGTCCGTGCATGTCCTTCGGTGGAAGAAACCCTAGTTCTTGGTCTACGACTTGGAGATATACTTGAATGTCGTTCTTCTTGCGATCTAACCATCTTGGCTATCGAAATATGGGTAAATAAGCAAATGGATGAAGTAATCTTGTACTTACAGATACCTTTTCCAAGGATTACTAGCCTTGTGTGTGATTGTAAAGGTTTGAAAACCCTAGTTCATGCACACATGCATTGAAATCCTTAAAGTGTTGTAAATCTTTGTCCTAAGAATATGCACTTTTGTTTTCCGGCAGCCTCGCCCCGGATTCCGGCGAAATTATGCAGATTCCGGTGGTAGTCTTCAACCTTTCTTCGATTCTTTCTACAATCGGAGGTTCGGACCCTTCTTCTAGCGCCAATTGTTGATGGTCTTTTCTAACTAAGAAGATAAGTGGCTGTTTTTCATCTAATGAAGATCACCAAACAAGAATCAAGATCATAGAATTTGGCTAAGTAAAGCTCAAAGAATAATTTTGCAAGAGTTTGGCTATTTTTTGAATTGTTCTCCTCTTTTCATGTACAAGAATGGAGTATTTATAGACATACAAAGTGGCCATGTGTCACCATCTTGATGGCTTAGCCATTGGATCTTTGCCAAGTGTTAGGACACTTGTACAACATCTACACTATTACTCATTGGATGGGTGCCAAGTGTTAGGACACTTGGCCCATATCTAAGCTAGTGACTCTTGGGATTCCCCATGTTGTACTTGATCTTTGGCACTTCTGAGATGCTCTCGACGGTGACCGGCTGCTCGCTTGTACGTCTCCGTTAGATGTCATGGTCCTTTGCGTTCTGAGCTGTTCGCTCCTCGCTTGGGATCATTTTACGATTCTGCTCGCTCGATTACGTCCTTGTTCGCCCATATTGGCTGGCTTGAACCGCTGGCACAGCTGTTCTTTGCAAGGCTGCTCGCCACAATTCTGATTGCCGCATTAGTGCTTTTCTACAAAGCTGTTCGCCCTACGAATCTGCTAGCTCCGCTACAAAGCTGCTAGCTTTTTCCCTTCATTATCCTGTTATCAGGTTTAAAGATAAATCTTTCGTTGATTAAATGCGAAGTTGTTCGCCCATCAACAATAGGTAGTGGCCGAAAATTGTAGAGTATTTGGGCCTCGGAGAAAATCTTTTCTTAGACTCTAAGAAATCTTGAATATATCTCATATATTCTTTTCTCCATAATAAAATATTCCACAAAAATCTCACTCACCTATTATGCTTGTGTTTTTAAAAAATTATAGGGGATCTACCAAGATTTGGATCTTCTTGAATATATGAGATATACTTGCATTCCAATAATACATATCTTCCATAATATCTTTTCAAAAAAATCAACAAAATCTTTTCTCCCCTAAATAGGCCATATTTTCGAAAAATACAATAAAAATCAGCATAATATTATCTTTTTATTTTAATCACCTTATCATTATTGGACTACTTAATGGGCTACTTGAGGGGCCTTTAAGGAGAATTAAGATTGGACCTCCTAATGGACTTCTGAATTTCAATATTGAGCACCAATATAATTCAATTCATTAATATTAATTATTATCACTAATAAATTAATATTGCACTATCCATCTTAATCCATATTACGATAATATGGGCTCCCGGTTATTATTTCCCGCGTTTAAGATTATTAAGTCCATTAATGAATTAAGTTTCTGAATAGCTCTAAATTAATTAATATATTTCACCTTGGAGTAAAGACAGCACAACATTATTATCCGTACCGAAGAAACTAATTCTTCACTTGCAAGATTTGGTACGATAAAACTTCTGAGCCCACCAAGGGGACTAATCACACGAGCCGTACTCGCACGCGTTTCTCCGTATTAAATCTTAGCAACTGTCGTATGATTAATATTACTGCCCAAGACACAAAGTTTGAAGTCACAATGATTCTCACCCAACATGAATCAAAGCAGTAACTATTAAGTACACACGGTCCTATTTAAGTGACGGAGATTAAGAAATCAACAACCACTAAGGTCTAATTCTTCACATTTCAGAACAGAAGAATTTATCCTCGTTGTAGGTCCTCTTCAACACATACTAAATGTGCTAGTGCAATCTCTTAGTCAAGACAGACCAATCTGAGACTTACACATCGACCTTTCACGGCGGATTGTTCAATTTCACCTAGGTCGTGAAAATGTACGTTTAGTTACAAGGAAACGGTTAATGTTATCTTCCGTGATTGGGTATCACCACATTAACTACAATGTAACTAGTACTATTATGAACTGTTTACATTAAATATTCAACATTCAATCATATCTAAAGCATATGCGATAAAAGAATTATTCTCATAAACAAGTGTTTGATACACGAGTTATACAAAGTAAAAGCATACTTTCACGTAGAACTCCAACACGTGGATGATATCTTAATAACTGGTGATGATCCTGTGTGAATTCAACGGTTGATTACTCAGTTGGACAAGAATTTTTCACTCAAGAACCTTGGGCAAGTTAACTATTTTCTTGGACTCGAAGTCGATGTCTCTCCTTCTTGTATTACTCTCACCCAATCAAAACACATCCATGATCTCCTCACCAAGACACACTTACTCAACAGCAAGCCTACTCCCTCTCCTCTGTGTCCTTTTCTGCTTTTGACAGCCCACCTCTCGATTCCCCTACACTCTATCGAAGCACAGTGGGGGCCCTTCAATATCTAACCCTCACTAGACCCGATATCGCGTACAGTGTCAATAAACTTAGCCAATTCCTACAAAATCCCACCCAAAATCACTGGCAAGCATGTAAACGGGTCCTTCGGTACCTTAAAGGGACTTCATTCCATGGTTTATCTTTTTTTTCCGTTTCAAATTTTCCTTGCAGGGCTTTGCTAATGCCGACTTCGCCTCCTCTCTTGATGATCGTCGAAGTACTTCTGGGTACTGTATCTTTCTTGGCACGAATCTTATCTTATGGTGTTCAAAGAAGCAGTCTGTAGTGGCTCAGAGTAGCACTGAGGCCGAGTACCGTTCCCTAGCTCTTGCCACCACCGAGATGATGTGGGTTCAAACACTATTTCAGGAACTTAATCTTCCGTTGCTGCAACAATCTGTTCTTTGGTGCGACAATTCGGGTGTAATCACTCTTGCGTTCAGTCCATCATTTCACTCCCGTATGAAACATGTGGAAATAGATGTTCACTTTCTCCAGGAAAAGGTCCAATCCAAGCAACTGGACATTCGCTACGTTCCGTCAGAAGATCAGGCTGCCGACATTCTCACGAAGGCTTTATCTCCCTCACGGTTTCAGGCCCTATGTGATCGTTTGCATCTTCAAAAGCCTCCACGTTCAGTTCCCAATGGAGCATGTTAGAGTTAGATACATGGTGTATGGAAACATGCGTATGTCCAGGTTCATTGAATATGAAAGATAGAATAGCATTCTGTTAGTTCGTTAGCTAATTTTCTGTTAGGATGTTAGCTAAGCAAATTAGTTAGGAAATTGTAACAAACTTGAAATTCTAGATCCTTCCATCGTGTAGGTCACGGCTCTATCAAGGGTCATCTATATATACTTGTGTAAACTGCACTTCACAATTAATTTAGGAATGAAAATATGATTTCCCAACAATATACATGATTTTGACTAAAATCAATTTTAAATTGGTTCATAACGGATTCCTAGAACACAATCAACTTAAAAGTTGTAATTTATTAATTAGTTTGCAAGTGATTGTATTTTGAAGAATTGACTTATGTGAAAAATAAAAAGCGTATAGTATTTGAGTATAAAATATATTTGTCAAAATTTTAAAAATTAAAAGTACTTGCAAATTTTTAAAGTTAGTCTATGATTGCTTCAGTAATCATCATAAATATACTTCCAATTTAGGCCGTGCAAAATCACTTTTATTTGACAAATAACTGTCTTTAAGCACTTTCTATAGGTGTACGGTCAATGATTTTGCATTGTGTTGGAATGTCGTATATCCTAAATGCGAGTTGATTTTGTATCCATGTTCTGATCGTCATTGTAATACAAGTTCTTATAATTAAATAAATTAATATTATATTTTTTAAAGTTGGAACTTTTAAATGAGGCAAAATTCTGTTATGGTATTAGAGTCTTCTAGACTTTTAAATGAGAATGAATTCTTTCAATATCTAGCACACCGTTAAATATAATTATACCATGTAATATATTTTTTTATTTTATATATTTTTGTTGCATCCGTTATAATTCTTTGCGTGTCGCAGATGGACAAGAGGAAAATGGGGGTGTTGATAGGATCATCAGTGGGAGGCGTTTCAGTTTTAAGCGAAGGATTGGAGGCCATAATACAAAATATATATCATAAATTATCACCATCTTTAATTCCTTATTGCGTAGCCAACATGGGGGCTGCCTTATTGGCTATGGAAATAGGCTTCATGGGCCCTAATTACTACATTTCAACAGCTTGTGCTAGCTCTAATCACAGCTTCTTTGCCGCCGCAAACCATATTAGGCATGGCCACGTCCAAGTTATGGTTGTTGGCGGAACCGACTCCGTAATTGTTCCGATGGGGGTTGCCGGTTTCGCAGCTTGCAGAGCCTTGTCTGTAAGAAACGATGACCCACAAAAGGCGTCACGGCCGTGGGACAAAAATCGCGATGGTTTTGTCATGGGCGAAGGCGCTGGTATTCTCGTATGTACCATGTTATTGCTTTATTATGGGTAAAAAAAAAATTAAAGGACCGTAATCTAGGGGAGTGATAAAATGAGGATAAAACTATTTGGGCTGACAAAATGAAGACCACGACTTTTTAGGCTAACAATTTAAGGACTATAATTTTAAAAATCACAAATTGAGGTTAAATCAGTCCAAAACAACTCAATTTGTGCTCAAATTCGGCCATAAATTAGGCCAAATCAGGCCAATTAGCTCTGATATGAGTTGATTTGGCCTCAATTGACCACTTTTTAAAGTTATTGTCCTTAATTTTTCAACCCAAAAAGCTACCGTCCTTAAAAGTATGTGTCCTTGTATTATTATATTATTATTAGTTTCGGGCCAATTAGCTTGATTTGAGTTGATTTGGCCCCAACTACCACTTTCTAAAGTTATTGTCCTTAATTTTTCAACCCAAAAAGTTACAATCCTTAAAAATATTTTTCCCTGTAGATCTTTAAGGAACAAGATTCACGTGAGCTCTCATTTTCAAGTATCACATTTTAACGTATGAAGAGTGTATTTTCAAACTCTACAAAAAGTACCGAAATCACTTGTTTTTAAAAATTGTGAGAGGTAACTTTTAAAAAAAAATTCACACTCACTTTGTAGGTTTTGAAGTATCATGCAAGATTGTATGTGTTGTTCTTTTAAAAGATCACTCAAGAGTGACTTTTATATATTAAATAATAATACTTAGTGTTCTCATTAATTTGAGTTCATAGAAGTCTTTGTATATTATTATATAGTTTACATCTTGTATGTTTACCAACCTTTGAAACTTCCTAAAATGAGGCAAATTCTGAAGAGTAAGGTTTAATTTTATGATAAATTCATATATGAGACAGTCTAGCTCATAAATGAGATGAATCTAATTTACTCATTTTTATGATCCATGAGTTTATGTGGTCCCATTTTTATGATCCCTCTCATATGTGAGATTGTCTCACACAAAACTCAGTCTAATTTTGAAAGCTTCATATATAAACTTATCCAATTATTTTTTCAAATTCAATCATTATATATAATTTGAATTTTAGATAGATATATGTCTTTTTTATTTGTTGTCATCTCGAATGATTTGAAATTGAGAAACTAAACTAAGTGGTGCAATTAATTTCATAACCATGAGTCCTGATTTATTTGATGAATGAAATTAAAACGTTAGGTAATGGAAAGCTTGGAGCATGCAAGAAAAAGAGGAGCCAAGATTTATGCAGAATATTTGGGAGGGGCAGTTACGTGTGACGCTCATCATATGATGGAGCCTCGGCACGATGGGATTGGCATGTCGTCTTGCATAATCAAAAGCTTACAAAATGCAAGAGTCGCACCCCAAGAGGTTGATTACATTAATGCTCATGCTACTTCTACCCCTGCTGGAGATTTGGTTGAGATTCTTGCAATTAAAGAAGTATTCGAAGACACCACTCACATCAAGATGAATGCCACTAAGGTTAATTGGTTTTGGAAATATTCTCCTTTAATTTAAATCTTTTTGGATCTCAATCCAATCACATTTTAGACTACTTAATTTGGAGAAAAAATAAATTTTATTCAATTTTCTATGAAAATTACATTTTGTACTTGTTAATTTGGGAAATATTACGTTTAATTAAAAGTGGGACCGAAAAGTATTTTTTTTAAATCCTATAAGTTACCTTTATTTTGATTTCATACATGTTGACTTTCTTGAATTGATAATAATCACGTAATTTTGAATTTTTTTTTACACTTTGATTCGTTAACCTTTATAAGAGGTGAGACATCATGTTGACCAATCAACCTCTATCACATGGAGGATTCACACTTTGTTACGTCAATGAAATATTCCACCTCCTACAACCGATTACTGCACCAAAATTTAAAGTTATAGGACTATTTTCAATTCGTGAATGTTGACAAAACTATATATAAAAAATTGAATTAGGATAATTTACAAGATTTTTTCCCCTAAAAAGTACCGTGTAATTAATTAATTCTTTGTTTAATTGTTTTAGTCTAAGCTGCATGTGGAATGGAAGCAATAGCAACCATTAAAGCCATCAACACGGGCCACATCCAACGATCAACCAATATGTACAAAACTGAACTTTGCATCTGAAATTGACGATGAAAATTTTATTTTTACTAATAAGATTTGTAGTCGATAATTTCTGTTATCAAACAATGAATTTCTAATTATAACGTCATCATATCCTAATTTATTGTGTAGGACTTGGAGCCTGATGTCACCATCGACACTATCCCAAATGTAAAAAAGCAACACCAAGTAAATGTGGGTATGCAATCAACTTCCTTTCTTCCATTGGCATAAGTTCATAAATATATATAATTGAAAGGATTTCATATAATTTAAAAATCCGAACATATCAAAATGTGTAAAATTATTTAATAATCATATATCAATGTGGTTTAAGTAGTCTTTCGAGGTCATAATAAAAAGCTTCTACTTCATCTATCCCACAAAGATAGTAATTATTTCTGAATTTAAACTATGTAAAATTGTAACGCCCCGAACCCAATATATATTAATTATATCGAATTCGAAGTGTTATTGTGATCAAAAGTCCGAACTATAAAATTTTTTAAGGAATATAACGGAAATGAGAGATGATGAGTTTTTATGCAGCGGAAGAAATGGGTAGAATAATTTTAATAAGTATCTTACACACATATATGTGTACATAGAACATAGTATCAACAGTAATATTTTATTTAAGTGGGGAACTCCGTGTCGTCTCTATTACTGTCCTTGCTCCACGAAATCATAACCTGCAAGGGGTTAGGAAAATGGGGCGTGAGAATTGAATTCTCACATATGGGTGATTTGCAACATCATGGGATTGGTAAATCCGAAATATATTAAGTTATACTCATTAATAAAGTGTTTATTTTATTTAATCAGTTTTATATAAAATTTAAACGGCATTTAAACATATTTCGCATAATATAATTGAAATAGCACAAGTTGATTCACATTAGGGCAAAGCCCAAAGTCATATCACATATTATCACAAACTGACAAACCATAAACGTACGATCATTCCACTTCCAACAAAGTTACTCTTTTCAACTCCAACCAATCAACAAAGTTACTCTTTTCAACTCCAACCAAAACTTACTTCATCCAACCACACAAGCTCACATCATCCAACCTTATAACATCCCTCAAAATAAACAAGTATCAATGGCCTTCTTCACAGTGCGTCAAACGACAGCTGACCGGGGACCAGATCTACTTGATCAACAACCTTGATTCCGAGGGCGTCCCCGACAGCAGCCCCGGAGGTCGGATTTAAAACTCGATCCCGACTCCGTACATACTGACCTTCCACAAAACTGACTCAATAAACTTTACACAGAAATAATACTTGACTGACAACTGAACTGATTCATGCTCACGTATGGTGTTTACTCATGCAGTGGTGATCGATTCACAAAACAACAGGCTAATATATAACATATATAGTTATATCACATAATCCAAACAGTTATATAGATAGGTGTTACATTTATGTTGGATTAGATATTTTTTATTTGATTTAATCGAGTTCAGGAAATACCGGCATGACGTTATTATTAGCAGATCAATCAACAGATCATCACCCACCTGATTGTTTCGAGTCCCGAGAATGATGTGTAGGCAGAGGGTCGAGTCCTCGGTGCGTGTCCCAAAAAGTACAGAATCCTAGTACGAAACCATTTGATTAAAAGTTGACCTTTGAATTATTAGGAAAACTTGAGAGTTTGTGTTACGAGAATCGAGAAAGTTGTGGTCTTATAAACTCAAAAGGAATTGCTTAAGGGTCACACCCTATTTTGGTAAATACACCACTTCTAAAAAGGTGAGTGTATTGAGGGAGTGTATTTACTAGTATACTTGTAGTATGACTATTTCGATTACTACAAAAACAATCTTTTGATAAGTACACCCCTTTTTAAGAGGAGGTGTATTAGGGGGGTGTATTTACTAAATTCAGTTGTGTAACAGGGGGTGTATTTACTAAAAGCAGTTGTGTAACAAAGGGGTGTATTTACTGAAAGCAGTGGTGTCCTTAATAAAGGCCCTTTAAGGAATAATATAATTATTAATCTTGGAATTACTTAGAAAAATAAGAAATTACTTAGAAAAATATTAATAAAATTAAAGAAAAGGTTTTTCTTTCTTAAGAATTCTATTCCTCATTTTAAAAGGATTCTTGAATATAATTAATCATATTTTATAAAAAAACCTCTTATTAAAACTTATTAAAGACTTTGGCTTTTCTAAGACAAATTATAAAAAGTACTTTTATTTTCTAATATTAATAACACTTCTAAAATTGATTAGTGACACTTTCTAAACAAAAGAATAATACTATTTTCCAAGAATGCTATTTTTCATTTGTTACTAAATTTTGAATAATAAACGACTTGTCTTTTCGTTCCTAATTTTCTAACAGTCGCACAAGGGGAAGACGAGTTTCCCTTTGTTTCCAAAAACTCAACTAATATTACTAACAACTAATTTCATCCATCTAATAATATTATCCAACTAAAACAACAATACTAAACAACTAAATCAACAATACTAAACAACTAATTCAACAATACTTAACTTAAAAATACCAACAGTCCATTCAACAAAACTAACCAATTTCTTAAGAGTACTCAACAACCCAACATCTAGTCCAAAATCAACAGCTAACCAAAACAGTAGGAATTAACAACAACAAAGTCCATCTACAAGCTCACAGGCTTCAAAATAAAATAATTATCTCAAACTTACAACGACTCAACGGGGAATCAACTCAAATCCTAATCCAACTATTACGAGAAATAGAAATAAGGTAGCAATTCTTACGAGTCCAGTTCGGGGTGGTAAACGAACGGCCTAACGGCGTCCTAAAAGAAATCGGTTATTCATCGGATTATTTGGGCAGCATAACGGCGTCGTTCGGGGATCCGGGAAAATGAATCGAACAGCCTAACGGCGTCGTTCGAGGTCTCCAAAAATTAACGGGCAACAGTTTCATGTAGCGTTCATCGGGCTCTTCATCGGAAAGGCGGAGGAGACTACAACGTCTCGATTAAACAAGTAAATGAATGAAATCAGATTATTGAAAAAGGCTGTGGAATTTGATAGAATCGAGAAACGAACGAACGAAGCTTACACAAAGGGGCACGACGGCGGATGGCGTCAAGCGGCGCGTGGCGGCGCTGCTTCGTCGAAGGAGGCGACGGCGGCCGAGTCCAGGGCAAGCGGCGTTGTCGCCGGAAGAAGGAAGCGGTGTGGGCTTCGGGCCCGATTGAAAGGCGGAGGCAGCGCGGCGGTGGGAGAGCGCGGCGGCGAAGGGGGCTGGAGGCGACGCTCGCGGCTTCCGGGCGAGCGGCGTGAGGAGAGGAGGAGGGCGACGTTGGTCGCTGCTGGGCCGTGGCGCGGCGGCGGGCGTGCGATGGGCTGGAGACGGCGGCGCTCCTGGGGCGAGGCCGCGGCGGCTGTCGATCGGAGAAGGGAGGAGGAGCCTGCCGATGGTGGTGAGCAGCGGACGGTGGCGCTCGACAGGAAGAGCGCGACGGAGGGAGAAGGCACGGCGGCGCTGCGAGGCGACGGTGTTGAGAGGCGGTGGTCGTTGGCGGTTCTTCGCCGTGAGTGAAGGAGGAGAGGCCGAGAGAGAATTGAAAATTGGGAAATTGGGAAATGAAAGAAAAGCGTGTCTTCGTACTGATAAGGATAGGAAGAGATATTTTAGGAAATTAATTTCTTAATTAGTTAATTTAAAAGGAAGGAATTAATATGTGGGTGTGATTAATCTTTCAATTTAATTTAATTCTAAATAGAAAGTAATTTATGTGGCCAGAAACTAACCCCCTTTAATTCAGATATTTTCGTTCGCAAATGATACGGTTTAGGGATCGTTTGGTTCACGAGATTAATCCCGATTTGAAAATTAATACAGTTTTAGAACTCAATTAATATTTTATTGTATTTTAATTATTCTCAATAAATTATACGGATCGAAATCCTTAATTTAATTTGAGTATTTAATTTCTCGTAGTCCTTTATTCGCTTTGAAAGATTCGATTCTTTCTACGAATTTAGGAATTTGTAAAAGGGTATATATTTAAGTTACACAAATAACACACAAAATAATAAAATAAAAAGAAACAAAGATAATAAAATAAAAATAAGGGTTCTAGGAAAATAAAAGGTATAAAACGGGACGGGGTATTACAAAAATGTTCAAAGTGTCTCTTTTTAATACCCTTATTAATTTTATTTTTTTTGTTATTATTTTTTTATTCAATGATTATAAAGGGTCGGGATCCCCTGCTGGGTGATTACCCAGTATAAAAAACATATCATTAAAAGAAATTGTTATTTTTCTACCGTGAGTTTATATTAATTTTTTTGTTTATTATTTATTTTAAAACTTTAAATGTATTTATATACTTTTATGTTTCTTTTATTATTAATATTTGATTTGTTCATTATTAATATTTGTGAATATTTTAAAAAAAATATTATATAGAATTTAACATGTGTAAGTTCAAAAAAAAAAATTATAAAGACATTTTTTACAAATATCTATATAATATTTTCAAAAAAATGTCTATATTATATTATATGCCCATGGTATATTAAATAAATAACAATAACTATATTCAAAAAAATAAATAACAATAATTATCTTGTACAGATTGTGTAATTACCCATGGTATATTAAAATTCTACATGATAATATTTTCACAATTAAAATAAAAAGGAATAATTAGTGTGTAGTACATGAAACAACAAAGTATTACTTTCCACTACATGAAAACATTGTACATACAATTAAATATTGTATATAATAGTTGTACATTTAATCATTGAAATGTACAATGTAGTGGAGAATTATTGCCCCATAATAAAACAATTTGTAAACTTGACACTCAGGTTTCTTTTCTTTTATAGAAATTGATAAATTCGGGTAAAAGAATAAAAAAATATTAGTATAAAAATTTATAAGTATATTATAAATTTATAGTTAAAGTTTATAAGGGGGTCCACACCCGAATATAAGTATATTAAAAGTTTATAGTTAAAATTTGGAATTTCAGATATTAATTAATATTTTTTTTTTGTAAAATTTTAAATATGACTATCTTTGCGGGATGGGGTGGTGTTTTTATATGTTGCAGCTATATCTAATTCATTTGGCTTTGGTGGACAAAATTTTGTTGTTGTTTTCGCACCCTTCAAGTCTTAAAGAAGATGACGACTTGAAGAAATTAATATTTTTGACAATATGTTTCTTTTATTATTTTTTTGTTGTTGTTGTTTTTTTTACATATTAAGTTACACAGGAGTCTTTTCTATTTATTCTATGTTTTGTTAGGAAAAAAGCATCAATTGAATAGTTTGATAAATATTTGATCAGGGGAAGATTGTTCCTTCAATATTTACCTATATATACGAATATAAAACTGTCTTTTTATTTTACATTATTACATTATGTAAAACAAGGAGGTACTGGAGTCATACTAATTAAGTGCTCAGCTGCGTTTTAATTTCACATATACTAATTTATATGAAAATACCAGAATAATATAAACAAAAGTAATTAGAGTATATGTTTTAAATAAAAATCGTGTGAAGGGTCAAATGTGAAGTATGTAGTCTGCTGAGCTTAATTCAATATGAGGCTAAGTTGATAAAGTGTTAGCCGTGGGAGTTAGTGAATTTGGGGTACCAGGGGAGGTGGACCAGATGAGGTTGACCAGAGAAGCCTGACCAGAGAAGTCTGGCAGGTGAGCTATCAGAGGAGGTCCATCAGGTGAGGTCTGGTCAGACGAGTCTGGTAGATAAGTCATCAAAGGAGGTCTGGGACCAGAGGTCATCTGGTGTAAGTGACCAGAGCCAGAGGAGGTCTTGTCATCTGATCTTGAAGTTCGATTATTCGCGAAGTACACCAAATTGAAGCTAATTCGAAGGCGGTTCTAACTGAATCAACCATGACGGTTATTGAAGTCGTTAGCCAGCTGGATAACTGCTTACATTGAGTTTGTTACAACTGAATCGAATCTAGGGTTCGTTTCCAATCTCTGTAATTATAAAAGGGGGGTTTCTCAACTGAGAGAAAAAAAAAGAGAGAACTTCATCTTTGAGCGCAAACATTGTGAGATTGTGTGATTGTAACTTGTAACTTCCAATTCCTTTCTTAGTGAAAAGTCTATCCTCTCGGATCCCGTGGACGTAGGAGTTCTTCTCCGAACCACGTAAATTGGTGTTCTTGTTGATTTTCAATTTCGTTCTTATTGTTTTCATATTCTGATTCCCGGAAACAAGTTTTCTTGTGAATCCAAAATCGATTAACAAGTGGCGCCGTCTGTGGGAAGAAGGATATGATGGCTGCAACCAAGTTCGACATTGAGAAGTTCACGGGGAAGAACGATTTCAGCTTATGGAAGATCAAGATGAAGGCTCTCCTGGTACACAATGGTTTGTACGAAGCCTTGTTGCCACCGGCTCAGGTGGCTTCTGGATCTAATCCGGCGAAGGTGGAGGAGAACAAGAGGAAGGCACACAGTGCGCTTATCTTGTGTCTTGGGGACAAGCCATTGAGGGAAGTATCGAAGGAGGAAACCGCTCTTGGGATCTGGAATAAGCTGGAGCAGTTATAACAGACCAAGTCTGTTACGAACAAGTTATACATGAAACAGAAGCTTCAAGTCTTCAAAATTAGTGAAGATAAGAATCTTGGTGATCAGTTGGACGAGTTCAACAGATTGGTGGATGATCTGGAGAGTTTGGATGTTACAATCGATGATGAAGACAAGTCGTTGATGTTGTTGAATGCACTACCCAAGTCTCTGGAAAATTTCAAGGATGCCTTGTTATTTGGTAGACAAGATCAGGTGAATTTTGATGATGTTCAAACTGCCCTGAAAACCAAGTTTCTACAGATCCAAACTGATGGGAAGAAGTCTGCTGAAGGATTGAATGTTCAATCCAAGAAGAAGAAGGGGTTTCAGTCCAAGAAGAAGGATGGTGGAAAAGGGAATAAGGGTGGGAAGAAATCTGATTTTGTTGAGAAGAGAAAGTGTTTCACTTGCCATAAGGAAGGTCATCTGAGAAAGAATTGCCCTGAAAGAAAGAAGAAAGACAATCAAGGTGATCAAGATGGAGATGCAGCTGTTGTGGAGGTTGAAGGATATGATAGTGCAGAGGTCTTGATGGTTAGTCATGAGAGGCTAAGTCAAGAGTGGGTCCTGGACTCAGGGTGTACTTTTCATATGTGTCCACATGAAGACTGGTTTCTGGATCTTGAGAAGATTGATGGAGGTCTTGTTCTTTTGGGTAATGATGAGAGTTGTAGGGTGCAAGGATCTGGTTCTATCAAGATCAAGATGTTTGATGGAGTTGATAGGATCTTATCTGATGTCAGGTTTGTTCCTGAGTTGAAGAGAAATCTTGTTTCTCTTGGTACATTGAATTCAAAGGGCTTTGAATTCAAGACAGAAAAAGGAGTTTTGTCAATAACCAAGTCTGGAAGAATTGTTATGAAAGGGACTATCAAGAATGGTTTGTATACTTTGATTGGAAGAACTGTAACAGGATCAGCTAATGTTACCATGGAGTCTTCTGATGTTAACTTGTGGCACAAGAGGTTGGCACATGTTGGTGAGAAGGGCCTGGTGGAGTTATCCAAGAAGGGAGCAATCCCTGGGAAGAGGATATGTAAGCTGGAATTCTATGAGAGGTGTGTTCTTGGGAAATCAAAGAAGCAAGCATACCAGAAGGGGAAGCATACCACCAAGGAGGTTATGGATTACATACATTCTGATGTATGGGGACCAGCAAGGGTATCCACTCATGGTGGAGGCAGGTATTTCCTTACCCTTATTGATGATTATTCCAGAAAGGTTTGGGTTTACATTCTTAAACAGAAGAGTGATGCCTTCTCTAAGTTCAAAGAATGGTTGATTGAACTTGAGAATAAGAGAGGCAGGACTATCAAGCACTTAAGGACTGATAATGGGCTTGAATTCCTATCAGAGGAGTTTCAACAATTTTGTAGGGAGAAGGGTATTACTAGGCATAAAATTGTTCCTTCAAACCCCCAGCAGAATGGTCTAGCAGAGAGGATGAATAGAACTATTCTGGAAAGGGTTAGGTGTATGTTATCTGATGCTCAGTTACCTAAGAGTTTTTGGGGGGAAGCTGTTAACACAGCTGTTTATCTCATTAATAAAGTGCCATCATCTGCTATTGAGTTTAAAACCCCAGATGAGGTTTGGTATGGAAAGATATCAGATTACTCAAAGTTGAAAGTATTTGGGTGCCTTGCTTATGTTCATGTGAGGCAAGACAAACTTGAACCTAGAGCTTTAAAGTGTGTCTTCATTGGGTATCCAAAGGGTGTTAAGGGGTATAAGTTGTGGTGTCTGGAGCCTGGAAACCAGAAGTGTATTACCAGCAGAGATGTTGTGTTTAATGAATCACAGATGGGATACAAGTCAGGTGGAGGTGATAGGGAGCAATCAGCTGAAGAGATGGATGGTGTTATTTCTGAGCCAATTACTCAAGTTGAGGTGGAGCCTGATCATGACAATCATGAGAGTGCATCTGGTTCTGAACCAGAGCATGAAGCAGGAGAGAATGGGTCATCAGATGAGGATAATGCACTTGCAGAAGAGGAGGAAGAAGTGCCAGAAGCAGACTTGAGAAATTATAGTCTGGCAAGAGACAGATCCAGAAGACAAATACATCCTCCAGCAAGGTTTGGCCGTGTGGATCTGGTCTCCTATGCACTTGTTACAGCAGAAGCCATAGAGTACCAAGAACCTAAAAGCTACAAGGAAGCCCTTGAGTGTGATGATAGGGAGTCATGGGTTACAGCCATGACAGAAGAGATGGAGTCTCTTAAGAAGAATCATACTTGGATTCTTGTTGATAAGTCACCTAGGCAGAAGCTAATCAGTTGTAAATGGTTGTTTAAAAGGAAGCTTGAATCTGGTGTAAAGGATCAGGTGAGGTTTAAAGCCAGGTTAGTTGCCAGAGGATTTACTCAGAGGGAAGGAATTGATTACAATGAGGTTTTCTCACCTGTTGTTAAGCATTGTTCAATCAGATTACTTCTGAGCAGAGTAGTCCAAGAGGATCTGGAGCTGCAACAACTAGATGTAAAGACAGCTTTTCTGCATGGTGATCTTATTGAGAATCTGTACATGCACCAGTCAGAAGGGTTTGTTGAACCAGGGAGAGAAGGGAAGGTGTGCCTGCTCAAGAAATCATTGTATGGCCTCAAGCAAAGTCCAAGACAGTGGCACAAGAAGTTCAATGAAGTTATGCTATCCATTGGGTTTGTAAGAAGCAAGTATGATACTTGTGTGTACCTGGAAAGGCAAGGTAATGATGTGATAGCCTATCTTCTGATCTATGTGGATGACATGCTTATTGCCAGTAAGAGTCTTCTGAAGATTCAGAGTATCAAAAGGAAGCTCAGTGCTAGATTTGATATGAAGGACTTGGGAAATGCTAAAAGGATTCTTGGAATGGATATTCTTAGGGACAGAAAAGCTGGAAGACTATTCTTATCCCAGAAGAGTTACATTGAGAAGGTCCTGAAGAGGTTTAACATGCATGAGAGTAGAGCTGTGACAACTCCTCTAGGACAACAGTTCAAATTATCTAAGGAAATGGAACCAAAGTCTGATGAAGAGAAGAAGACTATGATGAAAGTACCTTATGCAAGTGGGGTTGGAAGCCTGATGTATGCTCTGGTCTGCAGCAGACCAGACTTGGCTTATTCATTGAGTATGGTGAGCAGATACATGGCTAATCCTGGAAGATTACATTGGGAAGCTTTGAAATGGATATTCAGATACCTTAAGGGGTCATCTGATCTGGGTTTGATGTTTGAGAGGATGGTTGACCAGAAGAGTCCACTGGAAGGATTTGTAGATTCTAATTTTGCTGCTAATCTGGATACCAGAAGATCTTTAACAGGGTATATATTTACACTTTACAATACTGTTGTAAGCTGGAGATCTGTTCTGCAGAGTGGAGTTACATTGTCTACTACAGAAGCAGAGTTTGTTGCAGTGTCTGAGGCTGTTAAGGAGGCTTTGTGGTTGAAAGGCATAATCAAGGATTTTGGCATAAGTCAAAGGGCTGTGGTCATTCATTGTGATAACCAGAGTGCAGTTCATCTGGTTAAACATCAAGTGTTCCATGAGAGATCAAAGCACATTGATGTAAGGTTGCATTTTGTAAGGGAAATCATTGACAAAGGAGTGGTTCTCATCCAGAAGATATCTACAGAGGACAATGCTGCAGATATGTGTACAAAGTATTTACCAGGTGCTAAATTCAAATTTTGTGTTGAATTGGTAAAGATGAGTGTATGGGATGTTCCTTAGGCCCAAGCTGGAGCATGGAGGAGAGGAGGAGATGATTGATACTTCTCATCTGAGGTGGAGAATTGTGAATGGTCAAATGTGAAGTATGTAGTCTGCTGAGCTTAATTCAATATGAGGCTAAGTTGATAAAGTGTTAGCCGTGGGAGTTAGTGAATTTGGGGTACCAAGGGAGGTGGACCAGATGAGGTTGACCAGAGAAGCCTGACCAGAGAAGTCTGGCAGGTGAGCTATCAGAGGAGGTCCATCAGGTGAGGTCTGGTCAGACGAGTCTGGTAGATAAGTCATCAGAGGAGGTCTATCAGAGGAGGTCTGGGACCAGAGGTCATCTGGTGTAAGTGACCAGAGCCAGAGGAGGTCTTGTCATCTGATCCTGAAGTTCGATTATTCGCGAAGTACACCAAATTGAAGCTAATTCGAAGGCGGTTCTAACTGAATCAACCATGACGGTTATTGAAGTCGTTAGCCAGCTGGATAACTGCTTACATTGAGTTTGTTACAACTGAATCGAATCTAGGGTTCGTTTCCAATCTCTGTAATTATAAAAGGGGGGTTTCTCAACTGAGAGAAAAAAAAAAAGAGAACTTCATCTTTGAGCGCAAACACTGTGAGATTGTGTGATTGTAACTTGTAACTTCCAATTCCTTTCTTAGTGAAAAGTCTATCCTCTCGAATCCCGTGGACGTAGGAGTTCTTCTCCGAACCACGTAAACTGGTGTTCTTGTTGATTTTCAATTTCGTTCTTATTGTTTTCATATTCCGATTCCCGGAAACAAGTTTTCTTGTGATTTCAAAATCGATTAACAAATCGAGTACTACAAAAGTGATTTTATTTTTTAATATAAAAATATGAAATATAAAGATAACATTTTATACGCGTACCCTTTGGGTACTAATGAACCCATAAGAAAATTATGATGAACTGTGTTTAATATATAATTGATTATATGCTTTGTATTTTTAGTATTATTCTAAAAAAAATTTAAAATAACTTGAAAACGTGTCTTTATACAAAATTGTGAAGAAATAAAAACGCAAAATTAATAAAGAGATTGATGAAAATAGAAAATAGAAAACAGTAAAAGACGACATGCATAAAGTTTGTGTATACGCGTGAGAAAGAGAGAACTGTTTTACTCAATAAAGTGTTACTAGTATATAAATTCATACGAGATTATATATTTTATTTACCGTAATTTAATTTTATAGACACGGTAAATAAAAATAATTAAATGAATTAATTTCACTTATTTCTATAATTTCGAACTTTTAGATGAGAGCAATTCCACTTATTTTAAAATGTTTACTCATTGGGTCTCCCCAAAGAGAAAATTTGAGTTCGGTCCATGAGTGAGTGGAGTGCAAAGAAAAATAATTAAATTAATTAATTTTAACTCTCTCTACAAATTCAAATTTTTAGATAAGAAGAAATTCGAAATTCGAACTTTTAATTCCCTAGACAAAGTATATATATTGGTAAAAGGGAGAACATAATTATTGAGTGATGAGGCACATTAATAATTTGGCTGGGGTTAAGTGGTCAACTATTTGATTATGCCATCACCTGATTTCGGCTATCCTGTAATATAAATTAAACAACCACCTCATTATGTTTATTATTAAATAATTTAATTTAATTTAACTAGGCTAATGATAAACTGTTTAAATTGTTTCGATATTGAAATTTTGACATAATTTTACAAAGTATTTAATCGATATTTCAACGATAAAGACCAATTTTTTGTATTGTGTATATGGTTGGTTTTTTTAGTTTGACATAAATATAAAAGATATAATTTATAGGTTAATATAAAGATAGTTCACTAAGAAATTCGTTTGCATCTTGTGCGTATATTTAAATAATATTAATTATTTAAAAAAAAAAAATTTGATATAATAATATATAACAAAAGTAATTAATATTGTTCTGCAATCTGCACTATAAAATTAATTTATAAATGACTTACTCTAATATAATTACATATCTACTGCGAATCTGAGTATGAAAGTAATTAACTCATTTCATACCTAAGCACGTCTCATTTTCTATTTTCTGAAGAAACGCTCACAATAATCTAACTACGTACTTCAATGGTAGGTAATCTACGTTTTCTGCTACTAATAGACATTGGACACGTAGAAATAGAGCTAGTATGTTAATCGCCATTAAGTTAGGCATGATAATAGCTAGCTGGCTAATTTATTGTCTAAGTATACCACCTCTCACGATCGAGCATATATTTTTATGTATGCTAGTATTTTCATCGTGTGATGCACAGTGTTAAACTTATATAAATTTATAAATAAAATCATGTTATTATTTATTTATTTTTACACTATGTAAAACTCTAAAATTATAATTATAATTTATAAAATACATATTTAATTTTAATAGGCAGAATTCATTTTAACGATTAGATCGAGGTCTACCCAATCGATCCAACCAGTTGAATCAACAACCAATGTCCAATCCATAAAATGTTTTTGCTAACCACTCATTCTCACCATCTTAGTCACAACTAAAATTTTAAATCTTTTCCGATTAGTTATTCTTAAACCTTAACATACCAAATTAGAAATTTTTTATATTAAAATGATTCATGACATGTTTGCTATGATGTTATTTTAAACGTATTAAAATATTAAATATTTGATCTTAAGTATTATGAATTTCATCGGTAGTATAAAAAAATTGGGTCAATTATATCATATTATTGTTCAAAAATATCAACAACAATTAATTTTTTTATTATTTAAAATTTTCATATTCAATAGTATAAAAAAAATATAGTATTATATTATAGGAGTAATATTTAAAGCTAAAATATCAAGTATTAAAAAACATTTAAAGTATTAAGTATTTGATTAATAAATATTAAACATTTAACCATATATATATATTATAAAAAATTAAATAACAGTTTATAAAATGAGATAGTGATTAATATTATGCACAAGACCAGGTTATATACAATCATATCTTTTATTAATATACTCCACACAAAAAATGTTTGGAAAAAAAATTCGAAGATTTTGAAAATTTTCGGAAAAATATTCCAAAAATACAAAAAAAAACACTAAATATATGAATTATCGGAATTTTTTTTCCGAGAATTGTTACATTTTTCAGGAAAAGAAAATTGAAAAGTTTTTTTGGGTGGAGTGAATTACCAAAATATGGGATTGTATTTAACCTTGGACTATGCACAATTAAAATGTAAAAGCTACCCATTTACTTCGCCCCACCATGAAACCATTAGTAGTTTAGTACCATTCATTGGGGTTGGTTTGCTTTCTTGGAAAACCGCAGTATTATTGTTAAGATTTAATTTTTTAAAAAAGCATCGTGATTGGGAAACTGCAAAACAAAATTAATAAAAACATAAAAACTTACAATATGTAAGTATCACTTTTGGGACACATGAAACGTTAAAAAAAGATGTCTTGTGCTTATAATATTAAAGCTAAACTTTTATTTTCGTTATTACTTAAATAAATGAATAGGAACCGTGCTTATAATATAATAGCCAACCTCAATAAATAAATACATGAGGGATTTTCAGATTTTTGTTCAGAAATTTAAATATATGCAGAAAAAAAAATTATAATAATAATAGTTTAAAATTACAATTTATGGATGCAAAATAATTAATAAAAAAATTATGAAAATCTAACAAATAAAAGTAAAGTGGGCTCAATGAAAGATTGGTTTGATCTGAGTTCTTAGCTTGCAATTATGATTTTGAAACCATTCAGTGCTTCATACATAAAAAAATGGTGGAACTCCGATTATAAAAAAGAAAAGAGTAAAATTCTTTCATACATAGATCATAAAAGATATTAGTTATTTTAAGAAAACCTTCAATTTATACATGCTTTAAACTTAAAAACAAAAAACAAAAAAATTGTATACCTAGTTAAAATGTTAAATATTATAAAGCCACGTCCCCTCTTATCAAGGATTTTGGGTATCAATCATCATATGCGTGACCCTTCTCGGATAACACCATTTCACCTCCTATTATCCCACACACCGCTGCTGATCTCCATCGGTCTCATTCGCCAATATTCTATTTGGATTTTTTTTTTTTTAACTTTAAAAAGTCTGTGAATTTAAAAAATTTATAAACTCCATGCAGAGTTTGATTTTCATAAATTTAACAGGATTGTAGAATACATTTTTTTTACTGATTTACATGGAATTCCATAAACTCTGACGCTGGAACCATTACTGCAAATGTATATGAAACACATTTGTATATATAAAAAAAATATTATCCAAATTGTTTAAAAAAAAATACCAAAAATACATTTGTTCCAAAAAAAAACGTTATTATTCATCATTATTATTCTCATCTTCATTTCCATCACTGTTATACATCGGATTCATTAAAAGCCTCTGGTTGTTAGAAGAAATTTTGGAAAGTGGAATTTATTTATATTTTTTGAAGAGTAGACTTGGCAGCGGGGCGGGGAATCCCTGTGAGAATCCGCCCCAAACGGGGCGGGGAATCCCCGAAGCAAATGGAGGCGGGGTCGGGGAATTTTTTTGCCCCGTAGGCAGGGACGAGGATAGTATTCTCAGTCCCGTTCCCCGCGGAGACCAACATTATTTTTTATATAATATATATATATAATTTAAATTTAAAAGTAAATTATAAATAAATATTTCATAATTTCCTACTCAATTAACTATTTATTCAAAATTACATCTATATTTTATTTAATATTATGTTATTAGTTCCAAATTATATAATTTTCACTTTAGAATATATGTTAACTAAAAATATTAAAATTAAAGGTTTTTCAAATTGTTTAAATTAATTTTTTTAACACCAACTTAAAGTAATTGTTGTGTATGATTAATTTTTTAGTTTAGATATTATTTTATATTTTAAAATGAGATAAAAAAAATAATTAGGCGAGGAACGAGGACGGGGATCCCCGGCGGGGCGGGGATGGGGAATAGCCTCCCGTCCCCGCCCCGTTGACATCCCTATGGAAGGGAATCAAAGGAAATCCATAGACTGATGAATACCTAAAGATTTTTTTAAGATTTTTAAAATCCGTAGAAATCTCTGGTTATTAGAAGAGATTTTGAAGAGTGAAATCTATTTATATTTTGAAAGAGAATCAAATAAAATTCATAGAATATTAAAATCCATAAACTGTTGAATACCAAAAGATTATTTAAGACTTTTTAAAATACGTATGGAATACCTCACGATTTTTAAAGACATTTAAAAATCTAGATTGAATACCACAAGACTTTAAAAGTCTAAAAAAATTCTACACACTCTATAACCAATACACCCCTTTAGGCTTAATTGCCTTAAATTTACTAAACTATGGACGATTTTGCACCTAAACCATAAACTATATTTATTGACACTAATATATACAAACTGTCATATTTTGACACATAAACTACTAAATTTAATTTACACATGAGAGATATTTATATTTAAAAAAAATTAAATTAATAGCAAACGGTGCAAAAAGGTGGCACATGAGATGAAGAACTAGACTTGGCAATGAAGTGGGGAAGGGAATCCTCAATGAAAAATAAAAAAAGAAATGAATGTGTACGGCGAAGCGAATATGCGAAGTGGTAGACGACGGAAGTGATGATGAATTGTGTATTTCTTGTTCCAATTGAAATAAAATTATGAATAATTTAGAGAAAAATATTATTTTCTAAGGTATGTGTGCGATAATATATATATATATATATATATATATATATATATATATATATATATTAAAAATTGATTAAAAATAAGTTTAGTGATTTATGTGCCAAATTTTAATAATTTAAATAGATTAACACTAAAAAATATAGTTTGGTGATTTAAATGAAAAATTACCTACAATTTTGTGGGTTTAGTGGCATTATATTACTAGGGAGGATATATATCTTAGCTATGTATAAACAATTAATATAGTCATATAGATAATGCAGATGCTTAATTTGTAGCATCTAGATTGATATTTAAATTCAATGCATCATACCATATATTTATATTAGTTCCAAAGTATGGAGATATACTAATAATAAATGTATAATCTCTAATATATATTTGAGATATTATATGCATAAACCTGGATATATATTTTACGGTTATTTAAGAAACTAGTAATTGAAACCAGGTGGGTTAGCCCACCTGGCCACCGGGTTCCTCACTCTAGTGAGTGACCCGGGTTCGATTCCCTCTGGGAACGAATTATGGGAGTTATAAGGAGGACTTGGAAATTTCTGGGTGTATTTGGGGACTTGGTGAACTAATCTAACTACTAACAACTAACATTTACCGATCAAAAAAAAAAAAAAAAAACTAGTAATTGAACCCGTGCGATGCACGACCATATTTGTATAATTAATTTATGAATTTTTAATTTATATTGTAATTTCTTCGTTTAGGTTTAAGAGTGTTTATTAATATTTCTATTAAAGTATTTTTCGAGTCACTTGGTAATTTTATGTGTGTGATTTTGATTTTTATTTTATTTTATGATGAATAGAGAAGTTACTCAAAAACACTTATTAAATATGTCCTTAAAAGGCTTTCAAATTTAACCTCTTTGCTAAAAAGGTCTAGGTCGAGCCTACCAAAAAAGTCTATGATAGATAATAGAGTAGGGATATTTTCACCCCACAATTTGATTGTTCACCCCCCAAATTTTTGTTCTAGAATTTTTTTAGAACATTTATCATTTGTTCAAAAAAATGACTAGAACATTATTCACCCCCGACAAAAATATCTAAATGTTCTAACTGTATTTTCGAACAAATGACAAATGTTCTAAAAAAAATTCGAAAAAAAAATTTGGGGGTGAACAATCAAATTGTGGGGGTGAAAATATCCCTACTCTAGATAATAGGCTAGACTTGGGCCCATAAATTATAAACCAGGCCTATTCTCACCCCAATTTCTTAATAACATAATTAAAATCTCAAGTATGACTATGTTCTTTAAATAATTCAGATCGTCCATAATATTCTCCAAGTGTGGCTTTAAAAGAAACATTTGTAAAATTATCAATTTCATTTCTTTCTTTTTTCAATTAAAAAAGTCATCTATGAAGTTGTTTCATGTGGTTACTCATACATATTAATTTTTTAAGATTTATTTTTATAATATTGAGATAAATTAAGAATGTATACATCTCACATATATTTTTATATTATTCTGTATCCTCCAGATTTAATATAAGTTTGAGGTTCGAAGCACTCAATTGCTATCCAATATTCATGTGTTGGGTCAGTCCATACAGAATTTTGCTCTGTCGTCAATTGTAATGCATTGTTCATATTTTTTATCCCGTGAAATTATCCCGAATCTATAGGCAAATATATTGAGGATTATAGAGTTCAATTGTTATGCATTGTTTGTAAGTTAATTAATTAACCCAATAATATCTCCCAAACTTAATCCAGTATGGTAAATATTCTCATATGTATTTGGTGGTTTGTCAAATAGAATATATTGATATATTAGTTCTTATAATCTTGGAGAAGTTTTATATGAAAATAGTTCATGATAAACATATCATGAAACTGTTTTAAAGTACCAAATATTTGATCAGGAGTATCATAAATCTAATCAGGAGTATAAAAAATCGGGATCAGTGTTATTATATTGTAATTGTTGTAGATTTTCGTGATCCTAACTTTTGACACTCTTGATGGAATTTTTTTATACTCCTGGTCAAATATTCGATACTTTAAAATAATTTCATTATAAGGTTATCATGAACCAATTTCATATAAAACCTACTCTTAATCAAGATAATCACTCTCTTCTACAAAAATTAAGTATAGAGTAAAATTGGTTCATACATAAATTACTTTGCAATACTTTTTAGTATAACAACCACTAATACCCTTTAGTTGATTAATGCACATATGTATTTGGTGGTTTTCCTAATAGAATATATTGATATATTAATTATTATTTGTCTTCTATAATCTTTCTTCGAATTAATTAATCTAGATAATCTCTCTTCTACAAAAAATTAAGAGTATGTATGAAGTGAAATTGGCTCATACATAAACCAGTTTGTAATACTTTTTAGTATAACCACTAATACCCTTTAATGTAATCAACTAATTTTATTTAATTAAACAATTGATACTCTTCATACCCTTCAATTAATTCCATTCGGTGAGAACAACTAATACCCTCTAAAACTAATACTCTTCAATTAAAGTAACTACTCCCTCCGTGCCACATCAGTTTGTACACTTGTCATTTTGGTCCGTCTCACACCAATGAGCAAAATACCAAAAAAAAAAAATATGATTTACGTGTACACTCACAAACATACATATATATATATATATACCCACATGCCACTATTTTATTAAAAAAATGTGCAACCAATTAGGGTGCATATTGTTGTGGGACGGAGGGAGTAATACCCTCCAAAACTAATATCCTTAAGTGAAAACAACTAATAACCATTTAGTGAAAACAAATAATACCCTTTAGTGAAAACAACTAATACACTTCAAATGGTTCATGTATTAACCATTTTTACTCTATATATACTTTGCCAAAAAATAAAGAGTGGTCTTATATTTTATTTATTTTAATAACTTCTACAAATTATATATCAAATTATTTCTATACATTGATCATTCACAAAAATATTTAATAACTATTATTTTAAAATAATTGAAATATCTTTTATACTACAAAAGAAAGGTATTTATCATAATATATATATATATATATTTCAAAGATATATTCAATATGATTATATTATTACACAATATTTATTATAAGTTATATTACAAATATACATCCAATATATTTTGTAAACAATTATTAGTCAATATATACTTATAAGGATTATAATAAAATATATTTTAAAGATATATAAAAAGATTTTTTTAAACGAATATTACTTAATTTAGCAATAATTTTGGCGGAAAAATTCAATGGTTTCCAAAAGTAGGTCGGTTAGCGTTATCTATATATATATATATATATATATATATATATATATATATATATATATATATATATATATATATATATATATATATATATGACTTAACATAATTTTTTAATATATAAATTTAGGGTTAAATGCACTTTTGATCCCAAAAGAATGAACTTAAAACAATTTTGGTACCTAAGTGCAAAATTAGTCCTTTTATTTGCAAATTTGGTCACATCCGTTACTTTTGAATGGAAACCGTTAGTTGACTACTTGACTTTTGGAAACAATATTTAAAAACAATTAATTATACATCAAATGAATTCATAATGTCTAAATTTATTTTAAATACATATGTTGAACTTGAATATAAAAAAAATTCAAAAAAATAAGTTTTTAAACCAAATAATATTTATGTAAAGTCTAAGGAAAAAACTGTGAATAATTTAAACATACAAAAAATAATATTTTTTTTAACTAAGTAATAATAATTTATGTAATTTTGGAAATTATTAATAATATATAATATGCGTATATCTTGACATTACTAAAAAAATAATAAAATAAAATCAAAATAAATGGTGGTTTGGTGTTTTGTATCCTTTGAATGACGGGTTTGATGTTTGCTGTATTGAAATTGAAGTTTTGGGTACAGGCGAAGGATTCTTGTGCTTCAATGATTTTTTTTCCGACTTTCGTTGGATCGATTTTAGATCAGGATATATTTTTTCAATCTATTTTTTTCTAAGACTTTGAAACTGATTATTTGATGATAAATACATTCAGATTTTTCAATTGAATATTTGAATTTTAAAATTATTGATTTTCTTTATTTAAGAATAATAATATTGGAATTGTGCAACTAACGGGTTCGTGACATTTAAATGTGTTCATCCATTAGTTTTTGGATGGAGAATTTTTATGGGACTAAAACCGCTGAAAAAATAACCTGACTAATTTTTTGAGACCAAAAGTGCATTTTTTCATGTAAATTTATGTATCTCGAAATGAATTTCCTATAAATGTTTTGTATTTTATCTCACGGGCCAAATGTGAACGTGATATATATATAGATATGAACTACCAATGTTAGAGCAATTAATATGTATTTTTTATAAATTACAAAATTAAACTTTTAGATAGATAAAAAAAATTATGGTATCAAAATGAATTTTTTTTTATCAATATTAAATTATTCATTGGATAAATTAATTCCACCCTATCATCAATGGATAAATTGTTTCCACTGATCAATTGAATTCTTTCAGCGTACACTAAAAGAAATATCATCATAATTTAATCTCGTTGGTATGTTACCCGTGCAGTGCAGTATTATAATATATATATATATATATATATATATATATATATATATATATATATATATATATACGAGGGAGTCTTGACTCTTGACGTGTGAGACAATTTCATATATGAGATGCATTTTCATTTTCTTATTTACGTTATACTCACCTTTAAAATATGACAAATTAGATTCGTCTCATGCACATTGTGTCATATAAATTTTTGTGCCTCCTAAATTTTTAAAAACTGATGTATTGTTTTTTTTTAATGATGACATTATTCATGCAACCTTAAAGAACATGTAATAACGTGTAATTTAACGATGATCTCAATTTCTGCAAATTGACATTTAGGATGCTATTTTTTTTTTTTTTTATATCTAAGATGACCCTTGTTGATGACCTTTAATCAAAGTAATGAATTGGTGGTTGTTTAAGCTCATGAAGATCATCAAACAAGGATTAGTATACTGGATTTTTGTAAGTGGAGATCAAGAAAATAAATTGCAAGACTTTGGTCTATTTATGAATATATTGAACTTATTCTTCCCTTCATATGAGGGGGTATTTACAGATGTACAAGCAAGTAGGAGGTGTCACTCTCTAAGCCATCTTATTTTACATGTTGACAAGTGTTTAGACACTTGTTTAATCCTAAGTTATTGTATTTTATACAATGACGAGTGTTTTGGACACTTGTTTGCTTCTAATACAATGCCTAACTAGTGGGATTTTTGGCTAGGTGCTCTACTGCTCGCTTGTTCACCTTTGCGGTGGATGCCTGGACCTTTCTTCTGAGCTGCTCGCTCATCTTCCTTTGACTTTTGACCTGTTGCTCGCCTGATGTAATTCTGGCATTTTGACTAGCTGCTCGTCTTTTCTTGCATTATGTCCTTTGTGCACAACTGCTCGTCTTTTATAATTTTTACTTTAATTATCATCATTATCTTAGTGTCTAACCCTGTTGCTCGGTTGTTCGCCTATCAACTACTCTGCCAAGATATATGGTCTTACATATAATTTATACAACAAAATTAAAAGTTCCAATATATTTTATAAATATATAGTAGTAGTAATATTTTATTTTTGAATAGTTTAAAACATCCCTATATTATATTTGAAATACACTTATACATTACTTTAATAAGTGTTCCATAAATATATGTATTGTGTTTAGGAAGCCCCCATTGTTGTATGGTGAATAATTCGCAGTCGACGAGGCCAGACAGAAAATAGGCATGACGAGGATCTGTGTTGTGAGAGGGCTGGACAGGACCGTTCATGCCTCGACCATTATGAAATGTCGGCGGACCTCGTCATGGCAACGAAACGAAGGAGATGAGGTAGCGGCCTTGGCATGAATCATGTCTGAGAGACGACCAACCCGGATAGCACCCCACCTCATCATATAAAGAGGACAACCTCCCAGCCAGGGTCTCCGCCTTGCCTTTTAGCCTCGACCGACTGGGGGCAGGCTTGACGAGATCCTCTCCTCGTCAAGCCCATTGCCTCACTTGACGGAGCCAGTTCGATGAGTGAAGTCAAAGAGAGAAAGTGCGTCACCAGCCTGCTGGACGAGGATGCTACGTACTTGGTCTTATTCGAGATAAGGCCAATTATGGATGCCATCAAACAATCATTCCCTTTTAGGTACGATGAACAATAATTCGGCACCTATTTCTGAGGGACAGACCATACACATGTCAGCGAATCCCACGATCTCAGGAAGAAGTACAACATGTTTTCCACATGTCCGACCCTTACTGGGCCAAGCTCACCTACACGAGGGACCTCGGTCCATTGCTCGAAACTAGGGTCAGCCCATGCATTTAATGCTGGGCTGCCCGAATAAAGTTAGGGCAACCCAAGGGTATGCCATTGGGCTATAAATACTTGCTCTTCAGCATTTAATAAAGGACCACCTACTTTTAAAGCTCAAGCCTACATAAGGACTTGACAAATCTTTGTGCATTTATTGCTTTATGTTCTTCATTTATTATCTTCAAGTCTCAAGTAATTAATGCTCAATCACTTTATAGTTATAGTTTGTTAGTCAACCAAAAGTCACATAAAATCGTATTAAGATACATTTTGGGTAACAACACCCATATACGGTCTTATTTTCTCTTTATAAGTTGTTTGATAGGACATATTATTTAAAATTGATTCGAATTTATTATCCATGTACCGGTATGACTTGAAGCGAATTACACTAACTTCTACTAGTCGCTTCCCCGCAAGCGAACGGGTTCACTGTAGTATGAGTAAGTATAATGGCCAAGTATATCGAACCCACGAGATGGGTGTATGCGAACAGATCCCTGAAGATCTACGCGTCGTAGCTAATATGAGTGTAATATTTTTGGGTTTTTTTGAAAGATTAATTAAAACAACTAAAATAAACTAATTATACTAACGAACTAAAGAAGACGAATTAACTACGGGCTGTTTTCAAGTAAGAGATGGTGATGCTTAGGATAAGAATCCCTACGTATACTAACGGAGCAAGTATATAATCAAAATAACTGTGACGCGCCAGAAATAACCTAAGTAAAAGAATGCAAGGTGAAAGCTCAAGATTCTAAACCCTAATACTTTACCCTAACACTCGACTTCACTAATCCACTAACAAGTTAATAGATTGTGCTTAATTAATGAGACCCTGATTTAACTAAGGTGATGCGGTCGTCCTCCCTCGCTAAACTGGTAGATGAATTAACCCTTCCTAAACCCTCTAGTTAAGTCTACTCGTTGTTAAAGAGTGATACGGTCGTCCTCTCTCTAAAACCTTTCGAACGAAATTCAAAAGTAAAGTCTAGATTAATTTTGAGAATTCATTAATCAAGAGAATTAAAACCTAACGTCACAAGTTACCCTAATTACGTACCCACAACCTACTTCTACGAGTTCATCTTACCCCAAGCATGCAAGGGTTTTAGCTAGACATAGGTTTAACGTAAATAACAACAATTGAATAAGAAACGAACATAGACATGATAAATAAGACGAAGAAGAGATGAAACATAAACTAGGGTTTTCCGAAATAAAAGAATAAACTTGAAATTAACTCAATAAAAGAAATCTCAACGTGTTCAACAACGAAATATAAAGAAAAGAAACTAAAAAGTAAAATCGTAATTCGAATTCGTAATGAAAACCTCAAAAAAACTGTAAAAGTAAACTTGCTCGTCTCTTCTCCTCTTCCTCTCTCTCAAAACTCAGTCTCCAAACGTAGTATGGTATCAAGAAGTTGTAAAAAACGTGTTCGAAAGGGGTATATATAAGCAACGGGTCGAATCGGGAGTTAATGGGCCAAAAACGCGACAGGTCGTGCACTTACTCGTGCACTAGGTGAACGAGCAAAACCCATTCGAGCACCCCATTCTTCCCAAGAGCAAAAAGTGCTCGACCACGTGGTCGTGCACTAGTGCACGACTGGATTCCACTCGAGCACACTGCTCGACCGACTCGAGCACTAAGTGCTCGACTTGCATCTCTCGTGCACTATACTCGACCTGCTCGAGCACTAGTGCTCGAGCTCTTCGAGCTTGTGCACTCCAATGATACTTTTGCTCCCTCGAACTAGTACTTTTTGTATTTCTTCGATATCTTCTCATACGGGCGTCCGTTTTAGTCGATTCAAAGTCCTACGAACTCCTCTTTTCACCCTCTATCCATCTATGAGCATCAAAGAGACATATTCATTAGTTAGGAAAATGATACTCAAATGACTCTAAATACTCACAAAAACAACCAAAACTAGGGCATTTCGAGTGACGAATCATGACAATTTCACACCTAATCACGGTACAAAATGAGTCTTTATATGCTCAAATCAACAATAAATTTTCTTGACTTCCCACCCTACAACTTTATTATGGATTGAAAAGAAAAAAAAAAACTTCATAATACAACTTATTGAGCAGTGTAATATACTTACTCACTACTAAATTTGTATTCCCTACTATTATCTCACCTCAAATAAGAAGACCTACCAAGTTCATGTTTTAATTTTTGCATGAATTTTTTTTACCACTTTTCGAGTCTCAAATTAATATTTTATTATGATAGTTATGATACATTCTAATACATGAAACAAATCTCATTTACTATATAATTATGAGTTTATGAGGATTCAACTCAACTATGGTTTAAAGGAGAGTATGACATAAATATTTAAGTAGAGCATCATCTCATGTGTGTGAGACAATCTGTCTCATAAAAGAGTCTCTCATAAACGAAAAGTTCAATTATATTATAAATTGCTATCAAATAAATGCTTCAAGACTTTTAGATAGAGTGTCTTATACATGAAACAAACTCCATTTAATATATTATATGATCCATAGGTTTATGGTGGTCAAGCCAACTATTCTCTAAAGGAGATAATGATTCTTTTTTTTTTTTAGTGAAACACTGTCTCCTATATGAGCTCATATCACACAAAACTCTCTCATAACACACAATATTTTTTTATAGTTGATAAAATCAATATTAGAATATAATAAGTTACAATAATTAGGGAAAAGATATTTAAAAAAATTAGGAAAAAGAATTATGTAAAAGAAAATAATCAAATAAAATCTAATACTAGTACATTTTTCTATATTTAATCTATTATTGTAGATTAAATTATTAGTTAGAGTATTTAAAAAAAACAATCAATTTTTTTAATTAATTGCACATTTAATTTTAATTATGTCAAAATGTAAAATAATATATTTATCAAAAATAAAAAAAATGGTATGACTTTATAATTAGTTTCTATTTTTTAGACTATTTATCTATTAGATTACATTAGCATATATATTAGTTTTGAATTTAAAAATAATAATGTAATTAAAAAAAAGTTACACATGTTGGATATAAAAAAAAAAAGAACCTTACAACTCAAGGAAAGCAAAACAAAAATTCATCCATTTGAGTTAGATCCTCCTTTCTAATTTTTTTTTAAAATTTTCATGATAAAATAAGCAATAAGTTATGGCCCAACATTGATCCAACAAAGTATTAATGTGTCATGTCCAACTTGTACTACATTCCACCCACTGTAAGAAAACATAAAATTACCTAAAAAAATTGTTAATATGGCTACAAAATTTCCAACAAAAAATTTCGTAATGGAGATGCCTACAAAAGTATCTAATGATATAAACATTTTTATTATCTACCTACAAAGAAATTTGCCTACGAAATTTTCGTAGGCAATTTGTTTGTGAACTTTTGCAGGCAAATTATTTGTAATTAATTAATGCCTGTAAATTTTATTTTGTAAGTAAATTAAATTCATATGCAAATTGCTTGTAGGTTGAGAAATGAACATTCCTATATAATTAGAAAATTTTATAGGCAATTGCTGCAATTCCACTAAGAAAATTTTTCTGGCAATTTTTTATTTTTCTTATAGTGATCGTTGCATGCCCCTAACATAGGGATGCACTTACCTAATATGAATTCATCCTATATGAATTGAAAATACAAAGTAGGTTCAATTTTGATATGAAGACTACAATTAGATTTCTGATAAAGTCCATTGCTTAGTGACCAATCACATCATCAATTTGAATAATTAATGAATTTATCATAAATTATACTCCCTCAATTTCCAAATAAATATCGTTTTAGAGGTTTTAACTCTTTTTTCACATTTTTTCTTAATTTACCTTGAATTCAAATTTAAGATATTTTTTGTAGGGATTTTATTAAAATATAACAAATCTATTAAAGATTATCAAAATATTATAAATGTTTAGAGATTATGTGAGGGTATATATGTCAGAAATTTATAATTCTTGATTTGATAGAAAATCTTTATAATGACACTTATTTTGAAATAGAGGGAGTATTAATTAAGGGTTAATTGTAAATAAAATCACAATCTTTTCGCAAATTGCAATATAATCTAAACTTTTGAATCGCTGCAAACAAAACCTCAATTTAAAATTTGCTAGTAATTCTAACCAAAAGGTCAATTTCAATCTGCCTAAACATAATATGATTAATTATGTATTGTCATCCGAACCAGTCTAAACATACTAATACAATTAGTTATTCATAGTCTGATAAGTGAAACTTTTTTTTCGAACAGTAAAAAAAATGATTGTTGGTTCAAATTGCAACCAAATATTAAATTGTGGGTTTGTTTGCAAATATTTAAAGAGTTATATTAGATTGCAATTTGCAAAAAGTTGTGATTTTATATGCAATTAACTCATTAATTAATAAAACAAATTCCCTAGATCTCTCTAATCAATCTAACCAATTCACGTATATGTATCTATATCTATATCGTACAATTACTTCAACCAAATTTTCTATCTCTCCAATAAATTTAGATTTTTCTCTGAAAGAAGAAAATAGAAAAAAAAATTATTTACCGTGTCTTGTGAAATATTCACTCCAATTTAAAATATGTGTCGTTTTAAAGGTTAAATTTTGTTTCAAAATAAGTGTCGTTTTAGCTAATTTTTTCACTTTTTTTCTGATTTACCCCGAATTCAAATACAAAATATAAGAGATATTTTAGAAATTATATTGAAATATAACAGATCTATTAGATATTATCAAAATATAATAATTTTTTAAAGATTTAGGTGGAGTATATATATCAAAATTTATAATTCTTAATTTGATACGAAATTTCTAGAACGTCACTTATTTTGAAACGGAGGAAGTATATATTAAGATGCATGGATTTTCAATTCACGTATAGATTAAATTTTACACATACCATTTTACTAAAATTTATATATTTTTAATTACAACTAATTTACCATTATAACATATGTATAATAATTAATTTGGAATTATTTTTTAATCAAGTTTCAATAATGTTGAACAAGCAAAGACTATTTTGATTGAACCTCAACAACATAAAGATGTTGTTTTCTTTATTTTCCTTACAAATTAGAACACTTTTTCTTATCTTTCTTAGTTAGTTAGATTTTATGATTATCTATATTTGTTATTGTGAGTGAAAGATGTAATTTTTTTTAAAAGATGATATTATTTGTACGTACAATTTATTTTAAGTTTAACATTCATAAATAAATAAACATTGATATTTTGCCACTTTAATTCAGTGTTCTAAAATTCGCTAATTGCTAGTCGGTCGGACTATTGGGGTCTAGTGACTAGAGCGACTAGATGGGGACTCATCGAAACCACCTAAATGAATAAAATAATTAATTTTTTAATAAATTAATACATTAAATACATAAAAAAATTAACACCACCACCCTTCAATATTAAAAATTACAAGTGATATATCATCACTCTAAGCAATACCATAAAACTCAAAACTCAATAAAGTAGAAAAGATGCATATTGATATAAATGAAAAGATGTCATCCAAATTCCATGAAAAAGCTGGGGGAGCAGCGTGGAGGGTTGGGACCATTCGGTGGTGGAGGATCGTGACACAACATTCGGTGGAGAAAGGCTGGGTACAACTTTCGGTGGTGGAGGCGCGACGTTCGACGTTTATGGTGTAAAGGTTTGATAGTTAAGTTAAAAAAATAAAAAAGTGAATTACATAATTAATATATTACTTATTTAAATAAAAAGAAAAAAAGATTAAACGGAGTAGACGCTGACTAACCAAATTTGTCGTTGACCAATCTTGATTAATCCGATAAGTCACCAACTAATTATAGGACCGTGTTTTTTCATCGTTTTAATTAAAATCGGAACAATTTGGGGACTAGTGACTAGTCATCGACTAATCAACCGTTTATACCATTTTTTTAGAACACTGCTTTAATTGTTTATTTAACTTTTCCTTTCTTTCTAAGCCCAAAAATCCTTAAAATAATTTTTTTAAAGTAATTAGTCACACACACACATATATAGTATTTGCACACTAAATTAAAAGTGCTACTAATTATAATATATCAAATCCACCTAATCCATTAGAGTAGTTTTAGTGTGCACTTGAGTGCATGGTATGCACTTGGATTTGGAAAAAAATATATTAAGCAGGAATCAACAGTACCCAAATAAATAATCAGTAATACCCTAAGAAAACATCAGTAATACCCCAAATGCAAAAAAACACACAGTTCGATGTGTTTGTATGTATTTAAAAAAAATCATAATTGAGTTTGATTTGCCAATACCCCTTATGTGCTAATTTCCACAATTTGTATAAAATAAAAAAATTAATAATTTTTTTAATGTATACATGAACGGGGAAATTCATACATTAATGTACAAAATTACTAAATTTAGAATTTTCAATAAATAAAGAGAATATTAGCAAAGCTACCAACAAAATTATATCATACTCCCTCTATCCCTTTATAACTTTCACACTTTTATTTTTGGGACGTCCCACAATAACTTCCACATCTTAAATATGGAAATAAAACACTCTCATAATACTTATTTTAATTCAAAATATTCTTTATCCATTGGTTCAAAAAGTCAATAAAGCAGTTTTTTTTTTTTTAATTTGTTTCACTTCACCTCCGAAAGTTAAAAGTAAACGGAGGGAGTATTAGATTATATATATATAAAATACGATTTTGATATGAAAACCACAATTGGGTTTCTTATGGAGCCCAATTGCTTAGTTGATCATCCACTTCATCAGTTTGGATAATTAACATAGATATAATGAATTATACTAATTAATAAAAGAAATTAAGATCCTCAAATCTCTCTAATCAATCTAATCTATTCACATATTCAATTCCTTTAATCAAATCTTTCTCTCCCTGCAAAAAAAATTTCATTTTTTTTTTCTTATAGCAAAAAATAAAAAAATGTTATTATAATAATAATAATAATAATAATAATAATAATAATAATAATAATAATAATAATAATAATAATGGTTTGGTTGTGTACTGTGAAATATTAATTAAGATGCATGGATATTCATTTTTCTTTCTTAAAAAAAGATGTATATGGATTTTCCAGTCACATAGAATAAATATTGAATGTACAATTTTACTAATTATATATATAAAAGTACAATTAATGTTCCATTATAACATTAACTTTTATACTAATTAAGAACATTGTTAGAAATATATATAAAAAAATGAGAAAATATCAAAACTAGTCCTGTAACTTAGGTTGTTTCTATTTTTAATCCTGTAACTTTTTATTTTCTTAATTTTAGTCCTGTAACTTTTTATTTTCTCAATTTTAGTCCTGTAATTTTTCGTTTTCTCAATTTTAATTTTGGAGTTGTCAATTTTAGTCCTCATATTGCCTCAAAATTAAAAAACTCGCAGATTTGGGTCGGGAAATTTTTTGTTTCCAAACGGGCTGATTATAATTAGATGGTCGATTAATTTTTTGATTATGTGGTAGTTCACGTGTACAATTTGCCGGAAAAAAAACCTCAATTCTTCCGATGAGTATTTGAATATTTATACCAAAAAAAGACTGAAATTGATAACTCTAGGACTTAAATTGAAAAAATAAAAAGTTACAGGACTAAAATTGACAACTCCAGGACTAAAATTGAGAAAATAAAAAGTTACAGGACTTAAATTGGAATCAAGCAAAGTTACAGGACTAGTTTTGATATTTTCTCTAAAAAAAATTAAGAACTTGTTATATATAATTATAATTCTTTATATATTTCCAAATTATATATTATATATGGATTTATTTCATGTGAAGCTTACGTAAAGATAAGTATCTTGAATTCTTTATTGACGAAGTATAGAGTGAACCATAGAAGGGTATCAATGGTTTTTACTAAAGAATATTAGTTGTTTTCACTAATGGATATTAGTTACTTTCATTGAAGAATATTAATTGTATATTGAAAATAAACTAAGACTCTTCAGTAATAACAATTAATACTCTTCAGTGGAAACAACTAATACTATTTGGTAAAAACCATTGATACCCTACAATAATTCATCTATGAACCAATTTCACTCTATACATACTCTTCTTTATTAATGATTTCAAATATATATATATAATCTAACAAAATATAATTTTATTGGTGAATATGCTAATATTCTCTTTATTCAATGAAGATGTCTATAGAACAACCTAGGAATTTTGATGTATTAATTTCCCGTTTATGTACGCATTAAATTTTTTTTAGTAAATTTTAATTTTATACAAATTATAGCAATTAGCACATAAGGATACAGGTGAAGGTGTTATATTCTAGTAAGTAGGCTTTTAATTTAATATGCATAAATTATGTGATTAATAACTTTTTTTTAAAAAAATTATTGTATGGATTTTTGGGTTTGGAAAGAATGAAAAGTAAAAAAAAAAAAATAATAATAATTGAGGTGTCAAAATATTTGTGCTTATTATTTATGAATACTAAAACATTAAACAAATTGTATGTCCAAATAATTTTATTTAATGGGCGTATTAAAAAATAATCATCACACCAACTAATTAATCATGCAACATAAGAAAAAAGTATTCTAATTTGTAGAGAAAATAAAGAAAGCATAATCTGTTGTTGAAATCCAATCATAATATTGTTCATTCAAAATTGTTGGAACCATATAAAAAAAAACCCAAAAAAATTTAGTATAAAAAATTAATGTTATAATGGAAAACTAGTTGTAATTAAAAATATCTATACATTGTAAAATTATACATTCAAAGTTTATTCTATACAGAGAATCCATATACATCTTTTTTTTTTTTTTAGAAAGAAAAATGAAAATCCAGGCATCTTAATTATTTTTTCGCAATATACAATCAAACCATTATTATTTTATATTATTATTATTATATATAATTTTTTATTTTTTGTTTTAAGAAAAAGAAAACTGATTTTTTTTCGGGAAGAAAAAGATTTGATGGAAGGAATTGAACAATAATATATATATGAACTAGTGTGTACCCCCGCAAATTTCGCGGTCTGAAATTTTTTACAGTTTCAAATTGTATTTTGCAGTTATAATTTTATTATAAAATGTGTGTGTTACAATCTGTTATTGATGGTAAAATATTACATGGTGACAATATTTTTTGGGAATCATATGATATCTCAGTGACAATATATTTTCCGAAATATTTTAATTTACTTCTACAAATTTCACATCTATCAAGATTTTGCAAAAATAAATTCCAAAAATATCTAAAAAAAGAAATCGTTCAACTGTGAAAAAAGATTTTCTTGCATTAATTTAATGTTTAGAATAATCTTATTATACGTAAATATTTTATTTCCATTGATTAAAATATATTCATAATTATTGTATTTTAGAGTAAGATATTTTTTAAAGTAATAATACTTAAATTGATAGTAAAGAAACTTAGTGTTCTTTTTGGTCAACACTATAATTTTTTAACCATGAAAAATTTATTCCACATATTTTTTTTTAGAAATATACATTAATTATATAACATTCTTTTACTTATTTATCATTTACAACACTAATTTAATATTTTCATGTTAAAACAATATAAAAGAAAAATCGAAATCATAGTCTAAAAAAGAATATATGTATTTTACAGTTTATGGTTTATTTTGGCGGTAAAATTTTATCCAAAAATAAGCTTTTGTAGTACAATCTATTATTCAAGGCAAGATATTATATTTAGTGACAATTTATTTTTATTTTTTTGGTATCATACACTATTTCGGTGACAATATCTTTTTTCTTAAATATTTCAATTTCCTCCTACAAATTTCACATCTATCAATACTTTACAAAAATATCTTTCATAAATATCTAAGCAAAGAAATTGTTCAACTGTGAAAAAAGATATGCTTGCATTAATATAATGTTTAAAATTATATTTCATATTTTACATAGATATTTTGTTTATTGAATGCAAGATATTATATTTAGTGACAGTAATTTTTTTGGTATCATACACTATTTCGGTGACAATATATTTTGTGAAATATTTCAACTCTCTCCTAGAAAAAATCCACATCTATCAATATTTTGCAAAAATAACTTCCAAAATATCTAAGAAGAGAAATTATTCAACCATGAAAAAATACTTGCTTGCATTAATATAATGTTTAAAATAATATTTCATATTATGCGTAAATATTTTATTTTCATTAGTAAAAAATTTTTCTTTTTTGTCGTCACTATAATTACTAACCCATAAAAATTTATTCCACATATTTTAAGAAAAAATATATACATTAATTATATAAGATTTAACAATCTTTTACTTATTTATCAATTACAATACTCTTTTAATATTTGTATGTTAAAAAATATTAAAAAAAAAATCAAAATCCTAGTTTATAAAAGAATATCTGTATTTTGCAATTAATAATCTATTTTGGCCGTATAATTTTATCTAAAAATAAACTTTTGTATTACAATCTATTATTGAAGGCAAGTTGGTTGCAAGATTTTTTTAGTATCATACGCTATTTCGGTGAAAATATCTTTTCCAAAATATTTCGAATTCTCTCCTACAAATTTCACATATATCAATATGTTGCAAAAAAAAAAAAAAAAAAAATCCTAAAAAACAAAAAAAAAAATCATCCAACAATGAAAAAAGAATTGCTTGCATTACATTATTGTTTAAAAGAATATTTCATATTATACATAAATATTTTGTTTACACTAATTAAATTTTATTAAGATTTATAGTATACTATAAAGAAATAACAACTCAGTAGTAACAACTCTAAATTTTACAAATAATTAATTCATAAAAAAAACTAAAAAAAAAAATTACATCCGTCGATTTCCAAATTATCCCAATAAACTGGGGCCGTGAGACTGTTTTTGTTACGGTGATGCTCCGGGTTTGGATCGTCATACCAAGCATTTATCCATATTTATGCAAGAAAAAAAATGATGATTCAATTAGATTAAAATAAAATTGATCTCTTACCTGATGTGGTGGTGTGCGGTATTCCGATGCGGTTTAAGGCCGCGGTGATTCGAGGGAAAAATCCATGAGGAGGCAGCGGTTCGTGAATAACCTGCGAGAAGAGAGACGACATCGTGAGAGAAGAAGAGGAGAAAAAAATAATATTATACCTATAAAGAAAAATCAAACAATGAATGAGAAAATAAAGAGAAGAGAAGATGATTAGGGTTGTAAATCCGAATGAAAACTAAAGTGAGATTTGACATTTATAGAAAATGTAAAATGAAATGTACGGTTGAGATTAAAAGTATAAAACTCATGGTGTAGATTAAGTTTTAATATGATTTAAAATATACCTAAAATAACTTTTAAGGAGAATGCAGAATTTTGAAATAAAATGATTTGAGAGGTGCCACGTCACTTTAAGAGAAATGTGGTGCTGACACATCATCTTGGAGAGATTTGGAAATATAGTATAATAAGATAGATTATATTGATTTAGAGAGATTTGAGAATCTTAATTTGTTTTATTAATTAGTACTCCCTCCGATTCATTTTGATTATCCGTTTTACCATAAAATGAAGATTTTTTTCCAGTTACCCAAAATAGCAAAAAGCAAACAATGTATGTTTTAACTTATCCCTTAAAAATATCATTTATTTACACACATGTGATTAGGCGTGAAATTGTCATGATTCGTAGCTAGAAACGCCCTAGTTTTGGTCGAGTTTATAGAGTATTTAGAGTCAATTGAGCGTTATTTCTATACATTGATAAATTTGTCTCTTTGATGCTCATAGGTGAATAGAGGACGAAAAACGGAGTTCGTAGGACTTTGAATCGACTCAAACGGATGCCCGGATGAGAAGATATTGAAGAAATACGATCGGTATTAGTGCGGACGAGGAAAAGTATCACTTGGGAGAAGCTTTGAAGTCACTCGAGCGCCTTACTCGAGCGCCACCGCTCGAGCGCCTTACTCGAGCGCGCAAACGTACAGAACAATTCTTGCGCTCGAGCAGCTCGAGCGCCACCGCTCGAGCGAATCGCTCGAGCGTCCAAAACATACAGAGTCATTTCAGCGCTCGAGCAGCTCGAGCGCGACCGCTCGAGCGAATGCGTCATTCGAGCTACACTGCTCGAGCGGGACCGCTCGAGCGTTTTGCTCGAGCGCCCATATACTTTTGCCTCCGGATTCGTATTTTCGGCCCATTAACTCCCGTTTCGACCCGTGCCTATATATATCTCGTCCAAACACGTTTTGAAGCATCCCCAACTTTTATACATCACGTTACATAGAGTTTTTGGAGCAAGAAGGAAGAGAAGAGACGAGCGAGCTATAGATTTACGGTTTTGAGGTTTTTTGCTTACGAATTTACTTTACGATTTCACGTTTTAGCTTCAATTCTTAATAACTTTTGTTCTTAAATACGTTGAGACCTAGTTTTTGTTAATTAATTTCAGTTTAATCTTTTACATATTAAAACCTCAGTTTATGTTCGTTCTTTTCTTCGTTTTCGTTATCATGTTCATGTTTGTCACTTGTTTAATTTCTATTGTTTACGTTCAAACTATGTCTAGCTAAAACCCTTGCATGCTTAGGGTAGGATGAACTCGTAGAAGTAGGTTGTGGGTGTGTAATTAGAATAACTTGTGACGTTAGGTTTTAATTCTCTTAATTAATGAATTCTTAAAATTAATCTAGATTTCATTCTTGAGTTTCGTTCGAAAGGTGTTAGAGAGAGGACGACCGTATCACTCTTTAACAACGAGTAGACTTAACGAGAGGATTTAGGAAAGGTTAATTCATATACCGATTTAGCGAAGGAGGACGACCGCATCACCTTAGTTAAATTAGGGTCTCATTAATTAAGCGCTATCTATTAACTTGTTAGTGGATTAGTGAAGTCGAGTGTTAGGGTAAAGTATTAGGGTTTAGAATCTTGAGCTTTCACCTTGCATTCTTAGACTTAGGTTAATTCTCGTTGTCACAGTTATTTTGATTATGTACCTGCTCCGTTAGTATACGTAGGGATTCCTATCCTAAGCATCACCATCTCTTATTTGAATCCAACCCTTAGTTAATTCGTCTACTTTAGTATTTTAGTTTAGTTAGTTTATTTTAATTTAATTAATCTTTCTTAAAAAAATCCAAAAACAAAACACTCATATTAACTACGACGCGTAGATCTTCAGGGATCTATTCGCATATACACTATCCCGTGGGTACGATATACTTGGTCGTTATACTTGCCAATACTATAGTGAACCCGTTCGCTTGCGGGTGAGCGATTAGTAGAAGTTAGTAAAATCGCTTCAAGTCAATGGCGCCGTTGCCGGGGATGGCGTTATATGCTCTTTGAATAGGACTTGTCGATAGCTTAGTAGTTAGTAGTGAGTGCCTATTTTCTGTTTTTATTTCTTTTTGTTATTTTTATTTATTCGGCAGTTGCGTTTTGATCCATCTGCTAGTGTGTCAGGTTTATGAGAACACGCTCACAAGGCAACACGAGCGAAGAGAGAATACCGTTGGACCCTGAGACAATAGCTAGAAGGAACCGAGCTTACTTGAGAAGAATGAACGCAGCCGACTTAGGGAAGGGACCAATGGACCTCAATAATGAGTTGGACGATGCTGCCAACGATTTCAATCAGGCAGTAGACCGGGTTGATGGCTCTGGAGGGAGTGGTGGTCAGAATCAAGACCAGTTCGTAGATAGTAGTAGCCAGAACCCGGGTGCACAAAATGTAAACAATCCAGCACAGAACCTTGTCCCAAATACTCTGAACAACCCTGCTTACCCACAAAACCCGAATAACCCTTTCCACAACCCAGCATATCAACATTACCCATACCCACCATACCCTTATCCGCCTTACCCGTATCCTCCACCTCCTGTTTATAACCAACCACCTGTGTACCAACAACATCCAGTTCAAAACATACCAGCACCACCTGTCGCTCCTCAGCCTGCGCCTCAGAACGCAGATCAGAATATGGTAATTCGGGGCAGGTTCGCGGCACAACCGCAGAGGTACTACGATGGAGTGGCCTTACCTCCAGTTGAGGCCAATAACTTTTCAATCTCCCCAGGAATTCTCAAGCTGCTTACTGAGAATCAATTCAAGGGGGAGGTTGGGAAGGAGAACCCTCACACTCACTTGAGGAGTTTCCTCATGATTGCATCTACTTTCAATTACAATGGCATGTCTGAAGATGCCAAAAGGCTCAGGTTGTTCTCATTCTCTCTTACGGGAATAGCCAAGGAATGGTATGATAACACGCTCCCACGGGGAGGTGTTAACACATGGGCCGAGCTCGAGCGTCTGTTCCTCGAGCGATTCTACCCTCCATCAAGAACGATTAAAGCGAGAATTGAGATCTCTTCCTTTCGCCAGAAGTCTGGAGAGGATTTACGCCAGGCGTGGGAGAGATACTCGAATATGTTGATCGAGTGCCCGCAGCACGGGTACAACGAGGGAGATATTATGACGTTCTTCTACAGTGGAGCCAGCAAGGCTGGCCAAGCCCACCTAGATGCATGTGCAAGTGGAGCTTTTCTGAACCAGGGAGTAGCGAGGTGTAGAGAGATCGTGGACAATATTGTCACGAACGCTGGTGCATGGAACGAGGACCCAGAATTTCAGAGGGTATGCAAGTTGGAAGAGAATGAGGGTACGAGGAAGCTGTTGATGGCTATGATGGAGAAGATCAGCAACCTTGAGATGGGACAGAACTTGGTTGGAGGGAATGGAGCAGCAAACGAGAAAGTGGAACCACCCACGAATCAGCAAGAAGAGGCCAACTATATGGGAAGGCCTAATTACCCACAAGGGGGGTATCCACAAGGTGGAAACCAGTATGGAAGACCTTCTTACGGTCAACCATTTGTACCTCCAGGCCCACAGCCGCCTCAAAATCAATGGAGGAACACACAAGGGTATCAAGGAGGCCAGCAGCCTCCTCAAAACACTTGGAGGAAAAATGAGAATTTTTCTTATGCTAACCCAAAAGCTGGAATTACTGTGCCTGCAGGTGTTGATCCGGGGTCTAAACCTCCTGGTGGAGAGGGCGGTGCATCAACCGAGGAGATGTTGAGAGCAATCCTTCAGAAAGTGGAGGAAGGTAGCAAGCGATTGTCCTCTTTGGAGTACGATGTGAAGGAGCTGCATAAGAAAGGCGATCAACGTGATCAAGAACTCCAGAAGAGAGACATCGAGTGGAATCGAGTTCAGCAAGAGAACAACAGAAGATTCAATTCCATCAAGTACCAAATTAGCCAGATCGCAAAGTCTCAGCCAAGAGAGCCTGGCAAGTACCCATCAATGCCCGAGGATAACCCAAAGGAACATTGCAAGGCTATTGAGTTGAGAAGTGGGACCAAATATGATGGTCCCGAGATGCCTGCTGATTCTGAGACGCTCAAGGAGAAAGATGAGACAGAAGGGATAGAGTCTCAAAGTGATGGAGTTGAGGTTGAGAAGGAAGGAGTTAAGATGAAAATTGATGATAAGAGTCAAGATATGGATAAGACCCAGAAGAGCAAAGTGCCTGATGAGGAGATCGAGGAGATAGAGAGAATTCCAAAGTGGAAAAAGGCAAAGGAAGCAAGGGAGAAAGTGAAAGAAACTGAGAAAGATGAATGGGGGGTACCCAAATCGGTGATACCTGTCCCATATCCACAGCGCTTCATGAAAAAGAAGCTTGATGAGAAGTTTGCTAAATTCCTTGATGTTTTTAAACAACTTCATATTAACATCCCTTTTTATGATGCTTTGGAACAGATGCCGAACTACGCCAAGTTCCTGAAGGACTTGATTGCGAAGAGACGGAGAATAGATGGACCCGAGCTAGTGCACTTGAACCACGAAGTGAGTGCTATGGTGCACAAGGCGCTTCCGCCTAAGCTGAAAGATCCCGGGAGCTTCATCATTCTTTGCGATATCGGGAACGGGATCAAGAAAGGAGCTTTGTGTGATCTCGGGGCAAGCATTAATCTGATGCCTCTTTCGTTGTTCAAGAAGTTGGAGGGAGTTGAGCTTCAACCCACGATGATGACACTCCAGCTTGCTGATAGGTCCCTTACGAGACCTCAAGGAGTAGTGGAGGATGTTCTAGTGACGGTGGAGAATCACGTTTTTCCCGCCGACTTCGTAGTACTCGAGATGGAAGAGGATGAGCATGTCCCGCTGATTTTGGGAAGGCCGTTTCTAGCTACTGCCGGGATGGTGCTTGATGTAGCGAATGGGAAGATCACGGTCAAAGTTGATGATCAAGAAGTGAAGATAGCTATCTACGAAGCTATGAAATACCCCATGGGAGATGAGAGTTGCCACTTCATTGACATCACGGATGCTTGTGTTGAAGACACATTTCTAGAACCTTGCTCTTTCTATGTTCATCAATTTGATTATCCTATTCTTGACGATATTTCTTATGATTCTTATAATCTTGATTATTTTGATAGCTTGGAAGAAAATGAAGACGTCAAGTTCTTGGAGTTGAAGAAAGTGGAGGATGATGATGACTTGGAGGCCGAGGAGTCAACTTTCGAGAAGATGTTCGATAAGGCGCCACCATTGGAGGCGAAGAAGGAGTTGAAGCCGCTGCCCGACCACCTCAAGTACGCTTACTTGGATGAGACCGACAAATATCCGGTAATTGTATCTGCCCTTTTATCTGATGATCAGCTTGAGAGACTTTTAGTGGTGCTTCGTAAGCACAAATCTGCTATAGGATGGTCGATCGCGGATATTAAGGGAATTAGCCCCTCGATTTGCATGCATAGGATTAGATTAGAAGAGGGTAGAAAACCGATAGTGCAAAATCAGCGTAGAGTTAATCCGGTTATTCAAGAGGTGATACATAAGGAAGTGTTGAAGTTGTTAGATAGCAACATGATTTTTGCCATTTCTGATAGTCCATGGGTGAGTCCTTTACACGTAGTTGCTAAGAAGGGGGGTACCACGGTGATTAAGACGGAGTCTAATGAATTGGTAGCCACTAGATTAGTGACGGGATGGCGTGTATGTGTTGATTATAGAGAGTTGAACAAGGCAACGTGTAAGGATCATTTTCCTTTACCGTTCCTTGATCAAATGATAGATCGATTAGGTGGTTTTGAATATTATTGTTTCTTAGATGGATACTCGGGGTATAATCAGATCATGATAGCCCCCGAGGATCAAGAGAAAACCACCTTCACCTGCTATTATGGTACATTTGCTTTTAGGAGAATGCCGTTTGGGTTGTGTAACGCACCCGCCACCTTTCAAAGGTGTATGATGGCGATTTTTCATGGCTTGATTGAGAAGATTATGGAGGTTTTCATGGACGACTTCTCCGTTTACGGGGAGTCGTTTGATAAATGTCTAATCAATCTTGAAGTTGTGTTGAGCAGGTGTGAAGAGACGGACTTAGTACTTAATTGGGAGAAGTGTCACTTCATGGTAAGAGAGGGTATTGTTCTTGGACATCATGTGTCCTCGAAAGGTATCCAAGTGGACAAGGCAAAAGTGATTGCTATCGAGAAGCTTCCACCACCTTCGACCGAGAAGGGGATTCGGTCATTCTTAGGACACGCGGGTTTTTATAGACGTTTCATAAAAGACTTTTCACAAATAGCTAAACCCCTTTCGCGGCTTCTTGAAAAAGAAGTCGCCTTTGAGTTTACTAATGAGTGTTTAGTGGCTTTTAATAGGTTGAAAGAAGCGTTGGTGAATGCCCCGATACTTGTTACACCGGATTGGTCTAGCCCGTTCGTGCTCATGTGTGATGCTAGCGATTATGCGATGGGGGTTGCTTTGGGGCAAATTCGAGAGAAGCGTTTTCACGCTATTTATTATGCCTCGAAGATGCTGAATTCTGCTCAAGTGAATTACACTACGACCGAAAAGGAGCTGTTAGCGGTCGTGTATGCTTTTGATAAATTTCGACCCTACCTAGTAGGGACGAAAACAATTGTATATACGGACCACGCAGCGATTCGGTATCTTATGAGTAAGAAGGATGCAAAGCCCCGTCTCATTCGTTGGATCTTGTTGCTCCAGGAGTTTGATGTAGAGATTCGAGACAAGAAGGGATGCGAGAACGTGATAGCCGATCACCTTTCGAGGTTGGAGCTCACAAAGGAGAACACCGTGGAGGATCGAGAGGTGAACGATGAATTCCCTGATGAGAAGCTCTTTGGCTTAGGAGAAATCCCTGTGTATAGAGTTGAGGGGAAGGCACCTTGGTTTGCAGATTATGCTAACTATTTAGCAAGTGGTGAGTTGCCCGTTGAGATAGACTCGGTGCATCGGAAGGCATTTCTGAAGAAGGTTCGGGAGTTCATTTGGGATGACCCCTACTTGTTCAAAAGAGGGATCGATCACGTGTTGAGAAGGTGTGTGCCAGAGGAGGAGTGGAGTGATATAATAAGGCATTGTCACGCCTTGCCATGTGGAGGACATTTGGGTGGAGAGAAGACCGGAAGGAAAGTCCTTCAATCCGGTTTTTATTGGCCAACTCTATTGAGAGATTGCATGGAATGGGTTAAGAGGTGTGAGAAGTGTCAACGATTCGGCTCCATTACTAAGAGGGACGAGATGCCTATGCACGTGTTCATGGAAGTCGAGGTATTCGACGTATGGGGGATTGATTTCATGGGTCCATTTCCTCCTAGCAATGGATTCTTGTACATTCTCGTATGCGTCGACTATGTCTCGAAGTGGATTGAAGCTGTCCCAACTCGCGTGAATGATTCCCGTGTCGTCATCAAATTCTTGAGGAAGAACATCTTTGCAAGATATGGAGTTCCAAGAGCTTTGGTAAGTGATGGGGGAAGTCATTTCGTGAACAAATGGATGGAAAAGCTGCTGTCAAAATATGAGGTAAGTCATCGAATCTCTACTGCTTATCATCCTCAATCTAACGGTCTTGCAGAGGTTTCTAACCGGCAAATCAAGGAGATCCTTGAGAAGACGGTGAGCATAAGTAGGAAAGATTGGGCGATGAAGTTGGATGATGCACTTTGGGCATATAGGACAGCTTTCAAAACTCCTCTTGGTATGTCTCCATATCAATTGGTATTCGGAAAGGCATGTCACTTGCCCGTGGAGTTGGAGCACAAGGCATATTGGGCGATCAAAAAGCTTAATTTTGATAGTGCCTTGGTTGGTGAGAGGAGATTACTCCAACTTCATGAGTTGGAGGAGTTTCGAGACGTCGCCTACGAGAATGCCCGAATTTTCAAAGAGAAGACGAAGAAGTGGCATGATGCACGATTGAAGAAGAAGGAATTCAAGGTGGGTGATCAAGTCCTCGTATTCAATTCGAGGATGAAGCTGTTTGGTGGAAAGCTTAAGTCCAAGTGGAACGGGCCGTATATTGTGAAGGGAGTGCACAAGAGTGGATTCCTTGACGTTGAGACGGACGATGGACAGAAATTCATGGTGAACGGACATCGAGTGAAGAAATTCTTTAACTTCTCTTATGAGAATAAGGGAGGTATTTTAGATTCTCAAGTCCCGTGAGCTCCTTTGAGCACGGTCCGGCATTAGGACCTTAAAACTAGCGCTTAATGGGAGGCAACCCATTTTTACTTGCTTTTTAGTGTTTTGTTTATTTTTAGTAGTTTGGGAATCGTAAGTGTTAACTTCGTTTGTTGAGATTTGTGATGTAGGCTTGCTTCGTTGAGTGAAATTCTGAGAGAGGGAGCTTAAGGAGGAAAGTCAGGAAGTTGAGCACATTTCGAATAGGAAAGCATTCAATTCTTGAAGTTAGAGGTAACCGAACCCCAAATGTCGACCTCTTTGCGAAGTCGAAGTTTGGGGGGGTGATGTTTCTTTTCGTTCATTAGTTTGCATTGGTAGAAGTCGAGTTCATACGAATTTTGTGTACTTACTCTTACGTACTCATTCGTTTCAAACTTTGTTATCGCATAGCAAGAACAAAGTTTGGGGGGGTGTGTATTCGTACTTCGGGTTCGTACACGAAATTCTATGAAAAATTGGTCAAATTTTTCGAAAACATCAATGCTTGAGGGTCGTTGAGTCGAAGTGAGTGAGAATGCTAAGTTCGACTTGAAGTGGATTGGTGATTTGCACGTATGGAAGAGACCCAAACTCCTCGGTCGAATGAGCGACCTGGCTTAAATCGAGGAGTTCTCAGGTTAGTTCGTGTTTTGGGTTGAATGTGATAAGTTGTCGAGCTTGGTTCGGATGGAAATTTCGAGTGTTGAACATAAAAAAACGACCTTGAAATTTTGTCGCGCTCGAGCAGCTCGAGCGCCACCGCTCGAGCGTATTGCTCGAGCGCAAAAATCTTACAGAACCATTCTCGCGCTCGAGCAGCTCGAGCGCCACCGCTCGAGCGAATCGCTCGAGCGCCCAAATCTTACAGAGTGTTTTACCCGCTCGAGCGAATTGCTCGAGCGCGACCGCTCGAGCGTATCGCTCGAGCGCGACCGCTCGAGCGTATCGCTCGAGCGGGTCGCGGGTTGACCCATCGGACTTCCCCCTCTATAAATATCTCCCCCACACATTTACACACACTTTCACACACTATTTGGGGCGATTTGGGGGCGATTTCAGCGATTTCTCACGAATTTGTACAAGTTCTCAAAGTTTTTGCTCGAATTTCTTCACAATCCTTTTTAAATCTTCAACCAAGGTATGTAATCTCTATCCCTTGCCGATTAATTCGTAGTTTAAGGTTGAATTAGGCATTAGTTGATGCATATGAACTAGGGTTCATGAGTTAGTCGAAATTTTTGGGGATTTTTGCGAAACTTGTTGATTCTTGATTCTTTGATTGATGAATGTTGATAATATGCTATGGGTTTGCTTGTTTTACTTTCAATTTTGGAATTGAATGAGTAGAGGAGGTGAATTTCTAGAGTGAGAAGTAGGAATTTGAGAAAAGGAAATGGGTTTTGCATATTGAGAAGAAATTTTTGTGAATTGAGATGGTATTGAGCATGAATGAGTATGAGTTGAGTTTTGAGCATGTAAATTACTTAACTTGGGTAATGTTACTTCATGATAGACTTAAATGTGGGAAATTTTGGGTTGAAATGGAGAATTAAGTGTTGAAGGCTTGAGAACTTTGAACGAAAAACATGGTTTAATTGTGTGAATTGCTTTGAACTTGATTGAATGCTTTGAAATGAATATTGCTTTGAGCTCGAGAAGAGCATGAATAGTGAGTTGAATCGAATTGAGATGCATTACTTGGAATTGCTTGAGTTTGAATGTATGTTGAACTGTTGTGAATTTCAAGAATGTTGCTTAAATCCTTGCTATTTCATGATTAGGTGCAATGGCTCCTAAACACAAACTCCTGAGCGACGAAGAAGTGAGAGTGCTCACGGAACAGCTTAGACAGAAGAACTTGTTGCCCGCGAGATGGAGAGGGTTAGATTATCACGATGACTGGAAGTATGTGGCTTACAGATGGAGCCTCATAACCGGGAAAGTTGAGAAAACCCGGAGACCAGTAGTGAGCTTCATGAAGGACCTGGGGATTGAAGAGGAAATACGAAGAATATTCACCAGGAACAACATGGCTGAGTTCTTTGACATGCTGCTGCACATGGAGACTAACGGCGATCTGGTGGAGCAATTTCTGGCCACAGTAGAAAAGACGCGCACCGACACCTTCAAATTCAAGTACCAGAACGAGTGGCAATATCACGAGGTGGGGGTTGTCAACCTCGCATTCGGACTCCCAGCCCTATCTCGTCCCAACCGTGAGTCAAAGGCGTACAACGCTAATGCATTTTGGAAGGAAATAACGGGCGGATTGGTTGGGGACTACAAGGGGCAGCATGCGAGGGCATCAGCTATCCGGAACCCGGTGATCAGATATCTGGAGAGGATATTGGGGAACACAATCTATGCCCGATCTGAGACGGGGACGGTGACGAGCAAGCAGCTCTACGGAATCTGGTGCCTTTTGCATAAAAAGGCCCATGACTTTGGAAGGGACTTCCTAGAGCACCACTTCGAGGCTCCGTTCAAGCTTGGAACGAGAACCTCGAAGATCCGAGGAGGAGGGCTGATTTCAGTATTGATGAAGCACCTCGGATTTGAGCCGTGCTCGGGGCCTTGCAAGGGCATGGATTTGGGATTCGAGCAGATGAACAACACTTGGATGTTTGAGCACTGGTTGGGCAAGTAATGCATCCGATACAATGATGATGGCTTGTTCCCGTTGCCAAACAAAAAGCTCGTGACGCTGGTGGGGATGAAGAAGGAGAACGTCGGGATGAACGGAGAGCAGCACCTCGCTATAGGTGCTAAGTACACATCAGAGATAGATGGCAAAGGACTCCGGGACGTTAGGCCGGTCAAGAGGAGCCGAGGAGAAGGCACGAGTGGTGCCGGATCGAGTGGAGCAGCTGAGCTACAAGAGGAGGAAGAAGCTGAGTACGAGGAAGGAGGAAACATGGCTGAGGAGGAAGAAGCTGATGTGAGTGAAGGAGGTCAGGGACCTCAAGAGATGGAGTTCGGGATGCCTGATGCACCGACTCCAGAGCAGTGGTACCCAAACCAGATGGAGTGGTACGGAATGCGAACTGACATTCAGGGCCTGAGGGCAGATGTCACGGAGCTTCGCACCACTCAAAATCAGTGGTACACGGAGGCTTCTAGCATGAGAGGGGAGTTTCAAGAAGTTCGATCGGAGGTTTCAGATTTGAAACGCTGGATGGAGGCACTCTTTGTCTCCCACTTAGGACCCGATCACCCCAGCTACCGGCCACCACCACCTCCAGATGCTTGAGAAGACTTGGGATGCCCCCAACTTTCTTTTCCTTTTTCTTTCCTTTTCTTTTTCTTTTCTTTTTCTTTTCTTTTCTTATTTATTTCTGTTCCTGAGTATGAATTGTAGTGCTTGCTTGGAGTGGTTGTTTTGGGGATTGTATTGGAAGTCTTTTAACTGTTAAGAGACTTGTTTCGACTTGCGTTGATTGATGATTTCATGCTTATTAACTCTTCTAGACTGCTTATTTAGTGATTCTTAAGTATGACTTAGTGAGGAGAGTTGAGTTGTGAAAGTGAGTTGAAAATTCCTTTGTGTAAGTATGTGAGTTTAAGCCGATTAGGGAGAGAACCCGTATGCTTATGAGTTTTCTTTTGAGTGCTTGTGTGAGGAGAGTGAGAATTCACTAGGACTAGCTTGGATGTGAAAGCCGTGAGAGTTGAGCCTTACGAGATTTAAATGCATGATTTAATCTCTTCGTTTGTGAGTGGATCATCACCTTAGAGGATGCTAGAACTTGCATGTGCTCTTGCTTCTAGATTGTGTCTAGTTTGATATGCCGAATAGGATCTTAGGCCATTTTTTATTTGAATAAGTCACTTAGCCAAAATTGTCCTTACCAATGACATTGATCCCTTGTTAGCCCCGTTGAGCCTAAAGCCTATTTTATTTGCTAGCACATATGAACACTATTCCAATTCCTAAGCCTTTTTGTCCCAATTTGAGTGGAGAATAGGAAAGTGTGAATATGAAGGGAGTGAATTGAGTTGAAAAAAAGAGAAGGTTGTTTGTTGAGTGAATATGAGAAAAAAAAAAGGTGTGATGAAGTTTTGAGATGTGGGAAAAAGAACAAAAAAATTTGAGAATGAGCAAAAGAAAAAAAAAAGAGCTCATGTGTTTGTGCGAAAAAGAAAAAAAAAATGATGAAGTGTTTGAAAAAGTGAAAAAGTGAGAAAGAAAAAAATTGAAGTGTTGAGAGAATTGAAAGCGAAAGTGTAGTGATTGAATATGTTTGAAGTAGATCGTTCTTAATCTCGAAGTACCGAAGTTTTGAATTTCTATTCTCCATTCACTTGAGTCACTTTACCATATTGTTATCCCACCTGTCCAAAGAGCCTACATTACAACCTTTTGAAAGTCCTTTTTGATTCGGCATTGATTTCTAGAGTATGGTCGAAGTTGAGAGCATTTACAAGCCTATGGCTGCCAATTTGTGTGATTGATTGATTGAGTGAGTCCCTTTATCATTGTTATACACTTGTGAGGGAGTTAAACACATCGTTGAGTGCACATCCATGCTTGATCTTGGTGTTTCTCATTATTGTTGCATGAATACGATAAAAGGAATTGAGTGAGTATACGGGTGATTGACTTTTGAAGCTTGAATTCATTAGCTTGCATGATTGATTTTTCCTACTCATTCCTAACACTTTCACTTGACTTATTATTTCATTGCTTGGGGACAAGCAATATGGTAAGTTTGGGGGGGTTGATTAGGCGTGAAATTGTCATGATTCGTAGCTAGAAACGCCCTAGTTTTGGTCGAGTTTATAGAGTATTTAGAGTCAATTGAGCGTTATTTCTATACATTGATAAATTTGTCTCTTTGATGCTCATAGGTGAATAGAGGACGAAAAACGGAGTTCGTAGGACTTTGAATCGACTCAAACGGATGCCCGGATGAGAAGATATTGAAGAAATACGATCGGTATTAGTGCGGACGAGGAAAAGTATCACTTGGGAGAAGCTTTGAAGTCACTCGAGCGCCTTACTCGAGCGCCACCGCTCGAGCGCCTTACTCGAGCGCGCAAACGTACAGAACAATTCTTGCGCTCGAGCAGCTCGAGCGCCACCGCTCGAGCGAATCGCTCGAGCGTCCAAAACATACAGAGTCATTTCAGCGCTCGAGCAGCTCGAGCGCGACCGCTCGAGCGAATGCGTCATTCGAGCTACACTGCTCGAGCGGGACCGCTCGAGCGTTTTGCTCGAGCGCCCATATACTTTTGCCTCCGGATTCGTATTTTCGGCCCATTAACTCCCGTTTCGACCCGTGCCTATATATATCTCGTCCAAACACGTTTTGAAGCATCCCCAACTTTTATACATCACGTTACATAGAGTTTTTGGAGCAAGAAGGAAGAGAAGAGACGAGCGAGCTATAGATTTACGGTTTTGAGGTTTTTTGCTTACGAATTTACTTTACGATTTCACGTTTTAGCTTCAATTCTAAATAACTTTTGTTCTTAAATACGTTGAGACCTAGTTTTTGTTAATTAATTTCAGTTTAATCTTTTACATATTAAAACCTCAGTTTATGTTCGTTCTTTTCTTCGTTTTCGTTATCATGTTCATGTTTGTCACTTGTTTAATTTCTATTGTTTACGTTCAAACTATGTCTAGCTAAAACCCTTGCATGCTTAGGGTAGGATGAACTCGTAGAAGTAGGTTGTGGGTGTGTAATTAGAATAACTTGTGACGTTAGGTTTTAATTCTCTTAATTAATGAATTCTTAAAATTAATCTAGATTTCATTCTTGAGTTTCGTTCGAAAGGTGTTAGAGAGAGGACGACCGTATCACTCTTTAACAACGAGTAGACTTAACGAGAGGATTTAGGAAAGGTTAATTCATATACCGATTTAGCGAAGGAGGACGACCGCATCACCTTAGTTAAATTAGGGTCTCATTAATTAAGCGCTATCTATTAACTTGTTAGTGGATTAGTGAAGTCGAGTGTTAGGGTAAAGTATTAGGGTTTAGAATCTTGAGCTTTCACCTTGCATTCTTAGACTTAGGTTAATTCTCGTTGTCACAGTTATTTTGATTATGTACCTGCTCCGTTAGTATACGTAGGGATTCCTATCCTAAGCATCACCATCTCTTATTTGAATCCAACCCTTAGTTAATTCGTCTACTTTAGTATTTTAGTTTAGTTAGTTTATTTTAATTTAATTAATCTTTCTTAAAAAAATCCAAAAACAAAACACTCATATTAACTACGACGCGTAGATCTTCAGGGATCTATTCGCATATACACTATCCCGTGGGTACGATATACTTGGTCGTTATACTTGCCAATACTATAGTGAACCCGTTCGCTTGCGGGTGAGCGATTAGTAGAAGTTAGTAAAATCGTTTCAAGTCAACATATCACTACTTTATCAACTTTATACCCACAAATACTAATAAACAATTCTTGCCCCTTTTAAAAATCTACTTTATACCCACAAATACTAATAAACAACTTTTTTTTATTAAAACTCGTGTCTTATTCTTATGGACAATCAAAATTGAATCGGAGGAAGTAGTATAATTCATTATATCTATGTTAATTATCCAAACATTGATGTGGATGACCAACTAAGCAATTGGGCTCCATAAGAAACTCAATTGTAGTCTCCATATCAAAACCAATATATAATACACATACACACGCACACGCGCGCACACTCACACACACACACACACACACACACACATATATATATATATATATATATATATATATATATATATATATAAAATTATATATATATAATTTTGGAAATATATAATTATATATTAGTATATATCACAAGTTATTGCCATAATTATTTAAGAGAGAGATAAATATGTATGGTAGAAGAGAGATATGCAAATTAGATTTTTCTTACTTAGAGATTTAGAAATTGAATTAACTAAATAATATAATTTACATAAATTCTAGTATGCACTTGAATTTGTTCAATTTTGATTTATTTTTTCAACACACACACTAACACGTCGAACTGTATTTTTTTATTTTTTTGGCAATTATGGTATTATTGATTACTTTTTGGAATATTACTGATTACTTCCAGGTGTATTACTGATTTCTGCTTTGAGTATTTTTCATCAAAATTCAAATGCATATCATGCGCTCTCAAGTGCACATTAAAACTATTCTAGAATTAATATCTAATTTGTAATATAAATTGATAATGTAAATGGTCAGCTGAGAAATTGGACTCCATAAAAAACTCAATTTGAGCTCATATGAAAACCGATAGCATATTATAATATAATAAATGGGAATGATAGTATACATTCCATCTTTCTATATATATATATATATATATATATATATATATATATATATATATATATAATTTGATTATATTCAAAATTTATACAACCAATTTTAGATTTTAGATTTCTTTCTATTAAAATCGAGAATAATATAGAGTCCAGTGCTGCATATGTGGCTATGTCACACATCATACACTCCACTTTTCTTTCTATATATATATATATATATATATATATATATATATATATATATTTTGTTAAATTTGATTATATATAAAATATTATACACAAATTTTATATCTTAGATTTCTTTCCATTAAAATAGTTATATATGAGTGACTTCTTTTTTAACCGAAAATTACAAAATAAAATCTAAAACTTGTTTTAAACATATATGAAAATTACTTTTATAAATTTAAAGATTTGTTTCAAACATTTAAAATCATTTTAAAATATAGAAAATAATTTTAAAACTCTTTAAATAACAAATAAACTTTAATAAAATTATGTAATAATTATAATTTTAAATATTGAAAATAATGGACTCAATAAACGCAGCAAATGGTGCTTGTCCAATAAACGCTGTTGTTTTTGCTTCTTAATTTTTTTTCTTCTCTTTATTTTGTTTCAGCCGATTTTCATTTTAGAAATTATCATTTGAGAAATTATACTTCTTTTGACTTTTTAGCTTCTTATTTCTTTATTACATTTGGGTCTTCTCATTTCTTTAATTAAAATAATTCTCAAAAGATTAACAATAATAAACATAGAAAATTCGATATACAATTTAAATTTAAGGATATGCAATGAACAAATTAAAAAAATAAATTATTAACACAAAAGAGGTAATGAAAACTCGAACAGCAAACAAAAGGTATTAAAACGACTATTTAAAAGGAAGAGAAAGATAAACGGTAAATGAAAACAATTAAATGAATTAATTTCACATCTTTTTACAAATTTAAATTATTATCGGGTCAATATGTCAGAAATTCAAAATTACATGAGGTATTATGCGAATTTGATAAAAAAAAATTAATCTTGGTAGGTTCATGAGATTGAGAGACTTGTGCAAGCTATCATGGTAATCACCATAGTAGTAGAAGTGGCCCTACCGCCCTTGGAATTACTCCACTTAAAGCATTCACCACATGCGCTATTTCATGTAGTGAAAAATTTCTGAAAAGAGACAATCAACTCTTCTTATTAGATTAACTAATGAAAGTAATACCAAAAAAAAAAAAAAAAAAAAAAAACTTGCATGAGCTAACATTAATTTAAAAGTAGAACCAATGTAAGTTCTAAAAATGGTGTTTGTTTCTTCCATTCAATTCTAATTCATTTATAAAAAAAAAAAAAAATACAATAATATGTTTTTAAGTACCAAAATTTTATAAAATAACGTGCTCGAAACTTTGGCAAGAAATTAAAATGTCGGCTGTTTTTCAAATTGAAGATTTATATTGGCGTACTCTCATATGCATCTGGTGTACGGTATACTTACTCAACAATTGAGGTTGTTTACACTGAAAAGTGTGGTTAGATTACACTGAAAAGTTTTAATAGTACAGGTTGCAAGTAGACGGTGGTCACAAAATATAGTGCCTACTAGAGGACTCTATATCAATCCTGATAATATAAATATTTCAAATCTCTATACATATAAAATACGTACTAATTCTGTGAAAGGATTCAAACGCCTATATTCCTTTTACTGTGTAGAAAAATGCACATAATTTTTTGTTCAAGTTCTTCTACTTTGATCTTCAAGAGAAGTAAAGAATCAAGAAGGGGTTCGAAGTATGATGGGCTAAAACCAATTCAAACCACACAATTGATTAATCCAGCAGTTTCTCATAATAAACGGTTGATAATCACAACTTCAGGTAACAAAAAAAATGCAATCATAGCCGTTCAATTTTCTACAATCCTTGCTCCAAAGAGCTTGTCCGTGAATCGCCAAGTCTCCTTTGCACTTGTTTCATTAAAATTAATGTCACGTTTTACTTAAAATTAGTGTTATATTTTTAGTCAAAATCTAGTGTCATGTTTCAGTTAAAAGTGGTCTCACGCTTCTATATCAATTGCATGGTGTAATTGGTACACATGATCTAACTTTTGTGACAATTGATGAGCTTATACACTTCATAATTTAGTTTAGGTTTTTAAAAATTATACATGATATTATAATATAGAATTTTCATCGTAAAAATATTTCGATGAGGTTAATTTTTAATTCTTTATATATGTTGTTAATAGTGAAATGTGGAACGAAGGCAAAGGTGGTGGCTTCTTTGACTGAATCAGCTCCCAAAAGAGAAAGAGATCCAAAGAAAAGAGTGGTCATAACTGGAATGGGCGTGGTTTCTGTTTTTGGAAACGACGTGGATGTGTTCTACAATAAATTGCTTGATGGGGTGAGTGGAATTGGTGCAATTGACAGATTCGATGCTTCAAAGTTCCCAGTAAGGTTTGGTGGGCAGATCCATAATTTCACAACCGAGGGATATATCGATGATGAAATGGACCGGCACCTTGATAACAACTGGAGATTTTCCCTTGTTGCTTCCAAGAAAGCCCTTCACGATGCTAACCTTGGCAAACAAGTGCTTCAAACTGTAAGCGGTTTTATTGTTGCAGAGTAAAATAAATATATAAATATGTATAGGGGATTTTGCGAGTGATGTGTTTTTGTAAAGGTTAGTTACACTGGACAACAATTGAAAATTAGAATAGATCTCTCGTGTATATATATATTATGTACGTGGACCCTGCATTTATTAAAGGATATGTGATTTTTACTAAAAACTGCAGTTGCTCGTTTTCAGTGATAACGACTATCCTTTTCAATAACAATACATACCATTAAAAAATTTACTTGAACGTACAACATAATCAACTTAAAAGCTGTAATTTATTAACTAGTTTGCTACTTTGCTTTGAAGAATTGAATTTGGGAAAATATAAAAAGCGGGCTTGAGAATATATTCATTAATCAAAATTTAAACAATTAGAAGTACTTGCGAAAACAATTATAAAGAATTTTAAGTTAGTCTTATGATTGCTTCTTGTAATCATTTTAATATAATTATTTAATCAAATAACTGTCTTTAAGCTCTTCCTAGTAAATAAAAGTGATTTCCACCCTACGTAGTACAATCACTATTTTACGTTGTGTTGGAATATGTTGCACCCTGATTGTGATCTGGTTTTATATTTCAACTCATAATTATATTATTAATTAAGTTCCTCTCTTCTGATATATACTCTCCGTTTTTTAGTAAATTTTTCATAACTTTTGTTGTCTTGTTTAAAAAATATATTTGTTTATTAATATATAACGAATCAAATGTTAATTTTTAGGATAAAGTAATTAATAATGCTGAAAAATTAATGAAATGAGTGAAATCTTTGGTATTACCTCCCTCCCAACTCTATATATTTTCTTACTTTAGTGAAATCTGTCCCAAATTTTAAAAAAATGTAAAGATAGAGTTTGGGACAAAGGGGATAATATTATGCGAATTTGAAGGTTAATAATTATGTGCAATATAGTCATTTATGTAACAAAAAATTTATTATAGAAAAGTGGGCCCCAAGACGAAGGGAGTATACACTTAACACAACATTGTAAATGAACCACGTAAATCTGTTTTATTTATTTTTGGTTTTGCATCCGTTAATACTAGGCGTGTTGCAGATGGACAAGAGAAAAATGGGGGTGTTGATAGGAACATCATCGGGAGGCTTTGCAGTTCTAAGCGAAGGAATGAAGGCCATAATACAAAATAAATATCATAAATTATCACCATTTTTAATTCCTTATTACATACCCAACATGGGGGCAGCCTTATTGGCTATGGAAACAGGCTTAATGGGCCCTAATTACTCCATTGCATCAGCTTGTGCTACCTCTAATCATAGCTTCATTGCCGCCGCAAACCATATTAGGCAAGGTCATGCCCAAGTTATGGTCGCCGGTGGGACTGAGTCCACCATTATTCCCATGGGAGTTGCCGGTTTCGCAGCTTGCAGAGCCTTGTCTGTAAGAAACGGCGACCCACAAAAGGCGTCGAGGCCGTGGGACAAAAACCGCGACGGTTTTGTCATGGGCGAAGGCGCTGGTATTCTTGTATGTACTATGTTATTGTTTTTTTTTTTTTAAAGGACCATAATCTAGGATAACGACAAAATGAGGACCTAACTTTTTGGGTTAAATGGGGATCTTAACTTCTTGGGTTAATACCTTATGGACTATAACTTTTAAAAGTCGCAAATCAAGGTTAAATCAGTCCCAAACAACCCAATTTGGGACTAAAATTCAGCCCGATTTAAGTTGATTTGACCTCAATTGACCACTTTTTTGAAATTAATGTCCTTAATTTTTCAGTCTGAAAAGTTACATTCCTAAAAAACATTTGTCCCTGCATTATTATATTATTATACCAAGGCCCCATATGCACCTAGTGCATGGTGCATTCACTCAACAGTTAAGGTCGTTTACACTTAAAAATATGGGTTGATTATATTTAAAAAGTGTGGATTGATTACAACCGAAAAGTGTGGGTTGATTACACTGAAAACCGATAACACTGAATTTTTTTTAGTGTAATCAACCCACACTTTTCAGTGTAATCAACCCATATTTTTCAGTGTACACAACCTCAACTGTTGAGTGAATGCATCATGTACCAGGTGCACAAGTCTTAATCTATTATTATTAGTTTCATCCCAATCGGGCCAATTAGCTTGATTTGACCTCAATTGACCACGTTCTAAAGTTATTGTCCTTTATTTTTCAACTCGAAAAAAAAAAGCCCTTAAAATTATTTGTCTCTTTATTATTATATTGTTATTAGAGTAGGTCTTTAGTGAACAATGTTCACGTGAACTCTCATTTTCAAGTATCATGTTTTAGCATATAAAAAGCGTGTTTTCAAGCTCTACAAAGAGTGCCAAAATAACTTGTTTTTTAAAGTTATGAGAGGTAAATTTTGCAAAAAAAAAAAAAAAAAAAAACCACTTTATATGGTTTGAAGTATCATACAAGATTTTATGTGTTATTCTTTTAAAAGATCACTAAATATATAGTGACACTTTATATATTAAATAATAATACCTTAAAGTATAGAGATCACATTAACTTGAATTCATAGAAATTTTTGTATATTATTACATAGTTTACATTTTGTATGTACTGACCTTTGAAACTCTCTAAATCGAGGCAAATTCTTATGATTAAGGTTTAATTTTATGATAAAATCTTATATGGGATAATTTCATATATGAGATGAATTTTATGGACTGATTTTTATGATCCATGGGTGTATGTAGCCCCATTTTAATCATGGTTTAAAGGTAGTATAATCCAACTTTAAAAATGGAGATTTTCCCACATGTAAAATTGTGTCACGCAAGACTCTGTCTAATTTCAAAAGCTTCATATATAAACTCACCCCCACTTATTTTTTCTCAAATTCAATTAGTATATATAATTTGAATTTTAGACGGATATATGTATTTTTTATTTTTTGTCATCCCGAATGATTTGAAATTGAGAAACTAAACTAAGTGATGCAATTATTTAATGAATGTAATTAAAAAAATGTTAGGTAATGGAAAGCTTGGATCATGCAAGAAAAAGAGGAGCCAAGATTTATGCAGAATATTTGGGAGGCGCGATGACGTGTGACGCTCATCATGTGACGCACCCTCGGCCCGATGCACTTGGTGCATCATCATGCATAATTAAGAGTTTGCAAAATGCAGGGGTAACACCCCAAGAGGTTAATTACATTAATGCCCATGCTACTTCTACCCCTGCTGGAGATTTGGTTGAAGTTCTTGCAATAAAAAAAGTATTCGAAGACACCTCTCACGTCAAGATGAATGCCACTAAGGTTAATTGGTTTTGGATTTATTCTCTTTTAATTTAAATCTTTTTTATATTTTTGAATCTTAGGGGGCGCTTGTTTTGAATTTTTCAATGGGAATGAGAATGATATTTTATTTTTTCAATCCGCCCTTAGATATGTTGGATGATTGATTGCCTCCATGGTAGTTATACCACTAGTGTTGTGCTCTAGTTTTGAAAAAACTGGACAAAAGGAGAGGTTGTTGGTTGTGGCATGGGAGAATGATTGTGGAGGATCATTATAAGAAGATAAAAAAATAACTCTCTTATGCACTTAGTGCATGGTGCACTCACTCAATAGTTGATACTATTTACACTAAAAAGTATGATTTGATTAAACTGAAAAGTATGGTTAGATTGCATTGAAAAATTTACCCTGAAAAATGATTTTCAGTGTAAACAATCTGAACTGTTGAGTGAATGCACCGTGCATATGTTGCATATGAGAGTGCGCAGAGATAGAAAAGTAATCAGATAGGGTTGTGATTACCTTATTTAGGAGGGAAAATAGTGTTATGGATCATCTTTTATTCTCATTAACCATTATAATTACCTTATATTTATCATCATTCTCATTACCATTGAAGAATTTTCAGACCAAGCGCCACCTCAATTCAATCACATTTTAATCTACCTAATTTGGAGGAAAAAAAAAAAATTTATTCATTTTTACTAAGAAAATTACATTTTGTACTAGTTTGGGAAATATTACGATTATTTAAAAGTGGGACCCGAAAGTAGTTTTTTTTTCTTATAAGTTGCCCCTATTCTGATTTCATACATATCGACTTTCATGAATTGATAACAGTCATGTAACTTCAAGTTTTTCAACATTTTGGTTCGTTAACCTTTATAAGAGGTGAGACATCTAGTTGACCAATCAATCTCTATCACATTGAGGATTCACATTTTGTCTTGTCAATGAAATATTTCACCTTCTACAATCGATTATTGGACCAAAATGTCAAAAAATTTAAGTTATAAGATTATTATCAATTTGTGAATGTCAAACAATTAAAAAATCAAAATAGGATTATTTACAAGAAAAAAATATTATTTTCTCTAAAAATTATCATGTAATTAATTAATTATTTGTTTAATTGTTTTAGTCTATGATCGGACATGGAATTGCAGCTGCCGGTGGAATGGAAGCAATAGCAACCATTAAAGCCATTAACACGGGCTGGTTACATCCAACGATTAACCAATATGTAAAAAAAAAAATCGAAATTGATGATAGAAACTTCATGATTTCTAATGAGATTTTTTGTCGATAATTTCGATCAACAAACAATGAATTTCTAATTATAATGTCATCATATCCAAATTTATTGTGTAGGACTTGGAGCCTGATGTCACCATAGACACTGTCCCAAATGTAAAAAAGCATCACCAAGTTAATGTGGGTATGTGATCTACCTTCTTTCCTCCATTGACATAAGTTCATAAATATATATAATTGAAAGAAATTCATACTCCTTTCCGTTCCGCGATTACTTTCAACTTTATTTTATTTGGACATTCCACAATTACTTTCATACCATGAAAAGGAAATAATTCTCTCTCATAATAAATGTCAATAAAACATAAAATATAAATATTTTATTCTACTCTATATTCACATCCTTCCATTTTTTCTTAAAAAATGTGCAACTTTTATATGTGAAAGTAAAAGTGGGACGGAGGAAGTATGATTTAAAAATTCAAATTAAAAAAAATATGTAAAATTAATTCATAGTCATGTATCAATGTGATTTAAGTAGTCTATCGAGGCCATAATGAAAAACTTAAAATCCCTCCTTCTTGTAAAGATAGTTTATGTTTTCTTTTGATTTGTCCTAAATTATAAAAAAAAAAATTAAAGTTTGTAAAATGTTCACAGTGCCCCTATTTAATACCCTTATTTGATTTGTTATTATTGCTTTTGTATTCAATGGATATGATGAGTACATCAAGAACCTATAGCTGAAATTCATAATTTCAAACGTTAATAATTTTTTTTAAAAATTCTAAATATGACTATTTTTGTGCGACGGAGAAGTAATAATTACGGTGTTTCTGATTTATTGCAGCTATATCTAATTCATTTGGCTTCGGTGGAAAGAATTGTGTTGTTGTTTTCGCACCATTCAAACCTTAAATCAAACCTAAAGAATGATGAATACAACAAAACCAAAGAAGATGATGACCGGAAGAAATTGATATTTTGATAATGTATTTCTTTTAATATCTTTTGTTGTTGCTTGCTCCTTTTTTCTTTTTTTCTTTTTTCACATATTAAGTAATATGAATAAGGTGCACCTCAATTCTTGAGGTGATCACCAGGTTTTTTATTTTAATTTTAGTACCAATATTTGAGTAATGGTAGAAAAGTTATAGGAAACAAATCTCCCTAGGCAAATGTGTCATTAGGTTAGTATACACATTATAAAATTTTCCATCTAAAGTATATATGGGCAACAAATTCCTGGATTCAAGTGTTTGAAAGAAAGAATAAATATATAATGGAAACTCATACTGCTGAAAAAACACTTATCTCCCTCCCTCCCTCCCTCCCATTATATATAAATATCTATCAAAAATAAATTTCTATCTTTGTATCTGAGCCAAAGTATCCATAATTACAGGTGATCCAGCTCCTTGTGCAGCATCGTTTGTATATAGTATGGATACAGATGGATATGAGTCTTTTCTATTTATTCTTAAGTTTTGTTAGGAAAAAGCATCAATTAATTGAATAAAAATTTGATCAGAGGAAGATTGTTCCTTCAATATATGCGTATATATACGTATATAAAACTGCCTTTTTATTTTACATAATTACATATACATATATTTATCAAAATAAAATAATATAAAGTAAAACAAGGAGGTACTGGAAAGTGACTCAACTGCATTTTAATTTCACATATGCTCAATTTAATAAGAATATTACTGAAAATTAGAAACAAAAGTAATTAGAGTATATGTTTTAAATTAAAATCGAGTACTACAAAAGTACTTTTATTTTTGACAAAGTATAGAGTGAAAATGGTTTATACATAAACCATTGAAGGGTATTAGTTGTTTACATTAAAGAGTATTAGGTTCTTTCAATGAAGAGTATTAGTTGTCTTCACTGAAGAGTTAGTTGTTTACTGAAAACAAATTAAGACTCTTCAGTGATGACAACTAATATTCTTCAATTAAAATAAATAATATTATTTAGTGAAAAAGACTAATACCCTTCAATGATTCATGTAAAAATCAATTTCACTCTATACATACTCTTTATTTTTTAATATAAATTTTAGATAAGATCCTATGATAAAAATATTTAATATGGAGATAACATTTTATACGCGTATTCTTTGGGTACTAAATTACTATTGAACCCATAAGAAAATTATGATGAATTGCGGTGTGTTTAATAATTGATTAGGTTGTAAATCGTAAGCGTAAAATAGAGACGCAATTTTGTTTACCCAATTCGTCGATAACGACTACGTCTGGGGGCGTACCAAATCAGGAGTTTTCACTAATATATATGTGTATGTGTGTATACAATACTGAGTACAAGAATCTATTTATAATAGATATAACCTAGTCTAAACCTAAAGCCCGTTTAGGTTATAAGTTCATTAGTAATGTCCACATCAAATCTTCTAGATTTGGTATAATAAATCTACTGGATTTATAACACTCCCCCTTGGACATTACGACATAACATATATGTCTTGTCATAAAAACTCCACATGCTAGGTAGCAACAAAATATTTAGTTAGGGAGTAATGCAATTTATTAATCTATCGGATCTAATCTTCTGGATTTACTTCGAGGTTACCGCTCCCCCTGAAGACAACAACCCTTTGAGCTTTCACATCCCGATACCATGAATGTACTTCTCAAAAGTAGATGTAGGTATGGACTTAGTGAATAGATCTGCTAGATTGTCACTAGATCGCACCTTTTGAATGGTAATCACGCCACTCTTCTGGAGTTCGTATGGGTAGAAAAACTTAGGTGAAATATGTTTCGTCAGGTTTCCCTTGACGTACTCATTACTCATTTGTGCGATGCAAGCTGCGTTGACTTCAAATATAACAGTAGGGGATGTATCGCCTTTATCGATACTACACGAGTCATCTATGTGTTTTACCAAGGATCTCAACCAAACACATTCTCGTGCGGCTTCAAACAAAGCTATTATCTCTGTGTGGTTTGAAGATGTGGTAACCATGGTTTGTTTAACCGATCTCCATGAGATCGCGGTACCACCACAGAGAAAAACGTAACCAAGGTTTTTTCTTGGTTCCTATGGTAAAACAATCCGAGATTTTGAGACCCTTGGAGATATTGTAGAACATGCTTAACACCATTCCAATGTCTCCTCGTAGGAGAAGCGTTATATCTCGCAAGCAAATTAACTGCAAATGCAATGTCCGGTCTAGTGCAATTTGCGAGATAGAGTAATACTCCAACGACGCTAAGATAAAGAACTTCTAGTCCCACAATTTCTTATGTATCTTCTCTTGGTCTAAATGGTTCCTTATCCACTTCGAGAGATCGGACAACCATAGATGTGCTTAGTGGATGAGATTTGTCCATGTGAAATCTCTCCAATACCTTCTTCACGTAGGTTGACTGATGCATAAGGATTCCTTTTGGGAGATGCTCGATCTGCAGGCCGAGGCAATACTTGGTTTTACCCAAGACTTTCATTTTAAATTCAGATTTCAAGATTGAACTAGCTTCTTCAATCTCTTTGCATGTTCCGATTATGTTTAGATCATCAACATATACGGATATGATGCAAAAACCACTTTGCGATTTCTTCATGAATACGCATAGGAAAGCTATATCACTTGTGTATCCCTTCTTCTAGAGGAATTCACTAAGTCGGTTGTACCACATAAGACCTGATTGCTTTAGGCCATACAACAACTTCTGCAGTTTTATACTATACATACCGCGATTTTCAACATTCCTCATCTGGGGAATCTTAAATCCATCAGGGATTTTTATATAGATGTCGGCATCTAGTGATCCGTATAATGCGGTTACAGCGTCCATCAATCTCATCTGGAGATTTAATTTAACTGTCAAAGATATTAAGTAGCGGAACGTTATTGCGTCCATTAAGGGAGAATAAGTTTGATCGAAATCAATATCGGGTCTCTGCGAAAACCCTTGAGCTACTAGCCTCGCTTTGTATCTCTCCGCAGTATTGTTATCATTTCATTTGTGTACAAAAACCCATTTATATCCTACAAGGATAGCGCTCGGGTGTACGAATGATAGAGTCAAATACTTTTCTTTTATTTAGCGATGCGAGCTCTGCTTCAATTGTCTTTTTCCATTTTACCCAATCGGAGCGCTTCCGGCACTAAGCGATAGTTTTGGGTTCTGGATCTAGATCATTATTTATAACGGAAAGAATAATTGTCGCTACAAATGTGTCGTTGACGACAGTAATATTTCTATTACATGTTTCTCCCGTATCTATGAAATTCATAGAGACCTCAACGTTTATGTCAACCAAACCTTCTTTATTCCCCAGTGTATCTAGGTCTGATTATTCCACGATCCTAGTGCGTTGAATATTTTGTGCACGTGCTTCATTACTAGGACGTCCGTCTTCTGGACGAATCTCTTCTGGAGACTTTAAGTTTTCTAGACAAATTTCTTCTAGAGATTTCACGTTTGACTGACCAGTCTTGCTAGTTTTTCTTTTAGGTGTATTTATATCGTTTATAGGTCCTTTACGCTTCTGGCGTATAGGGGCATGTATACTTGATTTACTTGGGACCTCAACCCTTTGGGGTGTATTTACTGTAGGTATAGGCGATTTAGTTACACCTCTATGGTCAGTGAACGCGTCTGGCAGGTTGTTTGCTAAATTTTGCAAGTTAATGATCTTCTGAACTTCCAGTTCAGATTGACTAGTGCATGGATCTGGATACTGAAGATTACTTACGTTCCACGTAAGTTCCCAGCATTCATTCAATATTGAATTCAGATCTCCCCCTAATGCCGGGAAGTGATCTTCATCGAACGTGCAGTCAACAAACCGGGCCGTTAATTGATCCCCAGACAAAGGTTCTAGGTATTTCAGGATAGATTGAGAGTTATATCCAACGTAAATACCTAGCTTCCTTTGTGGGCCCATAGAGGTACGCTTCGGTAATAAGATGAGAAATGTTTGGTTATTTCCCATGCACTAGCTTTAGGGGGAATGATCATTATATGTAGTTGGACAGATTTGTATCAGATGTGATGCATGTAGGACTGCATGCCCCCAGCGTGAAGTGGGCAATTTAGAATTCATAAGTAATGGTCTAGCGATAAGTTTGATACGTTTTATTAGCGCTTCAGCAAGACCATTTTGGGTGCGGACGTAGGAGACCAAATGCTCCACTTTAATTTCCAGAGCCGTACAATAATCTGTAAAGGCTTTTGAGGTAAACTCAGCAGCATTATCCATGCGAATCGATTTTATTGGATAATCTGGGAACTGAGCTCGAAGCTCGATAGTTTTCGCAATGAGCTTTGCAAAAGCTTGATTGCGGGTTGATAGCAAACATGCATATGTCCACCTAGTGGAGGCATCAATTAGGACCATGAAATACCGAAATGGTCCTGATGCTGGGTGAATCGGTCCACAAATATCTCCATGAATCCGTTCAAGGAAAACCGGAGACTCAAGTCCCACCTTGGTGCGCGATGGGCGAACTATTAATTTACCCTTAGAGAATGCATCACATATAAATTCATCGACAGGAGGGATTATATTATTTGAAATATTATGACCAATGGAATTGATAGAATCCTACGTATCATTGTTTGTCCTGGATGACCTAACCGCTGATGCCATAATCTAAAAGTGTTCGGATTGTGAAATTTCATACTCATAGCTAGATGGAGATTAGACGGCCGGGTGTAGGAATAGTACAATCCGGAAGAGAAGGGGGGAAGTTTTTCAATAACTTATTTACGGCTACCTCGAGTAATAGTCATCAAAAGGTATTCGTTATTATTCTCAGTTTCGATTTCAATGTGATAGCCATTAGATCTTATATCTTTAAAACTGAATAGGGTACACTTCAATTGTGAAAACAATAAAGCATTATCAATTATTAGTTCGGTACCCATGTGGAGGACGATGGAAGCTCTTCCGGAGCCCACTATCATAATATTATCATTGGCTATTGTGGTTACACTCCCCTTTCTTTCTACCAAGTTATGAAAATACTTCCTATCTCTTAAGATTGTGTGTGTGGTGGCGCTATCTACCAAACATAAATCACAATTTGTATCCATCATGCCAGAGGAAAAAAAGCCCAAACCTAATAGCTGATATGTTTACAAGCCATGTATAAGAATAGCAATATCCAAATAAATTTAACGGGTAGCATATATTGAGGTAAACATATCAAAGCTAAATCATAAATGTCATATCAAACATGAAAATAAAGATATCCGAAAGACAGGATCCAAAAATAAATGGTCTTAACCAAAACAAAGTACTAAAATGATCAAATACTCAAATCACTCATTATCTCCATAGTCTTTGAGCTCCAAGCCCAAAAGATCATCGTTGTCATGGTCGAATTCTGCTTCAAGCAGGCTGGTATGGTGATATTCGACTTTAGGGGCCTTCCCCTTGTCGTCCTTCTGCTGCTTTTGATAAGCCTCAACATTTTTTTAGTACGACACGTGCGAGACCAATGGCCATTGTATCCGCATTTGTAGCAGGATTGCTCAACCTTATCTTGAGTGCCAGATTTTTTAGGAGCGGAATTCGTGTTAGGTGCAGCCTTTCCACGAGCCTGAGCTTGATTGTCATTCGAGGTAAATGGACCACCGGATTTATTACGACCTCTGTCTTTGCTACGAGTTCGTTTACTTCCTCTCCCCCTTCCACGCTTGCGACCACTTGTACTACCCTGAGCTATAGCATGTGCTTCGGGCACTGCTTGTGAGTCAACCGGTCTCGAGTTATGATTTTTCATAAGGAGTTGGTTGTGCTTTTCTGCCACTAGAAGTGCAGAAATTAGCTCAGAGTGTATAATTCTTGGCCCTATACTGCTGCTGGAGTACAAGGTTGCTAGCGTGGAACGTCGACAGAGTCTTTTGTATCAACTCGGCCTCAATTATAGCTTGCTTGCATAGCTTTAACTGGGATACAATATGGTGCAGGGCTGAGTTTGTTGATAACGTGTTGTAAATCGTAAGCGTAAAATAGAGATGCAAGTTTGTTTACTCAATTCGTCGATAACAACTACGTCTGGGGGCGTACCAAGCCATGAGTTTTTACTAATATATCTGTGTATGCGTGTATACAATACTGAGTACAGAGATCTATTTATAATAAATAAAATCTAGTCTAAACCTAAAGTCCGTTTAAATTATAAGCCCATTAGTAATGTTCACATCAAATATACTAGATTTGGTATAATAAATCTACTGGATTTATAACAGATTATATGTTTTGTCAGAATGATATCACATCATCATGGGATTCACTTTTCTCATTTGTTTCTGTATCGCTTTGTATTTTTAGTATTATTCTAAAAAGAATAAACTAGAATAAACTATAAAACTTTTCTTTATACAAAATTGTGAAGAAATAATAAAGCAAAATAAAGAGATAGATGAAAATAGAAAACAAAAATGATTTGAGGGTCCGGTGAGGAAAATGTATTAGACCTTATATAAATGATAGGAATGGCAATATGCATTAGATAATTTATTAATTAGACAATAAATTAATCTAAAAACAAACAAAAAAAAATTAATACTTAAAGATTCATATAATAGAATACTTTAAGAAAATAATAAATTAAATTTGTTAAAAAAATGTAATATACTACCCCATCATTTCTAAAATATATCTCATTTCATTAATAATTACATAGAAATATTTAATTTATTTTGTCACATTCACTTAAATTGAATAATACATCATCATAAAAAAATTATTTTACCATTTAATTATTAGTCTAACATTAAAAATCAAGAAAAGTTAAATCGGAAAACAAAATTGAGATGGATGGAGTATTATAGTAACTTTTGTTTATATATAGAAATGGCCTAAAAAAAATATGTGTATTTTTCTAAATTTTCTCACAAAAAATAGGAAGGTTTTTTTTAAAATATAAAAAGAAAAAAAATTAATATAGAAAAAAAGAAATAGAGAAAAGCGCTTGGTGAAGTCGAGGTCTAGACCTCCATATCAAGTTCAAAAGCAATTTAGCAACCTGATGCTGAAAGCGACATATCATGTCCCCTGCGATGAAGATTGTTTTGTGTGTGGAAGGACTTTGGGTTCAGTGGTGCATTGTTTATTTCGATGTCCAAAAGTTAAAGGTTTTTGGAAGGATTCTAACTTCTGGGAGTTGTTGAAACGGAATGAGTTTGCCAATTTTGTTGAGTGTGCTATTGCTAATTGCTATCAGAGACTCTTTTAGTTGCCATGCTCTGGAACTTTTTGCTGGGCTCTCTGGATTGCTATTACTAAGTTCAAATTCGGAGATCAATCTCCATTTCCAATTTTATTGCAGAGTATCAGCTTTGTTATGTGATGTTGGTAACCATATATTGGTTGGTGAAGATTCTTGGAGGGTTGTCTAAGGCTTGATGGGCTAATAGACGTATTGGCGTGGGATTTGTGTTGAGAAACACATACACTTCCATGGCCTGGTTCCGTTGTTGCAGCGGAGTTAAGCGCTCTCCACAGTGTGGAAGGTGGGTATGATAATATTAAGGTGTTCTCGAATTCTTTGTTGGCCGTGCAAGCAACTTTGGAGCACTGGTGTATTTTTGGAACTAGGACTGCTAGGCTACCTAATTTTGCTTTTTCAGCTGCTCAATCCTTAATTTGGATTGACACTCATTTTCCAGTTTGGCAGCTATTGTAGACTTACATCTTTTAATCTAATAAACTTCCTCGATTCAAAATTCTTAGGTTATATATTATTTATGCCATAAATTATTTATATAATTTCGGGTCCGTGTGCCCAGGGCAGGCACTGGTTTTACCCTATAAAATGTTACTAGTAAATTCATACGAGATTATTAATCGATTTTATTTTCCGTTCAAAAAAAAAAAATATTCATACGAGATTATTTACTTTATTTAACGTAATTTAATTCTCTAGACACTACGTGGCCGTTTGGTTTGAGGAACTGACTGGGATTGTCTTTATAATCCCAAGTAATCTCATGTTTGGTTTGAAGGATTGCACAAGACCATGACTCTGAATAGACTAGAACGACTACCTCGTGTACAATTCGATCAATAAATTTTGGTTCTAGTCCAAATTTTATGGTTCTAGTCTATCCTTTTTCCGATAATCGTTCTAAACCAATCCTAGCTAATTCAATCCTATCCCACAAACCAAACGGTCCCTACATATATTGGCAAATGGAGAACATATAATTATTAAATGATGGGGCACATTAATAATTTGGCTGGGCTCAACTATTTGATTATGCCATCACCTGATTTCGGCTATCCAGTAGTATAAATTAAACAACCAACCTCATTATGTATATTATTAAGTAGTTTAATTTAATTTAATTAGGCTAATGATAAACCGTTTAAATTGTTTCGATATTGAAATTTAGACATTTTACAAAGTATTGAATCGACATTTCAATGACAAAGACCAATTTTTTGTATTGTTTATATGTTGTTTTTTTAGTTTGCCATACATATCTGAAAGTATAATTTATAGTATAGGCAAAGTATCATGTGAATGATGTTCACAGTAACTATTATCGTAAATAACAATTTATTAATATTTTATGTTAAAATAATTAATATCTTTAATGATAATACCTAATACCACTTCAGTTCATATCTTTAATAAAACAAATAATACCATTCGGAGCTAATATATTTAGTGTAATTTACTAATATCATTCAAACAAGTTTCACCGTGAATATTGTTCACATAATATCTTCTATATAGTTTGATATAATGATAAAGTATATTGTGAACATGTTTCATTTGCATTTTATGTGTATTTTTAAATTAGTATTAATTATTTTACTAGAAGACATCATTATAAATATAATTACACATCTACTGCGAAATTGAGTATGAAAATAATTAACGCGTTTCATTCGTTTTTTTTTTTTTTTTTTTTTTTTTTTTTTGCATTTTCTATTTTCTGAGGAAACGTTCACAATAATCTCACTACCGCTACGTAACTTCAATGGTAGGTAATCTACGTTTTTTGCTATTAATAGCCATAGGACACGTGGAAATAGAGTTATTAGTATATTAATCGCGATTTGGTTTGGCATGATAGTAGCTAGCTGGCTAATTTATTGTCTAATTCACCTCTCTCGATCGAGCATATATTTTTATGTATATAAAATTTACTAAGGATATATATCATTAGCTAGGTACAAACAATTAATATAGTCATATAGATAGTGCAGAAATTTGTAGCATCTAGATTGATATTTAAATTGAATGCATCTTCTAATTTTGATACCATGTATTAATATTAGTCCAAAGTATGGAGATATATTATGACGGGGAATGTTTTTATCATGAAATAATATATATTATACATTTTTACATTTAATATTTCAAAAGTTGTAATATATATTCGTATAAAAAATCTTTTTTTTTATTTTCTTTTCTTTAATCTTTAATGGAAATTCATAACTTTTATTAATTGAAAAAAAATTCAAAGTCAAAAAAAAAAAAGGGAGGAGGAGGACGGATTAAGGAATAAGTGATTTTTTTTAAAGGAGTGTACATTTTTAAAGGAATATATATATATATATATATATATATATATATATATATATATATTCTAAGCATGCATTCACATGTTTAAATTTGATTTTTTCAAACACACACAAAAGTATTGAATTGTGTGTTTTTTTACAAGTGATATTACTAATTTTTTTTTGGGTATTATTGATTATTTTTTGGACTATTGCTGATTTTTATTTGGGCCTTGGGGTATTTTTTTTTTTCAAAATTTAGGTGTATATTATGCACTCAAGTGCACAATCAAATAATATATATATATATATATATATATATATATATATATATATATATATATATATATAAATTACTATTTGAAGCTACGCCAGCATGAATTTTAATGGCCACGATCTCCCTTAAATTTTTATTGTTTTCACTTTACATGTAAATTATATTCAAACTTTTAATTAATAAGAATTTGTCCTCCCTAAATAATATATAACTCTAATATTATAAATATATGGAATTTTGTGGCAGCCCAGGTTAAATACTGTTATGTTAATATACTCTACAAAAAAAAGTGTTCGAATTTTTCTTCCGGAAAATATAATAATTTTCAGAAAAAGTTCTGAAAATTCATAAGTTTAGTATTTTTCTTTTTACATTTTTTTTTTCGAAATATTTGTGGGTGGAGAGTATTAACAAAAGGCAGGAATGTATATAACCTTGGCCTTTTGTGTCCCTTTAAATGTCACAAAGTTATGGATTGGCCCAATTGCAACGACATAAATCTCAGTTGTTCAATAGCCCATGTATAAAATCACTTGAGAGAGTTGACCACTTGCACATAGGAAATTTTATGTGACAAGTTCAACTCAAGAAAATAAGTAAACAGGAATTGAACTGGTAACATTAATTTCCGTGCTCATTTATTCCATTAATTCAAACATCCTAAGAAATAAATAAAAAATCATTTTTTTTCAGGAAATTTTTTATTCGTACAAGCCCACAAATATAAACCAATTTCACCAATTCGTTTCCTTGCAAAATATATTGTGAATCAATTTAACTGTGAAATTTATTTACATTTTATGTGTATTTTTTAATATTAATAGTTGTTTTATTAAAAAAATATAATTTGATAGTAATACTATATAATGAAAACAACTACTATTATGAAATTAATTACAGGAAATATTCTTTTTGTTTGATGCCATTTAATTTTGTAGATATGATGGGCACATTCGTAAAATAATTAATGAGAGATGGGCCACGTAATAAATGTGATGTATATTTTTATGAGCTATTAATTAATTAAGTACTTTTCATCTTAGTCCATCCAAGTTTAAGCGATGTTTCATTTAACGAATTAGAGTCGAAATATTTTGATTCGGCTTCTTTCGTATATTGTAACATAAGTATGTATAAAAATTAAGTGAATCAAATTAAAAAGTAATTCCAAAGACGTGTTAGACACTCAAACTAATGTCAAACATTATAAGTTCAACCATCTTACCAACTTAATTATTTAATGACCGGTTATGATTTCATCATCAAAAGTTTTTAAACAAAAATTGATGTAGCTCGTTGATATTTGATTAAGAGTTTGTTTTGTTAAGCTTATTTGAAATATTTTATAAGCTCTAACATTTTATTTGGAATATTTTTCAAGCTCTAATATTTTATAAGTTGTTTTAAGAGCTTATAAGATGTCATTTTTAAGCAGTTTATAAGTAGTTAAAGTGTTTGGATTAATACACTTTATAAAATCTTAGTTAATTTATAATAAATATTTTTAAAATTTTAATTTTAATATAAAATATTTTTTTTATGTTGAGGTTGAAATATAGGTGGGTGGGGCGTGGGGGAGAGGTGGGATGGTTTCAGGGTGGGTGAGTGGTTGGAGGTGGAGATGGTTAGGGAAATAAGTTGAAAATTTTCAACTTATTTTTTTTTACAGCTTATAAGCTGAAGCTTATTTTATATTCTTACAAGTTATTTAGCATCTTGTTTTGCCAAACATATTGATAATTATTATAAGCTCTTAAAAAATTTATAAGTTGTTTTAAATAGTTTATAAACTCTGCGAACACCCTTTAATTCAATTAAAAAGAATAAAGAAATAATGTAATCTCTACCATTGATTTACTTAATCTGTTTATATTTGTAGGGGTGTTTGGTTTATGAGAAGAATGAGGATGGGCAATGATAGGAGTGAGGATTGGTGTGTTATATACTCATTATTATTGAGTTGTTTGGTTTGAAAATATGAATGATTATCATTACCATAGATATTGATTGGTTTCATTAATAATGTAACCGATATGAACTTATCTTTAATTGTTTTTACATTTAAAAAATATTTTATAATCTATTGAAATTTACATGTAATATAATAGCAAAAAAAGAAAAATATTTTATAATCTATTGAAAAATACTCTCTTCACACTTTTTTTTTTCCGTCAATCCCACAACACCTTTTACACTCTTAAAATAAAAATAATTTTCTATAACAAAAGTCAATAAAATATTTTTTATTTTATTCAACCTCACACTTATATACATTTTTTTAAGAAGAAAAAATGCATTTCAAAGTGTGAAAGATTCTTTGAAACGGAGAGAATAATTTGAAAGATCATATTTTATTTTAAAAATAAATTAAAAAAATGAACATGGATCATGATATTAGAAAATGAATGACTTGGTATTCCATTTTTTTTTTATATGAAAGTCATTCGATATCATTTCTTTCAATCAAACTAGCAAATCTCAATTATATTCCATTCCAAACCAATCTCAATTATATTCCATTCCAAACCAATCACCACCCTAGTAAACCGGAGACCTAAATTCTAAGGGACCATTTGGTTCACGGGATGAGATTGATTAGATGGGATTGGAGTAGAAGAGATTGAATTAGATAAGATTGAATTAGATAGGATTATTTGAAGAGGAATGTGTGTATGGATTGTGAGATTGATTTTTTTTTTTTATTATTGAATGATTAAGTGGGTTTAAAGTGCAATATACATTTTTTACCCCCAACTAATTCAGTCTCCAAATATTTCTTTTCTTTTCTTTAATTATTTATTGTGAGGATAAAATAGTAATTTGAAAGTATGGGACTATGGAGTCCCACCATCCCTAAGGGATTATTTAGTCCCTCATTTGATGGATTATGTAGGTTTATGATCCGGACCCTTATTTTATCCTGGACCGTAAACCTGCAATCCAAATACAATATTACATGAGATTGAGTGAGACTAAAACTTTAGTCTCACCCAATCCAGCGAACCAAACGACCCCTAATTATCTTGTGACTTGATAAGTAATTTATTGAATTTTGAAAACTACTATTTCGTAGATTTTGACCGATAAAATATATATATATATATATTAATAATATATTTCATTTGTTACATCTCGTAAATTATTCTTGCATTTCATTAAAATGTGAATTTTTTTCATCAGTTTTTTCTATTGAGTGGATTAATTTACGATGTCTATTTCAATATTACCTTCTACCCATTTCAAAAATAAAAAATTGACCTTCTACCCTGAATACATGTGAATATACTGAATGTTAATTGACAATGTCACAATAGAACAAAACACCAAATTGAAAATTCAGGCCTATGGCTATATATCATGTCAAAAAACTCAAGAACGGGTAAATTTTGGAGTATATACGAGTAAGAGTGTTCCAATTATTCTCTAAATTTAACTTTGTAAATGAAAATACCAACGAAGAAATTAATTAACAACAAAATAATAAATACTAATTTCATTATATTCAATATATATAATTCAGATCAATTTTTCATCTGAATCAAATTTGTCCGTGTAAATATGAAAAAAATTCACAAAAGCGTGTAAACCTACATACATATATAATTCTACACGTATAAGGATTAATTAATAAAATAAAATAGTATTTGTCAAATCACACATTTCCTTTTTGTAGAGGCGTTCACCTGCGCCGTGGCGAAAAGGGATTCCACTTCTTCTCTCCCCAAAGCCTCAAAGAAATCCAGATCAAAGAGCTTCCGCCGGCATGCGGCGGAGCGCCGCCGCTTCTTGGGCGCCGGAGGGCAGCTGAGGGGCGCCGGAATCATGTGCCGAGGAGATCTTGGCGTGTGGCACTCTTCTTCATTATTAATTCTGCAGAATTCATCACCAATATTTATCTTCATCATTGGAAGCCTGAATTTGAGATCTGTAGACATAATTTGGGTGGGGGGTGGGGGAGTTGTTTGTAAGAAATGGAGAGCTAGAGTTTTTACGTCAATATATATATGTAGAGGCGTGCCTTGGAAGGTAATTGAGTTGGAAAAAAGTGAGTGGGTATTTCTTTGTTGTCACACAACTGATCTCAACTCAACTTTTCTAACGTGTCTATTTCCTTTAATTGTTTGTATCTCCTTAATCTGGAAATACATGAGGTGTCTTTTTCTGGGTTTATTTTATTTCCTTGTTGAGCTAAATTTTTTTTTTTTTTTTCCAAATTACAATTTTATGCCGTAACGTATGTATCCACAGCAATAATAAGAAAATCAATTATAGAGCCAGATACATGTTTTATATACTATTTATTAATTTTTGCTCAAGTTTGTTTATATAGAGATCGTGGGATGCAAAACGTGAGACATGCTCCTATTGTAATTATGAGTGAGTAATTGAACGGCCATAGAAACAATCATTATAAAATATAATTAATTATACTAATATTATTTGTTTATATTAACTAATACATTTCAATAAAAATGAGTGTTTCATTTGCTCACACGTTTCAGTTAAGCTACTCACATTACTCTTCAAGTGAAGAAGACAACATTAAACTTTTATAATATACATTTCATTTAAAATTAGTCTAATTTATTATAATACATCACTAATAATATAATGTTCGGTGGACGGGGTTTTGATTAGGCGAGTTCACAAACTTTAGATATGAGCATCTGTATATAAGATTTGATCTATAATTATTGTGTGACGAAGTATAGAATGAAAATGGTTTATACATGAACCATTAAAGGATATTAGTTGTTTTCACTAAAGAGTATTAATTGTTTTCATTGAAGGATATTAGTTGTTTTCACTGAAAAGTAGTATTAGTTGTTTACCGATAACAAACTAAGATTTTCAGCAATAACAACTAATATTCTTCAGTTAAAATAACTAATATTGTTTAGTGAAAACAAGTAATATCCTTCAATGATTCATATATGAACCAATTTCACTCTATGCATACTCTTATTGTGTATATATATATACTAGACGTAAACTCCCACGGAATTCGCGGACTGGGAGAAGAATTACATGTATAATAAACAATTAGATGTAAATAGTTTTTTTAATTAATTTTTATGAGTGAGAATATGATAATAAATGTACATCAATGTAATATATAATACTCCCTCTGGTACAAAATAAGTGTCGTTCTAGAGATTTTATGACAAATTAAGAATTATAAATTTTGACATATATACCCCACCCAAATCTCTAAAATCTCTATTATATTTTGATAATATCTAACAAATCCGTTATATTTTAATATAATCCCTGAAATATCTCTTATATTTTGAATTTGAATACGGAGTAAATCGGGAAAACGTGTGAAAAAATAGTTAAAACGACACTTATTTTGAAACAAACTATAACCTCTAAAACGACACTTATTTTGAATCGGAGTGAATGTTTTTTTTTTAATGAATGTAATGTATTAAAGAAAAGTTGGGTGATAAAAATGTAATTTTAATATCTTATTACAATAATACTAAAAATAGCATGTTGAATATTATTGTCTTAAATATAATGATCGACATATTTAAACTCTCAAAATATAACAATTAACAATACAATTTGTTATATGTCTTTGTAGCAAAAGGCGAAGCCCTCGTCCCCAGGGCCCCCACCCCCTGGCCCAACAGGATTGGGCGGAGGAGGTAAATCATGGTGACTCAGCGGTCCATTAGGTGGGAGGACTAGTGCTTTGGTGCCCAATAAGAGCTATCCCCCACATTGGAGGGATAAAACTCTCACACTGCGACTGTCAGGGCTCAATTTGTTATATGTCTGATATATAAATAATAGTACATCACAAAGATGTCAAAAATTAAAGGAACATGTGTAGCATAATTGAACATAAATTTGATCAATTTAAATTAAGTTAATATATTTCAAATTAAAGACATGTTCATATATATAATATTTAAGTTAAATTAATAGATGAAATTGAATCAGTAAATTGATTCGAAATTATATGACTTAAGTCATCCAATAAAATGAATCAACTTTTCCTAATATAATTAGTCTATATTTAATTATTCAAAAAATATAATGTATTTAGACAAAATATAAGTTAAGGTTAATTAAATCGCATGTTTTAGAAAGAGTCAAATTTACCTAATATAAGTAATATATATTCAATCACATACTTATAAATAAAAAGATTAATTTTCGGAAGTGTATGAACTAAGTCATCATATTTTCGAAAGTGTATGAACTAAGTTATCATATAAAATTAGTCAATGTTTTCAAATATAAATAGTAAAAAAAAAAATAGGATGTATTTAGACAAAATACAAGTAAAGGTTTTATAAAAAATGAAATTTACATAATATAACAAATATATATATTCAATCAGATAATGTGGGATACACACGTACAAATTTAGAATATATTAGTAGACCATGTCAAAAATAAAATTAAAAATTAATATAAATAATTAAAGTATATAATTAAGATAAATTTATATATTGATTGGTATATGACTTTACAATTAAATTATATGTTTGAAAAAGATTCAATTTTTTCTAAAAATATTCAAGAATTTAAATTATTTTCGAAATTAAAAAAAACAATAAGTATTGTTAATCAGTTGAAAATGTCAAAGATATATTTTGATTGTATCTATAACATTCAAATCTCAAAACCATTTACACACTGATAATGATTTTCATATGATCAAAATATAAATTAACTATAATTAATAAAAATAATAAAAATAATAAAAAAACAACATAATTAGAATTTACTTAAAAAAATATTTATTAAAAAATATAGTAAATACCTTGACATGTATAGATTTGTGTCCTGTCAAATAAAAAAATTATTTTAAGGAAAGAATCATTAATAAAAGAGATTAAACAAAAGATGCGGATTCATACAATAAAACGACAAAAAACATAATTACCTTGACAACTATAGATTTGTATCCAGTAAAAAAAAATATGGAGATTTACACGAAAAATGAGTTGATAAAATTTACAATAACTTGAGATGTATAGATTAATATCCTGCAAAAGAAACATATAAACAATATCTTGAGATGTGTAGATTCACCGAAAAATAAAATGATATAGATGAAAGGAGAATCAATGAAAGATTTCATAAGGAAATTGAAAGAATTCATAAGAAAAATAAACGAATTAATTTGTCAAGAATCGAACATTTTTTCCTTGGAAGAATTTTGAATTCATTTGCCAAGAATCTAACTATTTTTTTTTAAGAAAGAATTTCGAAAGATGAAAGAGAGACATTGGATTATTTTTTAGGAGAGAATATTGGAATTGATTTTGAGTATGTATAGAGTGAAATTGGTTTATATATGAATCAATGAAGGGTATTAGTTGTTTTCATTAAACGATATTAATTGTTTTTACTGAAGAGTATTACTGGTTTACACTGTAGAGTCTTAGTTCATTTTCACTGAACAACTAAGACTCTTTAGTGTAAATCAGTAATACTCTTCAGTAAATACAACTAATACATTTCAGTGAAAATAACGAATACACTTCAATGATTCATATATAAACTAGTTTCACTCTATACTTTGTCATTGATTTTTGGTTGTGTGAGTGAGATGATATATATAGAGGGTATTGATTAGGCGTGAAATTGTCATGATTCATCGCTCGAAATGCCATTGTTTTGATTGATTTATATGAGTATTTAGAGTCATTTGAGTATCATTTTTATAAACTAATGAATGTGTCTTCTCGATGCTTATAGATGGATAGAGGGCGAAAAGAGGAGTTCGTAGGACTTTGAATCGACTCAAACGGATGCCCGGATGAGAAGATATGAAAGAAATACGAAAAGTATTAGTCCGAGCGAGCAAAAGTGTCACTGGAGTACGCAAGCTGAAGGTGCTCGAGTAAACACTACTCAAGCACTCGAGTAGAGCACTCGATCCATGCCTGGTCGAGTAGACACTACTCGAGCACTCGAGTAGTGCACTCGAGCTGAGGGTGGTCAAGTAGATCTACTCGAGCTAAGGGGCTCGAGTACTTTTCGGGTTCTGGACAATTTCAACACTCGAGCTTGCATTGCTCGAGCACTATTTACTTGAGCTCTACTCGAGCAAGTCGTGGATTTTGGCCCGTGAAAGTCCGATTCGACCCGTTGCCTATTTATACCCCTTCCGAACACGTTTTTAGACACCACTTGATACCATACTACGTTTGGAGACTGAGTTTTGAGAGAGAGGAAGAGGAGAAGAGACGAGCAAGCTTACTTTTACGTTTTTTTTAGGTTTTCTTACGAGTTTTAGTCACGATTTTACTTTTTAGTTTCGTTTCTTCCTATCTTTTGTTCTGAAATACGTTGAGACTTCGTTTTGTTTAATTAATTTCAGTTTCTTCTTTTATATCTTAAAACCCTAGTTTATGTTTGATCTTTTCTTCGTTATAATTACCATGTTCATGTTCGTTACTTGTTTAATTGTTCTTGTTTACATAAAACCTATGTCTAGCTAAACCCTTGTATGCTTGGAGTAGGATGAACTCGTAGAAGTAGGTTGTGGGTACGTAATTAGGGTAACGTGTGACGTTAGGTTTTAATTCTCTTGATTAATGAATACTTAAAATCAATCTAGACTTTGCCTTTGAATTTCATTCGAAAAGTGTTAGAGAGAGGACGACCGTATCACTCTTTAACAACGAGTAGACTTAACTAGAGGGTTTAGGAAGGGTTAATTCATCTACCAGTTTAGGGAAGGAGGACGACCGCATCACCTTAGTTAAATTAGGGTCTCATTAATTAAGCACAATCTATTAACTTGTTAGTGGATTAGTGAAGTCGAGTGTTAGGGTAAAGTATTAGGGTTTAAAATCTTGAGCTTTCACCTTGCATTCTTTTACTTAGGTTATTTCTTGCGCGTCACGGTTATTTTGATTATGTATCTGCTCCATTAGTATACGTAGGGATTTCTATCCTGAGCATCACCATCTCTCATTAGAAAACAACCCTTAGTTAATTCGTTTCTTTAATTCTTTAGTTTAATTAGTTTAGTGTAGTTTTAATTAATCTTTTAAAAACCCAAAAACAACATTACACTTATATTAGCTACGACGCGTAGATCTTCAGGGATCTATTCGCATACATCCCATCTCGTGGGTTCGATATACTTGGCTGTTATACTTACTCTTACTACAGTGAACCCGTTCGCTTGCGGGGAAGCGACTAGTAGAAAGCTGGTATTTTCGCTTCAAGTCAATGGCGCCGTTGCCGGGGATGGCGTTGTATGCTTTTTGAATAGGACTTGTAGATAGCTTAGTAGTTAGTAGTGAGTGCTTTATTTTCTGTTTATTTTTATTTTTATTCAATTGGCAGTTGCGTTTTGATCCTTCTTCTAGTGTTTCAGGTTTATGAAAACACGCTCACAAGGCAATACGAGTGAAGAGAGGTTACCTGCAGATCCTGAGACAATAGCAAGAAGAAACCGAGCCTTCTTACGAAGGATGAACGCTGCCGGAGGGAAAGAACCGATGGACATCACTAATGAGTTGGACGATGTCGAGAATGAGTTCAATCAGGTATTGAACCGGGTTGACGGCACTGATGGCAATACTAGCAAGAATCAAGATCCGTTAGGAGAAAGCCAGAGCCAAAACCCGGGTACTCAGAACCAAAATAGCCCAGCTCATAACCCTGTTCAAAACCCTCAACACAACCCTGCTTACCTACATCCTAACTTACCACAAAACAACTTGCTTTACCCACCTTACCCCTATCCACCTTACCCATATCATCCACCTCCTGTTTACAACCAACCACCTTTGTACTAACCACCTCCAGTTCAACAAGTACCCGAACCACCTGTAGTTCCTAAGCCTGTGCCCCAGAAAGCAGATCAGAATATGGCCATTCGAGGAAGATTTGCAGCACAGCCACAACGGTACTATGACGGAGTGGCATTGCCTCCTATTGAGGCAAACAACTTCTCGATTTCCCCAGGAATTCTTAAGTTGCTTACCGAGAATCAATTCAAGGGGGAGGTTGGGAAGGAGAATCCTCATACTCACTTGAGAAGCTTCCTAATGATTGCATCAACCTTTAATTATAATGGCATGTCTGAAGATGCCAAGAGGCTTAGGCTGTTCCCATTCTCATTGACGGGAATAGCTAAAGAGTGGTACGATAATACGATTCCACGGGGAGGTATTACCACTTGGGCCGAGCTCGAGCGTCTGTTCCTCGAGCGATTCTACCCTCCATCGAGAACGATTAAAGCGAGAATTGAGATCTCTTCCTTCCGCCAGAAGCAAGGAGAGGACCTACGTCAAGTGTGGGAGAGATACTCAAACATGCTGATAGAGTGCCCGCAGCACGGGTACAATGAGGGAGATGTGATGGCATTCTTCTACAATGGTGCCAACAAGGCTGGGCAAGACCATATAGACGTTTGTGCTAGTGTATCATTCCTGAATCAAGGAATAGAGAGGTGTAGAGAGATCATAGACAACATAGTCACGAATGCCGGTGCTTGGAGTGTGGATGCAGACTTCCAGAGAGTGCATCAGATTGAAGAGGGTGAAGGAACGAGAAGGCTGTTGATGGCCATGATGGAAAAGATTAACAACCTCGAGTTGGGGAAGAATTTGGTTGGAGAGCATGCAGCAGAGAATGATAGAGTAGACCAGCCAAGTGGACAGCAAGAGGTAGCCAATTACATGGGAGGTCCGTATTACAATCAGAATGGCTACTAAGGTGGAAATCAGTATGGAAGGCCTTCTTATGGTCAGCCATTTGTACCTCCAGGGCCACAGCCGCCTCAAAATCAATGGAGGAACACACAAGAATTTCAAGGAGGTCAGCAGTCTCCTCAAAACACATGGAGGAAGAATGAGAACTTCTCATATGCTAACCCGAAGGCGGGTATTACAGTTCCTGCAGGTGTTGATCCGGGGTCTAAACCTCCTGGTGGAGAAGGCGGTGCATCGACTGAGGAGATGTTGAGAGCGATTCTTCAGAAGGTGGAGGAAGGAAGTAAGAGATTATCCTCTTTGGAGTACGATGTGAAAGAGTTGCATAAGAAGGGTGATCAACGTGATCAAGAGCTCCAGAAGATGAACGTTGAGTGGACGAGAACTCAACAAGAGAACAATCGAAGGTTCACTTCTATAGAGTTTCGGATGGGGGAAATTGCAAAGTCATTGAATAGGGAGCCGGGTAAGTATTCTTCCATGCCGGAGGGAAACCCGAAAGAGCATTGCAAGGCGATCCAGCTTAGAAGTGGAACCAACTATGAAGGTCCTCAGATGTCTGCTGATTCTGAGACGCCCCAAGATAGAGAGGGGATTGAAAGTGAAGGGATTGAGAAGAGTAAAGATGTGGATGAGTCTCATGCGAGTAAAGAGCTTGAAGATGAAGGCATTGAGAAGGGTGAGAGAGTTCCTAAGTGGAAGAAGGCAAAGGAAGCAAGGGAGAAAGTGAAAGAGACCGAGAGAGATGAATGGGGGGTACCCAAATCTGTGATACCCGTCCCATATCCACAACGCTTCATGAAAAAGAAGCTTGATGAGAAGTTTGCTAAATTCCTTAATGTTTTTAAACAATTGCATATTAATATCCCTTTTTATGATGCTTTGGAACAGATGCCCAATTATGCAAAGTTTTTGAAGGATTTGATCGCGAAAAGACGGCGAGTGGATGAGCCGAAGTTGGTGCAATTGAACCACGAGGTGAGTGCATTAGTGCACAAGGCGCTTCCTCCAAAGCTGAAGGATCCCGGGAGCTTCACCATTCTTTGTGATATCGGGAACGGGATCAAGAAAGGAGCGTTGTGCGACCTCGGTGCGAGCATCAATCTTATGCCCTTGTCGCTTTTCAAGAAGTTGGAAGGTGTTGAACTTCAACCCACAATGATGACGCTTCAACTTGCCGATCGGTCTATTACTAGACCTCAAGGTGTGGTTGAAGACGTCCTAGTGAGAGTTGGAGATCACATTTTTCCAGCCGACTTTGTAGTGCTAGAGATGGAGGAAGATGAGCACGTGCCCCTGATCTTGGGAAGACCGTTCTTAGCTACGGCGGGGATGGTGCTAGACGTGGCAAATGGGAAGATTACATTGAAGGTTGATGATCAAGAAGTGAAGATTTCCCTATATGAAGCCATGAAAGCACCCGAAGGAGGATGAGAGTTTGTATTGCATGGATGCCATTGATCCTAGTGTTGAAGACACACCTCCTATCCCTAATCCTTCTCATATTCATGAATTTTATAATCCTTCACTTGATAATTTAACCCATGAGCATTGTGTTCTTGATTATGTTGATAGGAACAAAGTGAAGAAGTTGAAGGATGAAGAGGTGAAAAGTGTGGACGTGATCCAGTTGGAAGGAAAAGGAGGAGTTAATAAGAAAAAGTCCAAATTCAAGAACCTGTTTGGTAAGACACCTCCATATAAAGGTGAGAAGGAGTTGAGACCCATAACACTTGGGGATGAGAGGAAAGCAAAAGAGCTCATGATGGAGGGGCATCAAGGAAAGACATGCAAGCACCACTCTTATGAGAGTAAGGGAGGTAAATTTGAGTATGATGTCCCATAAGCTCCTTTGAGCTCGGTTCGGCATGAGGACCTTAAAAATAGCGCTGAATGGGAGGCAACCCATTTTTATTTGCTTTTATTTGTTTTTAGTTTCTTATTATGTTATTAGGGTGTTGTTGAATCGTAAGTTTTAACCTCGTACTTGAGAGTTCATTTTGTAGGCTTGTCTCGAAGGAGTGCCAAATACGTGGAGATTGAAGGAACTCAAGCAAGGGAGTGTGCTACGTTTGAGAGAAACCGAATTGTTTGGTTGAGGTAACCCACAACCCCAAACTTAGACCTCTTCGCAAGGTCGAAGTTTGGGGGGTGGAGTTTTTTTTATGTTTCTTGTTACATTGCACCGGAGCACCCCTTATCTTTGAGTGTGTTTGGTTATTTGGAACCTTGAGATGCTCCTTGGGGTGATTTTGATCTGAGTCGCTATTGCATATTTCATGCCTATCAATCATCTTATGCTTGTTTATTGCTATCTTTGAGCATGATTTGATGAGTAGAGTAGATTTGTGGATTTGAGTTAGGGACTCTTTTGTGTGAGTAGTTGAGTTAGAGTGGATTTGAGAGAGAACTAGTATACTTACGAGTTTTCTTTTTGAGTGTTTGTGTGATAAGAGTGAGAATTCACTAGGACTAGCATGGATGTGAAAGTCGAGAGACTTGAGCCTTATGAGATTTCGATATATGAATGAATCTCTTCGTTTGTGAGTGAATCATCACCTTAGAGGATGCTAGAACTTGTGTGTGCTCTTGCTTCTTGATTGTGTCTAGTTTGATATGCCGAATAGGATCTTAGGCCATCTTTGATTTTATTGAGTCACTTAGCCAAAATTGTCCTTACCAATGACATTGAATCCCTTGTTCGCCCATTTGAGCCTAAAGCCTAATTTATTTGCTAGCACATATGAACACTATTCCAATTCCTAAACCTTTTTGTCCCAATTTGAGTAGAGAATAGGAAAGTGTGAATGTGAAGGGAGTAAATTGAGTTGAAAAAGGGAAAGGTTGTTTGTTGAGTGAATATGAGAAGAAGGTGTGATGAAGTTTTGAGATGTGGGAGAAAGAGAAAAAAAATTGAGAATGAGCAAAAGAAAAAAAAATGAACTCATGTGTTTGTGCGAAAAAAGAGAAAAAAAAATGAAGTGATTGAAAAAAAATGAAAAGAGTGAGAAAGAAAAAATTGAAGTATTGAGAGTATGGAATTGAAAGGGTGTTAATTGAACATGTTTGAAGTATTCTGTTCCTAATCTCGAAGTACCAAAGTTTGATTTTCTATTCTCCATTCACTTTAGTCACTTTACCATATATTGTTATCCCACCTGTCCAAAGAGCCTACATTACAACCTTGAGAAAAGTCCTTTTTGATTCGGCATTGATTTCTAGAGTACGGTCGAAGTTAAGAGCACTTACAAGCCTATGGCTGCCAATTTGTGTGATTGATTGTTTGAGTGAGTCCCTTGATCATTGTTATACACATGTGAGGAAGTGAAACACATCGTTGAGTGCACATCCATGTTTGATCTTGATGGTTCTTGCTGTTGTTGCATGAGTATAATGAAGGAAAGTGAGTGAGTATATGTGTGATCGATCGTTGAAGCTCGAGTTCATTTGCTTGCATGATTTGATTCTTTGACTCATTCCTAATAATTTCACTTGACTTATTATTTCGTTGCTTGAGGACAAACAACATGGTAAGTTTGGGGGGGGGTTGATTAGGCGTGAAATTGTCATGATTCGTCGCTCGTAATGCCCTTGTTTTGATTGATTTATATGAGTATTTAGAGTCATTTGAGTATCATTTTCATAAACTAATGAATTTGTCTCCTCGATGCTTATAGATGGATAGAGGGCGAAAAGAGGAGTTCGTAGGACTTTGAATCGACTCAAACGGATGCCCGGATGAGAAGATATGGAAGAAATACGAAAAATATTAGTTCGAGCGAGCAAAAGTGTCACTGGAGTACGCAAGTTGAAGGTGCTCGAGTAAACACTACTCAAGCACTCGAGTAGAGCACTCGATCCATGCCTGGTCGAGTAGACACTACTCGAGCACTCGAGTAGTGCACTCGAGCTGAGGGTGGTCGAGTAGATCTACTCGGGCTAAGGGGCTCGAGTACTTTTCGGGTTCTGGACAATTTCAACACTCGAGCTTGCATTGCTCGAGCACTATTTACTCGAGCTCTACTCGAGCAAGTCGTGGATTTTGGCCCGTGAAAGTCCGATTCGACCCGTTGCCTATTTATACCCCTTCCGAACACTTTTTTAGACACCACTTGATACCATACTACGTTTGGAGACTGAGTTTTGAGAGAGAGGAAGAGGAGAAGAGACGAGCAAGCTTACTTTTACGTTTTTTTTAGGTTTTCTTACGAGTTTTAGTCACGATTTTACTTTTTAGTTTCGTTTCTTCCTATCTTTTGTTCTGAAATACGTTGAGACTTCGTTTTGTTTAATTAATTTCAGTTTCTTCTTTTATATCTTAAAACCCTAGTTTATGTTTGATCTTTTCTTCGTTATAATTACCATGTTCATGTTCGTTACTTGTTTAATTGTTCTTGTTTACATAAAACCTATGTCTAGCTAAACCCTTGTATGCTTGGGGTAGGATGAACTCGTAGAAGTAGGTTGTGGGTACGTAATTAGGGTAACGTGTGACGTTAGGTTTTAATTCTCTTGATTAATGAATACTTAAAATCAATCTAGTCTTTGCCTTTGAATTTCGTTCGAAAAGTGTTAGAGAGAGGACGACCGTATCACTCTTTAACAACGAGTAGACTTAACTAGAGGGTTTAGGAAGGGTTAATTCATCTACCAGTTTAGCGAAGGAGGACGACCGCATCACCTTAGTTAAATTAGGGTCTCATTAATTAAGCACAATCTATTAACTTGTTAGTGGATTAGTGAAGTCGAGTGTTAGGGTAAAGTATTAGGGTTTAGAATCTTGAGCTTTCACCTTGCATTCTTTTACTTAGGTTATTTCTTGCGCGTCACAATTATTTTGATTATGTACCTGCTCCGTTAGTATACGTAGGGATTCCTATCCTGAGCATCACCATCTCTCATTAGAAAACAACCCTTAGTTAATTCGCTTCTTTAATTCTTTAGTTTAATTAGTTTAGTGTAGTTTTAATTAATCTTTTAAAAACTCAAAAACAACATTACACTCATATTAGCTACGACGCGTAGATCTTCAGGGATCTATTCGCATACATCTCATCTCGTGGGTTCGATATACTTGGCCGTTATACTTATTCTTACTACAGTGAACCCGTTCGCTTGCGGGGAAGCGACTAGTAGAAAGCTGGTATTTTCGCTTCAAGTCAGGTATTGCGATAGAATTAATGGTCAAAATTAGATTAGAGATTAATTTTAAATGACTGAAAATAGTTTTTTAAGTCAGTGAATTGAATTGAGTGAATGAAAGAAGATAATTTTTAAAATAAAGAGATGTGAACTTGTCACATAGATTTAAAAAACTTTGTCTATATAGAATACTAAAATAAGATATCAATATAAGATGAAGGGATTATAATTTCACTACATGTTATCAAGGGATCATGGGTTTTAGGAGACAAGAATTGTGGGGGATCAACCTCGAAAACTTCATTTATTTTTATTATATTCAAAATAACTAAAAGATTAATATGTATAGAGTGAAGAAATTGGTTCATATATATAATCATTAATAAGTAATCGTTATTTTTACTAAAGAGTATTAGTTGTTTTCATTGAAGGGTATGAATTATTTATATTGAAAAATACTAGTTTGTTTTCATTGAACGGACAAATTAGACAGGTGAGCATACTTTTAGTGGATGGAGGGAGTATTACTTTTCAGTGAAAACAATTAATATTTTTCAGTAAAAACAATTAATATTCTTTAATAAAAATAATTAATAATCTTCTACAATTCATTATGAACATTTTTACTCTATATTTTACTTTAAAAGATAAATTAATAAAAAAATTGAAGGGAAAGATAAATTAACAAAGATATCCATTGCATGAAAGAAAAAAAAAACTATCTACAGGTGAAGTATGAGATTAAAATACATTTGTCTGACTCGTGATTTGAGCATCTAATTAAAAATAGTAGATTTTATATGAAAATAATTTATGATAAGTTTATTATAAAATTGTTTTAAAATATCTAATATTTGATTAGGAGTATCGATAATTTCATTAGGATTTAGGAGTATTATTAATTTAGGTTAATGGTATTATATTATAAATGTTGTAAATTTTCTTGAATTAATGATACTCCTGATCAGATTATCGATACTCCTAATCAAATATTGGATATTTTAAAAATAATTTTATAATAAGTTCATCATTAACTATATTTATATAATACTTTGCCTTAAAAATATTGTAGAATCGATTATTCGTTACTTGTTTTATTTTATTAACTATTACAAGAAATATCTCGATCACTAAAAATACATATAAATTTAAATTTTATTTTATATTCATACAATTGTTCGCAATCGATAAAATATTGTGGCGAAACTTATTAGCCAATTAGGCATGCAGAATGCAATTTTGATTAGATAATTGATTAAATGATTATGCTCCTGATATTGCAGAATTTTGTACTTGCGAATAATGCTTTAAAATGATTTTTGCACCACTAGTGATAGTATATAATAAAATAAACATAAAAAATATTAAAAAAATCAAGAGCATCAATAAAGCTTAGCTAGTTTGGTGTGCTGAAATTGATGGTGATTAACTTTTGGGGAATTGTAATGAATGCAAGTGGCGACTTATCATGAGTTAAGCGGCACAAAAAGCTGCAAATGGCCTCCCACATACCCCAAATTAATCGGTTTGATTAATATTCACTTTATTCCTTTTTATCTTATTCATGTATGTAAATCAATTTTATTTATTTATTAGAATATCTAAAAAAAATTATACTCATGTTAAATTTATATAAATCATAATAAATATATTTTAGGAGTATTTAATTGGAATAAAAAGTAGTTAAATTTGTATTAGTATTGATATAGTAATAAATAAATAAAACAAAATTTTGCTTAAAATGAGACAATTAAATAGAAATAAATGGAATATTAAGACAAAAACTGTTAGACTGTATTTAATTAGAGATGGTGGTGAACGAGACGTGGATTGGAATGGAGATAGAGATGGTGGTGAAACAAGAAGGATGTGAGTAATCCCAATGAATAGTAAATATGTGTTTAATTAGAGTTAATGGGGTTTTATGTAAAATCAAAATTGATGTAATTATCTAATGTAATTGAAATTTATCACAAAAAAAAAAAAATATAGTAGAAGGGTACGTAAAATTGAAATAAATATTTATAGATTAATGCAAAATGTCAAGATAGATTTCCTTTTTACTTTAGTGTGTCTCAAATTATAGACCTATTTTCGTATTGAAAGCATAAATATTCTTCAATGGATCGAAAAGTCTCTATTTAACATACTTACTTTAAACAAAATTAAAATACTTAAATATTTAAAAAAAAATTGTTCATTTTGTGTAAGAGTAAAATAGGAATAATGTAAAAAAAAAAAACTCTATTAAATGCGTTGTATTTTGCTTTATATATTGTGTGTGGTGATTAGTGTGTTTTTATTATTTTTTTATTAAAATTATATAATTAATTAATTACATATCTATAATTAATAGATTATGGTTTTTTTATTTAAAATATATTTTATGCTTCTTATTTTCAATATTCATTAAGCTTCGCCAAGAAATCCTTAAATTTTATAACAAATATTCAAATTCAACATGAAATTTCAAAACTTACTATGTTTTGTACAGGGTTAAACATATTGATGTCAATAGTATAGGGTGTTAATTCAAACAAAGAGGAATTTTAGCTTAAAAACTTAATTCGTTTAGATTAATTACAAAAGGAAGCCAGTTTTTCAAAATAAAAGATAATTAGATTAGGAAGAATGGGGCGCATGACTTGGAAGGATAGAGTTGGTTTGAGTGGACATTTGATTTGAAAGCCAAACAAGAACGAAAATACGATTAATTAAATTTCATATATTTAATGTTTGTCGATATTTGAAAATATTTGCAAGAGTGATCATCAACCTGCTTTAAAAAATTTTTTTTTTTTTTTTTTGAAACTATTTGGTATTTAAAAAAAAAAATACAATCCTAAACACATGAACAAAGACGTTTAATGTAAGCGAGTGCCGAAACAATGTTGTTTAGACTCAATCCTACAGATGAAGTAAACAAATATGTCTGCAAAAATTAAAATAAATTATACATTATTTTTTTTAATAAAATCCAAAAATTAAAATTAAAATATAATTTTAGAAAAAATAGTAATTTAAATTGCAATTGAACCTTTATTAAATTATACTCCAAATTGAAATAAAGGAATTGAAAACTTGCGTACACGTCTCAGATTATAGATATTCCAACTTATTATTAATTAAGTGTATGCTGGCTTGCTGGGATTACCAAATATGGAACAACCTCGATTGTTTTAAGTGAATCTTTCCACGTGAAATGTCCCCCATAATATATCCATTTGAGTAGTACATTGTGTGTAATTTGTGTTATCGACATTGGTATTTTTAGTCCCTACGATCTTCCTTTTTCTTTTGTTAATCTTTTTTCGTTAAAACAAAATCTTCTTCTTTTTTCCTCACCTATCATTATCATTATGTTATTTAAATTTAATTATTAGTTAAACATTATTAAATATGTTAATGATGCTGAAATCACTAGAGAATTACTAATGACAAAGTATAGAGTGAAACTAGTTTATACATAAATCCGTGAAGGGTATTAGTTGTTTTCACTGAAAAATATTAGTTGTTTTACTGAAGAGTATTACTGATTTACACTAAAGAGTCTTAGTTATTCGGTGAAAATGAACTAAAACTCTTCAGTGTAAACCAATAATACTCTTCAATAAAAACAACTACTACCTCCGTCCCGGAACACATTGCGGAGTTCACTTTATCTTCGCATTTTAGCGAGTGAGTTGTTTATTAGTATTTGAAATGATAAAATAATTTTTAAGGTAGGGTATGATAGATCTACCTCTTCTCTATTATAAAGTAATTTTAAAATTACTTTATCATTTCAAATACTAATAAAAAATTCACTCGCAAAAACACGAGAGGAATAGTAGCCCCGCAATGTGTTGTGGGACGGAGGGAGTAATACTCTTCAGCGAAAACAACTAATACCCTTCAGTGATTCATATATAAATCAATTTCACTCTATACATACTCTTACTAAATATGTATGTCAGAATTCAGATTACTATATTAGGTGTGCAAGCGTGAAAAATGACTTTGAATTAAATTTTAAAAATTAGAATTATTTATTATACAATTATGGTTAAATTAAGAGATCGCTTGGTATATATGGTGCAATGAGGATGGAGTATGTAGGGGTGGAAATAGGCCGAGCCGAGTTAGGCTTCTCGTTGGACGGTCTGGGCCTGATATTTAATCTTTGGGCCTAAGCCTGACCTGTTATCTGTCATAGACTTTTTTCAGAGTCTTGGCTGTTGATAGGCGAACATCAACTAGATATGGAGCGAACAGTTATTGAAGTCTAAAACAAAGAAAATCACGATTTGGGCGCATTAACCAATCTGGGAGGTGTATGAAGTGACGAACAACTCTCCCGACGAACAACTAATGGGCGAACAGGTATTAAGGCCCGGGACCAAGAATGAGCCAACTGTGAAGTCATACATGACGAACAACTTGGTCAAAATATTATACAACAAATAGCCAAGGAGGAGTGTACAAGTGAACAAAGGACAAAGATCCCAAAGCCAAGCTGAACAAAGCCATAAGGCGAGCAACTTCCAAAGTACAACCTCAAGAGGCGAACAACTTTCAGTTGGAGAACCAACAAGATCAGTTAAGCCGACCTAGGCGAACAACAGTGAGTCCGAGATAAGGACCAAAGAAAACTTTGTAACTAAGGTTCAGCTTAGATAAGATCAGAGGGACACATGTCAAGCATGCAGGCTAGGGAGACCAAGAGTCTTAGACACCTCATGCTTGCTAGTCTCTATAAATAGTTGTTCTCCAGCTTATTTATGTAATTTTAAAAATTTCAGACTAAAAACACACATAAATTCACCCAAACTCACACATACACGAAATTATTTCAATTTCGATCTTCATATTACCCGAATTCGTTAACCCAAACCCCGATTTACCATTTACGGTGGTAATCATTCACACGTTATTGATTGGTGACGTAAAAACGGATTAAAACAGCCACTAATCCTCCCGATTAGATTCGTTCACCAACAATTTGGCGCTAGAGGAAGGGGTCGAACCTTCGGTTTAGTGTGATTACCCAAGAACTTCAAGTTGAAAACTTGAAGATTCAAAGGAAATCTCAAGAAATATTTGAAGATACAAACAAAAGTGTTCTTGGTGTTCTTGGTGTTCTTCAATTTATAAATTAAGAAGTAATTTAAATTGAAATGCCTCAATCTAAAGAGACCCAAGGATCACGTTTGTCGAAGAGAGCGTCTCAGACCCGAGCCACGTCGGCCGACCACCAGGACCGTGACCCAAAACATGCGAACAGGTCACAGCATACAGCCATAACACATAACCTCCCCCCTGAGATGGAGGCTTTGGCGAACAACCCCAACGAGTTGGCTAAAACCATAGCTGCTCTCCAGGCCCTCCAGAGGCAACAAGAGCAGGTTAGGCCAACACAAGCAAGGCCAAGGGACAAGTCCCTAGAGGTTGTTAGGCCCAAGACTACCAGGGGCGAGCAGCGAGAAGTTGATAGTGCTCAAGTCAGACGAAATAAGGGAAAGGCCAAGGTGGTCGACCAAAGAGAAGTACAGGCTGAGTCTGGTCGCGGACGAACAACTATGTCTAGCCATGGAACAACACGTTCCAGTGCCCAAGACAGGCTTAGCCAACCCCATCAACGAGAAGCTGCTCGCCGGGGAGCAGAAGATGGGCGAGCAACTTTTGATCAGCCTCGCCCATCAGTCCATGAGAGACTCACCCAGTCAGCCTTTAGGCGCCTTGGGCCAAATGCGGCGAACAACATTAGGAGGCAAGTCCAAGAAGTGCCCACTCCAAGCGAGGGACTGCGACGAGCAGAAAGGTTAATGCCTTTGCTCGCCGAACAGCCACCAAGTCAGGGGGCACCTCTTGATGAATTATCAAGCCTAAGGAGGGCTGTGGAGAACATGCAAGGGCAACTAGACCAACAGAGGGGGATGGGAGCGACCAGCATGCCGTCCTCACCTTTGGCAGCCCACATTTTGAAGGCCCCGATCCAGAAAAAGGTTCAATTCCCAGCAAGCATTCAATATGAGGGCATTACTGACCCCCGGGTCCACTTATCAAAGTATACGGACTACATGGTCTCCGTAGGGGCCAGCGACGCCACCCAATGCCGGAATTTTCCATTAACATTAGGCGATCGGGTTCACAAGTGGTTTTCATCAATGCCGCCGGCATCAATCCACTCGTTCATTCAGCTAAGTCGAGAATTTCTCTCTCACTTTTCAACGGCGGGGTCGTATCTTTCCCAAAAACATCGGCTATCAGATTTAAGACAAAATGATGATGAAACTGACCGGGCGTTTATGGAAAGATTCGATAAAGTTTTGCTAGAAGGAGAACCAGTGAGCGAAGATACAAAGATCGTCGCTGTGATGGCCGGATTGAAAAAAGGGTCGAAGTTATGGAAGGAGGTACGTCTGAAGTGCCCAAAGACTTATGCCGAGTTCAGAAACCAAGCTGGCATTTTCGTTTCCATGCACGAGGCCCTACAAACAAATTTAGGGGAGAACAAAGCTGATCCTAAGGAGAATAACAAAAAGCCTGTCGGGACAAGCTACAGGGTCCCGAAAAACATGAAAGCATTCACTGAAGGATCGGATTTGAAGGAAAAACTGAACCAAGTATTGACAGTATCAGTAGATACTGTGTATGAGAGCGTAAAGGAGAAAGAGTTGCTCTCCCCACCACGTAAAATCCGTCAGGATACTGGCAAACTCAACCCAAACAAGTACTGTGCCTACCATCAAAGTGTGGGGCATTTTACAAGTGAGTGTCGAGATTTGCTCAAGCAACTCTGGCGATTTTATGAGGAGGGAAAGCTCTCTGATTTCGTTAAAAGGCAACCTGGGAAAAGAGCTCGGGAGAACAACTCAGAAGACGAAGAGGATGGTCAACCTCAGAGAAACAGCAGACCCGGGCGACCAGTACCCAATATGCCAGCTCAACCTTTAGAAGACCTGTTCATGATGGAACCCGCAGGTCCCGCGGGAGGATGTTTTGACGGACAACCACCCGACTCTAATCGAAAGAGGAAAGCGGAGTTACGAGCGATTGGCCAAGTGCAAGAAATGGGAGTTAAGCCGTCTATCATGCAAACGGCGGAATTAACTTTCACCGAAAAAGACCTTGAAGGCGTCTTAACACCACACAATGATTCGCTCGTAATCTGTGCAAAGATTATGGGGACCAGAGTCCACAGACTGTTGGTGGACACCGGAGCCTACACGAACATCTTATTCAAGAAGACCCTCGATAATCTGGGAGATTATTCGGGTTATGTTCGAAATACAACACATAGAATTGTAGGTTTCGGAAATGCTGTGACAACGCCGTTGGGAATTGTAACATTAGCTGTACAACTTGTAACGGCCAATGAACCCGAAAGAAATATAACAAGAATGGTAGATTTCTTGGTTGTAGACCAGGAGTCGACCTATAACGGGTTTCTTGGCCGACCTTTTCTTAATGAATTTAAAGCTGCGTGTTCCACTTACCACTATTGTTTGAAATTTCCAACAGCTAGTGGAACAGGCACAATTAAGGGAGACCAACGGAGAGCACGAGAGTGCGTTCAACAGCTACGAGCAAAATTTGTACAAATATCCATGATGGAAGCAACAAGTTATCCCATCGACGAACCATCAATACTAAACAATATGATGGACATAGACGACCACATGGATGCGGACGAACAGCACTTGAACGAACAAGTGTTGGACGAACAACTCGTTACCACCCGCGGGGAACCTCCATCTGACGAACAACAAAGGGGTGATGACGAACAACCTTCAAAGGAAGACTTGGAGGACCAACTACAAACGAACAACAATGGGACGGAGCCAACTGATGATCTAGAACCCCGCCTGGGGGCAGAACCCATGGACATCGAAAATGATTCCAACCCTGAGGAACCCATACTTGATCCCCGTTGGAAGGGACAAAAACGACGAGCAACTCCAGTCGAAGAGCTGGAGGCGTTCAAAGTTAATCCCGACAACAAAGATCTTGAATTATTCATAGGATCAGAGCTCCCAGAGCCTTACAGATCCCGAATGAAAGAATTCCTCACCAAGAATCTAGATGTCTTTGCTTGGTCTCACGCAGATATGGTGGGGATAGATCCGAAACATGCTTGCCACAGGTTGAACATAAATCAAGCAAGGAAGCCCGTCCATCAAAAGCGGAGGAAGTATGGCCCAGACAAATACCAAGCCTTGAATGAAGAAGTTAAGAAGTTGCTAGACAACGATCTCATTCGACAAGCACTCTGTCCACAATGGGTAGCAAACCCAGTACTCGTGAGGAAACCAAACGGGACCTGGAGGCTATGCATAGATTTTACGGATCTAAATGCAGCATGCCCGAAGGACAATTTTCCTCTCCCACATATCGATCAATTGGTGGACAGCACTGCAGGTCACGAGATGTTAACATTTATGGATGCTTTCGCTGGGTATCATCAAATTCCTATGCATCCAGATGATCAGGAGAACACGGCGTTTTATACAAACAAAAACTTGCTGTGTTGGAAAAGAATGCCTTTTGGCCTCATAAATGCCGGAGCAACATATCAAAGACTGGTGAACAAGATGTTTGATCAACAAATTGGAGACACGGTTGAGGTCTACGTAGACGATATCGTTGTCAAAAGTCCCAAGAAGGAGGACCATCTTCAACATCTGGCTCAAGTGTTCGAAATTCTTCGACACTATAACATGAAGTTGAATCCAAAGAAAAGTAGCTTTGGAGTCCATTCAGGGAAATTCTTGGGTCATCTTGTTAGCCAGCGGGGAATTGAGGCCAATCCTTCAAAAGTTAAAGCCATCCTGGATATGCAGCCACCACGTTCAGTGAAAGAGGTGCAAAGACTCACCGGGTGCCTAGCAGCGTTGAACCGGTTCATATCCAGGTCGGGGGACAAGTGCCGTCCATTCTTCGAGGCCGTCAAAAAAGGAAAGTTTGCATGGACTAACAACTGCCAGGCGGCCTTCGATCAACTTAAAGACTACCTGGGAGATGTCAAAATCTTATCAAAACCAGTCCCAGGAGAAAAGCTCTTTTTATATTTAGCCGCATCAGAAGTTGCCATCAGCTCTGTTTTGGTGCGCGAAGACGGCAAATTCCATCAACCAATTTATTACGTCAGCCAGGCTTTACACGAAGCAGAGATCAAATATGCTCCAACCGAAAAGCTGGCGTATGCTTTGGTTATGAGCGTGAGAAAGTTACGACCATACTTCTTTGACCATCAAGTCGAAGTTCTAACAACTTTCCCGCTCAGGCAAATTCTCCATCGCCCCGACACGGCAGGTCGTCTCTTAAGATGGTCACTGGAGATTGGCCAATTTGGGGTGACCTATGCTCCTCGAACTGCGATCAAAGGGCAAGCATTAGCCGACTTTATAGTCGAACTAACTTTCCCACCGGATCCGACGAGAGGACTTGATCATCCTTGGCATCTCTATGTGGACGGGTCATCAACCAATATAGCCTCGGGGGCAGGAGTAGTATTAATAAGTCCAAACAGACAAGTATTCACCTCGGCAATCAGATTTGGTTTCATGGCAACCAACAACGAAGCTGAGTATGAAGCTCTTATCGCTGGTCTCCACCTATCCCTTGCAGTTGGTGTCAGACGCTTGCAAATATTTGGCGATTCACAATTGATCGTGAACCAAGTCCGAGGTGAATACGAAGCAAAAGATGATCACATGATCGAGTATCAACGGATTGTTGCTCACCTGATGTCCATGTTGCAGCAAGTTTTCATACAGCAAATTCCAAGGACGAGCAACACTCAAGCAGACGCACTTGCCCGACTAGCAACAAGTGAAGGCCCCATAGAGTTGGCAGATATTATAGTTACAAAGATGAAAGATCCATCAACAGTAAGTTATAATGTCAACCAACTCGACGATCAAACCAGTGAAGAAGAAGACTGGAGAACAAGTATAGTCAAATACTTGAAAAATGGGAAAAAACCAAACAACCCTTTTGAAGCTGCCAAGCTAATAAAGCGAGCCGCCAGATATACTCTGGTGGGCGAGCAACTTTACAAAAGGGGAATATCAATCCCACTTCTCAAGTGTTTGCCTAGGGGGCAAGGGCAAGCAGTGCTTGAAGAGATACATGCTGGAGTATGTGGAAATCATACTGGGGGGCAAGCTTTGGCATACAAGACAATCAGACAAGGCTATTATTGGCCGACTTTACGTCAGGATGCAATCAAAAAAGCCAAAACTTGCCATCAATGTCAGATTTTTGCCCCAGGCATCCATACCCCGGCTCAGGAACTTGTGTCAGTATACAGCCCATGGCCTTTTGCAAGATGGGGGATGGACATCATTGGTCCTTTCCCGGCTGGGGTTGGAAATGTTCGATTCGCCGTCGTGGCAGTCGATTATTACACAAAATGGGCGGAAGCAGAGGCCATGATGAATATAACACAGCAGAAGATGATCAACTTTATTTGGAAGAACATTGTCTGTCGTTTTGGAGTTCCACAAGCAATCGTGACAGACAATGGTCCACAGTTTGATGGACAAGAGTTGAGAGAATTCTGTACGAAGTGGGGGATCAAGAAACATTACTCCACACCTTATCACCCCCAGTCAAATGGACAAGTTGAAGCCGTAAATAAAATCATAAAGCATACGTTAAAGGTGCGACTGGCGGAGAGTAAAAGCAGTTGGTCTACAGAACTTCCGGAAGTCTTATGGGCATACAGAGTTTCTCCCAGGTCAAGCACCGGAGAAACACCCTTTGCAATGGCTTTCGGGACAGAGGCTGTAATACCAATTGAGTTAAAGGCCACTACATTTAGGACGACCAACTTTGATGAACAGGCGAACAACTCTGCTCTAAATGCTGAATTGGATTTGCTCGAAGAAAAAAGGTTGAATGCCGAGCTAAAAAATGCCACATACAAGCAGCGAGCAGAACGTTACTATAATTCCCATGTAAAAGTTAGGGAATTCAGAGTTGGAGATTTGGTTCTAAGAAAGTTGCTCGCCCAACCTCCAGGTGTATTGGGACCAACTTGGGAGGGCCCATATCGAATTACAGAAAAATACGTCAATGGCGTATACGATATTGAGGATCTGGAAGGCAAGCCGGCCCAATACTCCTGGAATGCTGTACATCTAAAGAAGTACTATCAATAAAGTTGGGCGAACAAATGTCTTGGGGGGCAAGGGATGCGTATGAGTTGAAGGAAGGCTAAAAACTTGCCTAATTTTTTAAACAAAATTTTTTCTTAAGTATAGATTCAAAAGTTGCTCGGCACGTTGTATAGTCTGGTGCTAGTGCTTTTGATTTTATAGATAGAGTTGCTCGGCAAAAAATATTATAAGCGAGCAAGTTTTAGTTTGTGTTTTAAAGCTGTTCGTCGGATTGTATATGATAGTGATGGACAGTCTTATAACACTTGTAATTATTTTGCGATGTAAATATAATAGTTGTTCGTCAAAAGAGGAAAAGTCCAAAAGCTCGAGGTACAAGTCCATTCAAAGGTTGTTCGTTTTATAAATGAACAAGACCTAAGGACCAAAGCCACTTAAAGGTTGTTTGTTTTTTAAAACGAACAGAACCTAAGGCTAAACCCTGATTCCACTAAAGGCAAAGTTCAATTCGAACAAAAGCCCAATACTATATGTTATAATTGTAAAGGCATTGACAGAAATGTAAAGGCAATTAACATATATAAGAAAATGAGCGAACAAAAGAAAGACGTCCATTAATCAAAGGCATTGAGCCTCAAAAATAGTACAAGCTGGAAGCAGCCATTACTAGTACTACAAAAAGGTACGAGCAACTATTACAAAAGAGATGAAGAAAGAGCTAAGTCCTAAAAATTACTGTTGCTCGACGGGAGGAGGATCTTGAGATTGCTCGGCAGGAGGGTCGACAATCATGTCTCGAGCAAGGTCTTCAGCTGCCTTATCCTCCGCCTCTTTAGCAATTTGCTCGTCCGCGGCAGCCGGCTCATCTCCTTGCTCGCCTTCATCAACTGGAGGAGGAGGGTGGGTGATGGAAATACTGGGGTCAAGTTTGTCAAGTTTAACCCCTAGTACGGCCAAGTCCGCCAGCTGAATTTCGATGTTGTTCGGCGGTGGATAGTGCTCCATAAATTCATTCAAGTCCTTGGCCATTTCTTCCACCAGGTCCTTGAAGTCGTAGGCATCAGCCGAGCGGATGCTATCCGCATAGGCACAAATATATCCAAGGTTGGAGATAGGACCGGTGCGAGCTTGAACCTCCTCTTCAAGTTGCTCTCGGGTGAAGAGGTTGGCTTCGGCCTCCCGAAGACGAGCATTTTCAGCTTTGAGCTCGGCAATCTCTTGTTCAGCCGCAGTCAATTTCTTCTCCCCCTCGCCGAGCAAAACCTCCTTATCCCCGAGCACGGCCTCTTTGTCCTTCAGTTCTTTGGACAAAACTTGAATTTCTTCAAGGCGCTTGTGCTCAGCATCAATGTAAACATTGATCTGGTTGTTGAGGCGAGCAATTTTAGCCTCGTACTGGCCGACCAGGCCGTCCTTTTCTTTAGTAAGCTGTCGAGCAGTATTCGCATAAAGGCGAGCAGACTCTTCTTGCTCGGCAACTTGGGCAATTGCCCTTTGGGCAGTAACGAGGCCATTGGCGACGAGCATCATGGAGAGGTGGAGATTGTCCATTTGCCCCTGTTGGAGGATGGCTTTGTCCAACGGACGCGTCCAGGCTCGGGCGACCAACTCCGTCGCCTTGCGAACATGCTCGCCAGGAATCTCCCTTATGTTAACGGGAGTCTTCGAGCAAGCGTACTGATGTACAACACTTGCTCGACCAGGATAATCGTCAGCACGATATCTGCGAACAAGAAAGGAAAGGATACTTAGAAAAATAATAATGATGAATCTTGCTCGGCAGAAGCTGATATGGACTTACTCCTTAAATTTCCGATCATCCCAACCCAGATGGGTGAGATCCTCGGGGCCGCGACCAGAAATGGAATCCTTGCTCGCCTTGCCTGATCTTTCCACAGGCTCAATGGAGCGACGAGCAGCTTCCCCCTCTGGACGAGGATGACTCTGGCCAACTTTCTCTTTCCCCTTACCTGCAATGGGGACGTCGTGGGCCAGCGGAGTCCCATCCGCCTTCTTTAGGCGTTTCCCCGCGCGGGGGGGAGAGATTGGTGAAGACGGCTGGGCAGGGGCTGGAGGAGCAACGGGCCGCGGGACTTTGGCCCCCTCCGCCTTGTTCGTCATCCCCAGAATCTTTGTGGGCGGGTCACCTCTCCTCTTCCGTCCCTTTTGAGGCGCCATCTCGAAGACTCTTTGTTCGAGGAGTGCAAAACTGGGGGGAATCGCAACGGTGACTTGCTCGGCTAAAAAAAAAAAAAAAAAAAAAAAAAAAAAAAAAAAGAGTTAGACGAGCAAGTTGTAAAAGTATAGTGACGAGCAAAAGTAGAATCAAGAGTTAGAAATTTTTCATACCTGGGGGCACTTCCGCTTGTGCTTCCAAGTGATGAGGGTAAGGAAACAAGCGAGCAGCTCTCAGGCACCTTCCCTCACGTAAATACTCGGTGGTCCTATCTGCTTTGTTGCGAAGGCCGACCAGACAGGAGGTGAATAGAAACTCTGAGCCGATCTCTTCTCCTTCCGAATTCCACTTGAGCAGTCGAGGGCCTGCGAGCAAACAATAAAAGTTAAATTAGAACAGTACAGTTCAAGGGCGAACAAGAAAATAATCTTACGTTTAAATATCCCATAAGAGGCTGGGGAATTTATTCGTCCATCACCACCGTGTGGACCAGAAGATGCTCGCCAGTCACCCCCAACAAAAAAGAAGTGTTGCTTCCAGTCACGAATTTTGTTCGGCACACCTTCCACCATCTTCAATCCTGTCCTGGCCTTGAGGTAGTAGTAACCTTCCTCTCCAGGAGGACATCTTGTGATCGTCATAAGGTAGTTGATCTCTTCTGCAGTTATGCTATCAACATACCCCTCTAGTGCGAACAGACACATTGTCCCCAACAGGTTCATCCATCCGATTGGAGTGATTTGGGTGATAGCAAGGTTGGTCGCCTCTAGGAAACGACCAACAACGGGTGGAAGAGGCAATCTCAATCCTGCGATCAGAGTATGAATGTTGATCGCCGTGCATCCTGGAGGTGGGCGATCAGCTCTCTCTTTTCTCTTGGGAGCCCACATATGAATATCGTAGGGAATCTTGTAGGTCTCCCGGATCGAATCCAGTTCATGCTCGCGAACAACGCTTTTGATCTTGCTCGCCTGGTACTCAGTCTTCACCAGATCCAATACTTCTCTTTCTGGGCGAACAAAGTTGTTCGCATACTCCTCAGTGTATGCTCGCCATTCAAAAGGCCGAGCAACTCCAGTTGGGATCTTATTTTCCGTCATTCTTGGTGAGGGGAACCCTATTCCTTCTAGAAATTCGCGAGTTAGCTCGTCAAAAAATGGATCTTCTGATTCAGCGCTGGATGAAGAATCGTTCTCCGAATTTCTGCTCGCTGCGATCACTATTTCTCTCCCAGATGGGCGGGCACCAGTATCCTCAACTGAACGAACCACCGAATCCACGTGAGGATCCGATGCCGAGGAAATCTCGAAGGGAGGTTGATCGATGGGGGCCGCGATTGGAAAGAGTGGATCAAGAGTCTCCTCAGATCTGTTGCTCGAGTGCGAAGACATGGAAGAAAAAGGGGAGAAAAGGAACCAGACGACGGCGTTTCGTCGGAGAAGACGGCGGTGCGAAAACCCACACGGCGGCGATGGCGTTTTCGAGAAAATAAATACAGAAGAAGATAGAAGAAGAAGAATAGCTACCTGGGATTTAAAATTTGAAGCCAAATACTGAAGGACGGATGCCGGAGAGCTTGAAATCGCCGGAGGAGGATGGAAATCGCCGGAGCACTGTAGCAAGAGGGGGAAAAGTGGGAAAATTTTCAGTTTTCCCACTATTTATACCCCAAACAAAAACGGGGTCCCAGGCGTAATTTTCCGAAAGTTCTGGGGCTCAATTGAGAGAAAACGGGGTAAATTCCGAGCTAAACTAGAAATTGAAGGGCCTATAAGCAATTATAGGGGCGCGTGGCCTCGGGGTTGCTCGCGCGTGAACGGCGCGCAATCATTACGCTGGCGTCATCTTCGTACAACTCCCAGACCTCGGGAAGACGAAACGACGGACCATATGATGCTCGTCCAGACCAATGATGTTCGTCCCAACCCTCATTATTTTGATATCCTAACTATAGTTGCTCGCCACAAAGTTACTCGTCTGATGCAACATCTAGTCAGGATAGGGGGCAATTGTTGATAGGCGAACATCAACTAGATATGGAGCGAACAGTTATTGAAGTCTAAAACAAAGAAAATCACGATTTGGGCGCATTAACCAATCTGGGAGGTGTATGAAGTGACGAACAACTCTCCCGACGAACAACTAATGGGCGAACAGGTATTAAGGCCCGGGACCAAGAATGAGCCAACTGTGAAGTCATACATGACGAACAACTTGGTCAAAATATTATACAACAAATAGCCAAGGAGGAGTGTACAAGTGAACAAAGGACAAAGATCCCAAAGCCAAGCTGAACAAAGCCATAAGGCGAGCAACTTCCAAAGTACAACCTCAAGAGGCGAACAACTTTCAGTTGGAGAACCAACAAGATCAGTTAAGCCGACCTAGGCGAACAACAGTGAGTCCGAGATAAGGACCAAAGAAAACTTTGTAACTAAGGTTCAGCTTAGATAAGATCAGAGGGACACATGTCAAGCATGCAGGCTAGGGAGACCAAGAGTCTTAGACACCTCATGCTTGCTAGTCTCTATAAATAGTTGTTCTCCAGCTTATTTATGTAATTTTAAAAATTTCAGACTAAAAACACACATAAATTCACCCAAACTCACACATACACGAAATTATTTCAATTTCGATCTTCATATTACCCGAATTCGTTAACCCAAACCCCGATTTACCATTTACGGTGGTAATCATTCACACGTTATTGATTGGTGACGTAAAAACGGATTAAAACAGCCACTAATCCTCCCGATTAGATTCGTTCACCAACATTGGCCTGACCTTTTTAATAAATAGGTCAGGCCTGAAAGCCTTTTAGGGGCCTTTTTAATCATGTTTACAAAATTATATTCAATAATTATATTATTATTAAATCATAACAATTAACTCTTTAAATCTTAAAATGAAGATTAAAAATAATTTACCAAAGAATTATCAAATAATAGCAAAATAAAAAATTCAAATAATATTTAGCAATATTTTTACACACACATATATATATATTAAATATTTATTATATTATATTTTATTATTATATATTACATTATATTATATTATATATATATATATATATATATATTTAGTATAGTTAAATAGGCCGGTCTGTTGGGCTTAAAAGGCTTACAGAAAAGCTCAAGTCTGGCCTATTTAAATAAATAGGCTTTTAAAAAAGCCTGAGCCTGGCTCATTTGTTAAACGAGCCGAGCCGAGCTAGGCTTTAGGTAGGCCGAGCTGTAGGCCCCTGTCGGGTAGCCTGACCTATTTCCACCCCTAGGAGTATGTGAATAAAGTATAATTGATCATTCTTATTATAAATTCCAATTTTCCATAAAAAAAATATGGACAAAATACCCTCTAACTTGGAAAATGGATATCATTCTTACTGTTCATTCTTAATCTGATTAACTTATTTGTTACTCCCCATTTTAAAATAAGTGTCATTTTAGAGTTTATATTTTATTACAAAATAAATATCGTTTTAACTATTTTTTCACGTTTTTTCCTGATTTACCCCGAATTCGAATTCAAAATATAAAAGACTTTTAAAAATTATATTAAAATATAACATATTTGTTAGGAATTATAAAAATATAATAAATTTTTTAGAGATTTATGTGGGTATATATGTAAAAATTTATAATAATAAGAAATTTCTATAACAACACTTGTTTTGAAACGGATGTAGTATTAAATATAATTAAATAAGCTCTTTTTTTTTTTTGTGGATATCAATAAACTTTATATAGAGTTTAAACAACAATATTTCTTTTGATATCCGTCTGATGTGATTTATTATTGTTATTTTTTTATTTTTTTACTTTCATATGTTCCTAATTATAAGCTTGTTATATTATTCAAAATATTAAATATTTCTCCATGTACAAAAATGTCATTATTTAGTACACTAATAAAATATGATATAATAACTAAAAATAATTTTGCTAAGGATAAAAATTAGATAATTTTTTTGTTAAGGATAAAATAAGATAAATATATGGAAATTTTATATTTTCAATAATATTTAATATGCTTGTTAATCTGGAATTTATCCATGCATATTTTAATTATACATAAAAGAATATTAAATAATAGTGGTATTAATAGTGCGTGGAATCATGTGCAATGATTGTTCGAACAACTGCATGTTCCCATCGTCAACTAGAATTTACCATCCGTTAAAAATTTCAGAATCAAATAATATTTCACATCGGATTTACAAACAAGGGTCATGAGATTTGTAAAGTTGGACAACATTTCAATTGGTATTTGATATGAGGGCTTTTGGGAAAAACCCTAAAACAAAACCAAAGCGAACAATATCATATCGATAGAAGCTCGAGGTCCATCCCGCTAAGTTTCACCAAATTAGTATAAGAGTCATGATCAGCAATGAATCGATGGTATCGAATAAAAAAAAAATGACCCAGGTGAAGCAATAAGGTTCTTTCCAGGTTGAGTGGAGTTGTCTCATCCCCTTTGTTTGAGGGGATGATTGTTAGGGATAAACAATATACTACACCGAATTCACGAGAGAGGATCATGAGACTTATAAGGTTGGTCAATACCTCAATTGGTATGAGGCCTTTTGGGGAAAACCCAATAATAAATCTGTGTGGGTTCGGTCCAAAACGGACAATATCAATTATTAATGTACTTTTTATCTCCAATTATTAATAAATTAACTTACTTCTAATTTTACATTAAAATTCATTTTAGGCATTTTCCATTTCCAATAAAAAAAAAATCAACTCAAGTTGAACTTCAAGCCTACTGTATAAACTCTCCAATCCGAATGGTTGATAACTTTACTTTAAATATTTGTCTTTTCTATTATGTTTAACACTCCCTCTATTTTTTATTATTTGATATTTTAGAGTATTATTATTATTATTAATTATTAATTATTTAATATATATATATATATATATATATTCCATTTACTCCACATGCATCCCATAAAAATTCTTATAATTCTGAATTTATTTTACTAATTAATTAATGAAGGATAAATTTATCATAAGTCACTCATATGATTCTTAATTTCACTAATAGATTATAAAAAAATAAAAAAGGAAGGAGTATTGTATTCAAACCCTAATCTAGAGAAAGATATGATGTCGAGTTGATGGTCATATTAATTTGGACAAGTTCTGAATGACACTATTATTAGCATTAAAATTGCCGGCAAACTACCTCATGTTGCCAAACCCAGACAAATTTGTACTGCCATCACAGGCTTTATTTTTTATTGTGGTAAGTATTTTTCCTTTAATATGTTTGAATCTCATTTTTTTCTTTTATTATATTAAATCATTTTGGCAATATGGTATACAAAATTTATTTATACATAACACGTGTCTCCTCCGAACCACGATTACTTTTACATTTATCTTATTGGTATGTTCCATAATTATTTTCATACTCCAAAATGAAAAAGAGTAAGTCTCTTGTGCATTTGGTGTATGATTTTCAATGTAAACTTTTCAGTGTAATTTAGACTAACTTTTCAGTGTAATTGGGACTAACTTTTCAGTGTATACATTATCAACTGTTGAGTGAGTGCACCGTGCACCTGGTGCATATGAGACTTTGCCAAAGAAAAATTCACTCTCATAAAAATTAATAAAACATAAAGTTATCATTATTTTATTCAATCTTACACTCACATATATTTTTTATGTGTCACTCTCAAATGTAAATAAAAAAAGTGGGACGAAGAAAGTAATACTTATGAAACGAGGTCCTGTCAAATTAAAAGGAGGCTTTCATATGATCTTGATGGTTTTTCAATTTTACACGTGACGAATTAATTGCACAAGCATATTATTCATTATATTTATTGATAGTTAAATCCACTTAATTCTCGAACAATTGTCCAGAATGGATTGATTTGTACTTGTATTAACAAAATGCACGTTCCCTTTATGAATATTGATTCTACTCATCAAAAGTTGCTCCTGCGAAACATCCTAAAACGATAAACAAATTGGGACAAGGGAGCAAATATATTGTAATGTTATTGTTTTTTTAAGTATAGGTAATACAACTGCCATTTTTGGGGGAAATAATCATATCGACAGATTTTTAATCTCTTTCTTCATTTGTTCTTTTTTTTCCAAAATAAAAAATAAAAAATGTAGGTAGTACATGCGCTGTTGGGCCTAAATGAATGTTTAATGGGCTGGAATTAAGCCCAACTTGTCGAGCTTAGCGGGCTGCAATAACATTATATTTGTTGTGTTCTGTTTAGGCTCCAGTTATATACGGTCTCATGTTTTGTTAATATACTCCTCTTACAAAATGAAAAATTTAATAGTTCAAATATGACAAAGTATAGAGTGAAACTGGTTTATACATAAATCAATGAAGGGTATTAATTGTTTTCATTGAAGAGTAATAGTTGTATTTATTGAAGAGTATTACTGATTTACACTAAAGAGTCTTAGTTGTTAAGTGAAAATGAATTAAGACTCTTCAATGTAAACCAATAATTCATATATAAATCAATTTCACTCTATACATACTCTTCAAATATATACATTTTGGAAAAAAAATTATTAATTTCTTTGGTTTTATTTTTTTCCAAATACTTTTTTGGAGAGCGTATTAACAAAACATGGGACTGTATATGGCCTAAGTGTTCTGTTTATTCATAAGGCCGAAGGCTGGATCCAATTCAAGGCCAAAGCTCCAGTGCATCCATGATCAAGGAAAGCAAATAACAAAAGTACAAACGAGAATGGGTTCCTTACCTTCGACATATACATAATTATGAGTATGTATATGGGGTGGAATTGGTTCATACATGAATCATTGAAGGGTATTAGTTGTTTTCACTGAAGGGTATTAGTTGTTTTCGTTGAAGAGTCTTAGTTTGTTTTCACTGAACAACTAAGACTCTTCAGTGTAAATAAGTAATATTCTTCAGTGAAAACAACTATTACTTTTTAGTGAAAACAATTAATACCCTTCAATGATTCATATATGAACCAGTTTCACTCTATACTTTGTTCATAATTAAATATTACTCCTTTTATCCCTTAATAGATTTCACACTCCTTTTCATGACGTCTCATATTATCTTTCACACCCTTAAAATAGAAATAAAACACTACCACAATACTCACTTTATTTCATAACAACTTTCATTTATTGGCTAAAAAAATCAATAAAGTGACATTTCTTAAAAAATGTGTCGCCGTACATATAAGATCTATTAGGGGGCGGAGGAAAGTATATATACAAGAAATGATATATGTAATGCACGGTTAGTATATCTAATTTTAAATTTATATTTACAAACCGTATAATTAAAAAATAATAATTATGTAAAATATATTCTAATATAAATAAATATAACAATAAATACTAAAATTTGTTATAAAAAAAATATATATATGTGAGATGATCTCAAAGAAATTAACTATTGAGAAGATAAAATGTCCAAATTGATGTTAGATGAATCAGGTGGAAATGCATACTCACATGATACATGCCTTATTTTTAATCTTCAACATAATAGATGTTCGCTTATTAAAATGATGGTTGTTTATTTTTCTTTCTTGTTTGCAAAAGCTGATAACTACATTCACTTGATATTATTGAAATGTATGATTAAAATGATGGTTGTTTCTTTAGCTTTCTTGTGTACACAAGCTGAAAAACTAGCTTATTAATTCAAAATTTTACAAAAAATATTAATTATGTCCAAATTTGAGTGTTTGAAAGTAAGAGATGAAGAGAGAAAGTTAAGACTAGATGGAAAGCAGCCGTTGTCCATAAATACAGCTCCTCCTTGACCTAGAGAGATAGAAAGAGAGGGAGATTTGGTGGATTCATTAGAAATGGAAAGAGTGAAAGTATTGATGTTTCCATGGTTGGCTAACGGCCATACATCTCCAATGCTAGAGCTAGCAAAGAAACTTTCACACACAAACTTATTCGATATATACATTTGCTCAACACCTGCAAACCTGAATTCATTCAAGAATAAAATGAGTGACAATTATATACATCTCTTGGAGCTCCATCTCCCTGAAGACGAACTTCCAGCTCACTCCCACATAACCAATTGCCTCCCATTGCACCTCCACCCCACTCTCATGAGACTCCTCGAAAAGGCGAAACCCGATTTCTCGAATCTCCTAAAAACCCTACAGCCTCAATTGTTGATCAACGATGTTGTGGTTGGATGGGCACGATCAACCGCCGCTCAACACAACATTCCTATCGTTACATTCTCCATCTTCCCTGCAGTTGCATGGTCATATTTCTTGCACGTGGCTCGCCTTCCGGGGGTCGAGTTTCCTTTTCCAGCTATCCGTTTGTCGGAGTACGAGATGTTGTCTATGCCCAAGGCTTCGGAGAAAGATGATCAAGGATTGACGATGATGACGATCGTGAATAGCTCCAGAGTGATTGGGGGGAAATATATGGACTATGCTAGTGAGTTAATGAAGGGGTTGAAGATCACACCCACTGGTGCATTGGTTCAAGATCCCGACGATAATGATGATGATGACGCTGAGTGCATCGAATGGCTCAGGAGAAAAGGCTTGTGTTCGAGCGTGTTGGTGGCCTTCGGGACCGAGTATTTCTTGAAAAGGGAGGAGATTGAAGAGATAGCACATGGGTTGGAGATGAGCGATGTGAACTTCATATGGGTGATTAGAGCACCAAAGGGAGAGGAAATTAACATTCAAGAGTGTTTGCCTCTAGGGTTTGTTGAGAGGGTTGGAGAAAGAGGAAAGATTGTACAAAGATTGGTACCACAGGCGAAGATATTGAAGCATTCGAGCATTGGAGGATTTGTATCTCACTGTGGGTGGAACTCGGTGTTGGAAAGTATAGATTTTGGGGTCCCGATTATTGGCATGCCCATGCATCTAGACCAACCCATAAATTCTAAAGTGGCAGCGGAACTTGGTGTTGCCGTGGAGGTAGCGAGACACAGGGATGGGAGGCTTCAGAAGGACGAGATATCACGAGTCATCAAAGATGTCGTGGGAGGAAGAAGCGGCGAGACAATGAGGACAAGAGTCGGAGAGGTGAGAGAGAATATGAGGTCAAGAAGCAAAGAGGAGATGGAAGGAGTTGTGCAAATGTTAACACAAATGTGTAGAAACAGAGAGGGGGCATTAACTTGAGTTTGAGTTCGATCAGATCTTCATACATAAAACAAATTCCTAGTACCTGATTTTATTGGATTGGACTAGTAACGGAAATTATGTGTATGTTTGTATGTATTCAATGTATAACAATTGGGGCAAAATTGGTTTGAGCGTTTCAGTTCATTTCTTATTTTCTTAGGATTTATTCGTAGTTGATCAGACACTTTCTTATTTTTTTTCTTCACCGCTCTAACTGCACCATTTATCTTATCTTGTACGTTAATGATATCTTGTAGCAGGTAGCAATCCGCTTCTCCTTCAAAAGTTCATAAATCGGATCCACAATTAGTTTGCAATCAAAGATTTGGGAAAGCTCTACTACTTTCTTGGTTTAGAAATTCATCATACTGAATCTAGCTTGTTCCTTGGTCAAGTCAAATATGCTCATGATATTCTCACACAAGTTGAATGCTTGATTCCAAACATGTACCAACTCCTTTGGTTGCAGGTGATTCACTAGTTGTCACCGGTGAATCTTTCAAAGATCCTACTCTATACAGATCTCTAGTGGGTGCTCTCAAATACCTAACTATTACACGCTCCGATCTGTCATATGACGTATATCATGTCAGTCAATTCTTGCATGATCTTACTAATGATCATTTTTTGGCTGTTAAAGTGATTCTTCGTTATTTAAAGAGAACATTGCATTTTGGTCTATCCTTCTCGATCACCTCTTATTTCACTATACTTGGATATTTTGATGCTGGTTGGGCCCACTGTTTGGACACCAGACACTAAACTTATGGGTATTCGATATTCTTGGGCGAAAATCTTATTTCTTCAAGTGCAAGGAAACAACCGACTGTTGCTCGCTCAAGCTGTGAATTCAAATATTGTGTGCTTGCTAATACTGCTCAAGAAATGGTGCGGCTCACCCATCTTCTCAAAGAGCCTCGTGCAATGCCCTCATCTCACCCATTGTTGTTAACTGGCAACAAACGTGTTTTATTCATAAGTCAAAATCTCATTGCTCACAAGCGCGCTAAACACATTGATATTCGACTGCCACTTTGTCTGATAGCTTGAAATAAATGGGTTGTTGAGACGCGATTTGTCCCATCCGATCTCCAACTTACAAATATTTTTTAGAAAAAGCTTGTCTATCCCTATGTTTAAACTTTTACGGTCCAAACTTCTTGTTGATGTAAATCTCACACTCCGCTTGAGGAGTGGTATAAGAGAATATACCGAAGAACATGTCAATTAGAGATATTATCAATCAATTTGATATTGTAAAGCAAATTGTAAATACTTTTAAATATAATGATATCATCACCAAATTCATGGTCAACACAATATTCATCTTCTCACAACACATATGGCCTTGAAGGTAGTACTTGCTATAGTCTAACAAGTTTGTGCTATTCACAACCAAACATTTCCAAATGGTTGATTGTTATGGGAGTATTAGGGCTGAAAATCAAACCAAGTTATTCGGAATAGTTTAAAACTCGGATCGAACTTGAGCTCGATAACTAAAAAATAAGTATAAAAAATGTCAAACTACTCAAGTTCAACTAGATTAAAGCTCGTTCAACCTTGGCTCGATAAGTTATCAAACAAGCTCAAACATGAATATGAGCTTGATAACATTTCAAACAAGCTTGAACACTAGTGCTTTCGACTCGGCTCGACTCATTTACAACCTTAGTGAGTATTGTAGCGTCTTGGGAGTTGGGGAATGAAGTCTTTTGTAAATCAATTTTACCATGTAATTTAAAACAATATTAATTGTTACAACCTCCATTCACAAAAATGGTCCTACTTTTTACATGTGGTTTAATGTGATATGTTGGAGGGTATTACGGGGTATTGCGATGTCCATTTTAAACGACCACTTTATTCAAAAATGGACCTCACATTATTCTGTAGTACCCTCTAACATATCTAATTAAACCACGTGAAAAAAAGGAGGACTGTGTAGTCACTTCATTTATTCTTTTCTAAAAAAAAAAAAAAATGTAGTCATTTCATGTGCTGTTGGGCCCAAATGAATATGTATGGGCCGGAATTAAGCCCAATGAGTTCGGGCTTATTGGGCTGATGTAAGTAACATGTTGTGTTTATTTATTCAAAGGACGTGGATATTTGCCCCCCCCCCCCCCCCCCCCTAATTTGTTCACCCCCCCTATTTTTTCTTTTATTTGAAAACACAATTGAAAAGACTTAAGTACCCTTAGGCAAATTTTAGATAGACAAATACGATTAGTTCACCCCCTTTTCAATATTACCGGAATTACAACTGTCACAACGATCTTGAAGTCTTCTAACATTGTTCTTGGTGTTAGTGAGATGTAAATTCCAAACCAAACAAGAACTTCTTGTAGGAGAAGGGGAAATTGCACTCATATCGTTCACTTTTAACTTTTGTAAGGCTAGGGTTAAATATTAAACTTATTTGGATGATATTTGTATTTATTTATGTATATTGGCTTGTTTTTATGCATATTGGTGTTGTTTGAGTAGTATAATATTGTGTAGGAATAAATATATGTCGAAAAATATAGTTTCGCGCATTTTTCATAGATTTTTTATTTCGATTCGTGTTCAGCACTGGTTTGTCGAACATTTGCATTAAGTTCGAAAATTTATGTCAAAACATTAGCCAAAATTCGTGTAAATATGTTCGAACATCATGTTCGAAAATTTTAATCAAACATTGCCGCATTGTTCGAAAATTTTAATCAAACATTGCCACATTGTTCGAAAATTTTAGTCAAACATATTGTTTTGTTCAAATAACCAGTGTCAAACAAAGGGCATCGTCTTCTTCAACAAAAAACAACATTCATCCATGGTGGCACCCCTATTTGACGGCGGCTTACGACCGCGGGTCATGGCGGCTCACGGTGGCGGTCGCATAGGGCTCACGGCAGCAGTTGCGAGCAGTCACGGTTGTCTCACAGTGGCGGTAGCAGATGGCTCGCAGTGGCGGTCGCGGAGAGCTCACGACAGCGGTGGTGGAGGGCTCAGGACGGCCGTCGCGGAGGGTTCACGACAGTCACGGCGGCGGTTGAGGGTTTTTACGCGCATATTTTTTGTATGAAATGAGAGGGGGTGAGTTTACAAAAATTAAACATAGACTGAAAAGGAGATAGGGCAATTTTGGAAATTAATGGGTGGTGAACTGAACGATAGAGTAGTGAACTAAAACATGGGATGAACAAATTATAAAAAGGGGGTAAATATCCGTGTCCTTATTCAAAAGGCCGAAGCCTAAATCACTATTCAAGGCCCAAGCCATGATCAAGGAAAGCAAAGAATAATAGTAGGGCCAAGGTTATATATAGTCCTATCTTTTATTAATACATCTCCATCAAAAAGTGTTCGGAAAAAAAATCCGAAAATTTTGACAATTTTCGGGAAAAATTTCCGAAAATGCAAAAAAAAACACTAAACATATGATTTTTTGGAAATTTTTTCAAATTTCGAATTTTTTTTTTTTTTGGTGGAGTGTATTCATAAAGCATGTGACTGTATTTAACCTGGGCCTAAAAGCAGAGAAGAAAACAGGTTCCTTTCCTTCGACATATACACGATTAAGAATCCGTTTCAATGAGCTCTTAAAAGCAACTTATACATTGTTTAGAAGGTTATAAATATTTTTAAAGTGTATGGTAAAATAAAGTATTTGATAATTTATAAAATCTTAAAATAAGCTCATAACAGTTTATAAACTATAAAAAAATGGGTTGGAATATCCCAATTTATTTGTCTTACCACCACTTCAACCCCGACAAACCCCCCTCTATCTCAACATAAAAAAAAAATTATATCAAAATTAAAATTTATTATAAATTATCAAAGATATTATAAGTTTTATTAGACAAACAATTGCAACTTATAAGCTACTTAAAAATTATAAACAATTAAAACAACTTATAATATGTTAGAGTTTATAAGATATTTAAAATAAGTTTAGTCAAATGGGCTCTAAATATTGAGCAACAATTGTGTGCACGAATTATACCATGCAAGTTAATATTGTTTAACAGAAACAACTAATATTGTTCATTGATAAAACCCAGTATTTTTCAATAAAAACAACTAATATTGTTCAATGAAAACAACTAATTAATATTGTTAAAAAAAATTCACCAATTGCATACATACCAGAAATGTACATAGGTAATACATGGTTAGTATATCTAATTTGAAATTTATATTACAAATCATTTTTAATTAAAAATAATTATATTTCTTATTTAAAATATATTCTAATATCAATGAATACCATAATAAATTCTAGAAGTTGTAACAAATAAAACACTTAAGTGAGATGGTTCGTAAACATTAACTAGTACAATGACAAATGTCAAAATTCATGGTAGATGAATTAAGTGGGAAACGTTTAATCACATGATACATGCCTGCCTTATTTTTATCTTCAGAGTAATAGACGTTTGAATTATTAAAATGATGGTCGTTTCTTTTCCTTTCTTGTTTGCAAAGGCTGATAACTACCTTAATAATTCACAATTCTACGAGAATTATTAATTATGTCGAGGTTCACGTCCAAATTTACTTATGGTAAGAGTTTGAAACGAAAAAAAAAAAAAAAAAACTCTGTGCATTTGTTCCTCAGAACCGGTTGTTCATTTGTACTTCATATACACGCGATCTCTAATATTAATATGACGGCTGTTTATTTACCTTTCTTGTGTACAAAAGCTGTCTAATACCTTCTTAATTCACAATTTTAGAGAAAATATTAATTATGTCAGGGTCTCATGTTAAATTTTACTTAGCGTGAGAGTTTGAAAGTAAGAAGATCAAGCGAGAGCCAAGACCAGATGGGTTTTTCATCAGAAATAGAAGAGGCCATTGTTTATAAATACAGCTAGTCCTTCACCGAGAGATGGAAAGACTGAAAGTGTTGATGTTTCCATGGTTGGCTAATGGTCATACATCTCCAATGCTAGAGCTAGCAAAGAAACTTTCACACACAAACTTATTCGATATATACATTTGCTCAACACCTGTAAATCTGAATTCGTTCAAGAATAAAATCAGTGAGAATTATGCCCTCACCATCCATCTCATCTCCCTGAAGATGAACTTCCAGCTCACTCCCACACAACCAATTGCCTCCCATTGCACCTCCACCCCACTCTCATGAGACTCCTCAAAAAGGTGAAACCCGATTTCTCGAATCTCCTAAAAACCCTACAGCCTCACTTGTTAATCAACGATGTTATGGTTCCATGGGCACGATCAACCGCCTCTCTGCACAACATTCCTACCGTTGCATTCACCATCTTCCCGGGAGCTGCAGGGTCGTATTTCATGCACTCAGCGCTGTTCCCAAGGACCGAGTTTCCTTTCCCAGCTATCCGTCTCACAGACTACAAGATATCGTCTATGCCGACTCTGGGGAAAGATTCTAATGATGATGAAGGTGATGATCAGGGGATAGTTTTGATGAGCAGCTCTAGAGTGTGATTGAAGGGAAATATATGGACTACGCTTGGGAATTGAATAAGGGATTGAAGATCACGCCGACTGGTGCATTGGTTCGAGATCGCGACACTGGAGGAGGTGGTCGTGATGATGACGAGTTCATCCAATGGCTCGGGAAAAAAGGCTCGTTTTCGCGCGTGTTTGTGGCCTTTGGGTCCGAGTATTTCTTGAAAAGGGATGAGATTGAAGAGATAGCACATGGGTTGGAGATGAGCAATGTGAGCTTCATATGGGTCATTAGAGCACCAGATGGAGAGGAAATTAACATTCAAGAGTGTTTGGGTCCAGGGTTTCTTGAGAGGGTTGGATAGAGAGGAAGGATCGTGGAGAGGATGGCACCACAGGTGAATATATTGGAGCACTCGAGCATCGGAGGATTTGTATCTCACTGTGGGTGGAACTCGCTGATGGAGAGTATAAATTTTGGGGTCCCAGTCATTGGCATGCCGATGCATCTTGACCAACCGATGAATGCTAAACTGGCAGTGGAGCTCGGTGTTGCTGTGGAGGTAGCGAGAGACGGGGATGGGAGGCTTCAGAGAAATGAGATATCACGAGTGATCAAAGATGTTATGGGAGGGAGAACGAGGCTATGCGGACAAGAGTCGAAGAGGTGAGAGAGAGTATTAGGTCAAGAAGCAAGGAGGAGATGGATGGAGTTGTGCAGATATTAACACAACTGTGTGGAAAGAGAGGCGGAGATTTGATTTCAGGCGGGTTCGATTAGATCTCAGTATTTGGAAGAAACTCTTATTCCCAGGTTTTGTTGGATTGCGCTAATAAGGGAAAATTATGTATGCATTTGTTATACTTCATGATAATTGGGACTAGCTCAGGTTGTCACTATGAATGATTAGTTACCCTATATCAATAGCACTTGATACGAGATTGATGGTCAAATACGTATATATAACCCAATCAAAACAGCTCAGACAAGGGATTCAAAACTATTTCTTGTTTAAAATAAGTACTTATGAAGCATCAAACCACCACAATAATCTAAAATGCCTAACCTGATGTAAGAGGTAGAAATACTAATGGAAACCTTACTCAGTCCAAAACTTCACAAAGGATGAGATGAACGCCTTCACTAATGCCAGGAGCGGATTACTTTCGGGACGAGTAGATTTCTTCGATGTCCCTTCCCAAGTTTCACTGTTCATAAAAGCATGATGTGGAATGTCATTAGGGGACGAAATATCGCAAAGGAGTGAAGGACTAAACCATGATAAAGACTTACAGATTGATTATGTCCAGAGTGGAGCTGGTTCCTTTCGGTAAACTACCATTATCTTGATTGCTAGATTTTCCTCCCACTGCAGTGAAGCCCTCAGAAATCAATATGTCAGTATGTTTTTTGGCCTGCAGGAGAACATCTCAACAAATGATATGGAGAGTCTGGGCTAATGCCTAATTATGTATATTAGCATATAAGGAAACGGACTTATACATACATATATAAACATAAAATTGTCTCCTCGTACGATGTAAACGTTACCTCAGTTGCATCAGACGAGGAAATCTTAGATTCAAGCTCTGTAACAAGCACACTGGGTTTGGATGCTGATGAGCTCTTAACATTATCCATAGAGGGTCCTTGAAGATTTAGCACCACTTTCTCATCCCCATTTTTGCCGTTCAATTCTACTGTTGAATCTGACAGCATTTCCTCACCCTTGTTAACAGAACCAGAAGAGCTTTGAGTATACGTCTTTTTTTCATTCTGAATTGCCTTATCTTCTACTGTTCCAGCTGTCTCGTGCAATTTACCACATTCTCCATCCATGTTGTGGATGGTCTTAGGAACAGGTCTTAGTGGAAACGTCTCCACCACAACATCAGAATTCATAGGAGATTTTATAGCTTCTGACGTTTCAATGTTTTGGGCTCCACATTTCTCAGTATTCGGAGTCTCTGTAACTGCTGGCTCAGCATGAATTCTTTGCACAAATTCTTCGTTTTTATCGACCACATCATCAATCTTATCGTGATCTTGCTCATTAACAAGCCATCGACTCTCCAGTCCATTAATTTTTTCAATAGAAGCATCGATATTGTCTTGATGATCAACATTTATTACTAGTGGATTATCTGAGTGGGGACTTTCATCAGACACCTCCAACGAATTTACAATCTTTACATCCTCAATGTTTGCTCTATCAAAACTTTCGTCTTTTACAGCCACCTTGGTTACGCCATTAATGATTTCTCCACTGTCCATTTCCAGGGGATAAGATTCAGTAGAACTGGAAATGTTTCCTTCACTTGAAATTTGATATTTATCGGGAGCAATATGCGTCACCATATGAACTCTTTCTAGTTCGGACAAATCTACCTGAGGTTCCATAGAAATAGATCCTAGTGGATGTTCTTCCCGAAATCCAGAGTGCCCATTTTCTTCTAAAGATACTTTGGGTGGAGCTAACACTCTATTTTCTTGAATAATCTCTCGCACAAGCTCCCGAACTGTATAGAACGAACCACCAACTTCTTTGTGAGCAAGGTTGAGGGATGGGAAATTCCCATTATTTGATTGCTGATATCTGTAAGGTTATAGACATAAATTTTAGTAATTGATCAACAAGAGAAGACCTTGATAATCATATTAATATATAGGATCTATATCTAAGAATACAAGAATAACATTCAAAATAAGATGTCAAACAATTAGCACATGGCCAGAAGTAAGATCCAATACATACATAATTTTTTCCCAAGAAATTTCGGTCACACAACCATAGCACTCAACGACAGGTTCTAGACAGACAGAACAACATCCAGATGATTAGGAGCATTCCTTTATTGCTTATCCAGGTACACGAGTGAGAATAAGGAGAAGAAGTACAAGCTATAAATGAAGGAAGGAGGAGAAATTAAAGTGAGCTTACTTCTTAATGAAGGATTCAACCATTGATTTCCTCTCCTCCTTCGACCGTCTAATTCTCGACTTCCTCCCACCTGAGTCATTGCTGGTGGCAAGGGCAAATGCTTGCCCAGTCCAGCCACCCCGACAAGCATGCATGACTTAGATATTGACAGCAACGACAAGGTCCAGACCTGAAAATAAAGTAAGAGAGTGAGTTGCTTCAGCATAAGTTCAAAGGACTCGATATCATTTTATACAGGCAAAATATATGTACGCATTTACTATCGTGTATTTATAGACCAGAACTAAGTCCTCACAGGACTGCAGAAAGGTTATACTAAGAAATGGAACAATCTACGGGAAAGAAAAGAAAAGAGAAAACAGATGCATTTAACATTAGGGACCAGATAAAGAAACACAATCTATTCCAACATGGCACAGACATGCCAAGATATATACTTCACAACATTAATTAAAAGAAAAAAACACAGCCTCCATCCCGAGAATAAGCACTTTCAGAATTTTAAGGCGAACCCCGTGAAAAACAATTAATGTTTCTGAGCAACAAAACCATTTTCATACTCACATAAACTGAGAATTCCACAGAAGAATAGTGTTCTGCTTTCAAAGATGCAAGATAATTTGAGGCACACTAACAATTCAAAATACAAGGCGAAGCATATTGGTGGAGATTGCAATACAGGAATAAGCACCACATTAAAATATAACATAAAAATAAAAAATTGAAAATCCGCAAATTTCCTTCATTTTAGCATTTCCATTCTCACATTTCACTCATTCTTGCAAACTTACACGCAGATAACAGTTACGAAAATCAATAACAACAAAATAAAATAATCAAAAACCATTATTCGCCCCAACAGATCATAACCCCTCCAGAAAATCACTCAAACAAAAGCTATGAGCTAAACAAATGCTCAAATTCCAAAAATAAACAAAAGGAATCCATAATTGTGAAACAAGTAAAGAAAATGTAATATAAGAAAGCTTACCTGGGAATGGGATGAGTAGATTGAGAATGAGGAAATGCGTTGGGTTTTGGGCTAAGGAGGAATGGAGAGAGTGAGTGAGTAAAATATTAAACCCTACTGAGTCGGGGACTGAAGTGAAGACTGACATTATTACTTATTTAAATAAATGTTAAAATAAAACTATTTTCGGCATTGGTCTGAAACTATGTTTTAAAAAGCGGGTCGGACCGGCCGGTCCGACCGGTCCGACCGCTACTCGGACAGCCATCCGAACGGCTCGATAGCATTGGACCGTCTTCATCTCGAAGCGCCCAGAAAGCGCCCAAAAACGGCAAACACGGCTTGAACCGGCCACCGGCAGAACCGGGTGACTCGGCGGGTGGTGAGTTTTGAAGAAAAAAAAAAGTTAGAGGGGCTATTTTACAATTACTGCTACTTCTTCAATTTCCAATCTTAATCCCTTCACCATACCCACATCTCCGACGGCAAGGCAACGATCTAGCGCGCAGCCGCTGTTTCTTGATATTTGGGAATTTGCTTTTAGCCTCTGTTTACCGTGTGTATTGAATCAAGTCAATGTATATGCCTGTGAGAAAGAGATGATAGAGGGATAGGTGTAAGGCCCACCTTCTTAATGGGCTCTCTTCCGTATAAAAATATAAGGCCACGGTTATTTGCACTAGCCTCTTTGGTAAAGGCACTCCCTCAGAAATTAAAAAAAAAAAATCATGCCGAAAAATACTATACTACCCTTATATACTAAAATCCTAACTCCTAATAAGTACACTCTCTTCCCCCGATTTGCTGCCATCAGTCCATTGCCGCCGCCGGAAACTGAGATTTCAACCAAGAAAATCATAAATATACCTAATACAATCCTTTAAATAAAAAATTACGAATGTTCGGAATTTTTTTTCGAAATTAAGTAAACTTTTCAGGGAAAAAACCGAAAAAATATAAAGAATTCGAAAAAAAATCGATTTTTCTTTTCGAAAAAATAACAGAGTTTCGGAAAGAAAGAACACCAGATTTCGAAAAAAATAACAAGTTTTGGAATTTATTTTCGAACAAACCTAGAAAATTTCGGAAAAATAAAATAAAAACAAGAGATCTACATATGTATTCACCAAAAAATTGAAAAACCTACGGGTCTTTAGGAAAAGGAACAAGATAATACATATCTAATTCACAAATAAAAAAAATAAAATAAAAAAACTAACCTGGTATTCATCCACATTGGCCGGAGTGGGGCGCGGGTGGAGGGCTTGCAGCAGGGATGGGGGGAGAGGCTTTGCGGTTTGTTTTGGGTAGGGGGCAGGATTGGGAGGTTTTGATTAATTATACGTGGGAGAAAAGGGTTGGGAGAGTGGGTGGGGGGTGTTGACGGGAAGAAGGAGGAGGGAAAGGGTGGGAAGAGGAGGAGGCGGTGGGGAGGAGGAGATGTCTGGGTATTTTAGGAATATATGAGGTAGGGTATTCATCCGAACGGTAGTATCTTCATATGGGTAGTGGCTTTATCTAAGAGGCTAGTGCAAATAACCTGTGCCAAAATATAATTAATAAAGGTTCTAAGTTTAACTTTCAATAGTATACTTTATACTTGATGCATTTTGTAACGTATTTGTTTTAATAATATTTATATTTTATTTAGATTGTTAAATTTAAGCTTTTAAATGCAATTTTGAATGTGTGTTTATTTAATTTTTATGGTAATTTGTACATATAATTTATTATTATAAAGGAAAAATATGTATGACATTTATAATTTTGTATTAATTATATATTTTAGAATTATGACGTCATACCGGCTCAATCGCTTTATAAACGGTTCGACCCGATTGAACCGGTCCGACCGAAAGCATTAAGGGTGTTCGGTTCAACGTCCGCTCCCGCTTTTAAAACACTGAAAGTGAAAATAAGTGTAACCGGTAAATATTTTAACCGGATTCTGTAAAAAGTATATCTAGATAGATTGATTACATTCGAATTTCCGTGTATAGTGGAGAGGGGTAAAATAGTACTTCTAAATTTATTAGCATACACAGAATTCAAATCCATTTTTTGACAATTTCGTTACAGTTTCATTTTTCTTTTAGAGAAATGGTACCATTTGAACCCTAGTATCATGGGTACAAATTGGACCATAAAGTAATTTTTTTTTTTATAAATTGGACCCTAAGCTAATGTCTTAGGTACAAATTGAATCATAAAATAGTGTATTGTGTACAAATTTGACCCTGCACTATTTCTTACTACAAATTAGACCGTGAACTAATATTTTAGGTACAAATTGGATCTCAAACTATTTTTTTATGTATAAATAAGCACTAACTTTTAAAATTAAATAAATAAACCTCGACTAATAAAAAAATTAAGCATTGATTTGACTAAAAACTTTATTATAAATTTTATAAATTGGTATTTCAATCCAACATTATTTATCGACAATGATTATTTTCAGCTCATACTATTAAATTGGTTTTTTAAACATTAATTTAAATATATATTGCATATTAAATAAATAAATAAAATTGAGTCAATTGCTAAAATAAAGCAACGCTTTTTTTATGTTGGCAAAAAAAAATGCTTAAAGAAATGACCACACTCGGTTAAATTAATTTAATTTGTTTTAAAACATATTAATTAAGCAACATTTTTTTTTTTTTTGTTTTAGCAATTGACTTAGAATTTTTTTTATAAGCAATATGTATTTAAATTAATGCTTAAAAGAATAACTACTTTAATAGTATGAGTTGAAAATGGAGTAATGTATTGAAATAACAATTTATTGAATTTATCATAAAATTTTTAGTCAAATGTTACATAACAATGCTTAATATTTTTATTAGTTGGAGTTTATTTATTTAATTTTAAAAGTTAGTATTTATTTATATCAAAAAAAGAGTTTGAGGTCCAATTTGTACCTAAAATATTAGTTTAGGGTTCAATTTGTACTCAAAAATAGTTTAGGGTCCAATTTGTACTAAGAAATAGTTAGGGTCCAATTTGCACTCTAGACATTAGTTCAGGATCCAAATTGTACCTAACACATTAGTTTAGGATCCAATTTATATAAAAAAAAAAAAGTTTAAAATCCAATTTATACCCATAACACTGGATAGGGTCCAAATCGTACCTTTTAAATTTCTTTTACTCTCCGAGGAAAGCATAGAACTTTATCAAATTTGTTGACCAAGGAAGATGTCATTGTTCAACAGAATCGTCTCCTCCGAAGATGTCATTGATTATTGATTGGATTTGGTAAGATGTACTCCATCCATCCCAATTTTATTTTTCCGCTTGACTGTGCACGGAGTTTAATGCGAGAATTGAATTTTAGTCTTTAAATGAATAAAGTAGTTGTTGGTGATCAAATATAATCGTTGGGATTAATGACTGTTTTAATTCGGTTTAAGATCACCAAACAAGAACGTGTGATTGATTACCACCGTAAATGGTAAATTCGATAGTTTGGGCTATAGAATCGTAAATACGAGAGTCGAATCTGTATTTATTTCGTATGCGTGCACGATTAGGTGTGTTTGTGTGTGTTTTGGGAGTATTTGTGAATTTGAACTTGTATTTCTCAGCTAGAGAGAAACTATTTATAGAGACCACCAAGTAGGTGGTGTACAAGACTCTTGGACTTCCTAGCTTGCATGCAAGACAAGTGTCCTTTGACCTTGCTTGATCTTATCTAGGCTGAAACTTAGTTATAAAGTCTTCTTTGGCCTTATTTCGGACTCATTGTTGTTCGTCTTGGTTGGCTTGGTGGGTCTAAATTGTTCTTTTGGTAAATGTTGTTCGCCTCTTAAGGTTGCGGTTCGGAAGTTGTTCGCCTTCATGCTCTGTACAGGCAGGCTTTCGGGATCTTGGTCCTTTGTTCGTCACCATACACCCCTTAGGCTGGTAAATGCATCACCTCCTGACAATGTTGCTCGTCATTAGTGACCTGATGTAGGGTCCATACTTGGCTTCGAGCCCCAGGACCTGTTCGCCAGTATGTTGTTCATCGAGGGAATTGTTCGTCATTTAATACACCCATGAATTAATTTATGCACTCCCCCTTGATTTTCTTTGTTAATCATTTCTAATTTGGATATGATGCTTTGTAATCTTCGTTTGGGCTTAATTATTGTTCGTCAAATAGTGATTGATGTTCGTCCATCAACAATTGCCCCCTATCCTGACTAGATGTTGCTTCGGACGAGCAACTTTGTGGCGAGCAACTGTAGTTAGGATATCGTCTTGGTAAAGATTTGGACGAACAGCCTCCCATTGGCGAGCAACTTTGTGGCCACCGTTACGTCTTCCCACGATCTGGGAGTTATCCAATGATGACGTGGGCGACATGATTATGCGTCGCCCACGCGCGGCCAGGCCCCAAGGTCACGTGCCCCTATAATTGCAGCTAGGCCCTCCAACTTTTGAAGTTTTTCGCCCGGAACCCCGTTTTTTCACATTTGGCCTCGTCTTTTTCTGAATAATACGGGTTTTACCCCGTTTTCTTCATAGGTATAAAAGTGAGTGGGAAATGAAATTTTCCCACTCTTCTTCATTTGCTACAGAGAATTCTGGCAAATCCACCATTTCCGGCAATTTTCGAGCTTTTCCGGCATTGTTTCTTTCGATTTCCAGCCCTCGTTCACTCCCCATGTAGTTATTTCATTGTTTTGATTGTTTAATTCATTTTTCTCTTCGAAAACTTGTATCACCACCACCGTGCGAGAATTTGCGCCGCCGCCGTCTGTCAAAAACCACCATCGGAAACCTTAAAAACACCTCTAAAACCCAATTTCTTCATTTTTAAACTCATGTCCTCCCATTCGAGCAATCAAAATTCTGGGGAGAGTTTGGACCCCCTCTTTCCGATCGTTCAATTTGAAGGGCAGCCGTCGTTTGAGGTTTCCTCGGAAACATACCCTGACGTAGATTCTATGGTTCGATCGGTGGAAGATACTGGTGCTCGTCCATCCGGCGAAAAAATTGGGGAGGCCGCGAGCAATACTTCAGACGAGGAGTCCTCAACTTCAGAATCCGAGGAAGATTTGGAGTTTGACGAGCTCTCCCGTGAATTCTTGGAGGGGATAGGATTCTCAGGCCCTAAAATGCTAAAAAATGAGATCCCCTCGGGTGTTGCTCGCCCATTCGAATGGCGAGCATATTCCGCTGAACACGTGAACAACTTTCCCTGTCCTCAACGTCAAGTATTGGACTTGGTAAAGACCGACTATCAGGATCCGGAGTGTTGTTCGCAAGGATGAACTCAACCTTATCCGGGAGGCGTACCAAATCCCGTATGATATGCACATGTGGGCTCCGAAGAGAAAAGAAAGAGTTGATCGGCCTCCACCAGGATGTACGGCGATCAACATTGATACCTTAATCGTTGGGCTAAAGTTGCCACTGCCCCCGGTTGTTGGTCATTTTTTGGAGGCGACCAACCTGGCCATCACCCAGATAACACCAATAGGGTGGATGAACTTGCTCGACATCATGGGTTTGTTCGCCCTAGAGGGGTACGTTGACCGCATTACTGCTGAAGAGGTCAACTACCTGATCACAATCACAAAATATCCAAGGGACGGGGAGGGCTATTATTATTTGAAGGTCCGGACTGGACTCAAACTTGTTGAAGGAGTGCCGAACAAAATCAGAAACTGGAAAGAGCACTTCTTCTTCATCGGGGGCGATTGGCGAGCATCTTCTGATCCACACGGTGGTGCTGGGCGCATATACTCTCCCACCACTTATGGGAAGATCAAACGTAAGCTTGTACTTATTCGTCTTTGGATTAAGTTATAATTTAACTTTTCTTGTTTACTCGCAGGTCCCCGGTTGCTCAAGTGGAATTCAGAATAAGAAGAGATTGGCTCTAAATTCCTCTTCACCTCATGTTTGGTCGCCCTCCGAGATAGAGCCGAGAGGACCATTGAGTACGTGAACAGAGAGAAGTGTAAAAAAGTTGCTCGCCTGTTCACGTACCCCCACCACCTAGAGGCTCAAGCTGAGGTGCCCCCAGGTATGAAAATTTCCTAACTTTCCAGCACAACCTTGTTCGCCGATTGCTCTCTAAACTTGCTCGTCTAACATACTTCCTTTCTCTCTCTTTTTTAGCCGAGCAAGTTACCGTCGTCGTTCCTCCCTGTTTTGGACTCCTTGAGCAAAGAGTTCACGAGATGCCGCCTCCCAAGGGATGGAAAGTGAAAGGAGATCCGCCCTCCAAAGTGTTGGTGATGACGAACAAGTCTGAGGGGGCCAAAGTTGCTCGCCAGGCTGCGCCCCCTCCAACCTTCCACCATCTCCTCCTCCCGCCTTATCACCTCGAGGATCCAAACGCCTGAAGAGGGGCGACGGGTCTTCAGTGGCGCAACCGGTCCCTGCCGGCAATAAGGGAAAAGAAAAGGTGGGGAAAAGTCATGCTCGCCCCCACTCTGAAGAAGAAGCTGCTCGCCACACTTCTATCGAGCCGGTTGAAAAGGAGAGCAAGGCGGGAAAAGACGTTTCCCCCTTCCGAGGTCCGGAAGATATTACCCACCTTGGCTGGGATGAGAAAAAATTTCTTGAGTAAGTTCTTCCTGTCTTTGCCGAACAAGTTTCATCATTTTTGTGAAATATTTCTAACTGTTTCTGATATACTTGTTCGCAGATACCGGGCCGACGACTACCCAGGGCGAGCAAACCCTGTTCACCAGTATGCATGCTCTAAAATTCCGGTGAACATCAGGGAGATTCCGGGCGAACATGTCTGCAGGGCCACCGAGCTGATCACCCGGGCATGGACCAGACCCATGGAGAAAACTATCTCCATGCAGGGAGTGACAGACAACTTTCATCTCTCTATGATGTAGCATGCCAATGCACTAGTCACGACCCAAAAGGGGATGGCTCAGCTTGCCGATCTGGAAAAAGCTGTTCGTCATTATGCCGGTACTGCTCGGCAGTTGATCGAAAAAAAAGATGGTTTGGTCAACCAGTATGAGGCCAAACTTGCTCGCCTCAACAACCAGCTCAAACTCGCCGACGACATCGAGAAGAAACATGTCGAAGACTATCAATAGTTGTCGGTCGAGCTTAAGAGCAAGGATGTTGAGCTCAAGGAGCAAAAGAAGAGAGTGGCTGCTGCCGAGCAGAAATTGGCTTAGGCCGAAGTTGCTCGGCTCAATAAGGCGATGGGGGAAATGCTTACTCGAGAGCAGATGGAGTTCGAGTTGCAAAATCGATCCGGACCCATCACAAATCTTGGGTACATCTGTGCCTACGCCGACTGCATCCGTCTTGCACATGCATATGAGAATTCGGATTTGGTCGACGAGATGGGAAGGGATTTGTTAGAGTTCGTCGAGCATTATCCTCCTCCGAACAACATCGAACTCCAGCTGGGGGACATGATTGACTACGGGGTTAAGATTGACAAACTTGACCCTAGCATCATTGTTACTTGTCCTCCAGCCCCAGCAGATGAAGGCGAGCAAACTGCCCACGACGAGCAGATTGCCAATGACGAGCAGACTGCTCAGGAGCGAGAATAAAAAGCGGCCGATGACCTGACCAGAGATATGATTGTTGATCCTCCCGTTGACCAAACTCCAGATCCTCCTCAGGGCGAGCAACATTAGGATTATGACTTAGAATTTCTCAATATTTCCTCTTGTAATAGTTGATCGTCCTTTTTGTAGTACATTTTCTTTTTACACTGTACTATTTTTTAGGCTTAAAGCCTTTTATTAATGGATGTCTTTTTGTTCGCTCATTTTCTTTTTATATGTTAATTGTCTTTACATTTTTGTTCAATGCTTTTGCAATTATAACATATAATGTTGGGCTTTGTTCGATTTGAACTTTGCCTTTTAATAGAATATGGGTTTAGCCTTAGGTTCTGTTCATCTTAAAAAACGAACAACCTTTAAGTGGTCTTGGTCCTTAAAAATGGACATGTACCTTGAGCTTTAGACTTTTCTTTCAACGAACAACTATATTTACATCGTGGAAAATTACAAGTGTTGTAAGACTGTTCATCATTAACATATACAATCTGACGAACAACTTTGAACACCAACTAAAACATGCTCGCTTATAATATTTTTGCCGAGCAACTTTATCTAAAATCAAAAGATGAACTAGCACCAGACTATACAATGTGTCGAACAACCTTTCGTTCTATACTTAACAAAATTTTCAAAAAATTAGGCAAGTTTTTTATTCATTTGGTTCACTTGCCCCCCCAAGACATTTGTTCGCCCAACAATTGAACTTGTTTGACTTATTGATAATACTTCTTTAGATGTACAACATTCCAGGAGTATTGGGCCGGCTTGCCTTCCATATCTTCGATATCGTATACACCATTAAGAAGTTTGTCCGTTATACGATACGGGCCCTCCCAAGTTGGTCCCAATACATCTGGAGGTTGGGCGAGCAACTTTCTTAGAACCAAATCTCCAACTCTGAATTCCCTGATTTTAACATGGGAATTATAGTAGTGTTCTGCTCGCTGTTTATACGTAGCATTTTTAGCTCCGCATTTACTCTTTTTTCCTCGAGCAAATCCATTTCAGTAGCTAGAGCAGAGTTGTTCGCTTGTTCATCAAAGTTGGTCGTCCTGATTGTGTTGGTCTTTAACTCAATTGGTATAACAACTTCTGTTCCGAAAGCCATTGCAAAAGGTGTTTCTCCGGTGCTTGACCTGGGAGAAACTCTATACGCCCACAAGACTTCCGGGAGTTCTTCAGACCAACTACTTTTGCTCTCCGCCAATCGTACTTTTAACGTATGCTTGATAATCTTATTAACAGCTTCGACTTGTCCATTTGATTGGGGATGATAGGTAGTAGAATAGTGTTTTTTGATCCCCCACTTCGTACAGAAATTTCTCAACTCTTTCCCATCAAACTGCGGACCATTGTCTGTCACAATGATTTGTGGAACCCCAAAACGACAGACAATGTTCTTCCATATGAAGTTGATCATCTTTTGTTGCATAATTTTCACCATGGCCTCTGCTTCTGCCCATTTTGTATAATAATCGACTGCCACGTCTACGAATCGAATATTTCCAACTCCTGCTGGGAAGGGACCAATAATGTCCATCCCCCACCTTGCAAATGGCCATGGACTGTAAACCGATACAAGCTCCTGAGCCGGGGTATGAATGTTTGGGGCAAAAATCTAACATTGATGATAAGTTTTTGCTTTCTTGATTGCGTCCTGACGTAAAGTCAGCCAATAATAACCTTGTCTGATAGTTTTGTATGCCAAGGCTTGCCCCCAGTGTGATTTCCACATACTTCGGCATGTATTTCTTCAAGTACTGCTCGTCCTTGCCCCCTAGGCAAACATTTGAGAAGTGGAATTGATATTCCCCTTTTGTAAAGTTGCTCGCCTACCAGAGTATATCTGGCGGCTTGCTTTGTTAGCTTGGCAGCTTCAAAAGAGTTGTCTGGCTTTTCTCCACTTTTCAAATATTTGACTATACTTGTTCTCCAATCTTCTTCTTCACTTGATTGTTCATTTAGTTGATTGACATTATAACTTATCGTTGACGGGTCGTTCATCTTTGTGATTATAATGTCTGCCAACTTTGCAGGTCCTTCGCTTGTTGCTAGCCGGGCCAATGCATCTGCCTGAGTGTTGCTTGTCCTTGGAATTTGTTCAATGAAGACTTGATCCAGTAGGGACATTAGGTGAGCAACAATCCGCTGATACTCGATCATGTGATCGTCTTTCGCTTCATATTCACCTCGGACTTGATTCACGATCAATTGTGAGTCACCGAATATTTGCAAACGTTTGACACCGACTGCAAGGGATAAGTGGAGACCAGCAATAAGAGCTTCATATTCAGCTTCGTTGTTGGTAGCCATGAAACCAAATCTGATTGTCGAGGTGAACACTTGTCTGTCAGGGCTAATTAGGACCACTCCTGCCCCCGAGGCCATGTTGGTTGAAAATCTGTCGACATAGAGATACCAGGGATGATCTAGTCCTCTCATTGGATCTGGTGGGAAAGTTAGTTCGACAATAAAGTCGGCTAAAGCTTGCCCTTTGATCGCTGTTCGAGGAGCATAGGTCACCCTAAACTGATTAATCTCTAGTGACCATCTTAATAGACGACCAGCTGTGTCAGGGCGATGGAGAATTTGTCTGAGTAGAAAAGTTGTTAGCACCTCAACTTGATGGTCGAAGAAGTATGGCCGTAACTTTCTCACACTCATAACAAGTGCATACGCCAGCTTTTCAGTTGGAGAATATCTGATCTCCGCCTCGTGTAAAGCTTGACTGACGTAGTAGATTGATTGATGAAATTTTTCGTCCTCCCGTACCAGAACAGAGCTGATTACCACTTCTGATGCTGCCAAATACAAATAGAGCTTTTCACCTGGGATGGGCTTTGATAGAATTTTAACATCTCTCAGGTAGTCTTTAAGTTGGTCGAACGCCTTTTGACAGTTGTTAGTCCATATAAACTTTCCTTTCTTGATGGCCTCGAAGAATGGACGGCACTTGTCTCCTGATCGGGATATGAACCGGTTCAATGCTGCTAGGCATCCTGTAAGCCTTTGCACCTCTTTTACTGGACGTGGTGGTTGCATATCCACGATGGCTTTGACTTTTGTTGGATTGGCCTCAATTCCTCGTTGACTAACAAGATGTCCCAGAAACTTCCCCGGATGAACTCCAAAGCTATTTTTCTTTGGATTCAACTTCATGTTGTAGTGTCGAAGGTTTCAAACATCTGGGTTAAATGTTGGAGATGATCTTCCTTTCGGGGACTTTTGACCACAATATCGTCTATGTAGACTTCTACGGTATCTCCAATTTGTTCATCGAACATCTTGTTCACCAACCTCTGATATGTTGCTCCTGCGTTGATGAGGCCGAATGACATTCTTTTCCAACACAACAAGTTTTTGTTCGTATAAAATGCTGTGTTTTCTTGATCATCTGGATGCATTGAGATTTGATGGTATCCGGCAAAGGCAGCCATGAATGTTAACATCTCGTGACCCGCAGTGCTGGCCACCAATTGATCAATATGTGGGAGAGAAAAGTTGTCCTTCGGACATGCTGCATTCAGATCTGTAAAATCTATGCATAGTCTCCAGGTTCCGTTTGGCTTTCGCACAAGGACTGGGTTTGCTACCCATTATGGACAAAGTGCCTGATGGATTAGATCGTTGTCTAACAACTTCTTCACCTCTTCATTTAAAGTTTGATACTTGTCTGGGTCGTACTTTTTTTGTTTTTGATGGACTAACCTCTTTGCTTGATTGATATTAAGCTTGTGGCAAGCATGCTTTGGATCTATCCCCACCATGTCTGCATGAGACCAAGCAAAAACATCTAGATTCTTACTGAGGAACTCTTTCATTCGGGATCTGTAAGGCTCGGGGAGCTCAGATCCTATATACAATTCAAGGTCTTCGTTCCCAGGATTAACTTTGAACGCCTCCAGTTCCTCGACTGGAGTTGCTCGTCGTTTTTTGTCCTTTCCAACGAGGATCAAGTATTGGTCCCTCAAGGTTTAAATCATTTTCGATGTTCATGGGCTCTGCTCCCAGGCGGGGCTCTAGATCATCTGCTGGTCCTGAACCATTGTTGTTAGTCAGCATCCGGCCCTCCAAGTCATCTGTCGTATGTTGCTCATCACCACCCCTATGTTGTTCATCAAATTGGAGTTCCCCATGGGCGGTGACGAGTTGTTCGTCCAACCCTTGCTCGTCAGGAGGCTGCTGTATCCATATGGTCCTCTTCCACGTCCATCATGCTTTCCAGCACTGATGGTTCATCAACTGGGTAGCTGGTAGTGGCTTGAATCATGGATACGTGTGCCTGTTTTGCTTGCAATTGTAGGAGACATTCACGTGCTTTTCTTTGGTCTCCCTTTATTGAGCCTGCTCCACTTGCTGTTGGGAACTTTATGCAATAGTGGTAAGTTGAACATGCAGCTTTAAACTCATTTAAAAAAGTTCGACCAAGAAACCCGTTGTAAGTCGATTCTTGATCTACCACCAAGAAATCTACCATTTTTGTAATATTTTTCTCGGGTTCCTCGACCGTTACAAGCTGAACGGACAACCTAATCTCCCGTAACGGGACTTTACAGCATTTCTGAAGCCTAAAATTCAATGATTTGAATCTCGTATGTAGCCCGAATAATCTCCAAGTTGGTCGAGCGTCTTTTTGAAAAGGATGTTGGTATAGGCTCCGGTGTCCACCAACAATCTATGTACTCTGGTCCCCATGATCTTTGCACAAATTACGAGCGAATCATTGTGTGGAGTCAAAATCCCGTCAAAGTCCTTCTCTGTGAAGACTAGTTCAGATAATTGTAGGACGGATGAATTGATCCCCATTTCTTGTACTTGGTCGATCGCTCGTAATTCGACTTTTCTTTTCCGGTTGGAAATTGGTGGTCGTCCATCAGAACATCCTCCCGCAGGTCCTGAGGGTTCCATCATGTATAGATCCTCTAATGGACGAGCAGCAACGGCAGGAACTGGTCACCCGGGTTTATTGTTTCGTGGAGGTTGATCGTCAATTTCATCCCCCGGGCTGCTCTTCCGGCCCCTCTTTCCAGGTTGCTTTTTGACGAAGTCGGAGAGCTTTCCCTCCTCATAGAATCGCCAGAGTTGCTTGAGCAAATCTCTACACTCACTAGTAAAATGCCCCACACTTTGATGGTAGACACAATATTTGTTAGGGTTGAGTTTGCCAGTTTCTTGGTGAATCCTTCGGGGAGGGGAGAGCAACTCTTTCTCATTTACATTGTCGTACACAGTATCGATGGATACTATTAGCACTTGATTAAGCTTTTCCTTCAGCTTCGTCCCTTCGATAAATGCCTTCATGTTTTTAAGGACCCGATAGCCTGTTCCGTCAGGTTTCTTGTTGTTCTCCTTGGGATCAGTCTTGTTATCTCCCAAGTTTGCTTGCAGGGCTTCGTGCATGGAAACGAAGCTGGATTTGAACCAGCGTAGACATATTGCCAATGAATTTACAGTCCGTCCCCATTAACCACTCGGGCATCGACCCAGGAAGAATCAATTTTAGGCTTATTAGTATATGCCGGCTTGGTTTCTAAATTCGGCATAGCTTTTCGGGTACTTCAAACGTACCTCCTTCCATAATTCAGACCCTTTCTTTAACCCGGCCATGACGGCTACGATTTTCGTGTCTTCACTAACTGGCCCCCCTTCTAACAGCACTTTATCAAATCTTTCCATAAACGCCCGGTCTGACTCGTCGTCATTTTACTTTAAGTCCGATAACCGGTGTTTTTGGGATAGATACGACCCAGCAGTTGAGAAGTGGGAGAGGAACTCTCGACTCAGTTGAGCAAACGAGTGGATTGATGCTGGTGGCATTGCAGAAAACCATCGGTGTACTCTGTCCTCCAAAGTCAAGGGGAAATTCCGACATTGGATGACATCACTGGCTCCCATAGAAATCATGTAATCTGAATACTTCGTTAAATGGACTCGGGGATCAGCAATGCCTTCGTATTATATGCATGCCGAAAATTGTATCTTCTTCTGGATCGGGGCCTCCAGTATGATGGATGACAAAGGGGAGGATGTGTTGGGAAAATGTATAAGACTTAGTTTTGATTAGATGCCAAAATGTTCCTCCTAAGTTGTTTTGTAAGTAAATTATTCAGTAGAGTTAGAGTTTAAATTAAACAGTTCTAAGTGTTAAGAACTGGAGTGCAGTTAGAAATTTCTGTAGTGTATTGAAGAAAGATGTCTACTGAAGACAAGTCCCCTGAAGTGAAGTCCGCTGAAGACTAAGTGATCTGAGAAAGAAGTCTAAAATCTTGAATGTTTTTCTAAGTGCATTCTCACTAAGACTAAATCTATCAGGAGAGGACGAAGGTCCACTGATAAAGAAACTAACAAAGTACATTTAATGCTAAACATATTTAAAGCTGTTAGTTAATCTGGTTGGAACAAGGCAAAATGAATTTCAGTGAAGCTTACAATAAATGAAGGAATAAGAAGGTTCTCTCAGAGGAGTTCCACCTTAAAGCAAGACAAGAATCTGGGCATACAGACTTAAGGTCCAATGAGAAGATGACACGTCAGTGTACTTTACTGACAGCCGACCTGCCCCAGCCTGACAAGTACCAAAAGTCTTTCACCTAGCAATCTACAGAAAGTTGGTGAACAAGCATGGTTTTGCAGCCGGTTCTTGACAAGACTTAAAGCTTCAATTAGAGCCGTTTGAGCCAATCAGATACAAGAAGACTTACTTGAGAAGATTCAAATCCAACGGGAAGATTTTCAAGGAAGCCTATAAATACAGAAGGACGTGCACATTTACAAGCACGGGAAACTCACAAGATCAAAGTTATCTCTACATTCATAACCATCTAGAAGCACTCGAAATTATCATTGTTTCCCAAGTGTTTCACAGTTGTAGAGAGCCTAACAAACCTTCTGTAACCAAGCTTAAAGCAATATCCAAATCTTAGAAAGAGATAATCCAATCCTAAGCCTTGAGCTAAACTTGTAAGGATTATCTCAAAATAGTTGGAACCAAAACCCTACTCAAAACCCTACTCAGTGTTTAGGTTGAGAGCTAGTGTTAAGTGATGTTAGTAAGCTGATTGTTGTATCAGTCTGAAAGCTGGTTTGTTTTGGGAACTAGGACCTGGAATTTCCTAGTGATCAATCATCCTAAGAGAGGAGAAGTTGATCAGTGCACCTTGGCACTATAACACAAGGAATTCCAAGTGAAAGGAATTCTCCTGTTTGATCAGGACAGTGGACGTAGGAGATTTATCTCTGAACCACTTTATACCTTGTGTTCTTATTATCTGCTTTCCTAAGTGTGTGTTAATCTCGAAGTTTATCAAAGTAAAACGAGTTTTCTAAGGGCTCACTAATCCGCATCTGAAAGCTAATTAGATAGTAGTTCAACTGAAAGTCTTGTGCTTTCAGTGGAGGTATTATCTCAGTAAGCTTTCACAGAGTAACTCTCGGCAGACCTCAAGTCCACTGACGAGCTACTGTCTTAAGTAACCTGATAAGTTTTGAAGAAGTTTTAATTTGTAACCACAGGTGTATTCCCCCCCATACACCTGTTTACTCATTTCGGGACCAACAATTGGTATCAGAGCAGTGGTTCAAAAGACCATTGTTCTAAGTATACCTTGTGCTTAAAGGTATTTTTCAAGGTCACCTGAATTGATCTTTTGATAAACTTGTTTTTATACTATGGCTGACAATACAGCTAGGGTAGCACCACCAGCAGAGAACAACATGGGAGTTAATCCCTTGAACCATATGTCTCATCACAAGCTTCCACAATTCTCAGTGGAAAACTATGATTTCTGGAAGATCAGAATGAGAGCTCATCTTGCCTGTGTGCATGATGAAATGTTAAGGGTTATTACTAAAGGTCCATTTGTTTTTATGACACCTAACCCTAGAACTACAGCTGAAACTATTGCAGATCCTAGAGAAGAATGGCCCAAAGATGAAGATAATTTCACTGCAGATGAAAGGAGGAGAAACAACCTCAACTTCATTGCCATGAACATTCTCTACACCACTATTCCAGATTCTGTAATGGGAAGAGTAATCCACTGCAAGACTGCAAAGGAACTATGGGACACTTTTGCTCTCATGTGTGAAGGAACTGACAAGATAAATGAGAACAAGCTTTCAGTAGCTGTTCAAAAGTATGAGCAGTTCACCATGGAGGCCACTGAGATAATTGACCAGCTTGATGGGAGGTTCACTGACATCATGAATGAGATAAATTCTCTGGGAAAGGTCTACACCAAAAGAGAAGTTGCCTTAAAGATCCTGAGAGGTCTAACCTCAAGATGGGATGTGTACTCTTTGATGATGCAGAATACCAAGGATCTATCCAGCATGTCTATGCAACAGGTATTCTCTGAACTTAAGGCTTATGAGTTTGATCTGAACAGGAAAAGGGCTCCTGATGAGACCTCAGCTGAGAAGGGAGTTGTCTTCAAAGCTAAGGAGTCTGAGCCAAAATCCCCAAAGCCTCAGAAGAGTACAAAGGCAAGTAAGTCTCAAAGCAAGGCTGAGATGCAGGAGGAACTCAGCCTGATGGCTAGAAGGTTTGAACAACTTAACAGCCGTTTTGGCAAATATAAGAGATTTTACAGGGATAACAGGGAAGGTAGAAGTTATCCACAAAAGACTACCAGAGAAGGAGAGAAAAGCTCATCTGAGCTGGAAAAGAAGAAGGAATACAAGAATTACACCAAGGCTGAAGGATCATCATCAAAGACCAGAGAGTCCACTGAAGAAAAGAATGATGATGCCAACAGGTGTTTTCAGTGCAAGAAGATTGGGCACTTTCAATATGATTGTCCTCAACTGAGCACAAAAGAAAGAAGAGAAAGGCAAGCCAAAAGAGACAGAAGATATGGAGAAAGGAAAGCCATGATGGCTGGGGATGTTGATGAAAACCTGGAGTCACCTGATGAACTGTTCTCTGACAGCAGTGAAGATGACATGTGCCTCATGGCAAGAGAAGAACCAGAGGTACAATCTAAACCATCCATTTCTCTAGAACACACACCTGAGCTAAGCTCAGAGTCAACTGAGGAACTCAATCTTCAGTCCGCCTTGGAACAATTGATGATTGATTTCTCAAGGTTGCAAGAAGCAAGTTTCTGTCTTCAAGATGAGAACAAACAACTCTTGAGTGAAAACTCCAAGTTAATTGAGTCTGGGAATCAAGTAGATCTGAACTCAGCCAAATCTACCCTTGAACTGACAAAAGAGGTGGAAACCCTCAGGAGTCAAGGAAATGGTAGAGATCAACTGATAAAAGATCTCAATGAATCTAAGACAAAGTTAACTGAAGAGAATTTAAAATTAGTAAGCCAAATAAAGGATTCTCTCCTTAAAATTGATGTCTTACAAAAATCTGAAGAGACCTTGTTAAAAAGGATTGATGCTCTAAACAAACCCTCTCTTGCCATAGAGGAGATCCAAAATTTTCAAACCAATCCTAATAACAAGTGTGGGATAGGCTTTATTCCAAAACCTTCAGAAGGTCCTCTGAGTGTTGCTTCTTCAAGTGGCACAAAGAGAGTTTTTGTTAAGTCTGTGACATTTCAACCACAGACTGTAGATAAAGGAAAAAGACCAGCTGAGATCACACAAAAGAAAAGTCAATCTAAGCCAAAACCAAATGGAAAGGCTCAGGTGACTTATCAAACTAGATCTCAGCAGAGGTACTATCAGTCGAGGTCTTCACAGATGAAGCAACCTCAGCTGAGAGCACCCAGGCATGAGCAGTCCTCAAGGAATGACTCATATGGAAGACCTAGTCCTTTTGTGCCTAAAGGAAAAGGTCCTTCATACCTTTATCAACAAAAACCAAGACCAGGTGCACCCAAGCCAAAGAGAAAGAATGTGAAGAAGGTTCCTGTTCCTTCAAAGGCTGACACCCATAGAAAGTTTACTCCCAAGGCACCTAGGGAGATAACAATCTATGTAGATGTTTATGGAAGACAAATTAGCCAATCTAATGTGATTAGAACTGTGAGGCAAATTTGGATTCCGAAAGGTACAGCTAACCTTGTAGGACCCAACACCAAATGGGTACCTAAAGCTTGATCTGTGATTGCAGGGCTCAGTGGACCTCAACAAAGGAGAAGCTCTTATATCATCAGTCTGGTACTTGGACAGTGGATGTTCTAGGCACATGACTGGCAACAAAGATCTCCTGACATAATTTGTTGAGAAAGAAGGTCCACAAGTCACTTTTGGTGACAACTCTCAAGGAGCCACTAAAGGTTATGGTACCTTAATAATTGGCTCAGTAAGAGTAAGCAATGTATCCTTTGTCAGTGGACTTAAGCATAATCTTCTGTCCATAAGTCAATTTTGTGATAAAGGATACAGTGTTGAATTTTCATGTAACCTGTGTTTTGTTAAGAATGTATCTTCACAATAGGTATTACTAACTGGGTCAAGAAAGGGAAATATCTATCTTGCAGATTGGAAGTCTTGCACACCAAATGCATGTCTTATTGCTAAGAGCTCAACTGACACTAATTGGTTGTGGCACAAAAGGCTAAGTCATCTGAACTTCAAGATGATGAACAGGATAGCAAGACATGGACTGGTAGAAGGAATGCCAAATGAAGTTTACAACAAAGAACATATCTGTAAAGCCTGTCAGAAGGGGAAGCAAGTAAAGGCATCTTTCAAAAGCAAAGTAGCAACCTCTACTGACAGAGTACTTCAACTGTTACATATGGATCTTTTTGGTCCAGTAACCCCTGTAAGTATCAATGGGAGAAAGTATACACTTGTTGTTGTTGATGACTTCTCCAGGTACACATGGGTAATATTCCTTGCAAGAAAAAAAGAGACTCAACTGAGACTGCCAGAGCTCCTGAAGAAAGTTAGCAATGAAAAGAGCCTGAATATTGTAAAGATAAGATCAGATAAGGGCACTGAATTCATAAATTCTATTATATCTGATTATTGCAAAGAATTAGGTATTTCACATGAGACATCAGCTGCAAGAACTCCACAACAAAATGGAGTAGCTGAAAGAAGAAATAGGACTCTCAAGGAGGCAGCAAGGACAATGTTAGCTGAAGCTCAGGTTCCTAAAAGATTCTGGGCTGAAGCTATTAATACTGCCTGCCACACTCAAAACAGATCCATGGTAACCAAACATCAAGGAAAAACTCCATATGAGTTATGGAATGGCAGAAAGCCACAGGTATCTTACTTTCATATTTTTGGTTGCAAGTGTTTCATTCACAACAATGGGAAAACTCAACTGAAAGCTTTTTATAGCAAAGCTGATGAAGGAATTTTCTTAGGATATTCCCAAATCAGTAGAGCTTTCAGAGTTTACAACTGTAGAACTCTTGTTGTGGAAGAAACAACTCATGTGGTGTTTGATGAATCTACTTTTGAGTCCAGAAGTAAGGAGAATGAGGATGTGATAAGCAAAAGGCTAACTAGACTGAGTATCAAATCAAAAGGATATCCTGAGAATTGTGTTGATACATTCATCCCAACCTGGGACAACCTCAATGATCAACAATTCAAAGAGGACACTCAAAATCAGACCACTCCTCAAAGCTCACCTGAGAGCTCTCCTGAAGATGTAACTGAACTGATGAACACCATCCCAGTTCAAGAGGTAACCGATGTCAATGAAGATGTGGTCACAGCTGAGACATTCACTGAACCCATCATTCAAGGGGGAACCAATGAAATTACCATTGAGAATGAGAATACCTTGAATGATGACTCAGGACTTCAACCCTCTGTTTTATTTCCTGAATTCGATTTCATTCCAATATCTAGTGACTCAACTTCAGAAGAGTTAAACTCTACTGAAGGGCATCAGCCTAGGAGAACTTGGCTCTCAGATCACCCTGTTGAGCAATCCTAGGTGATCCTTCCTCAGGAGTCAAAACTAGAAGTTTTCATGGTGAAAGTGCTTTGTTTTGTTGTTTCTTATCAAACCAGGAACCAAGTTCCATAGCAGAAGCACTTCAAGATTCCAACTGGATTATTGCCATGCAAGAAGAGCTCAACCAGTTCACAAGGAATCAAGTATGGGAGTTGGTGGACAGACCATATCACTGCAATGTGATAGGAACCAAGTGGGTATTCAAGAACAAGAAGAATGAGAATGATATCATAGTCAGAAACAAAGCCAGGCTAGTTGCAAAGGGCTACTCTCAAGTTGAAGGTTTTGACTATGATGAAACATTTGCCCCAGTAGCCAGATTGGAGGCAATAAGGTTATTTCTTGCCTATGCTGCTCACAAGAAATTCAAGGTGTACCAGATGGATGTTAAAAGTGCTTTCTTGAATGGAGTACTCAATGAAGAAGTCTATGTGGAGCAACCCCCAGGTTTTGAAGAAAGTCACAAAGTATATAGACTGAGAAAAGCTCTATATGGACTGAAACAGGCTCCAAGAGCTTGGTATGATACTTTGTCACAATTCCTTTTGGATCATGGTTTTATCAAAGGAAGAGTTGATAGAACTCTCTTCAGGATCACAAAAGGAGAGGACACATTGCTGGTTCAAATCTATGTGGATGATATCATCTTTGGTTGTCCTAACCAAGTCCTCTGTGAGAAATTTTCTCAACTGATGAAGGGAAAATTTGAGATGTCAATGATGGGAGAAATGAATTTCTTCCTAGGACTTCAAGTCAAGCAGTCCACTGAAGGAATCTTCATCAACCAAGCCAAATACACAAGGGAGCTGATCAACAAGTTTGGATGCCAGACCAGCAAGGTTGCAAGGGTTCCACTCAACACCAACACCAAGATGGAACCAGATGAAGATGGTGAATCAGTAGACCAGACTCACTACAGAGCCATTATTGGATCTCTACTGTATCTCACAGCAAGCAGGCCTGATATCACATTTGCAGTTGGCATCTGTGCTAGATATCAAGCAAATCCCAAGAAAAGTCACCTGGAAGCTGCCAAGAGGATTCTCAAATATCTTAAGGGTACTGTGAATATGGGATTGTGGTATCCCTCAGATGACAATCTAGAACTCACAGGATACTCAGATGCTGACTATGGAGGATGCAGAATTGATAGAAAATCAACCTCATGCACTTGTCAATTCTTGGGAAGTAAACTGATTTCTTGGTTTTCCAAGAAACAAAATTCAGTAGCCACAAGCACTACTGAAGCTGAGTATATGGCAGCTGGAAGTTGTTGTGCTCAAATTCTTTGGCTAAGACAACAACTGAGAGATTACAACATCTTTGCCAATGAAGTCCCTATTTCTTGTGACAACAATAGTGCAATTGCTATTTCAGAAAATCCAGTTCTCCACACAAGATGCAAACATGTGGATATAAGGCATCACTTCATCAGAGATCATGTGGAGAAGAAGGACATCAAAATGCTCAAAATCCACACTGACAAGCAGAAGGCAGATATCTTCACTAAACCTTTGGCTGAAGCAAGGTTTCAAGAATTGTCAGTAGAGCTTGGACTCCTAGATCCAGGAGAGTAAAGAAAGGATACCATCTCAGAAGAGTTATCTTGAACTCACAGTGGAGGTTCATATTCAGAAGAGGACTCTTCTCAGTCGAAGTCTCCTCATCTCAGAAGTGGTTTGAATATCAGACGAGGTCAAACCTCAGTGGAGGTCAAAAGCTTTTTACTTATGTTATTTCAAATTTAAAGCCTCTTAGTTTTTAAAGAATATAATTGGTTTCAAAAACTTACTAATGAGTGCTTTCTGGGAAATTAAATCTTTTTTCACTGTTCCGAAGAGATTTTGGTATGGCAAGCATTTAATGCGCGTGGTACAAGTCAGACATGCCTTTTCAATTACCTATCTCACGCGCCCTAAAATCCGGATGATGTGACCTTCCGGCTACCAACCTTTTCAATCCATACCATCCATATTTGACGGTTCACTCCTAACCGTCTAGATCTATCAAAAACTCCCCACTACCCCTTTTCATCTATCCACGACTTTTTACTAAAATCAATCTCAGACGTTGATTACGGGATCAGATCTAACCGTTTATTTCTCATATAAAAACCCCAACCTTAAGCTTGCAAACCTTTTTCGAATACTCTTCAAGCAATCTCTTACTATCTATCCCATACACTCTGCAAATTTTTTTTCTCTCAAATCCAATATCTCAAATGGCAAGTTTAAACCTAGATTTTCTTACCCATAAAGATAATTTCTGGTATGAACCCATCGTGGTTTTTGATAACCTAGAAATTGAGTCCAGACCAGAGTATGCTCACATCAAAGAGGCCCTTGAAATGATAAAAACTGCTGGGTTGGAGAAGTTTTTATCAGTTCATCCTATTAACTGTTTTGACAGGCAAGTTCTTGACTTCTTCAATAATGTATCCAACTCTGATTCAAGAATCAAATCTCATCTCATATTACAAAGGAGGAAGAAGGTGATGAGAGACGACATGGAGGTCATTGAACACCAGAAGATTAAAAAGGAAATACGCATTAGTGGAGATGATTTGAAGGAATTATTTGATCTTCCCTCTGAAGGTCCGAATCCAGATACATGCATCATGGATGAAGAGGAAGAATGGGTCAAAACCATTATGCAGAGGAAGGTACAATACACTCCAACAATGAACAGAAGTGAACTCCTACCAGTTTACAATGTTCTCTGTGAAGTTGTTGGAAAATGTATACTGGGAAACCAGGGAAGCACAGAGCAAGTAAGCAAGCCGAAGCTCAGGCTGATGAAGGCAATAATGGAGAGCAAGGAGAAGCCATACAATTGGCAGCAGTTCTTTCTGAGGGCGTTGAATAAAGAGCACTCAAAGTTTCAACCTGACAAATCTCCTCAACTATCAAGTAAGCTAAACTATGCAACAAAAATCTCCTACTTGATAGAAAATATAGATCTGCGGGTGGATTGGATTCCAGACAGAAAATGGAGTAATCTAAAGATTTTATTCAAGTCTGGAAAGACTCTGGAGGCAAGGATGATTAAGCCCGCTGTGGAAAGTCCAGAGGCAGTAACAGAGGAGGAGGAAGTTGGTTCTATTAAAAAGAAGGGTACCAAACTGAAGAAGAGGCTCATCAAAATGAGTGATAAGATGGCCCTTCACACGGAGGAAAAGGCAGAAAAGGCCTCCAAGAAAGAGAAGAAGAGGACTTCTGAAGCTGAGAAGGAGATTGCTTCAAAGAAAGTCAGAGTCACAAACTCCACTGATGAATCTTCATCAGGTAACCCTGACTCTTCTCCAAATACAATCTCAACTGAGTCTGACTCAAATGTCCCTGCACCTACCCCCATCAAACCCAAAACAACTAAACCTCGCACCCCTGCCAGAACCAAACGCATCTCCAAAATAACCAAAACCCCCACTGATGGCTCACAACAGCCAGTAAGTGAAGCCCAAACAACCCCCACTGAAACCATCCCCACACCTACTGAAACCACCCCATCAACCCCATCTGAACCCACAACCTCAACCCCCACTGAACAAAATCCAACCTCACCTGATACTCAACTCCAAACCTCTTCTGAACCTAACCCTCCTGAAACCCAAACCTCAACTCACCTGGAATCTATTCCAGAAGAACCCACCGATATCAGATCCCCTACCCCTTCCCTTCCTTCAGACGATGAAGAAGAGTACTCATTCTTAGACACCCTTAAGGATGAGGTTGTGTACTCTTTGGAGTCTAAATACCCTGAACTTGACAACTTCCCCACACTCAAGGCTATATTCTTGAGGCTGCGACTCATTGTCCAGCTCAAGGATAGAAGACTTGGTGAAATCCTTCTAGCTGTAAGAGGCAGCAATGCAGAGGAGTGGAAGAATGAGGAAGCTGAAGTGCTGTAATTTGCTGGGATGCACAAGACCAGACTTCTCTGTGATGAGAAGATCTTTGAAAGTTTGGTCTTGGAGAAGATTGCTGAGGCCAAGAAGGGAGATGAGGTGGAGAGGGCTGATGTTGGTGAGCAAGAGAAGTCAGCTGAGGTGATAGCTGAAGGAGATGAGGTGAAGGAGAAAGAGGAGGAGAAAGAGGAAAATGTACAAGGAGGAGGGACCTCACCAAGGCAAGGTGATGGTGAGGTAGCCAAGGATGTATCCAAGGCAAGGGATACTGAGGCTCAAAATTTGCCACAGGAGAGTCCAGTAGAGGTGTCTACTGAGATTCTCCCACAACAGCCCTCAATGGTGACTAAGGAGTCAACTGAGGTGTCTGAAATCGAAGGAGTTGAAAAAGAAAAAGAAAAAGAAAAAGCTGAGGGTGGTGAGAAAGATGTGGAAATCACTGGAGTTGTGAGTGGTCAAATAAAAGCAATCATCCCTGTAAAGGGTGAATTGGCTGAAAAAATCATAGTTGAGAAGGGGAGTGATGAGAGAAGTAAGATGAGTGAGGAGGAGGGAGTTCCAATGGAGTTAGAAGCTACAGGTGACTTAGGTGGTGAGACTGAGGAAGGAAGATCTAACACTGTCTTAAATGCAGGTACTCAAACTGTTGAGATCCCCCTGTTGGAAATTAGTATACGTGTATTCCCCCCCCCCCCATACAGGTAGTTGTTGTGCTCAGATCCTATGGTTGAGGCAACAGTTGAGGGACTACCAAGTATTTGCTAATCAGGTTCCAATCTATTGTGATAACAATAGTGCAATAGCAATCACTCAGAACCCAGTGCTTCACACAAGGTGCAAGCATGTGGATATTAGACACCACTTCATTCGAGATCATGTGGAGAAGAAAGATATCAGGATGGAAAAGATTCACACTGACAGGCAAAGAGCTGACATCTTGACTAAGCCTTTGGCTGAAGCAAGATTTATGGAACTGTCAGTGGAGTTAGGACTCTTAGATCCGGGAGAGCAGTCAGTGTAGGGTTCAAGGGGGAACTCAGGCCAGACTCGACTCAGCGAGGTATCAGGGTGCTACAATGTCTCCCTGACAGGTATGAGTTCTAACCTGACTCTTGTGAATTTCAAGCGTCTCCCTGAGTTCTTCGTCCTGAAAATCTTTATTAAATGCATTCCGTTTTCATTAAAAGCGCGCCTTTTCATATTTAAACCCACGCGCACGGAGCATTTAATGCTACAGTTACTTTTTCATATACGTGTCCGTTTTATACGGAATATGACTGACATGGGGTTTTAATTAAAACTGAGATTAATCCTGGCCTCTCATTTCAAAACCTTTCGAATTCAGGGATCAATCTCAACCCCACGTTTGAGTAACTGACTTAGTCTTATCAATCAAGAGTGTTATTTGAGGTTTTTACGCAAACACAACGCACAATCTGCACACTGAGTTCTCTCTTGCTCAAACACAGAATTTTCAAAACACAAAAAAAAACTCTCTTTCAAAACAATGGCATTCCTAGATTCCAACTGGACAGCAGACAAGATCGTAGATGTTGTCGAAAAGAAACTGGTACACATGGAGCAAGTCATCTCCATGGAAGGTATCTGTCTCACGGTTGAGGAAATCAAACCCGTGTTTAAATGGATTTCCGATGCCGGGTTGGAAACATACTTCACCACCCGTCCCATTTCCGTGCTTCCAAGAACAGTGGTGGAAGCTTATTTGAACATGTTCTTGCGGAAGGGGGAAGTCTTCACGAAGGTGACTGCGCTAAAGCCGACGGGAGAAAAGAACGGCGACGGAGAGCCTCTCTACGACTCAGAGGTAGTCACCATCAATATCAGGCAGGCGGTGAGGGAAGTCTTCAAGCTGCCGTCCTCAGGCATCAACCCCAAGACTTACAAGGAAAACTCGGAGGGAGAATTCCTTGGAAAATGGACCAAGTCAGGGTCTTCGGAGTTCAGGGCCCGTCAGAACAAGAGCACTCTGAAGCCGGAGTACCGAGCGCTGGTGGACTTGGTATCCAAAATAGTAATGGGAGCTACTGGCTCTCACGAGCAGTTGAGTCTGCCCAAGCTGAGGCTCATGGGAGCAATCGCTGATGGAGTGGAAGCCAACTGGGAGCAATTCTTCATCGATCAACTCCATCAGGCAGGCTTGGACAAGCTCACGCGTGACGAGGAGAAGAAGCACATATCCGTCAGTGCCATCTTGCCATTTGGCACAAGATTGTCCATCCTGATCGCTCGTGCTTGCCATGAGTATACCTTCGATTTTGAGGCCAACCTTTCCTCAAAGAAGGTGATGTTTTCCTCACTGAGTGATACCTATTCAGTGCTAGGGCTGACTGACCCCAATGCGAAAGCAAAGGGTCAGGCCAAAAAGCCAGCTGGTAAGGCCAAGAGAGTGGCAACCAGCCTCATTGAAAAGGTAGATGAGCTCCTTGAGAGAAGTAAGGATGGTGAGGAGGTTGCTGCTGAGGAGGTGGAGCAGCCTGAGGTGGACGCGGCTAAGCAGAAGGGGAGGAGGGTGAAAATCGTGCTGTCAGGGAAGGGCACGAAATCAGGGACTGAGTCAGATCCCAAGAAGGCCGGGTCTGAGGCTGAGGGAACTGACGATGACGTCAGAAAGGAGGGTGCTCAGGGAGAGAGGCCCCTGAAGAGGCTTAGGAAGGGAGTGAAGAAGTCCCCTGCTAAGAAACTTCCTGAGTTGAGTGAGAGGGAGAAGTCAAGCTCTCCTGGAGCCTCTGACTTGGAGGAAGTGAGAAAGACTGTCGAGACGGCTGAGTCGTTGCAGCCTGAGACAGCACCCACTCAAACACCCCCACATCCTGAAACCCAAACACAAACACCTTCCATCACTGACCCCACACCTCAAACTCCCCAACTCCCCCAAACCTCACAGCCAGATCAGCCTACTGAGTCAGCGCCCTCAACCTCACCTACAAATGAGCCTGACCAGTTAGCCGAGCCAAACCTTCCAAACCCCTCTGATTTTCCCTCATACCCAAACCCTAAAGATTGTCCCAAATCTATTTCAGCAGAAGAGGATGAGTTCCTTGAAATAGAGGAGGAGGAGTTGGACGAACACATGGCAGGAGGGATATTGGAGAACACGCTCAGGGGGAACGCCACGGAATGGGCAGGGAAGTGCTGGCCTGGGCTATACAAGTATACTGAGTTACTGGCATATGTGGTGGAGCTCAAGGTTTGGTTGGACTTCAAACAATCAAACATGCAGGAGCAACATATGCTAGTAGATGCTCGTGGCTGGGAGCATTGGGAGACTGAAGAGGCCAAAATTTGCTCGTTCTTTGGACTGACTAGCTGGCTTCAACTCTTGAACTTTGACAACCTGAAGCAGCTAGTGGCTGAGATGATGGCAAAGAGCAAGGCTGACCTTCTTTCTGTCGAGGATAAGGAGGATGAGGAGGATGATGAAGGAGCTCAAGGTGGAGCTGTAGAAAAGGCAGTGGAGGAGACTGCGAGAGAAGTTGATGAGATGGACTCTGAGCCTCAGGCTCAGGGGGAAGGTGACAAGAACACTGGTGCCAAGGGTGGACCAGTGGCTGAGGATGTTGTGAACATCTCAGCTGCCAATGAGACATCTGTCGATGAAGGGATTCCCTGCCGTGAGACACGAGAGGATGATGTTGAGGCATTCACGGAGACTCTCAGTTCCGAAGGACAAGTTCCTAAGGTTCAAGTTAGCTTAGCTGAGCCTAAGGAGGCGGTTATGACTACTTCACAACTGCCTTCAGTGCACCTTGAAGAAGGGACTGATGCTGCAGGGGCTGACAAGGGAAAGCAGCCAATCACTGATGAGGCCGCTGATGATGAGGATGTGATCATAACCGGGGTCGGCCGTGCTGAATTTACAAGCATAGTGGAGGTCAAGCAGGAGAAAACCTCGGAAAATCTAGCTGAACTTCAGGAGGAAGTAATGAGGCTACGGGCTGAAAAAGATGAAGACTCCAAGGCCCTGGCGAAGCACATCAGGTGGACAAAGTCAGCTTACAACACCCTTGCTAACAGGGAGCTGATCTTGTTAAAGAGAACAATGACTGACACGACCAAGTCAGTGAGGAATGAGAGGAAGCGAACCAAGAAGATGCTCAGAAACACTCTCAAGAAACTCGATGAGAGGGATGCGATCAGGGATGAAAAGATGAATCAGGCAGTGGACCGGCTTGCAGCTCAGACTGGAGCCGTTGTCGCTCAGGCCTTGAAGGACTCAGCGTCCAAATTGGAGCTGGAGTCAGGGAAGCTGGATCGCACCTCTCAATCAGTGGCAGAAATTTTGGCAAAGGCCACTGACGAGTCTGCAAAGATACTGACTGAGGCTAGCAGAGTCAGTGGTGAGTCCTTGAAGGTGGAGGAAAGGATCACCAAGGCTGAACAAAGTCTTCAACTCTCTATGGAGGTCTTTGAGAAGAAAGTCAATGCTGCCATCAGTTCCGTATCTTTTGCAGGGACTGGGATTTCAATGGGAGTTGAATTATTGAAGGAGGGAATCAACGATGTCCATTCCCTAGCCTCCTTCGTAATCAACAGCGGATCTGACGCATTCCCATCTGAGGCCAATGATGATGCCAAAAAGGGGGAAAAGAAGAAGAAAAGATCCCGCCCTGAGGCATCTGAGGCAGTTAATCAAGGAGAGACCGTCCTAGCTGATCCTGAAGCCAATCCTGATGGAAATATTCTAAGGGTAAGGAAGTCAGCTAGGTTAGCGGCGGTGGAGAAGGAAGGAGAACAATTAATTGCCAAGCTGAGGGAGGAGGCAACAAAGGCGAAGGCTGATGAACCTTCCAAGCAACAACCTGAGCCTATTCAGAGATCGTCTCCCATGAGCTCAAGGAAGAATCCAATCACTTACTCAGGTGAGTTGGTTGCGGAGCTATGTGCTGAAGCATGGGGAGATCAATCTGAAAAATCTGAGGCTGTGCGCAGAGCTGAAATCGCTCAGAAAGAGAAGATGCGCATTCTGGAGAAGAAGGTTGAGAAGCTGACTGACATCAATGAGCTTCAACAACGAGAACTAGATGATGCAGTGATAAGCTTGCTTAGGAGGAAGAAGGCGAAGCCTGAGCCAAGGAAGTACAGGAGGAAGCCGACAGTTAGGAAATCAACAATTCTTCAAGTCAGTAGGCCAGAATCAGGAGCAAGGGAAGCTTTTGTTGATGAGTTCGTCTCAGAAACATTGAAGGAGTTTTGGACCGATGCAAGGGATGAATTTGTCAGGCTATGGTTTGTTGTGAAGAAGTGGGGCGACACTGATGATATTGATGCCCACTTCACTGACTATATGATGGACAATCATCCTGAGCTATTCCAGAAGATCTTGGAGGAGGCTGAGGCAGCTCAAGTCCAAGTGAAGGCTCCTGAGTTCACCATTCGAGCTCCTCCCTTGATTCCTGGAACTCGAAAGCATGATACTAAGGCCATAATGATGGAAGTCTTGAAGATAGCCAGAGCTGAAGGATATGTGAACCAACCTGGAAGGCTTGACGAGCTGAAGGCAAGAGTTTATGCAGGATATGGACTCAAGCCTGAAATGAGATTAGTCTAGGTGTTCACAGGCTTCTTTGTAATAGATTAGATTCATTGTAATCATTTCCACATCTATCAATGAAATCTATTACTTTTGCCCACAGACAAAAACTCATTGTCTTTTTGGCTTGTTTAAATTTTGTACTTTATCAAGAATTGCTCTAACACTGTCTTATCTTATAGATAGGTTTATCTTGTTTCCTCTAAGTGTTTTGAGGATCTTTTCAGTGTTTTGGCATCATCAAAAAGGGGGAAATTGTTGGGACATTGTCAGTTTTGATTAAGATCCCAAAGCCCCTGAAAAGATGTTTGCCTTAATCTGTCTTTGTCAGGCTAGTATTGGTTAGGATTAGTACTTTGTCATTTTACATTTTACAGGTACTCAGTGAGAGGAGAACTCACTGGAGACAATCAAGACTCAGAGCCTGAAGACGTAGAGCACCATCCTGAACTTATGGCAGTCCTCTAAGCTGGCTGAATAAGTGTCAGTGATGAAGAGTATGACCCTGAGGTCATTACTAACTCAGTCCTGAAGGGAACAGGATGTCACTGAGTTAATGGGAAGACTTGGAGTAGAGCCAAGCAATGCAAAAGGAATTTCAGCGTCAGGACAAGACTGGTGGGCTCAAGACAAAATGAACTTAATAAGACAAGCCTGAAGCTCAGGAATAAGTTCTGACATTCTCACCAACCTGATGACGTGGACCAATCCGAGGAGGACACGCACGTACGGAACCTGACATGATGACTGAATTCAGACTGCATATTCAACGGGCAAGTATTTAATGTGCATTAAATGCAAATACCAAATCCATGCAAGGGCGGCTGCTGCATGAAGATATGTCCGTTTGAAGCCTCTCTACATAGATGACTAGAAGGCTATCTCTCCAACGGATAGTTATTCAAATCACCTATAAATACAGAAGGCCTTGAACCCATTCAAGGTTACGGGAAATTTCCAAGCCAGAAATTACTCAAACTCTCAAGCACTCAAAGCATTCAGCCTTTAAGAGAAGCACTCGAAAGCATTCAAATTTCCCAAGTGTTTCTTAGCAACTGAGAGTTATTCTGTATTCCAAGAGCTAATTAGAATTATCTTAAGCTTAGAGAGATTATCCAATCCTTAGCATAGCTTTGACTTGTAAGGATAATCTCAACTTAGTTGGAATCCAAACTGAAACCAAAACCCTAAGATAGGCTTGTTGGGAGTAAGTCAGTTAGTGTGTTAGTAAGTGGAGTTTGTATAGATCAGTGAGGTTAGCTGGTCTTGGTGTACCTTGGCACGTTAAAAACAAGAATCCCTTGAGTGGATTTCCTGTTAAGTCAGGCCGTGGACGTAGGAGCTTGAGACTCTGAACCACGTTAAACTCCTTGTGTTCTTACTGCTTTGATATTGTGCATACTTGCTATTACTCGTTCATTCATTGCATTCAAGTTAATCAGGTCTGAATCAATCAGCATGATCTTCAAAAGAACACTGCCCTACTAAACACCTTTCAGATTTGAGTAAAACAAGTTTTCAGAAAGCAAACTAAACAAGACTTTAAACTATCAGGGCTCAAACATTTCCGCACTGAACTTGAACTGATAGTTAGCCAACTGACCCGCACCAAGTGTAGTCAGTGGGTGTATTATCAGCTCCTAGTTCTTTACCACTCTGAGCAAAGGGGACTCAGTCAGTTTTAAGGTTTGAAAATTAGTATACGTGTATTCCCCCCCCCCCCATACACGTATTCCTCAGTCTTGTACTGGGACCAACACCCCCCAGTCCAGGTCAACCTAACTCCCCTGAGGGATGCAGTGCTTAAACTCCAAGATGAAAGGCTTCCTGCTCTTGAAACTCAGCTGAGAGATGTTCAAGAAGTTGTCCAAGAGGAGGTAGACGAAATGGTCATACTCTCAGACCATGTTGATGAATTGATGGAGTCCACAACTACTTCACTTCAAAATCTAACCCTGAAGGTGCAAGACTCAACTCAGATGGTGTCTGACCTAGTTGAAGGCAACTGTGTTCTCATGCTAGAAGGTCTGAAGAACCTGGAGAAGAAGGAGGAAGAAGCCAGAACTCAATTCCTGAAGGACTCAGTAGAGAACGTGTCCATCAACCTAAAGTCTTCTGTTGAAGCTTTCTCAGCCGACCTTTTTGGGAAGGTTGAAGGGTTATGGAACCAGAAGATGCAGGAGTTCGAGGCAAAGCACGAAGAACTTGGAGCCAAGCTTGGTGAAGTTCTTAAGAAAGCTGTTGAGGACTTCCCAACTCAGGAAAAGACCAATGTGCTGATTGATGAGAAGCTGGCCCAATTTGTGAAATTTGGTCAAACTGCTGGAGCCGCACTAGAAAGAATGGAAGATGAAGTTGACCACTGCTCGACTGAACTTAAAGTCATCGCTCACGATCAGTTGAAGTTAAACATCACTGTGGCTGGGTGCATGATTAATGCCGGAAAGGGGGAAAGAAGGATATCTTCTAAGGAGCCGAAGGCTTATCCAAGGAACAAAATGCAAATCATCCTTGAGACCCCGGAGTTCGAGAGAGGTCAACAAATCAAAAGCACCATCAAGAAAGTTGATGCTGAGGCCCAGAAGCTGGCTGAAGAAAAGAAGGGCAAGGAGACAACATCAGAAGACCTCACAAAGTTCAAGGAAGCTCAACTGAAGGAGAAGGAAGAGAGAGCTGCAAAGAAGGGGGAACCTGCAAAGAGGAAGGCATCTGAATTCCTCTCAGCAGAGGTTGCCAAAAAGACAAGAACCTCAGGGAGGTTGGCAGCTAAGTCCACAACCTCTACTGATGAAGTTGAGGTACTCCCCATTCTTAACCCTGATCCTTTATCTTCTGAAATTCCCAAGTCTGCACCCACCCGAGTCACGGAGCTCACTGAGCTAATCAAAGAGGATGGAGGAATGAACGAAAGAGCAAGGAAGCTAACTGCCCAGCAGCAGGAGAGGAGAGATAAGGTGGTTGGGAAGATGGAAACCATTGCAGAGCTGGCTGAGAGGAAGAAGTAGGAGAGGCTGACCAAATTTGATAAAACTACTTCCAAAAAGTTCAGAAATAGTTATCAAAGGTGGGCTGCTAAGCTGAAGAAAGACAATATCATTCCCTCAAAGGCCAAGTTTCCTCACCATGATACATGGGTACCTAAGGAGCTCAACGATGCATGGGAAACTGCTAAAAGAGAATCCGTGTACTCCTATTATGTCAGTGGAGAATTGGGAAGGGACAATGTGCAAGATGTTTTCTGCACTTGGATGTTTGAAGTCCACCCAAAACTCTTTTCTGCCATCATGGAGGCATGGAATGACAAGTTCCCTGGTCAAACTCTGAAGGCCCCTGAGCCAATCACCTACTGGCCTCCTCAAGATGCAACAGGTGTTGTTGATAAAGAAAGGATCACTGAAGAGTGGACATCCTTATGTGAGCATCTTGGTCTCAGAGGATATTCGAAGGAGATGATGGAGAGGAAGAATGAGCTGAAGATCAGAGTCTTCAAACAATATGGACTTGAACCTTTGTTTGAAACCATCTGAAGTTGGTAAGTGTTTTTGCTGGACATTTGTTTATAAGTCCCAGATGTTCTTAAGTTTGAACTTTTGATAGTAGACTTCTTGTAATATGTACTTCATCTTTTTATCAAGAAATGAACTCTACTGATGTTTTGTCCAAGATAATATCTCATTATCATTTAGGCTTTTGTACTTGAATGTTTTTACTTACAAAATCCTTGAACTTTATGTCATCTGAAGAACCTCACCTGAAAGAAGATATGTAATAAGATAGGTTCCGGCATAATCAAAAAGGGGGAAATTGTTGGGAAAATGTATAAGACTTAGTTTTGATTAGATGCCAAAATGTTCCTCCTAAGTGGTTTTGTAAGTAAATTATTCAGTAGAGTTAGAGTTTAAATTAAACAGTTCTAAGTGTTAAGAACTGGAGTGCAGTTAGAAATTTCTGTAGTGTATTGAAGAAAGATGTCTACTGAAGACAAGTCCCCTGAAGTGAAGTCCGCTGAAGACTAAGTGATCTGAGAAAGAAGTCTAAAATCTTGAATGTTTTTCTAAGTGCATTCTCACTAAGACTAAATCTATCAGGAGAGGACGAAGGTCCACTGATAAAGAAACTAACAAAGTACATTTAATGCTAAACATATTTAAAGCTGTTAGTTAATCTGGTTGGAACAAGGCAAAATGAATTTCAGTGAAGCTTACAATAAATGAAGGAATAAGAAGGTTCTCTCAGAGGAGTTCCACCTTAAAGCAAGACAAGAATCTGGGCATACAGACTTAAGGTCCAATGAGAAGATGACACGTCAGTGTACTTTACTGACAGCCGACCTGCCCCAGCCTGACAAGTACCAAAAGTCTTTCACCTAGCAATCTACAGAAAGTTGGTGAACAAGCATGGTTTTGCAGCCGGTTCTTGACAAGACTTAAAGCTTCAATTAGAGCCGTTTGAGCCAATCAGATACAAGAAGACTTACTTGAGAAGATTCAAATCCAACGAGAAGATTTTCAAGGAAGCCTATAAATACAGAAGGACGTGCACATTTACAAGCACGGGAAACTCACAAGATCAAAGCTATCTCTACATTCATAACCATCTAGAAGCACTCGAAATTATCATTGTTTCCCAAGTGTTTCACAGTTGTAGAGAGCCTAACAAACCTTCTGTAACCAAGCTTAAAGCAATATCCAAATCTTAGAAAGAGATAATCCAATCCTAAGCCTTGAGCTAAACTTGTAAGGATTATCTCAAAATAGTTGGAACCAAAACCCTACTCAAAACCCTACTCAGTGTTTAGGTTGAGAGCTAGTGTTAAGTGATGTTAGTAAGCTGATTGTTGTATCAGTCTGAAAGCTGGTTTGTTTTGGGAACTAGGACCTGGAATTTCCTAGTGATCAATCATCCTAAGAGAGGAGAAGTTGATCAGTGCACCTTGGCACTATAACACAAGGAATTCCAAGTGAAAGGAATTCTCCTGTTTGATCAGGACAGTGGACGTAGGAGATTTATCTCTGAACCACTTTATACCTTGTGTTCTTATTATCTGCTTTCCTAAGTGTGTGTTAATCTCGAAGTTTATCAAAGTAAAACGAGTTTTCTAAGGGCTCACTAATCCGCATCTGAAAGCTAATTAGATAGTAGTTCAACTGAAAGTCTTGTGCTTTCAGTGGAGGTATTATCTCAGTAAGCTTTCACAGAGTAACTCTCAGCAGACCTCAAGTCCACTGACGAGCTACTGTCTTAAGTAACCTGATAAGTTTTGAAGAAGTTTTAATTTGTAACCACAGGTGTATTCCCCCCCCCATACACCTGTTTACTCGTTTCGGGACCAACAGGATGACATGCTGGTCGTCCACATCCCTCTTTGTTGGTCAAGTTGACCCTGCATGCTCTCCACAGCCTTTCTTAGGTTAGATAATTCCTCAAGAGATGCCCCCTGACTTGGAGGCTGTTCGGCGAGCAAAGGCACTGGCCTTTCTGCTCGTCGTAGTCCCTCACTTGGAGCGGGCATTTCTTGAAGTTGTTTCCTAGGGTTGCTCGCCGCATTTGGCCCTAGGAGCCTAAAGGCTGGCCGAGATAGTCTTTCGTGCACTGATGGACGAGCTTGCTCAAAAGTTGCTCGCCCATCTCCTACTCCCTGGCGAGCAACTTCTTTCTGAAGTTGAGGTTGGCCAAGTCTGTCCTGTGCACTGGAACGAGTTGTTCCATGCTAGAAATTGTTGTTCGCTCATGTACAGACTCAGCCTGACCTTCTGTTTGGTCGGCTACTTTGGCTTTGCCCTTGTCCCCTCGATTCTGGGCACTATTAACTTCATATTGCTCACCGCGAGCAGACCTTGCTCTCACTACTTCCAGGTTGCGGGATTTAGACCTTGCTTGTGAAGGCCTATGTTGTTGTTGCTGCTTTTGAATTGCGTGGAGAGCAGCTATGGTTTTGGCCAATTCCAGGGGGTCTTTAGCCAATGCCTCTAAGTCTGGAGGCATTACACGAACTGCAGCTGAAGATTGAACTTTGTTCGCATGCCGTGGGTCACGGTCCTGACGATCAGTGGATGAGACCCGGGTTGGAGAGACTCCTATCGAGGGATGTGAAATCCTTGTTTCCTTGGATTGAGGCATCTTGATTTGAATTATCTTCTCAATCTTTGAGTCTTCAAATTTAATATTGAAGAACACCAAGAACACTTTTGTTTAAATCTTCAAAAATTTCTTGAGGATTTCTTCAAATCTTCAAGTTTTTAAATTTGAAGTTTTTTATTAATCACACTTAACCGGAGGTTCGAACCCTCCTTCTAGCGCCAATTTGTTGGTGATCAAATTTAATCGTGGGGATTAATGGCTGTTTTAATTCGGTTTAAGATCACCAAACAAGAACGTGTGATTGATTACCACCGTAAATGGTAAATTCGATAGTTCGGGCTATAGAATCGTAAATACGAGAGTCGAATATGCGTGCACGATTAGGTGTGTTTGTGTGTATTTTGGGAGTATTTGTGAATTTGAACTTGTATTTATCAGCTGGAGAGCAACTATTTATAGAGACCACCAAGTAGGTGGTGTACAAGACTCTTGGACTTCCTAGCTTGCATGCAAGACAAATGTCATTTGACCTTGCTTGACCTTATCTAGGCTGAAACTTAGTTATAAAGTCTTTTTTGGCCTTATCTCGGACTCATTGTTGTTCGTCTTGGTTGGCTTGGTGGGTCTAAATTGTTCTTTTGGTAAATGTTGTTCGCCTCTTGGGGTTGCGGTTCGGAAGTTGTTCGCCTTCATGCTCTGTACAGGCAGGCATTCGGGATCTTGGTCCTTTGTTCGTCACCATACACCCCTTAGGCTGGTAAATGCATCACCTCTTGACAATGTTGCTCGTCATTAGTGACCTGATGTAGGGTCCATACTTGGCTTCGGGCCCCAGGACCTGTTCGCCAGTATGTTGTTCGTCGATGGAGTTGTTCGTCGTTTAATACACCCCCCAAATTAATTTATGCACTCCCCTTTGATTTTCTTTGTTAATCATTTCTAATTTGGATATGATGCTTTGTAATCTTCATTTGGGCTTTAATTACTGTTCGCCAAATAATGATTGATGTTCGCCCATCAACAGTAGCATTGGAAATAATGAATGGTGAATAAAGTAGTATTGACAATGGTAAATGATGAATAAAATATTATTTAAATGAAGAAAGTAGTTTCCATTTTAGAGATGAGAAAAAAAATTGGGACAGACCTTTTTGGCAAATGAGAAAACAAAACTGGAAAGAAGGGAGTGTCACTTAAAAATAACAAAAAAATCTGTTTTTTTTTTCCCTCTGCTCTAAATTCTCTAGATGTGAGTTTTTCACACTTAGGTTGCGTTTGTTTTGAAATTCATCCAGACGGAATTATGAGTTTTCAGTCCCCGTCTCATCCGAGTTAGAGAAATTTAGTTTTTATATTTCATACTCCATCCACAACTATAGTATTTATAAATCTTATTGTTACTCTTCCAAATAACATTCACTTTATACAATTTAAAAAATTTATCTATAAATTTATTAATAATACTATTTTGAATATAATTAATTTTATACTTTTCTCTTACTCATTCTTTCTTTTTCTTACTTTATTATTTTACTCTCACACATTACATTAAATTTAATACAACATCAATCAGAATTAATGATTGATTTGACATAAAGTAAATTTCACTCTACCAAAATCTCAAAATAAACATATATTTTTACCATTCATCAAGAATTTTACATTCAATGAATATAAAATCATGATTTCACACGTCCATCTAAATTCCGAAACAAACATAGGTTTAATGTGTTTTTCCTTCCCTTTGTGGGATTTGATTTTTCTTTTTTTCGTTTCCTACTGAGAGAGGATAGGCAGTGGTTTGCAGTTCTTGAAGAATTTAGTGTAGTCGGATTTATTATTGATCGTTCAAGCAGTAACGGAACAACATGATTTTTGAACTTTGTGGTGTGTATTTGATTTTTTTTCGTTTTTCAATCTCAATTGTCTGTATGGTTTTAGTTTTTTTTTTTTTTTTTTTCCTTTTTTTGTTGGAGGATTTGTTGTCATTAGTGTATTTTTTATAATACTTATCTTTTTTTTATAAATAAAATATTTCATTCTAATATTTTATTAAATTTTAATGCATGACACATGACTTTAAAACTGATTTTTGTTAGTCATAAATAAATATGTCATGTATTAAAAATAATAAGATACAGTATGAAATATTAGAGTGTAATATAAAATGGGTTTTGATTTCGTCAAAATAGTTGCTCAATGTATAAAATTTGTAGAGATTATTCCTCACCACCCATCACGAGGAAAGAAGAAGACAAACAACATCCACCCACATATTAGAAAACTTGAATCATATGACAAAACAAAAAATAGGAAAATCAAATACTCCATCAATGACTTTAAGTTAGTGCAAGAAAATGATGAGAATGAAGTGTTTCTCTCTCTCAAATTCTGCAGTAGTTTCATATGGTTGGAAGCAATCATCACCACAGAGCTTATTCAATTGGGATTTTGGAAGAAGTAAAAGCACAAAGCCAGAGCCAGAGCCCAAGTATTACGAACAAATCGATCTCCCATTCCCTCCTTCTCTAGTCGCTAAAACATTCTTGAAAGGTACTACATTATATATTTCCATTTTTGTTGCTTTTTTATTCTTGTTTAGAGCTGGGAATTGTGTTAGGACTTGGGGGCAGTTCTATTTGAGTCAAGTATGACTTCTTGGATTGTTTTTAACAGTCTTGTTAGCGTAGTTTTCGTAAGATATCAATCAAAATAATACAAACGAAAATATAAAAAAACACATATTCAACAATGAATCAGAGTTATTTATACTCAAAATTGGTTTGTAGTCTAAAAGTCCATAGAACTCGAGTACTGCTTAAAAAGCCCCCGCAAAAAAAATTGTCATGATTGTGTGACTGTATGCATCTCAGGCTCCATAACCCAACGATTTGAGCTAGCTAGTACACTTTTATGTTTAATTAAATTGGATTGAGAATTGAACTACTTTTTGTGTGTTGTCTGTATGATTGAGTGTCACGTGCCATATATATATATATAGAGAGAGAGGCTCCTCGTGTGTTCACAGTATGATTGAGTGTAACGTGCCATAAAATCTCAATGATCATGAAAAAACATAATTGTTTCCTCTTTATATTATAAAGTAATACCACATGATATTGATTGATCAGGCAAGGAGCTAAAATGCTGCTACAAGGCCACTATAGATGGATTCATTGCCACTGAATTCCACAACAAATGTGACTTCAAGGGACCATGTGTTATCATAGGCTACACAAACAAATCTCTCAAATTTGGGGCCTTCAATCCCGAGGGATACCGAAGCACGGACGATTACTACGACTCGTTTGATGCATTCTTATTCTATTGGTCCAACGACCACCATGGCCAGCCTACGGTGTTGCCCAAGGTTGGTGGAAGCGGCGCAGCCCTCTTCGACTACGCGCGTGGCGGCCCGCAGTTTGGAGCCGATGGGCTCCTGATCGGGCCGCCACTGGCCCCCGTCATGGGTGGTTTTGCAGGGCCGGATACGAATTCTGGGGTTGGTGATTTGAGGCAGGCAAAGTCTAGGTTAGGGCTATCTTATGCTAAAAGACCAGATGGGAAGGAATCTGTGTTTGGTGATGAGTCTAGGGCTAATCTTGATGAAGTGTTGGTTTTTTGTAGTCCTCAAATTGCTAGTTTGTATTGATCTCATTCTACTCAAGTATGTGAAATGTATTTGTGTATTTGTATTTAATGAAGTTTTAGTGGTTTTTCAGTTCTTCTTAAGATCAATTTGAAATCGTGAATGATATTCTTTTTCTCGTATTTCAAATATTTAGTAAGTTAATTAAAAAAAAAATAAAAAAAAAATAGTAAGTGCCCAATGAATTATTCGATATTCTTTTAATGGTTTCTGATTATTAACAGGACTTAATCTTAATACTATAAAACAAGTTTACTGTACAATTGATTCACAACTATCACTTTATAATTAAACAACTAATATTGTATAAAAAAAAATACACTAAACGCAAACTAATTGTACCTTAAAACTAATTTACATTATATTTTACCTATCAAAAGTACCCTTCTTAGAGAATGTGAATAAATTCCAAAAAGCATTTCCCCGTCCAAAAGTGGGGTACAAATGGAATGGCACGTATCAAGAAAATGATCATCAGCGAATAGTAAATTTCATGAAATATTAGTATATCATACAGCCACCAAGAGGATACTATATAATGATTTGCATAATATCTTTATGATTTTGGATTATTCTTATTGTAAATGGTATATAGCATCTGGTTTTATTTTTCATAACATTCCTATATAACTTTACATCTTATTCGTATCACGGTGATATAACTAATCCTCCTCAGTGTAGGTTTCAAGAAACTGTCTAATGGTGAGGCGTTCATCAGTCGTAAGATGAGGGTCGTCGCCAGTTAATCTGTTCCGAATTGCAGAACTATCACCCAAAACCTGAAGCATTTCCCCGTACCGATCAAGATTCCATTAACCATTACAACACTACACAGCTCGTAGAATTCAAGCCTTGTTATAAACGACTATAAAAGCGAACATTGACATAAAGTGTCGATCAAAGGACTGTCTAAAAATAAAGAAGGCGGGAAATGTACCTGGACGTAGTTGTTAACTTGGCCCTCTTTGTTAGGAGAAGTTATAGGCTCATTCTTGTTGACCGTCCATTGGCCATCCACAATGTACTTGTATTCGTATTTCCCTTCCTGCCCGATGTAAGAACTGAGCATCTCGTATAATACAGAGTTTATATGGTAAAAATGGAATAATGTTTATTTAAGGAAGAGATAATTCTCCCTTATGGCTCAGAAGAAATCACTCACAGGCAATTCTCTGTGTAGAACCCATAGACCAAGTTCTTTATCATAGGACAAAGGTATTCTCTGCTACGAATTACAAAATACAAGACGACTTTGTGAGTAAAAAATCGAGCAAGAAGCAAATGCTGCAGTTTTTTTCTGTAAATGTTTCTAAGTCTTCAGACAATAAAAGACGCAATAAGGCAAAGATAAATATTTATTTTCAAATTACCGGGCCCCATCCAATGTCGAGTCCAGAGATTTCTACCACTTTACAATCATCACCTTTCCATTTCAACGTCACAGGTTGCTTTTTGAGGCCTGTAAGCTTTAAATCAGACATAATTTCATTAAATCAACTATTTGCTTAATTAAAGCAAGAAGTACAAGAGTCTTAACATAATTGTAAGATACTCCAAATATTCGTGCTAAATGTAGACAAAAGAAGACCAGAACTCACAATGTCGGCTGTTGCACTTTTGATGGCCTCTAACTTTGGGAAGCACGGTCGTTGACTCTGCAGATAGACAGAAAAAATGAGTATCTTAATGAGACCTAACCTTGAAATAGTCTTTTTGTCTGTGAGAAAATAAGACTTGTAATGAGCGAGAATTACCAGGATCAGTTTGTGTGCTTCTTTGAGGGAATAGCCTAGACCCCAGAACATGTAAGCCATCTATTGTTCGTAACAAAATCCATTGCATTATTACCGTAATACCGTATCAAAAAGCTCGAAAGAGAGAAAATCTAAAGGTCTGGTATTCATACAGCAGTTGCAGGTGCTCTTCCAAGACCAGCGGTGCAATGTATATAGGTCACACCTCCGTTACGTTTAATGGCCTTGTGCAGTATACTTACAACTGCTGGTAGACGCATTCGAAGATCGAAAGCATCAAAATCCCTGATTCAGAATTATGTTAACAATATGTACCACAAAACTACAGTACACGCTATAATTAAAAGACTTCTATGAACTTGGTTCACGGAAGTTTTATGGGGAACTCAGTTATACTGTTTAGTATACGAAGTAATACTACATATGTTAAATAGTATTACTTCGAAGAAGAGAGTTCGCATGAACCTGGTTCAGAAGAGACCTATTCTTATTAAAAATGTGGTTTTGGTCGAATTCTGAGATTGCAAAAAAGTTGTTTTTTGATAGTTTTGATGCACTCACCTCTAAATGAATAGATCGAATGCAGCAGCTCAAGCATATAAATTATCGGGAAAATTAAAATGTTCAGTGTTTGGATAACTCCAGTATAACTCAAAATCCAATCGACCATTATAATGAAGAGTCAGAATTGCAAACACACACGACCCACATCGCAGTAGCAGAATTCTGTCACGAACCTAATTTCAGCACGCAAGTGGTCAATGTCATCACAGCTGTCGGCATATGCACGAATTGCAGCAATATCAACACTAAAGTATCTGAAGAAATTTACTTAAGGGCTAAAACAAAATACATTTCCAAGTGCCCAAAAAATATAGCAGCAGGACCCCGTAAAATATAAATGGATATTTGAACAAAAGCAATTTATATGGATACTCGAGATCTGAATCTTTTTGTAAGCAAAATATAGTTCTCACTCCAATACTGCGAAGCTTGTCAACATCAGCCGGTGTCTATCAAAAGTCCATGTAAAAAAAAATTAGAAAAAAAAAAAAAAGACATTTCTGTCAAAAGATGGCTAGACTTATTACCTGTAGGCATGAACCCACAATCAAGTCTGGCAATATGAAGTTGTAGTTCATTCCAAGTTCATGCTGATATGTTAACACTGTATCCCAGTACAATTGAAGTTCAAAGTTAGATCAAGTTATGATTTATATACATAATAACAGAGATTAGATTATCACGAATAAAAAAGCAAGCAGAAACAGAAGTCGTCAAAAAGTTAATTATCGTGAAATATACCACAATGGGACAAAGAAATACATCATGAAAGATGCAGTCCTATAAATACAGTTTTCGAGCAAACAAGTTACAAGTAGTGGTATAAAATGTAGAAGATCCTAGGCAAAAATGAAGTTATATTTACCATATCATTCCTCTAAGATATAACAAAATCCCAAGTAAAACAACAATTAGTACATAGATAGTGCACATACCAGCTCCCATAGCTGCAGTCATGTCTTGACTGTAAGTTTTGGATTTCTCGTCTGCTTTCGATGTCTCATTTTCTGTACTGGGCACCGAACCAGATGCTGCCTAAAATTTACGAAACAAAAAATCAGCTGAGTAGAGATTGCAAGAAAGACATAACTAGTGTAGCTTCAACGTCCAAATCACTGAATATGCTAAAAAAAACTTGAAACTACATTGTTGTATTTCTTTGGCAGCATGAGAAAAAATAATAATAATTATTATAAAGAAAAATATCAAAAAAATTCCAACACATTTTGACTTTGCAACATGAAATGTTGCATCAAAACAAGATTTTGGTAGATACAAGATAATTAATCAACGAAAGAATCACAGATATATCACAAGTATTTCCCTGGAAATTACTAAGAAACAAGAATCCCTAATCAAGAAAAAAATGAAGTAGATGGTTACTAAATTCTTATGTAATAATCACTCATCAAAGAACAAATCATTTCTACATACCTCCCTAACAACAATACGGCTTCTGGATAAATCAATGCCTTTCCCCATCCCCTAAATCAAAAGGAAACATTACACGCATCAGCATAAACAGTATAATAAAAATAAAAATAAACATAAACATAAACGGAGAAATACTGATTTCAATTTCTACCAATGAAGAAACAAGGCATGAAGGCTTTCCAGAATGGCTTCTCAAGCTTAGCAGATGCAAAGCAGAGGATCTGAAAAAATGATGAGACCAATCAACAAACAGATGGTGTGCAATCCACTTAAAAAGACTGCATTTTTAACAATCACTAAACACTTAAAAAGACAATAAACCTCGGAAGTTTGTGAAGGCAGTTCATCTGGGAAGATTTCAGTTTGCAATGGGACTGAGATATTTTTATGCTACTTTTCGAGTTATATAAATTGCTTTTTACGGAATTGACGTGTCGAGCAAATTATAAAGATATCAACCTTTTTCTTTGATTTTTCTACCGACATCTGTGGACTATTTTTATAATATTCTTATAGAGTAGGCATCTTGCATTGTTTTCCGTGCTAACTCTCAAATACATTTTTAAATAATCCACTTTTGTTCATGAAATGTATGCTAATATTGGCTCTGGTGTTTAGAAAGAGGTAAATAAAGTAAAAATATTGTCAAATTTATTTATGACTAAAATAATTATGTGTGTAAATATAAAATCAAAGACATGTGGTGAATAATTAAGTGATGATTATTGGGGGGTGTTAGATAATAAAGTGATTGTGAATATGCCTATTTTTAGTGGATGGACAAATCAAATGATGGATCAAATAAATAGTATTTTTGTTTTTACTGAATCTTTTATTTATGTGTTTTTTTTGGAATTACAAGGATGATAAATTATAATATTAAACTTTTTTAGTACCCGTACAATTTATTGTATTTTCTTTCCTGTAGTGTAGTTGGTTGAGAAAGAGAATCGTGTGAGTTTGAGCATCTCTTCATTTTGGGAGAAATATATAAATACAGTCCGTTTGGGAGGGATGAGAATGAGTTTAGTAATAGTTATGAATAATAGTAGGTATATATAATATGTTTTAAATTATTGGATTGTTCCGTTAGTAAATTTCATCAATTACTATAACACACAACCACCAAAGGGAAGAGGAGGATATGCATAATCATTTTTATGATTTTAGATTTGTAAATGGTATGGTATAGCATCTGGATTTTATTGTTCCTAACATTCCTGTTCCTATATATCTTTACATCTAATTCATATCACTACAACTCGTAGCGAAACAACTAATCCTCTTCAGCGTATGTGTCAAGAAACTGTGTAATTCTGAGGCGTTCATGAGTCGAAAGATGAGGGTCGTGGTCGCCAGTTAATCTGTTCCGAATTGCACAACTATCACCCAAAACCTGAAGCATTTCACCATACAAATCAAGAGAATTTTGAGCCTTGACTGACGAACATTGGCATAAATGGTCGATCAACCAACTTTCTGAAAATAAACAATGTACCTGGACGTAGTTGTTGACATGGCCATCATTGTTATTGTTAGCACTAGTTAGAAGCTCGTCCTTATTGCTCGTCCATTCGCCATCCACAATGTACTTGTATTCGTATTTCCCTTCCTGTCCAATACAAGAATTAAGTATCTCCTAGAATACAGAGTTTATACTATACGGTAAAAGGAAGAAAGGATTCTGACTCACAGGCAATTCTCTGTGTAGAACCCATACACCAAGTTGTTCATCATAGGACAAAGGTATTCTCTGCTAAGATTTACGGTAATCGAGTAATTTTAAGTCATCAAACTTAAAAGGATGATCCAATCAAAAGCTACGGTTTTTTCTGTAATGAAATACACAAACACAATCTTTATTTTCAAATTACCGGGCCCCATCCAACGTCGAGTCCGGATATTTCTACTGCTTTACAATCATCACCTTTCCATTTCAAGGTCACAGTTTGCTTTTTCAGGCCTGTAAGCTTTAAATCACACAAAATTTAATTAAATAGCTACTCCATTTGGTTGATTAATATCATTGCAAGATACTCCAAATATTCGTCAGCCAACGAAAACCACAACTCACAATGTCGGCTGTCGCATTTTTGATGGCCTCTAAATTAAGATAGCACGCTCGCTTGCTCTGCAAATAGCCAGAGTCAGTGTTTTTGTGGGTACCAAAATAAGACTTGTAGCGAGCGAGAATTACCAGGATTAGTTCCTGTGCTTCTTTGAGGGAATATCCTAGACACCAGAACATGTAGGCCACCTATTATTGCCGTAATATTTATTATGTCAAAAGACATAATTACCTCCAAAGAGAGTAAACATAAAGGTTTGATATTCATACAGCAGTTGCAGGTGCTCTTCCAAGACCAGCGGTGCAATGTATATACGTCACACCTCCGTTGCGTTTAACGTCCTTGTGGAGTATACTAACAACTGCTGGTAAACGCATTCTCAGATCGAAACCATCAAAATCCCTGATTCAGAATTACATTAAAAATATGTGGCACAAAACTAGAGTACAAGGTATTATTTAAAACATGGTTTTGGTTCCGAGATTACCAAAAGGTAGGTTTTTTGAAAGGTTTTGATGTATGAATAGACATAGATCGAATGCAGCTCAAGCATGTAAAAAAAATTATGTTCAAACCCATTATTATCAAAATCCTATCAGCCATCTTAATGAATACGAACCTAATTTCAGCACGCAAGTGTTCAATATCATCACAGCTGTCGGCATATGCACGAATCGCAGCTATATCAACACTGAAGTACCTGAACAACTTTACTTAAGGGCTGAAACAAAATACATTTCCAAGAGCCCAAAAAATATAAATGGACATTTGGATACTCAAGATCTGAATCTTGCTGTAAGCAAAATATAGTTTTCACTCCAATGCTACGAAGCTTGTCAACATCAGCCGGTGTCTGTCACGTAAACGAAAATTAGAAGGAAAAAGAAAAGGCCTTTCCATCATAAGAAGCAGATGTTATTACCTGTAGGCATGAACCCACAATCAAGTCTGGGCGTATGAAATTGTAGTTCATTCCAAGTTCATGCTGGTATTTTAACACTGTATCCCAGTACAATCAAACGTAGAGCTCAAAAGGTGCAGTCCAATAAATACAGTTTTTGAGCATACAAGTTACATGTAGAAGATCTTAGGCAACAACAAAGCTATATTACCATATTACAAAATCACAAGAAAACAATCAATAGATACATACCAGCTCCCATAGCTGCAGTCATGTCTTGACTGTAAGTTTCGGATTTCTCATCTGCTTTCCATGTCTTATTTTCTGTACTGGGAGCCGACCCAGATGCCACCTATAATTTTATTTTCAATAATAATAATGATGAAAAATATAAGTAGCAAAAGTTAGCTTAAAAAGTACACTCCTTGCAACATAAAATGTTGTATCAAAATAAGCTATAAGATGATTAAATCAACCAAAGAACAAGATAAATGACAGAGAGAAAATGGCACTTATACACATCATAGATTCATAACAAGTGGTTTCCTGGAAATTACTAAGAACAAAGAATATCCAATCAAGAAAAATATTGAAGTGGATTGTTACTAAATTCTTATGTAATATTTCCCTATAAGGAAAATACTCAAAAAAAAAAAAAAAAACAAATCATTCCTGCATGAGAAGGTATTATGCACCACCGTTGTTCAATTGATATTTCTATAAATGATAACAAAACAATATTATTTTTTTACAATTATATATTCCCTGCACTACTGTATTTATATCTCATTTTATTACTTTACACATACTAATTTACATTTACTAACTAAACTCAATTTAATTTAAGGTGATGAACAGTAACGTATTAGTTAACTTTGTACGGAGGGAGTGGTTCTTATTATCAGTGGTGTATGGTGAATAAGGTTTCCATAATATCTTCCTGACATACCTCCCTAAGAACAATACGGCTTCTGGATAAATCAGCGCCCTTCCTCATCCCCTGAATCGAAAGTAGCACAAACAGTAAAATTAAATGAAGAAAATAAAATATAAAATAAACAGAAAAGGAGAAATGCTGATTTCCATTTCTACCAATGAAGTAACAGGGCATGAATGCTTTTGAGAATGGCTTCTCAAGCTTTGCAGAGGCATTGCAGAGGATCTGGAAAAATGATGAAAACCAATCAACCAACAGATCAGGACTGCATTTTTAGGAATCAAGAAACAAACCTCGGAAGATTCTGAAGGCAGTTCATCTGGGAGTGTGATGCACTAAGAAAATCAAGATTACAGGAAAAAATAAAAATCAGCCTTAATATTGAGTGTTCAGGTTGCTGTGGGACAAAGATATTTTTGTGCTACTTTTCTAGTTTTATAAATTGCTTTTTTATGGGATTGGCGTGTACTTCAGTCGAACAAATGAAAAATATCAACCTTTTCGACTGATTGATTCTTCTACCGAAATCTGTGGAGTGAGACGTACAAAAATATTTTTTTTTATTATTATTTTTTTAATATAACGAGGACGATAACATTTTTCGTATAATTGTTTCTTATAGTATAGTTTACTTTAGTCACTAATTTTCTGTTCTTTTAAAATCAGCCAACTAGGTTGAGAAAGGGAATCTTGTATGCAAGTACATTACCAGCCAAGACACATTGTTATGAGTAGTAAGATAAAATATTGCATAAAGTCTGGTAGGTTAAAATTCAGTAAAAATATTGCTCAATTTCAACACAACACTTTACCACATGTTGCTTACCTGGTAGTGCTAAATATCTTACATAAAGAGTAAATTTCAAGAGAAATAACTTTTACTATCCGTAAAATAATATAGCACAATACATACTGAGGAACATAAAGAATGTGTTTCAGAAAGGAAAAAATAAAATAAAAAGGAACATAAAGAATAAATTTCAATAAAAATAACTTTTACTATATCAGTAAAACCATATAGCTTTGACAATACATACTGAAGAACAGAGCTAAAATAAAGTTCGGAGCGTGAGAGTTGCTCTCTTCCTTTTGCATCTGGTTTCTACCCAAGAATTTAGAGCTCCCACATACTTTGGTCGGGATCACCCAACACAGTTTCGATGCTAGGTCTGGCAGCTTGATTCCTTGCGACCGGGAAGTTCCAGAAAGAATCGGACTTCTCAAAGAATATGTAAAATGCAACAAGTGATGCCAAAAACAGCCCCACTAGTACCAAGTAGATTTGCCATTCTGTGTAAACAAGAGATAGAAGAATAAAGAATTAGCCTTATTTTCAATCTAGAGAGAGAAGATGATGGAAGAGGGCTCAATAGAAAGACCTTTCCAATCAGGAGGAACAGTCAGTTTGGTTACCATTACTCCCCATTCATTGGAAGTAGTAACTATTACCCTGCAAATTCAAAGGTAGTCGAGAGAGATTAAAAGGAGTTGAAGATTCTCTTTTTTAAGAATCTGTCGGGTAGGTGAATAAAAGATAATAGTTCATGATTGCACAATGATTACATCATTGTCATGATTCCTATCTTGATTTAGAAAAGAAAACTAATGGTAGGCAGAGCATAAGTGATAGACATTGTGAAAATTTTCAAAACTATACCTTTCACTTGGACAAAAATCCAATGACGCAATCTCCGAACCTAGGTGTAGCCTCTTACTCAAATGGCGGACCTCCATCTTTTTCACTTCTACAACACATATGTCTCCATCCTTACTCCCCCTAGGTTTGAAAAATACAGAAAAGTAGCTTTCATAATATTATTCCATAAGGAAATGCACTATTATTCACATTTCAATTCAGAAACAGAAAAGTAGTTTTCATAATATTATTCCACAAGGAAATGTACTATTATTCACATTTCAATTCAGAAATGATCACTCGAAAGGTCACTGGTCATTGGCAAAAACAGGACAACAGATGCAAGGTTAAAACCCTAAAACTAAGTCCAACGATCAGGTCTCACGATTGATTCGAAAGGTCTCTGGACATTGGCAAAAACAAGCAAATGGTGAGCCAACAGATGCAAGGTTAAAACCCTAAAACTAAGTTTGAAGATCAGGTCTCACGGTTTATTTTTATTGGGAAATTTGGTAAAATGCCACTTTTGATGTTGCATTTTGAAAAATGTCACCCAACATGTTTTTTTTTTTTTTTTTTTTTTTTGCAAAAATGCCCTGTGCAACCTTGCGCGATAGTTTTTAGGGGCATTTTTACAAAAAAAAAAAAAAATGTTGGGTGACATTTTTCAAAATGCAACATTAAAAGTGGTATTGTGCCAAATTTCCCATTTTTATTCAAAGATGCATCAGAAATGTACAAGAGAAACATATTCTAAATGAAGCAACTATCAGGAAACTCAACAAAATAGTGGAGAATCACTAATTTTAAAAAAAGAATACTCCTCACAACTTTCGAAATTAAGAGATTCTAAAAGCTTTAATAGAGTTTGCAAACACACCTTTAAATGAACCAGATAGTTAAGATTGGTTAGAATAATAGAATTATGCACCACATTAAGGGTTTGAACAAGTTCTTGCAACCACGGTTTATCAAGTCATTTGTATAACAATAACCAGCCTTTCTAACACTTTTCTAACTTAGCATGCTTATGTTCATTCTTTGAGGCACCTTTGTAAAACAAATTTCAGGTTAAGGCAATATTAAGTCCAGTAATGGTTCCCAAAGTGTCCCATCCAAAAAAACATAAAAAGAAGGCCCCAAATAAAAGTAGCCCAGAAAGAAATAAAAAGAGGTTAATTAAGTAGCTCAACACTTACAGAGCAAGATATTTCCCATCTAAACTCATAGACATTATTGAAGTCGGCTTTCTGAGTAATCTCTTGTGCCCAATTTTTTTCCAAGTGCTTATATCATACACGACAGTCAGCGCTCTATTTCCTGTGTAGGGATGATCATTCATCAAAACAATTTGTACAACCCCTCACCTAAATATAGTCATATGTGCAACTGCATTCCATATAAACTATACCTCTTTGAACAGCGCAAAATAGAAATGGCTTTGTCCCATCTTTAGAAAATCGGCAAAACTCAATCTTCTCATCCTGCAGCATGTGAAAAACAGAAGTTGAAAAACCAAAGCCTCAATTATAAAGGGACATGGCATGCAAAACTTTAGAATTAGCATAACATACAGAATTACGAGTCAAAGTTGTAACTGGAGCACCATCACTTGTATTCCATATTCTTGCTGAACCATCAGATGATGTTGACGCTAGAAATTCCGAGTCTAAGCTGAAAGGAGGATATATCAAGACCCAATGTTAAACTTCATGTAAAAGGAACCTGAATGACTTGTAGATGATCAAATGTTTCCAATAGATGATAAATAGGAAGAGAACAAGAGAAGGGTCACTTTAGAAAAAAAAATGCAAGCTTCTTTTTATTTATGGTTGGAACTTAAAGTGCAAGCATTGCATGAGCAGATAAAAGTTTAAAATTGTAAATCCCCTTTAACGCTCACTTCCACATCTATTGTGAGACACTGATGAGAATATTTTACAAGGCACTCCTAGTCATCATAGATTTAGCATGTAGCAGACTAGTAGCTGTTCTCACGATGTAACATCAACAATAAATCCAAAAGTAAACAAAGATGAAGTGCAGCATGAAGATAGATAAATCAAATAATATTGCAGATCTGGGAAAGGCAAAGCAACATTCATCCACAAGAGTTCAATTTCATTTGCTGGTGGAATGGAAATAAAACAGAAAGAAAAGTTTCATTACTTACAGATTGAGATGCTAAATTGTTTGGGTTGGGATAAGAATTATGTGTTGCATAAATAATACATATAGAAAATATGAAAAATTACTCAACACTCAGTATACCTAAAATCCATGTCTTGAAATGACTTGTGAGCTCTTCGTTCTTCTAAAATGACACGCACATTTGGCCATTCAAATATTCTAAGGCATCCATCCTTCAAATTGAAAGAAAAAGAACAAATATTATATCTCAAAAATCACAAATACAACTTTAGGTAATGATATCGGCAGAACAGCTTACAACTCCACCAGTAGCGAATCTAGTTCCGTCAACACTGAAAGCCAAACATTTTTGCAGGCCAATTCCATGCATCAAAGGTTGTTCTTTTTCAGTAAGTTTTATTTTATCTTCCCGCCCATCCAATTCGAACAGTCTGCAAGTAGCATGAAATATTGATTGGTAAACCCACAAAAGAAATTATGACAGAGTTGTGACAATAACATCAGCCAGAGGCACAAATCAATAGGTTTGAACTTGTACTGTACCTTTACTCCACTAATTATATCTGGAGGACGGGCTATCAAACTAGTAATTTCAAAAAAAAAAAATTCACGTTTTTCATATCCCTAATCCATTAAACTGAAATTCCATATATATATTCAACTTTTCTTTTCCAGAAAATACAGTCTTACTTCTCCCAAAAGTGAATAATCAATGTGAATTGCTCAGAGGCTTACCTCAAGCTCGTATAACGTCTTTGTAAGTTTTAATGTTATTCTGGATTTGATAAGCAAAGAGTGGTCATATATTTAATACTATAGAATTAGATACTCGCAATAGTTAATCATAGGAATAGATGTTTAATTAACAGTCAACCAATAATCCTTTGTTTAAAAATGTGAATATGGACTTGCAATTAGCAGTAATGTAATTGTAGTAGATGATGAGAATAGAAGATGAGCAATTCACCTTCATCGTAACGTACGAGGTAGTGAGACTCATAATAACTACAACCTCCCCCAATAATTATTTCTCCTCAACATTCCACTATTTCTCAACCAAAAATCATTTTTTATCTCAACTTATTCCAAGATTTGGAGAAAGATTAGTGGTTAATGAGAATAAAAGATGATCAATACACTAATACTGCAACTATCATTCTCATTGTAATTCTCTATTTATTGATTATCATTACAATTCACATTGAAGTATCTGAACCAAACCACTTAATAGTTTTAATAGTATGATCAGATGTTCGATAAAATTTGCATAGAGAAAAAATGTTATTACTGACTTGCAATCACCAGTGCTGGTGGAACAAACCAATTCGTCTCCACTCGGATGCACCGCAATAATCAACGGATGAACCCCTTCTTCAAACTCATACTTAGCCTACAACAAATACAAACACGACTAATAAGATTAACACAGCGGCAGGAAACAAATTCATCGAAAACCAAAAATTTTAATCCACTCGCACAAGTTACAGAATTCCGAACTACAGAAAACTCAAACCACGAGCACTCCACACTATTTTCTCACTTTAAACGATAAGCAACTAGTATAAAACAATGATTATAAACTGGTCAAACCTTGGGAGAAGCAGAGAGAGAAGTGGTTAGAGGATCGAAGGAGAAAATCTCGACAGAAGACGGCCCCGATTTCGCCACCACCACCAAATGCGCGTTCTCCGGCCGCCGTATCCACATCGAGTAGGTCACTGTTCCCTGTCCCGGAGCATCAACAACGTCCATCTCTTCGCGATTACAGATTAGGATTTGGGGATTTTGAGGCAATTATAGGGAAGTTTACGAGGACTTCTTCGTTAATGAGAGTTGAATTTTGGAAACCGCGTGATTATGATGGGGATATTCGTATCTAGGGATTAAATATTAACATTGTGTTAAACCCTATGCTGGGAAACTAAATTATATTAACTCCTACCAAACTAAATTAATTGTAAAGTGGCATTTAATTGGATCATAAAGTCAGATATTTAATTCGAGGAAATATAGCGAACTAAGTGCATATATCCAAACCTAATTGCGAGATGCTGGATACAAACAAAATTGAACTTTATATTTCCTTAGATATATATAAGGTTTAAACTGAGATAAAGTTTGGTATGTACTACAATTCAAATATACTTTTTAGAGCAAATAACGGTGTAGTATACTCAACATATCAATGGTATATACATTTACACTATAGTACACTAAAAAACAATATAGTATAAAAAATCGATAAAGTTGCTGCAGTTGTTAAATCAATGTCAGTGACAAGTGTAAAATGTCAGCGAACAGTAAAGTGTCAGTGAACTATTCACGAAATTACACCACACTACAATGTAGTGATTGAAAACTGGAAATGCAATTACAAGTTCTAGGTAATAAGTTTCTTTATAGTGTACCTATAGGTAACCAACCCAATATAAAAATAGGATCATTATAATTTATATGCGGTAAAAAAAATAAGTTGGAATTTTTCAACTTAAATTTATAAAGTTTGTATTTGAAAAAATATTATAATGATTTTTAGTAAATTTATATGTATGTTCATACAATTAATGAGTAGATTTTTATATGAAAATAGTTCATGATAAGTTTACCATGAAATTATTTTAAAGTATCGAACATGAGTATCAAAAAATTTATCAGGGGTATCATTAATCTAAGTTTAAGAAAATTTGTTACAATTACAATATAATATCACTGGCCTAAATTAATGATACACCTGATAAGATTATTGATACTTTAAAATTATTTCATGATAAGCTTATTATGAACTATTTTCATATAATATTTTGCCTTGCGTAGATGAGTAATTCTCTTGTGCACTTGATGTATGATGCACTCACTCAATAGTTGAGATTGTTTACATTGAAAAGTATGGTTAGATAACGCTGAAAAGTTTACACTAGAAACCAATTATCAGTATAAACTTTTCAGGGTAATCTAGCCATACTTTTTAATATAATAAGCATACACTTTTCAGTGTAAACAAACTCAATTGTTGAGTAAGTACACCGTGCACAAAGTGCATATGAGAGTGTGCTTGCGTAGATAGGTGCCTAATGATGAAGTTGGATGAGGTGTCAATATGTAATTGATTGTCTAGCATCAGGTAAGATGAACACACTATCGATCTGACCGTAGAAATTTTTAAATTTTAACAATTTATAACTTATAAATTATTTAAACATTACATCTTATAAGTTCATAAAATAATTTATAAAGTATTAAAATTTATAATATTTTTAAAATAAATTTAGTTAAACGACTAGTGATTTGAATATCAATAATGTTGAGAGACACCAACACAAAATATAAAATTTTATGTATATTATTGATGTAAGTTGAGAGTGTACATTGGTGTGGTATTTATACAAGAAAGAAATATCTAGAACCTTCTGTGAGAGTGAGAGATTCCAACTAATCATCTACACTAAGTTTGTTACAGATTGCAAACGGTTACGTAGCTGAATTATGTTATGCTAGCTTAATAAGAGTATACATGAGCACGCATGCATGTGCACGTGAGTTTGTAACAGAATGTTTAATATGCCACCAATTGCTACGGACCGCCCACGGAAGCAACACCAAGGAGGGAACACAAAAGTTTGAATCGGGCAGGTGACAGCGGCTTTGTTAGCAAGTCAGCGGGCTGATCATCAGTTGGAACATATTGAAGATCAAGCACTTTAGACTGAACTTTTTCGCGGATGAAATGGACATCGATTTCAATATGCTTGGTTCGGGAGTGAAAGGCGGGGCTGAAAGCAAGTGTAATAGCCCCTTGATTATCACACCAAAGGACACTCGGTTTGGCAAGCGGAAGACGAAGTTCAGAAAAGAGATAAGCGATCCAAATCAGGTCCATTGTGGCCAAGGCAAGAGACCTGTACTTAGCCTCAGTACTGCTCCCAGCAACAACCGAGTGTTTGCGAGAGCACCATAAGATAACATTGGAGCTAAGTTTTATACAGTAGCCAGAAGTACTCCGACGGTCATCGACATTGGAACCATAATCGGCATCAGCAAAGCCGTCTAACAACAGAAATAAAAATAGCAAACCATGAGTTAGTGTACCTTTTAGGTATCGAAGTATCCGTTTGCAAGCCACCCAATGCGATTGAGTCGTAGACTTGAGATATTGAGATAGTTTGTTGACACTAAAGCTGATATCGGGTCTTGTGAGAGTGAGATATTGAAGAGTGTCGATGACACTTCGGAAAAAATAAGGGTTGGTGAAGGAAGGACTGTCATGAAGTGAGAGTTTAATGCCAAGACATGAAGAAGTCAGACATGGAGAACAGTCCTGAAGGCCCGTTTTAAGAAGCAAGTCATGAATATAGTTCGACTGAGTGAGATGGATAGAAGAAGGCGTGACTTTCGCCTCAATCCCCAAAAAATATGTTGGTCCCGAAACGAGTACACAGGTGTATGGGGGGGGGGATACACCTGAGGTTTCAAATTTAAACTTTTAAAAACTTATCAGGTTACTTAAGACAGTAACTCGTCAGTGGACTTGAAGTCTGCTGAGAATTACTTGTGAAAGCTTACTGAGATAATACCTCCACTGAAAGCTCAAGACTTTCAGTTGAATTACTATCTAATTAGCTTTCAGATGCGGATTAGTGAGCCCTTAAAAAATCTCGTTTTACTTTGATAAACTTTGAATGAATAACTCACACTTAAGAAAACAGCAGAATGTAAGTACACAAGATATAAAGTGGTTCAGAGATGAATCTCCCACGTCCACTGTCCTGATTCAACAGGAGAATTTCTTCCACTTGGAATTCCTTTGTGTTATAGTGCCAAGGTGCACTGATCAATTAATCCTCTCTTATGATGAATGATCACTAGGATAATTCCAGGTCCTAGTTCCCAAAACAAACCAGCTTTCAGACTGATACAAACAATCAGCTTACTAACACCTCTTAACACTAACTCTCAACCTAACAATTGAGTAGGGTTTTGATTAGGGTTTGGTTCCAACTGTTGTGAGATAATCCTTACAGTATAGCTCAAGGCTTAGGATGGATTATCTCTTTTTAAGGTTTGGATATAGCTTTAATCTCGATTACAGAAGGCTTGGTATGCTCTCTACAGATATGAAACACTTGGGAAACAAAGGTAATTTCGAGTGCTTCTTAGGTAGTTATGAATGTAGAGATAGCTTTGATCTTGTGAGTTTCTCGTGCCTAGAAATGAGCACGTCCTTCTGTATTTATAGACTTCCTTGAAAATCTTCCCGTTGGAGTTTGAATCTTCTCAAGTAAGTCTTCTTGTATCTGATTGGTTCAAACGGCTCTATTTGAAGCTTTAAGTCTTGTCAAGAAACGGCTGAAAGACCATGCCTGTTCACCAACTTTCTGTAGAATGCTAGGGAAAAACTTTTGGTACTTGTCAGTCTGTGACAGGTCGGCTGTCAGTAGAGTAAACCTATGTGTCATCTTCTCATTGGGTCGTTCAGTCTGCTAGCTCAGAATCCTGTCTTGCTTTAAGGTGGAACTCTTCTGAGAGAACCTTCTTATTCCTTCATTTATGGTAAGCTTCACTGAAAATTCGTTTTGCCTTGTTCCAACCAGATTAACTAACAGGTTTTAATGTGTTTAGTATTGAATGTGCTTTGTTAGTTTACATCAGTGGTCCTTGGTCCTCTCCTGATGGTTTTAGTCTTAGTGTGAATGCACTTAGAAAATATTCAAGACTTCGTCTTTTTCTTAGATTACATGTCTTCAGCGGACTTTGTCTTCAGTGGACTTTGATCTTCAATACACTCTTGAAAATACTAACTACACTACAGTTCCTAACATTTAGAACTGTTTAACTAAACTCTAATTCTACTGAACATTTTACTTACAAACAACTTAGGAGGAACCTTTTGGCATCTTAATCAAAACTTAAGTCTATACAATTTCCCAACAATTTCCCCCTTTTTTATTATGCCAAAACCTATCTTATTACATATTCTCTTTCAGATAAGATTCTTCAGTTGACATAAATATTTAAGGATTTTTGTAAGTAAAAGCATTTAAGTGAATAAGCCTAAATGATAATGAGATATTATCTTGGGCAAAAATACAGTAGAGTTTGAAGAACTGAAGAGTACAAATGCATAACATCCACTGATAAGTAAAAGTTCAAAACAAGATCAGCTGGGACTTATAAACAAATGCCCAGAAACAACACTTAACTCCTTAGATGGACTCAAACAAAGGTTCAAGCCCATATTGCTTGAAGACTCGAATCTTCAAGTTATTTTTCCTCTCCATAACTTCTTGTGAATGTCCCCTGAGACCTAAATGCTCACAAAGGGACACCCACTCATCTGTGATTCTATCTCTGCCCACTGCTCCAGTTGCATCTTGAGGAGGCCAGTAGGTGATTGGCTCAGGAGCCTTCAAGGCATGATCTGGAAACTTGTCATTCCAGGCTTCACTTATCTCAGGGTAGAGCTTTGGGTAGGTTTCAAACAACCAATCGTTGAACAAATCCTGTGCATTCTCCTTCCCCAATTCTCCACTAACATAGAAAGAGTACACAAACTCCCTCTTGGCAGTTTCCCAAGCATCATTCAGCTTCTTGGGAACCCAAGTTTCATGATGAGGGAATTTGGCCTTTGAAAGAGCCACCTTGTCTTTCTTCAGTTTTGCAGCCCACCTTTGATAACCATTCCTGAATTTCTTGGAAGTAGTTTTATCAAAGGTAGCTAGTCTTTCCTTCCTCTTCCTCTCAGCTAACTCAGCCACTGACTCAATCTTCCCAACCTCCTTATCCCTCATTTCCTGTTGTTGGGAGGTTAGCTTCTTAGCTCTTTCATTCATTCCACCAGCTTCTTTGATTAGCTCAGTGAGCTCAGTAACTCTGGTGGGGCAAATTTGGGGATTTCAGAATAGATAGGTGTTGATGACCTTTTCTAATCAATGATGATTAGTGGCTGTTTTTACTAAGTGAGATCATCAAACAAGAATTTAAATCATGGATAATGCTCAAGAATGAAATTTGCAAGAGTTTAGTTACTTTTTTAATTATGGAAAAAATCTTCCTCCTTCATGCAAATGAAGGGGTATTTATAGGCATACAAAGAGGCTAGGTGTCACCATCTTGATGGCTTAACCATTGGGATTTTGCCAAGTGTTAGGACACTTGTACAACATCTAAACTATTGTCCAATGAATGGGTGCCAAGTGTTAAGACACATTGACCATATCTAAAGTTAGTGACTCTTGAAGTTCCCAATGTTGTACTTAAGTCTTTATAACCACTCAGCTGCTCCTCATGGTGATTAGTTGCTCGTTTGTATGTCTTCGTTGGGTGTTGGAAACCTTTATAATCCTAGTTGCTCGCCTGCTCGCCTCTTGCTGAGACTCTGGAGCCTCTTGTTCTTGTTGTTCGCCTCCTTATAAGGATCTCTATGACCAGCTGTTCGCCTCCTTCATTTGGACCTTAGTCCCTTCTGCTCGCCTCTTCTGACTTGGTCAACTGACCCTTCTGCTCGCCTCCTAAGGCCCTATTCCCTGTTGTTCGTCCTCCTCATAACTGCCTATTTTTAACGAATTGTTAATCTTATTAGGTTAACCACTTTATTCTTAATTTTGTTGCCCGGTTGTTCGCCTATCAACAATGCCCCCTAGTTTGGCATAAAAGGATATATTTTATCCTTTTTGTCAAACTACAGGATAGGCTATGTTATCCAATAGGAGGCGAGCAACTGGGAAAGTGAGTTCCTTTTCTATAGGGAGCGAGCAGCAGGTTTTCGAATATTTAGGCGGGAACTCTGGGAGGCGACCAGCGAGGAGTGACCCTTGGACTTGCGTCGTTTCGCTTCCCGAGGTACGGAATACGAAGAGACGCGGTCTACTCACGCGTGCGCCCCTATAATTGCATCTAGGGGCCTCAATTTTTCACTTCTCTTAATTTCGCCCCCGGATCCATATCTATAAATAGCCCTCTCCTTGTTATTTTTTCTTTTTTCAAGAATTTCTCAGAGAACTCCATAGCCAAAAGATTCTCAAGCTTTTTCGACATTTTCTTCGATTCTACAGCCGATTTCACCCAAATCAAAGGTGAATCCTTTGATTTTTTCTTGTTTGCTCTTGTCATTACTTGCATTTTTCTTTCAATTCCGCAATTTTTGTTCTTCTTCATGTTATTTTGTCATCACCGCCGCATCGCCGCTGTATTGCCGCCGTGTCGCCGCCGTGTTATCGTCGTGATTTTTCGTTTCGTCAAATCTCATTATTTGATCTGTACGAAGGGTTTTTCAAAGATTTCTTAAAATGGCGCCGCCTTCCTCGAGCAATACACCATCCGTTGAGTTTGTTGGGCAAAATCTGGGAAAGAGGCCCATGGAAGACGAACCGTCAGCCCCTGTTCCTCGCCGCTCGCTCCGGCGAGCAGTTGGGCGAAACCCTAGGACCCTGCTCGTTGACGAAGAGACGGGCTCTGAGGCGAGCTCTGTTGCTCACTCCGTTGACTCTTTCTATGCTGTGGAAAGCTCGGGCGAGCAGGACGTCCGAGGCCCCGTTGCTCGCTCCTCAGCTCGAGAAGGAACTACCTCGGATTTGGGTGAAGATTCTGCTGAGGTCGCTGCCGAAATAGAAGAAATGAGTCTTCCCGAAGACACGTGAGCGAGCAGCGAGTATCAGGCAAGGAGCGAGCAGCGAGCAACTGGATCAGGGGGCGAGCAAGTGGGAGTTACATGGGAATTTCTCCGAGAGATAAATTTTCCCGTTTCAAGGCCAACCCCCGAGTCTCTTATTCCTAAAGCTGTAGTCCGAAGGCAAGACTGGATTGACTACGCTAATAAGTATCACAAAACTTTCCCTACTCCTGCTCGACCTATTATGGAAACTCGTCCATCAGCATACACAGCGAGTAAGGTAGCCAGCGCGGTCCTAGAGGAGGATTTGGTTCGGATACGGTCTCGCTACCGTATTCCGTACGATATCCATTTGTACGCCCCCCAACCAGGAGAGAGAGCTGACGACCCACCTCCAGGCTGCACTGCTATCAATCTCGACATACTCAACTCGGGGTTCCCTCTCCCTCTACACCCAGTGATCGGGCAATTCCTGAAGGACATAAACCTGGCAATCACCCAGATTACTCCAAACGGTTGGAGTAGTTTGTTGGCTTTTATCACCCTGTTCGGGTTGGAGGGATATCGGAATAAGATCAGCACGGCGGAGATACATTATGCACTGACCATCTCTTCGGCCATTAATGAAGACGGGCTTGGTTGGTATTACATCAAAGCTCGTAGTGGCGTTAAGTTAATTGAAGGGGTGCCTAATAAGGTCAAAGGTTGGCATAGGCAATTTCTTTATATCGGCGGCGATTGGCGGGCGTCCTCCGATTTTTCGGGAGGACCGGGACGTATAGACTCTCCTACACATTTCGGCAAAATTCGGCGTATGTCTTAATTCTTAGTTCATCAAATTTTTAGGTGAACTAATTTTAATCTTTTTTCTTGTTTTGCAGGTCCGCGTATCTTGAGGTGGGGGCATCCGGATTTGAGCGAAGAGTTTTTGTACGTCCTTGCGCTGATTTCTCTGCGGGACGCTAAAGATCGGAGTGTTGATCATCTCTCTCAAGCACACTGCCGCAAGCTTGCTCAGCTCACTACTAGTGCTCATCACTTGGAAACACAGGCGGAGATCCCTGAAGGTAACTTCACATAATTCTTAATTTTCTCCTTGTTGCTCGACCTATACCTGCTGCTCGCCACCACCCCTGCTGCTCGCCTGACCCCTGCTAGTTGCTGTTATTATGCCTATTACTTCAATTCTTTATGTTTTTTGTTTTTCAGCTCAAAGGGTAACGGTTGTTGTTCCCTCGATTCCTGAGAGTTATCATCTGCTCGCGCGTCGGGTCAAGCAAATGGCAGATAATCAACCTTCAAGGAAGAAGAAGTTTGATCCTTGCACTTCCTTGATCAGACTTAGAGCCGAAGCAGACGAGGAAGAAGAAGAAGCTCCTCAGGCTCCTGTCCCTGTTCCTCAGGCTCCTGCTCCCGTTCCTCGCCCACCTGTTCGCTCCTCGCCACCTCCCCAAGACACGAGGGGCAAGAAAAGACTTGCTAAGGAAACTGCCCCTTGCCGGGGGGATGACCGTTCCAAACAGACAAAAGGACAGGGTCCTTCCCAGGTGGGTAAATCTACTGCTCGCTCCTCGCCGGTGGAGGAGGTGACCGAGCAGCAAGTTGTTGGCGCGATGATCGCCGGTCATGGCAGGGGCTCATCCCCTGACAACTCGTATTTGGGCTACGACCCCGTAAAAATGAGGGAGTGAGTACCTTCCCCTTCTTTTCGACTGTTCGTACTTTTAACACTGTTTTCTAAAGGTTTTTTACTTTGTATAGGTACCGGAAAAACGACTACCCTGGTCGTGCGAAAGTACTTCACCAATTTAGTTGCGTGAAGTCCCCTCCGGCACCCCACGAGATCAAGGACTCCCACGTCCGCAGAGCCATGGAGTATGTTCCTCGTTCATGGACTAAGACGGGCGAGGAAATCCTTCAGAACCAAAGCCTTAGCGATAATGCTCGCTTGTTGGGCTATAACGCGAGCCATCAATCCATCACTGCTCAGCGAGTTCTGGACCAGGCTATCGAGCTTGAACGGATGAATCGTGGTCTGGGGCGGAGGATTGAGCAAGTGGAAGCGGAACGCGACGCTCAACTTTCTCAATTAAAGAAGAAGGACGAAGAACTGAAGAAGAAGGATGAAGAGCTGGCCAAGCTGAAAGCTGACTTCGAGAGAGCCAAGCTTACATGGACTCGGGAGGTGAAAGCCGCTGAGGACCGGGAGATGGTAGCGTCCAATGCTTCGGAGAAGCTTAAACTGGATTTGGGCGTCGCTACTGATCGTCTGCAGGTCTTAGAGACGGAGCGAATGGGTCTGGTGGAGAGAGTGGAGTCTCTAAAGGTCCACGTCGACCAGCTGGAAAAGAAGAACAAGCGCGCCATCTCCTACACTACGTATGTGCAAGATGTAACCGACAATACCAATCTTGGTTACATCATCGCATATGCTGATAGTGTGAGGAATGTGAAGTACGCCTTGGACAATGGTCTGGACGTGATGACTTCGACCATTAAGGATTTCACGGACTATGTCACTGAAAACCCTCCAACTCCTGGCTTTGAGATCCCGGTGGCTGATTTAGGAGAGATGGGGGTTAACTTGGGTGTCTTCAAAGATGATGTTCGCATAATAGCCCCTAAGGAGAGAGTGGATGCGAATAGGGACATGACAATCTTTGAAGCTCTGGGCCCCCTTCTCCCGAATCCTCTTGGTGAAACAAGCTCCTCTGCTGCAGTAGGCGAGCAGCAGGTCTTCGGGGTCACTGTGCAAGATATCCCTCCTCCTCAAGATCCTCCGGCACCACCTGCTCCGCCAGCTTCCGAAACTTAGACTTTATCCTATTTTTTGCTCTTTTAGTTGATGTAGTAGGATGACTTCTATATGCTTCTCTCTCTTCCTTGTAACTTTGTTTAATGAGGATTGCACTTTTATTTTATTGTTCGCCTTTTATTTACCCTTTACTCATTTTTTGCTTAAGTATTTCTTTCTTAAGTTGAAAGTAAAATACTTTTCCTTGCAAATTTATGTATGTGGTTCATGTATGGGTCTATTTGGTTCTTAAAGAACTTAACCCCTTATCATGCTTCTTTCTATGCCCTGTTGCTCGCCACTTGCTGTGTTTGTGCTTAAGTGCATTCAGCTTCGGGACGAGCAACTATGTGTTGATATGTGCCCTGTTGCTCGCCTCCACCATACTTGTGCTTTATGCATTTAGTATCTTTGGCGAGCAACTCTCTGTGAGGGGGCGATCAGGTGGGGCTTCTGAGTCTCATGGACCCTGCTGCTCGCCTCATCCTGGACTTGTATTTTTTATACTTGTTTGTCTCCGGCGAGCAGTTTTTCTGCTTGGCGAACAGTTGGGTTTTAACACCTTTTGCTTTCTTATGTACATAATTCACTGAACAATCATTTATCTACTTACAAATTTTGCCCAAAAAAGTGTGAAAATTTCATTGATCTTACACCTTACAAAAATATAAACGACACGATAGTCTATAAAAAACTTTACATTGGTTTCCTAATTATTGATAATATTTCTTCAACAAAGCCGCGTTCCAGGTGTATTGGGCCGAGTTGCCTTCCATGTCTTCAAGATCATATGTGCCGTTGTGCCACTTTTGAGTTATCTTGAATGGGCCCTCCCAAGTCGGTCCAAATACACCTGGAGGTATTGCTAGGATTTTTCGGAGTACCAGATCCCCGACTTCAAATTCCCTGATTTTTACTTGCGAGTTGTAGTACCTTGCAATCCTTCTTTTGTATATCTCGTTTTTTATTTCTCCTGATATTCTTTTTTCGTCGATCAGATCCATTTCTGCAGCTAGTGCCTTGTTGTTTTCCTGTTCATTGAACTCGGCTATCCTCTCAGTTGGTATTTTGAGCTCTATAGGTATAACTGCTTCTGTACCGAATGCCATAGCAAACGGTGTTTCTCCAGTGCTTGTTCTATGTGATACTCTATATGCCCAAAGCACCTCGGGCAGTTCTTCCGACCACTTGCCTTTCTTATCCACCAGACGGATTTTGAGGATATGCTTGATTATCTTGTTAACTGCCTCGACTTGACCGTTAGATTGAGGATGATATGGTGTCGAAAAATACTTCTTGATACCCCACTTTTTGCAGAAATCTCTTATCTTTTTTCCTTCGAACTGTTTTCCATTGTCTGTTAATATTGCTTGTGGAACTCCGAACCGGCACACTATACTTTTCCAAATAAAATTGATCATTTTCTCTTGTGTTATCGTTACTAGTGCTTCAGCTTCGGCCCATTTCGTGTAATAGTCCACGGCTACTACTGCAAATCTGACATTCCCCTTTCCCGTTGGGAAAGGTCCTATGATGTCTATTCCCCATTTTGCGAACGGCCATGGGCTATTTACCGAAATCAGTTCCGTTGGGGGCTTATGTATGTTGGGGGCGAATAGTTGGCATCTGTGGCAAGTCTTCGCAACTTTGATTGCGTCTTGTAATAAAGTTGGCCAGTAGTATCCTTGCCTTACTGTTTTGTATGCTAGTGCCCGCCCCCCTGCGTGATTTCCACATACTCATTCGTGTATTTCCTTCAGAACTTCCTGGCCTTGCCCCCTTGCTAGGCATTTTAATAGGGGCAGTGAAAATCCTCTCTTGTAAAGTTGGTTATCCATGATTGTGAACCTTGCTGCTTGTTTGGCTACCTTTGCTGCTTCTCGGGGATCTTCAGGTACTGTGTTATCTTTGAGGTATCTATGTATCGGTGTTCTCCAGTCATCCTCTGTCAATTCTTCTTCGATCTGATTGATCTTATAGTCACTGGTGGACGGGTTGGAAATTCTTGTGATGGTGACTTCTGAAAGTTTTGCTGGTCCCGTACTAGTAGCCAAACGAGCAAGTTTCCGGCGACTTGTTGCCGGGATATTGCAATTTCCGATAAGTTTTTGTAGAAACTCCTTCAAATCTTCAACAAACAGAGGTTCGTGCACCCTTCTTCTAGCGCCAATTGTTGATGACCTTTTCTAATCAATGATGATTAGTGGTTGTTTTTACTAAGTGAGATCATCAAACAAGAATTTAAATCATGGATAATGCTCAAGAATGAAATTTGCAAGAGTTTAGTTACTTTTTTAATTATGGAAAAAATCTTCCTCCTTCATGCAAATGAAGGGGTATTTATAGGCATACAAAGAGGCTAGGTGTCACCATCTTGATGGCTTAACCATTGGGATTTTGCCAAGTGTTAGGACACTTGTACAACATCTATACTATTGTCCAATGAATGGGTGCCAAGTGTTAAGACACATTGACCATATCTAAAGTTAGTGACTCTTGAAGTTCCCAATGTTGTACTTAAGTCTTTATAACCACTCAGCTGCTCCTCATGGTGATTAGTTGCTCGTTTGTATGTCTTCGTTGGGTGTTGGAAACCCTTATAATCCTAGTTGCTCGCCTGCTCGCCTCTTGCTGAGACTCTGGAGCCTCTTGTTCTTGTTGTTCGCCTCCTTATAAGGATCTCTATGACCAGCTGCTCGCCTCCTTCATTTGGACCTTAGTCCCTTCTGCTCGCCTCTTCTGACTTGGTCAACTGACCCTTCTGCTCGCCTCCTAGGGCCCTATTCCCTGTTGTTCGTCCTCCTCGTAACTGCCTATTTTTAACGAATTGTTAATCTTATTAGGTTAACCACTTTATTCTTAATTTTGTTGCCCGGTTGTTCGCCTATCAACAATAGGTTCAGGGTTCAAGATAGGAAGTACCTCTACTGAGTCGTCAGTTGACTTTGCAGCCAACCTTCCTGAGGATCTTGTTCTCTTAGCCACCTCCGCTGAGAGAACATCAGTAGCCTTCCTCTTTGTTGTTTCCCCCTTCTGAGCAGCTCTCTCTTTCTTCTCCTTCTCAGCTGCTTCCTTGAACTTAGATAAGTCTTCTGCGGGAATTTCCTTGCCTTTTCTAGCATCAATAGTTTTCTGGGCTTCGAGATTGACTTTTTCCATGGTTTTCTTTATTTGTTGGCCTCTTTCAAACTCAGGGGTCTCAAGAATCACCTACATCTTGTTCTTGGGATCCTTCTTCATGTCTTTTGCACTCACTCTCTTTTCCCCCTTTTCGGCATTAATTATATACTCAGCAATCGAGATGTTTAACTTCATCTGATCATGACTAATGGCCTTCACCTGGGTAGAGCAGTGATCAACCTCATCTTCAAGCCTTTCAAGAGTAGCCCCAGTTGTTTGTCCAAACTGTACAAACAGAGCCAGCTTTTCATCTATCAGGACGTTTGTCTTTTCTTGGGTAGGGAAGTCCTCTGCAGCCTTCTTCAGGACTTCTCTCAGCTTAGCTCCCAGCTCCTCGTGCTTGGCCTCAAACTCTATCAGTTTCTGGTTCCATAACCCTTCAACCTTCCCTAACAGGTCAGCTGAGAAAGCCTCTACAGAGGACTTTAGGTTAATGGAGACATTCTCCACTGAATCCTTCAGAAATTGAGTTATGGCCTCTTCTTCCTTTTGCTCCAGCTTCTTCAGAGCCTCTATCACCAGCACACTCTGGCCTTCAATAGCATCTATCACCATCTGTTGTGAATCTTCTACCTCCAGAGTCAAATTTTGGAGTGATTTGGTGGTAGACTCCATCAGTTCATCAACATGGTCTGAGAGGATAACCATTTCATCTACTTCTTCTTGAACAATTTCTTGGACATCTCTCAGCTGAGCTTGTAGAGAAGGAAGCTTTTTATTTTGAATGAGTTGGACAACTTCTCTCAGTGGAGTTAGGTTGACCTAGACTGGGGGAACTTCATCAGTTTGTATACCTGCATGGCAAACAGTGTTAGTCCTTTCCCCCTCTTTCTCACAGCCTAAGTCACCTGACATAACTACCTCCATTGCAACCCCTCCTCCTCTCTCTTCTCACTTTCTCTCTCACTCTCTTTTTCAACTCTATTTTTTTCAGCCAACTCGTCCTTTACAGGAACAATTGTTTTTATCTCTCCACTTACCACATTGGTGATTTCTACCCCATTTTCTTTTTCTACTTCTTTTTCAACTCCAACCGTACCAGTCACCTCAGCTGACTCCATAGTCACCACTGAGGGCTGTTGTGGGATAGCTTCAGTAGACTCCTCTACTGAGCTTTCCTTTGGCAAATTTTGTGCCTCAGTATCTCTTGCCAAAGATACATCCTTGGCTACTTCACCACCACCTTGCTGTGGTGAAGTACCTTCTCCTTGTTTCATCTCATTCTCATTCTCCCCCTCTCCTCCTTCAACAGCTTTTACCTCCTCCGTTTTTTTTTCTTTTTCAGCAGATTTCTCCTCTTCAGATACCTTGCTTGCTTCAGCAAGCTTGTCCATAACCAGACTTTTGAAGATATTCTCATCACAGAAAAGTCTGGTTTTGGTCATGCCTGCAAATTCCAACACCTCCATCTCTTCTTTCTTCCATTCCTCAGCATTGCTGCCTCTAACAGCCATGAGGATCTCTCCCAACCTCCTATCCTTCAGCTAGACAAGTAGCCTTACTCTCATGAACATAACTTTCAGGGTGGGGTGCCCATCAAGCTCAGGATACTTAGATTCCAAAGAGTAAGCTACCTCATCCTTAAGGGTATCCAAGAAGGAGTACCCTTCTTCATCATCAGATGGTATAGAAGGGGTAGGGGATCTGATCTCAGTTGGCTCTTCTGGGATTGACTCCAGATGAGTTGAATGGGTTTCAGGTGGGTTAGGTTCAGATGAGGGTAAGGTTTGGGTTTCAGGAGAGGTTTGGATTTTGTCAGTGGGGGTTGAGGATGTGTTCTCAGGAGGGGTTGAGGTTGCCTCAGCAGATGCCTCAGAGGGGGAGGTATTTTGGGATCCACTTTCAGGCTATTGAGAGCGTTCAGTGGGGGGGGTTTTGACATCGCGGAGATGCGTTTAGTTTTGACAGAGGTTCTGGGCTTGGTTTTTGGTTTAATGGGGGTAGGGGCAGGGGCATCTGAGTCAGACTCAGTAGACATAACGTTCGGAGATGAGTCAGGGTTACCTGAAGATGACTCATCAGTGGAATTTGTAGTTCTGACTTTCTTTAAGGCACTCTCCTTCACAGCCTCAGAAGACCTCTTCTTCTCCTTCTTTGAGGCCTTCTCTGACTCCTCCTCTTTGTGCAAAGTCATCTTGTCACTTAGCTTTACAAGTCTCCTTTTTAGTTTGGTCTTTTTCCCTTCAGCAGAGTTTGCTTCTTCAGCCTCCTCTGCTGCCTCCGGGCTTTCCACCTCCGTGCTCAGCTTCCTTGTCTCCAAGGCTTTACCAGATTTGAAGAGAGCCTTCAAATTGCTCCACTTCCTATCCTCTTTCCAGTCTACTCCCACATCAACATTCTCGATTAAGTAAGAAATCTTTGTGGCAAAAGTTCAGCTTACTTGATAGTTGAGGGGTCTTTTTCGGTTGGAATTTCAACTTTTCTTTGTTCAGATCTCTCAAGAAAAAATGTTGCCAGTTGTAGCTCTTCTCCTTGCTTTCCACTATTGCTTTCATCAGCCTCAGTTTGGGCTTGCTTACTTGTTCCGTGCTTTCTTGGTTTCCCAGGATGCATTTCCCAACAATCTCACAAAGGACATTGTATACGGGAAGAAGTACACTTTTGTTCATTGTGGGATGGTACTTCATCTTCTTCTACATTATGGTGTAGACCCATTCCTCTTCCTTATCCGCGATACAAGTATCCGGATTTGGGCCTTCAGATGGAAGTCCAAAGAGATCTTTGAGATCATCACCTTCCAAACGGATCTCCTTCCTCACTTTCTGGTGCTCGATGATTTTAGTATCATCCCTCATCACCTTCTTCTTCCTCTTCAAAAACAGGCAAGACTTAATTTTTGAATCAGTATTAGCAACACTGAAGAAGAACTCCAATACTTGTCTATCGAAGCAGTTTTGGGGTGGATAGATAGGAATTTTTCCAGACCAGCATCCTTCACCATGTCCAGGGCCTCCTTGATATGCCTGAACTCTGGTCTAGTTTGAATCTCAGGGTTGTCAAAAATAACTATAGGTTCATACCAGAAGTTGTCTTTGTTGGTAATAAAATCTAGATTAACTTTGGCCATTTTTGATTTAGAAGGTATTGTAGGAATATTACAAAGAGTATTTTGGAGGAGGTATTTGCTTGAAGAGTGTTTGAAAAGGTTCTTATTGCAAAGAGTATTTTGGGGGAGGTATTTGCTTGAAGAGTGTTTGAAAAGGTTCTTAGACTGATTTTGGGGTCTTTTATATGAGGAATGAATGGTGAGACTGAAAAGCGTAATCAACGTCTGAGATTAATTTTGGCAATAGATCGTGGATAGTCGAAAGGGTCGTGGGGAGTTTTTGAGATATCTCGACGGTTAGGAAAAAAACCGCCTAAAATTGAAAGGTGGGAATTGAAAAGAGTTGGTAGCCGGAAGGTCACATCATCCAGCTTTTTAGGGCGCGTGAGATAGGTAACTGAAAAAGTAAGTCTGACTTGTACAACGCGCATTAAATGCCCGCCTTATCAAAATCTCTTCGAAATAGTGTAAAAAGATTTAATTTTCAGAAAGCACTCATTAATAAAATTTTGAAATCAAATTTATAATTAAAAACTGAGAGGCTTTCATATTTGAAAGATAACATAAGTGCAAAATATTGACCTCACTGAAGTGTAACCTCTTCTGCAAAATGAAGCTCTTCTGAGATCAGTGACTCCTCTGAGGTTGATCCTCTTTTGAGGTGGAACCTCCACTGAATCGAATTCAACTCTTCTGAGTTTTGTAAAGACTTCATCTTTACTCTCCTGGATCTAGAAGTCCAAGCTCCACTGACAGTTCTTGAAACCTTGCTTCAGCCAGAGGTTTAGTAAATATATCTGCCTTTTGTTTGTCAGTGTGAATCTTGAGCATTTTGATATCCTTCTTTTCCACATGATCTCTGATGAAATGATGCCTTATATCCACATGCTTGCATCTTGTGTGGAGAACTGGATTTTCTGAAATAGCAATTGCACTATTGTTGTCACAGAAAATAGGAACTTCATTAGCAAAGATATTGTAATCTCTCAGTTGTTGTCTTAGCCATAGAATTTGAGCACAATAACTTCCAGCTGCCATATATTCAGCTTCAGTAGTGCTTGTGGCTACTGAATTTTGTTTCTTGGAAAACCAAGAGATCAGCTTACTTCCCAAGAATTGACAAGTGCCTGAGGTTGATTTCCTATCAATTCTGCATCCTCTACAGTCTGCATCTGAGTATCCTGTGAGTTCCAAATTGTTATCTGAGGGATTCCATAATCTCATATTCACAGTACCCTTTAAATATTTGAGAATCCTCTTGGCAGCTTCCAGATGACTTTTCTTGGGATTTGCTTGATATCTAGCACATATACCAACAACAAATGTGATATTAGGCCTGCTTGCTGTGAGATACAGTAGAGACCCAATGATTGCTCTGTAGTGAGTCTGGTCTACTGATTCACCATCTTCATCAGGTTCCATCTTGGTGTTGGTGTTGAGTGGAACTCTTGCAACTTTACTGGTCTGGCATCTAAACTTGTTGATCAGCTCTCTTGTATATTTGGCTTGGTTGATGAAAATTCCTTCAGTGGACTGCTTGACTTGAAGTCCAAGGAAGAAGTTCATTTCTCCCATCATTGACATCTCAAACTTTCCTTTCATCAGTTGAGAGAACTTTTCACAGAGGACTTGATTTGGAGAACCAAAGATGATATCATCCACATAGATTTGAACTAGCAGAGTGTCCTCTCCTTTTGTGATCCTGAAGAGTGTTCTATCAACTCTTCCTTTGATGAAGCCATGATCCAAAAGGAACTGTGACAAAGTATCATACCAAGCTCATGGAGCCTGTTTCAGTCCATATAGAGCTTTCCTTAGTCTATATACTTTGTGGCTTTCTTCAAAACCTGGGTGTTGCTCAACATAGACTTCCTCATTGAGTATTCTATTTAGGAAAGCACTCTTTACATCCATTTGATATACCTTGAATTTCTTGTGAGCAGCATATGCAAGAAATAACCTTATTGCTTCCAATCTGGCCACCGGGGCAAAAGTTTCATCATAGTCAAAACCTTCAACTTGAGAATAGCTCTTTGCTACTAGCCTGGCTTTGTTTCTGACTATGACATCATTTTCATCCTTCTTGTTCTTGAATACCCACTTGGTTCTAATCACATTGCAATGATATGGTCTGTCAACCAGCTCCCATACTTGATTTTTTGTGAATTGGTTGAGCTATTCTTGCATTGCAACGATCCAATTTGAATCTTGAAGTGCTTCTTCAATGGAACTTAGTTCCTGGTTTGATAAGAAACAACAGAACAAAGCACTTTCTGTTGGAGTTATACGTGAAAGTATGCTTTTACTTTGTATAACTCGTGTATCAAACACTCGTTTTATGAGAATAATTCTTTTATCACATTTGCTTTAGTTATGATTGAATGTTGAATTTCTATTGCAAATCGTTCAATATATAGTACATGTTACATTGTAGTTAATGTGGTGATACCCGATCACGGAAGACAACATTAACAGTTTACTTGTAACTAAACGTACATTTTCACGACCTAGGTGGAATTGAACAATCCGCCGTGAAAGGTCGATGTGTAAGGCTCAGATTGGTCTGTCTTGACTAAGAGATTGCACTAGCACAGTTAGTATGTGTTGAAGAGGTCCTACAGCGAGGATAAATTCTTCTATTCTGAAAGGTGAAGAATTAGACCTCAGTGGTTGTTGATTTCTTAATCTCCGTCACATAAATAGGACTGTGTGTGCTTAATAGTTACTGCTTTGATTCATGTTGGGTGAGAATCATTGCGACTTCGAACTTTGTGTCTTGGGCAGTAATATTAATCATACGATGGTTGCTAAGATTTAATACGGAGAAACGCGTGCGAGTACGGCTCGTGTGATTAGTCCCCTTGGTGGGCTCAGAAGTTTTATTGTACCAAATCTTGCAAGTGAAGAATTAGTTTCTTAAGTACGAATAATAATGTTGAGCTGTCTTTACTCCAAGGTGAAATATATTAATTAATTTAGAGCTATTCAGAAGCTTGATTAATTAATGGACTTGATAATCTTAAACGCGGGAAATAATAACCGGGAGCCCATATTATCGTAATATGGATTAAGATGGATAGTGCAATATTAATTTATTAGTGGTAATAATTAATATTAATGGGCTGAATTATATTGGGGCTCAATATTGAAATTCAGAAGTCCATTAGGAGGTCCAATCTTAATTCTCCTTAAAGGCCCCTCAAGTAGCCCATTAAGTAGCCCAATAATGATAAGGTGATTAAAATAAAGAATATATTAATGCTGATTTTTCAAGTAAATTTCGAAAATAAGAGAATAAAAAAGAAATAAGATTTTGTTGATTTTCTTGGAAAGATATTATGGAAGATATGTATTCTAGGAATACAAGAATATCTCATATATTCAAGAAGATCCAAATCTTTGGATTTCTATTGATATTTTCAAAAATTAATCCCTTAATATGAAGGGTGAGATTTTTGTGGAATATTTTATTTTGGAGAAAAGAATATATGAGATATATTCAAGATTTCTTAGAAGCTAAGAAAAGATTTTCTCCAAGCCCAAATATCACTTAAAATTTCGGCCCCTACATATTATAAATAGGGGATGATTATTTCATCCCCAAGTACGTAATTCCATGTGTTGGAAAAATCAAGAGCATAGATATTTTTTTTCCTTAGTTTATTAAATTACTTGAAAGCATCTCCCACCGGTGATCAAGTGAGGTGAAAAGGGAAATACTTGAGAAGGTTTTTGGGTCGATAGAGCGAGATCGTAACTGTCCCGTATATCCAAAGGCCAATACTACAAGAGGTACGTTTATCGCATATTTACTTGTTTATTCCGCCATAGTTAATATGTGAAATTAATTCAACGTGCATGATGAAAATTAGTTGTTGGAATTATTATTTGAATTAATTAGGATTAATTCATGCTAGTAATAATTGTATTTAAATTCGTATTTAAATTTCATCCCGAATAGATTCCGGGCACCCCTATTTTCCCAACAACTGGTATCAGAGCCACGGTTTCGGGCTCTGATCTTTAAATTGGAATTTAAATTGTTAAACATTAAATTGAAATTGGATAGTAGAATTGCTAGATCCTTTTTGCAGGTATCCAATTGTCATGGTTTTAATGTTGTTAATTTCATGCGTGTGAATTAATTGTTTTTAATTCGATTCGTTCGAATTCGTTTTTCTCGTGAGAAAATCCACTAGTAGATTAGTTGTTTTTATTTTGATTTGATCATTGTAATAGACTAATCTAGATCTAGTATTTATTTTTTTTGTAAAATAAATTGTAACTGGATCGTGACGAAGAACGGAGAATTAAAAACGACGTACCCGGACGACGCATACACGCGTGGCGCGTGTATGGACATAAAATCATGCAAGGGGTGAAGAAAATGGAGACGAACGGCGAAAAACGGCGCACGGGGTGTACGGCGCACGACCCGGGCGCGACGGGAGGCCGGCGCCGCCCGCACGCGCGCGCGCGCCTCGGGTGCGGCCTGCGGCGCCTCGGGGCACTCCGGGCGGCGCCTCGGCGCGCCTCCGTGCAGCGCCTCGGGTGCACCTCTGTGCTGCGCCTCGGCGCGCCTCCTGCAGCGCTTCGGCGCTTCTGGCCGAGAGGCGCGCGGGCCCACTTCATGGGCCGATGCGCGCCATATCTCGGGCCGTGGAATTTTTCGGTTCGTGTTTTTTTTCGTGTGATTTTAAACGTCGTCCCGAACCCCAAACGATACTATTTTTGATGAAGTGTTGTTGTTCGAGTGGGAGCATGTCGAGACGAACGTCGGAAAGCAACAAGGACGATTTTTCGCATCAAGACGTGAAGAAATTAAACCGTGACAATTGGATTTTAGTACTTCAATGAGTTTAATTTTGTTTTGATGGATATTTTATTTCGTGCACCTATTATTATTTGTTAATATGTGTTTGCATGAATTTAATTGTCCAAGAAAAACCTTACTTTCGAAAATTACTAAGTATGTTTAATTTAATCACAATTTTATTCCGGATATTAAAATTGGATTAATTTGGCCTCCATAATTTATTTATTTGTGAAGTTCTTTTGGAATACATTTCCCCCTCGGATCGGCCAAAAGAACGGATTTCACATGAATAAATTCCGAAAGGATGATTGTGGATTATTACTAGTGGCGGTATTGACCCTCACCCCGAGTGGCTTGCTCAAAGCGAAATAATAATCCTGTATTTAATTATGGTTATTACTTAGGCATAGGAAATTGATATTAACTTACTCCCCTCGGAGTCCCTGTCAATTTCTATGTGGTCAAAGTGGGAGCCAACTATTAATTTTGAATTAAGGATTTATAACTTTTAAGTTTGTGATCCGCTTGAATGTATTTAAATGTATAGACCACCCCTCGTGGCGCATTTAAATTGTTTCGAGATGTTGGCTGATGCATGATTATATTATTTTAAGGTTTCAATATAATTGATGTGATCGAATTATGTGATAATTTCATATTTTTCTAGATATTGATATGAATGTATGTTTTATTCTCATTTCATCATGTCGCAACCTTTTAATCCACTGTTTAATATATTTAAAGTTAATAAACTTTTTGGAGTGATTTATATCGGTTGGAAATGTTTTTTTAAATTTGTCCTTACTGCACGAAAACACAATTGGGTTATTTATGTTAATATACCCGGCAAGCCTAATGATAAGTCAAGAAATGGGTAGAGGCAGTTTATGATTGGAAGCGTGACAATGAACACATGAAGTGCATCATCTTGACATCTTTGTCTGAGGATTTGAGGCGCGTTCATGGAGACATTGTATCCGCTGTTGAAGTCATGGAACACCTTGAAGAGATGTCCTCACATCAAACCCATGACTAATCAGTTCACCAGACATGACTCGGTCAAGTTGGAAATGGTGGAGGGAACGCCCGTGAGGGAGCACGTTCTCAAGATAATGGCATACCTTAACAAGTTGGAAGTACTTGGTGCGGATTTTGATTGATTTTATATACCATTCTCTACCGAGAAGCTTTGAGCAGTTTCGTCTGAACTGTCAGATGAATGAACGGACAAATCGTTTGCCCGAGCTCTTGCAAGCTTTAGTTTCGGTGGAGGTGAAAATGGAGCACCAGTCTAGTGCTATGGTGGCTAATGGTCCGTCTACCTCTTTTGGTCCCAAGGGAGGGAAAAAGAGGAAGAGAACCAAAGGCCGGATCCAAGCAAATCTAATTGTTGCGAAAGGCAAATGCAAAGGCTAGCATCGAAGGGGAAGTATTTTAGTTGCGGTGAGAGAGGACAATTGAGGTCTGCCTGTTCCAAGCCTAAGAGGCTAGGAAAGTTAGGTAATTCATACACCTTAGTCGTCGAAACTTGTGAAGTGGCGTATGCTGTCTATTCGTGGATAGTGGATACGAGAGCTACTGATCACATTTGTTTCATGGTTTAAGTTAACCCGACGACTTAACGGAAGTGAGATCCCCATCACATCGGGCAATGCTACGAGAGTGGAAGCTGAAGCAGTGGGAGAAGTGCGCCTATCTTGTGAAGATAGAGTTATGGTCTTGAGAGACGTTCCTCATGTTCCTAGTTTAGAAAGAACTCAATCTTCAGTTTCTAAACTGTTTGAATAGGTACTCAGTTTCTTTTAATAAGGATGTTATTATTGCTTGAAACGATGAGTTTATCTGTTCCAGAACTTCAATGGATGATCTTTATACCATTATTTGGGCACACCACTCACAAAATTGAATCTAATAACACATCGATTATTTCGAGTAATAAAAGAAAGCGTTCTTCGGAGATGAACGAAACACTTCTATGGCATCTTAGACTAGGTTATATTAATCTAAAGCGGATAGAGAGATTGGTGAAAGACGGATCCTTGGAATCGCTCCAAGTCGAGCCGTTTCCAACTTGTGAATCCTGTTTAGAGGGTAAAATGACCAAGAGGGCATTTGGAGCCAAGGGGAATAGAACCACGGAAGTGTTAGAACTCGTTCATACCGATATGTGTGGTTCAATGACGATCATAGCAAGAAGGGGTATGAGTAAATTGTCTTTTTCAATGATTACTCGAGATATGGATACATCTACCTTATGATGCATAGGGAAAGAAGTATCAAGTTTCTACGATATGATCGTAGAGGCGAATACCTTAGCGATGAATTCTTGAACTAGCTATCAGACGAATGGATTGTATCCCTGTTGACCGCACCGGGAACCCCTCAATAGAACGGTGTGGCAGAATGAAGGAGCCATACTCTTTTAGAAATAGTCAGATCCATGATGAGTTATTCGGATTTACCCAAGTCGTTTTGGGGTAACGCCTTGGAAACAACGAATTACATTCTAAACTTGGTGCCATCCAAATCGGTTCCTAAAACCACAATGGAATTGTGGACCGGGCGCAAGCCCAGTCTAAGACACTTGCGGATTTGGGGTTGTCCGGCATACGTGCTAGACAAGGAAGCCGGTAAATTGGATCCACGTTCGGAATTAAGGTTGTTTAAAGGATATCCCATGGGAACGAAAGGGTGTATATTCTATAGTCTCAAGGATTAAAAGACCGTGATTAGTTCGCACTTTAAATTCTTGGAGGAAGACTATATGAACAAAAAAAAGCCCAGAAGTGAGATTACCTTAGACGAGTTAAGAGAGCAAACTCCTATACCAAGTATACAAAATGATGTACCACACGTCACACCTTCACAACCGGAACCCCATCGTAGTGGGAGGATTGCTAGGCAACCCGAGAGATTCATGGGGATAGGAGAATCTTTGGATTTGGTTCCCGGCGATGAATCGGACCCATGGACGTACGACGAGGCAATCCAAGACAAAGACGCGGAGTCGTGGCAAACGGCAATGGAAGCCGAGATGGGTTCGATGGATTATAATCAAGTGTGAGAGTTGGTTGATCCACCTAGTGGGGTAGAGCCCATTGGATGCAAGTGGGTGTACAAGAGGAAAAGAGGACCGGACGGAAGGGTAGAGACCTTCAAAGCAAGGCTTGTGGCCTGTGGCCTGTAGCAATGCTTAAGTCCATCCGTATTCTCTTGTCAATCGATGCGCACTTAGATTACGAGATCTGGCAAATGGATGTCAAGACAGCTTTCCTTAACGGAAGTCTTGATGGGATCTATATGCAACAGCCCAAAGGTTTCGTTGAAAAAGGTCAAGAGCACCTCGTATGCAAGCTTAAGAGATCGATTTATGGACTTAAGCAAGCATCGCGTACTTGGAACCAGTGTTTTGATCAAGTTACTAAGTCTTAAGGGTTTGTGATCAAAACAAGTTCGAAAGTTGTGTGCATAAAAGGTATGACGAAACTGCGGTGGTATTCTTAGTATTATACGTAGACGATATTTTGCTCATTGGAAACAATGTAAAGGTATTGTCAGACGTAAGGGTATGGCTGTCAAAACAGTTTGATATGAAAGACTTAGGGAAAACCGGTCACATCCTTAGGATCAAGTTCACTCGAGATCGCAAGAGGAGGATGTTGGGTTTATCGCAAGTTTCATACAAAGCCACTATTTTGAAGCATTTCAGCATGCAAGATTCCAAGAAAGGTTTTGTACCTTTTAGGCACGGAATCCATCTATCTAAAGAAATATGCCCTAAGACAGATGACATGAAAGACGTTCTGTACGTTACGGACGTAGGAAGTCTTATGTATGCAATGTTGTGTACGAGACCGGATATCTGCTTTGCCGTGGGCATAATGGCAAGATATCAAAGTAACCCCGGGAAAGCACATTAGATTGCAATTAAATGCGTTCTTTAGTTTCTAAAAAGAGCTTGGTATGGAATGCTGATTTAACAATCAGACAATCTAATTCCCATGGGATACACGGACTCAAATTTCCAATCAGATATAGATTCCAAAATAACTACCTCGGGTAGTGTGTTTTGCATGGGAGAAGGAGCCATGACATGGAGAAGCGATTTGTAGAAATGCATCGCCGATTCGACCATGGAAGCCGAATAAGTAGTTGCTTGGGAAGCAACGAAAGAAGCGGTTTGGTTCAAGTACTTCTTTGTGGACTTGGACGTTGTTCCGAATTTGCCCATCATAATCACTGTCCATTGTGATAATGTCAGAGCAATTGCAAATTCAAGGGAACCGAGAGCCCACAAGGCCAGCAAACACATTGAAAGAAAACACCATCTTATACGAGAAATCGTTAAGAGAGGAGATAAAGAGGTGGCAAAGATATGCGTCGGGGACAACCTAGCAAATCCATTCACAAAGGGTCTGCCTCTGAATACATTCGAGAGACATGTGGATGGAATGGGAGTCAAGACTATTGCCAATCTGCTTTAAGTATAAGTGGGAGGAATTATTAGGTTAGTGTAGGTTGACATAAGATGTCACGTAGAGCTACTACACTAAGACATGCGTGATGTATACTAAAAGTAGACTTTAAGTATAAGTGGGAGATTGTTGGAGTTATACGTGAAAGTATACTTTTACTTTGTATAACTCGTGTATCAAACACTCTTTTTATGAGAATAATTCTTTTATCACATTTGCTTTAGTTATGATTGAATGTTGAATTTCTATTGCAAACCGTTCAATATATAGTACATGTTACATTGTAGTTAATGTGGTGATACCCGATCACGGAAGACAACATTAACAGTTTACTTGTAATTAAACGTACATTTTCACGACCTAGGTGGAATTGAACAATCCACCGTGAAAGGTCGATGTGTAAGGCTCAGATTGGTCTGTCTTGACTAAGAGATTGCACTAGCACAGTTAGTATGTGTTGAAGAGGTCCTACAGCGAGGAGAAATTCTTCTATTCTGAAAGGTGAAGAATTAGACCTCAGTGGTTGTTGATTTCTTAATCTCCGTCACTTAAATAGGACCGTGTGTGCTTAATAGTTACTGCTTTGATTCATGTTGGGTGAGAATCATTGCGACTTCGAACTTTGTGTTTTGGGCAGTAATATTAATCATACGACGGTTGCTAAGATTTAATACGGAGAAACGCGTACGAGTACGGCTCGTGTGATTAGTCCCCTTGGTGGGCTCAGAAGTTTTATTGTACCAAATCTTGCAAGTGAAGAATTAGTTTCTTCGGTACGAATAATAATGTTGAGTTGTCTTTACTCCAAGGTGAATATATTAATTAATTTAGAGCTATTCAGAAGCTTGATTAATTAATGGACTTGATAATCTTAAACGCGGGAAATAATAACCGGGAGCCCATATTATCGTAATATGGATTAAGATGGATAGTGCAATATTAATTTATTAGTGGTAATAATTAATATTAATGGGCTGAATTATATTGGGGCTCAATATTGAAATTCAGAAGTCCATTATGAGGTCCAATCTTAATTCTCCTTAAAGGCCCCTCAAGTAGCCCATTAAGTAGCCCAATAATGATAAGGTGATTAAAATAAAGAATATATTAATGCTGATTTTTCAAGTAAATTTCGAAAATAAGAGAATAAAAAAGAAATAAGATTTTGTTGATTTTCTTGGAAAGATATTATGGAAGATATGTATTCTAGGAATACAAGAATATCTCATATATTCAAGAAGATCCAAATCTTTGGATTTCTATTGATATTTTCGAAAATTAATCCCTTAATATGAAGGGTGAGATTTTTGTGGAATATTTTATTTTGGAGAAAAGAATATATGGGATATATTCAAGATTTCTTAGAAGCTAAGAAAAGATTTTCTCCAAGCCCAAATATCACTTAAAATTTCGGCCCCTACATATTATAAATAGGGGATGATTATTTCATCCCCAAGTACGTAATTCCATGTGTTGGAAAAATCAAGAGCATAGATATTTTTCTTTTTCCTTAGTTTATTAAATTACTTGAAAGCATCTCCCACCGGTGATCAAGTGAGGTGAAAAGGGAAATACTTGAGAAGGTTTTTGGGTCGATAGAGCGAGATCGTAATTGTCCCGTATATCTAAAGGTCAATACTACAAGAGGTACGTTTATCGCATATTTACTTGTTTATTCCGCCATAGTTAATATGTGAAATTAATTCAACATGCATGATGAAAATTAGTTGTTGGAATTATTATTTTAATTAATTAGGATTGATTCATGCTAGTAATAATTGTATTTAAATTCGTATTTAAATTTCATCCCGAATAGATTCCGAGCACCCCTATTTTCCCAACACTTTCTCCATGAAAACTTCTAGTTTTGACTCCCGAGGTAGGATCACCTAGGATTAGCTCAACAGGGTGATCTGAGAGCCATGTCCTTCTAGGCTAATGCCCTTCAGTAAAGTTTAACTCTTCTGAAGTTGAGTCACTATATATAGGAATAAAATCAAATTCAGGAAATAAAACAGAGGGTTGGAGTCCTGAGTCATCATTCAAGGTATTTTCATTCTCAATGGTAGTATCATTGGTTCCCCCTTGAATGATGGGCTCAGTAGATGTCTTAGTTGTGACCACATCTTCATCGACATTACTTACCTCTTGAACTGGGATAGTGTTCATCAGTTCAATTGTATGTTCAGGAGAGCTCTCAGTTGAGCTGTGAGGAGTGGCTTGACTTTGAGTGTCCTCTTTGAATTGTTGATCATTTAGGTTATCCCAGGTTGGGATGTATGCATCAACACAATTCTCAGGATATCCTTTTGATTTGATACTCAGTCTAGTTAGTCTTTTGCTTATCACTTCCTCATTCTCCTTACTCCTGGATTCAAAGATAGATTCATCAAAGACCACATAAGGTGTTTCTTTCACAACAAGAGTTCTACAATTGTAAACTCTGAAAGCTCTACTGATTTGGGAATATCCTAAAAATATTCCTTCATCAGCTTTGATATCAAAAGCTTTCAGTTGAGTTTTTCCATTGTTGTGAATGAAACACTTGCAACCAAAGATATGAAAGTGGGATACCTGAGGCTTTCTGCCATTCTATAACTCATATGGAGTTTTTCCTTGATGTTTGGTTACCATGGATCTATTCTGAGTGTGGCAGGCAGTATTAATAGCTTCAGCCCAAAATCTTTTAGGAACTTGAGCTTCTGCAAGCATTGTCCTTGCTGCCTCCTTAAGAGTCCTATTTTTTCTTTCAGCTACTCCATTTTGTTGAGGAGTTCTTGCAGCTGAGGTCTCATGGGCAATACCCAACTCTTTTCAAAAATCAGATATAATTGAATTAATGAATTCAGTGCCCTTATCTGATCTTATCTTTATAATGTTCAGGCTCTTTTCATTGCTAACTTTCTTCAAAAGTTCTGGTAGCCTGAGTTGAGTCTCATTCTTGCTTGCTAGAAATATCACCCAAGTGTACCTGGAGAAATCATCATCAACAACAAGAGTATATTTTCTCCCATTGATACTTACAGGGGTTACTGGACCAAAGAGATCCATGTGCAACAATTGAAGTACTCTGTCAGTAGAGGTTGTAACTTTGCTTTTGAAGGTTGCTTTCACTTGTTTTCCCTCCTGACAGGCTTTGCAAATATGTTCTTTGTTGTATACTTCATTTGGCATTCCTTCCACCAGTCCATGTCTTGTTATCCTGTTCATCATCTTGAAGTTCAGATGACTTAGTCTTTTGTGCCATAACCAATTAGTATCAGTTGAGCTCTTTGCAATAAGGCATGCATTTGGTGTGCAAGACTTCCAATCTGCAAGATAGACATTTCCCTTCCTTGACCCAGTCAGTAGTACCTGTTGTGAAGATACATTCTTGACAAAACACAGGTTACATGAAAATTCAACATTGTATCCTTTATCACAAAACTGACTTATGGAATGGCTAATCACTTTAGAATGGCTAATTTGTCTTCCATAAACATCTACATAGATAGTTATCTCCTTGGGTGCCTTAGGAGTAAACTGTCTATGGGTGTCAGCCTTTAAAGGAACAGGAACCTTCTTAACATTTTTCCTTTTAGGCTTGGGTGCACCTGATCTTAGTCTTTGTTGATAAAGGTATGAAGAAACCTTTTCCTTTAGGCACAAAAGGAATAGGTTTTGAGTCATTCCTTGAGGAATACTCATGCCTGGGTGCTCTCAGCTGAGATTGTTTCATCTGTGAAGACCTCGGCTGATAGTACCTCTGCTGAGATCTAGTCTGATTAGTCATCTGAGCCTTTCCATTTGGTTTTAACCGAGTCTGACTTCTCTTTTGTTGGATCTCAGCTGGTCTTTTTCCTTTATCTAAAATCTGTGGTTGAGAGGTCACAGACTTAACAAAAACTCTCTTTGTGCCACTTGAAGAAGCAACACTCAGAGGACCTTCTGAAGGTTTTGGAACATAGCCTATTCCACACTTGTTATTAGGATTGATTTGAAAATTTTGGATCTCCTCTATGGCGAGAGAGGGTTTGTTAAGAGCATCAATCCTTTTTAACAAGGTCTCTTCAGATTTTTGTAAGACATCAATTTTCAGGAGAGAATCCTTTATTTGGCTTACTAATTTTAAGTTCTCTTCAGATAACTTTGTCTTAGATTCAGCAGATCCTTTATCAGTTGATCTTTGCCATTTCCTTGACTTTTAAGGGTTTCCACCTCTTTTGTCAATTCAATGGTAGATTTAGCTGAGTTGAGATCTGCCTGATTCCCAGATTCAATTAACTTGGAGTTTTCACTCAAGAGATTTTTGTTTTCATCTTGGAGACAGAAACTTGCTTCTTGCAACCTTGAGAAATCAATCATCAACTGTTCCAAAGCGGACTGAAGATTGAGTCCCTCTGTTGACTCTGAGCTGAGCTCAGGTGAGTGTCCTAAAGAAATGGATGATTTAGATTGTACCTCTGGTTCTTCTCTTGCCATGAGGCACATGTCATCATCACTGCTATCTGAGAATAGTCCATCAGATGACTCCAGATTTTCATCAACATCCTCAGCCACCATAGCTTTTCTTTCTCCATATCTTCTGTCTCTTTTGGCTTGCCTTTCTTTCCTTAGTGCTCAGTTGAGGACAATCATATTGAAAGTGCCCAACCTTCTTGCATTGAAAACATCTGTTGGCATCATCATTCTTTTCCTCAGTAGATTCTCTAGTCTTTGATGATGAACCTTCAGCTCTGGTATAGTTCTTGTAATCTTTCTTCTTTTCCAGCTCAGTTGAGCTTTTCTCTCCTTCTCTGGTGTCTTTTTGTGGATAACTTCTTCTTTCCCTGTTATTCCTGTAAAACCTCTTATATTTGCCAAAGCTGCTGTTAAGTTTTTCAAACCTCCTGGCCATCAGGCTGAGTTCCTCTTGCATCTCAGTCTTGCTTTGAGATTTACTTGCCTTTGTACTCTTATGTGGCTTTAGGGATTTTGGCTCAGTCTGCTTAGCTTTGAAGGCAACTCCTTTCTCAGCTGGGGTCTCATCAGGAGCCCTTTTCCTGTTAAGATCAAACTCATAGACATGCTGGATAAATCCTTGGTATTCTGCATCATCACAGAGTATACATCCCATCTTGAGGTTAAACCTCTCAGGATCTTTAAGGCAACTTCTCTTTTGGTGTAGACTTTTCCCAGAGAATTTATTTCATTCATGATGTCAGTGAACCTCTCATCAAGCTGGTCAATGGTCTCAGTAGGCTCCATGGTGAACTGCTCATACTTTTGAACAGCTACAGAAAGCTTGTTCTCCTTTATCTTGTCAGTTCCTTCATACATAAGAGCAAGAGTGTCCCAAAGTTCCTTTGCAGTCTTGCAATGGATCACTCTTCCCATTACAGAATCTGGAATGGTGGTGTAGAGAATATTCATGGCTATGAAGTTGAGGTTGTATCTCCTCCTTTCATCTGCAGTGAAGTTATCTTCATCCTTGGGTCATTCTTCTCTTGGATCTGCAATAGTTTCAGCTGTGGTTCTGGGGTAAGGGGTCATAAAAATAAATGGACCTTTAGTAATCACCCTTAACATTTCATCATGCACACAGGCAAGATGAGCTCTCATTCAGATCTTCCAGAAGTCATAATTTTCCACTGAGAATTGTGGAAGCTTGTGATGAGACATATGGTTCAAGGTATTGACTCCCATGTTGTTCTCTGCTGGTGGTGCTACCCTAGCTGCATTGTCAGCCATGATATCTAAACAAGTTTATCAAAAAATCAATTCAGTTGACCACAAATAAAATACCTTTTAGCACAAGGTATACCTAGAACAATGGTCTTTTGAACCACGACTCTGATACCAATCGTTGGTCCCGAAATGAGTACACAGGTGTATGGGGGGGAATAAACCTGAGGTTACAAATTTAAACTTTTAAAAACTTATCAGGTTACTTAAGACAGTAACTCGTCAATGGACTTGAAGTCTGCTGAGAATTACTTGTGAAAGCTTACTGAGATAATACCTCCACTGAAAGCTCAAGACTTTCAGTTGAACTACTATCTAATTAGCTTTCAGATGCGGATTAGTGAGCCCTTAAGAAATCTCGTTTTACTTTGACAAACTTTGAACGAATAACTCACACTTAAGAAAACAGCAGAGTGTAAGTACACAAGATATAAAGTGGTTCAGAGATGAATCTCCTACGTCCACTGTCCTGATTCAACAGGAGAATTCCTTCCACTTGGAATTCCTTGTGTTATAGTGCCAAGGTGCACTGATCAATTAATCCTCTCTTAGGATGATTGATCACTAGGATAATTCCAGGTCCTAGTTCCCAAAACAAACCAGCTTTCAGACTTATACAAACAATCAGTTTACTAACACCACTTAACACTAACTCTCAACCTAACAACTGAGTAGGGTTTTGAGTAGGGTTTGGTTCCAACTGTTGTGAGATAATCCTTACAGTTTAGCTCAAGGCTTAGGATGGATTATCTCTTTCTAAGGTTTAGATATATCTTTAAGCTCGATTATAGAAGGCTTGGTATGCTCTCTACAGATATGAAACACTTGGGAATCAAAGGTAATTTCGAGTGCTTCTTAGGTATTTATGAATGTAGAGATAGCTTTGATCTTGTGAGTTTCCCATGCCTAGAAATGAGCACGTCATTCTGTATTTATAGGCTTCCTTGAAAATCTTCCCGTTGAAGTTTGAATCTTCTCAAGTAAGTCTTCTTGTATCTGATTGGTTCAAATGGCTCTATTTGAAGCTTTAAGTCTTGTCAAGAAACGGCTGAAAGACCATGCCTGTTCACCAACTTTCTATTGAATGATAGGGAAGGACTTTTGGTACTTGTCAGTCTGTGACAGGTCGACTGTCAGTAGAGTACACCTACATGTCATCTTCTCATTGGGCCGTTCATTCTGCTTGCTCAGAATCCTGTCTTGCTTTAAGGTGGAACTCTTCTGAGAGAACCTTCTTATTCCTTCATTTATTCTAAGCTTCACTGAAAAAAAAAAATTGCCTTGTTCCAACCAGATTAACTAACAGTTTTTAATGTGTTTAGTATTGAATGTACTTTGTTAGTTTACATCAGTGGACCTTGGTCCTCTCCTGATGGTTTTAGTCTTAGTGTGAATGCACTTAGAAAACATTCAAGACTTCGACTTTTTCTTAGATTACATGTCTTCAGCGGACTTTGTCTTCAGTGGACTTTGATCTTCAATACACTCTTGAAAATACTAACTACACTCCAGTTCCTAACATTTAGAACTGTTTAACTAAACTATAACTCTACTGAACATTTTACTTACAAATAACTTAGGAGGAACCTTTTGGCATCTTAATCAAAACTTAAGTCTATACAATTCCCCAACAAAATAGTTCACGACCCAAGATGTTTCAAGGAGAAGGTATCATTAAGTTGCTGAATAATAGAGTGAACATCACCGTCATCATCACCCATTATTAGAATATCATCGATATAAACGAGCAAGACCAATATTTTTCCATCATAGTATTTGTGGAATAGGCAGTGATCAGAAACTGAATGAGTAAACCCCAAAGATACGAGGAAACCTTTAAGTTGATCGTACCAAGCCTTGGGTGCTTGTTTCAAGCCATATAGAGCCTTGCTAAGTTTGCAAACATACTCCGGATGTGCAGGATTTACGAAGCCAGTGGGTTGATGAATGGAAAATGAATCATGAAGCTCACCCTTGAGAAATGCATTGTTAATGTCGACTTGCTGAATTGTCCATCCCCATGTGACAGCAAGACTGAACAATACCCGAAGAGTAACCGGTTTTAGAACAGGAGAGTAAGTATGAAAGTAGTCAATGCCTGCTGTTTGTTGAAAACCCCGTGCCACAATAGATCTCATCTGAAGAATGTACTCATCAATGGAGAAAGATCCTTTTTTCAATGTTTGCAATTGGAAACGAAGGCTTAGTGCCCTAGCTTTCGATTGAGAACAAAAAATAGTATCAAATGTAGACCACACTTGATAAGAATGAGTACACTGATTGACGTACCCAAGCATAGATTCACTAATTGAGCAAAATAACCAGCTCAAGAGAAATTGGTCACATCTGTGCCATGAAGACGAACCAGCGACATTGGATGATTCAGCTTCATCCGGAACCGAAGCACATAAGAGGACATCCTCGAATCCATGTGCATAAATGGTGGCTAGCACCTGTGATCGCCAATATAGGTAATTTGAGCAATCCAAACGAATATTCAGAGTGATGAACGAGGGCATTTTGGACCTCGAAGAGAGAGCATAAACAGGATTTGGAGAGTCGGCCATGGAAAACGGATCGCGAAGAAGATGTAGTAAAGATTGAGAAAAATGAAGAACAGGATCAATGAGATGCGAAGAACTCCAACTCAATCAAGCAGAGGAAGAACTCGCAAGGAACACACTTGATGATACCATGTTGAGAGACACCAAAACAAAATATAAATTTTTCTGTATATTATTGATGTAAGTTGAGAGTGTACAATGGTGTGGTATTTATACAAGAAAGAAATATCTAGAACCTTAAGAAATATCTAGAATCTTTTGTGAGAGTGAGAGATTCCAGCTAATCATCTACACTAAGTTTGTTACAGATTGCAAACGGTTACGTAACTGAATTAGAGTACACATGAGCACGCATGCATGTGCACGTGAGTTTGTAACAGGATGTTTAATAAATAACAATAAATTTTAGGGTGGGATGAGTTGCGAAGAACATTAAATTAAATTTTTGTATTCAACAAATTTTAACATGCACTCAAGTGCATAGCTTGCATTCAAATTTAAAACTTAATTTTGACTTCAATTTTGATTTTTTCAAAACACGCACAAACACACCGAACTGTATGTGTTTTTACAATTGGGTATTACTATTGCCTTCTTGAGTATTACTGATGCTTTTTTGGAGTATTACTAATTACTTCTTGGGATATTGTTGATTTCTGTTTGGGGTTTTTTTTTTTTTATAATTTAAGTGCATTTAAGTGCACACTAGAACTACTCTAAAATTATATTTTCTTACTTATATATTATTTTTACAAATATAAAAATTTTATGACATAATATATATTGTGAGATTGCATCCCTTGTCCCGTTAATCATCTTGAAATATATCAATGTAATCATAAAATTTAATTCAGACTATTCGTAATGATCAATATTATAGTGTAAGCTATTAATACAAAAGATTTTTTAACGGGGCAATACATTATTGAAAGAACAGGTTTATTTAAATATTTTAATGATTTTAGTAGTAAATTCGAAAAAAAAAATGCAATTAATTTATATTAAGAATACAGAACGTCGTCTAAAATAAAATTTAAAGTAAAAAGACATTTATTTTGAATATTTTTATTGTAAAGTGTCTATTCTATCACATAATAATTCATAAATCACAAAATATGTTAATGGTTAAAAATCTACGTATTAATATCGTAGAATAGATCATGGTGTGGACATGCAAAGTCAACTGTGATTTCGGCTGAATCCCAAGTTGATAAGAATATGCCTTTAATTATTCCAATTCCGTTGACAAGCAATTTTTTTTTTTAATTTTGAAATAGACAAACAATGAGATAATTGAAATGCTCGTCACAAATAACAGATCATTCTTTTTTTTATTACGAATATGTGTGAGACTATCTCATGTTATGAGACAATACAAATTAACATCTAATTTTATCAAAATGTTAATATGTTATGTTTAATTTATACTATATTTCAATGTTTCATGACATTAGACAAAATCACATAAGACATGCTCTTCTTTAGAGTATTTGATTCATTTTCAAGTCTTCGTTAATTCGACCCTCTATTTGATTTGAATAATCTTCTTGTTAGTTATTTTTTTTATTTCTAAATTATAAAAGTCTTTTATAAAAATTTATAAGATTCTATATTTATAAAATAATATTAGTATAATAATTGTATATAAATAGAAAAACATTAACAACCCAATAATAGAAATTAATGGTTTTCTAAATCAAAACTCACGGTAAAATTAGGATTTTTTTTTAGAGCAATCTCGATCATTTATTTAAGATTTTATAGAGAAATGAATAAATAAACTTAAAAATAATGTACGATATTTATTTTGATCATGTACATATATATTACAAATTTTCAAACAATAAAAAGTAGATAAAAATTTAAAAATGATAATATAAGTATGATATTTAACAAGATCATATATATCACTTTTTTTTTTTTTTTTTTTTGAGTGGGGTGGGGGCAGGGGCGGACGCACCCTTAGGCAAGGTGGGGCAAGTGCCCCACCTGGATTTCATACATTATACATATAGTCTTGTATGTTAAACATACATTATACATATAGTCTTGTATGTTAAAAAAATCATTCGTCCTTTGCCTGGTCTAATGGCCAGTCAGTGCGTTCCCATCTATGAAATTGTGGATTCAATACCCAACTATGTTCAGAATTTTTTTATTTTTTTTATATACACATTAACTACATATACTTATTTTTATTCTAAAATTTCCTTTTAACTTTATTTATACTTAATTGTTTTAACCACATATTTATCTTTAATATATTAAATAGAAATACAACATACGTTATACGTAAATTTTTATAAACTAGGAGTACAAATTAATTCACTCATTCAAAATATTAAAGCATCATTTCCAAATTTTGACTTATCTCATCCTTATTTTTCTCCACTCCACATTATAATAATTGTTCTTTACAATAACATTTGAAATTAATTATAAATTTATTTTCTATATAAATTTCATTTTTATTTTATTTCATAATTCTCCATTCCAAAGAAATTTGCACACTTTCAAATTTTATTTGACTCATAAAATATTTCACACATTTAAAATGAAAATAATATTCAATACAATACCCTTATACTGTCTTTACACCTTTAAAGTATCATTTATAAATCGTCAATAAAATAAAATAAAAAATTATTATTATTATTATTAGATGGAAGAAATATAATTTTGTGTCCTCCCTGACTTCAGTTCCTGCGTCCGCCCCTGGGTGGGGGGATCATGAAATATTTTTGAGTAATTTAGTCTCATTAAAAAAATTAAAATCTAAAAAAACATAAATAGAACCTAAAAATTAATTCATGATATATATTACACAGATTTTTAGAATATTTTTTGAAAGTTAAGTATTACTCCCTCCGATTCAAAATGTTTGATGTTTTAGGGTGTTTTTTTTGTTTCAAAATATTTGATGTTTTAGGGTATTTTGCACCTTATTTTCCTATTATGCCCCTATTTAAATCTCCCTAAAATACCACTCATAATTTCTCCTTACCTTTTAATAATGTTACACCATAAATAAACTACTTGACCTTCCATAAATCTCTTTTTCAATCAATATATCATTAGGGTATAATAGTCACTATATACCACTTCTTAATTCTCACAACAAATCCTAAAACATCAAACATTTTGAATCAGAGGGAGTATATGAAAATAGTTTATGGTAAAATTATCATGAAACAATTTTAAAGTATCATTAATTACGTCAGGAATATCATTAATTACATCAGAATTATCATTAATTTGGGTCAATAATATTATATTTTAATTATTGTAAAAAAATTGAACTCGAATTGATAATACTCCTAATCAAATATACAATATTTTAAAATAATTTCATAATAAACTCACCATGAATTATTTTCATATAAAACCTCCTCTCCTATTATAAATATTCAAAATACATACAAAATCTTGCAGATAAATGTCGGGACTAAAGTCAATTTTGTTCCGTTAATTTTCTTAAAATGGTCACACATTTTATTTTATTTTTATGTCCCAAATTGCCAAAAAAAAAGACCAACTAAATGACATTCCACCTCTATGTACATTCCACCACCAGCCACAAGCAACTGCAAATGCAAATTAATTTCAACACTGTTTTAGTAAAAATATAACACATCAAAATTTATTGTTTAGTCACAGAAAAGATGAAAGCAGGGTTAATTTGATTATTAGGGTGTAAAAAAGTACGATACATTTAGGGGCGCTTGGTTAATTAGCAATTCTTCAATGATAATGGAAAAATGAAAATTGATTTTCATCTATGTCCTCATAATAAAAATGATATGTTAGGGGAAGAAGTGTTCCAATGGTGACTCTATTGCTAGTGGCATGCCCCAATTTTGGAATAGAGGTGGATAACAAATGGTTGTTGGTGGAGGAATAATGTAGTGATTGAGGAGGATGATTGTAGGAAGAAAATAGGGTAATCAAAATGAAGTAGTGATTACCTTATTTAGGAGGAGAGGTAGTGATTTTGTTCTCATGAATCATTCTAATTACACTAATTTTCAATCTCATTCTCATTATCATTGAAGAGTTGTTAACCAAGCGCCCCCTTAATTTTAATTCGTCTTGTCAACCACATTTCAAGAAACAAACTATGAATTTACCCTAAAATGTCTGAATTTGAATTTAGGGTAAATTTGACAAAAATGTAAAAAAATAGCTAAAATTTAACTTGACACTTATTTTAAGGGTGATGGGATATATTTTTATAAAACATATACCACCGTTTAAAAATCACGCAAAATACAAACAAATTTTAATTGTTAAACATTAAATTTAGTCCACTTCCAAACAACGAACTACAAGTGTTTAAAAAAATCAGACAAAATACAAACATTAAATCCAAAAGGAAAGAAATGCTAATACCTCTTCATACTTTTGAGGTGAAGGCGAGTCACTCCTCCTCCGACATGTCGGGCCTCAGGACAACCATTGTTTCGTACTTGCGCAGGCCCGGAGGACACTCGGGCTCCGAAAAGCCCGGCCCGGACAGGACATCACATTCACTGCTTCCTTCTAAATCCCTCCGAAAGAAAGCTAGGTCGAAATCCGCGCTCACAGCGCGGGGATTCGCTCTTCCCCAAAATTTAATCGATTTGAAGGGAGAGAGAAAATATGAGAATTGGGGGTGAGCGATTGATAGCAGGAGATAATTGGATATAAATGGGATGGTGCATTTAAATTTTGACAGGAAAATTATCCTAGTTTGTTATTTTCGTCACGTCGACGGTCGTCGTTAATATCATTTGAACTGTTTGCATCCAAGAAGAAAAAAATTCAATTAATTTTATGTTTCGATTACACTTACACTAAGAATTGAGGCTTCAAAATCACGAATTTTGTTCATTACCTATGACTAAGAGGTAGTCAGTAATACCCGAGTAGTAAACAACAATATCGCAAGTAATAATCGGTAATATCACGAACAATAATCAACAATACCTCAAGTGGTAGTTAGTAATACCTTAAGTAGTAGTCAGTAATACCTTAAGTAGTAGCCAGTAATACTCTAAGCATAAATAAAAGAATAGACTAATTGTTTTTTCATTATATATTTCTAATTAAAAAGTTAAAATTAAAGTCAAAATTGAGCTTAAAATCCAAATGCATAGCATGCACTCGACTGCATACAAGAATTTGTGATTTGTTGGTGTAGTGGGACATCACTATTCGATGTTTATTTATTAAAGCCTTGTATGTTTGATGTACATTAATATTAGTATGGGCAAATTGTTTGTATATATAATTCATAATATTTGATACTATAATTTTAATTTATAAATTTAATGATATCAATAAATGTATATAATAATTTTAGTAAATATACGTAAAGATATAAATTTCATAATATCAAACTTGTTCATTGGAGATTTTGTAATTCTTACATATTTTAAAATCATATTAATTGCTTAGTTTTTGACACATATTTTAATGTCAAGAGTTATTTATTAGTATTATATGTAATAAAGTTGTTATTACTGACATTAGGATAGATGAAAATGAAGTTGTTTTCTAGTCTTAGGACACATTTGGTAGCATGTATATGATAAGATAGTATAACTTAAACTTTGATTTATTAGACAAGTTATATGTATATATCTCTTGTTTGGTATGTAAAATGTTATAATCTATAGTTCATTTGGTTATGTTTTTTAGTAGGTTGATAAGTTTGAAAAACTCATTTTTGCCCTCAATGATGGAAGGCAATTTACATTTTTGCCATTATTAAAATTATTTTAATCTCCCTTAAAAATAAAATAAAAAATATTTTGAACACTTCCAAATCCCCCAAAATCTACACGATGCAGAATTATGGTGATTCATCTTAATAGGAAAATTAATATCATCTTAATATTATCCGCAATGAAAATCATTTTTCGTCTTATCTTCATTAAATGGCTTGAATTAATTCTAGGTGCTCAAATAAAATTAAAACTGGCAAATCATGAATTGATAACCTGCCACTTGAATTTGTTTTCTTCACCAGTCTCTTGCGAACAACTTTGACATACTATCCATGGAAAGTGCATTTTGTTTTGATAATGTTTTTAGTTTTATTGCTAATTGTTTTTATTACATATATAATTTACAGAAATTGCACAAACAATATCTGAAAAATGGCAAAAAAAAAAAATTGCAGAAAAACATTAGAAAAACTAGAGCATCCCCAACACAACTGAAATTGATAATGAGTTTTTTTTGTAATCTAAATCGTTTTTACAATATCATAATCTAAACACAGCTATATTGAAATCTTACTCGAATACAAATTGAAGAAAGTGGGTGATTCAACAACTTCAAGTATTTATTAAAGTGATTGTAGAAATGCAAGCATGCACCTACGAATTTCCGTATGTTTATTCCTAAATCAGTCGTCTCTAAAACAATTGATGCGGAAATTTCATCGATTCTCCATCCAATTTTCTTCAGTTGATGCGATTATCTATGGTTCTTCTCTTTGAAAAATGAAAGGTAGACGTTCGAAGAAAAGAAACCGCAGAAGTTTCAAATTTGATAAATGAGGGTAATTTTGGAAAAAAAGATTTTAAGAAATCATAGTTTTACGAATACCACGTAAGTAGAATGGATCCACTATCATATGAATATAGTTTAGTGGAAACCGGGTCTTTGTTTTATAAAGGGCCGAAGTGATAATGCATAAATCTTATCATAGTGCATATTAAGGGTGTTAGTGTATCTAACACTCAGTAATACCCCCTAGCAAACGGGTCCTTATTGTAATAAATAAATATAATGAAAATGAAGTTTTTTAGTCTTATTGTAATAAATAAATATGACTATTTATAGTATGATTAATTAGTATGAAATAGACCTCTTCAACAAATGAACAACTGAGTATAAAACGAATGGAGTATTAATTGTGGCCATGAAATAATATTAGTTGTTCATTATTCATTATTAGTCGTATTAATGAACAATATTAATTATTTTCCGTTAAAAAAAATATTAATTATTTTTAATGAACAATGTTAATTATTGGTGCAAATAATGAATACAAGTGTTACCTTTTACCATTTGAATTTAAATATGTGTGTATGGAATTGTTACATGTTGATTTTATTTTTTACCATTCATTTGGATAAAAAAATATGTGTAACATTAAAAGTGATGTAATTTGATATTTGTTTATGTATATATTATAATTAAAATACATTATTCAATGATTTTTAAGTATACTTATGGTACGACAAAGACTTGGCTCACGCACGGAAATTTTACGGTAAATTCAATAACATTGTTAAGTATACAAAGTAATATTATTTAATGTGAAAAAATATTATTCTCTTCATTTCATCATAAAATTTTCATAGATTTTGAACACATAGATTAAAACAAGTGTTAAAATAATAATTATAGTACAAATAATGTGATAGAAAAAAGTAGAAAAAATAATTTATTAATACAAAAAATAATGGAAATAAGATAAAAAGTAAAAGTAGTTTGTCAAAAGGGAATGAAAAATTTATAATGGGACAAACAAAAAATGGAAAATTTATAGTAGGAGAGTATAATATAGTGATTTTAATAAATAGAAATTATAATGAAGTGGTATAACTCAAATATTTAGAGTTTTCTTATCTATAACTAAAAAGTCATGAATTCGAATCACAATTACAAACAAAAAAAAAAAAAAAATAGTTGAAGTTATGTGCGGTGCCCAATTTTAAAGAGTTGGGTATTATATCCAATCAATGGCATAGATAAATCTGGTTGAATATAGAAATTTTATTTTTTTACGGTCCAAGTTAAATACAGCGTCTTCTTTTGTTAATACACTCCACTAAAAAATGTATGGAATTTTTTTCCGATTTTTTTTTTTAAAAAAAAAATTCGAATTCTTTTTTCCGAAAATTAAGAAAAAACAAAAAAAGTACATATTTTCGGGATTTTTTTTTTCCGAAAACAATCAAATTTTTTAATCTTTTTTCCGAATACTCCCTCCGTTTTTTAATAAATGTCATTTTAAATTTTCACACTAGTTTTTTAATAAATGTCATTTTGATTAGTTTTCCTCAAGTATCTCAATTTTTCCCCTATTAATTTTCCATAAATCTTTCCATTCATCTTTTCTTTAATTTAAACTTTTATTTTTGGTCTAATCAATTAAGGACAATATTGAAAAAAAAAATACTATCTTAATTTCCTGTTAATTCTAAAGTGACATACATTAAAAAAAATGGAGGAAGTACTTTTTAAATGGAGTGTGTTAACTAAGACCATGTATAGCCTTGCCCTTGTTTTATTTATTTTAGGCCGGTAATAAGGCCCATCCCGGACCCATTATCGGTCCATCACCCATCATGCTATTTCCCTTTCCTTACAAACAAAACGAAAAAAAAAAAAAAAAAGGGGAGAAAAATAGAGGAAGATTCTCGTAGTTCGATTGTTGAATATAATCTTGAACAAAAGTTTTTTTTTTATTATTTCGTATTTGTATTTCCATGATGTACTTTATCAAAAAAATCACCTTATGTTTTAAGTAATTTATTCTACTTATCTTATCGTGATTGAACGACTTGGGTTCGTTCATCAGGATTGGTCCTAAAAGCCCATGAACAATTCTGAGCTCGGATTAATGGCCAGGTTATATGCACTACACGCTCCTAATGAGTACATACTCTATAAAATTAAGTACTCCCACCCACGATATCATTTGTACTCCCTTCTTGAAAAATCCTACGACTGCCTTTGTTTTGAAATTTATTTGAACGGTGTTGACGATCAGTTTTAATTTCGAAGATTAATGGCTGTTTTAGGTGGTTAATTGATCATCAAACAATTACGTGTGATTGATCACTAACGTAATTAGTGAATACGGATTTTCGGGTTTAGGTGGATTAGAATCGTACGAAAGCTTACGTGTTTAAGTTCGATTGTAAGTTAATCGGGCTGCTTTAGATTCGTAATCGAAGTTTAGACGTGTATAATAATTTGTGCTTGTTTTATTAGCTGAAAAAATCTAAGTATTTATAGACAATTGCCTAGCAGGAGGTGTCGTGACTTTTGGCCTACCAGGCTTGCATGCTCGACACCTGGCCTTTGACTAATTTGATCTTATCTTAACTAAATTCTATCCTTATCTTGATGGACTTGCTCGCAGTCAAGAGCTGCTCGTCATATTGGACTTGTCCTGGAGGAGTCTTTATTTTGATTTTGTTGGTCTCTTGTCTTACTTGGTTGCTATCTTGACATTGTAGTCGGATCTGGTCGGCGTGACGCTAATTGAGTTCATCATGTAGCTTTTGATCTGATTTTGTTCGCCTATCCGTCTTGATGTAGTGTGCAGATTCTGCTCGCCAGATATCTTAGGTGAACCTTAAAGCTAAAGTTGCTCGCCCAGTTAGTCTTGCTTGGCGTGCAGGTTCTGCTCGTCAGATACCTTATTTCATCCCGGTTTAACTTTGTCTTAACCGTGGGTGTTTTGAGCTAATCCTAACCGCCCAGATGACGATTTTGCTCGCTTATCAACAATTGCCCCCTTGCCGATCAATAAATTGTGAGAATGACGAACGAACAATTCTTGAGTTGGCAACCTGCAAGTGTCATTGGGGCGAGCAAGGTCATCAGGGGGTGAGCAACTTTTGATGGGCGGACAACATTGGTCGAGCAGGCATGGGCCAGTGACGGTTGGGATCCCAAAGTCTGGGTACGACTCGAGGTGTGACGTGGGCAGAATGATTGCTGCCGCCCACGCGTACACGATCCCGAGGTGACGCGCCTTCCCGCTTTGTCGGGCAGGTGCTGCACGCGCCCAGAATTTGCACTTTAGTCCTTCGATTTCTCAACTTGCTCGTCCGATACCCCATTTTTCCAGAGAGTATTTAAGGAAAAAATTCGCGATTTTTATCATTTTTACTGTATATCAAGCGCGAATCTCTCCTTCTTTCCTCTTTCAAATTTCCGGCGATCGATACCAGTTTCCGGCGACCTTCAAACGACGTCAAGGTAGTTTCCTCTCTGCTTTCTTCTTCTCTTTCTTCTTCTCTTGCGTTGTGTGCATTCCAGACTCACCAAAATCCCTACTCCGCCGCGGATAGTTCTGAACCGCCGTGATTCCCCTTGCCGGAATCTGTTAACATTCACAACTTTTCCCTTAACTTATTGGATGGCGTCGCACTCTGAGACCGGTTCTTTTCCTCCCCGGAATCCTGAAAAACGGCCCGTCGAAGAGAATCTTCCCATAGTCAACCTGGAATCCGACCCCGAGGCGGCTTCGGTTGCACGCTCGGTCAATTCTGGAGCTCGTCCCTCCAGAGAAAGAGAGGAGCGAGCAAATCCTGCTCGCCAACTCTTGGAGGAAACGAGCTCGGACCTCCACGAAGACGAGGACGAAGAGGTCGAGGTACTTCAGCCGGTGAACCTTGACGAACTAACCTGGGCCTATCTAAAAGACATCAACTTCCCTGCGCCCAGACTGATCGAGCATCGGGTTCCAGTCGCGGTTGCTCGCCGTGTTGACTGGAATGAGTACGAAAAGGAGCATTCCAATCGATTCGTCATTCCTGCTCGCGGAGTACGGAAGCTTAAAGCGACCGAGTTCGCAGTGAGCTGTATCGTGTCCGCCATTACCGAGGAGGACTTGGCCGGGATTCGGAGGGATTACAAGATTCCCTTTGATATCCCGATGTATGCTCCTTTGGTGGACGACAGAGCTGATCGCCCACCACGCGGATTGACGGCGATCAACCTTGCCACCTTGAATGCGGGAGTTTCTTTGCCGTTGCATCATTTGGTCGGCCAGTTCCTTCAAGATGTGAACTTGGCTATCACCCAACTTACTCCCGTTGGGTGGATAAATTTGATGGCTTTGATGGTGATGTTCGCCCTAGAGGGATACCCCAATAGGCTGTCCACCGAAGAGGTTGGCTACCTGATGACGATGACCGGCTGCACTGGGGAAGAGGCGGGCTGGTACTATCTAAAGGCGCGACCAGGCCAGAAACTGGTTGAGGATATCCCTGGGAAGGTGCGAGACTGGAAGCATGACTGGTTCTGGGTCGGAGGCGACTGGCGTGCTTCTGCTCGCTCTTCAGGGGATCCTGAACGAATTGAGGCTCCGGCGGAGTTTAGGGAATTAAAGCGTGAGTCTTACCTCTTCTATAACTTTGAAGTGGTTAGACTAATTTTAATTCTCTTTTTCCTTTGTTTCAGGTCCCAAAAACTTGGGGTGGCGAACTGTAAAGAACAGCATCAGCGATCAATTCCTGTTCGTTGCGTGTTTGATCGTCCTTCGTCACCGAGAGGATCGAAGTATTGGCCATCTCTTCACCGAGGATACACTGCGAGTTGCTCATCTCACTACCTACCTCACCATCTTGAGGCTCTAGCTCGTATCCCAGAGGGTAAGTATATTTTCATGTCGGGCGAACAGATCTGGTCGGCCTTACACTTAGTATTAACTTGTTTTTCATGTCCCTTACAGATCAGCTCGCCACAGTTGCTCTTCACCCTTCCTTCTTTGAGCTCGACAACCGTGTCTGGGAGATGCCGACTAAGAAAGGACGTAAGAAGTCGGATCCTCTTTCGAAGATCATCGCCCTTGGGGCCAAGGGTGGAAAAGGCGACCCAAGGCAAGCCGGAGGGTCGAGCTCGGCACAGCCTCCTGCCCCAGTGGCGAGTCCGCCCAAGACACTGGTCCCGAGGACGAAGAGGCTTCTTCGCGGAGATGGCACTCCCGTCTTTGACGCTGAAAAGGCAGTCAAACGAGCAAAGACTGCTCAAGAAAAAGTAACCGTGGCTGTCCGACCATCCGAAGGCGACAGCGAGCAAACTCCTTCCGTGGAGCGCCCCGGCGAGCAAGCTCTGGTCGTCACTACCCGTGAAGGATCTGGTCCTTCATCCGACCCCACCTACCTTGGCTGGGACAAGGGTCGTCTTGACAGGTACAACTCTGCTCGCCCAGGACACTTAGCATTTTCTTTTTCCTTTTCTTTTTTACTAACTGAAGTTTTTTCTCTCCAGCTACTCGCCCGAGCAATACCCTGGGCGGTCTAACTTGGTGCACCGCTTTGCCTGCTCGAAGGTGCCGACCAACCTTCGCGAGATCCCGGACTCTTTTGTCTGCCGTGCCTCCGAGGTCGTTGCTCGTAGCTGGACCAAGGAGCTAAATGAGACCGTCAAGACACAGGCGCCTCGCGATAATGGCCGTCTGTGTCTTGTCGAGGCGGGTAACACCTTGGCGGCCGTGCAAGGTTTGGTCGACCAGGTGGAGGACCTGGAGAAAGACTCTCGCCAGCATGCGGCCACGGTCAGCCGCATTGCCAAAGAGCGGGATGATGCTAAGGCAGAGGCGAGGAGAATCGTGACTGATCTGGAAAATAAGGCCAAGGCCCATCAGATTAGCGAGCAACGTGCTTTGGACCTGCACATCAAGGTCTCCGAAGAACTGAAGGTCAAAATGGCCGAGATCGAGCAAATGCGGGCAGAACTTACCCGCGCTCAACAGCAGAAGGAGGTCGCCGAGAAATTCACGACTGAGGCGACAACTAAGATTGCCGACCTCGAAGCCCAGCTCGCCAACTCCATTACTCAAGAGGAACTTATTCCTAAAATGGAGGTGAGCTCAATTCTGGGTTATGTGACTGGCTATGCGGAGAGCATCCGTATCGCACATGAGTTTAAAGTTGTTGCTGTCGTTGAAGAGATCGGCAAGGAGTTGTGCAATTTTGTCGAATCGAACCTTCCTGCTCCGGGCACAACTCTCCAGATTGGCGACCTGCCTGAATATGGGGTCAAGCTTGACTTCATCGGTCCGGAGATAATTATTACAAGTCCTCCAGAGGACGAGGAGGATGAGGAGGGCAATGCTGCCGAGGGCGAGCAAATCCTGCCGGCCGGTCAAAATGAAAGAGCTCTCAAAGAGCAAGCTGACACCGAGGGATTAATCGCCGAGCTAACCCAAGTGGTCCCAGTTGACACTGCCCTCGAAGGTTCTCCTCTTGAAGATCCCAAAGATGACAATATCTCTCCACCTGCCGGGCAAGGATCTTAGCGGACAGGATTAGCTAGGGACTTGTACTCTTCCTTTCTTTTTGTTGTTGTAGTTGTTCGTCTTCATTATAATTTTTGGGCGATTAAGCCTTATTTTCAATGAATATATTTTGCTCAATTGCTCGTCTTTTATCTTACATTAATTGTTCTTTGCATCTTTATCTGTACTTCAACAATCTTAATGTAGTTGGGCCTTGTTCCTTAAGAACTTTTTTGGCCTTAGGATTTAATGGGCTTTTGGCCTTAGGCTATGTTCATTTAAAAACGAACAACCTTTAATGGGCTTGGTTGTATAATCAACTTGCGCCTTGAGCTCACATTTCTGTTTTGAACGAACAACTTAATATTGAACAAACATTTAAAAATTACAAGTATCAAACGCGACCAAGAATGTAACCCTGCACTAGCTAGGCTGGACTTGCTCGACAAAAACAATGTTAAGCTTCCAACCGTTAAAAAACATAATTCACATCAAGAGTCAAAGTTGCTCGACTACTATACAATTTGTCAAGACATCTTTAAACTCTTAAGAGAAAATAAAAATGTATAAGATATCGGCACTCCAGTACGCGACCAGACTTGACCCAAATCAACCTTGTTCGACCATTTATACTTGGTAAAAATTTCAAAAAATTAGGCAAGTTTTTGGATCAATCTCGTATCTCTGCAATTCCAGTTCGCCCAATGGACCTAGTAGCTCGCCCAACTCAACTTCATTCTTTCATGAGGCAAAACTGGTCGCCTACTGAAAGTATTTTCTTAGATTAGCTGCATTCCAGGAATATTGGGACGAGTTGCCATCTAAGTCCTCTATGTCATATGCTCCATTGGGTAACCTGTCTGTTACCCTATACGGGCCCTCCCAAGTCGGGCCAAATATGCCTGGAGGTGGGGCAAGTTTTTTCCTTAGGACAAGGTCACCAACCTCGAACTTTCTTATCTTGACTTGGAAATTATAATAACGCTCTGCTCTTTGCTTGTACGTAGCATTCTTTAGCTCAGCATGTTGTCTCCTTTCTTCCAGTAAATCTGTTTCTGTGGCCAAAGCAGAATGATTTGCTTGTTCATCAAAGCTGGTCGTCCTGACTGTGTTGGACTTTAATTCAATTGGTATCACCGCCTCTGTTCTGAAGGCCATTGCAAAAGGTGTTTCTCCGGTGCTTGACCTGGGAGAAACCCTATATGCCCGTAGGACTTCCGGGAGTTTTTCTGACCAGCTACTTTTGCTTTCTGCCAGGCGTATTTTCAATGTATGCTTGATGATTTTATTTACAGCTTCAACTTGCCCGTTTGACTGGGGATGGTAGGGAGTCGAATAATGTTTCCTGATCCCCCATTTTGCACAGAAGTCTCTCAACTCCTTTCCGTCAAACTGCGGGCCATTATCTGTCACAATTGTTCGTGGAATTCCAAAGTGACAGATGATGTTCTGCTAGATGAAGTTGATCATGTTCTGTTGTGTAATTTTCACCATGGCCTTCGCTTCTGCCCACTTTGTATAATAATCGACTGCTATGACGGCAAATCGAACATTTCCCACTCCTGTCGGGAAAGGACCAATAATGTCAATTCCCCATCTTACAAATGGCCATGGACTATAAACCGATACAAGCTCCTGGGCCGGGGCATGGATACTCGGAGCAAAAACCTGACACTGGTGGCAAGCCTTGGCTAGCTGGATTGCATCTTTCCGTAAGGTTGGCCAATAATAACCCTGCCTTACAGTTTTGTAGGCCAAAGCTTGTCCCCCAGTGTGATTTCCACAAACTCCAGAGTGTATATCCTCAAGGACTGTCCTTCCTTGCCCCCTAGTCAAACACTTGAGTAGCGGGAGTGAAAAGCCTCTTTTGTAAAGCTGTTAATCTACCAGAGTATATCTGGTTGCTTGTTTCTTGATTCTTTCATCTTCAAACGAGTTGCTTGGCAACTCCCCGTCTTTCAAGTATTTGGCTATAGGAGTTCTCCAATCGTCATCGTTGTTGTATTCGACTACTTGGTTTACTTCATAGTCCATTGTTGATGGTTGGACTTTTCTGGTAATGATAATGCTCGTCAGATCTGCTGGCCCATCGCTCGTTGCTAATCTTGCTAGGGCGTCAGCTTGTGTGTTGCTCGATCGTGGTATCTGCTGGATAAATACTTGGTCTAACAGAGATACCAAGTGAGCAACTATTCGTTGATACTCGATCATTTGCTCGTCTCTGGCCTCGTATTCACCTCGTACTTGGCTTACAATGAGTTGGGAGTCTCCAAAAATTTGGAGTCGTTTTACTCCAACAGCTAGTGACAAGTGAAGACCTGCAATGAGGGCCTCGTACTCAGCTTCATTGTTGGTGGCCATGAATTCAAATCTGACTACTGAAGTGAATACTTGCCGATCGGGACTGATAAGCACTATTCCTGCCCCCGAGGCCAGATTCGTTGACGAACCATCCACATAAAGATGCCATGGGTGATCCAGTCCTCTCGTTGGATTTTGAGGGAAGGTTAGCTCGACTATAAAGTCGGCTAACGCTTGTCCCTTAATCGCGGTTCGAGGTGCATATGTCACGCCAAACTGGCTTATCTCTATTGACCACTTTAGAAGACGGCCAGCGGTGTCGGGTCGATGTAGTATTTGTCTGAGTGGGAAAGTTGTCAAAACTTCGACTTGATGATCGAAAAAGTATGGTCTTAATTTCCTAACACTCATGACAAGAGCATATGCCAGCTTTTCAGTTGGTGAATACTTCACCTCAGCATCATGCAGGGCCTGGCTGACATAGTAGATTGACAGGTGAAACTTGTCATCCGCCCGAACTAACACCGAACTTATGGCCGTGTCAGACGCCGCCAAGTATAAATATAGCTTTTCACCGGGAATTGGTTTTGACAGAATTTTTACATCTCCCAGATATTCTTTCAATTGATCAAAGGTTTTCTGGCAGTTTTCCGTCCAGGCAAAGTTGCCCTTTTTGATGGCCTCAAAAAATGGACGGCACTTATCTCCTGATCGTGATATGAACCTGTTTAAAGCAGCTAGGCAACCGGTCAACCTTTGCACTTCTTTAACAGAACGTGGTGGCTCCATATCGACGATCGCCTTCACTTTTGCTGGATTAGCTTCAATTCCGCGTTTGCTGACCAGATGGCCCAAGAACTTCCCAGAATGTACTCCAAAGCTACTTTTCTTTGGATTTAACTTTATATTGTATTTTCGGAGTATGTCGAATACCTGGGAAAGATGATGGAGGTGATCTTCCTTCTGGGTACTTTTGACGACTATGTCGTCGACGTACACTTCCACCGTTTCCCCAATATGTTCGTCAAACATCTTGTTGACTAGCCTTTGGTAGGTTGCTCCAGCATTGATTAGACCAAACGACATCCTCTTCCAGCATAACAAATTTTTGTTAGTATAAAATGCCGTATTTTATTGGTCGTCCAGGTGCATTGGAATCTGGTGGTATCCTGCGAAGGCATCCATGAATGTGAACATTTCGTGACCGGCAGTACTGTCCACCAGTTGATCGATGTGCGGGAGCGGAAAGTTGTCCTTTGGGCATGCTGCATTAAGATCTGTAAAATCTATGCATAGCCTCCAGGTTCCGTTCGGCTTTCGTACCAGGACAGGATTTGCAACCCACTGTGGACATAACGCTTGTTTAATTAAATCGTTGTCCAGCAACTTTTTGACTTCTTCGTTTAGAGCTTGATACTTGTCTGGTCCATATTTTCGTCGTTTCTGGTGGACAGGTTTTCGGGCTGGGTTGATATTCAACCTGTGACAAGCATCTTTCGGATCGATTCCCACCATATCAGCATGGGACCATGCGAAGACGTCTAAGTTAGCCTTCAGAAAGTCCATCATGCGAGTTCTGTAAGGTTCGGGGAGTTCAGACCCGATATAAAGTTCAAGACCGTCACGTTCAGGATCAATCTTGATGGCCTCCAATTCTTCAACTGGAGTTGCCCGTCGTTTTTGCCCCTTCCATCGAGGGTCAACTATTGGTCCTTCCGGACTTAGCTCATCCTCGATGTCCATGGGTTCAACACCCAACCGGGGGTCAAAATCGTCCGCGGGTTCTGGGTGAGACTCGGCCACCAAAGTTGGACTCCCCTGGTTATCATTTGGGCACAAACAGTCGGCCACGGGGAGTAACATTGCTTCTGGCAGGTTTTGCTCGCCGCCCTGCAGCGTCTGGTCGCCCGTGGGCAAAGGTTGGTCGTCAATGTCCATCTTATTGTTTTGAGCTCCAAGAATGTCCTCCAAGATTGAGGGTTCATTTTCAAGTTGACTGGTTGACGCTTCCATCATAGATACTTGTCCTTGTCTTGACTGAATTTGCAGAAGACATTCTCGAGCTTTTCTCTGGTCTCCTTTCACCGTGCCAACTCCACTTGCTGTTGGGAATTTTATGCAATAATGGTAAGTTGAACACACGGCCCTGAATTCGTTTAAGAAAGGTCGACCCAGGAATCCGTTGTATGTTGACTCTTGATCAACGACCAAGAAATCCACCATTCTTGCGATATTCTTCTCAGGCTCTTTGACCGTCACAAGTTGCACAGCGAAAGTTACTATTCCCAATGGGATCATCACAGCATTTCCGAACCCCAGAATACGGTGGTTTGTGTCTCTGACGTAGCCTGCATAATCTCCCATTTGATCAAGCGTCTTTTTAAAAAGGACATTAGTGTAGGCTCCAGTATCCACCAGCAATCTATGCACCCTCGTTTCCATAATCTTGGCACATATCACAAGCGAATCATTGTGAGGGGTCAGTACTCCTTCCAAATCTCTGTCGGTAAAAGGTAATTCCGGTGTTTGCATGGTAGGTGGAATGACCCCCATTTCTTGTACATGTCCGATCACTCGTAATTCTGCATTTCTTTTTTTATTAGAAATTGGTGGTCGCCCATCAGAATAACCACCTAGGGGCCCTACAGGCTCCATCATCTGGATGTCTTAAACTGGTCCTCCGGCTGGCACCTGAGCTGGTCGCCCAGCTCGATTCCGATGAGGTGCCTGTTCCTGGTCTTCTTCATCAGAATCTTCGTCTCTGGTTCTTTTGCCGGGCTATCTTTTTACAAACTCGGATAGCTTTCCCTCTTCGTAAAAACGCCACAATTGCTTTAGCAAGTCACGACATTCACTTGTAAAGTGTCCCACGCTCTGGTGGTAGGCACAATATTTATTCTGGTTCAGCTTGCTTGTATCCTGACGTATTTTACGGGGAGGTGTGAGCAATTCTTTGTCTCGAACGTTATTGTAAACCGTATCGATTGATACGGTAAGAATGTGGTTTAGTTTGTCTTTCAGCTCCGTTCCTTCAGTAAACGCCTTCATGTTTTTGGGAGCTCGATAACTAGTTCCAGGCTTCTTCGCACCTTCTTTCTGTTCTCCTTTGTCTCCCATGTCCTTTTGCAGGGCTTCATGCATGGAGACAAAGACGCCTGCCCGATCCCGAAACTCAGCATATGTCTTTGGGCATCTTAGGTGCACATCTTTCCAGAGTTCAGTGCCCTTCTTGAGCCCAGCTAAGACGGCCACAATCTTGGTATCTTCACTGACAGACTCCCCTTCCAACAAGACCTTGTCGAATCTTTCCAAATACGATCGGTCCGACTCGTCGTCAGTTTGTTTCAAGTCGGATAACCGATGTCTCTGGGATAGATAAGACCCGGCCGTAGAGAAATGAGACAAGAATTCTTTGCCCAACTGGGCAAACGAATGAATTGAAGCCGGCGGCAGGGCTGAAAACCATTTATGGACACGATCTCCCAGAGTCAAAGGAAAGTTGTGACATTGCGTTGCGTCACTTGCCCCCATTGATACCATATAATTGGTATACTTCATCAGATGCACCCGGGGATCCGCCGTGCCCTCATATTGGATACTTGCTGGAAACTGGATCTTTTGCTGAATTGGAGCCTCCAGAATCACCACAGATAAGGGTGAGACCGGAAGAGTCGTGTTCCCGTATCCTCTCTGTTGATCTAGCTAGCCCTGCATGATCTCGATGGCCTTTCTCATAGAGGCGAGCTCCTCCAAGGATCCCCCCTGACTCTGAGGCTGTCCGGCGAGCAGAGGCGCACAGCCGTCTGTTCGCTCCAGTCCCTCATTGGGAGCGGGAACCCCCTGGATTGGCCTCCTGGGATTGGGCTCTGCATTTGGGCCAAGGCGACCAAAAGCTAACCTAGTCAGCCGGTCAAGGACTGATTGGCGAGCAGGTACTGCAGCTGGGCGAGCTGCTCTAGCAGTGGGATGGACTTCCATGATTCCTCGGCCACGTCGACCCAATCTTTCAAGAGCACTTTGGCGTGTGCCCTGACTCCCTGCCATGGCCGGATTCTGAGTTGAACCTCCCTGACTAGCGGCCTCGATGTTCAATTTTTCTTTTCCTTTGGCCTTACGAGCTTGGGCGCTATCAGCCTCATTCAAATGATCCCCCCTAGCCTTGTCATGTTCGCGAGTCTTTGTGGGGCTACACCTTGCTCGCACATATGATGGGCCAGGTTGGGCTTGTTGTCTTTGTAAAGCCTGGAGCATGGCAATTGCGCGCGCCAATTCGTCGGGGTTGTGGGCAATGGCGTCCAACTCTGGTGGTATTAACTGACGAGCAACATTAGTTTGATTTTCTTGGTTGTTTCTGCTCGCCCCTGCTCGCCCACCAGCTTGGGACATTCGGGAGTGTGAATCCCGAGTTATATGTTGAGAACGTTGTGTCTCTCGTGATTGAGGCATGTTCACAGAAGATATCAAGTGTTGTTCTTAGTGTTCTTGAGTTTTTTCTTCAAAAACTCAAACTTGTTCTTCGATTTTGGGGTAATCTTCCCGTATTCAATGATTCGAAGGTTCGAACCCTCCTTCTAGCGCCAATTTGTTGACGATCAGTTTTAATCTCGAAGATTAATGGCTGTTTTAGGTGGTTAATTGATCATCAAACAATTACGTGTGATTGATCACTAACGTAATTAGTGAATACGGATTTTCGGGTTTAGGTGGATTAGAATCGTACGAAAGCTTACGTGTTTAAGTTCGATTGTAAGTTAATCGAGCTGCTTTAGATTCGTAATCGAAGTTTGGACGTGTATAATAATTTGTGCTTGTTTTATTAGCTGAAAAAATCTAAGTATTTATAGACAATTGTCTAGCAGGAGGTGTCGTGACTTTTGGCCTACCAGGCTTGCATGCTCGACACCTGGTCTTTTACTAATTTGACCTTATCTTAACTAAATTCTATCCTTATCTTGATGGACTTGCTCGCAGTCAAGAGCTGCTCGTCATATTGGACTTGTCCTGGAGGAGTCTTTAGTTTGATTTTGTTGGTCTCTTGTCTTACTTGGTTGCTATCTTGGCATTGTAGTCGGATCTGGTCGGCGTGACGCTAATTGAGCTCATCATGTAGCTTTTGATCTGATTTTGTTCGCCTATCCGTCTTGATGTAGTGTGCAGATTCTGCTCGCCAGATATCTTAGGTGAACCTTAAAGCTAAAGTTGCTCGCCCAGTTAGTCTTGCTTGGCGTGCAGGTTCTGCTCGTCAGATACCTTATTTCATCCCGGTTTAACTTTGTCTTAACCGTGGGTGTTTTGAGCTAATCCTAACCGCCCAGATGACGATTTTGCTCGCTTATCAACAAACGGGATTAGGATTTTCCAGCCACCGTCTTGTTTCAATTAGAGATGTAAAATTCAGTTTTTATATACTAAACTCCATCTACATCTACTTTACATTTATATATACGGTGCAGATTTGGAATGAGTCCACCTAATACCAGGAACCGTCCCAAACCCGATGCGTCCAAGTTTGATTGGGTCTAAACCCGTCCAAAAACCCTTTTGACCGGATTTTTACTCACTTGTACTGGTTGGGTTCACGGCGGGTCCAAATTTAAATACACAGTAGAATATGTCAAATAGAAGGCAATCCCCTCCCTCCCTCCCTTTGCTTGAGTTCCAAATGCTTGCCCAATGTGAGTGTGTATTGCACTCTCTCATTCTGTCATTCAACATTTATATTTCATTTTTTAGTTTTGGGTTATTATGCAGTAATCTAATTGAAAGCATTTGCAATGGTAATAATCCATCAAGTTATAACTCTACAAAATGGATTAATACCAATATGAGATCAACTTATAACTTGAAAATATTCCATCTCTCTTTATTTTGGTTACACTACAATAACAATCTGCAATTTAAAAATGTGTTCCTCGAATGTTTCAAAATAGTAATAAAATATAATAATAAAAACAAGATAAGGTGATCCCAAAAATGACTTAATTATAGATATTATCATAATTTGATTATTCTTACATAAATAAGTGGCAATGAGGTGGAGATGGAAGAATAGTTATAACTTATTCCCATGGTGATTGCTTGAGGAGAGATAATAGAATTTTAGGTTATGACCTCAACCCACATTGATAGTAACAAATTTTTTAGTGGTTATAACCTTAAAATAACAAATTTTTTAGTGGTTATAACCTTAAAAAATATACCAATGTGAATGGCTCTAATATATGATGTGCATCAAAATAAGGTCATTCTGATATAACTAACGTGCAGTGTGAATTGTAATGTGGATATCTCTTATACACTAGTAGGGAGTTTATTGTGATGATGTGTCATCGTGTAGCTCATTTCGCTTATGTGTCGTTTTATAGTTCATTTTACGCTCATTTCGCTTATGTGTCGTTTTATAGTTCATTTTACTTATGTGTTATTTCTAGATTTACTTGATTTCTATGTATTATGATACAATTGACTTTGAGTTTTCTTTTTAATTACTATGTATTCAAGGTAAGTTTTGGTTGTTATAAATGTTTGTAATATTTATAGAACTAATATAAATTAATGAATATATTATTTATTTATTTTCATTTAGTGTTATTTTATTTTTAAATATTTTAGTTATATTAGGTAACTTAATTTATTTTAAAGTAAAATAAATATATGTTTTCTAAAAATAAACCAAGTCACTTAAAATCAACTAAAATAAATAATAAAATAAATATTATATAAAATTAAATAGACTAATTCTAACATGCATCCTGGGGCATGGATTTTAAATTCAATTTCATCCACAAAATTTGTTCACTGCAGCAAAGTTTTGCTCTCGATTTAACGGTGTCTTGAGAATTTGCGAAGTTCATTTACCTTAACAGCCAGGGTTCGAAACCCTCTGCCAATTTTCTATTTTTCCTTTTCATTTTTTTTAACCATTTTGTCTTTTTCTTTTTTTCAATCTTTCTTCCTTTTCATTTCTTTTATAATATTTACTCTAAATTTTTTCCTTTTTTCATTTCCTTCACTTTTTTTTTTCCATTTTGATTCTTTCACTGCTCTTATTACTCGGTTTTTTTTAATTACCATTTTGTCTTTTTTTCTTTCCCACTCTATATCCTTTTTCATTTTTTATATAAAATTTACTCATTTTTTTTTTTTACTTTTTTCTCTTTCAACTTTTATAAATTAAATAATTTTTAATATATGTGGCTACTTTATTATAAATTTTGTAAATTGATATTAACCTTAATTTCTTTTGATATTGGTGATTATTGTTTGTGGCGTTATTGATTATTACTTTTGGTACTATTAATTATTAATTGGGGTGTTGTTGATTATTGGTTGTGGTATTGTTGATTATTGTTTGGGGTATTGGTGTTTATTACTTGAGGTATTGTTGATTATTGTTTGTAACATTATTGATTATTTCTTGGGGTATTACTGATTATTTATAGGGGTATTGGTGATTATTGTTTGGGGTATTACTAATTATTTCTTAGGATTGTTGATTGTTTCATGGGATCTTGTTGATTATTGGTTGGAGTATTGTTAATTATTTCTTGAGGTGTTGATGATTATTTTTTGGGGTATTGCTTATTATTGGTTGAGATATTCCTTATTATTGTAGTGTTACTGATTATTGATTATTGTTTGGAGTATTGTTGATTATTTCTTAGGATATTGTTGATTATTGTTTGAGGTATTGCTCATTATTTCTTGGGGTATTGGTGATTTTTACTTGGGGTATTGTTGATTATTAATATGGGTATTACTGATTATTACTTGGGGTATTGATGATTATTACTTGGGGTATTGATGATTATTGTTTGAGGTAGTACTGATTTTTACTTGAGATATTGCTGATTATTACTTGCTTAGTATTGTTTAGTGTATTAATGATTATTGATTGTGATATTACTTAGTATTATTTATGGCATTGTTGATTATTGTTTTGAATATTGTTAATTATTATTTGAGATATTATTAATTGCTTGGGGTATTAATGTTTATTACTTGGGGTATTGCCGACTTATTGGTTATGTTTATTGTGATTGTGTGAAATTGAAATAAGAGATGAAACATGATTTGAACAAGAAGATCTCATATAGTCATTTCACACTATCATTGCAATTTTGTGTGTTTAGGCAGCTAAAAGACGTGTAGGGTTAAATATAATAAGAAATTTTAATTACCAACTATACTTGATAATTGTAGATCATACTTTGAATTGTCGATTACGTATTACTAATTATTAACACAATGTTGATTATTACTTATGAATGCAAATCTAAATTAGTAAACAAATCGTAACAAAATATTGAAAAAAAAAATCTAACTAAAAAAAAAAAAAGAAAAATACTTTTTTTTTGTATTAAAAAAAAGGTAACAAAATTTATATCTAAAAAATATTGCTTATGAATAAAAAATTTAATTAATAAACTAGACTGTAAAACCCCGATTTTATGTGAACTCGTATTCACTTGAATTTGGGTTCATGTGTTACTTACCCAGTAAACTAGAAACTAGTAAAATATTATTGTAATTAAGAAATGAAAACGATATTAAATATTTTAAAAAAGTAACATAATTTATTTTTAAAAATATTTATATTAAAAAGAGTGTAATAAAAAAGTAACGTAATTTATTTTTAAAAAAGTTATGTTAAAATGAGTGTAAAATATTTAAAAATATTTTTACAAAAGAATAACATAATTTTAAATTATTAAGAAACTGGAAATAAAAAAAAACTGGATGAAAAAAAGTTGATCAGAAAACAAAAATAATGATAAAATAGATCGTAAATAAATTCACATCGAAAATCTGGATGAAAATGCAGTCAATCTATAAAAACAGAAACAGAGAAATGAAGATATATTATTGACCTCTTATATCTACATCAAAACAATAACAATAATGGAAAAACAAATTTAAAGTAAAATACGATTTTAATATGGAGGGAATAAATTGAAGGAATTGAATAATTGAAAACTAATAAAAGTTAGGAATTTATAGATGAATTGTATAGAGATGGACGATAGAGATCATCGTGAAAAAATGAACGAATGAGATGAAAAATGGAAAAGTGAAATGTTGAGAGGAGAGAGTTGGAAGAAAAGAGAAGTATGGTGTTTGTCACATAGGTAGAAAAAGTTTTGTTTATAGTGTTATGATTCAAAATAGTTTACTTGAAAAGATTTCTCTTATTAGTTATTATCATTCAAGGAAAATTAAATTCATGGGACGTTTGGTTTAAATTCTTATATGATAATGTTAATTAGGATAATTGAATAGGGAATTACAATGAGAATAATAGTAAGATGATAGTGCATAACAAGTTGAGACAAAAATTATAATTTGTTCGAAATAGTTGAATGATTATGGAGAATTGATTGGAGAGGACTATAGTAGGTAATAATTAAGAGATCATTTGACTAAATTAATTTTGAACAATGTATAATATATATATATATATATATATATATATATATATATATATATATATATATATATATATATATATATATAATACATTAAAATCTAAAAAAAAGGATAAAAAAAGTCATGGATCAAATATCAGTGAAATATAGCTCAAGTTGAAATTTTTGTGAATTCTAATCGAGTCGAGTCACATCAAGCGAATCTTTAAAAAAAAATCGTGCAAATACAAAATATAAAAGTTGCTTTCAGATTATGTTACTATATAGATAAATATGTTTTACTGTAAAGACAAATGTGTGTTACTGTAAGAACAAATATTTGTCCATATAGTAACACGTGTGAGGTATGCAATATATCCATACTTTAATATAGAGGAAGTAATCTCTGCACATGTGGCATGACTAGGATGCCTCCTTTTCAAGAATGACCCATTCTCATTTGATCATTTATTACAAAACGATCTCATCTATTTTTTTTATTCGATCGTGTTCGTCCATTCTCGGTGTATCCTATCTATATATAAATGTGTACTTTTATTCCTCCACCATTCGTTGTTCCTCCTCTATATTCGTAGTTGTCCTGGCCCAAGTTCGATTTTCTCCGATGAAGAATAATATATTTTGGTGTTGGTCTTAAGATTGTATATCGATGTATAGGTGGTTATGATTTTTTTCCAATTTTTTTCTCTACCCAATATGTTTTATTTTTTTATAGGGTTTCTTTTGTTGATGGGCGAACAACTTCGCATTTAATCAACGAAAGATTATCATTAAACTTGATAACAGGATAGCAAATCAAATGAGCTAGCAGCCTCGTGGAGCGAACAGCTTCGTAGCGGAGCTAGCAGATTCGTAGGGCGAACAGCTTTGTAGAAAAGCACTAATGCGGCAATCAGAATTGTGGCGAGCAGCCTTGCAAAGAACAGTTGTGCCAGCGGTTCAAGCTAGCCAATATGGGCGAACAAGGACGTAATCGAGCGAACAGAATCGTAAAATGATCCCAAGCGAGGAGCGAACAGCTCAGAACGCAAAGGACCATAACATCTAACGGAGACGTACAAGCGAGCAGCCGGTCACCGTCGAGAGCATCTCAGAAGTGCCAAAGATCAAGTACAACATGGGGAATCCCAAGAGTCACTAGCTTAGATATGGGCCAAGTGTCCTAACACTTGGCACCCATCCAATGAGTAATAGTGTAGATGTTGTACAAGTGTCCTAACACTTGGCAAAGATCCAATGGCTAAGCCATCAAGATGGTGACACATGGCCACTTTGTATGTCTATAAATACTCCCTTCTTGTACATGAAAAAGGGGAGAACAATTCAATACAAGTCCAAACTCTTGTCAAATTATTTCTTGAGCTTTACTTAGCCAAATTCTATGATCTTGATTCTTGTTTGGTGATCTTCATTAGATGAAAAACAGCCACTAATCTTCTTAGTAGGAAAAGGTCATCAACAATTGGCGCTAGAAGGAGGGTCCGAACCTTCGATTGTAGAAAAAATCGAAGAGGACAAAGATTTACAACACTTTAAGGATTTCAATGCATGTGTGCATGAACTAGGGTTTTCAAACCTTTACAATCATACACAAGGCTAGTAATCCTTGGAAAAGGTGTCTGTAAGTACAAGATTACTTCATCCATTTGCTTATTTACCCACATTTCGATAGCCAAGATGGTTAGATCGCAAGAAGAACGACATTCAAGTATATCTCCAAGTCGTAGACCAAGAACTAGGGTTTCTTCCACCGAAGGACATGCACGGACAGTGAGAGCAACTTCGCAGAGGAATATACAAGTCACTATTGACACGATTCCACCAGAAGTTGAAGCTCTTGCTCAAAATCCCGAAGAGCTAGCAAAAACCATTGCTGTTCTTCAATCCTTGCAAAATCGACATATAGCAGGACCGTCAAGAGCACCTGTGACGACCAGACGAACAGGCGAGCAGGAGCGTACTGGCGAACAAAGGAGTAAAATGAGAGAAGATGCACGTCGGGACGAAGCCGACAGCGAGGAAGTTCGCAGAGATAAAGGAAAGGCTCCACTGAGCGAACGTCTAGGAAGCAGAGGAGAATCATCACCGAGTCGAGCAGATGAATCAAGCAAGAGTACGTCTCGAACCAGTGCATTGGAGAGATTAGGAACAAGGAATGCAAATAGGAGGGAATCATCCCGGAGGCATGAGGAGCGATCACACCATCCTGCTCGCCCATCAGTGCAGGACCGAATCCGGAGGTCGGCTTTTGGCCGACTAGGACCAAATGGAGCTAGCAACGCTGCTAGAAAGACAACTCAGGAAAAACGTCCCGTTGGCAAGGGACTGCATCGTGAAGAGGTCACTGAACCCAATCACGATGAACAGCCTTCCATCGGGAGAACTCCCCCGAATGAGTTGCAGGAAATGAGAAAGGCAATTGAAGAATTGCAGAAACAGTTGGAGTCTCAGAGAGGTGTCGGATCAACCATTCTCCCATCTTCACCATTATCTCCGTCTATCCTCAGTGCACCGATCCAGAAGAAGACACAGTTCCCAGCCATCAATCTGTACGAGGGAACGTCGGACCCCCGTATTCATGTGACGAAGTATTCGGGTTTTATGATCTCAATAGGGGCGACCGACGCCACGCAATGCCGAAATTTTCCACTCACCCTGGGAGATGGCCCGCACAGATGGTTTTCGGCACTGGCTCCCGGCTCCATCAACTCTTTTGCCCAGCTAAGCAAAGAGTTTCTGTCTCACTTCTCAACTGCCGGGTCCTACTTGACCCACAGACACCGTCTGGCAGATATTAGGCAAGGAGACGAGGAGTCTGACAAGCAATTTCTGGAAAGATTTGATAAAGTCTTACTGGAGGGCGAGATGGTGAGTGAGGACACGAAAATTGTGGCAGTGATGGCTGGTTTAAAGAAAGGAACTGATTTGTGGAAGGAAATGCATCTGACTTGCCCAAAAACATACACAGAGTTCAGACACAAAGCGGGAATTCACGTTTCAATGCAGGAGGCCTTACACCGAGAGATGGGAGACAAGACTGATCCAAAAAAGTCTAACAAGAAGTCGGGAGGAAGTGATTACAAAGCTCCGAAGAACATGAAGTCATTCAATGATGGAGCTGAGTTGAAAGAAAAGTTGAGTCAAGTCCTTACTATGTCCGTGGATGCTGTGTACAACAACGTTAAGGACAGGGAAATGTTGTCAGAGCCGCGGAAGATAAGGCAAGAGAGAGGAAAGCTGAACCCGAACAAATACTGTGCTTATCATCAGAACATCGGCCACTTCACGAGCGAGTGCCGAGATCTATTGAAGCAGTTGTGGAGGTTCTATGAGGAAGGGAAGCTGTCCGAATTCGTGAAGAGGGAACCAGGTAAAAGACCAAGGGCGCCAGTGCAATCCAGTTCGGATGATGAAGATAGTGATGACCAACCAAGCAAAGTTGGTAAGAGGGGAAGGAAGGTCCCAGCAGCTCCAGCAAGGCATATCCCAGAAATCCTGATGCTGGAACCCACTGGGCCAGTAGGTGGTTGTTCTGATGGGAGACCACCTATGTCAAAAAGAAAGAGGAAGGCAGAGCTGAGGGCAGTAGATCAAGTAATGGAAGTGGGTGTAAATCCATCGACCAAACGAACAGGGGACCTGACTTTCTCGGAGAAAGATTTAGACGGGATACTTACTCCCCACAACGACTCATTGGTCATTTGCGCCAATATCATGGGGACAAAGGTGCATCGTCTACTTGTTGACACTGGTTCCTACACGAATATTCTATTCAAGAGCACGGTGGACCAGCTAGGAGATTGTGCTGAGTACATCAAAAACTGTGATCACAAGATTGTAGGGTTTGGAAATGCTGTAACCACCCCGCTAGGAATAGTTACGTTGGCAGTTGAGCTTGTATCAATCGAGGACCCGGAAAGGAAGATGAATAGAATGGTAGACTTCCTGGTTGTAGACCAACAGTCCACCTATAACGGGTTCCTCGGCCGTCCTTTCTTGCATGAATTTAAAGCAGCTGTTTCAACGTACTATTATTGTTTAAAATTCCCAACAAAGAAGGGTGCAGGTACAGTCAAAGGAGACCAGAAGAAAGCTCGTGCGTGTCTGTTGCAAATACAGTTGCAGGATCACCAAGTCAACATGGCGGACAGGTGCTCAGACAAGGACGGAGACGATAGCGAGGCCATGACTTCCGTTGACACTGAAATAATGGAAGTCGACGAGCAGCTTTGCACAGACGAACAACCACGCAGTGACGAGCAACTGTGCGCAGACGAACAGCTGCGCATTGGCGAGCAGATATGCGTAGACGCACAGTTGGACGAGGACGAGCAGGAACGCGAAGATGAACAGCTCGCCCAAACAGGAGGAACAGAAGCTGCTACTACTAGCAACGAGGAAGAACAAACAAGGGCAATGAACGTTGATGCAGAGGACATAGAGCCACGACTGGGGGCAGAACCGATGGAAATCGAAGATGAGCCAAAGATAGAAGGGCCCATTATTGACCCCAGATGGAAAGGCCAAAAACGAAGGGCTACCCCGGTCGAAGAGTTGGAAACTGTAAAAGTCGACCCGAACCAAGAGGGCTTAGAACTCTTCATAGGGTCCGAGCTACCAGAGCCGTACAGGACCAACATGATTGAGTTTCTTAAAGCAAACCTCGATGTGTTCGCATGGTCGCATGCAGACATGGTGGGCATCAGCCCCGAACATGCCTGTCACAGACTCAACATCGACCCGGGGAAGAGGCCAGTCCATCAGAAAAGGAGAAAATTTGGACCCGACAAATACGAGGCGCTCGACGTGGAAGTCAAAAAGCTGCTGGATAACGACTTAATCAAACAAGCGTTATGCCCGCAATGGGTGGCAAATCCAGTTTTGGTCAGGAAAGCAACTGGAGCATGGAGACTCTGCATCGATTTCACAGATCTTAACGCCGCCTGCCCGAAAGACAACTTCCCATTGCCTCACATTGACCAGCTAGTTGATAGCACCGCCGGGCATGAGCTGCTAACGTTCATGGATGCATTCGCAGGATATCATCAAATCGCGATGCATCCCGATGATCAAGAACACACTGCGTTCTATACCAACAAGAACTTGCTATGCTGGAAGAGAATGCCATTTGGGCTAATCAATGCTGGAGCTACATATCAGAGGCTGGTCAACAAGATGTTTGATGATCACATCGGGAAGACGATGGAAGTATATGTGGACGACATTGTTGTCAAGAGCTCAAAAAAGGAAGATCACTTGCAGCACCTGGCTCAAACATTTGAGATACTTCGGACCTACAATATGAAGTTGAACCCCAAGAAAAGCAGTTTCGGAGTCCATTCTGGGAAATTCTTGGGACATCTGGTTAGTCAGCGTGGAATTGAAGCAAATCCAGTGAAAGTGAAAGCAATCATGGAAATGCAACCACCTAGATCGGTAAAAGAAGTCCAACGACTAACTGGATGTCTAGCAGCTTTGAACAGGTTCGTCTCAAGATCCGGAGATAAGTGCAGGCCATTCTTCGAGGCCATCAAGAAAGGAAAGTTTCAATGGACAGACGCCTGTCAACAAGCGTTCGAGCAGCTGAAAGATTACCTCAGTGATACAAAAATTCTTGCCAAGCCAATCCCAGGGGAAAAGTTATACTTGTACTTGGCGGCCTCAGAGGTAGCAATCAGTTCAGTGCTCGTTCGAGCAGAAGGAAAGTTCCACCTGCCCATCTACTATGTAAGTCATGCCTTGCACGAAGCAGAGCTCAGATATTCACCAACAGAAAAACTAGCATATGCGCTGGTAATGAGTGTCAGGAAACTTCGTCCATATTTTTTCGACCACCAGGTGGAAGTGTTGACAACGTTCCCACTCAAGCAAATACTGCACAGACCCGATGCGGCTGGTCGCCTCCTAAAGTGGTCCTTGGAAATTAGTCAGTTCGGGATTTCGTATGTTCCTCGAACAGCGATCAAGGGGCAAGCTTTAGCAGACTTTATAGTCGAACTGACTTTCCCTCAAGATCCAACGAGAGGGCATAGCCATCCCTGGCACATGTATGTTGATGGTTCATCAACAAATACAGCATCGGGAGCAGGTATAGTCTTGATAAGTCCGGACAGGCAAGTTTTTACTTCAGCTGTTCGATTCGAGTTCATGGCGACGAACAACGAAGCAGAGTACGAGGCTGTGATCGTTGGGTTGCGCCTAGCATTAGCAGTTGGAGTACGGAGGTTGCAAATCTTTGGAGATTCACAATTGATCGTCAACCAGGTCCGAGGAGAATATGAAGCAAGAGATGAAGACATGGCTTTGTATCAAAAGATTGTTGCTCACTTGGCCTCTTTGTTCGAACAAATATACATTGAACAAATACCAAGAGACAATAATGCTCAAGCAGATGCATTAGCCAGGCTAGCAACCAGCACCGGACCAGCAGAATTGTCGGAAGTGACGCTAACAAGAATGTCCAAACCATCAACCGAAGATTACAAGATCTATCAGATCGACGAAGATTTCGAAGAAGACGACTGGAGGATGCCGATCGTTGAATATTTGCAAAACGATAAAAAACCGGACAACCCATTCGAAGCTAACAAGTTAGTTAAAAGAGCGGCAAGGTACACCATGATGGACGGGCAGTTGTACAAGAGAGGAATTTCGCTCCCACTTCTGAAATGTTTGGCTAGGGGGCAAGGACAAACAGTGCTGAAAGAGATCCATGAAGGTGTATGCGGAAATCATGCCGGAGGACGGGCTTTAGCACATAAAACAATAAGGCAAGGATATTACTGGCCAACTCTCCTCCAAGATGCAATCAAGATTGCCCGAACCTGTCATAGATGTCAATTGTTCGCCCCAAACATTCACAAACCCCCACATGAATTGATTTCAGTCAATAGTCCATGGCCGTTCGCGAAATGGGGAATTGACCTTATCGGGCCTTTTCCCCCAGGACAAGGAAATGTTCGATACGCGGTAGTGGCTGTTGACTACTACACGAAATGGGCGGAAGCAGAAGCACTCGGGCGGATCACACAGGAGAAAATGATCAACTTTATCTGGAAAAACATTGTTTGTCGTTTCGGGGTCCCTCAGGCGATAGTGACGGACAACGGAAAGCAGTTTGAGGGAAAAGAGATCAGAGATTTTTGCGAAAAATGGGGAATAAAGAAACATTTCTCGACACCATACCACCCCCAATCAAACGGTCAAGTGGAAGCAGTGAATAAAATAATCAAGCATATACTGAAGATTCGTTTGGTTGACAAGCAAGGAAAATGGTCAGAAGAGCTACCAGAGGTGTTATGGGCATACCGAGTATCCCACAGAACAAGTACAGGCGAAACACCGTTCACAATGGCATTCGGGACAGAAGCAGTAATTCCGATTGAGTTAAAAGTCCCGACAAAACGAACAGCTGCGTTTGACGAAGAAACAAACAACTCTGCAATGGCAGCAGAGTTGGACTTGCTTGAAGAAAAAAGAATAACAGCAGAATTGAAAAATGCAATCTACAAAAGAAGAGCAGCAAAGTACTACAATTCTCAAGTAAAGGCAAGAGAATTCGAAATTGGGGACTTGGTACTTCGAAAAGTTTTAATATCACCAGGAGTATTCGGCCCGACTTGGGAGGGCCCATACAAGGTGACGAATAAGTGGCACAATGGCACATACGACCTTGAAGACATGGAAGGCAAGTCGTCCCAATACTCCTGGAATACAACTTTACTCAAGAAGTACTACCAATGAAGTCCTGTAAGTCTTAGAAAGTTTGTAAATAGATCCTTTGTAAATTTTTGAAATTTTTGCGCAAGTTTATAAGCGAGCAGATTTGCATTTATCTTACTAGGCGAGCAGAATTGTTTTTATCTTTGTCTTGCTGAATTTCAGTTTTTGAGCCTTGAGTCCAAATTACTTAGTTGCTCGCCCAAAAAATTAGCAAAATACGAGTCTGTTATAAGACGAACAGAAAAGCTTATTAAAAGCAAAAGTAAGGCCAAGTCCATAAGCGACCAAAATGGCCCAAACAACTAAGGCCAAGTCCATAAGCGACCAAAATGGCCCAAACAACTAAAGGTCAAGTTCTATAAGAACCAAATGACCAATTTAAAATTTAAGTGTTTACCTAAAGAAAAAAGGAACACTTAACTGTCATGAGCAAAAAACAATAGGCGAGCAGTTAAGTAAAGACAAATGAAGAAGCATAAGCTTGTAGACGAACAAAAAATCTTATATCATTAGATCAAAAAGTTTTACAATAGGAATGAGAAATACAGAAATGTTGCGTATCCTATTGTAAGAAAAGACTAAAGTCTTCAAGAAAGAGGTGGAGGAGGAGCATCTTCAATTCTGGTCGCCGGCGCGCTCTGCTGCTCGCCCTGGGCACTTGTACCAGCCCCGTCTATGGGGGTCAGGGGAAGCGAAGGCAACCCTTCAAAAACCTCATCAGCGGCTGCCGCGTTGGTCGTCGCTGGAGCAGGGTCAGGCTGGCCGCCGTATGTAGGAGCAGCAATGTCGACCTCCTCGCCAAAGACTTCCAGAGGAAAGCCAAGGTCGGCCAAATCGGAGACGAACAAAGTTGAGCCAGGAGGAGGAGGATAATTCTTCACGTATTCAATGAAGTCCGCCTTCACCGCATCACGGATATCTTGGTTATGATCGTGAGCGAAGTGGACAGACCGTAAACATTCTGCAAAGGCACAAATGTACCCAAAATTGGTCTTGTCCATCACTTCCTGCTCATGGACTTCGTATTCGATCAGATTCTGGCGCTCTTCCTCCAGCCTCTTGACATGCTCCTCGGCAGCGAGCAGACGAGCAAATAAGTCTGCTCGCTCCTTCTCAGCTCTCTCAGCTCTCAAGTCTGAGGACTTCACCTCCAGCAGCATCTTCTCCGCCTTCTCCAAGGCGTTCTTCTCGCCAGTCAACGAGGCCTCCATCTTCCTCTCCATCAAAGCCAGCATCTTAGCATGCTCGGCCTTACATTCTTTGATGGCGGAGGCTCTTTCCTCGTCCATCCTCTCCACGCGACGGCCCAAATCGCGGTTCGTTCGCTCGAGCTCCATGACTTGGTCGAGCAGCATTTGGGACTGGACCAGTTGATGGCTAGTATTGTAGGCCATCAGACGAACATTATCACTAGCAGATTGGCCAGTGACAAGGGTGTTCGCCGATTTGGTCCAAGCCCTTGGAACCATCTCGGCTGCTCGGCGAACGGGGGCATCAGGTATGTCGGAGAATGAGGGAGGTGCATTCTTCACCACTGAAAGATAGTGAAGGGTATTCCCGCGGCCAGGGTAAAGTGCTGGATTATACCTGAAATAGAAAGAACAGAAGTCAGTGGTCAAGCAACATTGCGCCAAACGGCGAACAAAAAACAAGGCGAAGACAACGAACTTACTCTTTGATTTTGACGGGGTCCCAACCTAGATAAGAGGTATCTTTGGGATTGTCCCCTTTCTTGGCCGCCACCAGGCCGGCGACCACCTGTCGTTCATCCACCACTTCCAGAGAGGTGGATTTAGAGGCTGGAGACCGGGGAGCAGCACTGCTCGCCTCCACCATAGTCTTTGATCGCTTGGAGGCGCGATCATCACCGCGTGTGGCGCGAGCATCATCGTCCCGCGGCACTTTCTTTTTCTCTCTCTCTCGCTCCCTCTCCTTTTCCTTCCTCACATCCCGTGGAGAGGGAGTGGATTTAGCCGCAGGTTTGCGGCGACCAGCTCCGGCGGCTGGGCGACCAGAAGGGTTCTCTCCGGCCCGGAGACGCATGATGGCAAGGGGAGGATCCATCTTTCTCCTTGAAGCGTCCGCCATTTGCTTAACTCGCCCGGCGAGCAAATAGTACGATTCGGGCACGGCCGGGATAGCAACAGTGACTTGTTGATCTAACAAGAAAAAGACGTTAGGCGAGCAAGAATATTGGACGAGCAAAAATGAATAGCGAGCAAAAAGTTACCTTCTGGGACGGCGGCTTGGGCTTCAAGATGGTGAGGACTCGTGATCAAGCCAGCAAGTTTGCGACAATGAGCCTTCGAGAGATGATGTATGTCGCGACTAGCAACGTCGCGAAGAGAGATGATGGCTAAGGTAAAGAGGAACTCGTCACTGATGTCGGGGTGCCCCCACTTCAAGTTCCTCGGACCTGCAAAACAACGAAAAGGATTAAAATTAGTCCTACTTATGAACTAGCAAGACAAAGTTAGCCCTACGTTTGATTTTTCCAAAGCCTTCAGGCGACATGATGCGCGCCTGCCCGCCAGCGAATCCCTCAGTTGCTCGCCAATCTCCACCAATGAAGAAGAATTGGCAATGCCAACCCTTAATCTTATTGGGAACTCCCTCAACGAGTTTCAATCCGGTTTTCGCCTTGGCGTAATACCATCCAGCACCATCCTCGGAAATGGTCAAGGCGTAAAGGATCTCCGCGGTTGTTATCTTATTTTTGTAGCCTTCAAGACCAAAGAGAGTCATGAAGGCTAGAAGACTACTCCAACCATTTGGAGTAATTTGAGTGATCGCCAGGTTCATGTCGGATAGGAAACGGCCGATGAGCGGATGAACGGGGAGCGGGAAACCCGTGTTCAACACATCCAAGTTGATCGCCGTGCAGCCAGGAGGGGGGCGATCAACAGTCTCTCCTTTCTTCGGCACATACATGAAAATATCGTAGGGGATCTTGTATGTCTCACGGATGCTCGCCAAATCGTCCTCAACAACAACACTGGCAACTCTGCTCGCCGCATAATCTCCATCCTGAGCTTTCATGATTACCCTCGATGTGGGGGCAAAGGTCTTCGAGTAGCGAGCAGAGTAGTCCGCCCACTCGGTGTCACGAACAACTCCTTCGGGGATCCGGGATTCTGGTGTAGTTTGAGCAATGGGGAAGTTGATCTCCTTTAAAAACTCCCAAGTGAGAGTGGGACATTTATGCTCGCCAACACGTTGGTCGCCTTCTTGACCAACGGAATCATCTATCTCCGCGGCCACTTCTGCGGAATCTTCCCCCAAATTGGAAGAAGTTTCAGGTTCACGAGCGAGAGGTTGCATCTTTTCTTGCTCGCCTGAGCGATCAACAGCGCACGTCTCTATCGAGCGAACAACAGAATTCGCATCGGAGTCCGTGTCTTCGTCCACTAACAGCGTGCGCGGGTTTCTCGCCAATATTTGGCGAACAGATCTGCGCGGAGAATCCAAATCTACGGGTCTCTTTTCCGGGTTTCGCCCGGGTCCGGATTGAGATGAATTTGAGGGGGTAAACTCCATTCGAAATAACGAGGCGGGAATTTAACCAGTTTGAGAAAGATTTTAGGTACAATGGGTCCGAAATCAAAATCACAGCGGCAACGTTAATACGAGACGACGGCGCAATGGCGGCTCACGGCCGGAGTAACAGGGACGATTAAAGAAAATGCAGGAAATAGAAAAAATTCACGAAAGTTGAAGGAAGAAAGAGAGAATACAAGACAAATTACCTTCAAAGAACAAGAATCTAAGAGACACAAGGGGATTCGAACACAAAAGATTGAAGGACAAACTTCAAAATGCGTATCAATGGCGGATGACTTGTGATTCTTCGAAAAGAAGAATGAAGGAGAAGGTTACGCCTATTTATAAGGACAAGGATGGGGCAAAAGTACAATTTCCGCGAAATATTATAGGCCCCTATGGGCAAATAGGGGGTCGCGCGTGACTGACGCGACGCCTCGCATTCCGTGCCTCGGGAACTCAACCGTCGCGACACGAAGGGGCGTTCGCTGTTGGTCGCGCGCTTAAGTTCCCATTGCTCGTTTGCTCGCGCACTCGGATGCTCGCCCGCATAACCAACCATACTCCCTTTCTGCTCGCCCATTATTCAAAGAGAAATTATAGCTTGGTCTCAGTTGATCACTCCACATTCAACATGAGACCAAGCTAGGGGGCAATTGTTGATGGGCGAACAACTTCGCATTTAATCAACGAAAGATTATCATTAAACTTGATAACAGGATAGCAAATCAAATGAGCTAGCAGCCTCGTGGAGCGAACAGCTTCGTAGCGGAGCTAGCAGATTCGTAGGGCGAACAGCTTTGTAGAAAAGCACTAATGCGGCAATCAGAATTGTGGCGAGCAGCCTTGCAAAGAACAGTTGTGCCAGCGGTTCAAGCTAGCCAATATGGGCGAACAAGGACGTAATCGAGCGAACAGAATCGTAAAATGATCCCAAGCGAGGAGCGAACAGCTCAGAACGCAAAGGACCATAACATCTAACGGAGACGTACAAGCGAGCAGCCGGTCACCGTCGAGAGCATCTCAGAAGTGCCAAAGATCAAGTACAACATGGGGAATCCCAAGAGTCACTAGCTTAGATATGGGCCAAGTGTCCTAACACTTGGCACCCATCCAATGAGTAATAGTGTAGATGTTGTACAAGTGTCCTAACACTTGGCAAAGATCCAATGGCTAAGCCATCAAGATGGTGACACATGGCCACTTTGTATGTCTATAAATACTCCCTTCTTGTACATGAAAAAGGGGAGAACAATTCAATACAAGTCCAAACTCTTGTCAAATTATTTCTTGAGCTTTACTTAGCCAAATTCTATGATCTTGATTCTTGTTTGGTGATCTTCATTAGATGAAAAACAGCCACTAATCTTCTTAGTAGGAAAAGGTCATCAACATCTTTGATTTGTTGTATTATGTATTTCATTATGTTCGTAGTCGCTTCCACCCGGGTTACCCATCGCTTCGCCCGCCTAACCAACACCGCCATCGGCCCGCTGGCTGACGCCCCTGAACCCCGAGAAGTCGAGAAGGGGCTGTTTTGAAATTCGGGAGGAAGGAGAAAGAGAGGAGGTTTTCGTAAGTTTGCTGGGTATGAAAACACCCTTTCCGCCATTGAAGGAGCTCGACATGGAGGGCTTGATTTCTGAAATTATCCAGAAGATTTGGTGATGATAATGATGATGGGGTAAATTGGAAAATGAACTCATTTTTTGGATTTTGATTCGGATTTTTTTTATTTTGATTCCGGAATTTTAAACAGATCGTTTGTAAATCTACCTCTCATATTTGTTTGAGGCAATGGATGTTGTTTTTAGATGCATCCCTGTTGGTTTCTTTGTGATTTTAATTTTGATTTGCTCTTAAATGTTTGGTAGAGATTCAGATTTAAGCTTTTCTCAAGGTTTATTTTCCTTGTGAAAATTTGCAACAGAAATATAAAAGCTTGATTTGATTATTGATGCAAACCTTTTCTCATTGAAATCATATCAAGATGATGTAGATTTTCTATTTTTATTTGGCTTTCAATATCCCTGGTAATTAAATTGGATCTAATTATGACAATTTTACCATAAATATTTAATACACCAAAATATAATATTGTAATTATTATGAGTGTTAAATGAAATAGATGACTTAGAATTATGGTATGTACAAATTAATATAAAAAATACAATTAATGTAATGGAGATTTTTACTTGTAATTTGAAGTTATAGTTGGCAAAATTTTAGTAATTTTCCGTTGCCTTTTAGATTTTATTAAAGTAGGTAAATTGGTATATTTAATAGGAGTTAACGTGGAAATTCAAAACAAAAGAGAGATATAGATTGCGAAGTTTTAACACAAAAATGTGTACAAATACAATACGTGATATTTTAACACATTTCAGAAAAGAAAAAAAAAAAAAAAAACAGGTTATATTTTAACAATTTTTTAAAATGTTTTTTAAATTTAATTATTATAAAAATTTGTAAAAATATCTACAATATGGTCGTATGCCCAAATTCTAAATACATTCCGCGAGTCCCAATTCCCAAAATAATTGTAGCCTAAGTTGGTTAGGTAATGGTAACTAAATAGATTTTTCTATAATTAAAAAATATTCTTAGCTTGTGAATGGACCAATAATCATAAAAAAAAAGTACAATTATTATTTTACGTTAATTTCTACTTCATTTCTATTCAATTTTGTCGCAAGTTTTTTATTTTAGCAATTTGATATTTATTTGTCTATTTATTGTAACAGTATCACATATGCACATTACTATTTATCGGCAATTAATTGTTGTTGACTTAACAATTAAAACTCTTATAAAAATAAAAATGATCACATGTCCACCGGGGCATAATATTATATACCCACCGCGAATGTGTTAATGACACATAAGCAGAGGCCCACTATTATTTTAATTAATTTGTTATATCTGCTTATGTGTCATTAACACATTCACGGTGGATATATAATATTATGAACTTGCAAAAAAAATACTCTGATGGTTAAATATATTGGGCTTTTTAATTTTAATGTGCATATTATTAGGCTTAACAATTTTTTTTAGTTGTTGTATTTATTTCATTGATCGTAGTCTTAATGATGGTAACAGATTTAGTTGCGTGAATTTGGTCGTGGGCTATTGCTCATAATCAGTGCATTCTATTGTAGATTGACTGTTGACTTTTTTTAATTGTTTTATTAATCATGTGTGTTTATTGGAATCTGGTTAGTGATTTTGTTGGCCTATTTTTCTGTTGTAATTGGATACTTCTTCCTATTATTTAGTCCTTTTTAAAAGTTATAGGATCAAAGTCAACATGTATAACATTACTACTTAATATTTTTCGTAATGTGCAAAAATTTGAAGGATTGCTAATTGAGTAATTATGTCCCAAACGTGTTGCTATGAACACACTTCCATGTTTTGCACGTTTACTTAAATTCAGTCTATTTTCAATTACTTAATTTAATTGATTCAACGGACTTTGACTTATATTGATTAGAAATGCCATTAAATATTATATGCACTAAGATTATTAATTTTAATGACAAAAATAAATTAAAATGCAAAAAAATAGGCACCAAGGAAAATTAACCTACCAAAAAAAATTTAGGCTAAAATTTAGGCATATAGTGATGAGAGTTAAATATTAATAAGTATAATGTTGGGGATTAAATTAATTATACGAATTAAATATTAATTAATAGGTATAATGTCACGAATTTAACATGGAAATAGTAGAATATTAATAATAGAAATTCCAAGTTTCATGGTATGTGTTTATTATTTTTATTTATGATATGAGTTGAATATTGTAATTGAGTGATAAAAAAAATCGGTTAGAATAGTTCTGGTCTTGGTCCTATATCTTTCTAAAGGTCTTAAATGGAGAAATTTAGATATTACATTACATGATCAAAATAAAAAATATAATCAATAAATAGCTAGATAAATTATTGTTAATTGTGGTACTATTAGTGAGTATATGTACTTTTACAAAAAAAAAAATTTCCACAATTAATTTCATATTTAGTCAGTTTCCTAAGTAATATACATATTGTTACCAAATAAACAGTTCCATAGTTAATATATTTGATATTGGTCCTCCAACATTTTTTAGTCCTTTATAAGGTAATATGATCGGAGTCTAACATGTATTTCTTAATGTAGACGAAAATTTAAAGTAGAATAGTTGAGGTTAAAGTCAAACATAGCTTTAATGCTTGGTTTACTTTATATATTTGGCCATTAACATTAGTTATTAGTGGAAGTGTGATATGAACTTAAAATATGGTGGTACATATATAAATGAATTATAGTTGTGCGATGTGAATTAATTGTGGCACTCGCTTAAATAAATTACGGTATAATTTTAATTAATTATGTCACAAATTTAAATAAATTATAAAAATTGTTAAAAAATTACTCTTATACTGAGTGTTATTTATATGAAAAAAAAATTATTTTTCGCTTTAAGACATTGTAAATAATATATATTGAATAATACGTATAAATGTTTAGCTTTAATTAATATTATAATAATAAAACAAATAATTACATACTTTATTAGTATAAAAAATAATTTTCTTTTAATTTGTATTACATAAAAACTTTTTTAAAGTTTAATTTAAACCCGCGAAATTCGCGGGGCTTTCACTAGTGTTACTGTATAGAGAAAGATGTTACTCCCTCCGTTACGATTTAGATTATTCTTGTCAAATAATGCAAATTTTAATGAAAAAAATTGTTCATTAGTGTTAAAAAGTCTAAAGTTGAGAGTTTATTAGTCTGTTTTATTTTATTGAAGTGAGTTCAATTTATAGTGCAATGAAATATAAATAAGTGATGTTTGGAAGTGATTAGTTTTAGAGAGTAAAACTATTTTTTCGTAGCTTGATATAATCTAAATTGTAATAGAGGGAGTACTACATGAACAAAATCAGTATAAACTTAAAAAAAATCAAAGACTTAAAGAGATGAAAAATAGATTAAGAAACACATATTTATCATTATAACTATTATAAGGACAAATGTAATTTTGTTAAGGGCTAGAAAGAAAATAATCATTCTTACAATAACACATACTTACCCTTATAGTAATACACACGAGAGCAAGTTTTTTTATTCTTTCCTTGGCGCGGATTTTTTTAGAAAAAAATAATGAAAATTCATCTCATATGCATTTTCATTGGTAGAATTTTCTTATTTTCATCTCAAATTAAAATAAGAATATAATTTATTTTTATATAACTATTTAAGTGGGAAGTAGGGATCGAAGCCTATACGGCCTATATCTGACCTATGCTTGTTTATTCATTATCTTAATCGGATGAGTTTAATTGTCTCGATTCATTTGATATTATTATACATATTTTATTTTTTACTTATGGAGCTCAAATTCAAATCAAACTATTATATTTGATCAAACCTTAATGCATGTTCGAGCTCATTATTTGATCTTTCTACCGAAATAAATTTAACAAATGATCTTGAATCGAATATAAAGTACCTTATATGATTTCAAATAAAACACAGTACCCTTGAATTACACGAAATTATGATCAAGTTCTTTTTTAATAACACGATAATATATAATTAACTCAATAACACGATAATATATAATTAACTAATACATTTATATATTAGGTAGATTATAAATTATTAAGAGAAATCAGGTGCAGATTGGGCATCATCACAAGGCTTAGAGCAAATGCATTTGCGGTTGATTTTGCCCTTGCATTTTCCATCAGTAGCACCTTCTCTTTCACACACTTTCCGACATCTCTTCTTCGATAGGCATATTCCTTTGAAATAATTACTAGAGTATGGACATAAATTTTCTTCTCCCATAGCCATTGCAATATATCAAAATATTTATGTAATAACACTATTTTCTAAATTTATATGGAGAATACAGTTAATTCCATAAAAAATCGATGATTTTTTTGGGAATTTTTTTTTTTTAAATGGTCGCGTGATGGCAAAATAAGGACAAATTTTTTTAAAAGTCACAAATCCAAGGCAATCAACATGAATTAGGCCCAAATTCAGGTCAAATCGAGACAATCAACCCGAATTCTAGCCAATTAGCCCGATTAAAGGTTGATTCGAACTAATTTGATCTTAATTCAAAATTTTAAACGGTATTGTTCTTAAATTGTTAGCCGGAAGTGATACAATCCTCATTTCGCCAGCCTCCTAAGTTTTTTTTTAAATTCACAATTCGATATACAAACTAATTATTTGCTGCAATTTGTTATATCAGACTAATTTCCAGTGTAACTAAAGACGATGTGGAAGTCGGAGCTGACTTCAATGTCATATGGAGCAACGTAAAATAATCTGATACCTTGAATTGAAGGTGATTGACTACCATATCATCTTTAATTACATAAAAAAATTAGTTTGATGCATTAAATTGCAACAAATAACTAATTTGTGTATCAAATTGCAATTTTTTTAATTAAACTTGATCCAATTATCAATCTTGTGGGATGTAGGAATTAGAGAAAAAAAGATTTCAACTATGCAAAAAAAAGAAAAAACTTCAATTAAATAAAAAAAAAAAACTAGATTACTTACGAGAAACAAAAAGAAGAAGCAAGAGAACTGCACATAAGGACTTGTTTGATGCCATCTTTAATTACAATAGAAACTTCTTCAGGGTTTTTTTAGTTATGTTTACCTTGATTGTGTTGTTATGATTTCAACCAATATAAGGAGACCTATTTATAGGGGATATTGAAAACCACAACATTATCTTCACTTTATAAGGTCTTATCCCATATTTCTATTGCAATAAAGGAATAATTATCAAAAATATTTATTAAAGAATAAAAAGCACACCATTCATTACATATAATTCTTTTATTAATGACTTTTGTATTGGGATACAAAGCTTTTATAGAAAGCGGGATACAAAGCATTGAATTTCGAGTTATCTCTAATATATTTTGTAAATTAATAATAATAATAGAGGCATTATTTCTAAAAAAAATACATAAATTTTTGTATACATCAATCGCATGGTAATAAATATTTAGTTGTTTTTATTGAAAAATATTAATTATTTCTATTAAATAGTACTCATTCTGTCTACATTTTTTTTTCATTTATTGTTTGACATAATTTTTAATAAAATTTAGTATTTTATTGAAATGTAGATAAAATAAAGACATTGTGGGTGTGTTGGGGGGGGGGGGGAGGGTATACTGAGACCCATATATTTGTTTGTGAATCTTGTTTATTTAAAAAAAAAAGAATAAATTTAGTGGACAACCCAAAAAAGAAAGTGATAATAAGTTTAATGGACGGAGAGAGTAGTATTAGATGTGCATCAGTTGCACAGTGTACACACATGTTACTCAATTCAATTTATAATAAGTTACATTTTGACCATTCTCTCATTTGCAAATTTAGATAACACTAGTATGATACCCACAAATTTCACGGGCTTAAAGTGAGAATGAAACTAATTATAAATAATAACATATTTATAATAAAACTAATTATTTTTAAGTACAATCAAAATGTATTAAAGAGAAAATAAAATTCATTATTTGGGTACAAAACACCAACACTATATTAATTACTATAAATTTCTAAAGACCTCTTTGTAAACAACATTTGTCGTATACTTGCATGGTTTTCCCTCAGAATTAAAACACAATTTTTCTAATCCATTTCTGGTCATAACTTTGGAAACCGCAGCTTATAGTTGACTGTGGGTGAATACAGACTTCGAAAGATACAAACCGACAATAGAAAGAGATTGTCCTTAACTTTTTTAATAGTCATTGCAAAGTAGAGTAAGATGATTGTCCTTAACTTTTTTAATAGTCATTGCAAAGTAGAGTAAGATGGGGAACTGTGTTCTCGTAAAACTAATTGGCATGATTATGTTTAAATTGATTAGCATCATTCGTGGAATGAAAACCCTATTCCCAATGTTTCTTCCGCAGATGATTTCCACTTCAATTATATAATCTCTCAGCCTAGTAACAATCAATCTTGTACCATTACACAAACCCAAATTAACACAAGGCCAAAATATGTTTGTCGAGCGTGCGACTGACTTGAACGTAAAATACTAGTTCCACTAGTAGTTACCCCACAAAAGTATAGGATCACAATAGTATTAGCAAGTATAAGGACCAAGTATATCGAACTCAAGGAAAGGTATGTATGCTAATAAAGCCCTGGAGATCTACGCGTCGTAGTTAATATGAGTGTATGTTTTTGGATTTTTAAGATATTAATTCTAAACTAAATTATACTAATTATGTGCTAAAGAATGAATTAAACTAATTAACTTCGGTTTGTATGCAAATATGATATGGTGATGCTCGGGATAGAAATCCCCACGTATACTAACGGAGTTGGTACAGTAACTAGAATAATCATTATGTGCAAGTAATACTCCTAAGTGTACTAAAACTAGGCAATCAACTTCCCTAATCTAGCACAAGATTGAAAGACTAAAAGCTCAAGAATTAACCCTAATACTTCGTCATATCAACCTACTTCACAAATCCACTAACCAAGTTATATGAATTGTGCTTAATTAATCAGACCCTAATTTAACTAAGGTGATGCAGTCGTCCTCCCTAGATAAACCGGTAGACGATAAACCACTTCTAAAAACCCTTTCCTTAAGCCTATTAGTTATTAAAGAGTGATATGGTCGTCTTCTCTCTAACAATTTTCGTACTCAATTTCAAGATAATTCTAGGGCTTATTTTAAGAATTCAATTAATTAAGAGAACTAAGACTAAATATCATGAGTTATCCTAATTACATACCAAAATTCTACTTCTACGAGTTCATCTTATCCTAAGCATGCAAGGGTTCTAGCCTAACATGGTGATTGAAATAACGATAACAATAATATCAACGATAAACATAAATATACTTGAATTAGCAACTAAATCAAAGAACATCAACAATGAGTAAATCAAAGTCTCAAAATTAATCTCTTATAATATTAAAATCTAGGGTTTATAGTCTCCAAGACAAAGAAAGTAAGAATCAATCTAAGAAGTTCAGAAGAAATAACTAAACTATGAATTTGTAAATCAAAACCTCGATTACAAAGTATTAAACTCTTCAAATCTCTCTACCAAGCTATCTCCTTGCTCCCAGTATGTAAAAAATATGAATAGTGATCAAAGGGTGTCTAAAAATAAGCTTGGAATCGGGTATTTATAAGCAACGGGCCTAAAACGGGCGAAAAAGACCAAAAACGTGCGAGCTTGAGTGTTAGCGCTCGACCAGTGCGCGGTCGAGTGGTTCATCTTCCAGAGCTATCAGGGCGCTCGAGCTCCATATGGTCGAGCGCTAGGCGCTCGACCTTCATTTGGTCGAGTGATGCATGTGGTCGAGCGCCTAGCGCTCGACCTGTACTCGGTCGAGTGGTCATTCTTCCAGAACCATCAGAGCACTCGACTCTCCTGCCTAGGCGCTCAAGCACCTCTTTCCTTGGGCCAAATGACACTTTTCCTTGCACGAACTAACACTTTTCGTATTTCTTCGATATCTTCTCATCCGGGCATCCATTTAAATTGATTCAAAGTCCTACGAACTCCATTCTTCGCCCTCTATCCATCTATGAGCATCAAAGAGGTAAATTCATTAGTTTATGACAATAATACTCAATTGAATCTAAATACTCATCGAATTCACTCACAATACGGGCAAATCGAGCTACAAATCATAATAATTTCAAACCTAATCAACCCCCCCAAACTTACCATATTGCTCGTCCTCAAGCAATGAAATAATAAGTCAAGTGAAATTGTTAAGAATGAATTATGTAATCAAATCATGCCAGTAATAGTGTTAAAACTTCAAAGATCGATCACCCACACACAAACTCACCCACTTCATCATACTGATGCATAAATAATAAAAACCACCAAAATCAAACATGGATGTGCTATCGACGATGTGGTTCACTCCCTCACAAGTGTTTAGCAATAATAAGGGACTCACTCAATCAATCAATCACACATATCAGCAGCCACAGACTTGTAAGCGCTCTCAACTTCGACCCTACTCTAAGATCCATGCCGAATCAAAAAGGACTTTCTCAAGGTTGTAATGTAAGACTCTTTGGACGGGTGGGGTAACTATACGGAATAAGTGACTCAAGTGAATGGAGAATAGAAAATCAAACTTCGGTACTTCGAGACAAGGAATAGAATACTTCAATCATCTTCATGCAATACACTTTTCAATTCCACTACCCTCAAAACTTCAAAAAAAAATTCTAACTCTTTCCACTTTTCAATCACTTCACTTTTTTCTTTTTTTTTCACACAATGTATGAGCTCATATTTTCTTTTGCTCATTCTCAAATTATTGTTCTTTCCCACAACTCAAAACTTCACTACACCTTTCCTCAACTTCACTCAACCATTAATAATTCTCATTCCTCAACTCAATCGATCCCTTTCACTCAAAACCTTTCCTATTCTCCACTCAAATTAGGACAAAAAGAGTTTAAGAATTTAGTTAAGTTCAAATGTGCTAGCAAATAAAACAGGCTAAGGCTCAAACGGGCTAACAAGGGATAAATGTCATTGGTATGGAAAATTTGGCTAAGTGACTCAACAAATCAAAGATGACCTAAAATCATTTTCGGCATTTCAAACTAGACATAATCAAGAAGAGAGAGTACTCACAAGTTCTAGCACCCTCTAAGGTGACGATCCACTCACAAACAATGAGCTCAACTTAATGATTTTAATCTCGTAATAGGCTCAAATCTCACGACTTTTACATCCATGCTAGTCCTAGTTACTTCTCACTTTTATCACACAAGTATTCAAAAGAAAAGTTCGTAAGTATACGAGTTCCTTCTCAAATTAACTCTAACTACTACACTCACACAATATAATCCCTAACTCAACTTCACAACTCACTAACTCATAAAATCACACTCTAGGATAACAATCAATAAGCAGTGAGAGTCAATAAGCATGAAATATAAAATAGCACATCAAAGCAGCTCAACACAATATCAGCTCGAGGAGTATCTCAGGGCACAATATATAACCTAACTCAACTCAAAGAGAGGGCGTGCGCTTTTGCAATGTCAAATAAATCTCTCAAGTGCGCCGGTGCATATATATACCATAAAACTTATAAATACTCCACCCCTCAAACTTTGACCTTGTGAAGCGGTCTAAGTTTGGGGTTGTGGGTTACCTCATAAGCATAATCCCCTTTGCACTTGGCACTGTAGCATATACCCCATCTCGAGTTCCTTTCCTCATCTCTCATTGGAAACTCCGCATTCTCGAGACACGCCTACAAAAAAACTCTCAAGAACGAGGTTAAAACTTACGACTCAACACAAAAACTCTAATATCTAAAAATACTAAAAAAATAAATAAAAGTAGGTTGCCACCCACTCAACACTATTTTTAAGGTCCTAATACCGGACCGAACTCGAAGGAGCTTATGGGATATGATACACAAATTTACCTCCCTTATTCTCATAAGAGAAGTTGTCTAAGTTTTTCGCTCGATTCCCATCCTCCTTCTTCACCTCGGGCTGTGGTTTCACTTTTTTTTTCGCTCTCCACGGAGGTACCCACTTCTTGACTTTTGGCTTCTTTTTACCTACTCCTCACTTTCCTTCTACTTTGACCACTTCTACGCTCTTGAGCTCTTCATTCTCTTCCCCCATCGGATACTTCATGGCCTCATATAGGGAAATCTTTACTTCTTGATCATCAACTTTCAACGTGATCTTTCCATTCGCCACATCCAACACCATCCGGACCGTTGCTAAGAACGGTCTTCCCAAGATCAATGGCACACGCTTATCCTCCTCCATGTCAAGGACTACAAAATCAGCTGGGAATATATGATCTCCCACCTTAACAAGGACGTCTTCAACCACACCTTGAGGTCTAGTAATAGACTGGTCGGCGAGTTGAAGAGTCATCATTGATGGCTGAAGTTCTCCACCCTCCAACTTCTTAAATAGAGACAATGGAATTAGATTAATGCTTGCTCCAAGATCTCACAACGCTCCCTTCTTGACTACATTCCCGATATCACATAAGATAGTGAAACTCCCGGGATCTTTCAACTTCGGGGGAAGCGCTTTGTGCACTAATGCACTCACCTCATGGTTCAGCTGCACTAGCTTGGGCTCATCAACTCTTCTCCTCTTAGCTATCAAGTCCTTTAGGAACTTGACATAATTAGACATCTGTTACAAAGCATCATAAAAATGAATGTTAATATGCAACTTTTTAAAGACATCAAGAAACTTAGCGAATTTTTCATCTAATTTCTTTTTCATGAATCGCTACGGATATAGGACTAGAATAAAAAATTTTGGTACTCCCCATTCATCTCGCTCTGTTTCCTTCACATTTTGCTTCGCTTCTCTAGCCTTCTTCCACTTTGGGACCCATTCTTCATCATTCTTCTCCTTCTCTTGCTGAGCTTCTTCCTTCACAACCTATTCACCCTCTTTCCTCTCTTCATGGGCTTCCTCCACATCAGTAGGTAGTGGAGGACCATCATACTTGGTTCAACTTCTTAGTTGGATCGTCTTGCATTGCTCTTTCGGGTTCCCCTCCGGCATAGAAGGATATTTCCCGGGCTCTCTACCCAATGATTTCGCGATTTGGCTAATCTGATACTCCATGGAAGTGAATCGTCTATTATTTTCTTATTAAATTCTATTCATCTCCATATCCCTCTTCTGAAGATCTTGATCACGCTGATCATTCTTCTTACTCATCTCTTTCACATCGTACTCCAGAGTTGATAGCCTCTTACTACCTTCCTCCACCTTCTAAAGAATGGAACGTAACATCTCATCAGTGGTAGCACCTCCTTCTCCTCCGGGAAGTTTTGAGCCAGGGTCCATATTTTGAGGTACAGTCATCCCAACTCTCGGATTACTGTAGGACAAGTTCTCGTTCTTCCTCCATTGATTCTGAGGAGGTTGCTGGTCTCCTTGATACCCCTGAGTATTCCTCCATTGATTCTGAGGAGGCTATGGACCCGGTAGTATGAACGGTTGACCATAAGTTGGTCGTCCCTGATAATTTCCACCTTGATAGTCATTCTGATTATAATTAGGCCCTCCCATATAGTTGGCCACCTCTTGCTGGCATGCTGGTTGGTCCACTTTCTCACTTACCGCAGTATTCCCTCCACTCAGATTCTGCTCAACCTCCAAGTTACTAATTTTCTCCATCATCGCCATCAGCAGCTTCCTAGTTCCCTCACTTTCTTCCATCTGATAGACTCTCTGAAATTCCTCATCTTTTATCCATTGCCCCGCGTTCTTCACTCCCTGCACTGAACTGCACTACGGTTCCATTAACACAAGCATCGAGATGGTCTTGAGCTGTCTTGCAGGCTCCACAGTAGAAATAAGCCATGATGTCACCCTCATTGTACCCGTGCTGTGGGTACTCAATGAGCTTATTAGAGAACCTCTCTCAAGCCTGACTTAATTCCTCTCCCGACTTCTGCTTGAAAGATGATATCTCTTTCCTAGCTTTAATCGTTCTAGATGGAGGATAGAATCGCTAGAGGAACAAACGCTCGAGCTCGACCCATGTAGTTACACCTTCCCGTGGGAGCGTGTTATCATACCACTCCTTGGCTATTCCCGTTAGAGAGAGCTGGAACAACCTGAGCTTCTTGGCATCCTCAGACATCCCATTGTGATTGAAAGTTGAAGCTATCATCAGAAAATTCCTCAAGTGAGTGTGAGGATTATCCTTTCTGACCTCCCCCTTGAATTGGTTCTCGACTAGCATCTTTAGGATCCCTGGGGAGATAGAAAAATTGTTGGCCTTCACTGGTGGCATAACTACACCATCATAGTACCGTTGAGACTGAGCCTCAAATCTGCCTCTAATTGCCATACCAGGAGGATCAGCATTCTGAGGAACACGTTGAGGGTAAAAAGGTGGTAGAGGTATGTGTGGTTGGTTATAAGTAAGTTGTGTGGGGTAGAATGGTGGATACGGGTATGGTGGGTAATGGTATAGGTAAGGTGAGTTGTTGTGTTGGTAGACAGGGTTGCTGAAGGGGTTATTTGGGTTTTGTGGATTTTGGTGGATGAATTGATTCTGGTTTTCAGCGAGACTGCTCTGGGTCTGTGGAGTTGGGTTTTGGCTGGTGCTCTCCCCATGAGGTGTTTGCTTTTAGTTATCGACTCCCTTAACACCTTCAACCCGTCCTACATTCCGTTCATACTCTTCATATGCTAGATCCAAATCGCCGTTGAAATTCTAATTTAAATTCTCGTCACATGTGGTAGTCATCATTCTCAGGAAGGCTCGATTCCTTCTGGCTATAGTCTCAGGGTCCTGTTTAGTTCTATCCTCGCTCGTTTCTCCCTTTGAGCGTGTTTTCTTATGCATGAGTACTCAACAAGAAAGATCAAATGCACCAGACTACAAGTAATAAAATAGAAAATAAAAGCACTCACTACTAAAAAATCTCCAAGTCCTACTCAATGGACATACATCGCCTTCCCCTGCAACTGCGTCATTGACTTGAACGCAAAATACTAGTTACACTAGTAGTTACCCTACAAGAGTATGGGATCACAGTAGTATTAGCAAGTATAAAGACCAAGTATATTGAACCCAAGAAAAGGTATGTATGCCAATAGAGCCCTGGAGATCTACGCGTCGTAGTTAATATGAGTGTATGTTTTTGGATTTTTAAGATATTAATTCTAAACTAAATTATACTAATTATGTGCTAAAGAATGAATTAAACTAATTAACTTCGGTTTGTATGCAAATATGATATGGTGATGCTCAGGATAGAAATCCCTACGTATACTAACAGAGTTGGTACAGTAACTAGAATAATCGTGATGTGCAAGTAATACTCCTGAGTGTACTAAAACTAGGCAATCAACTTCCCTAATCTAGCACAAGATTGAAAGACTAAAAGCTCAAGAATTAACCCTAATACTTCGTCATATCAACCTACTTCACAAATCCACTAACCAAGTTATATGAATTGTGCTTAATCAATCAGACCCTAATTTAACTAAAGCGATGCAGTCGTCCTCCCTAGATAAACCGGTAGATGATAAACCTTTTCTAAAACTCTTTCCTTAAGCCTATTAGTTATTAAAGAGTGATATGGTTGTCTTCTCTCTAACAATTTTCGTACTCAATTCCAAGATAATTCTAGGGCTTATTTTAAGAATTCAATTAATTAAGAGAACTAAGACTAAACATCACGAGTTATCCTAATTATGTACCAACATCCTACTTCTACGAGTTCATCCTATCCTAAGCATGCAAGGGTTCTAGCCTAACATGGTGATTGAAACAACGATAGCAATAATATCAACGATAAATATAAATATACTTGAATTAGCAACTAAATCAAAGAACATCAACAACGAGTAAATTAAAGTCTCAAAATCAATCTCTTATAATATTAAAATCTAGGGTTTATAGTCTCCAAGACAAAGAAAGTAAGAATTAATCTAAGAAGTTCAGAAGAAATAACTAAACTATGAATTCGTAAATCAAAACCTCGATTACAAAGTATTAACCTCTTCCAATCTCTCTACCAAGCTATCTTCTTGCTCCCAGTATGTAAAAAAATATGAATAGTGATCAAAGGGTGTCTAAAAACGAGCTTGGGATCGGGTATTTATAAGCAACGAGCCTAAAACAGGCGAAAATGCCAAAAATGCGCGAGCTTGAGTGTTGTTAAAGTGCTAGGCGCTCGACCAGTGCACGGTCGAGTGGTTCATCTTCTAGAGCCATCAGGGCGCTCGAGCTCCATATGGTCGAGCACTAGGTGCTCAACCTTCATTTGGTCGAGTGATGCATGCGGTCGAGCACTAGGCGCTCAACCTGTACTCGGTCGAGTGGTCATCCTTCCAGAACCATTAGGGCACTCGATTCTCCCTAGGTGCTCGAGCACCTATTTCCTTGCACAAACTAACACTTTTCGTATTTCTTCGATATCTTCTCATCCGGGCATCCATTTGAGTTGATTCAAAGTCCTACGAACTCCATTCTTCGTACTCTATCCATCTATGAGCATCAAAGAGGCAAAGTCATTAATTTATAAATATAATACTCAATTGACTCTAAATACTCATCGAATTCAATCAAAACACGGGCAATCGAGCTACAGATCATAACAATTTCACGCCTAATCAGCGACCCATCAACCTACTAATAATGGGGAATAAAACATAGCATGTCGCAATGAATGATTCGAAATAAATACTCCTGAGAAGAACAATTGGTACACCTTCCTTTAGAACCAACTGATGGCTAGACATTCCAAAACACCTGCGTGGGTTTAAAAAATCAACTGAAACTAACTTTCCTTAGCCTCCTTCTCGAAACTCTATTTTGTAAACACTATCATAGTTCATATAAACTTTCTAATCTCCCGAAATAATCGAAAGAATCTTCTCATTAATAGAAGCAACATCTCTATGCGTAGGTGCAAGTATGGTCCTACCTTCAAAGTACTTATTAGTGCGTAGATTGAGTTCCAAAGAAGGATAAATACTTCAAATAACAGTCATCACATAATCCACATCATCATAAATCAAGTTTTCAGACGGAATCTCAATTTCAACAAAACCACTCCTGCTGTCTCCAAGTTTTCCATCACCAACCTAAAAAAGTGTACCTTGTAAAACCTCTCCAAATTTAAATCTATAATAAATGTAATTAAATTGAACAATAATTTGAAATATACATCTAATGCACATAAAACAAAACCAAAAAATAATTAATTTTAAATGTATAATCGTTGATTTGACTAAAAATTGATTTAATTACCCATTTCAACCGATCTACCACATTTTACTTAAATAATTTATATTCTAACCATTCGACCATGCTTTGCACAATTCTCTGAAAATGTACTCATAGTTTTACTAAAAACAAATAATATTTATAAACCTAAAAAGTATACATTGTTGATAGGTCAACAACTGAGCGAAAAATTAACGTAAAAAAAAGAATGATTAAGGCAGGGGATTAAGTAGCAAGCAACTGCGTAATCAATGTGCAGCTGGCAAGGTGCGAATAGTTGGTCAAAATGTTGATTACTTAGGCGAACAACTGGTCAAGTGTCAAACACACTGAGCGAACAACGGGGGAAAAGAAGGGTAAGTCCCCGAGTGAGGCATCCTTCCGGCGAGCAACTTGTCACCCCGAAAAACAGCCAAGAAACTCCACTATTAAGCATTGTATTAGAGGTAAACAAGTGTCTTAACACTTGTCATTTATATAATGTACAATAACTTAGGAATAAACAAATATCTTAAAACTTGTTACTATGAAAATTAGAGTGGCTAAGATGGTGGCATCTCCTGCTGCTTAAGTTTGTATGAATACTCCATTGTATGAATAAAATTATAAGTTCCATAATACAAAAACATATCTACATGATGCCAAACTTCTCTTCTGCAATCCTTAGCACATTTTCTTGTCTTTGATCACTTGTTTGATGATCTTCTTAGCTCAAACAACCACTAAATCACTTAATTAAAGTAAGGCCATCAACAATTGGCGCTAGAAGAAGGGTTCGAACCTCCGTGTGTTGAAGAATTTCAAGTTGGTATTGGGGTATTTTGGCCAGAATCTGGGAAAGGTGGTCAGAATCTGGGAAAAGTTGCCAGAAACTAAGATTTTGTAACTTTTGTGACAACTATACACTATCCTAAGAGTATGTGGATACATGCATGTGTAAATTAGGGTTTGCAAACAACCACATTTACACATGCAAAGCTAGTTGCTCTTAGGAAAAGTTGTATGAAACTAAATCACTGTAATCCCTCACACATACCTAAACATTTGGAATGACAAGATCATTAAATGCTCCTAGTCGTAACCCTCCGACTAGGGTTTCATCCACAAGTGGACATACGAGAACTGTACGGGCAACTTCCTGCAAGAATGTCCAAGTTACCATTAACAATCTTCCTCCGGAGTTGGAAGCAATCGCCCAAAACCCTAAGGAACTTACAAACACGATAATTATGCTCTATTCTTTGTAAAAACAACAAGAGCAAGTTGGGCCATCAAATGCCAAAGAAACTCAAGCTCAGGGTGGCGAGCAGCGAAGTAAAATGGGGGAGGATAGGCAACCAGAGGAGGCGGACAGTGCGCAAGTGCACATGGGTAATGGAAAGGCTCATGTGAGTGAACGTCTGGGGAGCCGTGAAGAATCAACACCAAGTCGTGTCGAGGAGTCGAGCAAGAGCACATCTCGAACAAGTGCCTTGGAAAGATTAGGTACAAAGACCAAAGAAAAAATAAGAGAGCACTCACCGTGTGAAAGTTTGTCATGATCTAATGTTACAATTGGCCTAAAAAATAGAACACGATCACATAACATTCTACTTTAGCGGGTCTATGTTGAGTTTTGTGAGAGTTTCCTTCAATAATGACTTGAAAGAGATAGATACTTGAATCGCATTCATTCTGAAATTCCAGCAATGAATTAATAACAAAAATTATGAAGACACTTAACATTTGTTGGTGATCGGTTCTAATTGCGTGGACTAGTGGCTATTTTTAACCGGATTGGGGACCACCAAACAAGATCGTGTGATTGATTACTATCGTTGATAGTAAATACGAAAAATCAGATAATGAAATTATAAATACGAGTATTGAATTCATATTTATTTCGTGTGCGTGCATTTTTAGGTGTATGAGTGTGTGTATTGGAGTATTTATGAATTTGAACTTGTTTTTATTGAGAGAGAATAACTTATTTATACTAACCACCAAGTAGGTGGTGTACAAGACTCTTGGACTACCAAGCTCGCATGCTTAACATTTGTCCTTTTGACCACATTTGACCTTATCTAAGCTGAACCTTAGTTACAAAGTCTTTTTTTTTATCTTATCACGTCTTTGAAGTTGTTCGCCATTGTCTACGGGGTAACCCTACATTTGCATATCTTCTGTACTTATTGTTCGCCTTCTGGGTAGATGGCTTATAAGTTGTTCGCATGTTTAGTCTTCATGGGCCTGCTTGTGAATCTTTACATTCGGTGTTGTTTATCAGAATCCTATTCGTCATCATAAGCAAGTTGGCATCGTACACTCCTCAAATTGGTTATAACACCACCTTTGGTGATAGTTGTTCGTCATTAATGACTTGGCGAGGTGTTCATATTTGCCCCCGATCCCAAGGACCTGTTCGCCTACTCGATGTTCATCATACCCGTTGTTAGTCGTGGAATACACCATCTCTGTTAGTTTGTGCACCTCCCTTGATTTTTTTTTTGCTAGTCATTTTCAATGCAAATACTTTGCTTCGTAATCCTTACTTAGTCCTTCATACCTGTTCGCCGCACTAATATGGTTGTTCGCCTATCAACAACATTTACATGTATTATTAAAAATACATATACAGAAAAAAAAGAGGTTAAAAAACGAAAAATACCAAATTCTAAAAATCTAAAAAAAAAAAATACAGATATCCAAACAAAATGAACACCTACAGTTTTTTTTTTTTACAAATCGATTCAAAATCAAAGGCAATACTCAATGTCATATACCATAAAAATTAAGAAAATATATACAATTCAATAAATTTCATAACTAACACTTGAAAAACAGATCATTGCACGTTGATAACCACATAACATGCACTCATAGCCTCGTGTACTTTTTTTTAAAAGTAAGATTAAAAAGCGGCAAAAAGGAAAAAGAAATTATGATTAACTATAAAATTTTGACGACCAAAATATAGGAAGTTGTATTTTATGTGCCTCAAAAGAGACAGAGTTGACTAATTCATTAAAAAAATTAAGCAAACGATTAAATATATTTTTTCTTAATTATTGAATAATATAATTAAGCAAAGTTGACTAATTAATTTAAAAATTACACCACCATCATTAATTATTCTCATGTAACTTTAAAAAATATTTGAAATAAGTATTCCTTCATTTTTTTATATTATTTTTTGTGAAGTGACTAAATTATTTCAATGGTAATTCGGTATAAAAAACCTTCAAGTAATTAAATTACAATTAAATATTGTAAAATTATAATGGTATCTGAATTATTTGTTATACATGATATCTAATTCCATATTAAACGATTGACCTTTATTATAGTCAATAATAAAATAAAGAATATTAGACAAAATTATACACAATAAGCAATTAATTAATATTATAGTCGATAGTAAAATGATGAATCTAGACAAATTGAGGGAATATATTAGACGAAATTATATCAATAATTATACCGAATACCATTATTTATCCTCATATAACTATTGAAAATAATTGATATAATAATTCCGTAATTTTTTATATCTGATTGAGCAAAATTGAATAATTAATTTCAATAATCAGCTAATTAATTAAAAATCCTCTAAGTCACTAAATTACGAATTAAAGATTTTAATATTATATTCAATAATAAATTATGAATCTGGACAAATTAAGAGAATACATTAGATGAAATTATATACTCCCTCCGATTCAAAATGTTTGATGTTTTAGGATTTATTGTGAGAATTAAGAAGTGGTATATAATGACTATTATACCCTTATAATATATTGATTGAAAAAGAAATTTATGGAAGGTCAAGCAGTTTATTTATGGTGTAACATTATTAAAAGGTAAGAAAAATTATAAGTGATATTTTAGGGGGATTTAAATAGGGGCATAATAGGAAAATAAAGTGCAAAATACCCTAAAGCATCAAACATTTTGAATCGGAGGGAGTAGGATAATTATAACGAATATCATTAATTACTCTTATATCACTACCGAAAATAGTTGATACAATTAGTCCTTAATTTTTTATATCTAATTAAGTAAAGTTGACTCTTTTTATATCACAATTCTGTAATTAATTAATATTACGATCACTAGTAAAATGATGAATCTGGATAAATTAGATAAAATTATAATGAATAATTATACTTAATATCATTAGTTATCCTCATATATCTACAAAAAATAATTAAAAAATAATCCCTTAATTTTTTAAACCCAACTAAGAATGGTTGTCTAATTAATTTCAATAATCATGTAACTAGTTAAAAATGTTATGAGTCATTAAATTACAATTAAAGACTTTAATATTATATTCAATATTAAAATTATGAATCTGGATAAATTGAGATAATACATTAGATAAAACTTTTAGTGCAACTTGTAAGTCATAATACATAAATAAACAAAATCACTTTAATTGAATCGAGAGATGAAAATCAGTAGAAATAAAAAAATGGTACATTGTATTTCATTGATTTATATGATTTACATCAATTTCTCCAAAGAAAAGATATCACATATTGGTAAAATATATGACTACAAAAATACACACGATATTTTCTTATGGGCATAAAAATTTCTAAATTAATAAACATCAACATGTTGATACACAATATCCACGATAAGCAAGAAAGAGAACAAACTCTTAACCGAAAGAAGGTTTTGATTCAAACGTGCTGACAATCTGCAAAAAGTGTAACAGACAAATGAAGAACAACGACTCACATCTATATATCCAAAAATAAAAACAACGATAAATTAGACCGTAAATAAATTCACATAGAAAATATGGATGGAAATGCAGACATTTTACAAAAACAGAATCAGAGTGATGAAGATATACGATCATCCTCCTTTCCCCCATATTTACCAATTGGTGGACAGCACTGCGGGTCACAAGATGTTAACATTCATGTATGCCTTTGCCGGATACCATCAAATCCCCATGCATCCAGACGATCAAGAAAACACAGTATTTTATATGAATAAAAACTTGCTGTGTTGGAAAAGAATGCCATTCGGCCTCATCAACGCCGAAGCAACGTATCAGAGGTTGGTGAACAAGATGTTCGACGAACAAATCGGAGATACGGTAGAAGTCTATGTAGACGATATCGTAGTCAAGAGTCCCAAGAAAGAAGACCATATTCAGTATTTGACCCAAGTGTTCGACATTCTTCGACATTACAACATGAAGCTGAATCTGAAGAAGAGCAGCTTTGGAGTCCATTCTGGCAAGTTCCTGGGTCATCTTGTTAGTCAACGAGGGATTGAGGCCAATCCTACAAAATTCAAAGTTATTGTGGATATGCAACCACCACGTTCGTAAAAGAAGTGCAAAGGCTCACGGGATGCCTAGCAGCATTGAATCGATTCATATCTCGATCAGGAGACAAATGTCGTCCATTCTTCGAGGCCTTCAAGAAAGGAAAGTTCACGTGGACTAACAATTGTCAAAAGACATTCGACCAACTTAAGGACTACCTGGGAGATGTTAAAATTCTATCAAAACTCATCCAAGGAGAAAAGCTCTATCTATACCTGGCAGCGTCAGAAGTGGCAATCAGCTCCGTTCTGGTGCGGGAAGATGGCAAATTCCATCAACCAGTCTACTACGTCAGCCAAGCCTTACACGAAGCGGAGATCAAATACTCTCCAGCCGAAAAACTGGCGTACGCGCTTGTCATGAGTGTGAGAAAGTTACGACCATATTTCTTTGACCATCAAGTTGAAGTACTAACAACTTTCCCACTCAGACAAATTTTCCATCGCCCCGACACAGCCGACCGTCTACTAAAGTGGTCACTAGAGATTAGCCAATTCGGGTGACCTATGCTCCTCGAACAGCGATCAAAGGGCAAGCATTAGCCGACTTTATTATCGAACTAACTTTCCCACCAGATCCAACGAGAGGACTTGATCATCCCTGGCATCTCTATGTCGACAGATCTTTGACTAATGTAGCCTCGGGGGCAGGAGTAGTCCTGATAAGCCCTGACAGATAAGTGTTCACCTCGACAATCAGATTTGGTTTCATGGCTACCAACAACGAAGCTGAATATGAAGCTCTCATCGCTGGTCTCCACTTATTTCTTGCAGTAGGTGTCAGACGTTTACAAATATTTGGAGACTCACAACTGATTGTGAATCAAGTCTGAGGTGAATACGAAGCAAAAGACGACCACATGATCGAGTATCAGCGGATTGTTGCTCACCTAATGTCCCTACTGGATCAAGTTTTCATTGAACAAATTCCAAGGATAAGTAACACTCAGGCAGATGCTCTGGCCCGACTAGCAACAAGTGAAGGACCTGCAGAGTTGGCAGACATTATAATCACAAAGATGTACGACCCGTCAACAATAAGTTATAATGTCAACCAACTTGATGAACAAGCACGTGAAGAAGAGGATTGGAGAACAAACATAGTCAAATATTTGAAAAGTGGAGAAAAACCAAACAACTCTTTTGAAGCTGCCAAGCTAACAAAGCAGGCCGACAGATATACTCTGGTGGGCGAGCAGCTTTACAAATGGGGAATATCAATCCCACTTCTCAAATGTTTGCCTAGGGGGCAAAGATGAGCAATACTTGAAGAAATACATGCCGGAGTATGTGGAAACCACACTGGGGGGCAAGCCTTGGCGTACAAGACTATCAGACAAGACTATTATTGGCCGACTTTACGTCAGGACGCAATCAAGAAAGCAAAAACTTGTCATCAATGTCAAATTTTTGCCCCGAATATTCATACCCTGGCTCAACAGCTCGTATCAGTTTATAGCCCGTGGCCAATTGCAAGATGGGGGATGGACATTATTGGTCCTTTCCCAGCAGGAGTTGGAAATGTTCGATTTGTCGTCGTGGCAGTTGACTATTATACAAAATGGGCAGAAGCAGAGGCCATGGTAAAGATTACGCAACAGAAAATGATCAACTTCATTTAGAAGAACATTGTCTGTCATTTTGGGGTTCCACAAACCATTGTGACAGACAATGGTCCATAGTTTGATGGGAAAGAGTTGAGAGACTTCTGTACGAAGTGGGGGATCAAAAAATATTATTCTACACCCTATCATCCCCAATCAAATGGACAAGTCGAAGCTGTGAACAAGATTATTAAGCACACACTAAAAGTGCGGTTGGCGGAGAGCAAGAGTAGTTGGTCTGAAGAACTTCTGGAAGTCTTATGGGCATATAGAGTGTTTCTCCCAGGTCAAGCATCAGAAAAACACCTTTTGCAATGGCTTTCGGAACGGAAGCTATGATACCAATTGAACTAAAGACTAACACAATCAGGACGACCAACTTTGATGAGCAGACAAATAACTTGGCTCTAGCCACTGAAATGGATTTGCCCGAAGAAAAAAGATTAAGTGCCGAGCTAAAAAATGCTACCTATAAGCAGCGAGCAGAATGCTACTATAATTCCCATGTTAAAATCAGGGAATTCAGAGTTGGAGATTTGGTTCTAAGAAAGTTGTTCGCCCAATCTCCAGGTGTATTGGGACCAGCTTGGGAGGGCCCGTATCGTATAACGGAAAAATTCGTTAACGGTATATACGATATTGAAGATATGGAAGGCAAGTCGGCCCAATACTCTTGGAATGTTGTACATCTAAAGAAGTACTACCAATAAGTCGAACAAGTTCTTGATTGGGCGAACAAATGTCTTGGGGGGCAAGTGGAGAATGAACCAAAAAACTTGCCTAATTTTTTGAAATTTTTGCTAAGTATGGATTCAGAAGTTGTTCGACACATTGTATAAGCCTAGTGTTGTTTCATATCTCTTATTTTTTAGACAAAGTTGCTCAACAAAAATATTATAAGCGAGCATGTTTTGGTTAGTGTTCAAAGTTGTTCATCAGAATATATATGTTAGTGATGAACAGTCTTACAACACTTGTATTTTTTCTTTTAATTTTTCATAGTGTAAATATAGTTTTGTTCGTTGAAAGAAAAGTCCAAATCTCGAGGTATAAGTCCATTTTAAGGACCAAGGCCAATTAAAGGTTGTTCGTCTTTTAAGATAAGCAGAACCTAAGGCTAACCCCTTATTCTACTAAAAGGTAAAGTTCAAATCGAACAAAGCCCAATATTATATGTTATAGTTGCAAAAGCATTAAGCGAAAATGTAAAGGCAATTAACATACAAAAAGAAAATGAGCGAACAAAAGAAGACATTCATTGAATTAAAAAGGCTTTGAAGCCTAAAAAATAGTACAAGTGTAAAGTACTACAAAAAAACGAACAACTATTACAAAAGAAAGACAGAGCCTAAGTCCTAGATCTATTGCTGCTCGGCTGGAGGAAGATTGGAAGCTTGATCGCCAGAAGGGTCAACAATCATATCCCTAGCCATATCCTCGGCTGTTTTTTGCTCTTGCTCCCGGGCAATTTGCTCGTCATTAGCCACCTGCTCGTCATTGGCAGCTTGCTCGCCTTCATCGACTGGAACTGGAGGGCGAGTAACAATGATGCTAGGGTCAAGTTTATCAATCTTGACCCCTAACTCAACCATATCCCCCAGTTGGATTTCGATGTTGTTCGGCGGGGGGTAGTTCTCCACGAACTCAGTCAAGTCTTTACTGTTGGGAAAATGTATAAGACTTGTTTTGATTAGATGCCAACATGTCCCTCCTAAGTTGTGTTGTAAGTAAATTATTCAGTAGAGTTAATGTTTAGTTCAACAGTTCAAAGTGTTAAGAACTGGAGTACAGGTAGTAATAACTAGAGTGTATTTTAGTATGAAGTCTGCTGAGGATGAAATCTGCTGAAGATGAAGTCCGCTGAAGTGAAGTCCGCTGAAGACTAAGTGATCTGAGAAAGAAGTCTAAGTCTTGAATGTTTTCTAAGTACATTCTCACTAAGACTAAATCTATCAGTAGAGGACGAAGGTCCACTGATAAAGAAACTAACAAGTACATTGAATGCTAAACATATTTAAAGATGTTAGTTAATCCGGTTGGAATAAGGCAAAATGAATTTCAATGAAGCTTACAATAAATGAAGGAATAAGAAGGTTCTCTCAGAGGAGTTCCACCTTAAAGCAAGACAAGAATCTGGGCATACAGACTTAAGGTCCAATGAAAAGATGACACGTCAGTGTACTTTACTGACAGCCGACCTGCCCCAGCCTGACAAGTACCAAAAGTCTTTCACCTAGCAATCTACAGAAAGTTGGTGAACAGCATGGTTTTGCAGCCGTTTCTTGACAAGACTTAAAGCTTCGAATAGAGCCGTTTGAACCAATCAGATACAAGAAGACTTACTTGAGAAGATTCAAAATCCAACGGGAAGATTTTCAAGGAAGCCTATAAATACAGAAGGACGTGCACTTTTACAAGCATGGGAAACTCACAAGATCAAAGCTATCTCTACATTAATAATCATCTAGAAGCACTCGAAATTATCATTGTTTCCCAAGTGTTTCACAATTGTAGAGAGCCTAACAAACCTTCTGTAACCAAGCTTAAAGCTATATCCAAATCTTAGAAAGAGATAATCCAATCCTAAGCCTTGAGCTAAAACTTGTAAGGATTATTTCAAAATAGTTGGAACCAAAACCCTACTCAAAACCCTACTCAGTGTTTAGGTTGAGAGCTAGTGTTAAGTGGTGTTAGTAAGCTGATTGTTGTATCAGTCTGAAAGCTGGTTTGTTTTGGGAACTAGGACCTGGAATTTCCTAGTGATCAATCATCCTAAGAGAGGAGAAGTTGATCAGTGCACCTTGGCACTATAACACAAGGAATTCCAAGTGAAAGGAATTCTCCTGTTTGATCAGGCCAGTGGACGTAGGAGATTTATCTCTGAACCACTTTACATCTTGTGTACTTACATTCTGCTATTTCATAAGTGTGTGTTAATCTCAAGTTTATCAAAGTAAAACGAGTTTTCTAAAGGGCTCACTAATCCGCATCTGAAAGCTAATTAGATAGTAGTTCAACTGAAAGTCTTGTGCTTTCAGTGGAGGTATTATCTCAGTAAGCTTTCACACAATAACTCTCAGCAGACCTCAAGTCCACTGACGAGCTATTGTCTTAAGTAACCTGATAAGTTTAGAAGAAGTTTTAATTTGTAATCACAGGTGTATTCCCCCCCCCATACACCTGTTTACTCGTTTCGGGACCAACAATTGGTATCAGAGCAGTGGTTCAAAAGACCATTGTTCTAAGTATACCTTGTGCTTAAAGGTATTTTATTAAGGTCACCTGAATTGATCTTTTGATAAACTTGCTTTTATAATATGGCTGACAACACAGCTAGGGTTGCACCACCAGCAGAGAACAACATGGGAGTTAATCCCTTGAACCATATGTCTCATCACAAGCTTCCACAATTCTCAGTGGAAAACTATGATTTCTGGAAGATCAGAATGAGAGCTCATCTTGCCTGTGTGCATGATGAAATGTTAAGGGTTATTACTAAAGGTCCATTTGTGTTTATGACACCTAACCCTAGAACTACAGCTGAAACTATTGCAGATCCTAGAGAAGAATGGCCCAAAGATGAAGATAATTTCACTGCAGATGAGAGAAGGAGAAACAACCTCAACTTCATTGCCATGAACATTCTCTACACCACTATTCCAGATTCTGTAATGGGAAGAGTGATCCACTGCAAGACAGCAAAGGAACTATGGGACACTCTGGCTCTCATGTGTGAAGGAACTGACAAGATAAAAGAGAACAAGCTTTCAGTAGCTGTTCAAAAATATGAGCAGTTCACCATGGAGTCCACTGAGACCATAGACCAGCTTGATGGGAGGTTCACTGACATCATGAATGAGATAAACTCTCTGGGAAAGGTCTACACCAAAAGAGAAGTTGCCTTAAAGATCCTGAGAGGTCTAACCTCAAGATGGGATGTGTACTCTGTAATGATGCAGAATACCAAGGATCTATCCAGCATGTCTATGCAACAGGTATTCTCTGAACTTAAGGCTTATGAGTTTGATCTGAACAGGAAAAGGGCTCCTGATGAGACCTCAGCTGAGAAGGGAGTTGCCTTCAAAGCTAAGGAGTCTGAGCCAAAATCCCCAAAGCCTCAGAAGAGTACAAAGGCAAGCAAGTCTCAAAGCAAGGCTGAGATGCAGGAGGAACTCAGCCTCATGGCTAGAAGGTTTGAACAACTTAACAGCCGCTTTGGCAAATATAAGAGATTTTACAGGGATAATAGGGAAGGTAGAAGTTATCCACAAAAGACTACCAGAGAAGGAGAGAAAAGCTCATCTGAGCTGGAAAAGAAGAAGGAATACAAGAATTACACCAAGGCTGAAGGATCATCATCAAAGACCAGAGAGTCCACTGAGGAAAAGAATGATGATGCCAACAGGTGTTTTCAGTGCAAAAAGATTGGGCACTTTCAATATGACTGTCCTCAACTGAGCACAAAAGAAAGAAGAGAAAGGCAAGCCAAAAGAGACAGAAGATATGGAGAAAGGAAAGCCATGATGGCTGGGGATGTTGATGAAAACCTGGAGTCACCTGATGAACTGTTCTCTGACAGCAGTGAAGATGACATGTGCCTCATGGAAAGAGAAGAACCAGAGGTACAATCTAAACCATCCATTTCTCTAGAACACTCACCTGAGCTAAGCTCAGAGTCAACTGAGGAACTCAATCTTCAGTCCGCCTTGGAACAATTAATGATTGATTTCTCAAGGTTGCAAGAAGCAAGTTTATGTCTTCAAGATGATGAACAGGATAGCAAGACATGGACTGGTAGAAGGAATGCCAAATGAAGTTTACAACAAAGAACATATCTGTAAAGCCTGTCAGGAGGGGAAGCAAGTAAAGGCATCTTTCAAAAGCAAAGTAGCAACCTCTACTGACAGAGTACTTCAACTATTACATATGGATCTTTTTGGTCCAGTAACCCCTGTAAGTATCAATGGGAGAAAATATACACTTGTTGTTGTAGATGACTTCTCCAGGTACACATGGGTGATATTCCTTGCAAGCAAAAAGGAGACTCAACTGAGACTGCCAGAGCTCCTGAAGAAAGTTAGCAATGAAAAGAGCCTGAACATTGTAAAGATAAGATCAGATAAGGGCACTGAATTCATAAATTCTATTATATCTGATTATTGCAAAGAATTAGGTATTTTTCATGAGACATCAGCTGCAAGAACTCCACAACAAAATGGAGTAGCTGAAAGAAGAAATAGGACTCTCAAGGAGGCAGCAAGGACAATGTTAGCTGAAGCTCAGGTTCCTAAAAGATTCTGGGCTGAAGCTATTAATACTGCCTGCCACACTCAAAACAGATCCATGGTAACCAAACATCAAGGAAAAACTCCATATGAGTTATGGAAGGGCAGAAAGCCACAGGTATCTTACTTTCATATTTTTGGTTGCAAGTGTTTCATTCACAACAATGGGAAAACTCAACTGAAAGCTTTTGATAGCAAAGCTGATGAAGGAATTTTCTTAGGATATTCCCAAATCAGTAGAGCTTTCAGAGTTTACAACTGTAGAACTCTTGTTGTGGAAGAAACACCTCATGTGGTATTTGATGAGTCTACCTTTGAGTCCAGAAGTACGGAGAATGAGGATGTGATAAGCAAAAGGCTAACTAGACTGAGTATCAAATCAAAAGGATATCCTGAGAATTGTGTTGATACATTCATCCCAACTTGGGACAACCTCAATGATCAACAATTCAAAGAGGACACTCAAAATCAGACCACTCCTCAAAGCTCACCTGAGAGCCCTCCTGAAGATGTAACTGAACTGATGAACACCATCCCAGTTCAAGAGGTAACCAATGTCAATGAAGATGTGGTCACAGCTGAGACATTCACTGAAACCATCATTCAAGGGGGAACCAATGAAATTACCATTGAGAATGAAAATACCTTGAATGATGACTCAGGACTTCAACCCTCTGTCTTATTTCCTGAATTCGATTTCATTCCAATATCTAGTGACTCAACTTCAGAAGAGTTAAACTCTACTGAAGGGCATCAGCCTAGGAGAACTTGGCTCTCAGATCACCCTGTTGAGCAAATCCTAGGTGATCCTACCTCAGGAGTCAAAACTAGAAGTTTTCATGGTGAAAGTGCTTTGTTTTGTTGTTTCTTATCAAACCAGGAACCAAGTTCCATAGCAGAAGCACTTCAAGATTCCAACTGGATTATTGCCATGCAAGAAGAGCTCAACCAGTTCACAAGGAATCAAGTATGGGAGTTGGTGGACAGACCATATCACTGCAATGTGATAGGAACCAAGTGGGTATTCAAGAACAAGAAGGATGAGAATGATATCATAGTCAGAAACAAGGCCAGGCTAGTTGCAAAGGGCTACTCTCAAGTTGAAGGATTTGACTATGATGAAACTTTTGCTCCAGTAGCCAGATTGGAGGCAATAAGGTTATTTCTTGCATATGCTGCTCACAAGAAATTCAAGGTGTACCAGATGGATGTTAAAAGTGCCTTCTTGAATGGAGTACTCAATGAAGAAGTCTATGTGGAGCAACCCCCAGCTTTTGAAGAAAGTCACAAAGTATATAGACTGAGGAAAGCTCTATATGGACTGAAACAGGCTCCAAGAGCTTGGTATGATACTTTGTCACAATTCCTTTTGGATCATGGTTTTATCAAAGGGAGAGTTGATAGAACACTTTTCAGAATCACAAAAGGAGAGGACACATTGCTGGTTCAAATTTATGTGGATGATATCATTTTTGGATGTCCTAACCAAGTCCTCTGTGAGAAATTTTCTCAACTGATGAAGGGAAAGTTTGAGATGTCTATGATGGGAGAAATGAATTTCTTCCTAGGACTTCAAGTCAAGCAATCCACTGAAGGAATCTTCATCAACCAAGCCAAATACACAAGGGAGCTGATCAACAAGTTTGGATGCCAGACCAGCAAGGTTGCAAGAGTTCCACTCAACACCAACACCAAAATGGAACCAGATGAGGATGGAGAATCAGTAGACCAGACTTCCTACAGAGCCATTATTGGATCTCTACTGTATCTCATAGCAAGCAGGCCTGATATCACATTTGCAGTTGACATTTGTGCTAGATATCAAGCAAATCCCAAGAAAAGTCATCTGGAAGCTGCCAAGAGGATTCTAAAATATCTTAAGGGTACTGTGAATATGGGATTGTGGTATCCCTCAGATGACAATCTAGAACTCACAGGATACTCAGATGCTGACTATGGAGGATGCAGAATTGATAGAAAATCAACCTCAGGCACTTGTCAATTCTTGGGAAGTAAACTGATTTCTTGGTTTTCCAAGAAACAAAATTCAGTAGCCACAAGCACTACTGAAGCTGAGTATATGGCAGCTGGAAGTTGTTGTGCTCAAATTCTTTGGCTAAGACAACAACTGAGAGATTACAACATCTTTGCCAATGAAGTCCCTATTTTCTGTGACAACAATAGTGCAATTGCTATTTCAGAAAATCCAGTTCTCCACACAAGATGCAAACATGTGGATATAAGGCATCACTTCATCAGAGATCATGTGGAGAAGAAGGACATCAAAATGCTCAAAATCCACACTGACAAGCAGAAGGCAGATATCTTCACTAAACCTTTGGCTGAAGCAAGGTTTCAAGAGTTGTCAGTGGAGCTTGGACTCCTAGATCCAGGAGAGTAAATAAAGGATTGAATCTCAGAAGAGTTACCTTCAACTCAGTTGGTATCTCAGAAGAGTTCATATTCAGTAGAGGATCCTTCTCAGATGAAGCTCCTCATCTCAGAAGAGATTTGAATATCAGACGAGGTCAAACCTCAGTGGAGGTCAAAAGCTTGTTACTTATATTATTTCAAATTTAAAGCCTCTTAGTTTTTAAAGAATATATTTGGTTTCAAAATCTTACTAATGAGTGCTTTCTGGGAAATTAAATCTCTTTCCACTGTTCCGAAGAGATTTTGGTATGGCAAGCATTTAATGCGCGTGGTACAAGTCAGACATGCTTTTTCAATTACCTATCTCACGCGCCCTAAAAGCCGGTTGATATGACCTTCCGACTACCAACTTTTTCAATCCATACCATTCATTTTAGGCGGTTCTTTTCTAACCGTCAAGATTTCTTAAAAACTCCCCACAAAACCTTGCAACTACCCACGATCTCAAACACGATCAATCTCAGGCGTTGATCTCTTTGTTCAATCTCACCATCCATTTCTCATATAAAAACCCCAAACGTTCACTCGTAAACCTTTTCGAACACATCTTCTAGCAAACACTTACTATCCCTTCAATCTTTTTTCTGCAAACTTTACTCAAAATCATGGCCAGAATTAACCGAGGGTTTTTGAACAACAAAGAAAATTTCTGGTACGAACCAATAATCCTTTTCAATAACCCAGAAATTGAAACAAAACCAGAGTTCTCTCACATCAAGGAGGCCTTGGAAATGGTCAAAGCCGCTGGCTTAGAAAAATTTCTATCAGTACATCCGGAGTACTGCTATGATAGATAAGTTCTTGAATTTTTCTACAACATCTCCAACTCAGACTCGAGAATCAAATCGTGTCTATTTGTACAAAGGAAGAAGAAGGTGATAAGAGACGATATGGAGGTTGTTGAGCACCAGAGAATAAGGAAGGAGATTAGGATAAGTGGAGATGATCTGAAGGAGTTATTTGAACTCTCATCTGAAGGCCCAAATCCAGATACTTGCATCTTGGATAAGGAGGAGGAATGGGTCTACACCATCATGGAGAAGAAAGGGAAATACAGTCCCACGATGAACAGAAGCCTACTATTACCAGCATACAATGTCCTCTGTGAGATTGTTGGTAAATGTATCTTGGGAAACCAAGGAAGTACTGAGCAAGTAAGCAAGCCGAAGCTAAGATTGATGAAGGCAATTATTGAGAGCAAGGAGAAGCCATACGATTGGCAGCAGTTCTTTTTTAGAACTTTGAACAGGGAACACTCAAAATTTCAGGCTGACAAAACTCCCCAGTTGGCAAGTAAGCTGAATTTTGCCACTAAAATTTCTTATTTAATTGAGAATGTGGATGTGGGAGTAGACTGGTTAAAGGAGAGGAAATGGAGTAACTTGAAGACCTTATTCAAGTCGGGAAAAACTCTGAAAACAAGAATGCTCAAGCCTGCTGAGGAAAGCCCAGAGGCAGTTGAGGAAGAAGAGGCCAACCCCACTGAAGGGAAGAAGACCAAGCTCAAAAGGAGGCTGGTCAAATTAAGTGACAAGATGGCTCAGCACAAGGAGGCCGAGGCAGTGAAAGCCTCTAAGAAGGAAAGAAGGAGGTCATCTGAGGCAGAGCAGGAGAGTGCCTCAAAGAAAGTCAGGATCACCAACTCAACTGATGAATCTTCATCAGGTAACCCTGACTCATCTCCCAACATCATATCTACTGAGTCTGACTCAGATGTCCCTGCACCTACCCCCATCAAACCTAAAATCACTAAACCTCGCACCCCTGCCGCCAAAACCAAACGCATCTCCAAAATAACTCACACTCAAACCCCCACTGATGGCTCTCAAAAGCCAGCAAGTGGATCCCAAACTGAAACCCCCACTGAACCCATCTCCACCCCAACTGAAACCACCCCATCAAACCCTACTGAACCCATTCCCTCAACCCCATCTGAACCCGTATCATTCACCCCCACTGACCAAAACCCAACCTCACCTGACACTCAAACCTCATCTGAGTTGAACCCTCCTGAAATTCATCCAACTCAACTGGAGTCTATCCCAGAAAAACCAACAGAAAGCAGATCCCCTACCCCTTCCCTTCCTTCAGACGATGAAGAAGAGTACTCTTTCCTTGATACTCTCAAGGATGAAGTTGCATACTCTTTAGAGTCTAAGTACCCTGAGCTTGATGGGTACCCAACCCTGAAAGCTTTATTCTTGAGGCTGAGACTCCTTGTCCAGCTCAAAGATAGGAGGCTAGGAGAAATTCTACTGGCAGTCAAAGGCAGCAATGCTGATGATTGGAAGAAGGAGGAGATGGAGGTGTTGCAGTTTGCAGGGATGACCAAAACCAGACTTCTCTGTGATGAGAAAATTTTTGAGAGTCTGGTGATGGAGAAGTTAGCTGAGGCTAAGAATGCAACTGAGGAAGAGAAGGCTGATGTTGGTGAGCAAGAGAAATCAACTGAGGTGTTAGCTGAAGGAGAGGAGGTGAAGGAGAAAAAGGGAGAGAAGGAAGAAATTATACAAGGAGGAGGGACCTCACCAAGGCAAGGTGATGGTGAGGTAGCCAATGATGTATCCAAGGCAAGGGATACTGAGGCTCAAAATTTGCCACAGGAGAGTCCAGTAGAGGCGTCTACTGAGATTCTCCCACAACAGCCCTCAGTGGTGACTTTAGAGTCAACTGAGGTGTCTGGAATCGAAGGAGTTGAAAAAGAGAAAGAAAAAATTGAGGGTGGTGAGAAAGATGTTGAAATCACTGGAGTTGTGAGAGGTCAAATAAAAGCAATCATCCCTGTAAAGGGTGAATTGGCTGAAAGAAATATAGTTGAAAAGAAGAGTGATGAGAGAAGTAAGATGAGTGAGGAGGAGGGAGTTCCAATGGAGTTAGAAGTTTCAGGTGACTTAGGTGGTGAGATTGAGGGAGGAAAAACTAACACTGTCTTAAATGCAGGTACTCAAACTGATGAGATCCCCCCAGTCCAGGTCAACCTAACTCCCCTGAAGGATGCAGTGCTTAAACTCCAACATGAAAGAATCCCTGCTCTTGAAACTCAGCTGAGAGATGTCCAAGAAGTTGTCCAAGAGGAGGTGGACGAAATGGTCATCCTCTCAGATCACATTGACGAACTCATGGAGTCCACAACTACATCACTCCAGAATCTCACACTTAAAATTGACGACTCTCAGCAGATGGTGATTGATGTAGTTGAGGGGCAAAGTGTGCTAGTCATTGAAGCCCTGAAGAAGCTGGAGGAAACTGAAGAAGAGGCCAGAGCCAAATTCCTCAAAGACTCAGTAGAGAACGTTTCCATCAACCTGAAGTCATCAGTGGAGGCCTTCTCAACTGACCTTCTTGGAAAGGTTGAAGGATTATGGAACTCGAAGATGTCTGAATTCGAGGCCAAGCATGCTGAGCTGGGAGCCAAACTGGGAGAGGTACTAAAGAAGGCAGCTGAGGATTTCCCAACTCAAGAGAAGACTGATGTGCTTATCAATGAAAAGCTTGCGCAGTTTGTTCAATTTGGGCAGACTGCTGGGGCTACTTTAGAAAGGCTTGAGGATGAGGTAGATCACTGCTCAACTGAGTTGAAGGCATTGGCACATGATCAACTAAAGCTCAACATCACAGTGGCTGAGTGTATGATTAATGCCGGAAAGGGGGAAAAGAGGATAAGTGCGAAGGACATGAAGGCTGATCACAAAAATAAAATGAACATTATCCTTGAAACCCCTGATTTCGAAAAAGGCCAACAAGTGAAGAGCACCCTGAAGAAAGTTGATGCTGAGGCCCAGAGGCTGGTTGGAGAAAAGAAAGGCAAGGAGACATCATCAGAAGACCTTTCAAAGTTCAAAGAAGCTCATCTGAAAGAGAAGGAAGAGAGAGCTGCAAAGAAGGGGGAACCTGCAAAGAGGAAGGCATCTGAAACTCTCTCAGCAGAGGTTGCTAAAAAGACAAGAACCTCAGGGAGGTTGACAGCTAAGTCCACAACCTCTACTGATGAAGTTCAGGTACTTCCTATTCTCAACCCTGAACCCTTATCTTCTGAACCTCCCAAGTCTGCACCCACCAAAGTCACAGAGCTCGCTGAGCTAATTAAAGAGGCTGGAGGTATGAATGAGAGAGCAAGGAAGCTAACAGCCCAGCAGCAGGAGAGGAGAGATAAGGTGGTTGATAAGATAGAGACCATTGCAGAGCTGGCTGAGAGGAAAAGAAAGGAGAGGCTAGCCACATTTGATAAAACTACTTCTAAGAAGTTCAGAAGTGGTTATCTTAAGTGGGCTGCCAAACTGAAGAAAGACAAGATCACACCTTCTCAAAACAGATTCCCTCACCATGATGTCTGGGTTCCTAAGAAGCTCAATGATGCTTGGGAGACTGCAAAAAGGGAATTCGTTTATTCCTTTTATGTCAGTGGAGAGTTAGGAAGGGACAACGCACAAGAAGTCTTCAACTCATGGTTGTTTGATGCCTATCCCAAACTCTATCCTGAGATCAGTGGTGCTTGGAATGATGCCTTCCCTGATCATGCTCTGAAGGCCCCTGATCCAATCACCTACTGGCCTCCTCAAGATGCAACAGGAGCTGTTGATAGAGAAAGGATCACTGAAGAGTGGACATCTTTATGTGAGCATCTTGGTCTCAAAGGACATTCGAAGGAAATGATGGAAAGGAAGAATGAGCTGAAGATCAGAGTCTTCAAACAATATGGACTTGAACCTCTTTTTGAGTCCATCTGAGAAAGTTGTATCTTTTGCTGGGCATTTGTTTATAAGTCCCAGGTGTGTTTAGTTTCAAACTTTTTGAGAGTTGACTTCATGTAATTTGTACTTCATTATTTTTCAATGAAATGAACTCTGCTGATGTTTGCCCAAGATAATATCTCATTATCATTTAGGCTTATGTACTTGAATGTTTTGCTTACAAAATCTGTGAACTTTGAATGTCATTTGAAGAACCTCATCTGGAAGAAGATATGTAATAAGATAGGTTCCGGCATAATCAAAAAGGGGTAAATTGTTGGGAAAATGTATAAGACTTGTTTTGATTAGATGCCAACATGTCCCTCCTAAGTTGTGTTGTAAGTAAATTATTCAGTAGAGTTAATGTTTAGTTCAACAGGTCAAAGTGTTAAGAACTGGAGTACAGTTAGTAATAACTAGAGTGTATTTTAGTATGAAGTCTGCTGAGGATGAAATCTGCTGAAGATGAAGTCCGCTGAAGTGAAGTCCGCTGAAGACTAAGTGATCTGAGAAAGAAGTCTAAGTCTTGAATGTTTTCTAAGTACATTCTCACTAAGACTAAATCTATCAGTAGAGGACGAAGGTCCACTGATAAAGAAACTAACAAGTACATTGAATGCTAAACATATTTAAAGCTGTTAGTTAATCCGGTTGGAACAAGGCAAAATGAATTTCAATGAAGCTTACAATAAATGAAGGAATAAGAAGGTTCTCTCAGAGGAGTTCCACCTTAAAGCAAGACAAGAATCTGGGCATACAGACTTAAGGTCCAATGAAAAGATGACACGTCAGTGTACTTTACTGACAGCCGACCTGCCCCAGCCTGACAAGTACCAAAAGTCTTTCACCTAGCAATCTACAGAAAGTTGGTGAACAGCATAGTTTTGCAGCCGTTTCTTGACAAGACTTAAAGCTTCGAATAGAGCCGTTTGAACCAATCAGATACAAGAAGACTTACTTGAGAAGATTCAAAATCCAACGGGAAGATTTTCAAGGAAGCCTATAAATACAGAAGGACGTGCACTTTTACAAGCACGGGAAACTCACAAGATCAAAGCTATCTCTACATTAATAATCATCTAGAAGCACTCGAAATTATCATTGTTTCCCAAGTGTTTCACAATTGTAGAGAGCCTAACAAACCTTCTGTAACCAAGCTTAAAGCTATATCCAAATCTTAGAAAGAGATAATCCAATCCTAAGCCTTGAGCTAAAACTTGTAAGGATTATCTCAAAATAGTTGGAACCAAAACCCTACTCAAAACCCTACTCAGTGTTTAGGTTGAGAGCTAGTGTTAAGTGGTGTTAGTAAGCTGATTGTTGTATCAGTCTGAAAGCTGGTTTGTTTTGGGAACTAGGACCTGGAATTTCCTAGTGATCAATCATCCTAAGAGAGGAGAAGTTGATCAGTGCACCTTGGCACTATAACACAAGGAATTCCAAGTGAAAGGAATTCTCCTGTTTGATCAGGCCAGTGGACGTAGGAGATTTATCTCTGAACCACTTTACATCTTGTGTACTTACATTCTGCTATTTCATAAGTGTGTGTTAATCTCAAGTTTATCAAAGTAAAATGAGTTTTCTAAAGGGCTCACTAATCCGCATCTGAAAGCTAATTAGATAGTAGTTCAACTGAAAGTCTTGTGCTTTCAGTGGAGGTATTATCTCAGTAAGCTTTCACAGAATAACTCTCAGCAGACCTCAAGTCCACTGACGAGCTATTGTCTTAAGTAACCTGATAAGTTTAGAAGAAGTTTTAATTTGTAATCACAGGTGTATTCCCCCCCCCATACACCTGTTTACTCGTTTCGGGACCAACATTTACCCATCTCCTCTACCATGTTTTTGTAATCATACGCATCGGCCAGACGAATGCAGTCGGCGTAAGTGCAGATATATCCCAAATTGGAGATGGGGGCGGACTGGTACTTGTAGCTCGGCTTCCAGTTGTTCACGGGTGAAGGTGTTGACCTCCACCTCCCTGAGGCGGGCATTTTCTGCTTCAAGCTCCGCAATTCTTTGTTCGGCCGCGGACAGCTTCTTCCCTTCCTTGCCGAGCAAAGCATCCTTGCATTTCAGCTGGCGGACAGACCTTGAATGTCCTCAAGGTGTTTCTTTTCAGCATCAAGAGAGATGGAGATTTGATTGTTCAAGCGAGCAAGTTTTGCTTCGTAGTTATTGATCAGGCCGTCCTTCTCTTCTATAAGCTGCCGAGCAGTACTTGTGTATCGGCGAACAGCTTCTTCTTGATCGGCCAGCTGAGCCATCGTCTTTTGCGCAGTAACAAGGCCGTTGGCATGATGCATCATAGAAAGATGGAAGTTATCAGCCAGGCCTTGCATGGAGATAGTTTTCTCCTTAGGTCTCGTCCAGGCCCGGGCGACCAACTCTATCGCCCTGCGAACATGGTCGCCTGGGATCTCCCTTATGTTAACGGGAGTTTTGGAACAGGCGTATTGGTGGACAGCATTTGCTCGCCTTGGATGGTCTTCAGGCCGATACCTGCGAACAAGAAAGTACCCTACACTTAGAGAAATTTGTAAAAGAAGAATGAATTTTGTTCGGCAGAGAGGGATGAATACTTACTAGTAAAATTTGCGATCATCCCAACCGAGAATAGTGATGTCCTCTGGGCCTTGGGATGGGGTGATATCCTTTCCGGCTTTGCCCGTCCTATCAGTAGGCTCGACTGAGGAGCGGCGAGTAGTTTCTTCTTCGGGGCGAGCAAGATTCTTGCTCACTTTCTCCTTCCCCTTATTGCCAGTTGGGACGTCTTGCGCCACGGGAGTCCCGTCAGCCCGTTTTAATCATTTTTCCCCATAAGGGGGGGTAGGGGAAGGAGGTGTTGGTCGAGCATGACCAGAGGGGGAAACCTTGGCCCCCTCAGGCTTGTTCGTCATCGCGAGTACTTTGGAAGGGGGGTCCCCCTTTATCTTCCTCCCTTTGGGCGGAGGCATCTCGTGCACCCTCTGTTCGAGAAGACCAAAGCAGGAGGGAACTGCTACTGTAACTTGCTCGGCTAAAAAAAAAGTTAGACAATGAAATGGGCGAACAAGTTTTCATCCCTCCTGGACGAACAGATAAACTTATGAGTGTTAGTAAAAATCCATACCTGGGGGCACCTCAACTCTGGCCTCGAGGTGATGAGGGTATGTGAGAAGGCGAGCAGCTTTTTGGCACTTCTCCTCGCTCAAGTACTGAATGGTCCTATCAGCTCTATTTCGCAAGCCGACCAAACAGGAGGTAAAAAGAAATTCAGAGCCAATCTCCTCATCCTCTGTGTTCCACTTGAGTAATCGAGGGCCTGCGAACAAATAAGAAAAGTTAAATTAGAACAACACAGCTCAAAGACGGACAGAGATAAACTTACGTCTAAATTTTCCATAAGAAGCGGGAGAGTTTATCCGCCCAATGCCACCGTGTGGACCAGAAGATGCTCGTCAATCACCCCCAATGAAGAAGAAGTGTTGCTTCCAGTAGCGGATCTTGTTCGGCACCCCTTCTACCATCTTCAGCCCAGTCCGAGCCTTGAGGTAGTAATATCCTTCCTCTCCGATGGGGCACTTGATGATAGTCATAAGATAATTGATCTCCTCCGCGGTGATGCGATCAATGTACCCTTCTAAAGCGAACAAGTACATCGAACACAGCAGATTCATCCACCCAATTGGCATAATCTGGGTAATGGCGAGGTTGGTCGCCTCGAGAAAGTGACCAACAACTGGAGGCAAAGGCATCTTCAAACCGGCGATCAACGTGTCAATATTGATCACCGTGCATCCTGGAGGTGGGCAATCAGCTCTCTCCTTTCTCTTGGGGGCACATATATGGATGTCGTAAGGAATCTTGTAGGTCTTCCGAATCAAGTCAAGATCATCCTCGAGAACAACACTTTTGATCTTGCTCGCCTGTTCGCATACTCCTCCGCATATGCTCACCATTCGAAGGGGAGAGCAACTCCAGATGGGATCTCATTTTCCAACATTTTGGATGCGGAAAGCCTATCCCCTCCAAGAACTCACGAGTGAGTTCGTCGAATTCAGGGTCCTCCGATTTGGAACTGGACGAGGAACCCTCGTCAGAATCCCTGTTCGCAACAGCTACAACCTCTCTCCCAGATGGGCGAGCACCCGTGTCCTCCACCGATCGAACAACTGAATCAACATTGGGGTTTGATGCCGAGAAAACATTAAACGGGGGTTGATTTTCGTATGTCACAATGGGAAAAGGAGGATCAAGGGTTTCTTCAGATTTGTTGCTCGACTGCGAAAACATAGGAAATTGAGGAGAAGAATGGATGCAAAAATGCGGACGGCGGCGATGTTTGGAGAAGACGGTGGTGCTAACTTCCACACGACAGCGATGGGGGATTTTTTTAGGGAAAAAGAGAACTGTAAGGAAGAATTAAGTGATAGGGACAAAAATACTACCTGGGAATCAAATTGAAGACCCGAAATCAAAGTAATCGCCGGAGAAAGACTTGAAATCACCGGAGGAAACTTGGAGATGACGGAGCACTGTAGCAAGAAGGAAATAAGTGGGAAAATTTTGATTTCCCACTTCTATTTATACCCCAAGGAAAAACGGGATACGGAGTATAACTTCCCACAAAATATGGACTTAATTGAAGAAAAACGGGGTCTTTTTCAAATAATATTAAAAATCTGAGGACTGGTGCGTAAATATTAAGGGCGCGTAACCTAGGGAACGATCGCGCTTGGGCTGCACGCAATCATGCCGCCCACGTCATCCTTGGATACTCCCCCAGATCTTGGGAAGACTAAACGTCAGCCTTGAAGTTGTTCGTCATAGTTAAGGATGTTCGTCCACATCCCTACCAATTAAATATCCTAACTATAGTTGCTCGCCGCAAAGTTGCTAGGCTAAGGCAACATTTAGTCAGGATAGGGGGCAATTGTTGATAGGCGAACATCAATCATATTTATGCGAACAAACATCAGGGACTTAACAAAGAAAACCAAGGTTGGGGTGCATACATCAATCCGAGAGATGTATGAAATGGCGAACAACTCCGTCGACGAACAACTTATTGGCGAACAGGTTTTAAGACCCGTTACCAGATGAATATTCAGCCTGATCTCTAGTAACGAGCAACTTTACCAAAAGGTGGTGTATCTACTAACCTGAGAGAGGCATATAGGCGAACAAGGAACCAAGATTCCAAAGCTCATCATTGCAAGAAATGTAGGCGAACAACTTTGATACCATACTTTCATAAAGCGAACAACTCTGATTGAAAGATCCTTCTGGACAAATAAAGCTGACCTGGACGAACAATAATGAGTCCGAGATAAGACCAAAGGAAACTTTGTAACTAAGATTCAGCTTAGATAAGGTCAAACAAGGTCAAAGGACACTTGTCTAGCATGCAAGCTAGGAAGTCCAAGAGTCTTGGACACCTCCTGCTTGCTAGTCTCTATAATTATTTGTTCTCCAGCTATGAAATACAAGTTCAAATTCACAAATATTCCAAAAAACACACACACAAACACACCTAAATGTACACATACACGAAATAAATACGATTTTGACTTTTATATTTACAATCTTACGATCCTAAGCTTCGATTTATCATTTACGGTGATAATCAATCACACGTTCTTGTTTGGTGGTCCCAAACCGAACTAAACAGTCACTAATCTATCCGATTAAATTTGATCACCAACAATTATCTATGAGTGGTTTGAAGATGTGGTAACCATAGTTTGTTTAACCGATCTCCATGAGATTGCAGTACCACCACAGAGAAAAAACGTAACCAGACTGAGATATGACATTGTGGGGATCAGACAAATAACCAACATCTGCGTAACCTACCAAGGTCTCTAGGGTAAAACAATCCAAGAACTTGAGACCCTTGGAGATACCGTAGAGTATACTTAACACCATTCCAATGTCTCCTTATAGGAGAAGCGTTGTATCTCGCAAGTAGATTAACTGCAAATGCAATGTCCGGTCTAGTGCAGTTTGCGAGATAAAATAATGCACCAACAACGCTAAGATAAGGAACTTCTGGTCCCAGAATTTCTTCTGTATCTTCTCTTGGTCTAAATGGGTCCTTATCTGCTTGAGGGATCGGACAATCATAGGTGTGCTGAGTGGATGAGATTTATCCATGTGAAATCTCTCCAATACCTTTTTCACGTAGGTTGACTGGTGTATAAGAATTCCTTCAGGGAGATGCTCGATCTGTAGGTCGAGGCAATACTTGGTTTTGCCCAAGATTTTCATTTCGAATTCAGCTTTCAAGATTGAACTGACTTCTTCAATCTCTTTGCATGTTCCGATTATGTTTAGATCATCAACATATACGGATATGATGCAAAAACCACTTTGTGATTTCTTTATAAATACGCAGGGGAAATCTATATTGTTTGTGTATCCCTTCTTCTGGAGGAATTTTAAATCCATCAGGGATTTTCATATAGATATCGGCATCTAGTGATCTGTATAAATATGCGGTTACAACGTCCATCAATCTCATCTGGAGATTTAATTTAACTGTCAAAGATATCGGGTAGGGAAACATTATTCTGTCCATTACAGGAGAATAGGTTTGATCAAAATCAATACTGGGTCTCTGCGAAAACCATTGAGCTACTAGCCTCGCTTTGTATCTCTCCACAGTATTGTCTTCATTTCATTTTTGTACAAAAACCCATTTATACCCTAAAACGATAACGTACGCGGGTGTACGAACGATATAGCCAAATACTTTTCTTTTATTTAGCGAGACGAGCTCTACTTCAATTACCTCTTTCCATTTCACCCAATCTGAGCGCTTCCGGCACTCAGCTATTAATTTGGGTTCTGGATCCAGATCGTTATTTATAATGGAAAGAGCAATTGTCGCTGCAAATGTATAATCGACGATAGTAATATTTCTATTATAAGTTTCTCATGTATCTATGAAATTCATAGAGATTTCAACATTTATATCAACCAGGCCTTCTTCATTTCCCAGTGTATCTAGGTCTGTCGTTCCGCAGTCCTAGTGCACTGAATATTTTGGGCACGTGCTTCATTACTAGGACACTCGTCTTCTAGACGAATATCTTCTGGAGATTTTAAGTTTGACTGACTAGTTTTGCTAGCTTTTACTCTAGGTGTGCTAGCATCTTTTACAGGTCCTTTACGCTTCTGGCGTATGGGGGCATGTATACTTGTTTTTATTGGGACCTCAACCCTTTGTGATGCATTTACTGCAGGTATATGCAATTTAGTCACACCTATATGGTCAGTAAACGCGTATGGCAGATTGTTTGCTAAATGTTGCAAGTTAATGATCTTCTGAACTTCCAATTCAGATTGACTAGTGTGTGGATTTAGATACTGAAGATCACTTACGTTCCACGTAAGTTCCCGATATTTATTCAATTTTGAATTTAAATCTCCCCCTAATACCAGGAAGTGATCTTCATCAAATGTGCAGTCAGCGAACCGAGCCGTTAATTGATCCCCGGACAAAGGTTCTAGGTATCTCAAGATGGATGGAGAGTCAAATCCAATGTATATACCTAGTTTTCTTTGTGGGCCCATAGGAGTACGCTTCGGTAATATTATTGGAACATACACGGATACACCGCACATAGAAATATATATATATAGATGGGAAAAATGTTAGGTTCTTTCCCACACACTAGCTGTAGGAGGGTTGATCATTATATGCAGTTGGACGGATGTATGAAATGTGATGCATGTTGGACTGCATCCCCCCAGCATGAGGTGGGTAAGTTTGAGTTCATCAGTAATGGTCTAGCGATTAATTTGATTTGTTTTATTAGCGCCTCAGCTAGACCATTTTGGGTGTGGACGTAAGGGACCGAATGTTCCACTTTAATTCCCAGTGCCATATAGTAATCAGTAAAGGCTTTTGAGGTAAACTCAACAACATTATCCATACGAATTGATTTTATTAGATAATCTGGGAACTGAGCTCGAAGCTCAATAGTTTTCACAATAGGCTTGGGAAAGACTTGATTGTAGGTGGACAACAAACATGCATAAGTCCACCGAGTGGAGGCATCAATTAAGACCATGAAATATCAAAATGGTCCTGATGTTGGTGAATCGGTCCACAAATATCTCCATGAATCCATTCAAGGAGAACTGGAGATTCAAGTCTCACCTTAGTGCGCGATGGCCGCACTGTTAACTTTACCCTTTGAACATGTATCACAGATAAATTCATCAATAGGAGGAATTTTATTATTCGATATATTATGACCAGTGGAATTAGATAGAATCCTACGTATCATTGTCTGTCCTGGATGACCTAAATGTTGATGTCATAATTTAAATGAGTTTGGGTCATGAAATTTCACCCTCATGGCTATGTGGAGATTAGACAGCTGGAGGTAGGTATAGTACAATCCGGAATAGAAGGGGGGAAGTTTTTCAATAACTTGTTTACGGCTACCTCGAGAGACAGTCATCAAAAGGTATTCATTATTATTCTCAGTTTCAGTTTCAATGTGATAGCCATTAGATCTTATGTCATTAAAACTGATAAAGGTACGCTTTGACTGTGGAAACAGCTACGCATTGTCAATTACGAGTTCGGTACCCAAAGGGAGGATGACAGAGACTCTTCCGGAGCCTACTATCATATTATTATCATTGGCTATCGTAGTTACACTTTCTTTCTTTTTTTCTATCAAGTTATGAAAATACTTCCTCTCTCTTAAGATTATGTGTGTGGTGGCGCTATCTACCAGATATAGATCACAATCTACATCCATCATATGCCAGAGAAAATACCCCAAACCAAGTAACTGATATGTTTACGAGCCATGTACCAGAATAATAATATCCACAAATATAACGAATAACATATATAAAGTAAACACATCAAAGCTCAAGTCAGGATACTAATAATGTCCAATTATGTAAATCACTATTTGTCTCCAAATTTTTTGAGCTCTAAGCTCAAAAGATCATATTGTATATGTCAAAATCTGCTTCAGGCAGACTGACATGGTGAGATTCACCCTGAGGGGTCTTGCCCTTGTTGTCCTTTTGTATCTTTCGATAAGCCTCAATCAAGTGCTTGAGTTTGCGGATTTCTTTCCTCCCACGCTTACGCCCACTCAGGCTCCCTTGAGTTACAACACGTGCTTCGGCCACTGCTTGTGAGCCAACCAGTCTAGCACTGTGATTTCTCATCAGGAGTTGGTTGTGTTTTTCTGCCACTAAAAGTACAGAAATTAGCTCTAAGTGAGAGGTGTACTGCTGCTGGAGTACAAGGTTACTATCATAGAATGTTGATAAGATTTTCTATATCACCTTGGCCTCAGTAATTTGCTGCTGGCATAATTTTAACTGAGATACAATACGATGCAAAGTAGCATTGCACTCCGTTATAGATTTAAATATTGAAAACGGAGATTCAACCAATCGTATTGTGCCCGAGGGATTATATCATTTTGTTGATAAAAACAATCCTTTCGGGATGTCCATAAAGTGCTAGGGTCCATCTCAGTAAGGTACTCATATTTCAAGTCCTGATTTAGGTAGTACCTAAGATAAATCAATGCTTTTGCGTTCTGGGCATCAGTGGATTTAGGACCATGGACAATGATTCCGCTTAATTAGGATGATGCTTGATGAATCTCAACATCTATGGCCCATGTCACATAGTTATTACCATCGAGAGCAAGCTCAGTTAATTCTCTCTTAGTAATACCAAGCATTTTCACTACGTTTTAAATTGACATGGTAAGATATACGATTTGAATTTTTATTAACAAAGGAGAAAGAGGATTCAATATACATGCTCAATCACAAAAGAGCAAATATTGAGTGCCGTCTATCCAAACATGATTTACGGTCCGACAAATACTGGATGCCGCCTACCCATATAATATATGCGGACTATAACTAATAATTTAAATTTAGAGCTGGCAAAACGGGTGGGCCTGGCCGCCCGGCCCAGCCCGTCGGGCCAAACACTATTCGTGGGCCGGGCCGGCCCATTTGCAGGTCGGGCTTGTAAAATTCCAGCCCAGCCCGGCCCAACCATAGCCCGCGGGCTAATGGGCCGGCCGCATTTCAACTTTTTTTCTATTTTTTTTTTCTAATCTCAAAATATGTTTGGCAGAGTTTTTTTTATTCCACGGTACTGAAAATTGAAGGGCTTCATTTACAACATTCCATATTATGGCATCAACTATCAAGTCAAGTATGTTTTAAAAAAACTAAATATACAACACTAAATATCATTTAAATATCACTAAATATCATTTAAAAACTAAATATACAACACTAAATTCCTTATTATGGCAGTATCAAGTCAAGTATGTCCATATATTTGTAATTACAACACTGAATATCATTTAAAGAAAAAAATAAAATAGATTAAAAATAAATAAATAATCAACCGGGCCAAACGGGCCGGGCCAAAAAAGGACCGGTTTTTTTGGGCCTATATTTTTTGGGCCCAGCCCATATGTCGGGCGGGCCGGGCCCTATTTGCCGGCTCTATGTAAATTTAATTCACATAGATAGTTATACAAGTGTGAGCAACTATTCAAGTTCAAATTTTAGTCAATGCTCATGTTTGTTTCAGGCAAACTTGTATACTAATTTTTTTTTTTGGCATTGTTTGAGTGAATTATATTAGCAGCAAAGGTAATAATAGGCACACAAGGATTTTTCACATAAATTCTAATTTCTACAGCAAATAATTCTCAAGTTTATTCCGCTACACACGGTTCTAAATGCTGAAATTAAAAAAAAAAATTAAACCACTTTACCAGAGGGGAACTCTATGTTAAGAATTCCTAAATATCTGTTGATGGATTCGGCTAGCTTCGGGCAGTCTTAGACACGTCTCAAGTGGGTGGAGCAACCATGCAGGTATCGAGTCAAAATAAAAGCTCAACACGAAATAGGTTAGTAAATTCCAAGAGACAATTAAAATTTAATGCGCTTGAATAATTATACAAGTAGGAGCAATTTTTCTAGTTCTCATGCTTTATTAAAATTACACAAATAAAACTTTTATAATTATTTAGCTCATAAAAATTATATCTTATTTAATTTATTAAGAAAAGAATTTGGGCTGAGAATTTTTTTTTCCAGAAATTCGGCCCAGGTTAAAAAAAATTAAAGACCTTTTTTTTTAACAACAACTATAATTTTGCAATCGGACACACATAGTATTGATGGTACCCTAATGGAAATTAACCTTAAGGCTAACTAATAGAATGAAAATATTATAATAATCAAACTGGGGTATAACCAAATATAATCACAAACATATATGAATTATATGAGAAATAGAGATAGCCAATTAATTGCAATAGAGGTTACCGATTGATTGACAACTCATGCCGTGAAATTCTACTTTGCGTTGCCGGTTATCCGAAGTGCCGGAAAATTCACGGCCGAAAGAGGCATCAATTTTGGGTTCGATGGTAATTGGGTAGAGTACTCGTGCTGATAACGTGTTGTATAAAGAGCGCAAAACAGGAATATATTTGTTTACCCAGTTCGTCATGATCATGAATGACTACATTTGGGGGCGTACAAGCCAGGAGTTTTCCACTATATTTCTGTGTGTATACAATACGGAGTACAGTGATATATTTATAATATCGAAACTCTAATCAAAATCCTAAAGCCTATTTAGGTTACTTGACCCATAAGTAATGTGCACACCAAATCTTCTAGATTTGGCATATCAAATCTTTTAGATTTACAACATATATATCTAATTATTTATGATACATATAATTTTTTTTTTCCAGGCGAAATTCGCGGAGTCTATGTATAGTTTGTTTTAGGAGTTTTATGAATTCAGGGTCTGAAAGATAGTAATATCATCAATTTAAGGTTTGAGAGATTTTTCCTATCGATTCAGGACTTGAAAGATTGAAAACTATCAATTCAGAACCTGAAAGATAAAACTATTAATTTAAGATTTACTCATTTTAAGATTGTGTTTGGTCTTTACTAATTTTTTATTATCCGATAATATTTTTATAAATTATATTTTTAAAAATATAATTATATATTAATTTAATGTGATTGAAAAAATAAGAAACAAAAGAATTAATGAAAAAATAATAATGTATATTAATAAAATAAAAATATAAATTATTATATATCAAACACAGTCTTAATATAGTTTTAAATTGATAAATTCTATATTTCAGGTCCTGAATCGATAGTTAACCATACGGTAAACTAGTTTTACCATGGAGAGATTATTTTCTACGTTGTCAATATTCCTAATCTACGAAGCAAGAGGATTCGCACTTGTTGATGGGTAAATCACGTGTATACGAACGTATTCCTGTCTCTGCAGACTGCAAGTTGGGCCACCAAAACAACTTGTTTATAGGATTGGATAATTTGGATGGACCTGATTTTTCATTTGTCTTATTTATTTTTTGTCAATTGTAATAATTCGCATTTAAAAATTGTTTACATAAGAATGCAAAATAAGTTGAAAATTACTTAAAAAAAAAAAAAAAAAAAAAAAAAACTCTGCGGCCTCCTATCATTTAAGTTCATATAATATGTACATGTGTCTTCTAAATTAATTAATACAAATAATAAATAAACTAAGGGTGTTTATTCGAAATTTTCAATAGGGATGAGAATATGATAATTTCTACTGATGAGAAACATGATCCAAAACCTGTCTCATTTAATTTTCAAGCACTTTTAAATTAATTTGATAGCATTATCATTATAGGCTATAGCCTACAATTAATATGTACATTGGTAGTGTTCTTTTTTGGATTTTAAAAATCGAATTATAAATTTTAAAAATTAAAATTGACTCTAGTTCGAAAAATTGAAAATCGATTTTGAAAAATTATCACCACCACGATATACATCTACCATTACACTACTAAAAAAATCCAAAAAAACAAACACTCAATTTAGTATTTATAATGATTTCAAAACCTCTAAATTTTAAAAATTACTTTTTAAAGGGGAAGAAAACACACACCTAAGGGTGTTACCCATGATCAAGTATATAACAAAAATCAAACTTATACACAGTTAATAGCTCCTTTTCACATGGCCTACTCATCAACATTCAAGTAGTAACCCTTGATCATCAAAGCCTACATTTAGAGGGGTGTATTGATTATAGAGTTTGTAAAAATTTTTTAGACTTTTAAAGTCTGGGGTATTCAATTTAGATTTTCAAAAGTCTTTAAAAATCCTGAGGTATTTAATACGAATTTTAAAAAGTCTTAAAAAATTTATAGGTATTCAACAGTGTATGAATTTTAATACTCCACGGATTTTCTTAAATTTTCCTTTCAAAATATGAATAGATTTCACTCTTCAAAATATCTTCTAATAACCAGAGATTTATACGAATTTTGAAAAGTTTAAAAAAAAATTTAAGTATTCAACATTGTATGGACTTTCTTTGATTCTTTTCCATTGGGATGTTAACGGGGCGGGGACGGGGGTCATTCCCCATCTCCGTCCCTGCAAAATAAATGGGAAAAAAAAATTCCCCCATCCCCGTCTCACCGGGGATCCCTATCTCGCGGCGATTCCCCGCCTACTTATTTTTTTATCTTATTTTTAAAATATAAAAAAAAATTAAATTAAAAACTTTAAATATACACAACAATTACTTTAAGTTGGTGTTAAAAAAAATAATTTAAACAATTTGAAGAACTTCTAATTCTAATATTTTTAATTAACATATATACTAAAGCGAAAATAATATAATTTGGAACTAATAACATAACATTAAATAAAAAAAATGTAATTTTTAATAAATAGTTAATTGAGTAGGAAACTATGAAATATTTATTTGTAATTTACTTTAACAATAAAATTATATATAAATATATTAATTATATAAAAAATAATGCGGCTCCCCACGGGGATCTCCCGGGCTGAGAATATTATCCCGGTCCCCGCCTACGGGGCAAAAAAAATTCCCCGTCCATGTTTGCTTTGGGGATTACCCTCCCCGTTGTCAAGTCTACTCTTCAAAAAATATAAATAACTGAGACTTTTAATGAGGGCGAGGTATAACGGTGATGGAAATGAAGATGAAATAATAATGTATTTTTTTTAACTAATGTATTTTTTTTTTAAAATAAGTTGGATAATTTTTTATTATATACAAGTGTGTCCCATATATATTTGCATCAATGGTTCCAGCGCCAGAGTCTATGTAAATCAATAAAAAAATGTATTCCACGATCATGTAAAGTCTATGAAAATCCAAATAAATCAATAAAAAAAAGTCAGTCAAACTTTGCATGGAGTCTATAGTCTAAATCCACAGACTTTTTAAAGTCCAAAAAAATCCGATAGAATCCCAATTGAATACACCCCTCTTAATGTGTAAGGTGATTTTATTTTTAATTTTAAAAATAGAATTTAAATTTTGAAATTTAAAATCGGTTCAATTTAAAAAAATAATAACGCCACACTATACACCCACCCACTATTACATCACTAAAAAAATTAAAAAAAAAACAAACACTGAAATTACTAATTATATAGGTTTCAAAACCCTAGAGTTCAAAAGAAAAACACACCTAAAAGAGTGTTACCATGGTCAAGTATTATACAGAATTAATTGCCCCCTTTGCTTTCGGATGGCCTACTTATCAAACATTAAACCCCAACAACATTCTGCCTACTTATAAACGCAACTCCAACAATCACATGTATGATTTAACCTAAGGCCTCGTTTGGCATCCGCATATATAACGCGCGTTCCACTACAGGCGCATCAAAACTGCGTGTGTGACAGAGACAGCTAAGATGAGCCTGTGCGCCACCTTATCTTCCGCACACTTAATTCTACGCCGCCGCGTCGTCTCCGATCTCCCTCTCTTTCCCGCTACTCGCATTCCGATCAAGCGTAGTAGACTACGCCGCCCCAACGCCGCCGGAATCGATGGCGCGTTGCTGCAGGACGCCGGCGCCACCGCTTTGGTTGTCGGCGGCGCGTATACCTTAGTCTCCACTTTCGATAATCTCACTCGCCGCAACATCATCGAACAGGTATATTCTCATCACTTGTGTATTTATTTGCATGCACGCATACGGTGTGACCTTTGGTGTGTGTGTGTGTGTGAGTGAGTGAGAGAGAGAGTTGATAAGAAAAAGAATTCGCGTTATCCAGATCGGGAAAAGCAGCAATTCTGAAATTATTGTGTGCTCTGTTTGGTTAGTGAAAACGGAAAAAATTGATTACACAAAAATGGATAGCAGCTAAAAAATTTTGCTGAAATTTCTGATGATGTGATGATAACATAAGGATGGAATTGTCAAATATAACTGAAATTTTTCCACTATTAGCGGCGAAATTTCTGTCACGTTTCTGTGCATTGGATTCCACTACCCATGTCCATTTATTTGCTCTGTTTTCTGTACAACTTTCTGCAAAAGGAAAAGTATTCCTTGTTCTTCCCCTTTATTCTTTCTGGGCTCTAGGTGGGAAGGATAGGGAATCTTTTCTTTTCTTCTTTTAATCATGATTTGTTGTATACCATAGATATGATGAATACATGGCTGAGTGAATAATAAGTTTCTGAATAAACAATCTCTTGTTAGAAATTTAACATACCATGCTTTAATAAATATATAAACATACTTCAACAAAAACACCCAATAAATAACAAGATTTAACATGATTGGCTGAAATTAGATGTGATATTAATCTAAATAGGGAAGCGTATTTTTATCATGATTCCAAACAACCAATTTTCACTCTCTCTTTTACTTTTTTAGAGAGAATATATAATGTATAGTGAATGCACTGATGTTTTGAAACCATAACCAAATGTATAGTGAATGCACTGATGTTTTGAAACCATAACCATGTTTATAATAATAAATTATCCTTTATTTTTAATTTGATCAATCAACAAATTAAAAAACATCTAATGATACCTACACATAAAGTCCATAATTATTTAATACTCATATAAACTCATAATCTAAATTTTAGTGGACCACTTTAATTGAGACTCTTTAAGACAACTTTATGCATTTAATTTGGGGAAACACTTGTGTGAGACAGTTTTGCACAAATTAACAGTTTAACACGCATATACCTTCCAAAGTGTAAATGCGGCAATGCCCAGCTTATGTCTCGTTCCACCGTATGAAAGTTGAAGCCCAATACTATGAGACGGTCTCACACAAGTTTTTGCTATATTTCAATTAGCATTTTGTATTATTTTACAGTTTTTATAGCAAAGTTTTCTGACTTTTGTGTTAACCAACTTTTAATTCTAACAGAACTTGAGTAGAAAACTGGTGCACATATTCTCGGGGTTGCTGTTTTTGGCATCCTGGCCAATCTTCAGGTATCAGCTTTGCAGTTTTAATTTCAACATTTTGATATTCTAAAAAACTTCAGCTGATTAATTCAATTTTGCTCTTAGATTAGCACATCTACAGGGGCTCGCTTTTTTGCTTCGTTTGTGCCTTGTCTAAATGGCTTAAGGCTTTTGATAAACGGCCTTTCCTTGATTACGGACGAAGGGCTCGTAAAATCACTTAGTCGACAAGGAAAGCCTGAGTACGCCTTTATCGTTTTGATCTTCTCCAACTTTCTTGTTATCTGCAATAGAATCTTGTCAATAATTGGGGTTATTTTTGTAGGGAATTGCTTAAAGGTCCACTTTATTATGTTCTTGTATTGATTTTTTGTGCCGTTGTCTTTTGGCGCAACTCCCCCGTTGGGATGATTTCACTGGCGATGATGTGTGGTGGCGACGGTAAGATCTCTGCTTTTCAGGCTTAAAGTTTAGAATAACATTCTTATGCATCAGTTGTATGAATGCTATTGAACCAAGTAATACTCTCGAAAAATACATGTGAATTGCATGGTACATCTAGTGCACACGAGTTTTTGTCTAAACTGTATGAGCTGCAGGGATTGCTGATATCATGGGAAGAAGATTTGGCTCCGTAAAAATTCCTTATAATCGTGAGAAGAGTTGGGCTGGTAGCATTGCTATGTTTCTACTTGGTTTCGTGGTTTCGATTTGGTATGGATGATTTTGAAATTCTCATGTTCTCTCATCAATCCTTCTACAGTTTCTAAGTGACACTTCTTTTTTACATGAAAATGCAGCATGCTCTATTATTTTGCTGCCCTTGGCTACATTGAACTCGATTGGATGAAAACCGTAGGAAGGGTCGCATTGGTTTCATTTGTGGCAACTTTTGTAGAGTCGCTCCCGACTAATGGAATTGTCGATGATAACATCTCCGTTCCTTTGGCGAGCATGGTAACTTCGGTTTTGGTTTTTGGCTACTAGAAATGCGCCGTTTTATCTTTTCATTTCGTAGCACAAATGGTATTGATGGAAGAACTATTCTGCAATGTGTTAATCTTCATCTGCATTGTGCGTTTGCTATGAGCTTTCATAACACTTTGGTTGGTGAGATTAGGGGTATTCTACAATCATTCAGTATTTTACTATTACATACATCATGCCGCCTACACGAGATGATTATATCAAGCTTAAATTGTATCTACACAAATAATTGTCAAGTATTGACTTTTTATTTGAGTTTATATATAAACGATGGACGTATAATACATGCCAGGTTATTTAGACCCCAATTCTTGAGAAGTATACCCATAGATTAGAACACCCCAAATAAATATTCTAATATACCCTTTCTCCTATATCTGGTAAAAATCAAATTTTTGAAAAAAAAAAAAAAAAAAGCTGAAATTATGTACGTTTTTTGAAAAAAAGTGAGCATAATTTTGGCATTTTTTACCCAAGTCATGTCAGTTTTTCGAAAAACCAAAGTTGAAAAATTTCAAAATGCGAAAGCAACACAAAAAGCACACGAAAAAAATTACATTGCATCATTATCCTTCCTAAACAATTCCATTCACCTAAAATACATCAATATTCCTAAAAACAACAAATGAACAACAAACATTATCCTAAATGCTATAACCTAGGTTTTTCAAGTAAAAAAAATTTACATATGCATATTATTCATCCTAGTTACACGGCTCATTCTAGCGGTACTGATCAAATAAAAGCAGATTATAAACGAACATATGACTTCATTATTAAGTTGATGATTTTTTTTTATTTTTTTTTTAAAAACGCGCATGATCCGATATTGTGATCTTCGGTTTGCGATGTTATTGTACACAGGTGTACTTAATAAATTCATTGCTCTAGAGAGAAAAAAATGACACTTTGGATATTTTAATGGGGATAGGCATGGGCTTGTTTGCATATAGGCCTGTCAGGTAGACCAATTTGTTAAGCCCATACTCGTTGGGCTTCTTTCGATGGTTTAGACTGCATCATGAGCAAAAATTTGGTGTCAACTGATATACTGGGGGAGGGTATTTTTGGAATTTTAAGAAGAATAAGATGACATTCAAGTTCAAGTAAGTTTAATAACAATATAGTATTCGAAAAAGGAGTTGAGTTTTTATGAAGAACCGAAAGTTAGTGTACCAAACAGCATGGTAAGCAACATGTGTTCCCTCATCTACCCATGATTATTAAACCATGATGACACAACAGTCACCAAACAATGCCTAATTGTGTATATATCACCCAAGTTCAACGTGAACTCTGTTTTTTTAAATATCATTGCAATGTGTATAAATTATCACTTGATTTCATACGTACATACTATTATTGTTTAAAAAATCAAGCATTTTTAAATAGTAGTAGTATATATGTATAACAGTGACACTTGAAAATAAAAGTTCATGTAAACTCTAGTTTACAGGAAACCTACTTATCTCACTATCATAGTAATATATTATATGCTTAAAGTATTTTTAAAATAGCTTGTAAATATATATTAGTGGAAAATATATATATTGTAAAATCAAAATTTTAGTGTCGTGGGAGTAAGATTTTAAATGATGACATGTGTAGATAGAGCCTAAATAAGCTGACATGTGGAAAGATGATTTTGCTTTAATTATATAAAGATGGGTTCAGTATAACTATCATTTTGAATTTTTATTTTAATAAACTTCTAAATTTTACTCTTATTTACATTTGTCCTAGATAGGACGAATTACTTACATAAAGGCAGAGTCTAGATGGCTGTGAATATTACAAGGATGATCCTATTGTTGAATTTTTCGCATAAAACCACAAAAGAAGAGGCTAGAAAATAACACAAATTAAGTTAGAAACCGAAAAAAAAAAAGTGGATTATGCGGTTATGCCTAAGAATTCGCGTTTGTTCAAGTTTTTATACAAGATTTCGATTTGTACAAGATGGCCAGGTTGTACTTTAATTAAATAAAAAACAAAAAAGGATTTCCGATTAATACAAACCAATCATTTGTTTTTTAAGAAAAATGCCAAAAATTAAGATATAATCTTATTGGTAGTTATTATGTTGTCTTATTTGACTAAATAGTAATATAATTTAGAGTAGGTGGTGTGTGAGACGAATTATAATTTGAGAACGACGCTATAAATATGTTAGAATGAGTGTTAATTTATATTAAATAATAAATTGCTTCATTATAATATTATCTCACACAAAATTTCACCTTTAATTTATGGCGTAGTTTTAAGCTTTGTCCGACTCAAATGATTAATTTAACAAAGTAGTTGATATTTTTAAATTAATCATTGTTAAAATTTTAAAATCCAACAAGAGTAAGTCTCTTGTAAATTAGATTTATCATGCAAACTAAAACAATATTAGTTATTTTTATTATATAATATTACTATCAAACTAATATATTTTAATTAAACAACTAAAGTGCAAACAAATTTTACCTTAAAATTTATTTACAATATACTCTATCATTTAATATTGAATAAATTTTATGTGAAAATAGTTCACGATAAGCATATCATAAAAATATTTTAAAGTGTCGAATATTTGACTAGGAGTATCATTAGTTTGAGTTCAAAAAACTCAATTACCAAAAAGTTTTTTTTTTTCTAATTGTGTGTGTTGAAACATTATGTTTGTATAAAAAAGAAAAATAGGTTTTCTCGTGAAACTTGTACATAATATGATATTATACCATTATATGCATTTTTTTGATATTATAACATTTTATACTATAATTCTAGTTTATAAGTCTAATGATATAAATTACATATTATAAAATTTGTTGATAAGAGATTTTATATTAAAGGTAAACAAACACTCACAAAAATCTCCAAATTTTCTAAAAAAAAAAAAAACAAAATACATCATTTCATAATGCATAATTGTACAGATAAATGTTGCAGCCCTAAAAATTGTACCTCAAAAATATGAGCTGCCATAGAGCAATTGACAAAATTTTCCTTTTTCTTTTTTTTGAACAAAGAGCAATTGATAAAATTAGAAGCATAAATTCATAAAAGAAAATTTTGGCAAAATTAATTAAATGTGATAGTGAAATTAATGGTAGCATCTAGGGATAAGGAAGCATTAATGTCTTCATTTTATGTAAAGAAAAATTATTCATATATCATTTTTTAGTAACAAATTTATATGAAAATTCCATATATATATATATATATATAATATGCACGGTTTCATTTGTAATTAATGGTGGGTTGTGGGAGCTCCAATTCAATTTTTATTAATTTTATATATAAATATGATTTAAATACTAAAATGTATTTCCATCTCAAATATAATATCACTTGATATAAGACTCTCGTTACGTATAAATGGATATTAATTTTATCTCTTTTAGAGAAATGTTAAGTATTTATCGAATCTCGCATTTGAACAGAAAGGTAAATGAATAAAACGGTAATTTAATATGATTTAAACTATTGTACAGTTATTATATGGATTTTTATGGAGTGTAATTTAAAATTTTAAACTATCATGTATTTTGTATAAGTATTCGATAAACTAAATTACACTTATTAATACACAAAACTGGAGATCCGAATAGAATCAGTTTTTGTCATATTCCTAGGGTAGAAACGGTAAGCAAGGAATGAAAAACCTTTTAATTGAGGAATATTAATGAGCAATTCCATGATGAGATTTGGAAAAAAGTCATATTGGGACGGCAATTAAATTTATTGCATGTCACACAAGTGTCATGTAATTTCATACTGTATTTATGTAATATGGGTGGCATCATTATTATTATAATTCAAAAAACTATTATTTTGACAAATAACTTTTATTAATTAGTCAATCTAATCCAAAATTACAAAATTTGGAATCAAAATCTAAATGAAATTTTTCTTTCAAATTTTTTTTATGAGATCGTTTCACTGTAAGATTATCGTGAGGTCATTATGACCTGTTAGTATAGACATGATACATTATTACAATCTAAAATGTCTCATTTTTTAAAACTTTTGTCTTAAAATACTCTTCCATCCCTTATTAAACTTCATATATATAATTATAAATACTTTTTTAAAAAAAGTTGCTGAAAAATAATTTTTAAGGGTTTTATTTGCTATTAAATGATATTGTGAAAGAGTATTATTTCTATTTTATGAATGTGAAAATTAATGCAGAACAAAGAAAAAAAAATGTAAAATTTATTGTGGAACGAAGAATTTTTTTTTTTTTTTTGAAAAGTGATGTAATTTATTTAATGTAAAGAATATCCCTTTTTTATTTTTTTAAACTTTGAAATGATATACTTTACATTTTTTTAAATAATACAATTTATATTAAAAGTGATATTTGTAATTTGGCTCACGGGTCTCACACAAGACTCACTTAAAAATTTCCTGTAACCACAAATATAACCACCCCTAAAATACTTAAAAATAATAAATTCATACCTAGAAGATAACGTGTAAACCCACAAAATTTTCCAAAAATTCATAGGACAATTGTTTTTGTCCAACTTTAAAAGAAAAAAATCACCCAAAAAAGTTGGTAAAAAGGACTCAAGTTGGCACAATACCAATTTTTTGTCAACTATTTTATCAATTTTATTTGGACAAAAAATATCCTTTTAAAAATTGGGCAAAAAATAATTGCCCTATAAATTTTTGGACAAACATGGTCTCTCCCGAAAATAATATATGCACCCACCTATAAAGAAAATGAATAAAACGGTAATTTAATATGAATTAAACTATTGTACAGTTATATGAATTTTTTTATGGAGTATAACGTATTTTGTATAAGTATTTGATAAACTAAATTACACTTATTACTACACAAAACTGGAGATCCGATTCATCGTCCGAATAGAACTAGATTTTGTCATATTCATAGGGTGGAAAGTAGGGTCGTAAACGAATCAAACAATTTTGGTTTGATTTGGTATTTGTATTCGAAATTTTATAATTCGGATTCGAGTATAAATAATTTTTTTTGATTCGATTAGTTATCAATTACAAATACAAATACTATGATATTTGATTCGATATTCGAGTAAATATTCGGTTAAATATATAATTACATAATTATATAATAATAGTAATAACTAATATAATTATTTATAAATTTAAGTTCATTATAATTATTTTAAGGATATTAACCTTTATAACTTCATCCAATAAGTGAGCTTTTAGGCAATTCTTAATTAAATATTTTGATTAAAAAATATTTAATGTAATTTAATTATTAAAAACTTAATAAAAAAGAATTGAAGGTCAACCCTCTTAATTTGATTATTCAAGTGTTTTTTCCATGAATTTGATAATTAATTTTTTTTCATTTACTTACTTGATTATGTTAGGCAAATTTTAAGTTTATAGTTTGTTTGTGAATTCAAACAATGACAATTTTGAAATGAATATTTGAATATTGACAAAGTATTATGTGAATAGTATTCATGATAATTATTACCGTGAACAACGAATTAATAATATTTCACAAAGTGGTGTAACTCAAGTGGTTAAAATCTCACTACCTTGTTGATAGGCGAACATCATCCAGCATGAAGCGAACAAGAGTTACAGGCTTAAACAAAGATAGTCAACATTGGGGTGCATCTACCAATTCGAGAGATGTATAAAGTGACGAACAACTCCCCCGACGAACAACTAATGGGCGAACAGGTATTAAGACCCGAGACCAAGAATGAACCAACCGTGAAGTCATCAATGACGAACAACTTGGTCAAATTATGATACAACAGCCATGGCAAACAACTTCCAAAGTACAACCTCAAGAGGCGAACAACTTTAAGTTGGAGAATCAACAAGATCAATCAAGCCGACCTAGGCGAACAACAATGAGTCCGAGATAAGACCAAAGAAGACTTTGTAGCTAAGATTCAGCTTTGATAGGATCAAAGGGACACATGTCAAGCATGCAGGCTAGGGAGACCAAGAGTCTTGGACACCTCATGCTTGTTAGTCTCTATAAATAGTTGTTCTCCAGCTGTGAAATACAAGTTCAAAAAAAGTTAAAATACATAAACAATTCCAAAACACACTCAAATACACCTAAAACGCCCATACATACGAAATCAGTTCAATTTCGACTATCGAATTTACTAATCCGATAAATTCACACCTCGATTTACCAATTACGGTGGTAATCAATCACACGTATTGATTGGTGACGTAAAAACAGATTAAAACAGCCACTAATCCTTACGATTAGATTCGTTCACCAACAATTTGGCGCTAGAAGGAGGGTTCGAACCTTCGATTCAGTGTGATTACTCAAGAACTTCGAGTCTGAAACTTGAAGATTCAAAGAAATCCTCAAGAAATTCTTGAAGATACAAGCAAAAGTGTTCTTGGTGTTCTTCAATAACAATTTGAAGATTCAAAGATTAAGAAACTAATCCAACATTAGAATGCCTCAATCCAAACAAACACAAGGATCACGCCTGTCAAGGAGAGCATCTCCTACTCGGGCCTCAACAGCAAACCATCAAGACCGTGATCCTAAGCACGCGAACAGATCACAGCATACAGCCATAACACATAACCTCCCGCCTGAAATGGAGGCTCTGGCGAACAACCCTAACGAGTTGGCTAAGACCATAGCAGCTCTCCAAGCCCTCCAGAAACAACAAGAACAAGCTAGACCTTCCCAAGCAAGGCCTGGGGATAAGTCTCTGGAAGTTGTGAGGGCTAAAAAGGTTAGGGGCGAACAACATGAGGTGAACAGCGCTCAAGTTAGGCGGGACAAGGGCAAGGCCAAAATGGCTGACTTAAGAGAAGAGCGGGCTGAGTCTGCCCGTGGGCGAACAACTTTGTCAAGCCATGGGACTACTCGTTCCAGTGCCCAGGACAGACTTGGTCAACCGCAACATGTCATGGAAGCTGCTCGCCAGAGAGCAGGTGATGGGCGAACAACTCTTGAACAGCCTCGCCCATCAGTACATGAAAGATTATCTCAGTCCGCCTTCAGACGCCTAGGGCCGAATGCGGCGAACAACCCTAGGAAACAACTCCAGGAGGAGCCCACTCCGAGTGAGGGACTGCGACGAACAGAAAGGCATGCGCCTTTGTTCGCCGAACAGCCTCCAAGTCAGGGGGCACCTTTGGATGAGTTGGCCAGTTTAAGAAAGGCAGTGGAAAACATGCAGGGGCAATTGGACCAACAGAGAGGTATGGGGACGACCAGCATGCCATTATCCCCATTAGCCCCCCACATTTTAAAAGCCCCAATTCAAAAGAAGGTTCAATTTCCGGCAAGCATCCAGTATGAAGGCCAAACAGACCCTCGAGTCCACCTTACCAAATATACGGACTACATGGTTTCCGTGGGGGCCAGCGACGCCACCCAGTGCCGGAACTTTCCATTGACGTTGGGCGACCGGGTTCACAAATGGTTTTCAGCAATGCCACCCGCATCAATCAACTCGTTTACCCAACTGGGTCGGGAGTTTCTTTCACACTTTTCAACAGCTGGCTCGTATCTTTCCCAGAAACATCGACTGTCAGATTTAAGACAAAATGACGACGAATCTGACAGAGCATTCATGGAAAGATTCGATAAAGTGTTGTTGGAAGGAGAACCGGTCAGCGAGGACACTAAAATAATCGCTGTTATGGCAGGACTGAAAAAAGGGTCAGAACTATGGAAAGAGGTACGTCTGAAGTGCCCAAAGAATTACGCCGAGTTTAGAAATCAGGCCGGCGTGTTCGTTTCCATGCATGAGGCCCTAGAAGCAAACTTGGGGGAGAACAAAGTAGACCCCAAGGAGAACAACAAAAAGCCTGGTGGAACAGGATACAGAGTCCCGAAGAACATGAAAGCATTTAACGAAGGGACGGAACTCAAAGAAAAGCTCAACCAGGTGTTAACAGTGTCAGTTGACACTGTTTATGATAATGTAAAAGGCAAGGAGTTGCTCTCCCCTCCGCGAAGAATCCGTCAGGACACTGGCAAACTCAACCCCAACAAGTACTGTGCCTACCATCAAAGCGTGGGGCATTTTACAAGTGAGTGTAGAGATTTGCTCAAGCAACTCTGGCGATTTTATGAGGAGGGAAAGCTCTCTGAATTTGTTAACAGACAGCCCGGCAAGAGAGGCCGGGAGAGCAGCCCGGGGGAAGAAAGCGACGAACAGCCTCAACGGAATAATCGCCCCGGACGACCAGTTCCCGCTGCAGTTGCACGCCCATTGGAGGATATTTTCATGATGGAGCCTTCCGGCTCTGCCGGAGGTTGTTCTGATGGACGTCCACCAATGTCGAACAGAAAGAAAAAGGCAGAGTTACGAGCTATGGGCCAAGTTCAGGAAATGGGGATCAAACCAACCATCATGCAAACGGCAAAGTTGACCTTTACCGAAGAAGATTTGGAAGGAATCTCGACCCCACATAACGATGCGCTCGTAGTCTGTGTCAAAATTATGGGAACAAGAGTCCACAGACTTTTGGTGGACACCGGAGCCTATACCAACATCATATTCAAGAAGACGCTCGACCAACTGGAAGATTGTCCGGGCTACATTCAGAGTACAACTCATAGAATTGTAGGCTTCGGAAATGCTGTAACCACTCCAGTAGGGGAAATTAGACTATCTGTACAACTTGTAACGGCCAATGAACCCGAAAAGAATATTACACGAATGGTTGATTTTCTGGTCGTAGACCAGGAATCAACTTACAACGGGTTTCTTGGTCGCCCCTTTTTAAATGAATTCAGAGCTGCGTGTTCCACTTACCACTATTGTATAAAATTTCCAACAGCAAGTGGGACAGGCACAGTGAGAGGAGACCAAAGAAGAGCTCGGGAGTGTCTCCTACAATTAAAAGCAAAGTTTACTCAAGTATCCGTGATGGAAGCTACCACAAACTGTCCTGGCAATGAGTCGTCAGTATTGGAGAACATGATGGACATGGACGACCACATGGACACTGACGAACAACACTTGGACGAGCAAGTGTTGGACGACCATTGAGGAACTTCCAGCTGACGAACAAAGAAGTGGTGGTGACGAGCAACCTTCATCAAATAACTTGGAGGGCCGGGTACTGGCTAACAACAACGGATCAGAGCCGACGAATGATCTAGATCCCCGCCTGGGGGCAGAGCCCATGGACATCAAAAATGATACAAATCTTGAGGGGCCAATACTTGATCCCCGTTGGAAAGGACAAAAACGACGAGCAACTCCAGTCGAAGAACTAGAGGCGTTCAGAGTTAACCCTGACAACGAGGATCTTGAGCTTTACATAGGATCTGAGCTCCCTGAGCCATACAGATCCCGGGTGAAAGAATTCCTCCTCAAGAATCTAGATGTTTTTGCATGGTCTCATGCAGACATGGTGGGGATAGATCCAAAGCATGCTTGCCACAAGCTCAGCATTAATCAAGCCAAGAGGCCAGTCCATAAAAAACGAAGGAAGTACAGCCCGGACAAATATCAAGCGTTGAATGAAGAAGTTAAAAAGCTGTTAGACAACGATCTGATCCGTCAAGCACGTTGTCCACAATGGGTAGCAAACCCTGTGCTGGTGAGGAAGCCAAACGGAACCTGGAGGCTATGCATAGACTTTACAGATCTGAACGCAGCATGCCCGAAGGACAACTTTCCTCTCCCGCACATTGATCAATTGGTGGACAGCACTGCGGGTCACGAAATGCTAACATTCATGGATGCTTTTGCAGGGTATCATCAAATCCCAATGCATCTTGACGATCAAGAAAGCACAGCTTTTTACACTAACAAAAACTTGCTGTGCTGGAAAAGAATGCCCTTCGGCCTCATCAATACCGGGGCAACTTATCAAAGGCTGGTGAACAAGATGTTTGACCAACAAATCGGAGACACGGTGGAAGTCTATGTAGACGACATCGTGGTCAAAAGCCCCAAGAGAGGAGATCATCTCCAGCATTTGACCCAAGTGTTCGAGATTCTTCGGCATTATAACATGAAGCTAAATCCGAAGAAGAGCAGTTTTGGTGTCCATTCGGGGAAATTTTTGGGACATCTTGTTAGCCAGCGAGGAATTGAGGCCAACCCAGCAAAAGTTAAAGCCATTATGGATATGCAACCTCCACGATCAGTAAAAGAGGTGCAAAGGCTCACAGGATGCCTAGCAGCTTTGAATCGGTTCATATCCAGGTCAGGGGACAAGTGCCGTCCATTCTTTGAGGCCATCAAAAAAGGAAGCTTCTCATAGACTAACAACTGTCAAAGGGCCTTTGATCAACTCAAAGACTACCTGGGAGATGTTAAAATCCTATCAAAACCAGTCCTAGGAGAGAAGTTATTCTTATACTTAGCCGCGTCAGAAGTTGCCATCAGCTCTGTTCTGGTGCGCGAAGACGGCAAATTCCACCAACCTATATACTACGTCAGCCAAGCCTTGCATGAAGCAGAGATCAAATACTCCCCAACTGAGAAGCTGGCGTATGCCCTAGTCATGAGTGTGCGAAAGTTAAGACCATATTTTTTCGATCATCAAGTCGAAGTACTAACAACTTTCCCGCTCAGACAGATCCTCCATCGCCCTGACACTGCTGGACGTCTTTTAAAATGGTCATTAGAGATTAGCCAATTTGGGGTGACCTATGCTCCTCGAACAGCGATCAAAGGGCAAGCTTTAGCCGACTTTATAGTCGAACTAACTTTCCCACCAGATCCGACGAGAGGACTAGATCACCCCTGGCATCTCTATGTTGATGGGTCCTCGACAAATGTGGCATCAGGTGCAGGAGTGGTACTAATTAGCCCTGAAAGACAAGTATTCACCTCGGCAATCAAATTCGGTTTTATGGCAACCAACAACGAAGCAGAGTATGAAGCTCTCATTGCTGGTCTTCACCTATCCCTCGCCGTAGGTGTTAGACGGTTACAAATCTTCGGAGACTCACAATTGATTGTAAACCAAGTCCGAGGTGAATACGAGGCGAGAGATGATCATATGATTGGTTATCAACAGATTGTTGCTCACCTTATGTCCATGTTAGATCAAGTCTTTATCGAACAAATCCCACGGACAAGCAACACTCAGGCAGATGCTCTGGCCCGACTAGCAACAAGTGAAGGGCCAGCAGAGTTGGCAGACATTATAATTACAAAGATGAAAGATCCATCAACAGTAAGCTATAATGTCAACCAATTTGACGATCAAACTGCCGATGAGGACGACTGGAGAGCAAATATAGTCAAATACTTGAGAAATGGGGAAAAACCAAACAACCCTTTTGAAGCTGCCAAGCTAGTGAAGCGAGCCGCCAGATATACTCTGGTGGGAGAACAGCTTTACAAAAGGGGAATATCAGTCCCACTTCTCAAGTGTTTGCCTAGGGGGCAAGGACGAGCAGTCCTCGAAGAAATTCATGCCGGAGTATGTGGAAATCACACTGGGGGGCAAGCCTTGGCGTACAAAACCATCAGGCAAGGGTATTATTGGCCGACATTACGTCAGGATGCGATCAAGAAAGCAAAAACTTGCCATCAGTGTCAGATTTTTGCCCCGAATATTCATACCCCGGCCCAGGAGCTCGTGTCAGTTTACAACCCATGGCCTTTTGCAAAATGGGGGATGGACATCATTGGTCCTTTCCCAGCTGGAGTCGGAAATGTTCGATTTGCCGTTGTGGCAGTCGATTATTACACTAAATGGGCAGAAGCAGAGGCCATGGTGAACATCACGCAGCAGAAGATGATCAACTTTATTTGGAAGAACATTGTCTGTCGTTTCGGAGTTCCACAGGCAATTGTGACAGACAATGGTCCACAGTTTGATGGACAAGAGTTGAGAGAATTCTGTGCGAAGTGGGGGATCAAAAAGCATTACTCCACACCTTATCATCCCCAGTCAAACGGACAAGTTGAAGCTGTGAACAAGATAATCAAGCATACATTAAAAATAAGACTGGCGGAGAGCAAAAGTGGTTGGTCTATCGAACTCCCGGAAGTCTTGTGGGCATACAGAGTTTCTCCCAGGTCTAGCACCGGAGAAACACCCTTTGCTATGGCTTTCGGAACAGAAGCAGTAATACCTATTGAGTTAAGGACCAGTACGATTAGGACGACCAACTTTGATGAACAAGCAAATAATTCTGCTCTAAGTGCTGAAATGGATTTGCTCGAAGAAAAAAGACTCAATGCTGAGTTAAAAAATGCAACATACAAGCAAAGAGCGGAGCGTTATTATAATTCCCGTGTAAAAGTCCGGGAATTCAGAGTTAGAGATTTGGTTCTAAGAAAACTGCTCACCCAACCTTCAGGAGTACTGGGACCAACTTGGGAGGGCCCATATCGTATAACGGAAAAATTCGTAAATGGCGTATACGATCTCGAAGATATGGAAGGCAAGCCGGCCTCATACTCCTGGAATGCCGTACATCTCAAGAAGTACTATCAATAAATGGGGGAACAATTATCTTGGGGGCAAGTATGGCGAATGAAGTGAATCAAGCAAATGGAATGGATCAAGGATCAAAAACTTGCATAATTTTTTGAAAATTTGGCTAAGTATAGATTAAAAAGTTGCTCGCCACATTGTATAGTCTGGTGTTGCGTCTTTTATTTTTGAATAGAATTGCTAGGCAAAAATCTATAAGCGAGCAAGTTTTTAGTTTGTGTTCAAAGTTGTTCGTCATATTGTATATGTTAGTGATGAACAGTCTTATAACACTTGTAATTTGTTCAAAATGTAAATACAGTAGTTGTTCGTCAGCAAAAGAAAAGTCCAAAGCTCGAGGTACCAGTCCATTCAAGGACCAAAGCCATTCAAAGGTTGTTCGTCTTTTAAGATGAGCAGAACCTAAGGCTAAACCCTATTCCATCAAAGGCAAAGTTCAAAAAGCGAACAAAGCCCAATACAATATGTTATAATTGCAAAAGCATTTCATGAAAATGTAAAGGCAATTAACATATAAGAAGATGAGCGAACAAAAGAAAGACATCCATTAATCAAAGGCTTTTAAGCCCAAAAGATAGTACAAGCTGAAAGTAGCCACAAGTACTACAAAAAAGGAACGAACAACTATTACAAAAGAAGACGAAAAAGCTAAGTCCTAAGAACTATTGTTGCTCGGAGGGGGGAGGATCTTGAGCCTGCTCGGCGGGAGGTTCAACGATCATATCTCGGGCTAGATCTTCGGCAGCTTTATCCTCCACCTCTTTAGCGTTTTGCTCGTCAGCTACGGCCACCTCTTCCTCTTGTTCGCCTTCATCAACTGGAAGAGGAGGATGAGTGATGGCAATACTGGGGTCAAGTTTGTCAAGTTTAACCCCAAGCACAGCCAAATCCGCTAACTGAATTTCAATATTGTTCGGCGGTGGATAGTTTTCTAGGAATTCATTTAAGTCCTTGCTCATTTCCTCCACCAGATCCTTGAAGTCATAAGCATCGGCCGTGCGGATGCTGTCCGCATAGGCACAGATATAGCCCAGGTTGGAGATAGGCCCACTCCGAGCTTGGAACTCTTGCTCGGCCTGCTCCCGAGTAAGCATCTCAGCCATTTGCTCCTTCAAGCGAGCAAGTTCCGTTTCAGCCTCTTCCCTGGCTTTCCTTTCCTCCTCCAACACAGTAATAGAGGAGTGTAGCTCGGCCTTTACATCCTTAAGCTCGCCAGAGACAATCTGATAGTCCTCGATGCGCTTCTGCTCCATGTCATTGGCCAGCTTTAGTTGATCCTTTAAACGAGCAATCTGGCCATTGAAGTTGTTCGCCATTTTCTCTTTTTCCTCAGTAAGCTGGCGAACAGAAGCAGCATGATGACGAGCAGTCTCCTCTAGCTCTGCTACTTGAGCCATTCCCCTTTGAGCTGAGACAAGGGAGTTTGCGGCTTGGACCATTGATAAGTGAAAATTATCAATGGGGCCTTGGGCGAGGACGGCTTTGTTCAGCGGCCGTGACCAGGCGCGAGCAACAATCTCAGCTGCCCGACGAACATGTTCATCCGGAATGTCACGGAAGCTCGTCGGAGTCTTTGAACAGGCTAACTGGTGAACCAGGTCTGCTCGCCCTGGGTAATCGCTGGGCCGGTATCTGCGAACAAAAAGAAGGTCAACACTTGAAAATTTTGGCAAATAAAAAACTTGTTCGACAAGAAAGTAAGAACTTACTCAGAAAATTTTCGCTCATCCCGGCCTAGATATGTAATGTCATCTGGGCTTCTGGGGGAGCCTGTGTCTTTGCTCGCCTTGCCGGACTTCTCCGTAAGCTCAACGGATGAGCGGCGTACAACCTCACCTTCAGGGCGAGCATGGCTCGAACCCACCTTCTCCTTCCCCTTGTCGGGAACGCCATGGGACACTGGAGTCCCGTCTGCCTTCTTTAAACGTTTCCCCCCACGAGGAGGGGAAATGGGAGGAGATTGGATTTGAATAGGGGGAGCAGCCTGTCTTGGAACTTTAGCTCCCTCGGGTTTGTTGGTCATGGCGAGCACCTTTTGTGGGGGGTCACCTCTCCTTTTCTTCCCTCTTGGCGGCGCCATTTCGAGAACCCTTTGCTCAAGAAGGGCGTATGCGGGAGGAATGGCAACTGTCACTTGCTCGGCTAAAAAAAAAAAAAAGAGTTAGACGAGCAAGTTAGGAAACTCAATGGCGAACAAGGCTAAAACCCAAAATTTGGAAATTCATACTTGGGGGCACCTCGACCTGGGCCTCCAAGTGGTGTGGGTATGTCAAAAGGCGAGCAACTCTTTGACACCTTGTTCGGCAAAGGTAGTCAATAGTCCTATCTTCCTTGTTGCGGAGGCCAACCAAGCACGAGGTAAACAGAAACTCGGAGCTCAACTCCTCCTCTTTCGAATCCCACTTGGGTAGACGAGGGCCTGCGAACAAACAAGAAAAGTTAAATTAGAACAACTTAGCCCAAAGGCGAGCAAGAAATGGACTTACGTTTCAGTTTTCCATAGGCTGCTGGAGAATTTATTCGTCCAGGGCCGCCGTGTGGACCAGAAGATGCTCGCCAATCACCCCCAATCCAGAAGAAGTGTTGCTTCCAGTCACGAATCTTGTTCGGCACCTCTTCCACCATTTTCAGCCCAGTTCTGGCCTTGAGATAGTGATAGCCTTCTTCTCCTATGGGGCAGTTTGTAATTGTCATCAAGTAGTTGATTTCTTCCGCAGTGATCCGATCAACGTACCCCTCCAAGGCGAACAAGCACATGGAGCCTAGAAGGTTCATCCACCCAATTGGAGTAATTTGGGTGATGGCCAAGTTGGTCGCCTCCAGGAATCGACCAACAACGGGTGGAAGAGGCAGCTTTAGTCCGGCAATCAAGGTGTGAATGTTGATCGCCGTGCATCCTGGAGGTGGGCGATCAGCTCTTTCCTTTCTCCGAGGGGCCCATATGTGAATATCATATGGGATCTTGTATTCCTCCCGGATAGAGTCCAGTTCATCTTCGCGAACAACACTTTTTATCTTGCTCGCCTGGTACCCAGTTTTCAATTTATCCATTATTTGTCTCTGGGGACGGGGAAAACTGTTCGCATACCTTTCAGCATATGCTCGCCATTCAAATAGTCGAGCAACCCCAGCTGGGATCTCGTTTTCCCGCATCTTTGGGGATGGAAAATTAATACCCTCCAAGAACTCGCGAGTGAGTTCGTTGAATTCTGGATCTTCAGAGTCAGCGGAGGACGAAGAGTTATCGTTCAAATTGTTGTTCGCCGCGACTGTCAGTTCTCTCCCAGACGGGCCCGCACCAGCGTTTTCCACAGAGCGAACAACTGAGTCCACGTGAGTGTTCGACGCTGAGGAAACCTCAAGTGGTTCTAGATCGCGAGCAACAATGGGAAAAAGGGGATCTAAGGTCTCCTCGGTTTTATTGCTTGAATGCGAAGACATAGGAGAGAGAAAAATCCAAACGGCGGTGGAGAGAGTGTTGCAGACGGCGGCGCTTCCCCGGAGAAGATGGTGGCGCTCGGATCCACACGGCGGCGAAAGAAATTTTGGGACAAAAAGTAGAGAAAAGTAGAGAGAAAAAAGAGTAACTACCTGGGAATTGAAATTTGGAACTAAATGCTGGAAGGCGGACGTCGGGAAGCTTGGAATCGCCGGAGGAAAATGGAAATCGCCGGAGCACTGTAGCAGGAGGGGGAAAAGTGGGAAAATTTTCAGTTTCCCCACTATTTATACCCCCAAACAAAAGCGGGGTCCAAGGCATAATTTTCTGATAACTCAGGGACTCAATTGAGAGAAGACGGGGTCAATTCCGAGCTAAACTAAAAGTTGAAGGACCTATAAGCAATTATAGGGGCGCGTGGCCTCGGGGCTGCTCGCGCGTGAACGGCGCGCAATCATTGCGCTGGCGTCATCTTCGTGGTCTCCCCAGACCATGGGAAGACGAAACGGTCACCCCAATGTTGCTCGTCACAAAGATGCTGTTCGTCCAAGTCTTGACCAGAATAATATCCTAACTACAGTTGCTCGCCACAAAGTTGCTCGTTTAATGCAACATCTAGTCAGAATAGAGGGCAATTGTTGATAGGCGAACATCATCCAGCATGAAGCGAACAAGAGTTACAGGCTTAAACAAAGATAGTCAACATTGGGGTGCATCTACCAATTCGAGAGGTGTATAAAGTGACGAACAACTCCCCCGACGAACAACTAATGGGCGAACAGGTATTAAGACCCGAGACCAAGAATGAACCAACCGTGAAGTCATCAATGACGAACAACTTGGTCAAATTATGATACAACAGCCATGGCGAACAACTTCCAAAGTACAACCTCAAGAGGCGAACAACTTTAAGTTGGAGAATCAACAAGATCAATCAAGCCGACCTAGGCGAACAACAATGAGTCCGAGATAAGACCAAAGAAGACTTTGTAGCTAAGATTCAGCTTTGATAGGATCAAAGGGACACATGTCAAGCATGCAGGCTAGGGAGACCAAGAGTCTTGGACACCTCATGCTTGTTAGTCTCTATAAATAATTGTTCTCCAGCTGTGAAATACAAGTTCAAAAAAAGTTAAAATACATAAACAATTCCAAAACACACTCAAATACACCTAAAACGCCCATACATACGAAATCAGTTCAATTTCGACTATCGAATTTACTAATCCGATAAATTCACACCTCGATTTACCAATTACGGTGGTAATCAATCACACGTATTGATTGGTGACGTAAAAACAGATTAAAACAACCACTAATCCTTACGATTAGATTCGTTCACCAACATACCTATGATACAAAGGTTATGAATTCAAGTCACAACTTTATCTATAAAAAAATACTAATACCTTATGTTGAAACAACTAATATCTTTAGTGAGAATAACTAATATCACTTCAACTAATATCTTTAATAAAAACAACTAAATACCCTTTGAAGTTGATAACTTTAGTGCAATTCACTGATACTTTTAATTTAGTTTACCAACACCCTTCAAACAAGTTTCATTATGAATAGTGTTCACATAATACATTCTCTTAAATATTATTTGTTAGGAACATGCTTGAGAAAATAATCGATTCGAATATTCGACTCAAGTATTCATATATTTTCTATAATTCGATATGAGTTTCAAATCAAATATAAATCACATTTACTGTTCGAAAAATATTCGATTCGAATTCGATATTCGGAATAATTTCACAAATACAAATTCAAACACAGTAGTATTCGACTCGATTCGTTTACATCCCTAGTAGAAAGTAGAAACGGTAAGCAAGATATGAAAAACCTTTTAATTGAGGAATATTAATGAGGAATTCCATGAGGAGATTTGCAAAAAAAAAAAAAAAAACATTTTGGGACGGCAATTAAATTTATTGCATGTCACATAAGTGTCATGTAATTTCATACTATATTTATCTAATATGGATGGCATCATTATTATTATATTATAAAAACAGACAAATAACTATTAGTAATTAGTCACTCTAATTCAAGATTACAAAATTTGGAATCAACATTTAAATGAAAATTTTCTTTAAAAAATATGTGTGAAACCGTATCACTATGAAATCATCGTGAGATCATTATCACCTTTTAAGTACAAAAATAATGCATTATTACAATATAAAATGTCTCCCTTTTAAATTTTTTGTTTTAAAATACTTTTACATCTCCTGTTAAACTTCACATGTAGTTAGAAACACTTAAGAAAAATTGCTGAAAAACGTGGTTTTAAGGGTTTTATTTGTGAGAGAATATTATTTTCATTTTAGAACAGAGAGAAAATGAAAATGTGAGGTTTAATGTGGAAAAAATAGAATATATTTTTTGAAAAGTGATGTAATTTATTTAACGTAAAAAATATCCCTTTTATATCTCTATTTTAACTTTGAAATGATATACTTTACAGTTTATAAAATAATATAATTTATATTAAAAGTGATATCTATTTCACAGCACTTAAAATTTCCTATAACCACAAATATACCCATCCCTAAAATACTTAAAAATAATAAATTCATACCCAGAAAATAATTTGTAAACCCACAAAATTTTCTAAAAAATTATAAGGCAATTGCTTTTTATTCAACTTAAAAAAATTTACCCAAAAGAATTGGCAAAAGGACTTAAGTTGGCACTGTATCAATATTATTTCCAACTATTTTGTTAGATCTTATTTAGACAAAAAAAAAAAAAAATTTATTTAAAATTTGGGTAAAATATAATTGCCCTATAAATTTTTGTTCAAATATACTCACCTATTTTTCCAAAAATAATATATGCACCTGCACCCTATAAAGAAAAAGAGTTGGTGTATTTAAAAAAGGTGAAAGCAAAACTGCAAATATCCAGGGCCATAATTTAAAGACAAATATAAAAGGTAGATAATGAAGAACTAAAAAACGTAAATACAAAAAATATGTAGGTATATATACTTTTGACAAACAGATGGGGATGAATGAAAATTTGAAGTAAATAGCAAACGTGCCCACATCTTCCCACCCAAGAAAACTGTCCGTATATTCTCCATTACCATTTCAATATCCCAAAACTCTCTCAAAGGGAACCCAAATCCAAACAAAAAGAAAAAATCAACCAACAAATTTCGGATAAGCACAATCTCATCGTCGGAAAAATCATGCCAGCAATTCCACTTTTCCGGCCACATGCAACGCCGCCGCAGCGCCGGTGATTTTTTCCGGCGGCCTTGGGCCTTCCTCCGTTGAAATTCAGGGTATCTTCCGACGGAATGGGTTCGAGCCCAATCGCGGCCTTCGGAACCTCCGGCGGCGGCGGCGGCGGAGTCGGTGGGTGGCGGTGGTTAAGCGCCAATGGAGGTGGGAAGAGCAATAGCATTGTTACGAAGAATGGGAATGGGAATCACAATAGCGAGGCTTCGTGCGTTTTGTCGTCAACTTTTGCGTATTTCTTTGTTTCGTTTGTCGTTTTGGGGTCAATTGGGAGTTTGTACGCGCGGTACGTGCTCACCGCTAACGTGCGCTCGGGGATAACGGCGCTCGGTTGCCAAGATGATAGTGAGGGCTCCTGGTCTTTGGGCATTTTCTATGGGTATTCCCCCTTTTCTTTAAAACCCATCGAAGATGTAAGTATTTCTTGTATATATATGTCTCTGTTTTTGCATAATTCTTCTGTTGATCAATTTTATTTCCATGGATTTAGGTTTCTTGAACTCTTTGAAGTTTTTTCTGTTTTTTTTTTTTTTTCGATTCATAAATCATAAACTAATTAATAATAATAGATTACTTGTTGGTTTTATGTTTTGTGTTTGTCATGTGAACAATTTGATCACCTTTTCTTTAGCCATTGCATGATATTCAAAATCAGAAGTTTATAGATATTCATTTTGTATTTAGGTTTTATTGGATAGATGATTTTTTTTTAATTATAAATATTGTTGGCAGATGAATATATGGAAGAACAAGAGTGCAGCATGGCCTGTAGCAAACCCAGTGATAACTTGTGCCTCTCTTTCTAATGCTGGATTTCCCAGTAATTTTGTTGCTGACCCCTTTCTTTATATACAGGTAATTCTCACTTTTTGTATCTAATTGCAATAGCCGTTCAATTTTCTCATAAACAAATCAGTATTTGCTTGTTTGCTTTTCAAGAATCTGTATATTTTTACGTGTACTGTGAAATGGGCTGTTGTATGAGTGGTCAAAGCAAGGGGTTTGTTTGTTGGAAGATTTTAGTGGGTCATTGGTTCTGTTTCTAATCCGCGTAGTCTTTACATCATCGAATCATTTGAGTAACGTAATAGGATGTCACTTCCAACTGTCCTGGTGAAAAAGAGATTGAAAACAATTGATTTGTATATATGTGTTGCTAGTATTATATATTATGAGAGATGAGGTTATTGGATCTGTTAAGAGGCAAGGATGCTCACATAAATAAAGCAGGGTACTTTTTTGTATTAGGATAAGGGAAATTAAGGTGTAAATTGGATGTAGAGTGAAGGAGATAAAGATAAGATTTTCATGGAGGAGTGTTTGTGTCTTTTTCTGAATGTTGCTTTCACTTAGGATCTAAGCATATTCTTAATGCCCCTTAGACAGTGTGGACCGAATGTGGTCGGAGAAGAATTTAAATGTAGTGGGCCCAGTCAGCAACAGCTGGAGAGGTGGGGCAAAGGGAAACTGATTTATTAGAAATATATCATGGATAATTTAACATTCTTACTTGGAATGTAATTATGTTAGAAGCTTTTATCATAAATTGATGTTTTAAAACTAATAATACTAATATCGTAAAGTGGCTTGTGCTTGCATAACTGTGTGTATAGGTTCAAAAATATGTTAAATATAGTTTAGCGGTGCATTTATTTTGTTAGTACCAAATGTATGTAGTAAGTATGGATGTGAAAAAGGTCAGATAAGTAAACTTACAAGCGGAAAATGTGAATTGATGAATGGATGCTTGTTTGGCCTCTGGTAACTGTCGAATTTTCCGTGACAGTTTGTATATGGAATTTGAATTGTGGTACTTTTGTGTTAATTGCGACCTCTATACGTTTAATTCCCTGTTTATGGGGTCACTTAAAAACCTCAGTTCTATTCATCCATGGCCGAATAGTCAATGATATGGTCTAGAATTCTTGAAGTTTTAATTTTGAAGATGGATGAGTGAAATCTACACTAGAGTGATGATTATCTGCTTTCATTTATACTAGATTTTCAAATCATTTAACGAGAAATGTTGTTTGTGTCGACTAGATTTGTATTTCTTGAAATATGCATGTCTTTGTCGTATTTTGTTGATTAATTTAATACCAAACGCTTACTAAAGCAACAATCCATCCTGGACCATTAAACACTTACTCGACAGTTGTCTATTTATCCATCTGTTCATACAAGGACTGTCATTAATGATTGCTATGAGTATTAATTCTCAGTTATTTCTGATCAAGGTCTTGACAGCTTTTTGGAATTAAAAAAAAAAGTTTTAGTATCTTCATCTTCAAGTGCTGACTAGTGTTAATAGTTTAATTTTCAGTCTTCTCAGTGGCTTTAAGATGGCTTCATCAGTTGATATTAGAATAGGTGTTCAAGGAAAGTAGAATTTTTTTATGAAGTTTGGATAACCGAACTAATGGAAGTACCCCTTTCTGAAACTAATGGACACTTGAGAAACTTGATAAGTTTGTTAGTTAGTCTTGTAAAACTGATAGATGCGTACAGTTTTTTTGTGTGTTGAAACATATTCGAATACCATTTTATGCTTATGCTATGCCCTTCTTCATTTCAATGGGAAAATGAAGATAAATGTACTTGTTACATAGGGATGAGGGGGACAAAGAAGGATCGAATCAATCTATGGAGATATGATGAGAGTATTTAATCTTTATGGAAATCCTAACAAGGATGGTCACAATTAAAAAAGCAAAAAACTCGTAGATTATAGCATATGATTTTAGGTTCCACTATGGTCTCTTGCATGCTCATTTCTTGGTTCTCACATTAAAATTCTGTGAATATGAACATAACTTGATGGCTGATGATCACATGATTCAGGGTGATACCATTTACCTTTTCTACGAAACAAAAAATCCAATCACAATGCAAGGAGATATTGCAGTTTCACAAAGTATGGACAAGGGAGCAACTTGGCAGCAACTGGGTATTGCTTTGAATGAAGATTGGCATCTCTCCTACCCATACGTCTTTGACTACAATGGAATTGTAAGATCTTAACTTTCTAACCGTCGTGTTTATTTGCCACTTTATCTGTATATCCTGTTAAGTTTGTTTACAAATGTTGCTGCATCAATGCAAGTCGTCGGTGTTTATTTTTTGTTTTTTTAAATTCCGGCAGATATATATGCTTCCCGAAGGCAGTGAGAAGGGAGATCTCCGTCTCTATCGTGCAACTAACTTCCCTTTGAAATGGACACTCGAAAAGATTGTTATGAAACGGGCGCTCGTTGATTGTTCCATAATTCCTCATGAGGGAATGTTCTGGCTTTTTGGTTCAGATCACAGTGGGATTAGCAACAAGAGAAACGGCCAGCTGGAGTTATGGTATAGCTCGTCGCCTCTTGGTCCTTGGAAACCTCATAAGAAGAACCCCATTTATAACACAGATAAAAAAAGGGGAGCTCGTAGTGGAGGTAGGCCTTTTGCGTACAATGGAAATCTTTATCGTATTGGTCAAGACTGTGGTCAAACGTACGGACGTAGGACCCGTGTTTTCAAAGTAGAAGCTTTGACGACTGATCAGTTCCAAGAAGTTGAGGTCCCGTTGGGTATGGAAGAGCCGGTGAAGGGAATAAACGCTTGGAACGGGGCCCGCAACCACCACCTAGACGTACAGCAGCTCAGTTCGAGTGATTGGATTGGCGTTCTTGATGGGGACCGCGTGCCGTCTGGAGATAAGATGCATAGATTCGTTCTTGGCTCAGGTTCGATTCTTGCCATTTCTGTATTGATCATACTTTTTGGTATGCTGTTAGGGGTTGTAAAGTGTGTAGTGCCCTTAAGTTGGTACCCTCACACCATGGGAAAGAGGAGTGACACATTCTTGGCTTGGGAGAGGCCGAATTTTTCGTCCAAGGTTCGACTTTTCTGCAGCCGTTTGAACCGCGCGAGCTCGGTTCTTCGTGCTAGAGTAATGCCAAACATGTGCACCGGAACCGTCGTGCTCACTTTAATGGTTTTGGCGACCGTGACGCTAACATGTGCCGGAGTTAGTTACATTTATGGTGGGAGCGGTGCGGAGGAACCCTACCCTTTCGACGACCATTACTCGCAGTTCACGATGCTAACCATGACGTTCGATGCTCGCCTATGGAACTTGAAAATGTACGTGAAGCATTACTCGAGATGCTCTTCAGTGCGCGAGATAGTCGTGGTTTGGAACAAAGGCATACCTCCAGATCCGAGTGATTTCGATTCGGCCGTGCCGATACGGATACGGGTCGAGGAGCGGAACTCGTTGAACAACCGTTTCAAGGTGGATCCACAGATCAAGACTCGGGCCGTTCTCGAGCTTGACGACGATATCATGATGACTTGCGATGATGTGGAGCGCGGGTTTAGGGTTTGGCGCGAGTATCCGGATCGGATTGTCGGTTTTTACCCCCGGTTCATTAGTGGCGACCCATTGACGTATAGAGCCGAGAAGCATGCCCGGAAGCACAACGGGTACAACATGATCTTGACAGGGGCAGCTTTCATCGATACTAGGGTTGCGTTCGAGAGGTATTGGAGCGAGGAAGCCGCCCCTGGTAGGACGATAGTGGATAGCTATTTCAATTGTGAGGATGTACTGCTGAATTATTTGTATGCGAATGCGTCAACTTCGCCTAGCGTAGTCGAGTATGTTCGACCTGCATGGGCGATCGATACTTCAAAATTTTCTGGAGTTGCCATTAGTAGGAACACTCAAGCTCACTATGGGGTGAGAAGCAAGTGTTTGAGAAAGTTTGCTGATATGTATGGCAGTTTAGGTCAAAAGATGGAGTTTAGCAGGAGAAAGGATGGGTGGGATGTATAGTGAATTAAAGTTTGATAATTTGTAGTTGCCCCCATTTATTCAATGTTTTTTATAATTATTATTATTATTTTTTTCTTAGTGCAAGAGTTATTCATAGTGCACAAGCTTGTACCTCTAGCTGTTGGGGACGTTTGGCCTCGATAGTTTTGATCAAATCTAATGGACTACAGTTTTTTGGATTAGAATGGTGATCTTGACGGTGGTGTCCTCTTTTTTCCTGTTTTTCTACAGGAAGAATTGGGATGATTGCAGTTTATATTTTTATGTGACGTAGTATTTGATTTGGGATTCGTTTGTTACTTTTTTTTTTTTTTAATCAGAGGGATCGTTTGTCACTTATTTGAGTTCAGTTCAATGAACGTGACAAATAAATTGAAATAAGTGTTTACATTTGGTAAATTTAACAAATAAGTTAATGCCTTGATTCATGTGATTTGATGCATCTACTCCATAGCAGAAAACTAGTCATGAAATTGATCTTTTTATTGGCCCAATTTTTAATGGAGATGTTCTTAGGCGATATGATTAATATTAATTTAATTTTTTTAATTTTTTTTGACGGGTATCAATTTAATTTTATTAAAAATAGGGCCTTTGTGATTTTATTTTTTCAAAATGCTTTTAACTATTTTTAATTTCTCGTGAATCTGAGCTCATGTAATTTTTATTATTGTTATGTATATTAACTACCATTGTTTAAAAATCAAGGATCAAACATAATAGTAATAGTTGATATGTATAATAGTAATATTTGAAAAAAAAAAAGTTCACATGAACTCGAGTTCATATAAGTTTTTGTCATAAAATAATATTTTTTAGTGCGAAATATCGTATTCAAAATAAAAGGTTTGATTTTATAGATTATTCTTCAAAATAAATATTAGTATTTTAAAAAATAGAGTATGTATAGAGTTAAATTAGTTCATACATGAATACTTGAAGGGTATTAGTTGCTTTCACCGAATAGTATTAGTTGTTTTCATTGAAGAATTTTAGTTGTCTTCATTAAAGAGTTTTAAGTTTATTTTCAGTAAACAATTATCAGTCTTCAGTAAAAACAATATATATTATAAATTTTTTAGCTATTTATTGTGAATATTCAAAGAATAAATATGACTTTGCAAGAATTTATAGTAATTGTTATCCAAATATGAATATGATAATAAATTATATTTTCGTGCAATAAAAGAAATTACATGAAAATTAGATTCATGGTGTGTGCAGATTTTGATATCGATGAAATTTAGCGAATAACCAAAAACAATGTGCCCATCATTCAATTTCATGTGCTTCTTCAATCTCCATACATGCAAACACACATTTCCCTTCCATTCATCCCACCTTCATAGCTTTTCCTTTTTTGGGGCCTTGCAAAATTCATAAAGCTCCCACCTTTTTCAGGGAAAATAAAAAATAAACGTACTCCCATCTGCGTATTTACGTACCAAAAGGAATCATTTGCTTTCTTGGGTCTCTACGAATTAGCTTTATCAGATGTTTGCCAACTTATATGCTGAATCTTGATCTGATGTGTGATGGGCTTTCTTCTCTCAGGTTTCGACTCTGTTTTCCTCTGTTCAACGGTCTTCGCCTGCCCTTTTCATTGGGGGTTGTGAAATCAAACCCATCTCCAGTTTCAAGATTTCCCCCTTTTCTAGTGAGAGAAAGCTGAAAGCCCCTATTTTGAGGAGAGAGAGAGAGAAAAAAAATAATGTTTATATGTATCCGAAAGTTTATGGGGTTTCTTTTGTTCTCTGCATGTAGATGAGAGTTAGAAAATTTTGGGGAAATTAATGTTGGCAATGGAGGGGGGAGAAGGGGAAAAAATGGAGAAGGAATTTGATTCAAAGATGAGGATTGAGAGCAATAGTTCTTCATCGAATGTTGGTAATAATAATAATAATACTAAACATCGACCTCAGAGATCTAAGAGCTTTGTGTTTAGGGCACCCCAGGAGAATTTTAGCATTCAAGATTTTGAATTAGAGAAGATTTATGGTGTTGGTTCTTATTCAAAGGTCCAATCTTTTTCCCTTGTTTATCTTTTGTATGATTTATGTATTCATCCTTCTTTTTTTTCATGCACAATTGTTGTTTCCTTGTATTTTGTATGATGGGGTTCTCTTCTTATTTGCAATTTTGTTATATTACCTGTTTTCTTGTTTAGTTGGTTGGTTGATTCCATTGGAATTGCTATCTTAATGTAAATTCATCAATGTGCATTCATCTCTATGGAAATCAAAAGAAACTACGCCTAAAATTCAAATGAATTTTCTCTGAATTCGATGTTTTCATATGGTTTCATTCATTAGTTTTTATAGTAGGGAGGACCGGAGAAGAAGATGCATATTGCCATACTCCTATATATTCTCCCAATAGACTTGCCAGTAATTCGATTTTTGCACCATATGTGGTTAAAGTCCTATTTGGTAGTGTGAATGTTATTTTTGCAAATCAAGAAGGGAATTACTGAACTATCAAGAGTTTTCAGAAAGCATATCCCTAACTCTGAGTTTAATTGGAGCCTAATTCAACAATTCAAAACGATAGAAAAACGTCGAGGAAGTTTTGCAGGAATATGAGAAAGTGGCTTCAGTGATCATGCATGGTTTATTTGTGGAAATTTCTAATATATTTAGTACACAAACATCAAAATTTGGAGCTTGCTAAGAGAAATGGCATAATGCATGAGAAATTATGGATGTGGGAGGTATATTCTTTTGAAGGATCCTCTTCTGTCACGATAAATCAGATATTTCATCCTATACAGAAGAGAGTCATTTAACTATTCTCCAAGTAGATAAGGTATCTTGTATGTGAAATTTTTCCTTCACTTAGAAGCTTTCATGTGTTATTATGGTGAGTTTGTTCACTGATGATAGGTAATTGATAAAATTGAGACAAGGCGAGAGAAAGTTTTTACGAACAGGGCTTGGTTGGTCCCCTTTTTGAATGAAAAACTAGGTTTAGTCTTTTGGATGAGCAAATATGTGCTATAAAAAATTGCCTATACTGCCTAGCATACTTCCCTTAGCAACTTTTCCTTCCTCATTTACAACAGTTAGTTGAATTTTTTCTAATGTTTTAGAAGTAAGCTGTAAGGAAGTATGAACATTTAAATGGTGGTCATGAGCTGAGCATCTAATTGCTCGTATTTGTGATGTCAACAGGTTGTTAGAGCTAAAAAGAAAGATACAGGGAATGTTTATGCTATGAAGATAATGGATAAGAAGTTCATCACGAAGGAAAATAAAACGGCTTATGTGAAACTGGAGCGCATTGTATTGGACCAATTAGATCATCCTGGTGTCGTGCGCTTGTTTTTTACTTTTCAAGATTCTTTCTCTCTCTGTGAGTACCATTTGTTGCAGTACTCCATTTTTAGTTGTTATGTTCGTTTATTTTTCTTGTGTTATGGTGACTGGAATCCTGAATTTGATATTCTGAAGATATGGCGCTTGAATCTTGTGATGGTGGAGAACTTTTTGATCAAATAACCAGGGTAAGTTACCTATACAAAATAGAAGCATGCTCATTGTTTAATTAAAAAAAAGAAAAAGGTCTTTTGTCATGTTCAACTTTTTAGTTTTTAGACCTCTTTAGTCTTTTGACGGGCTGACATGGCATTTTTTTCCCAATTATATAATAAATTTGAATTTCGTCATGTTAACTTTCAAAACCGGTTACTAACCCGTTGTAGCCGGTCAAATGACGAAAAAGTTCAATTTTGAAAGTTAATATGACAAAATTCAATTTGGGGAAGTAGACCTACTGTATAGGACTAAAAAAACATTTTCCCTAAAAAAAAATAGAATTTCATGACGTAGCTGACTTTATTGGTGCAGAAAGGTCGTTTATCCGAGGACGAGGCTCGTTTCTATGCAGCTGAAGTTGTGGATGCTCTTGAATATATACACAGCATGGGATTGATACATCGAGATATTAAGGTACTTTGGAACACATGAAGCTTTTCAATTGTCGTATCAATAATGCTAACTGTTTCTAAATTGACAGCCGGAGAACCTGCTACTTACTACAGATGGTCATATCAAGATTGCCGATTTTGGTAGTGTAAAGCCAATGCAAGGTAGCCGGATAACTGTCCTCCCAAATGCGGCCTCAGGTACAGTAATTTTTTTTTGCTATTATTATTTATATTTGTGTGCAATATAAGTTATTACGTGACTAATTCGTTGAACTTTGTTCGGTAAAAAAAAAAAAAACAGACGATAAGGCGTGCACCTTTGTGGGTACTGCTGCGTATGTACCTCCTGAAGTTCTTAATTCCTCCCCAGCAACTTTCGGGTAATTAACATGTATTTCTCAAATTCTTATGATCAATTGGTTTAAATATTTCACTCCTTTTAATTTTGTGATTGAAAATTAGCTTTCAAAATTGACTTCATATATATGTATATATATCTATCCAGGAATGACCTTTGGGCACTTGGATGCACGTTGTACCAAATGCTTTCAGGGACTTCTCCTTTTAAAGACACTAGCGAATGGCTAATTTTCCAACGAATTATTGCTAGAGATATCCGCTTTCCTAATTACTTTTCAGCAGAGGCACGAGACCTCATTGATAAGTTATTGGTAACACATAAGCTCACCAATCTCTTCTTCCTGTATTTACATTTAATCCTTATATATTATCTGATCTTAATTTTAATCGATTTTAGCTTCTTTTAGAAATATAGAAGTTGGAGTGGTTGCTAATATTTTGTTGTCGTTGAATGTAATTCGTGGACCTTGAACTATGTGATTTGTTGTTTACATATTTTGATTCTAAGCTGTTTTTTTTTTTTTTGGGTTTTGTTTTTTTTATAATTTCGTTTAACCGAATGCATCTGTTAATTGTGTAACTAGGACATGGATCCCAGTAGGCGACCAGGGGCAGGACATAGTGGTTATGCTTCACTAAAAAACCATCCCTTTTTCACGGGTATTGACTGGACGAATTTACGGGAAGGAATAGCTCCCACGCTTGCTCAGGAGCCAAGAGTAAGACCTCCTCATTTTCCCATATTCAAATTTCCAACAAACGTTTTAAGACAAAAACTTGTATACACTGGGTGCCCTGTGCGACTCAAGTGTATTTTTTAAGTGGTATTAGTTGTTTTACTAAAAAGTACTATTAATTTATCAGTATTAGTTGTGTACAATTGCACTGTATAACTGGTGTACAGGAGTGTTATACTTTAAGAAAGCACGAAAGGGAACACTCACAGATAAAAGGCTATCTAGAATTCCTTATAGTTGAATGCATTTGAACAATTATCATCATTGTGGTTCTTTCAGGATCAGCCGACCCCTGGCGAAGACCAAGATTCTTCGTGGAAACCATCACATGCTGGGGACAGTTCAGCAAGAACCAATGAAGCTTCTGAAGCTGGTAGTGTAACTAGGCTCGCTTCAATCGATTCATTCGATTCAAAATGGTGAGCGCGAAAAGTTTGTTATTATGTTATTCGTTTTGGACTTTTGAGTGTAAGAAACGATGGTTTTAGATGTGTAGTCTCGTGTTTGCCCTTTCTTTACTCTATCATTGAACAGGAAACAATTCTTGGAGCCTGGTGAATCTGTTCTTATGATCTCGATGGTGAAGAAGCTGCAGAAATTGACGAACAAGAAAGTGCAACTTATCCTCACAAACAAACCCAAGTTAATTTATGTGGATCCCGCGAGACTGGAGGTCAAAGGAAACATTATATGGTCCGACAACCCTAACGATCTTAGCATTCAAGTCCTCAGCCCTTCAAATTTCAAGATTTGCACTGTAAGTCCTGTATTCTTAGCATGGTCCAGTTGCTCGTTTATTTCTTGAAATTATATTACATCGTTATCATGCACCTTATGCTATTGCTAAGTGTTGTCCTGATACAGCCGAAGAAAGTTCTGTCGTTCGAGGATGCAAAACAACGAGCAATGCAGTGGAAAAAGGCGATAGAGTCGCTTCAGAATCAGTGAATATAGTTTTTGATCGAACATTCTTTGGACATAACAAAGTGTAGGACAGCGTACATTACGTGAGTGGTACAGACACACACAATGCCTCCGTTACAAATAGTCGACTCTCTCTTTCTCTGATAAACTTTCACGGGTTTTCTTTTCTCCGAAGCTAATGCATGAGACGAAGCATCGTTGTTTTTGCAGGGAAGTTTTGTGTAAAGCCACCATTTTTTATACATAATCTTGTTTTCAAATCTTGCAGCCGGATGTCATTTGTTTATAGCAGCAGCGCTTTTTATGTTTTAGTTTTTCATCCTACTCCAAATATAGAAGAACAGTCTGTAATGTGTAACAGTGCACCAAGATATTTATGTATAGATCACTGGGTAATAGTATTTAATTTATTTGTTTGGGGGTTGAATTGTGGAGGAATTTTAAGTTGCGGAAAGGGTTATGTTTCCTTAAAATATAGCTTATACTCCTACGTCTAATTTTATTAGGCCTGGAACTCTGTTACTCTTAAGAATGCTCTTTTAGGCTTCACCTCTAAACATATTTTAGTAAATACACTACCCATTTCATTCGAAGAAGAGAGTAAAGAATACACGAAAGCTTGAAACTCCGTGAATGTGAATGTGAATGTGAATGTGAATGTGAATGTGAATGTGAATGTGAATGTGAAGATGAACGATCTTCCATGCCCTAAATACATAGGGTAAATTGTGAATGTGAATGTGTTGTGTGAAGGCATGTGTTGTTAAGATGAACGATCTTCCATGCCCTAAATACATAGGGTAAATTGTTTTTAAGGACCGTAACTTTGGGAGGGTGGCAAAACAAGGACCGTAACTTTTCGGGCTGGCAAAACAAGGACCGTAACTTTTAAAAGTGGCAATTTAAGGACCGTAACTTTAAAAAGTTGCAATTTAAGGACCACAACTTTTAAAAATAGCAATTTGAGGACAAATTAGCCCGGATTACTTTCTTTCGGGCTAATTAGAGCGGATTTGGGGCTCAAATCGCCAACATGGATATTATTTTGAATAAAATTATTTTAAAAAAAATTCCACTTTATGTTTTTCTTTTATTTTTTGAAATAATTTCCAACTCATTCATTATACTCAAAATACTCTAAGAAAAAAAAAATGAAATGAATATTTTTTGAAATAATGAAAGTATTTTATTTTTAAAAATAATTTCCAACTCATTCTTAAACGTATAGTAAGTATTAATTTACCTAGATTAAACATTTAAAACTAAGTATTATTTTATTGCAATGTGTGTGATGTACTAAACGTATAGTAAATGAAATAATATTTAAAAAAAAATTCACTTCTTTTTTTTTAAGTATAATGAAATGAGTTGGAAATTTAAAAAAAAAATGGAAAGAAAAAGTAGAGGTAGAATTTAAAAATTCGGGCTAATTTATCCTCAAATTGCTATTTTTAAAAGTTGTGGTCCTTAATTTGCCACCTTTTAAAGTTATTGTCCTTGTTTTGCCAGCCCGAAAAGTTACGGTCCTTGTTTTGCCACCCCCCCCCCCCCCCCAAAGGTTACAGTCCTTAATTTTTTTTTACCCAAATACATATATACAAGTGTTTTAGTATTTTTGAAAAACTAGATGTTGATGATTCAATCTAATCGTGTGGATTAGTGATTGTTTAATATTTTATTGAATCACTAAATAATTACGTGTGATTGATTACCGCCGTAAAACGGTAAATACGAAGGGTCGTGATAAATACGGGTTTGATCTCGTGTATTTGCACGTATTTGTGTATGAATATAGGGATGAAAAACATGAAAGATATTTTTTTTGGTGTGTGTTTAGGGTAATTGACTTATTTTTATTATTGAATTTTCAAGTATTTATACATACCACCTCTAAGTAGGTGGTGACAACCTTTCACATGCCATAATGCATGCTTGACGCATGTCTTATCAATTTGACCTTATCTAAGCTATTACTTAGTTACAAAGTCTTATTTTGGTCTGAAGTGTCCAATTGCTTGTTTTGGGGCTCCTTTGGTGAAAATTATCATCTCTGCTCTTCCCTTAGACTGCTCGATTCTTGTGGGGATGCTCTACATCCTGCTCGCTCAGCCTACTCGTATTGTCATAAGAATTGTTGGTACACTTGGTAGGGCTATTAGCCTATCAGGTCATTTGACTCGGTTTTGACCATTACAACCATTAGGGCCTAATAGTTGCTCGCCGGCTTCATAAAGCTGTTCGTCAACTTCATAAAGTTTTTCGCCTATCAACACTAGATTTTCTAAATGTTGATTAGAGTAAATTTTTGTTGGTGCTATAATGTTTTTCATGCATTTAAACTTGTATGGGTATTGATTATATTGTTGTTATTTGCTTGTTTAGAGTATTTTATTTTGGAAATCGCGATAGCTGTTGTTCAGCTCTGGATATCCGAACATGACCATTATTTTTGAATTTTTTTTTCCGAACATGAACACATTTTCTGGAATTTTTTTCGAACAAAGTGTGAACCTTTTTTCAAAAAACTGAGTACATTTTTCGATTTTTTTCCAAAATTGTGGTAATGTTTGGAATTTTTTTCCAAAAATGATGGTCATGTTGGCTAACCAGAGCCGAACAACAATCATCGTGATTTTCGAAAACAAATACTCTAAACAAGCAAACAACAATATTATCATACAAATACAATTATATACACTCAAAGAACAACAATATGCATGAAAAACATCATAACACCAATAAAAAGTTTCCCTATCTGCAAAAATATTTGAACAAGTTGTGGTCATATTTTGAGTAGAAACTCTTCGACGGCGGCCGGTCAGCTTTGACTGACGGTTGTGGCGAGGACTTGACGGACAACAACGAAACGAGGGAGAGGGGTGAGGTAGTGTATTAAAAAAAAATACTGAGCAATGAGAGAGATGAGTATTTAGGGTAGTTTAGGAAAAAATAAATAGTGTATTCATTCAGTGGGTAGTGAATTTATCAGGGTAGTGCATTCACTACAAAAGTGGATGTCAATAACCTGGGCCATGATCTAAGGCAAAATTTGGGCCCAAAAACCACAGGCTCAATATATAAATGGACGGGCCCGACGTTAACATATGTAAATGCCCCGCTTTTTAGGATTCTATTTTTCCTCAAGTAAACCAGTCAAGACAGCTTCGTTGGGTTTTTGAGGTAATTTTTTTCAATTTAAATAGCTCATAATTGATTATTGATTTGTGTTTGTGATCTTCTTCCACGTTCTGTTGCTGTTATTTCTCTGTCTTTTTCTTCAGGTAAGCTCCGCTATTCTCCGATTTCACGCATTCATGTTTTGTAACTGTTCAAATTTTGCTTAATTCTCTACTTTGCTGATTCTCTTCAACCTCGATTAGTGGTCAATTGTTAGGTATTTTTGTGTTATTCCGATTTTTTGTTTGGTAACCGGAAGTTACAGATCTTGTTGCGCCAGATCTGTTTCCGTGCTAACTCGGCCTCGTGTGATTCCGGAATGTTAGGGCAAGGGCGTGGGGTTGATGTTTTGCTGGATGTGGTGATTGTTGTTGGATAGATGTGATGAGTATGATCATTGCAACTTCGATTGCTTTGAGTTATGATAGTTTTAGCTTTGTTCTAGGATAATTCGCTACTTGTGCTGAATGAATCTGTAAGGATCACATGAATCTGTAAGATCATATCAGGCACGAGAAGTTAAAAGCTACTTGTTTGAGTATAAGGTTTTACTGGAATAAGTTTTGGATATGAGAGGATCTGGATATCAAATTACACTTTTCTTGTGTCCATAGTTTCTCTGCAGTTTAATTTGTTAGAGGAATCCTTGTGCTTTAAGATTTCCATTTCCTCGTTAATTTGAGAGGGAATGATTTTACTGCATTTCAGTGCAGATCTACTGAACACGAACGTGTTCCTTATTATTAAAAAGAATTCAAAGTTATGTTGGTTCTAAATTTAACTTTTAGTTGGTTTTTCAGGCCTACTATACATTTTATAAACTTCCCCAACTTAGAAATTCTAAATGTCCGTGGGATTTAATAAATCGAAAATATCATTAAGGTTACGCCTTGGTGTAGTTAAATTTCATGTAAAAAATATTTGCTTTCACTTTCATTATTTTCATGATCTGAAACTTGGAAGCACTCAGCTGTGACGATCTCAAGCATTATATGATCAAAATGAATGTTTTTCTTTTGGTCTTTTTGCCTTCACAGTTGTGTTTTTATATATTTTTATGTGTCATTAATGCAGCCTTGCTTCAAAATCTCCCACTATGGCCTCCTCCAGTAGCCAGAATGGAATTCAACTCTTACTAGCTGCAGAACAAGAGGCTCAGCACATTGTCAATGCTGCTAGAACTGGTGATAACCCTTTACCCAGGGAATTCGTATTTTAATATATTTCTACTTGCTTTGTCACATTATTAATGCTCGAGGAACCCCTTCGTGAAGAAACTAGCAATATGATGATGGAAATTTCTGCTTCTAGGAAATCATAACTCTGGTGTACGCATGCTAGGACTATATGTAATTTTCCTCTATATGATGTACCCTGTATTTAAAGAGATATGTTTTGAATGGAGTTGGGTGGACTAGAATGATGGTTGCAGTATTTGGAAGAGAGAATTGGATGTCATATCCCGGTTGAGAGGTTTGGGAAGAACTAAGGAAGATGAATTGTTTATTTCCTCTAATATGACATGTGGAAGTATTATTTTGCGGTTGCTCTCCTGTTACCTGTGACTTGTATAAATCTCTTGAGAAAAGTCTGGCCAAATGGGTTTTGTGCCTTGATTTCCTGTTTATATGGAGAGTTAATATCAGTGTTATGAACCCAAAAGTGTGAAGCTCATAAAATGAAGTCTTAGTTGGAAATTAGATATCTTAATCTATTTCTGAAGCTTCCTAAGATCCACTAATCCAGTCTTAACATGGTTGAACCTTTGCTCATTATCAATCTTGCAGAGGCAGTTTAGTAACAGCACAAGTTGCAATTTACTTTAGTTTGAAAGTATTTTTGGAGAGACATTTATTTTATAACTATAGCTGACCATCATCATATATTCATTAGATACTGTATAGTTTCATGCGAGTAAACCTCAAGTTGTTGAGCTTGATGTAGGCCAACGTATTCACCCTAGTTTTGAGATGTTGCATTGAATGGATTCTTACGAGTCATTACTAGTGATTTAACTTTACTTTGGTTTTCATGTATAGCAAAACAAGCCAGATTAAAACAGGCTAAAGATGAAGCCGAGAAGGAAATTGCTGAGTTCCGTGCTCAAATGGAGGCTGACTTTCAGAGGAAGGTTGCAGAGGTAATAATTTAAATGAATAAAAAATAAAATTATATTAAAGCAGTTACTCCATTCTTGATGTTAATTTTTTCCTCTACTTTTGCGTATACTTAGTGCTTATTTGATAAAAAAAATAAAAATTTAATGCTTATTTAAATACTTAATCTGTTTCTGTCTTGCCCGTTTTGCGTTATACAGAGTAGCGGAGACTCGGGTGCTAATGTGAAGCGCCTTGACAAAGAAACGGAAGCAAAGATCGAACACCTGAAAACAGAGGCTTCTAGAATCTCTCCTGAAGTTGTCGCCATGCTTCTGAGGCAAGTGACTACAGTAAAGAACTAAGTGTTGGTTGATCAGAGTGCGTCACAATTGAAATGGCCTCATAATTTTACCTTAATATTGTGGAATAGATGCTCGTTCGATTTGTACTTTACCATTGTTTTATTTCATTTTGGTGAAATTGTTTTGTCGTCAAAATAAAGGCGTAAAACTTTTAAAAAATGCTTGTTTAATCTTGAGGAGATAACATTTTGCTGAGTGTCGACTTTCTAGCAGTGTATATTTTGTTGTTGAGATACGTTGTTTCGATCTTCTCCATAATAAATGTGTGTTGTATGTCTTATGTTTGCTGTAGGGTGTGGTATACGTATAGCATTGGGTACTAGTTACATGATATTCATTGATAGTGTAAACTGCAAGCTACGACTGACTTACGTAGCTATAAACTAACTATGAGAAATACGTATATTCACAACTAGATTAGTCTAAAATCAAGAAGAAGAAAATCTTCACCATGAATTCCTTATATATACATTTTCCTAGTATAATATACCTATATTGTGCATGTGAGCATTTTCAAACGACTGTGAATTTACTTGTAAAAAATTGGATAAAAATGTTCCGCACATGATTTTTTATCCCTTTGAATTCCATATTCAAAGTTGCCATTGGATCGATTCATTAAAAAGAATTGATTCAATACATTTCTTATGTACCCATAGGTACTATATTGGATTTGAATTTTAGATCAATATATTGATTGACAATCATTACTGCAAGAGATCCGAATACATTTTCCAAATCATTTCGTCACGCATGATTGTATGAACATATATGCCCATTGCTTTATGTTATAAAAACACATAATTACCTATATATATATATATATATATACATACATACATAAATAATGAATTGTATAAATTGGTGTCCATAGATATATGATTATTTCGTGATAATTTCAATTCAATTACTTACATATCAAATCATACCATTCAAATAAAATCTTATTTTAAATTCCAAGAATAGAACCAATCAAATATCAATTGAACAGCTAGGCGAAGCCCAGACCAAGTCTATAAGTTAAAGAATTAATTAGCCTAGCTAGTTTTCACTTAAAAAAAAGTTTTTTTTAATAAAGTAGTACTCCCTCCGTCCAATATTAGTAGGCCTACTTTTTGGGCAGTTATTTTTTGTCATAAGTTGGAGGGTATTATGAGGTATTGTGAGGTTCATTTATCAATAAAATTATTGTTTATGGAAAATATGATACTTATATTTTTCATAAACAATAACTTTATTGATAAATAAACCTCACAATACCTCATAATACCCTCCAACTTATGACAAAAAATAACTGCAAAAAAAGTAGGCCTACTAATATTGGACGGAGGGAGTAACATATAAATAACTATGTGTATATTTTTGTGATTGTGTTTGCAAATTAATGTTGCTTTTGTGGGGTGTGCAAATTTTTTTTGAGACGGACCAAAATGGAAAGTGTGCAAATTCCTTGAGATAGAGGGAGTACTATTGTTGAGACTTGAGAGATACTTTGTCGCCCTAATTACTGGACCCTTAGTTAAAAAGACCCACAAATAGCTCAAGTACACCTGCAGCAGGCCCAAAATCATTAGCCCAAGTCTTCAAAACAGCAGTCCCGATAGCCCGTCATCACTGGAAAATCCACGGCCCAAATTTAATAAAAAAAATGAAAAAGAGAGAGAAGGAAATTCGGGTTTGTGTTCTCTTGTCTGCATTTACTGTTTTTTAACAGAAGTATACACACAAATTGCATTTTATAAAGCAAAGTAAAGAAGGCGAAATTATAGCGCATGATCGATGGCTTTGTCGCGGCTTCGGCATCCGGTGATCTCTCGTGCTCCGTCTCTCATCAGAGCGCGCCTTCTCTCCTTCGCATCCACTCAACCATCGCTCAATCGGTGAGCGCTTTAGATTCATTTCTTCCTTCTAATTTTGCTGTTTATGGAAGAATACAATCTGGGTAATTTGATAATTTTATGATTTAAATTTGATAAACTTTGACGAGGAATGATTTGGGGAGAGGTAGTGGTTGTGTTAGAGTGGTCAAGTGTGGCGGTATTGGAGTAAAGTCAAAATGGGGGAAGAAAATGTAGGAAGGAATTATTGTTACAAATATGCAAATGTGCAATAATGGATGCAATTATGCTCTTTTTCTGAAATGGGAACTCCTTTATATTAAAACCTCTCATACCAAATGCTGCTCAATACCTCTTTATGTTTTTATATGTATTATTCTAGTTACGTATCAATCGCACGTTCTTATTTATCACCTTATTGTTTACATATTGGTGTTGCAGTTCCAGGGGGTTGCATCCTAGTTCTGATGCTGCAGAGTCATTGTTAAGGTTTGTATTCTAGTACAGGCTAATTTTCTGTTCATTTTCTTGTTTTGTCAGTCTCATTATATGCATATAGTTCACATTTGTATTAAACATTGTCGCACTTTGTTTTAGAGAATTTCATGATTGTTTCCGTCTATACTTTCTCCTGCTGACCCTTCTAATTTTTCTTGCATTTTTGTTTGTATCGACAGCATATTTTTGTATAGAGGATAGAAGGTTTTCAAATGGATTTTATCACTTCCTCTGCCCCAAAAAGAGGAATCATGTTTCAACAATCAAAATTGAAACCTGTAATTATTTATTTTTCGCTTCAAGTCCCAACACAAATTCACTGTCTTAACAAGTTAAATGTGACTGAATTAGTTAATCTTATTAATAAATGGGGGACAGGAGTGAGAGTTGATGGCTTTATTGAAGGTTGTACCTTCATCCAATTGACCAAATAAAAGTTTTACTTTGGATAAAAAACATGATCCTTTTTTTGGGATGGAGGAAGCAATTACTAAGATGGGTATTAGCTTTAGATGGCATTTTATTTTTAGCTCCCAATTTTTCCTATTCAGCAATTCTTCTGCATTCTTATTATTATTCATCCGAGGCTCTGAGCCTTTTTCAGTCAGAGTGATCAGCTTGCATTGCAATGAACAATATTTCACAAGCTTTTTCCATAGTATTAAAGATATTAAATTCATTGTGTAATGTTCATACAAAATTTGCAGGCCAGCATCTTTTTCGTTGTCCACTGGCAATCATGGCGAGTCTTCTAAGATCAAGGTTGGTGGTGAAATTGTATCTTTGATATATTTCAAACAATTGCATACTTTTTTTTTTAACTACATTATATGTGTGTTTTACAGTCCCAAATTGGTGTCCGCCTCTATTCATCTGCTGGTACAACACTTTTCACTTCATATCTTTTCATTAGAGATATAGAAGTCTCTTGGTAAAGAAACAGGAGGAAAGCATGGTGTCGAATACCATAATAATTTCACTGATGATTACCGTGTGCAAGCAATCAACTCCCAAAGCACTAAGGGGATGATCTTTTTGGGTTTTAAGTGACTTTTAATGAAATCTAAGGGATTTTAAAATGTGTGTTTGTTTTGAGTAGAGTAGGATTTTAGCTTTATGGTGTAAGAGCTGTGTTATTATATTATATATTGAGTGTGATTATTATTATTTTATTAGTTGAGAGAGAGTGTAAATTGGTATTGGATGGAGTAAAAGTAGAATATAGATATAGTAATTTCAAAACCCAAATCCGGGTTATTCATAGGGTTGTAGTATTAGACTTTTAAAAACCAGATTTTAAAACCCAAACTAGAGTGAGTTTTAAATTTCAAAAGCCAAATCCGGTTTTTATTTCCCAAAAAGTACACCACCAAATAGTCTGAAAAACAACGAAGAGAACATGTTAGATTTACTAGTTGATGCTCTATTTGACTTGGGTACTGACTATAAATTGTGAATGTCACTGCAGAGCCTCCTGCACATACGGTGCTTGAAATGCCTGCTTTGTCACCCACAATGGTAACTGACTATAATGATCTTATATTGGAAAATGCTTTAGCTGTTGTTGGGTATCCTGATTTGCTTTTCCATTTCTTACAGAATCAAGGTAACATTGCAAAGTGGAAGAAGAAGGAGGGAGATAAGGTCAGTTGAAATTACTATCATTTTGGAATGTTATTGCAGCTGCAGTAACATGTTTCATGACTGCAAAGTATGAAGCATTTACTGCAGAATATAGATGAGATTCTGAAGTAGATGTAAGTTGATTTGACCTTTTTCCTGCTTTTGGATTCAACAGATTGAAGTGGGGGACGTGATATGTGAAATTGAGACTGACAAAGCTACCCTGGAGTTTGAATGTCTTGAAGAAGGGTACATTCTTTAGTTCAAACTGTTGTTTCATGTTGATATGCTTCCTATTCCTTTCTAAAGTGTTTTTTTTTTTTTGTTAGATTGAAAATGTTGTTACTTGTGTTATCTTGAAAGTCTTATAGTTTTATACTTCTATTACATCAACTAGTAAACGAGTCAGATATTTATGAGGAGCAAGCATTATCATATGTAATGATGGACCAGTGTTGTAAATTAGAAAGCCTACCTGTCTTTTATCTTACTACTCATTCATATCCATCATCTGTGTCCATGCTCTCTCATTTTTGTTTTGTATGTGTGTGTGTGTGTGTGCATTTACCGCATTTTTCTTTTTAGTCTGTTTCTGTATAGTTTTTTGTTCCTAGAGTTTGTTACTTTATTCATTGATTTAGTCTTTTTTTCTCAGGATAGATTCCCAATTGCTTGAGTTTCGTTTGGTTTTTTATTTTGTAGTAGTATATCTTAATCTAAATTCTTTGCCAGGAGGAGGATGGCCATGATTGTAGTTATTGAGTTCTAAATTGCTTTGATTTATTGTTGTTCTTGGGTATTAATACATATACATTACTCTCTCCAAAAAAGTGTACTAGATAGCACAACTAATTTCAACGGAACAACATATGCAGGTTTCTAGCTAAGATACTGGTGCCGGAAGGTTCAAAGGATGTGCCAGTGGGGCAGCCTATAGCAATTACAGTTATGTGCCCCCGACTTCTAGAGTTATTCTTGTTTTCTGTGTATTTTTTTTGTCATGCAGGGTAGATTCAAGGTGTTTGAAATGAGTATTCTTTTGTTTGATTATTGCAATTTTCAACCCATACCTCAACTCATTTGATACAGCCTTATCCGCTGCTTATTCTTGGGTTGACATGGATTCTTTTCTTCCACTCTATTGAGGGCCATCTGCAAATTTAAGTTACAAAGCTAAACAAAATGTGTTTTTATTGATAATTGCTAATATTCTTGTAAACCATAATCCTTACATTTGCCTTGTGCTTTTATCCATCTGCCATAAACCTTTCACTGAAACCTTTATGCTTTTATCTAGGGATAAATCCTTTTCTGATGACCTTTATCAATATTTAAGATTATTTTGATCTTTCTGCCAAGCAATTATGGATGATACTTTTAGAATGTTATCACTGCTTTTCTTTCTTAAGAAGCGTTGAATCTGGTTGATTTTATTAGCATCATCTGGTTTTGCACAAGGACTGATTTTGGTCTGGTAACATAGGTTGAGGATCTAGATGATATAGGTAATATTCCTGCAAGTTTAAGTGGCTCAGAAGCCAAAGATAAAACAACCAGCGAACAAACTGTGAAGCATGGAGATAGCAAGCAGGAATCAAGCTCTGTGAATATCAGCACTTCAGAAATTCCTCCTCATTTTGTCCTTGAAATGCCAGCTCTATCACCAACCATGGTATGAACAGCTCCCATGTCAATTTCTGTGCTATAAATATCATGAAACATCTTTGTTCACTGCTGAGGAGTGTTTGCTTCTTTAACCTACTTTTTTTTATCAACAGAACCAGGGTAATATTGCAAAATGGAGGAAAAAGGAAGGCGATAAGGTCATAATTTTTTTTCTTACCGACATAGATTCTATATGTATACCAATTTCAAACGATTGATGACAAGTTTCTCTGCTTGTTGCAGGTTGAGGTTGGTGATGTTATTTGTGAAATTGAAACAGATAAAGCTACCCTTGAATTTGAAATTCTTGAAGAAGGGTAATAAATATGTTTAACGTTATTGGTTGAATTTTTAATAGTTTGGGGATCTTTGAAAACATTTCTGCTGTTCCGGGGGGATGGTGGCAAAGTTATTGCGTTTTTGTCAGAATGTTTTCTGTTTTCAGAATTGGATATAATGTTATATACTGTATCGTTTGCATAGTAATTGTCTTGACTACTGCAACATCTATTTCATGATTCACGCGCTTTAAACCATATTGCTTGTTGGCTGCAGATACTTAGCCAAAATTTTAGCTCCAGAAGGATCAAAAGATGTTGCTGTGGGACAGCCTATTGCAATAACTGTAAGTTGATAATGTATAATGCATAAACTTGTACCCATATATTTTTCCTTATATTTTCTCATCTCTAAAAGTAATAGTAGTTCCCATAATTATCATCAGAATATGGTTATACTTATTTGGGGAATACATGTCTTGCTAGGTTGAGGATCCTAATGACCTTGAAGCCGTAAGAACATCAGTTACTGGTGACCTGAGTGTCAAAGGCGAAAGTCCCATCCAACAAAGTGTTGCAGAGGATGTCAAAACTCAGAAAACAAGTTTCAATCGAATTAGTCCTGCTGCAAAGATGATGATTAAAGAACATGGGTTAGATGCATCATCGATATCAGCATCTGGTCCTCGGGGTACTTTGCTAAAAGGGGATGTTTTGGCTGCAATGAAGTCTGGTAAAGGATCTGCCAAAGTCACTGGATCTAAGGAGCAGATTTCTTCGTCACCACCAGTCCACTCTCAATCTTCCTCCACACCAATGGGATCAAAATCTAATTTACAAGACAAAGATGCTTATGTAGATCTTCCAAACAGTCAAATTCGCAAGGTACTTTTGCTTCCACTTTTAATTTAAAAATTATGAACGTGTATGTTTATACCTTATGTAGTCTCCAAATTTTGATGTGTTTTCTGGATGGAATACTACTGAAGTTTTTTTTACCTATTCATCTTTACCCAAGGCAACTTCTCTTTAATCAGGTTATGGTCTGATGATATCAGGTTTAGACGATAAATGCTGCATTTGATTATGCTGAAAATTGTGAAATCCTATCCTACCCATGTGGGTACAATATGACCCACATACCCCCAGGATGTGGACATGTGGGACATCTGAAAAGGATTAAAAAAAATAAACATTGATGATGTGCCACATCTCAACATAATATGAAACGTGAGTAACGCCCACATGGTTAGGATATAATTAGCTCAGAAAACTCATGCCTACAATGGAAATTTTTTTGTCGTACAATTCTTCCTTGATGGTAATGATCGTAATGGTTTTATGTGCATGCTATCATTGCTAGCTATGCTGGCCTCTCTTCAGATGATAAATAACGAATGTATCTTTTGAACTTCTGCAGGTCATAGCAACCCGCTTGTTGGAATCAAAACAGTCCACTCCTCACTTGTATTTGTCGACAGGTTTCAAACATTCATTCAGAAGTTTCTCCTTAAGCATTAAGTATTATGTACGATTGTGACCCTTATTTTGAATGACTTCTACCAGATGTTATACTGGATCCTCTTCTCTTGTACAGAAAGGAAATTAAAGGTAGGGGCCTCTTACACTATGCTGTTGTTTATTGTGAAGAGGTCCATTATGAGCTCAGTGATCTCATTTTAATTTTCTCTGCAGCAAAATATGATGTTAAAGTCTCAGTAAATGATATTGTGATCAAAACTGTTGCTATGGCATTGAGAAATGTACCAGAAGCCAATGGTAAGAGTTTTCCTGTTTATCACCTATTTCATATTTGATTGTTTGCAAGAAAGATGGGTCAACTGAGGTATGGGAAGCTACTTTTATTATGCTAATAGGTTATAGGGTTTCCTATGCTGAAATGGAGCATGGAAGTCTCTTTTGTATTTCAGTTCAAATGATTTACTGTTTCCAAATAGCTTGTAAAAGGTCCGAAAGAGACACTCCACTCTGACACTTTCCTATTTCAATACAATTGTTTGCTGTTTCCAAGTAGACTGTAAAAGTGTAATAGTGAGGCATGATAAATTCTACTATGAATACTTCCTCCTTTATAAGTGGTTTACGTGTACTGAAATGGAGCATGGAAAAGTACTTTTAGGCATCATAGTCTTGAGGACCAGATAGCCTCATGTTGATTGTCCTTGATTCCCAATTGTAAAAGAAATGGCTACATATGCACACCCCTGCAAATGGGGGTGGGTGGGTTGAAGACAATAGGCTCCAGTATATGTTCTCTACAACAGTTTATTCTTAGAAAATTCAGTCATTTGATCTCAATTAAGACATTTACCTTTCTTGGATATTCAAAGGTTAGATTCAACATTCATTCTCTTGTCAGCTTGTGACCATACTTTGTTCTTAACAGCTTTGTGTGTGTGTTATATAACTTTAGTATGTAAATTCTTCTGTTTACTTTTACTTTTACTTCTGATTCTTTTTTATTTCTGTATGCTGACTATTGACTAACCTTGCAGCTTATTGGGATGCCAGCAAAGGTGAAATCGTCTCAAGTGATTCAGTTGACATATCTATTGCAGTTGCTACAGAGAAGGTATATTCTGTATCACTTTTTGTTTCTCGACAATTAATAGCCTCCATCTCATGTTTCTTGCCATCTTCAGGGCTTGATGACTCCAATAGTAAGAAATGCAGATCAGAAGACTATATCAGAAATTTCCACAGAGGTGCATTCCCAGACATGTTTTGTCACTTTATGGGCCATTTTATTTTATGATTTCATTAATTCTAGATAACACAACTTTTTCCGTCTTCTAACAACTGCTGTTTCCAAAGGTTAAAGAACTAGCTGAAAAAGCACGGGCTGGAAAGCTTAAGCCAAATGAGTTCCAGGGCGGCACTTTCAGGTGACTGAGGGTGCTTGAAGATAAATTATTAAGTGTTCGAATATATATATTAATATCAATACATATTATATTCCATATATATGTATTTAATATATAAGTAATAATATGTATAACATATGTGTTATATTATATATAGCAGGTCCTTGTTTCTTTTCCTTGTCCCTCATTAACTTTCCATTTTCATGCAGCATCTCAAACTTGGGGATGTTTCCTGTGGATCATTTTTGTGCAATTATCAACCCGCCCCAGGTTCTCATTCCGTCTCTCTCTCAGACACCTCAAGTGTTATGCATACATCCAAATACAATTTTGAACGTGTACATGCACAAATGCAATTGCTATATGACAATATCAGCCCATATCCCATGGGCCAATAAATTTATGATGCAGGAACTTTCCGTTGGTTCCAAAGGCCCAAAACAGCATTATTATATTTTAAATTTACTATCCTTCTACTATTGAGTAGCATTATGTGAGGTTATAATTCAGTTATTTCCTTCTTGCAGGCTGGTATTCTTGCTGTTGGTCGGGGAAATCAAGTTGTTGAACCAGTTATTGGAGATGATGGTAATACATACAACAAACCCTTAACGTTCAATGCAAGAGTTTTTTTCTGCTCTATTATAATTTTTAACTTGGATATTCTATGTTTCCAGGCCTGGAGAAGCCTGGTGTTGTTACAAAAATGAAGTTAACATTGTCCGCTGACCATCGCGTTTTTGATGGAAAAGTTGGAGGTATTTAATGCTGTTCAAACTAATTTCTATTCCTCGTGAAAAATTCCTCGCCACTATGAATATTTCTGATTTAGCAGGCCACCATCTTTGTTTAACCCTATCATCCTAATTTGTTAAGCTGATTGATTTTTCCTTATTCTTTTTAATTAAAGAAAAAAAATGAAAAACAAGTAGAGCTTAGGTGGCCAGGGATTTAATCTTACATAAATACAAGTATGAGTCCCAACGATGAATAGACGATAGTTGTTTCGTTCCTTTCTCCTTTAACCATGTTTGTAACATTACACTTTCTTCACAGGTGCATTTGTGGCATCATTACAATCAAATTTCAGTGATATTCGAAGACTTATTTTGTGATGACATGGAAGCTATTTCCTCAGAAATATTACACTTTCAAATGAGAAATTTCTTAAATCAGAAGCTGTAAGTTTGCAGAATAATCGAGATCTTCTGCTAGAGCTTTCGCGGATTTTACTTTCGACTGGTAAGAGCCATTTTTTTCTTGGGGGAAAAGGAAAAGTACCCTCATAAACCTGAATTTGTTCAAATATGTTGGTATCAATCAATTGCTGCTACGTTTAATTGTTAAAATTGTTGCTTGTTTCCTTTCTCGTGTAAAAAAATAAAGAATAATAGCAAGGGATGCTAGTCTCTTGTCTCTGTCAATAATTCGATCTCTCACTCCTTTTGGTGTTTATTATCTGTGTTGATGTCTATTGCAAAAAATGGCTTATATATGTGAAGAGGTTGGGGCATTCGAATCCAGATCGAGAGCACGGAGAAGCAATTTTTACGAATAGTACGGAAAATGGGAACTGAGTGTTGATTTCTTCTAGTCTTTCTGTAAAAAAAACATAAATAGTAATCCCTCCATTTTTTTTAAATGTCTGGGTTTTATTTTATAAATTAAAAAAAAACTATGTCAAAATTATCCTTAATTAATGATAATTATTATTTAAATAACTTAACCGTAATCAGAAAAAGGAAATTGCAAGCTTGTAGTTGACATATTATGAGAAAATCTAGGTTGGGAAAAAGTCTAGAATGACATTATGCAAATAATTTAAAGGTTTAAATGCACTATCCCCATTTAACTATCGTTAATTTTGTATTTAAATTATCAAACTATCTTTTTTGCAGTGATATATATGAATTATCAATTTTTGATACATAAATTATTAAATTTAATTTTTGGCTAATTTTCTTTCTAGATTTCAATATATAAGAGATATTTTTGTAAAAGACGAAAATCGATGTGAAGGGGTAGAATGCACCAAGTGGTGTACGGCGTTGCAAAGACGGAAAGAGGTAGAAGACAAAATTGATGAAGAATTTTGTGCATTTCTCATTCCAATTTGAATATAATTATGAAGAGTTTTGATAAAAATATCTTTCTTTAATACACGTGCTCTATATATATATATATTTTCGGTAAAAAAACTTAGCTAAAATTAAGTTTGGTGATTTATGTACCAAAGCATAGCAGTGTGTACAATAAATTTATTTGTTTGTATACACAAATGACATGTAAAAAATATAGAAGGGGGAGCAACAAAATCAAGTCCGCCTAGTTTTTGTTCGTGATATTTGCAATGAATTGTGTTTTGATGAAGTGATTTAAACTCGTTTTTGTAAATTTTTTAAAATGGGTATGTCTGAAGATAATGTGTTTTTGCCGAAATTTCAAAAGCTAGAAACAAATGCTAAATGGTCATGTTTTAACAAGTTTACAAAACGCCCATTAATATTGGGTTTTTCTAAATATATGAGGTTAGAATTGCAAATGCCGTTGTTTAAAAAATATCACAAAAAAGGAAAAAAAAAAAAGCCGTTGCAAACACACAGCTCATTCTGTGGGGAAGTCTTTGACAGCAAGAGGCTCATACCATTGAGGCCCAAATCCAGCAGCTTTTCTTGCTGCCTCGTTGAAAGGTGGCTTCAGAGGACCTCTGAAGAAACCCCTCACTATTTCATGAAACTTGGGAATTACTTCTTTAGCATCTTTATCTTGAGATTCACTATTCTCAGAAACCATGCCTTCATCTTTCGACCTCAAGCACAGATGCCTAAACCACTTCACTCCAGCAGCGCAGTGAGTAATTTCTTCAGGATAAACAACTCTCTCCAGTAACTCCGCAGTCTTTTCATCACCCCCTTTCCTGAAACGCGATATAGTCGTTGGCAGCACATCAAGTCCTCGTGCCTGTGGATCGATAAACGTGATCATCACTGTTAGCAGTGCAAGTGAGTCGAGCCGTCTCACGAGCTACTCGTGCTTGACTCGGAAAAAGCTCATGAATGAATTTGAATTTAATTGAGTCGAGCTCGAGCTACCCAATTAGTTCTTGAGCTCAAATAATTTTATCATTTTTACCCATAATATGTTAATTATTTACATTTATACTATAAGTATAAATAAAATAAAAACCTCTAATTAATGTTATATGAGTAATAAGAGTTGAGCTCGAGTTTAGAGCTTTGAGTTTTTTTAATTTAGTCAAGTTCGAGTCTGACACTACTCAACTCGATTCATCTACACCCTTATCTCTGTCATAGACCGAGGCAGAGAGGGGCTGGGATTTTTGGCAAAATTAATCTGATGTGACAAGGAAGGATACCTCGTGAACACAATGTTCGATTGCCAGACGAGCTAACAAATCCTTTGAAGTAGCAGTAGCTGAATCCCAGAGACCATCATGAGCAGGCAATGCTCCATAGAAAGATCCCAGTTCCTTTAATCGTTCCGCGAGCAGGGTGAAGTGTCGACCTTCGTCTTGTGCCACTATCACAAAATCAGTGAAAAAGTCTCTAGGCATGGATTCTTGCCTACCAAACCGAGCAATTATATCCTATATAAAGCATAATTCAGAGATTTGTAGTTAGACTTAGAGCAAGCGGGAAGCCTCACTTACTAAAATTGGTGTCATGAAAACCAAAGAACTTTTTAATCGAGCAAACAGGCCTAACACTGTGAACTGTGCAGTAAGGTAAATGAATAGTCTCTTCATAACATAAATATGCATTAGCTAATGTTGAGCAGGAAGGTGAAAGTATCGTTGAAATCAATCCGACCCAACATACACTTCATTTTTCTGAACTTTTAACACGTGTAATGTGATAAATCCATGTCGCTGATTTTTTTTATGTAATAAATTTTATGCATTTACATGATGGAACGGTCAAGCAGAACATAAAAAGTGGTCAGATGATTTGATGCCCATTTTCATAGCGTAAATGAAATATCATCCAAATGTTATGTACCATTGACAGATAAAGAACTTTTTAATCTTCAAGACATCAACACTTTTGCAAATTTGATCTTAGATTGAGTATTGAACTAACATCAAACTACTGCATTTCATATTTCAATTCATTACATACAAATTACTCATCATATAAATTAACAGAATCTCACCACATAAAATACATGATAAATTTTCCAAACCTGACTACAGAATACGGAACAACTTATATAAACTTCACAAGGCAAATAGAGCGCAAATTTCTTATTCCACTTTAGTGCTTCATTACTTTTAAATGGCATCATCCATCGACGTATGATGTCCATTAAAGAAAAAGCTCAAATGAACAAAATATTGAAGAATGAAACAAGTACCCAAGATAAGTCGATGGCCCAGCTTTCAGTGTGAACGAGACTGTGCACAATAGCCTGTCTACTTTGCAAACTCCCCGCCTTTCCCAGCTTCGGCATCTCACCAGGCGACACTAGCTTCACCTGCATACACAAATATATTACAAAAAATTTCACTGCGGCATTTCGTCGAGCACTTGGTGGGTAAACAAAACGAGAGGTTTTTATCTTACATTTGTGAGGCGAGAAGGGCGATCAGGTACTGGGATATCCATAGAAGCGTCGTAGGCGATTTTGATATCTCCATTCAGCCATTTGTTTGCAACTTCATCGCCAACTCGAGCTTTCTCAAATGGATCCCCAGTGTTCAGAACTCTGAGCGCAGCTTCCACTAGAGTCTCTTCTGCAACATTGCTGCTACCCATTTTTTTTAATCTACTGATCCTCACTTGTCGAATTGAAATTTGGAAACGATGAAGCAATGAAAATGTGATGAAGGATTCGAGAAAATGAATATTTGAGAAGAAATTGCAGTTTTTGCTAAAAGTCACTCTTCATTTCATTTAAATAGTATTTTCACCTTTTCCTCTTTTTAACGTCTTTAGACCTGTGTTTTAAAAAGCGGATCGGACCGGCCGGTCGGACCGGTCCGACCGCTACTCGGCAAGCTTGCCGAACGGGTCAATAACGTTGGGCCGGTCTCCTCCCGAAGCGGCTGTGAACCGGCCAAAAGCGGCAAAACCGGGTTGAACCGGTCATCGGTCGGACCGGTCAACCCGGCGGTTCACCTAAATAGAAAATAAAATAAAATTTAAGGGTCTTTTTTGCAATTATTTTTAGTGAAGCCCTAGATCAAGATGTCAATTACAGATTTTTTTTTTCTCTTCTTCGTACATACCCTTAGCGTGGAAATAGCTTGATATCACGTCTCTCCTCTTCCCTCCGGCGAGCGGTCTCCCCTCCTCTGGCTGCGTCTTCCGGTGGCGAGCGCACAGTCTGTTCCTTCCGGCGACTGCAAGACGGGCTGCTGCTGCTATTTTTAAACTAAACAATAATTTTTTTTTCTAATCCTAGTTGCGAAGAAGAAGGGGGAGGATAGATTCCTAGTGCTAATTTTTAATTTTTTATACTGAGAAGATGATTTTTATACAATAGATTTTTTTTTTTTTTAAATCTTATTTCCTAGTTACAGAAGAAAAGAAGTGAATACATACCTAGTGCTTATTTTTTATAGTATATCAATGAAGTGAAATGCATTTAAGATATATATCTAGTTCTTATTTTTATACAGTATGTTAAAATGAATGAATACATTTAAATGAATACAATATGTTCATTTTGGTGGAATTTGTAGTATGTTGACATTGGATTAATATTGTTAATATTGAACTTTAATTTGCAATGTTAGATGTATGTTTATTTTTTATTTTTTTGTCATAATTTGAACATATGATTTATTATTACAAGTGAAAAATATTTATGATATTTATAAATTTTATATTTAATTATTTATTATGTAATTATGACGTCATAACGGCTCAACCGCTTTACTAACGGTCAGACCCCGATCCGACCGGTCCGACCAAAAGCGCTGAGGCTGTCCGGTTCAACCTCCGCTTCCGCTTTTAAAACATAGCTTTAGACTTGGTTGGGGAGGAGAGGAATGAGAATGGAATGAAAAAATTTGTTTGGAACAAAGAAATGATAGTTCTATATTATTTTTAATTCTTCATTTTTGAGGAATCATATCGTACCTCTCAAATATGTGTGGAATGACTTTCATTCCACACTACTATTAAACACATACTCATTTCCATTCCTTTTTATATATCAAACATACCTTAAATTTTTAGACAAGTGAACAATGCGTAAAATACTCATATTATAATAACAAAAAAAATGTTTTTTTTTTTGCCAGTCTCTTAAAAGAAAAAAGAAAATATCAAATGCCCTTAAAAATAAAAATAAAAGGTGTCACTACTTCACCATCACTTTTGAACAAATGCAACGATTAATCGTTTCAATTTTTTTAGGCGGAACGATTGGTTCTTCCAACTTTTAAATGAAACGATCATTTTTTTTAGAACAACTGATCATTTTAAAGAGGTGAGAGAGGTGGGATAGGTAAGATGTCTCATAGCCAGGTGTCGTGCCCCATCTATTTCTCTTGGAATTGGGGCTTTCGAACCGCTACAGCTAATTCAAGTATGAACTTTCGTCCAATGATTGCATGTGATCCATGACAGGGGATTGTACGAGATCCCAGAGGCTCGCTTGAAAAGGTTGCACTAGAAGTGAATGATTATCATTGTTAGTCTCTGTGGCACCAAATATAAAATCTTAACTTGTTGACTTGGTCGCCTATCCCTTTTAAATAATGGCTACAGTCACAAAATGAATATTTAGGATAAATTCAATGCTTTTGAGATCCTATCTGAGTTCTGAAGGCATGTAGCATCCACATGGTGCATCTTTATTTGGTTGTAGCCGCTATACACATCCATGAATGAGAACATCTTGTGTCCAACTATCCTAGAATTTCATGCCAAATCTTACTTCTAAGGTTTCCAACACATTCAAACAAAGTCCGCCAACCATTATTCCATTCCTTCCTTTGGTCAGGAATAATGGATCGGTAGCTCCTTTTCTTTTATTGTAAACCTAAAATCCTTTTTTTTTTTAAGAGGAATCCATTATACAGTGGTAGAGTAATCTTATGAATCCACTTATGTAATAGAGTCGATCCACTAAAATCTTGTGCAGAGGTGTTTTGTTGCTTAACGATAAAGTTGGGCAAACTTGTCTGAGATACCTAAAGATTGCTAAAACTAAACTATTGATAGAGGCTAAACTTGAACAATAATTCTATCATATCATTCTCTCGCTTGGCTTAGGGGCTTGTAGCATTTTTTTTTTTTTTACTAGCAGGAGTACATAGGTTTTTTCATTATCGAAATGGGTAAAAAAAATAAATTTTTTTTTAAAGAATTGGATATAAAACTTATTTTTTTTCTATGAAAATTGGTTTTTCCCTTTTCTCCCTTAAGATAATGGGTCCTGGCCCGCTTCATGAAGATTTATCTAGCCAACTCCAAAATGGACGCGAATATTTACCTCCACTTTTTTTAGTTTGTCACCCCTTAATTTAGTTCACTACCCATTTGTTCAGTTCATCACATGATTTTTCAAAATTGTTCATTCTCTTCTCAACCAGTGTTTCTTTCTTGTAAACACACTCCCCTCCTTTCTTTCAAAATTCAAACAAAACCTGCTAACACACGGGCTCGCCACCACCGCCGTTACGTTCTAGTCTTGCCGGTGCACAACCCCCGATCCAAATGTCACAGCTTGGCGCTGTGTCATCACCCGTCATCTCTCCATGGATAAAGATTGATTAAGTTTTTAGGGTTTACAATGATTTTTTTTTTTCAATTTTAGGTTAGTTTAGGTGTTGATTGTTGATATTGAATATGTTTTTTTGGTTTAATGTTACACAATTACATGAGTATTGAAGTAATGAACCGTATATGTATAATTTTGTGAAAACTCCAAAAATTCGTCGGGAGAACGTGTTCGAATCTGGTTTTTCGAACAATTGACAAATGTTCGAAAAGTATTTCCGAACAAATGTTAATTGTTCGAAAAAAGAGACCGAACAATTGTTTGGATTTTTTTTAAAATTAAGCATAATGTTCAGATTTTTTTTTTCGAAAATAAGCATAATGTTCGAAAAAAACTTTCGAACAAATCACCTGTGTTTGAATTTGGGAAGTAGTCAAATATTTGGAATTTTTTTCCGAACATATGACCAATGTTCAACAAACCAGAGTCAAACAAAACACGAAATGAAAATACATGAAACAAGATTGGATAACATATATTCGTTCTTACAACATGTAAACTACTCAAACAACACCAATATCCATAAAAACCAATAAATAGGCACAAATAAACTCAAACATTATCAAAATAGACTATTATTAGAGTTTTACCCTGTTTTCCTATAAGTTCTTTTGTAGTTTTTTTGAACTTACACTCACTCAACACCAAAAACACTATCATCGTAGAAGACCGAATGAATTCCAGGTACTTTTGATTGGGGGTGAACTCATAATGTTTGAATTGTTTGAACTTTGAAACATGCAAAAGGATAATTTGGTCTTTTCAAGAGTGTTTAAAAAAAAAAAGGGGTGGTGAACTACTTTTGGGGGGGGGGGGGGGGGGGGGGGGGGGTGTTTAAATATCCGCGTCCCTCCAAAATTTGGGTCTGGCCCGCTCTGCAAAGTTATTGGGCCTGGCCTGCTCAACAAATAGATTGGGCCTTCTCACTCGTCGTCTCGGCTCGAATACGCCAATTTTAGCTTCCATGCCCTAACTAATATTTTCAATTTCCTCAATCTTCATCCATCATTCATGGCTGGCAGTCGGGCATTCACCTCCGACTCCGAAGATTGTTTGATCTTTGCAGAATGTATGTAGATATGTTTCTCTATTTATTTTGTCTGTTCCTTTTCTTTTCTTTTCTTTATGTTAATTATCTTACCTGCACTTAAGTAATTAACTTTGGTTGATCAAAATTGATCACCATCTCTTCTGGAGTATTTGATGAGTCACAGTGTGTGTTTTCTTCATAAAATAAATGGATTTTGACTGTGGTACCCACTATATCCAGGCTAGTTTTGTCTGGTTTTCAAGGTTATGTGTTCAAGTACCTCCGGCAATTTTATTTTTTCGCAGAATGTAATTTGTGGAACGGATATAATGCCTAGATATTTCCCCTCACATCGGCTGGTTTGAGTGATAATTTAGTGAATATCTCTGTATCTAAAATGGAGGAAGCTTGGAAATCTACAGTTGTCTAACATCTAGGGTTTATGCTTCTGATTTAAAATTGTAATGCTGTAAGTTGCTATTGAGGATATAGTTTTATGCCTTCAATTTGAAAATTGGATTTGATAGTTGGAAAGTGAAACAAAATGAACTGGAGAGTTGGTGGGCTTTGAGATGTACATAAATTTTTCCCACTCAGTCATGTTGCTTTCACTAATAATTTGTTAGAAAACTGTGTTGTTCCAACAATATCTGTAGACTGTTTCCCATGTTTCAGTTCTATCTTTCATCAATTTTTCTAATTGTTTGTCTCGATATGCTTATCCTACACAGATTTCTCAAAATGTTTCCAGCGGTCCGATTGTTGTTCCCAGAAATGCTCTGTTTTACTTTTACATGATTCTGCCTAAATTTTTTGTCTTCTCATTAATGCTTTGGTTTACATGTTTTCAGGAGAGTTCTATCAGGTGGATGATTAGGCCAACAAAGAAAAGATTGTCTTTCTTAATTGATAGAAGGGTTTTAGACAATGGAAGAGGAGAAGAAGCTCGCAAGCTCTTCGGATACTAGTGATAATGACCAAAAAGGGGATAGAGCTTTTAAGAAAAGCATTGCAAGATTCTACAATGAGGGTCGGCCTGCTAGTTATTACCAAATCATGACTGATGTTGAGAAGTTTTCGGAGTGGTATACTGTTTTATACAATTGTCGAAAAAATGGTGAAACTGGTGATGATATATTACTCGCTACACATGAGATGTGGAAAGAAGAACATGATAACAAGGTTTTCAAGTATGAACACGTGTGGAGGAGTTTGAAAGAGCGTGAGAAACAGGCTCCACGACCAGTTGATCTTCACGCTGATAAGAAAGTGAGGACATCCGAATCAGAGGCGTATATGTCTTTAACCAATTTGGAGAAATGGGACGAATGTGACGCTCGGTCTCGCTCAATTGATCAAGAAAAGGCGAAGATGAAAGACAAAACCGAAGAAGTTGCACAGCAAGAGGACGACCTGTTGAAATGGGAACAAGTGCAACGAGATCAAATGAAGAAATTAGCATTGCGTGAAGTAGAGCTCAAACTGAGAGAAGACGACATCGAACAGAGGAGTTATGACATCATTATGGATGATGCCACATTTCAACAAACGCAACAATATCAAATGAAGAAATTAGCACTGCGGGAAGACGAGCTCCAACAGAGAGAAGACGAGCTCAAGATGAGGGATTATGACATCGTTATGAAGGATACAAGTGGAATGACTCAGACACAACTTAAATTTCATATGAAAATGGTTGAGAGAATTACAGAGAGGCAAGGTCTCTAATGTAAATTATAATGTTGTATTGCTGTATGCATAATTCAGAGTTTTAAATTATCAATGTTATCATTATAGTGCGCTTGAGGAATGAAGTGTAAGCATGAATCATTGAATTCATGATCTTTGATTGTACACTCACTTATTCCATTAACTTGCGTAAGCAACATGGAAAAAATGAATTTGAAATTGAAGCTGCATGGAGCATAGCTTTATATTATACTCCTACTAGTGCTAAACCCGCGATTATCGCGGAACTGTATATAAAATTTATGGTAAAGTTATTAATTACTTTAATTTAAGTATTATAAATGTGGTTACTATTATTATTTTAATTATTCAATATTTTTATTGTATTTTTTAAAATGTTAGCTAATAATAAATAATTATATTTCAATGACAATAAACTATAAATTCATGACATCTATTATTGATCAAATGTTTAGAAAATAATGCTTACAAATTGCGGAAAATCTCTCTATAAACAACATTTGTGGTGTATTTGGAAGGATTTCCTTTAGAATCAAGTGACAAAATCTTCAATCTTCTACTCGAACTAACTCCGGATACTGCAACATAAAGTTGACCATGAGTGAAAACAGGCTTGGGAAGATACAATCCAACAGTAGAAAGGGATTGTCCTTGACTTTTATTTATTTTCATGACAAAACACAGTAGAATTGGAAATTGTCACCTTGTAAAATATACCGGCATTATAGGATCAAAATTTGTCAATGTAATTCTTGAAATGAAGACTTTATTTCCAATATTCCTTCCAGATATTATTTCAGTCTAGAGAATGTGGTTATCAAGTTTTGTGACGATCAATCTTGTTCCATTGCACAAATCGGATTTGTGATCAATACTTCTTAGTAACACTATAGACACTCCTTCTTTCAAGATCAGACGGTGATTTGACATTCCAGAACACCTAACAGAATTTAAAAATTCAACTATAATCATCTGTCCATTACCTCCTTCTCGAAATTTAGAGACACAAATATTGTCTGAGCTTAAGTATACTTTAGTATTACCCGAAATCAGATAAAAACTTATCATTTATAAACTCCACATCTCAATGAGTAGGTGCAAGTATTGTTTTATCCTCAAAGTATTTATGTGTCCTTAAATTATCAATCAAGGATGGATAAATATTTTTTATTATAGATGCAATTGGAGTAACAACATCACAAATTAAATTATCTTTCAGAATCTCAATCTCAGTGACATCATCTTGCCTATTTCTAATTTTCTCATTACCAACTTTCAAATTCCACCTTGAGAAGTTAACAATATCATCATCATTTGAGGACGTATTGAGATCAGAACGTTGTAATCTCATGTTCTTCGTCAATCTTAAATTCTTAATATTGAAAACAAATAAGATGTATTTAGTTTTTCAATAATAATTTTTTTTAAAAATATTATCATTTAATAAAAGATGCATAAAATACCTTGCAATGATCTCACAAATATGAAGCATTGATAGTTGAGTGCACAATATCCTCTCGACTTCCTTTGGGTATAACATGGAGTCTCTTTCTGAAATCTCTTCCAAGCACAATGATTTTACCACCAAAAGACATATCACTCATGGTTCCATCTAGAGATCTAACAATATCTCTCAAGTTTCTATCCAAAGCTAAATCTGTTAATCGTTGGTGTCTCATCTCATATAATAAGCTTTGTCTTCAATAATAGTTAGGACAAATGTGTCCCCAGCTTTATGTTACACGTGAAGGTCTCATCAATATTAAGCGGTATAACAAATCTTGAATGAGCAGTACGTCCGTCGGACAGAAGAGTGATGTTATTCCACTTGATCAACATTAAGAACTATATTGTCTTCCGAACGTATTGCTGCGAAGATCGTTCTCCAAATGAATGTCTTTCCAGTTCCACCATATCCATATAAAAAGAAGACTCTTCCTTTTTGCAACCAAACAACTTCAAGTATTTCACTAACCACAAATTTTTGTTCTTGAGTTAGAGTTGAACTTAACTTGTCATATTCTTCTCTTTGTTCAGGCCGATCGTAATTCAATTCTTGTTATTTACTACATCTTTCTCAAACTCAAAATCTGGTACTGACATTGATGTAAATCTACTCAAAGTGGATCCATTCATCTGCAGTAGCTTATCAATTTTAATTAAAGCCAACTTGTTCAACTTTTCACTGTTAAGCTATAAATCTAAAAAAAAAAATACAAAAAAATATAATTATAAATTATTTTTACAATCTAAATCAATTAATTTTTTTAAGATGTTATACCTGTAATATTCAATGTTCATCTTCTTTTATAGAGTATATCATCTGGCATACACTCCCACGTCTTTTCGAACACGGTTTCTGAAGAGTTCATTGAAGATGACATGAGAAGAATAATGAATAAGTTCCTCACGTGATGAGCGCTTGTCCAATATCTTGCCTCTGTTATCCCATCAATGTACTCAAGATCATCATCCAGCAATCTCATTGAATAACAAGCATCCTTAAAGGTAACATACACAATATCACCAATGGTTCGTATCATCTCAAAAGATGTTGATTCGTTACTATAAGACAATAAGAGATACAAATAATACTCTTCACCAGCCCCCAATAGAACACTGTATAGTCTTTCCAGAGAAAATCTATTGTACTTTCTCTTTTCCCACTGATATTATTTTCTACCCCAAACATACATCTTTGGAAATTCCAGATAAGTCAGCTTCTTTGCATCCTCATCATCAGTTTTATTTTTATCCATCCACGCCAAGAACATTGATTTACCTGAAGATGGTCTTTCGAGTACATCATCAATGTAATCTTCATCTCGAAAAATAACTCTCTGTTGATTAGGAAGATGGAAATCCAATCTCATAACCGCTGGATACCTATAATGTATATCGAACTGAAGAGTTCTCCAAACTGCTTCACACGGAGATATGTATCTGCAGTTTACGAAATTTTCCACTTTGCCTTTTGATTTGTATTCACCTTTAGTGGCCCCTTTCTTCTCCACATTAGCTATAACCCATCAACTCCTTTATTGATATACTTGAACAAATACTTGATGAATTTATACCTATTGCACCACTCAACATTTATATTACCTTGATACCTTCGCAACAATATTGGACTGTAAAGAACTACAAAATGGTTATCCAAATGAACAATTCTTTTATCAACAGTGACCCCTGTACTTCTTATTCTATACAATGGGAAACCTTCGTCATCAACATATGTAAACTCATTATAACTCTTTGGGAAATTCTTTGAGCAAATGTTGTTGACCATGCAAGGAGAATTTATTTTCATCAATCCACAGGGTTAGTGAATCATGTAGTCACTTACCAAATCATACAAAATACATCATCATCTCTATCTAGTATTTCTACAGATATGATACGGTCAACATCCTTCGGATTTGGAATTTTGTTTTCATGGTTTAGAAACAAAAGAATTTGAGCATGTAACAATCCTCTTTTCTGAAATTCCACAGAGTATAACATTACAGATTGAAAATATTTGAATCAAGTTATATACTAAAATAATTTAATAGAAATATAAAGTTATTTTATTCATGAAAGATAAATATTATGGAGCTAAAAATTTAATAAATATAAAAAGATAAACTTACATGCATCAATTTTTTCAAATATTTGAAGTTCCTTAAACTCCTTCACAATACGATCAAGTTTCATCTTAAACATTCTGTAGAGAATATATGGCCTATCAACAGATTCAAGACCTTTCTCATTTAAGAATCTTGTAATCTGGGGCCATTTTAGATTGCAAGTAATTGTGATAAATAAATCTGGGTAAGAAAAACACTTGCAAAGTGTCATGACATCTTGAAAATTTTGAATCATATACCTAGGTCTGTCTGTGAAGGATGCAAACATTATTCTTTTACCCGTAGAAGATGGATCCACATCACCTCTATCAACTGCAATTTTCATATCATTCACTCCGCTAGACCTCAATTTAACTTGATTAAATTTTATAAATAATAACCTTTCCGACTAAATCATAGTATATGAATCCACCAATAATTGCTGGAAAAGTCTCTTAGATAGGAATAAAGTTTGTTTCATTATTATGCTCGTGTATCCTAAACGAAAAGAATTCTCGCATTGTTAGTCTGATTTATTTTTCTTGTTGTAAAACCAGCATCATTATGAACCACATCAATTCTATAAACATCCTCGTCATACAAGAACAATAAATGATATTGTAATGGAACATAAGATGGATGTAATTCACTTATTCTTTACAATTCACCGCTACGGGTCTTTTAGTATCACATCTCTTTTTTCCATAGTTGCATCATGTCCCCTGGAATAAGAGCTACAACTTCAGAAGCAGTAGGAAGGTTATAAACTCTTCCAACTGAACTCCTTCTTTCTAGCAAATTTAATCATAAATTTGGCTCACCTCCAGACATAATATTTTTCCTTGCGAAATTGCATTGCAAATGGATTGAAAGTATCCACCATCCTCTTAAGTTCACCAACAATACTATCATTCAGTTTATCCTTCAATCTCCTCAAGTACAAATAAACTAATTGAATTGATTAAAAAAATTAATTATAATTATTATATTTTATAATTTGTTCAACTAAAATAATACAAAATATAAAATATATAGTAAGAATCAGACTCATCACAATGCGAGAATTTTTTTCCTTTACTGATTCTCATTTCGTCTACATCTTCTAATTTTTTTTGGTGAATCTATACATCTCAATATATTGTTTATATTTTTCTTTTGTAGGATAAGAATCTATACATCTCAAGGTATTGTAAATTTCATCAATTCATCTTTCGTGTGAAATCGTATTTCTTTTTTGCAGGATATGAATCTATAATTGTCAAGGTATTTATATTTTATTTTATGTTTTTGATCATTTAATTGTATTAATTTAATCCGCATCTTTTGCTTAATCTCTTTTACTAATGATTATTTCAATGTATATTATTATAATTCTTTAAATAATAATTTTTATGTTTATTTATATTTCTATAAATAATACTCCCTTCGTCCCTTATTATCTGTCCCATTTTATCCATTCACACATACCAATTTTCTCATTTATTAGGGTATCAAAAGACACTTATACCCTTATTTATTATTCTCATTTATTACAAAATGATGGTTAACATTACAATTTAATAGGGGTATTGTTAGAAAAGGTAGGTAAAAAATACATTGATATTAGTGGAGTGACAATTAAAAAGGGACATTATTTTGGATAAAATGGGACAGTTAAAAGGGGACGGAGGGAGTAATATTTATATTGATTATAATTTAATTTGAATGTTATAGATACATCAAAATATACCTTTGATATTTTCAATTGATTAACAAATCTGTTTTTTTTTAAATCGATAATAATGTAAATTCTTGACTATTTTTTTAATATGATGAAAACTTTCTTAATCATTCTTTATAGATAAAACATAAGCATCGAACCTTGGAGAATAAATTTTAATATGATGAATCATTTCGAAAATAATTTATATTTTTTATATTTTTAATAGTTGAATACTTTCTACTATGTAAAATTCTGATTTTTTTTAAATTCGAATATTTATTAAATATGTTAATATTGTTGCTCTTAGTTTTTTTTAAAGGAAAAAATGACTCTTTTCAAAATATGTGATTTAATATTGTAAATTCATACATCAATCAATATATAAATTTATCTTAATTATATACTTTATTTATTTATATTAATTTTAAATTTAATTTTATGCTATTATTTTTGTATCATTGAATATAGATTACTTATATTAGGTAAATTTAACTCTTTTATAAAATATGTATTTTAATTAATCTTAGTTTATATATTATCTAAATACATCCCATTTATATGAATATATAAATATAGACTAATTATATTAGGAAAAGTTGACTACTTTTTTATAGTATGATTTAAGTCATATATTTTCGAATTACATAAAATATTAGGTAAATTTGACTCTTTATAAAACATGTGTTTTAATCAATCTCAACTTATAATTTGTCTAAATACACTCTATTTTTATGAATAATTAAATATAGATTTCATAGATGTCATAATTTTTTCCTTTCAATTGAATTTCATAGTTTATAAATAATGTTGCATAGTGATATTAAGAGATTCGACCTTTTTTTTTTTTTTAATTAGATGAATGTATATTGTAAGTTGAGAATCTTTGTGAAAATATTATTATTTTAATATATAAAAGATCACATGACGTAGTATTTTGAAATTTAATATTTTGGAATGTAATTTCGAAATTAGGGACTATATCATCATATTATATTAGTCAATTTTTTCTAATACAATTAATCTTTTATCAATAAATTTTAAATTGATGTAAATAAGTAAAGTATATAATTAGTTTAAATTTATATATTAATTGGTGTATGACTTTATAGTTAAATCACATGTTTTAAAAAGATCAAATTTTCCTAAAAATATTGAAGACATTAAATTATTTTTGAATTTAAAAAACAATTAGAATTGTTACTCAGTTGAATTTATCAAAGGCATATTTTGGTTGTATATATAACATTCAAATTCATACACAAAAAATTATTTATTATTAATGAATCATGATCTATTTTTTTTTTAAAAGATATCCACCATCCAAAAATAGTTGAAAAATATTAGTTTGAAGAATACATTATTTACTTATTTTGTTTTTAAAGATATCACTAACCAAAAATTTAGGATTTAGAAATGTAGGATAATATAAAATTACCTAATAAATTATCTTACTAAATTATCATTCGAAATTAGTCAACTTTTCCTAATATATTCAAATTGAAATTTAAAATTGATTAAATAAGTAAAGTTTATAATTATTATAAATTTATATATTGTTCCTAATATAATTATTTCAAAACTAATCTTTTAAAATAATATATAAAATATATCCATCATCCATATTTGTTAAAGATCCGAATAATTAATATTTTATAAAGAGTCTAATATATATTCCTAAAATATTTGAATATTCGTATATTTGATATATTCCTAATATTCGTATAATTAATTATTCCAATATATATTCGTATATTTGATATATTCGCATATTTTAAAATATTCGTATAATTAATTAAAATATTTGAATATTCGTATATTTAATTATTCCTAATATATATTCGTATAATTATTACATAAAATATTAGGTATTATTTGAATATTCGTATAATTAATATTTTCGAATTACATAATATATTTCGAAAGATATATTCATCATCATCCAAATTTGAACGATTCTTCATCATTATAGAATTAAATAAAAATAAAAATTATAACTTCTCATAAAGAATATTATTTATAGAATTGTAAGTAATACATTGAATAGTAATTAATACATTATAATGTTAAAAAAAAACTAATTTTTAACATATAATCAATGATTCTTCATCTTCACAATAAAATTGATCTTCCACTTCGTCTTCATATGAAAAATTGATCATCCACTTCATCTTCATTGTTGATGTTCAATCCTAAATATATAATTAAAAAAATCACACAATAATCATTTTCATACGAATAAAATAAAATTAATTAATAATTAATAAAAAAACAAAAATCAAATAATTAGTAAATAAAGTAAATACCTTTAGACACGTAGAAATTTGTATTCCTCCAAATCACAAAAAAAAAGTGAGTTTAAGGAAATGATCATTGGTAGAAGAGATTAGACAAAATATGAAGATTAAATTCATACACCAAATCTATAAAATAAAAAAGAAAACAAAAAATAAATACCTTAAGATGAAGATCCTGCAAAAAAAAAAAATTAAGATTGAATATATTGGGATGAACATCCTTCAAAAAAAGAAAAACATGAAGATTTAGATGAAAAGAAATATAATATAAAACTTCATAGCAAAATTGAAAAGAAGAAGAAGAATTGGAATAGGATATGGAGAAATTATTGTAATTGATTTTTGGTTGTGTGAGATACATGGTATATATAGAGGAAATGTGAAAAAACCAATGGTCAAGATTAGATTAGATTAGATATTAAGATTCAATGGCTGAAAATAGTTTTAAAAGTCAATGAATTGGGTGAATGAGAGGAGAGTATTTTTAAAATAGAGGCTTGAGAGCTTGCCACATAGGATTCCAAAACTTTGTCTTTATAATATATTAAGATATGTACCACATGTATATTGTATTCTAAATTGTATATTTACAAAGACTTGTTGCAGCTGCAAGTAATACACTATAAAAAGTTGATACCTATCATTTTCAATTTCATTTAGGGTATGTTGTCTGAGATTTAATCAGATGGATTTAAGATTTAACCATACAGTTTGAATTTAAAATTCAGATTTCAAATCTCAAACTCATTCTATATATATCAAATATTAACCTATTATTTTTCACAAAATTCAATACAATTACATACCACTATTTTTACTATTCACTTGATCTTTCTCCTATTTTCTCACCTAATACAACATCAATCACTACTAAACAATGATTTGACATAAAATAAAATTTTATCCTATCACAATTCCCAAACAAACACTTAAGACTTGTTTGTTTCGGGATTTAGGTGGGCGTGTGAAGTCATGACTTTACGCCCACAAGATGTAAAGTCTTGGATGATAATAAAAATGTGTGTTTGTTTTGGGATTTTAGTAGGGTGAGATTTTACTTTATGTCAAATCAAGTGTAAAAGTAAAGTAGAATGTGTAAGAGAAAAGTAGGAAAGAGAGTGTGAGTGGGAGAAAAATATGAAAGAAAAAAGTAGGAAATAGAGTGTAAGTGAGAGAAAAGTAAGAAAGAGGGTGTAAGTGAGAGAAAATAAGTATTATAGGTGTGGATGAAGAATGAGATGTAAAAACGGGATGTTACATCTCTAATTAGAATGGGGCGAGGGCCGGAAAGTTCTAGTCCTGTCCGTGTGAATCACAAAACAAACAAACCCTTATTAATATCATTTATTAGGATTTTCAAATTCTACGATTTCAGAATCATGATTTTCTCGGTACACCTAAATCACAAAACAAACCTACAAAACAATGATGGACTTTCACATGATAAAAATCGAGTAATTAAAAAGAAAATAAAAAATGCAGGGGGCAAAATCAATTTTTTAAAGTTAAACAGGGTCAATTTTGCAAAATTTCTTAAATGCGGGGACTCAATACAATAGCCGTTATTTAGCAACATTTGGCTCCTGAAACCTCTCTGTTGGGGTTTTAGAGACGTACGTACGATGCTGAGTTCGTTCCCACCTCCGCGGCCCACTGAGTTGATCCACCACCGTTTATTCGATTTCGTTAAAACTGCGCTTATCAAAATCTTCGTCTCGCCTTACGCTACTGTATCACTTCTTTTCTCCTTTCTCTTCCTTCTTTTCAATTCTTCTCGTATAATTGTTTGTGCGAGCTCGTATCTTTTGAATTTATGTAGTTTTATTAATTCCTACATGTGTTTTTGCTTAGGTTTGCGAGTTATATTGTGGAAAAGTGCCTGATGAGGAAAAGTGGGATGCAGCTCAGATTGGTCACTACATTGGCATTGGTAACTCAGATTTTTCTTTCTTTTTTTTAGGTGGGGGGGGGGGGGGGGGGGGGTATGATTATATATATTTGTGTTGTATTTGTTGCGTTACAAGTGTTTGAATAAATGCCGAGCAGAAAAACTTTTTGATCTATGGGAGGTTATGGATTTTTAACTATTCTATGTGTTTGGTCTGTATGATTGTATTTATTTGTCTTGTATTTGTTGCGTTACAAGTGTTTGAACAAATGCCAATCAGAATAACTTTTTGATCTGTGGGCGGTTTGTGGATTATTTAATTGTGGTATGTGTTTGCTCTGTATGACATGAGCTTGAGTAATACTTTTCCTCCGTTTTCTGTGCAGATGTGGTCACATCTGGAGTGAGTGAAGTGCGTGAAGCCTGGGAGAGTGGACGGAAATCTTACACTTCTGAGTTTCTCGAGTTTGATCCTTGCGTTGTGAGCTGTTTAACCCTATGTACACTATTACAATCTTTGTTTGCTTCCTCATCAAAATAAGGAATTAGGAGGCTAGGAGCTGCTTTTGTTTGCGTATCCAAGAATATAACTAATCATACAGTGAATTCTTTTGAATGTTTGCATAAGCTCATTGGTGATTTTTTTTTTTTTAGGAAACAGCTTGCTGAATAAAGATTTTCTGTTTCTTATGAAATCTTTTCACATGTTCCTTCAATCCATCAACTCCAATTGCTTAGTTTTGGTTTTTCAATTTTGTCAGTTCTATTTTTAAGTGGTTTGAGTAGTAATTATATGAGAGCTTTTAGTTTTCACTTTCAGTAACTCCTTTTTTTTTGCTTGTTTTCTGTAAAATAATAATGCTCTATTCCTCTTCAGTATTTAACAAATGCATGGCTTCTACAGGAAGATGTAGATTTGCATTGGAAAAACAAGGAAAATCAGGCTGATGTTGTATTTTGCATGCAGCATTTGCCGGTAAAGGATCTTTCCACCGGTCTTACTCTTTATCGTGGTCTATTAGTGCTAAAAGAAATTATTAGATTATATATAAACCCTGCACCCGTGATGACAGTTATGCGTTGAGACTGAGGAGCAAGAGAGAAAACTGTTGCAAAACGTCTCAGCTTTGCTGAAGCCTGGAGGTTATTTTGTTGGTATAACTCCAGACTCATCTACTATATGGTATGTAGCTAAATTGAGTCGTGAGGCTTTTTTGGTTTGTTTAAACATGTGTGATGCTCTCCACGTATGCAGTCCTTTTAAGGATTTTAATGGATGCCTTTTGGTTTCTGATCTTATTAAATATTACTTTGAGGTTTGAACTTTGAGCATGAGCATATTCACATTAATAGGGTCAGCACCTCATTTTAGTAGTGTTACCCTGATATTACTATTATGCAGTGTTCTATTTCAATCATTTGCTATGAGGCTAGCTAATTGAATTCCCCACTTTTATTTCATATGTGCTAGAAGTTACTCATGCTGCGTAGGTTGATTTCCTTATTATATACATTTGATTACCAGAAGTCCCGTCTCGAATGGAACTTCCTCTCTCTTAAGTTATATTGTGGTATATCCAATGTTTGTGCATCCTTGCTCCCCACCCCCTCGCCACCCTCTTCCACTTACTATATATATGATACTTCATATATACTAAATAATATTTTATATATCATGTAAGATATTAATTATATATGTGTGTGTGTGTGTGTGTATTATGTATAACAATATCATATATATCTTAGTTTTTTCGGCATGCACGGTTCTCCATTTTTTTGTTTGGACTTGACTTCCTTTTTTATTCTTTCATTTTTCTATTTTGCTTTTTCAAAAAATATTAATCATTCCTTTCCATTTTTAATTTATTCAAAATATTCACTCATTCAATAATGGGTATTTACTCATTTCTATATATGAAAAAGAATAATATTAAAGTGTCCTCTCTCGTGTTGTTGCCGTATAAATTATAAAAATTGAACATTTGTACACTTCCCATAAATTTTCGTCCAACACACATATTTTAAACTATTTTGATACAATGTGAAGAGAATTTGAATTTTCTATGCATGAAACAATGCACATCTCAATTGTTTGATGAAATGTCTAGAAGACAATGATGTTTTTCATCTTTTAATGATATTCCAACAAGTAAATAATTTATTAGTTGTATCAATTGCTAAAATTTTATTTGTTGGCCCCTCTCATTATGTTAACCTGGCTCAGCACCTGCTTGCTTTGCTACTAATAATTTGCGGTTTTCTTGAGCCTAGTATGGCTTCCTAAACTAAAATCTAACGTGTGAATTTTTAGGGCAAAGTACCAGAAAAATGTGGAAGCATACCACAATAAGGGTGGTGCAATGAAGCCCAACATTGTTCCAAACTGCATTAGATCTGAGAGCTACATGATCACTTTCGAAGTGGAGGAAGAAAAGTATGTTTGAAATATGAAATCTTACTCTGCATCTTTTTTTTTTTTTCCAATTTTTCTTTTGATATTTGATGACCCTAATGCTTAAACTGTTTCCAAGGTTCCCATTTTTTGGGAAAAAGTACCAGCTGAAATTTTCTGGTGACATGTCTGCTGAAACTCATTGCCTAGTTCATTTCCCAAGCCTGCTCAGGTAGATATATATCAAACTTGTGTTATTTATGGCCGCTGCATCGTCTTACATGATGCCCTTCATCATCCTTATCAATATATTAACTGGATATAAAAGTATGCACTATTTTACGACAGCAGGTTAATCTAAGTATTGTAACTTTTTTGTTTAAAATTTCTGCTTTTTTTTTGTGAAATTTCAATATTTTGACCTGCTAATGCATGCAACGCTCCATACTTAAACTTCTATCATCAGATTTATAATATTTCTGTGCAGGTTGGCTCGAGATGCTGGTCTTGAGTACATCGAGATACAAAATTTGACTGAATTTTATGATGACTATAGGTAATTGATGTTTCTTCAATGTTAGAATTGTGTCCGAGATGTACTAATTTTGCAAATGATCCTTTAAGTCCATAAGGTAATGGTACTTATACTGGGAGTTATACCTTTGGAATTAAGGTGGGTCAAAAGGGTGAAAAAACTGTCGTATCAATAGCACATAAGCACAGTGACTTTGAAAACAAAGGTGAACGAGTAGCTCTACTTTTTTCGATGAGTAGTTTGTTTACGAGGGGTTTCATCTTCTTCGGAATATTGATTCCTAATTTATAGGAAACTTTTGAAGGTCTCATTTGAATATTGTTTAATTTGGTACTATTCATATCAACTTTTATAGTTTCTGCTTGGAAATATCTAATACATGTGTATAGTCTATTAAATCAGTTGGAGTGCTCACGTTTAATTAAACTTGGCTCTTAAGAGCTCAACTAGCAGGTTTACTCGTGGATTCTGGCCATAATCTTATTGATCAAAGAGGGCGACTTCTTCCGAGATCGTTTGACGTTTTAGGTGATCCATCTCCTCATATTGCTTATTATTGCGTTGGGGTTGTTATGTTTCTATATATCAATATTCGATACTTACATCAAATCAAATCATCTTTTTCAGGTCTGTACACCACATTCATCTTTCAGAAGGAAGATCCAGATATTGCCCCTCCTCTCATGACCCCAATTGTGGGTGATGGAAGCCACAATCATGATGAGGCAAGTATCATGGCATTAAGAAGGCTACGATCATAATTCACTTTATTATTCTCAACTTTAAGTTCCATCACTGACCAAGGGGTAGTCCATTTTGTTCATTCCTAGATCTTTTCTAATATAGATGCTAATATATTGCTTCCGTGGTAGACAAAGTTTATTTTGAATTCTTAATCTGTGTTATTTTCCCTTTATTCCACAATTTTTCTTCTTCTTAAAAGAAAATGAAATATGATTGAGTTAAATTCCAAATCCTCTTACTGGGAGGAATAATTAAGAAAAAATAACCAAAACAAACATAATGAAAACATAGCAAACAATAATAGGATAATTTAGTGTTATGCTTGCATTTTCCCTCTTTTCCTGAATGAAGGGTTGATTTGGGGAGGAAAACTAATAGCTGTCATCATTAGCTAGGGACGTCGGACAAGATATATTATATATAATATGAGAAAGATTCTTTTATAACATATCTTATTTATTTTTGGGTCTAATGAAGTATAGTTTCATCAAACCTCATGGCGGGGGGCTGTTTCGATACGAGGCTCAAAACTGGAAGCTTTTTGAGCTTATAGTACCCTGATGCTTATGTGGATTATCGTATTTGACTTGGCATCATTAATATCAAAGACGTGGATAAGAAAATGAAAAATTAGATACTCCCAAGGGTCAAGATGAAAAATGTTATCCCTCTATTGGACAAGGACATAAAGGAAAACTATCAACACAGACAAAGGAGGGGAAAACTTAAGGAAAGAAATCCATTTTGAAATAAATTGCAGTTGCAAATTGCAATCATAATTAGATGTTAAGAACTTTTAAATAAGGATTACTCCAATAATAAAAAGAAAACAGAAAAGATCAAACAGATCATTTAAGAATTATTTAAGTGATCTATGAATAACCGGTGCGTACATAGCATGGAGGAATGATAATGTTTCTTTTATTACTTTAATCTACATAATTTGACCACAGATTTTTATTCTATAATTGATATTTTTGTTTATTGGAAACCTCACTTATTGAAAGTATTTACCGTGACTATCTCATGCAATAAAAAGTAATTTCCAATTTAAAGACATTTTACGTGTGAAACACGTGGAGATTGCTAGCATTTAAAGCATATCCATTTTTTCTTTTTGGTACTTTTTCGGAGAGATCATTTATTCTTATATAAAGAAATGGGGGTTATTATTTACTGTGTCTCAGCTAAACTTTAATCTGTTCTGCTGAAAGTTTTGGTGTAGAAGCACCTAGTTATAAATCTGTCCATTTTGTTCATTCAGTCGGCATCCAGTTAAAATCTTCCGCGGGGCTCTTTAGCTTTACATGGGACACGGGGACTTTCCCTTCTGTTTAAGTTGATAGGAGTGGATGGAATTATGGGGACAGTTGATTGAATTACAATGCCTTAGATCGACCTTGAAGAAGAACTGAAGAATGCAGAACTCAGTTTTAGTTTAAGAGGGAATTCTAGACCTGGGATTGGCAAATACCATACTAGATATTTCATTAAAAATCTAGCTTATAGTTTAAGTTAAAGCTTCATATTACAACAAAAATTTTGAGTATTCATATGAATTGATAGCGGATGTGTGTGATAGGATTAAATATAAATTGGTCTTTGGGTGTCAGGTCATAAGAGCTTTACAAGTTCTCACATTTCGGGTTTTGTTAGATATTGGCGTCATGACTTATAGTCAAATCGTTGTAATTCGTTCAAGGGACTCCTCATCCCTTTTTCTTTTCTTCATTAATAAAAATTCCTAGTTTCGCATGAAATAAAAAAAAAAAGTTGAGCTTCATATTTGCATACATAAACCAAGAAGACATTGTAGATAATCATGTTGTATTCATATTTTCGTTTGTAACAAAACCACAATCCTAAAGAAGTTCCCGATTTGATTCTCATATCAGCAATGTATAGACACTCATGGTTTTACCAAGTTATATTCACTTCACACAGATGGAGCCAATTTTTGGCTTATATCAATATTTAGTTTCTGGACTATATATGGCTACTTAATCAGGCATTTTTCTCATGGAATTCGTTAATTCACTATTCAGATGTGTTAAATTATCCAAACTGCACACTCTGTATTATATGCCTAGGATCATGCCATGCTAGTAGAATGTGTTCCTCACTGCTGACTTTGTCATCATCCTCATTATATAGTTAGTAACATGCTTGCTAAACTTGGATATTTATATTATATGGTGAGCTAGTAGAGTGGGTCCTCTTGCTGTCTTAGCATCAGCGTCAATCCTCATAATCTGGTTTGGGAACACGTGGCGTATCTAAGAACTTTCATCCTGGTGACATGTAATAGATACACATATTCATAATTGGTCTTTCTAATTATGGGAGAGTGCCTCTTCAGTATCTTTGATGTTCAGATTACTGTATAATTCTGATTATCAGATCATCAATTGGACTCATATGATGTCTTATGACTTTGTTTAGGATTCTTTAATGCCTCAGAGAGATTGGCCAGTAGTTGGATGGAGGGAAGACGAAAAGAACGTGCAAACTGAATCGAGTGGAGGATTGGGAAAAATATCTGATCAGAAAGGCATATTAGGTCCTGGTCCTGCAGAGCTTCGCTTTCCAGAAGCTCTTTGAATGTGCAGAAAGAAGCATTTGTACACAATCTTTGTAAACCATCTATATCTTTTTTTTTTTCACAGATTACAAGAATAGTATATTTTAATGCACTTTTATTACTGGTCTCTGGGTTAAATGGAAACATTTTTTTCCAAAATTTTATTTTGGATTTGATATGATGTTATTGTCATATTGTGGTTTTTTTTATCATCACTTATTAAAGAGATGTCTTCTCACACTTTAATTTGCTTGGCAGATATAAAGAGAATGGTTCTTAAATTAAAAAAAAAAAAAGTATGGAGAAATGGTTCATGTAATTTCATTTGCATTGAAAATTATCTTTGGTTGTACATGGAGACAAGAACTTATTAATTTGTATAAATGAAAGTAGGTCAGTGAGATTCAAACAAAAATTAAAATTTTAGAAGTAATATACAAAGGCCTAATGTTCATTCCCCCGAAAAGAGCATCAGGTTCATATCATTACATTATAGTATACATCTAAAAGTAAAATATCACTATTACATATACCAAGGTAATAAATTATATTTAAAAGAAAGTTTTAAAAAATTATGAGAAAAATCCCATTAAATGATATAGTAAACTCTAGTTGTGTTCTTCATTATAAAATATAGTTTGCATATGAATCTTAGAATTCCACCATTATGATATTCAAGATTTAATGGGTCTTGATATTAGATGATTTTCTTTCTTCCTTTAAAGAATATAAAGAGGGTTTTTATAGTGGTGATGAATTCATCATTGGCTCAATCAATATTCAACCAGATATCAACACAATTTGATGCAATAAATAAAAATAAAGTTTTTTACGTATAATAATAGCAGAAAGAGGAATTGGACCATTGTCAAAACTCAAGTATCCATGTTGTGTCACAATGCAGAACAAAACAGAAGCAGTAGTAGCTAGAGACTAATGTATATCAAAAGAAGAAAAACTCAGAGAAATCTATTCTTCAAGCTCAATGATCTTCACCAGAGATGCATCACCAACTTTCTGGCAAACCACGACACGATCGTGTGGTTTTATAACGCCAGAAGCCCTGCCATAATCTAAAGCAACCTTTAGAATGGACTCGTTTGATGCACTCCCCGATGTTTCAGCCTGCAAAATGGAGCATCAATTGTAAATAAATGAGGAAAGGATCAGGATGTTTGGAGAGTATTCATGATCTATTTGATATATATATTTATATTTCCCACCTTATTGGAGACAAATCAAGTGTTGAAAGTTGGACATTACAAATTGTTGTTGATGATGATGATTTTAACAAATGTTATTTATAAACAAAACATCTTACCGGATGTCGAGGATCTGCAAGCATCGGGAATAGGCCTCTTACTATGAGAGATTGCCTTGCCTGCCAATAAGCAAATTTCCCAATTAATATGCAGAAACAAAGAGAACCCTGCTCATCAAATATTAATCACGAGAGAGGGAGAGTACCTCAAAAGCACCACTAAAGCTCCAGCGGAGCTGGTTTGTCGTCAGACGTGGAATGACAACAGATAGAACGGGCATAGTGGGTCTGTATTTAGCTATTAACCTGCATTATTGTTTCAAGGGCATCAAATCACTACATGTGCTTTCGGGAGTAGGAAATTTGATATTTCTTTCAGGTTTTTACTTTTTAGTTCAAACTGAATATATATTTGCATATGCTTATAAGACGAGTTCTACTGGTGGAGTTAGCATAAGATATGAAACACCATTATGGGTATGGCTAAGGTAAAGCATGCAAGCACCAGGCAAAGATATCAAATATTCGAATTTTAGAGAGAGAGTGAACCTTGCAGCTCTTCCTGATGAAGTGAAACAAATAATGACAGATGCCTTTACCTTGATGGCAGCACGAACCTAGATCAACAAAGTGGTATTTTTTTAATCCAAAACAGTAAATGCACACCTGTTTATGATACTTGAAGTTGAAAATAATAGAATGAAAATTATGGGTAGAGAAAAAAAAATCAAAATTCTATGGCTACGTACTGCCGAGGAAGCTATTGATTCCAGGTGCGACATTGGCTCGCCAACATACTTGACAGCCTTCTTGAAATAGAGATCCTGATTATATACCTTTTCTGCCTGCATATAGTATAGTAAGTTACTTAATACAGTACTTATTAGGTTCTACAAAACATTGTTTCAGCATATTCCTTTTTATAGAGGGTAAAAGGTCTTCTCTTTCCTAAAAGTGGTAAATAAGCAAGGAAGAATGCAGGAAAATAGCACCTCAGCACAGATTTTACCCACTGTTGATATTGTCTCAACAGGGTATGATCCTCGCAAGGTTTCTGCACCTAAAAGAATTGCATCGGTACCTAAAAGCAAGTAAAATTGATAATTAGCACAGACCAATGTTTGTAATTATGAGGACACATTAAGAAGTTAATGGACGATAAAAATATCATCAGAGAAGGGAAAGATACCATCAAGTACAGCATTTGCAACATCAGTTGCCTCAGCACGAGTGGGTCTTAAGTTGTCCGTCATAGAGTCTACAACACGAGTGACAACTGCTGGCTTTCCAGCAATATTGCATTTGTAAACAGCTTCCTTTTGGTATAAAAATACCTAGATACAGCAAAAGTATGTCGGAAAGTAAGAACAGTGAAAAAGCGATTGCTTGCAAGAAGAGCACATAATTGCTATCAACTACTAACTTTTGCTTCTAATCATTTCCTAATGACGAGCTAATAGATCCAGAATTTGATTAATTAACACTGTGATGATGTGCTTCAGATATTCAATTATTTCAGCTTTTAAGGAGTCAAAGTGCAAACAATAAATAATGTATCCAAATTCTAGTTAGACCTTCTCTGGTGGGAGATCGATTCCGAGATTTCCACGAGCAAGGATAATGCCGTCTGCTTCTTGGAGAATCTCATCAACATGAGTCAAACCCTGTACGAGAACGATAAAAAATTATGTGTCACAAAGAGTTAACTTTATGATTAGTGCATCTTCATGTGTAGAAGCTGTTTAGATATCTCAGATTGATTTCTTACCTCTACATTCTCAATTTTAGCAAAAATCTGAGTCTGATTTAGGGAACCCAATCCAGAAAGAAGCTCACGTGCCTGAATGGAAATATGAAATTAGTCCACGCAGGAAATCAATTTGCCTATATGCATTTTCCATTTTGTTACAAAGGTTGCCCGAACTATGAATAAAATCAATTCGAAGTTAGAATACTGAAATAAAATGATGCTTCAACAGGCTTACCTGTCTAACATCATCAGCACATCGAGCATAAGAAAGTGAAAGGAAATCTATCTTGTTTCGAAGTCCCCAAGTGGTTATAACCTGATAATTGTGTGAAATTAGATGCTGTGTAAACTATAGATATAAATAAATATGGTTTACGATATAAGCAAACAAATCTGTAATGTGGAATTCAAAAATCTTTTGAAGCTCAGCATCAGCAAACCAGAATGAAACAATTACGTTCACGTGACCAGGTAAAGCATATACCTCCTTATCTTTATCAGTGAGGGTAGGAAGGTCAATGTGGATCCCAGAGACATGTAACGTGTACAGCGGCCCAGACAATGTAGCAGAATTCTTGATCAGGCAAACCACATCCTCATCTTTCACATCTGATACCTATGTACAGAAGAGCTCCATGATTAATGGCATGCATGTCCATGCCACTACACTCGTAAAACAAAATTCACATCGAGATTTTGTACAGTAGTAATTCAAATATTGAATTCTGAATTAAAAAAGGATGACGACTGAACTCCATGCAATCATTTTGATGCCCAATATTAGTCGGCTAGTCGCATGTTGATCAGAAACTAGTAAGATTGTTAATGTAAGATTCCTGACAAATCTAAATATGAAAAAGACTAGGAAATGACATATAAGGCATTTCCATACCTCCAGCCAAACTGAAGTCGTTTCACTTCCAGTAAATAAGTATTGGCCAATGAATATGTCGTCACCCTTTTTTACTGCCTGCACAGCCAAAAACTTGGTTTAATGATAGTTGAACTTCATCTCATGTAATAACAGATATGGAACCGATATTTTTACCTTGGATAACCCACTAAAATTAATAGGAAGTGAATCTGAACTAGCTTGTTTATCTTGATCAGGTGTTAGGGTGACCAGAGAACCTTCTTGGAGAGAAATAGGTTGCTCGGATTTGTTGACGATTAACAGCTCTGGACCACCTGTGTCGAGCATAACCTAATAGAATTGAATTTTTTGTTTTTTAAATTTGTCCCAAGATAAAAAGATAGATTATGTATGTTATCAATGCACATCAAACTCACCGCACACAGTTTTTTTGTCCTTTTGATGGCCACTGATAGATTCTCCAATGTTTCTTGATGAAATTCAGCATCGCCCCATGAGAAATCAAATCGTGCAACTATTGAAACATCATAGGCTCTACATTAGATCGACAGTGTTATACTAAAGTAATAATGAAGTTGCTGGTACAACGGTCGTCTCTCTCATAAGTTGGAATCTTCAATATTTATTACTCAAACCAAATGTGGTCAAGAAAACAATGCCAAAGCATGAAATTATCCGAAGATGTATCTCTAAGTCGACTTTTGCAGCAACGTGAGAAATAGCTTCATCTCGTAACCATAGCTTCGGATTCACAATAATCTAAATAGATAACTTGAGTACATATAAAATCCAACAATAAAACTACTAACTAACTCTCATATTGCAACAAATATAAAGTAAAGGACCATCAAATAGGTAAAAGAGCATTTCACACAAAAATAAAGAGAAGTGTGTCAAGGAAATGACCAGACATTCCAGCCATGAGGCAGCCAGAAATAACTTGGATCGACCGCGAATTTGGTCCTAGTGTCCCAACTATCTTTGTCATTGCCGGAAAGAAATTCTGCATAAGGAAATCACATTCTTCCTTCAAAAAATATCCACATATATACTATAAGCAATCTACTACTTAATTATTCTACCACATTACACATCTACAATTTAACTAAAAAATCCCATAATCAGTTCACAAAATCCATTATCAACTGGAAATGGCATAGTAGCCGTAGGTACCGGCTTAGATGGCTGGAGGATGGAAGCCATCCTAATTGGCTCTTCAAGGAGCAGGTAATTGGACACCATTTTTCACGCACAAACACGCAGTGGAGAGTGAGATCTGATTGGGGAAAAATAGTTAGTGAAGAAAACAAAGGCATTAGGATTATCATTAGTCTTTCCATGTCTCCGACCAACCAGTGTCCAGTGTGCTGTCAGTCTCTCACTAACTACTCCACTTTATTTATATTTAATTGCCACTTTATTATACTTCAATAATTATCATTATATATATAGCCATGTTTTTTAATTTTACGGAATTAGCTAGGATATTTGCCCTAGTCCAAAAAAAAATAAATTACTCAATTCGAATTGATTTATTATCAAACTAGTTATGTTGACTATTCTGATAAATGATTTTCAAAATCCTACGGAGTATTTTCTTGGTTAAGTGTCTTTTTCAGTCACGTATTTGGTATTGAATCATAAACCAGCTATTAAAAGTAAAAAATTACCATGGTTACACCTAGTTTAGTGTTATTCTAATATATAAAACAAGCATATAAGTTTAAGTCTTGTGTACACCATTTTTAAATGGTTACTTATATATGAAAGGTCACAATTAATATTTTAAACAATTATTATTGTTTGTGCTGAACGTGAATGAATAGGCACTTATGATTAGATAGAAATACCTTTATTAAATCACGTGTGTTGCAAATGTGTAAAACGATTAGGAAATTTGGCCTAGGAAATTAGTTTAGTGGTTTCTATAAATAAACAAAATAAAAATAAAAAACCCCAATTTGTACAAACCAGCGCAACAAAAAATAATTTGATGGTTTAAATGTAATTTCGACAATAGTTTGATAGCAAAGTATTATTATAAATGAAATTCATGGTAGCTATTGCCGTAAACCACAAGCATTTTCCATTCAATTTAACTAATTAGTCCACCTAATTCATTAGTAACTGATCATGATATTACTAATATTGGTCCTAATTTGTTGTTAACGGTAATTACGTTTTGCGTGAAAATAGTTCATGATATGTTTATTATGGAACTAATTTAAATGTTTTAAAATATTAAATATTTAGACAAGAGTATTAAAAATCTCATCAGAAGTATCAAGAATCGGGTCAATAGTATCATATTATTGTTCAAGAATATCATCAATCAATTTTTTTTATTAAAATAATTATATTTAATATAAAAAATATAGTATTGTGATATTTTAATTTAAAATACCAAGTCTATTAAAAAATTTAAGATATCAAATATTTAATTAAAAGTATAACGAAATGACAACGTTTTATATGAAAATAGTTCAGGATAAGTTTATTATAAAATTATTTTAAAGTATCAAATATTTGATTAAGAGTATTAAAAAATTTATCAGGAGTATCAACAATCGGGTTAGTAGTCATCGAATGCTGAAAATTTTCAATCTTACGTGGCATGGTTACATGTCACCTTATTCTATGTGTCATCCATGTGGTATTGTAGTCTTTCATAAGAAGAAATCTAATAAAAAAATTGCATGTCACTTTATTTTATGTGTCATCCATGTGACATTGTAGTCTTTCATAAAAAGAAATCTAATAAAAAAAATTGCATTTAGTTGGGTTTGAAACAAGGACATTATGTGCATTTTTTAGTATATTTATCAATTAAGCTAACTGTGAATTTTTATGAAATTTGAATATTTATTGTATATAACTTGAGTTAAAATTATATGTATCTTTCTTAAAAAAGACTCTTGATTATTTGCAATTTAAGAGTGTTTCTAGGGTGCATCCAAGTGCATACTATGTACTTGGATTTTGCACCCAATTTGAAATTAATTTTAACTAAAACTCGAAATTCACGGGTCAAGCCTGACCCGAGAGAAAATTTACGGATCTGAAAACGGGTCGTATATCTCCCTTCTTCCATTGACACGGGTCGCAGATTTGTACACTCACGTCGCCGGAAAGCTTTAATTTTGTGTCGGAGAAGACCACAGCTCATCTTAAAAAGCTGGAACCTTGCCTAAATTTCTGGAATTGAAAGCTCACTCTTCGCGGCCTATAAATCATATTGATAGAAGTAAGAACGACCTCTGGATTGCAGCACAAAAGTAGCTCTGGCATCATCTTCCCGGTTGATTTCCTGAAACGGCCCATTTTTTTGCCATCAGTTTCTTCACGCTATACACTACTACATACTCCCTCCGACTCGATTTTGATTGTCCATAAGAAAATGGCACGGGATTTAATAAAAAGAGTTGTTTATTAGTATTTGTGGGTATAAAATAGATTTTTAAAAGGGGTAAGAGTTGTTTATTAGTATTTGTGGGTATAAAGTTGATAAGGTAGTGGCATAAGTGTAAATAAATGATATTTTTAAGGGGTAAGTTAAAAGGGGTAGTGTTTGCTTTTTGCTATTTTGGATAAGTGGAAAACAAAACAAAGAAACCTTCCTTTTATGGTAAAATGGATAATAAAAAATGAATTGGAGGGAATATAAATTATTTATGGACAAAGTATAGAGTAAAACTTGTTTATACATGAATCACCGAAGGGTATTAGTTGTTTTCATTGAAGAGTATTAGTTGTATTTACTGAAGAGTATTACTGATTTACACTAAAGAGTCTTAGTTGTTTAGTGAAAATGAACTAAGACTCTTTAGTGTAAACCAGTAATATTCTTCAGTAAAAGCAACTAGTACTCTTCAGTGAAACCAACTAATACCCTTCAGTGATTCATATATAAATCAATTTCACTCTATGCATACTCTTATTTATGATCTCTCTGCTAGAAGTTTAAAGATTAAAATAAGAAACAGTTGTTTGGAAACATCAGGAAAGTAGGTGTGGCGTGAAGGAAGAGGATATTGTTTGCATTGGTATAAACCCCCTTGAACCCAGAAAATATTTTCATAGGCCAAAATTACCCTAATTTGAAGATTTTTGTGAAACTATTTGTTGTGGTTTGTACATTAGTTTAACTATTTGTTGAGGTACTACTGAATAATTATTGGAGATATCACTGTTTAATGTATTGTTGAGTAATTATTGGGGTATTGTTGAGTAATTATTAGGATACTGACAATTAATTATAACTTATGGTATTGGTGATTAAGTTTAGGGATACTACTGAATAATTCTTTGGAATATCACTGTTCAATGTATTGGTGATTATAACTTGGGGTATTGGTGATTATAACTCTGGGTATTGGTGATTAAATCTCGAGGTATTAGTAAATAATTTTTTGGGCATCTAGGTATTGGTGATATAACTTGAGGTATTGGTGATTATAACTTAAGGTATTGGTGATATAACTTGGGGTATTGATGATATAACTTGAGGTATTGGTCATATAACTTGGGGTATTTGGTCATATAACTTGGGGTATTGGTGCGAAGCGCGCACGATCCATTTTTTACTCGGTTTGTTGCCAGACCTGCGAATTTTGAGTTTTGGTCAAACTTAATTTCAAATTGGAATCAAATTCCAAGTGCATAGTATGCATTTGCATGCACCCTAAAATTCGTTGCAATTTAATTATCTCAAACTCTATATTTTTCTTATTCCATTCTTTGTTTTTTTTTTCAACAATATTTTAGTGTTGTTCTTCGATTATTAGTCCACACATAAAGCTCTAATTGCTAATATTCAGCGATTAATTTATTTTTAAAGATATTTTATATTAATATAAACTCTACTTTCTTTCTCTCTTCTTCTATTTTGACGATTTTTTTTTAATATGTATTGTAAAATTGAAGCGTGAAAACTTTCAAGGAGAATTTTAATCTCCTTAAAGTTATCTCAGGTGTGTGTTCTTTATTTAAGGAAAAAGTATTGAGTGAAGATGATTTATACATGAACCACTTAAAGGTATTAGTTGGTTTCGTTAAAGAGTAATAATTGTTTTCATTGAAGAGTATTAGTTGATATCACTCAAGAGTCTTAGTTGTTCAGTGAAAATAAACTAAGACTCTTCAGTAAAAATAATTAGTACTCTTCAGTTTAAACAATAATACTCTTTAGCAATAACAACTAGTATCATTTAATAATTAATGTATGAATCAATTTCACTCTATACATACTTTTTTTTTTCATATCGAGTGATAATCTTATTTTTTAAATAAATTATATTATATAACTTTATAATATTTAATAATATATTAATAAAATATAATATTTTAAATTAATTTTACAAACAACCCGCATAAAAATGCGGATACTCTTCTAGTTTTCACATAAAATATACTCTCCGAATAAATTGAATTCACAAGATAAAATTTGATTCTACATTGATTAATCATTTATAGAATACTAGTATGGTCCCCCGGGACTTTCGCGGATTTCGACAAAAAATATTAGATTTATCTTTAAAAATATAATATAAAAATATTTTTATTAATTTGGTTATGTAATTATTAATTATTTATTCTTGAAAAATGTATTAACATTTTTTGGCATATCATAATTGGACTCTATTTGACCCATATTTTATAAAATTTAACCTAAGTTGGACAAAATGAAAATGAGTGTCCTAGTTTTGCAAGTTTGTAAAGATGTTGTCCTAATTTTGCAAGTTCTTAAAGTGCATCTAAAAATAATTATAAAGTGGTTCATACATCAAATAATTTAATTACAAAACATACTCTCAATACTAATATTTTAATGTTAAAACACGTAATACCAAGATGAGGTTAATTATGTTTCTAATCTATCGCCGATATTATCTGAAATACGAATTAAATTGTATACAATAAATTATACCTTATAATTTATAACTAAATTAACTCATATAAGCAAGAAACAATTATTTTTTTGCAAGTTCGTAAATATATTTTCTCAATTTTTCAAGCCTGCAAAGATAGAGTCCTATTTTTACAAACAATCATAAGGTAGTGTCCTAAAATAACAAATTTTCCCTTATAACCAATATATTTTAGAAAAGCAAGATTTATAAATAAAAAAAATTAGGTATATTCGTTCTATCTTAAAATAAACTTTTTAGTATGTGAATACTATCAAAATCAATGGATGGAACAAAATTGAAAAAAAAAGGACCAAAAAGTTGCAAAAAGTTTGATACCATGATTTTGTTATCTAATATATGTATGTATATATATATATATATTAAGGACAAAAATGAATGTGGACCAAAACTATTCTCATGTTTGTACATATACTCTATTGTAACTCGAATAATATTCTTACAGACTGATATCATATCAAAAAATTATGAACAATGTATAGACGATACTCAACTTAAATCACATCATGTGAATTAAAAAATAGATATGCACAAATATAAAAATAGAGATAGGTATACACAAAAGACCGGAAAATTTAGATTTTTGGTCCTATGAGAACAGCCGGTTTGCAAAAAATAGTTTTTTCGATATTTCATGTCCCGTAGTTTTTTTCAAATTTGGTCCCATAAATAATTACAGGTAAGTCCTAAAAGAATGCATAAGTTGCAATTTTTGTCTAATATTATTGTATCTTCAGTGATTTTTTTTGCCAATGTCTACAAATTTGCAAGAAAAAAAGGACCAAAAAATAATATAGAGCAAAATTATTACATATTTATACATATACTTCCATTATAACTCGACTACTATCCACACAATGTAAACTGAAACAATCATTATTCCATTCAACCAAAAAAAATTAGAAAAAAAAGTCATTTTGATTTAAAATAAAGGTATTGTAACATACTTGTAGATCTTGAAAAGCATATAAGAGTTGAAACCTGGAATGCTCGAGGTTTTCTATAATAGAGGAAAAAAGAGAGAAAATATCATAAACGGTCCTGTAACTTTTTCCGAGTCCATATTAGGTCCTTTATCTTCTTAATTTCTAAAATTATGGTCCTTTTGTTATCAGAAAAGGTCATTGAACGAAATTTTTAAAAAAATCACCCCAAATTTATATGTGCTCCAGTTGTAACGCTTATGTGGCATTCCAAGTTAATTAATTAGATCCACGCCTCACTCCATTTCGATTAAATTATGTTTATGTTAATAGGGAGAAATCTTAATCTCAGACATTTTAATCCAAATGAAGTGTGAAGTGGACCTTATATATTGACTTAGAGAATCACGCGGGCACAAAAGCCAAAATATATGAGTATTTCAGGTGTTTTTAAAAATAAATCCGCCGGAAAGGACCTTTTTTGATTACAAAAGGACCATAATTGAGAAATGAAGAAGATAATTGACTAAATCTGGTCTTGGACAAAGTTATAGGACCACTTTTTATATTTTCTCAAAAAAAGATTCAGATTTTGAGACACCACACAAACTGAACTTATGGTTAATATTACTTAGAAGAACTATATTGACACACATTCTTTCAAGATCTAACGATGCTTTAGCATTCCCGAACACTCACTAAAAAAGAATTTGACATTAGTGATAATAATCCTTTCATTATTATATTGCTTCTCTAGCAAAAGAAAAAAAAATGCCACATTTTAGCAATCCAAATAAAAAAAATTATATTCAATTACCAAGTACTCCCTCCGTCCTTTAAAAGTATGCACCATTCTCTGCACGTCATTTAATGCAATATGTCGAAGGATATTTAGGGGTCTTATGAGGTCCATTTATGAATAAAATGATTGTTTATAGTAATGTTTCTATGCATACTTACCATAAACAATCATTTTATTCATAAACGGACCTCATAAGACCCCTAAATACCCTCCGGCATATTACATTAATCCACGTGCAGAAAATGGTGCATACTTTTAAAGGACAGAGGGAGTAGATTTTTTTTTTAATTTTTTTTTGCAAGTAAAATATGTGTCAAACTCTATGCATGCTAGCTGATTTACTCTTAATGGTGATTTAAAACCAAATCAAATCCACATTATTTTGTCAATACATAGAAATATTTACAACATAAGTACACAAATATGTCATGTCATCATACATATCATTATTGGATAATATCAAAATGTGGTCCTATAATTTATCGAATATCCAATTTTTTACCCAAATTTTCTTACATATTTGATACTACTCCATAACGTTTACGATTTGTCTAATTTTGGTCTCATTCCCGCCGAGAATTTTAGTTTGGTCACGTAAAAATTGCCTTTCAATAGCATGTGACCAATTACTTTGATTCAGAAACAATTATGGTTGATTTTGGTCTAGAATTTTTGGTATTTTTTTTCCCTTTGATTTCTTACTTTCTTTACCTTATTACTTGAAAAATCTATATAAATGTTGGCTTAGTAGGTTCTCTACAAATGAATTTTGTCTATTTTAATTGGAGGTCAAAATTGTGCTCCAATTGTGTTATTTTTTATTTTTAAAAACTGAATGCATACATTTTTTATTAGTGTTGACTTGAGTTGAATTGTGTTATTCTATAATAGGTATTATTCAAATGGACACAATTGTTCTTACCGTTGATTTTAAAAAAATGTTGGACGATTTACTTTTCAGATAGGGTTTCGTGGGAGCTACATACGAGACTGATGAAGTAGGGTGCGATCGTTTTTCTTTTTGTTTATAATATTTCTCTTCGACGTAGCGATCATACGAAAATCATTCGTGGAGATGTAGAAGCCACTCCTGCAGAAGCTGAGAATGATGATGCGTATCGCTCAATTAAATATTTCAAGGGATTGTATAATATTAGGATTATAGATTTTCATTACTATTAATTTTAAAATTTTGTAATGACGTCAATTAGTGTATGCTGGTACTTTTAGGGTTGTTTTAATAAAAAATATTGATCATTGGTATATATTTTTTGACCAAATCTAACCTATCTAACTAAATAGGTTTTGAAAAATATCTTAGCTCGACTTATTCACTTATGATGGGAGGATTGTACCTCGCAAGGTAATACTCATAACAACTACATGTAACATCATGGTGGAAAAAATATGATCGTGTCCTTCTAATTAAACTTGACACAATAGAGGAGTATATTCCTAAGTAGCGTAAACGAATAAAATCATTCTTAGCAAATCTATCTTTCATGTCCCTCAATTTATTTCCACTGGAATTAACACGAATTTTAAGAAAAATAATATAAAGTAGATCAAGTAAATTTGATGTGAAATACATTTATGAAAAGTAATAGTTTGTGAAAGTAAAATAATAATAATTTATAAAAAGAGAATGGGAATATATTTGGGATTAGAAAATTAAAATTTATAAATAAAATTGAAAACAAAAGAAGTACTTATTATTTTGTTATTTCCTGTTGTTTTTCGGCCTGTTTTGATTCTTGGAGATATGTTATCTATTTGCTTTTTTGAGTTTCATTGTCGTTAACTATCTTAAGGATTTTGCACTTTTTGATACTTCATCTGGGCGTTGAAAATATAGAAGCATTTGTAATTATCTTAGTTTTGTGATTAATTTTTTGCAAAGTAAGAATAAAATAAAATTTGTCTAAAAATTTATCAAAACAAAATTCGAATACTCAAATAATAGCAAATAATTCGTATATCAATTTCATATCAAATACGAATCAATATTAATATCCAAATAACAATCGAATACAAATACAAATAAACAAATAATTCACAAATACAAATCTAATATAGTAAAAGTCGCTTCGAACTACACCACTAAACCAATCCATGAACAAATGTATATTTTTGGAATCATGATGAATAATCTTTTTTGGAACGTAAAGTGTAGACTTAGTAAAAAATTGAGATGCAATTGAAAAAATTAATATTTTTGGTCGAAAATTATATATTTAACCAAAAATTGGGACGTAATTGGAGAAATTAATTTTTTTCTGAGCATTTTCGAAAACGGTGAAAAATTATGGGACGTTTTTATCTGTTCTATTTTTTATATTTCATTTGAACTTCAACACACTAACACAATATATAGTGGTTTGCTCGATTTTGTTGCTCGATTTTGTTTTTTCAAATTAGATGTATTAAACATCCAATTTATGGTAATACAAATCAAGTGGAACACACAAAATTTCTTATAATTCAAAAATTTACAAACTCCACAAGCATGACTAATTTTCCGTTAACTTTTGAGCTAATCAATACCTTAGGTTACCAAACTAAAGACAAAAGGACCAAAAACAAAATAACGTAAATCGACTACATCAGGAAATTAAAGAAAGTTAATAAAAATTAAAGAAAGTTAATAAAAAAACCAACTAAAAAATAATGTAAATGACAATATTATATCATTTCATGTAAGAAAAATAATACCTTTGGATGTAAATCTAGGAACTTGCTGCAATGAACTCGATGGAGGAGCATTGTTGGGATTGGTGGTATGCTCAGCAGCAACCAGAGCTGTAAAATTTCAAACAAAATGGTGTAATATTTTTGTAATACGAATATTCAACCAAAGACACCACACCAAAATCTAATTTAATACACAATATGATAAAAACTACAAAAATTAAAATACGACTAAGAACATACTGCACACAATTCAAATGGAAAAGGTTCAATCACTTCAAGCAAAAATGTTTGAACAATAATGCATAAATCATGGTCCATGACTTGAAAAATTATTCTAAAATTGAACTCAAAGCTGCATCGAACACATCAATACACACAATATATCCATTTACATATTATTACATACCTTTTCCGATAAATATTTCAAACAACACTTACCGGGAGTATCAATCGTCCATTTTCCGAGAGGATAGTTTTTCTCAACATTCGTGCACTCCTGGACTATAACCTCTCCAAGTGTGGATCTATTATGCAAGTATTATCGATGAACACGTTATAAAATATTCGTAGCACGTAAATATAAAAACACACTCAAATGTTGGAGTTATACGTGAAAGTATGCTTTTACTTTGTATAACTCGTGTATCAAACACTCGTTTTATGAGAATAATTCTTTTATCACATTTGCTTTAGTTATGATTGAATGTTGAATTTCTATTGCAAACCGTTCAATATATAGTACATGTTACATTGTAGTTAATGTGGTGATACCCGATCACGGAAGACAACATTAACAGTTTACTTGTAACTAAACGTACATTTTCACGACCTAGGTGGAATTGAACAATCCGCCGTGAAAGGTCGATGTGTAAGGCTCAGATTGGTCTGTCTTGACTAAGAGATTGCACTAGCACATTTAGTATGTGTTGAAGAGGTCCTACAGCGAGGATAAATTCTTCTGTTCTGAAAGGTGAAGAATTAGACCTCAGTGGTTGTTGATTTCTTAATCTCCGTCACTTAAATAGGACCGTGTGTGCTTAATGGTTACTGTTTTGATTCATGTTGGGTGAGAATCATTGTGACTTCGAACTTTGTGTCTTGGGCAGTAATATTAATCATACGACGGTTGCTAAGATTTAATACGGAGAAACGCGTGCGAGTACGGCTCGTGTGATTAGTCCCCTTGGTGGGCTCAGAAGTTTTATTGTACCAAATCTTGCAAGTGAAGAATTAGTTTCTTCGGTACGAATAATAATGTTGAGCTGTCTTTACTCCAAGGCGAAATATATTAATTAATTTAGAGCTATTCAGAAGCTTGATTAATTAATGGACTTGATAATCTTAAACGCGGGAAATAATAACCGGGAGCCCATATTATCGTAATATGGATTAAGATGGATAGTGCAATATTAATTTATTAGTGGTAATAATTAATATTAATGGGCTGAATTATATTGGGGCTCAATATTGAAATTCAGAAGTCCATTAGGAGGTCCAATCTTAATTCTCCTTAAGGCCCCTCAAGTAGCCCATTAAGTAGCCCAATAATAATAAGGTGATTAAAATAAAAAGATTATATTATGCTGATTTTTTCATTTAATTTTCGAAAATAGTGATTCAAGGAGAGAGAAGATTTTGTTGATTTTCTTGGAAAGATATTATGGAAGATATGTATTCTTGGAATACAAGAATATCTCATATATTCAAGAAGATCCAGATCTTGGGATCTCTTCATGTATTTTTCGAAAATTACACTATTTTGAGGAGGGTGAGATTTTTGTGGAATATTTTATTTTGGAGAAAAGAATATATGAGATATATTCAAGATTTCTTAGAGTCTAAGAAAAGATTTTCTCCAACGCCCATATATCCTCTAAATTTCGGTCACCCCACTCTATAAATAGGGGATGATTATTTTATCCCCAAGTACATAATTTCATGTGTTGGAAAAATCAAGAAGCATAGATATTTTTCTTTTTCCTTAGTTTATTAAATTACTTGAAAGCATCTCCCACCGGTGATCAAGTGAGGTGAAAAGGGAAATACTTGAGAAGGCTTTGGGTTGATAGAGCGAGATCGTAATTGTCCCGTATATCCAAAGGCCAATTCTACAAGAGGTACATTAATCGCATATTTACTTGTTTATTCCGCCTAGTTAATATGTGAAATTAATTCAACATGCATGATGAAAATTAGTTGTTGGAATTATTATTTGAATTAATTAGGATTAATTCATGCTAGTAATAATTGTATTTAAATTCGTATTTAAATTTCATCCCGAATAGATTCCGGGCACCCCTATTTTCCCAACTGTTGATGACCTTTTCTTACTAAGAAGATTAGTGGCTGTTTTTCATCTAATGAAGATCACCAAACAAGAATCAAGATCATAGAATTTGGCTAAGTAAAGCTCAAGAAATAATTTGACAAGAGTTTGGACTTGTATTGAATTGTTCCCCTTTTTCATGTACAAGAAGGGAGTATTTATAGACATACAAAGTGGCCATGTGTCACCATCTTGATGGCCTAGCCATTGGATCTTTGCCAAGTGTTAGGACACTTGTACAACATCTACACTATTACTCATTGGATGGGTGCCAAGTGTTAGGACACTTGGACCATATCTAAGCTAGTGACTCTTGGAATTCCCCATGTTGTACTTGGTCTTTGGCACTTCTGAGATGCTCTCGACGGTGACCGGCTGCTCGCTTGTACGTCTCCACTAGATGTCATGGTCCTTTGTGTTCTGAACTGTTCGTTCCTCGCTTGGGATCATTTTACAGTGTTGCTCGCTACATTACGTCCCTGTTCGCCCATATTGACTTTGGCTTGAGCCGCTGGCACAGCTGTTCTTTGCAAGGTTGCTCGCCACAATTCTGCTTGCCGCATTAGTGCTTTTCTACAACGCTGTTCGCCCTACGAATCTGCTAGCTCCGCTACAAAGCTGCTAGCTTTTTCCATTCATTATCCTGTTATCAGGCTTAATGATAATCTTTCGTTAATTTAAATGCAAAGTTGTTCGCCCATCAACAATTGCCCCCTAGCTTGGCCTCATGTTGAATGTGGGTTGATCAACTGAGACCAAGCTACAATTTCATCTTCGAACAATGGGCGAGCAGAAAGGGAGTATAGTTGATTATGTGGGCGAGCATCCGCGTAGGCGAGCAAACGAGCAATAGGAACTTAAGCATGAGACCAGCAACGAGCGCCCCTTCGTGTCACGACGATTGGACTCCCAAGGCACGGAATGCGAGGCGTCGCGTCAGTCACGCACGACTTCCAATTTGCCCATAGGGGCCTATAGTATTTCGCCAATATTGCATTTTTGCCCCATTTCATTCTTATAAATAGGCGATTTCCCATTCATTTCTCTTTCTTTCTTCTTTCGATTCTCACGCTTCCGCCATTGACAAACGCTTCGAAGCTTTCTTTCTTCGTGATTCTTATACCTGAATCTCCTCTCGTGTCATTTTGTTCTTCGTTTTCAAAGGTAATTTGTCTCGTTTTTTCTTTACATTCCGATTCCGTACAGTTTTTCTTTTTCTTCCGTATTTCCTTTAATCATCACTGTTACTCCGGCCGTGAGCCGCCATTGCGCCGCCGTCTCGTAGTGACGTTTCCGCTGTAATTTTGATTTCAGACCCATTGTACTTAAAATCCTTCTAAAATTGGTTAAACTTCCGGCTCGTTATTTTGAATGGAGTTTACCCCCTCAAATTCGCCTCAATCCGGACCTGGGCGAAACCCGGAAAAGAGACCCGTAGATTTGGATTCTCCGCGCAGATCTGTTCGCCAAGCATTGGCGAGAAACCCGCGCACGCTGTTGGTGGACGAAGACACGGACTCCGATGCGAATTCGGTTGTTCGCTCGATAGAGACGTACGCTGTTGATCGCTCAGGCGAGCAGGAAAAGATGCAACCTCTCGCTCGTGAACCCGAAATTTCTTCCAACTTGGGGGAAGACTCCGCAGAAGTGGCCGCGGAGATAGAGGGTTCTGTTGATCAAGAGGGCGACCAACGAGTTGGCGAGCAGCAATGCCCCACTCTCACTTGGGAGTTTTTAAGGGAGATCAACTTCCCCATTGCTCAAACTACACCAGAATCCCGGATCCCAGAAGGAGTTGTTCGTGACACCGAGTGGGCGGACTACTCTGCTCGCTACTCGAAGACTTTTGTCCCCACATCGAGAGTGATCATGAAGAAGCAAAGTGGGGACTTTGCAGCGAGCAGCCTTGATAGCGTGCTCTTCGAGGAAGACTTGGCGAGCATCCGTGCTACCTACAAGATCCCGTATGACATTTTTATGTATATACCGAAAGAAGGAGAAACTGCTGATCGCCCTCCTCCTGGTTGCACGACGATCAATTTGGATGTGCTCAACACGGGTTTCCCACTCCCCGTTCATCCACTCATCGGACGATTCCTGTCCGACATGAATTTGGCGATCACCCAGATTACTCCAAACGGTTGGAGTAGTCTCCTAGCCTTCATGACACTTTTTGGTCTTGAGGGTTACAAAAACAAGATAACAACCGCAGAGATTCTCTATGCCTTGACAATTTCTGCTCAACAAGAGGATGGAGCTGGTTGGTACTATGTTAAAGCTAAAACTGGGTTGAAGCTCATCGAAGGAGTCCCCAATAAAATCAAGGGTTGGCACCGCCAATTTTTCTTCATTGGTGGTGACTGGCGAGCATCGGAGGGATTCGCTGGCGGGCAGGCGCGCATCATGTCGCCCGAGCGCTTTGGACATGCTAAACGTAGGCCTCCCTTTATCTTATTAGTTCATAAATAGGACTAATTTTAATCATTTTTGTTGTTTTGCAGGTTTGAGAAATTTGAAGTGGGGGAACCCTAATCTGAGCGACGAGTTTCTCTTCACCTTAGCCATCATCTCTCTTCGCGACGTTGCTAGTCGCGACATACACCATCTCTCGAAGGCTCATTGTCGCAAACTTGCTGGCTTGATCACGAGTCCTCACCATCTTGAAGCCCAAGCCGCCGTCCCAGAAGGTAACTTTATATTCTTGCTCGCCATACACTCTTGCTCGTCCATCATTCTTGCTCGCCTAACGTCTTTTTCTTGTCAGATCAACAAGTCACTGTTGCTATCCCGGCCGTGCCCGAATCGTACTATTTGCTCGCCGGGCGAGTTAAGCAAATGGCGGACGCTTCAAGGAGGAAGATGGATCCTCCCCTTGCCATCATGCGCCTCCGGGCAGGGGAGAACCCCACTGGTCGCCCAGCTCCCGGAGCTGGTCGTCGCAAGCCTGCGGCCAAAATCACTTCCTCTCCGCGAGATGTGAGGAAGGAGAAGGAGAGGGAACGAGAGAGGGAAAAAAGGAAAGTGCCGCGGGACGATGATGCTCGCAGCACTCGCGGTGATGATCGCGCCTCCAAGCGATCAAAGACTATGGTAGAGGCGAGCAGTGCTGCTCCCCGGTCTCCAACCTCTAAGTCCACCTCTTTGGAAGTGGTGGACGAACGGCAAGTGGTCGCCGGCCTGGTGGCGGCCAAGAAAGGGGACAATCCCAAAGATACCTCTTATCTAGGTTGGGACCCCGTCAAAATCAAGGAGTAAGTCAATTGTCTTCGCCTTGTTTGTTGTTCGCCGCTTGGCGCAATGTTGCTTGACCACTGACTTCTGTGCTTTCTGTTTCAGGTATAATCCAGCGCTTTATCCTGGCTGCGGGACTACTCTTCACTATCTTTCAGTGGTGAAGAATGCACCTCCTTCATTCTCCGACATACCTGATGCCCCCGTTCGCCGAGCAGCCGAGATGGTTCCAAGGGCTTGGACAAAATCGGCGAACACCCTTGTCACTGGCCAATCTGCTAGTGATAATGTTCGTCTGATGGCCTACAATACTAGCCATCAATTGGTCCAGTCCCAAATGCTGCTCGACCAAGTCATGGAGCTCGAGCGAACAAACCGCGATTTGGGCCGTCGCGTGGAGAGGATGGACGAGGAAAGAGCCTCTGCCATCAAAGAATGCAAGGCCGAGCATGCTAAGATGCTGGCTTTGATGGAGAGGAAGATGAAGGCCTCGTTAACTGGCGAGAAGAACGCCTTGGAGAAGGCTGAGAAGATGCTGCTGGAGGTGAAGTCCTCAGACTTGAGAGCTGAGAAGGAGCGAGCAGACTTATCCGCTCGGTTGCTCGCTGCCGAGGAGCATGTCAAGAGGCTGGAGGAAGAGCGCCAGAATCTGATCGAATACGAAGTCCATGAGCAGGAAGTGATGGACAAGACCAATTTTGGGTACATCTGTGCCTTTGCGGAATGTTTACGGTCTGTCCACTTCGCCCACGATCATAATCAAGATATTTGTGATGCGGTGAAGGCGGACTTCATTGAATACGTGAAAAATTATCCTCCTCCTCCTGGCTCAACTTTGTTCGTCTCCGATTTGGCCGACCTCGGCTTTCCTCTGGAAGTCTTCGGCGAGGAAGTCGACATTGCTGCTCCTACTTATGGCGGCCAGCCTGACCCTGCTCCAGCAACGACCAACGCGGCAGCCGCTGATGAGGTTTTTGAAGGGTTGCCTTCGCTTCCCCTGACCCCTATAGGCGGGGCTGGTACAAGTGCCCAGGGCGAGCAGCCGAGCGCGCCGGCGACCAGAACTGAAGATGCTCCTCCTCCACCTCTTTCTTGAAGACTTTAGTCTTTTCTTACAATAGGATATGCAACATTTCTGTATTTCTCATTCCTATTGTAAAACTTTTTGATCTAATGATATAAAGATTTTTTGTTCGTCTACAAGCTTATGCTTCTTCATTTGTCTTTACTTAACTGCTCGCCTCTTTGTTTGTCTTACTTAGTTGCTCGCCTATTGTTTTTTGCTCATGACAGTTAAGTGTTCCTTTTTTCTTAAGGTAAACACTTAAATTTTAAATTGGTCATTTGGTTCTTATAGAACTTAACCTTTAGTTGTTTGGGCCATTTTGGTCGCTCGTGGACTTGGCCTTGCATTAATGTGGGCTATTGGTCCGTTATGGACTTAGCCTTATTTTTGCTTTTAATAAGCTTTTCTGTTCGTCTTATAACAGACTTGTATTTTGTCAATTTTTGGGCGAGCAACTAAGTAATTTGGACTCAAGGCTCAAAAACTAAAATTCAGCAAGACAAAAGATAAAAACAATTTTGCTCGCCTAGTAAGATAAATGCAAATCTGCTCGCTTATAAACTTGCGCAAAAATTTCAAAAATTTACAAAGGATCTATTTACAAACTTTCTAAGACTTACAGGGCTTCATTGGTAGTACTTCTTGAGTAAAGTTGTATTCCAGGAGTATTGGGACGACTTGCCTTCCATGTCTTCAAGGTCGTATGTGCCGTTGTGCCACTTATTCGTCACCTTGTATGGGCCCTCCCAAGTCGGGCCGAATACTCCTGGTGGTATTAAAACTTTTCGAAGTACCAAGTCCCCAATTTCGAATTCTCTTGCCTTTACTTGAGAATTGTAGTACTTTGCTGCTCTTCTTTTGTAGATCGCATTTTTCAATTCTGCTGTTATTCTTTTTTCTTCGAGCAAGTCCAACTCTGCTGCCATTGCGGAGTTGTTTGTTTCTTCGTCGAACGCAGCTGTTCGTTTTGTTGGGACTTTTAACTCAATCGGAATTACTGCTTCTGTCCCGAATGCCATTGTGAACGGTGTTTCGCCTGTGCTTGTTCTGTGGGATACTCGGTATGCCCACAACACCTCTGGTAGCTCTTCTGACCATTTTCCTTGCTTGTCAACCAAACGAATCTTCAGTATATGCTTGATTATTTTATTCACTGCTTCCACTTGACCGTTTGATTGGGGGTGGTATGGTGTCGAGAAATGTTTCTTTATTCCCCATTTTTCGCAAAAATCTCTGATCTCTTTTCCCTCAAACTGCTTTCCGTTGTCTGTCACTATCGCCTGAGGTACCCCGAAACGACAAACAATGTTTTTCCATATAAAGTTGATCATTTTCTCCTGTGTGATCCGCCCGAGTGCTTCTGCTTCCGCCCACTTCGTGTAGTAGTCAACAGCCACCACCGCGAATCGAACATTTCCTTGTCCTGGGGGAAAAGGTCCGATGAGGTCAATTCCCCATTTTGCGAACGGCCATGGACTATTGACTGAAATCAGTTCATGTGGGGGTTTGTGAATGTTTGGGGCAAATAATTGACATCTATGACAAGTTCGGGCAATCTTGATCGCATCCTGGAGGAGAGTTGGCCAGTAATATCCTTGCCTTATTGTTTTATGTGCCAAGGCCCGTCCTCCGGCATGATTTCCGCATACACCCTCATGGATTTCTTTCAGTACTGCTTGTCCTTGCCCCTAGCCAAACATTTCAGAAGTGGGAGCGAAATTCCTCTCTTGTACAGCTGTCCGTCCATCATGGTGTATCTTGCCGCTCTTTTAACCAACTTGTTAGCTTCGAATGGGTTGTCTGGTTTTTTATCGTTTTGCAAATATTCAATGATCGGCATCCTCCAGTCGTCTTCTTCGAAATCTTCATTGATCTGATAGATCTTGTAATCTTCGGTTGATGGTTTGGACATTCTTGTTAGCGTTACTTCCGACAATTCTGCTGGTCCGGTGCTGGTTGCTAGCCTGGCTAATGCATCTGCTTGAGCATTATTGTCTCTTGGTATTTGTTCAATGTAAATTTGTTCGAACAAGGAGGCCAAGTGAGCAACAATCTTTTGATATAAAGCCATGTCTTCATCTCTTGCTTCATATTCTCCTCGGACCTGGTTGACGATCAATTGCGAATCTCCAAAGATTTGCAACCTTCGTACTCCAACTGCTAATGCTAGGCGTAACCCAACGATCACAGCCTCGTACTCTGCTTCGTTGTTCGTCGCCATAAACTCGAATCGAACAGCTGAAGTAAAAACTTGCCTATCTGGGCTTATTAAGACTATACCTGCCCCCGATGCTGCATTTGTTGATGATCCGTCAACATACATGTGTCAGGGATGGCTATGCCCTCTCGTTGGATGTTGGGGGAAAGTCAGTTCGACTATAAAGTCTGCTAAAGCTTGCCCCTTGATCGCTGTTCGAGGAACATACGAAATCCCGAACTGACTGATTTCCAAGGACCACTTTAGGAGCCGACCAGCCGCATCGGGTCTGTGCAGTATTTGCTTGAGTGGGAACGTTGTCAATACTTCCACCTGGTGGTCGAAAAAATATGGACGAAGTTTCCTGACACTCATTACCAGCGCATATGCTAGCTTTTCTGTTGGTGAATATCTGAGCTCTGCTTCGTGCAAGGCATGACTTACATAGTAGATGGGCAGGTGGAACTTTCCTTCTGCTCGAACGAGCACTGAACTGATTGCTACCTCTGAGGCCGCCAAGTACAAGTATAACTTTTCCCCTGGGATTGGCTTGGCAAGAATTTTTGTATCACTGAGGTACTCTTTCAGCTTCTCGAACGCTTGTTGACAGGCGTCTGTCCATTGAAATTTTCCTTTCTTAATGGCCTCGAAGAATGGCCTGCACTTATCTCCGGATCTTGAAACGAACCTGTTCAGAGCTGCTAGGCATCCGGTTAGCCGTTGGACTTCTTTAACTGATCTGGGTGGTTGCATCTCCATGATCGCTTTCACTTTTACCGGATTTGCTTCAATTCCACGCTGACTAACTAGATGTCCCAAGAATTTCCCAGAATGGACTCCGAAACTGCTTTTCTTGGGATTCAGCTTCATATTGTAGGTCCGAAGTATCTCAAATGTTTGAGCCAGGTGCTGCAAGTGATCTTCCTTTTTTGAGCTCTTGACAACAATGTCATCCACATATACTTCCATCGTCTTCCCGATGTGATCATCAAACATCTTGTTAACCAGCCTCTGATATGTAGCTCCAGCGTTGATTAGCCCGAATGGCATTCTCTTCCAGCATAGCAAGTTTTTGTTGGTGTAGAACGCTGTGTGCTCTTGATCATCGGGATGCATCGCGATTTGATGATATCCTGCGAATGCATCCATGAACGTTAGCAGCTCATGTCCGGCGGTGCTATCAACTAGCTGGTCAATGTGAGGCAATGGGAAGTTGTCTTTCGGGCAGGCGGCGTTAAGATCTGTGAAATCGATGCATAGTCTCCATGCTCCCGTTGCTTTCCTGACCAAAACTGGATTTGCCACCCATTGCGGGCATAACGCTTGTTTGATTAAGTCGTTATCCAGCAGCTTTTTGACTTCCACGTCGAGCGCCTCGTATTTGTCGGGTCCAAATTTTCTCCTCTTCTGATGGACTGGCCTCTTCCCCGGGTCGATGTTGAGCCTGTGACAGGCATGTTCAGGGCTGATGCCCACCATGTCTGCATGCGACCATGCGAACACATCGAGGTTTGCTTTAAGAAACTCAATCATGTTGGTCCTGTACGGCTCTGGTAGCTCGGACCCTATGAAGAGTTCTAAGCCCTCTTGGTTCGGGTCGACTTTTACAGTTTCCAACTCTTCGACTGGGGTAGCCCTTCGTTTCTGGCCTTTCCATCTGGGGTCAATAATGGGCCCTTCTGTCTTTGGCTCATCTTCGTTCTCCATCGGTTCTGCCCCCAATCGTGGCTCTATGTCCTCTGCATCAACGTTCATTGCCCTTGTTTGTTCTTCCTCGTTGCTAGTAGTAGCAGCTTCTGTTCCTCCTGTTTGGGCAAGTTGTTCGTCTTCGCGTTCCTGCTCGTCCTCGTCCAACTGTGTGCCTTCGCACATCTGTTCGCCAATGCGCAGCTGTTCGTCTGCGCATAGTTGCTCGTCGCTGCGTGGCTGCTCGTCGACTTCCATTATTTCAGTATCAACTGAAGTCATGGCCTCGCTATCATCTCCGTCCTTGTCTGAGTACCTGTCCGCCATGTTGACTTGGTGATCTTGCAACTGTATTTGCAATAGACACGCACGAGCTTTCCTTTGGTCTCCTTTGACTGTACCTGCACCCTTCTTTGTTGGAAATTTTAAACAATAATAGTACGTTGAAACAGCTGCTTTAAATTCATGCAAGAAAGGACGGCCGAGGAACCCGTTATAGGTGGACTGTTGGTCTACAACCAGGAAGTCTACCATTCTATTCATTTTCCTCTCCGGGTCCTCGATTGATACAAGCTCAACTGCCAACGTAACTATTCCTAGCGGGGTGGTCACAGCATTCCCGAATCCTACAATCTTGTGATCGCAGTCTTTGATGTACTCAGCGCAATCTCCTAACTGGTCCACCGTGCTCTTGAACAGGATATTCGTGTAGGAACCAGTGTCGACAAGTAGACGATGCACTTTTGTCCCCATAATATTGGCGCAAATGACCAATGAGTCGTTGTGGGGAGTAAGTATCCCGTCTAAGTCTTTCTCTGAGAAGGTCAGGTCCCCTGTTCGTTTGGTCGATGGATTTACACCCATTTCCATTACTTGATCGACTGCTCTCAGCTCTGCCTTCCTCTTTCTTTTCGACATAGGTGGCCTCCCATCAGAACAACCACCTACTGGCCCAGTGGGTTCCAGCATTAGGATTTCCGGGATATGCCTTGCTGGGGCTGCTGGGACCTTCCTTCCCCTCTTACCAACTTTGCTTGGTTGGTCATCACTATCTTCGTCATCCGAACTGGATTGCACTGGCGCCCTTGGTCTTTTACCTGGTTCCCTCTTCACGAATTCGGACAACTTTCCTTCCTCATAGAACTTCCACAATTGCTTCAATAGATCTCGGCACTCGCTCGTGAAGTGGCCGATGTTCTGATGATAAGCACAGTATTTGTTCGGGTTCAGCTTTCCTCTCTCTTGCCTTATCTTCCGCGGCTCTGACAACATTTCCCTGTCCTTAACGTTGTTGTACACAGCATCCACGGACATAGTAAGGACTTGACTCAACTTTTCTTTCAACTCAGCTCCATCATTGAATGACTTCATGTTCTTCGGAGCTTTGTAATCACTTCCTCCCGACTTCTTGTTAGACTTTTTCGGATCAATCTTGTCTCCCATCTCTCGGTGTAGGGCCTCTTGCATTGAAACGTGAATTCCCGCTTTGTGTCTGAACTCTGTGTATGTTTTCGGGCAAGTCAGATGCATTTCCTTCCACAAATCAGTTCCTTTCTTTAAACCAGCCATCACTGCCACAATCTTCGTGTCTTCACTCACCATCTCGCCCTCCAGTAACACTTTATCAAATCTTTCCAGAAATTGCTTGTCAGACTCCTCGTCTCCCTGCCTAATATCTGCTAGACGGTGTCTGTGGGTCAAGTAAGACCCGGCAGTTGAGAAGTGGGACAGAAACTCTTTGCTTAGTTGGGCAAAGGAATTGATGGAGCCAGGCGCCAATGATGAAAACCATCTGTGCGGGCCATCTCCTAGGGTGAGTGGAAAATTTCGGCATTGTGTGGCGTCGGTTGCCCCCATCGAAATCATAAAATCCGAATATTTTGTCGCATGAATGCGGGGGTCCGACGTTCCCTCATATAAATTGATGGCTGGGAACTGTATCTTCTTCTGGATCGGTGCACTGAGGATAGACGGAGATAATGGTGAAGATGGGAGAACGGTTGATCCGACACCTCTCTGGGATTCCAACTGTTTCTGCAATTCTTCGATTGCCTTTCTCATTTCCTGCAATTCATCTGGGGGAGTTCTCCCGATGGAAGGCTGTTCATCGTGATTGGGTTCAGTGACCTCTTCACGATGCAGTCCCTTGCCAACGGGACGTTTCTCCTGAGTTGTCTTCCTAGCAGCGTTGCTAGCTCCATTCGGCCCTAGTCGGCCAAAAGCTGACCTCCGGATTCGGTCATGCACTGATGGGCGAGCAGGATGGTGTGATCGCTCCTCATGCCTTCGTGATGGTTCCCTCCTATTTACATTCCTTGCTCCTAATCTCTCCAGAGCACTTGTTCGGGAAGTACTTTTGCTTGACTCATCTGCTCGACTTGGTGATGATTCTCCTCTGCTTCCTAGACGTTCGCTCAATGGAGCTTTTCCTTTATTTCTACGAACTTCCTCGCTGTCGGCCTCGTCCCGACGTGCATCTTCTCTCATTTTACTCCTTTGTTCGCCAGTACGCTCCTGCTCGCCTGTTCGTCTGGTCGTCACAGGTGCTCTTGACGGTCCTGCTATATGTCGATTTTGCAAGGATTGAAGAACAACAATGGTTTTTGCTAGCTCTTCGGGATTTTGAGCAAGAGCTTCAACTTCTGGTGGAATCGTGTCAATAGTGACTTGTATATTCCTCTGCGAAGTTGCTCTCACTGTCCGTGCATGTCCTTCGGTGGAAGAAACCCTAGTTCTTGGTCTACGACTTGGAGATATACTTGAATGTCGTTCTTCTTGCGATCTAACCATCTTGGCTATCGAAATGTGGGTAAATAAGCAAATGGATGAAGTAATCTTGTACTTACAGACACCTTTTCCAAGGATTACTAGCCTTGTGTGTGATTGCAAAGGTTTGAAAACCCTAGTTCATGCACACATGCATTGAAATCCTTAAAGTGTTGTAAATCTTTGTCCTAAGAATATGCACTTTTGTTTTCCGGCAGCCTCTCCCCGGATTCCGGCGAAATTATGCAGATTCCGGTGGTAGTCTTCAACCTTTCTTCGAATTTTTCTACAATCGGAGGTTCGAACCCTCCTTCTAGCGCCAATTGTTGATGACCTTTTCTTACTAAGAAGATTAGTGGCTGTTTTTCATCTAATGAAGATCACCAAACAAGAATCAAGATCATAGAATTTGGCTAAGTAAAGCTCAAGAAATAATTTGACAAGAGTTTGGACTTGTATTGAATTGTTCCCCTTTTTCATGTACAAGAAGGGAGTATTTATAGACATACAAAGTGGCCATGTGTCACCATCTTGATGGCCTAGCCATTGGATCTTTGCCAAGTGTTAGGACACTTGTACAACATCTACACTATTACTCATTGGATGGGTGCCAAGTGTTAGGACACTTGGACCATATCTAAGCTAGTGACTCTTGGAATTCCCCATGTTGTACTTGGTCTTTGGCACTTCTGAGATGCTCTCGACGGTGACCGGCTGCTCGCTTGTACGTCTCCACTAGATGTCATGGTCCTTTGTGTTCTGAACTGTTCGTTCCTCGCTTGGGATCATTTTACAGTGTTGCTCGCTACATTACGTCCCTGTTCGCCCATATTGACTTTGGCTTGAGCCGCTGGCACAGCTGTTCTTTGCAAGGTTGCTCGCCACAATTCTGCTTGCCGCATTAGTGCTTTTCTACAACGCTGTTCGCCCTACGAATCTGCTAGCTCCGCTACAAAGTTGCTAGCTTTTTCCATTCATTATCCTGTTATCAGGCTTAATGATAATCTTTCGTTAATTAAATGCAAAGTTGTTCGCCCATCAACACCAACATCAAACACTATAAAAATTAATTAAATATCTCCATTAAAAATTACCAACAATTTTGTTAAACAAAAAAATATAATCAATAACAATATCAACATATCTACCTTGCAAATGATGTTAAGAATGTACAAATCAAAATACATATATAATTAACACAATAAGAAATATTCATTCCAATAAATTGTTCATTTAAATTAAAAATATTGCATCAAGCAAAATAATGTCAATATTCCAAAGTAGTATGTAATTATGTCTGAATAATTGTCATCTACTATTTGGGAGTAAACACACTATTCCACAATATGCATATGAAAATTACACGTATAAGGTGTCATTGGTTCATACATAATGATTGGGGAAATAGAGCACATGAATGCAAATACAAATTTGTCATATTGCACGTCAACACTACATCTAAAAATTGACATAACATAATATGTAAAGTGTTCTATAGCAATATCCTGCACTGATCAACTCTAATAATGTACCTTGCAAGATTTATACACAAAAAATTAATTTTTTTTCCAGATCAAAGGTACATTACATTATAAGATACTAAACTCCAAAAATAATAAATGAAAAGTGGATCCTAGTAAAAAAAAAGGGGGGGGATCGGTATGCCACACACATATATACTTGATAATCTAGGGTTAGGGTATATAATCAACCGACGAAGGTATCAAAAGCAAAACATAAATACGAACACACTCGTGTACGCCGTAGATAGATGAATAAAAAATACAACCACACAATTACACAAAATCTGCAACCATGATCCATGAAAAACATCAAATTTTAAAATTGGTCAAGTAACTTCCCAGACGTAAGATGGCATATTTTTATATGTTTAAACAATAAATAGTGTTGTGCAATTTTTTTTTATTTTTTTTTATTTTTTGTGTGTATAATTAAAACTCACTCAATGGGAATACTAACTATTAAAAGTCAACCAAAAAGGCAGAATGATTTCCAAATTATTGCAAGACAAATAAATATAATCACAAAATCAATTTTTTTAAGCCCAAAGAAAAAAAAATGTCGCAGCAACATAAAATCACGTCAATTTGAAAATGGTCCAATAAATTTAACACTCATTACAAATTTGATGCAGAATTCCCCGCCGACCCTTTTTTTCATTTTAGGCTTAGCACTCTTGACATGGAATTTCAGTTCATGAGGGTTTCAAACACTAAATTCCACTAATACTAATCTCAATTCGAAATTAAATTTTTCCAAATTTGACTATTTCATCTAACGGAATAAAAAAAAATGGCCCTACACTTGTTACACCCGATATTTAACTACCCGACCCATCGGGTATCAGATACAGGCCCACTGCTGTAGCGGGCTCGGAGGAGAACAGTCCTCCGGCCGGTCAGACAGACGGGCAGGGACCCAGACGCTGCCCGACATAAGCCTCTGGGATCGGCCGGGAAGGATACTTATAATCCACACGCCCGGATATCGGGCGGCCAGCGACGAGCCCCTGTGCAGGTACTCTACCCGCCTTCCCGCAAATGGCCAACCGGGGCATTTTCGTCCGGACTCGCTTCCCGGTACCCGAGTACCCGTCTACCCGACCACAGGCCGCGCCAGCTGTGAGAGGACGTCGAGTGCCATCAATCCAGAGGATGTGACAGGGTCAAAGAGGGCCGTTGAGGCCAAGTCCAATCACCTCAGGGGTGACAGTGTCACGTGGCGTCTCCTCATTGGCTCGTAGGGGAGGCTGTAGCCACTTATTACCTTTCAGCTAGGAGTAGGAGGGACCCACGAGTCCACCTACCAAGCATGGGGAACCCCCACCTTGTACATTATAAATAGGGCTTTGAATGCCAATTTGTAGGACACATCACATTTATTGCAAATACATACTTGAGAGCTCATTTACTCTCACATTTATTACTCCTTGTCATCATTAATATCAAATCCTACCCGCTAGGAACCCGGCAGCGAGACCAGTCATAAATCGCTGTCAACATTTTGGCGCTAGAAGGAGGGTGACTAATATCGAAGTACACTCGGTTTCATTTATCTAGTCACCTCGAACGAAATCCCATCCACTATCACTAAAAAATGACCACTTCGAAGGCCACACGAACCCAGCAGCAAGTCGAGGACATCAGCGAAACCGCCACTCCGGCTCCGGCCACGGCGGAGACCCTTCAGGGTCCTTTCGAGTTCTTGTCGGCCATAAGAACTCCGGAGGACCTCCAGGCCGCAAGGGCCATGATCGAGCGCCGTCAGGCCGAGATCGACGCCGCTCCTATCCGCACTCACCGACCTGGAAAGGAGCCAGCCCGGAGCAGGGCCACCTGCCAGCCCCGGCAGGAGCAAGAGGCAGCCAGGAGGGCCGCCAGCAACCCCCGGCCTCAGAATCTAAAGAGGCGCCTCGACGAGGAGGCCGACTCGCAGCGGGCTTCTCGCCGACCGGCGGGATCGGTCTTCTCCCGGTTGGGAACCCAGGCTCGGGGAGCTGCCCGACCTTGTGAGTCCAACGCCAGCTCCAGGCCCCGGGAGCGAGAACAGGCACGATCTCCCAGACGTCACAACGACACGGCCCCGAGGCCGTCGGTCCGTGACCGCTTGGGGGACAACCCTCGTCCCTGTTCTCCCCCCGCGGCCGACAACGCCATGGCCGCCATCCTAAAAAAGGTCTCGGACCTTGAGGCCAAGCTCGAGAGGCGGGACGGGCAACATCATGTCCCCTACATGCCCAACTCGCCCCTCGCAGACATCTTGGTGCGGGCCCCGGCCCAACCAAAAATCAACGTGGCCGCCGTGGGCCAATATGACGGGGAGACAGACCCCGTCACCCATCTCAGCAAATACTCCACCTACATGATCTCCATGGGGGCAACAGATGCCACCCAGTGCAGGATGTTCCCGTTAACCTTGGGGGACAGGGCTCACCGATGGTACTCCTCGCTTCCCGCGGGGAAGGTGGTCTCATTCCACCAGCTAGGGGAACTGTTCTTGGAGCACTTCTCCTCGATGGCGCCACGGATGGCCGGCGCCAACCGCATGGCCAACTTGGCCCAAGGGAAAGACGAGACGGACCGGGCGTACATCGACCGGGTAGATCGCATCATCATGGAGGGCGAGCCCGTCGGGGACGAGGTCAAGCTCGTCGGGATCATAGGCGGACTCCGCCTAAGAACCAAACTATGGAAGTCGATGAACAAGGACTACCCCAAGTCCTACGCGGAGTTCCGGCAGCGAGCCGGAAAAATCATCTACAATGCGGACATCCTGGCACAGCGGCTGGGCGAGAGCACCCCTGCCGAGAAGGAGAAAACACGCGCCTCGGCGGGCACCACATCAAACCGGAGGAACTTTTCCTACCGGGCTCCCCAGCCTTTCAAGCCCTTCGATTCCGTCGAAGTAAAGCTGGCCGAAAAATTGTCGGCCACCCCGGAGTACGTCTATGTGCAGATCCGGGACAAAAATATGATGCCCAAGGCGCGGCCGTGGGTCCACAAGCCGGGGGTACAGCTCAACCCCAACAAGTACTGCCACTATCATCAAACCGTCGGGCACAACACGAGTGAATGCCGCGACCTCCTGAAGCAACTCTGGCGACTCTTCGAGGAGGGGAAGCTGGAGGAGTTCGTGAAGAGGCCGGCGGCTAGGCCGGAGGCTCAGGCCGCTGCCCACCCCGTGGAGCCAAACCGGGAGGCGGCCCTCATATGCCCACCGATGCCGGAACATCAGGCCCGACGGGCAGTCAACATGCTCTCCCCGGTGGGAGGCTTCGCACCTACCACCTCGCTCTCCAACCTCAGACAGAAGAGCGAGCTGCGAGCGATGGACAATGTCCATCAAATCGCCCTGCCGATCAACACGACGGCAAAGGAATCAAACCTCCTCGCCTTCAAGGAGGAGGATCGCACCGGGGTCATCTACCCGAACCACGACGCCCTAGTCGTGTCCGTCAACATCATGGGCGTCACCGTCCATCGCATGCTCGTCGACAACGGGGCCTACTGCAACATCCTCTTCAAAGCCGCATTCGACCAGCTGGACAGCTCCTTTGAGAGGTATGTGGAGCCATGCGACCAGGTTATCAAAGGCTTCGGCGACGCCACGGTGAAACCCTACGGGATAGTTAGGCTAGCCGTAGAATTAGTTTCTAGTATAGACGCTGAGGTTAAGGCTTCGAAATAGCTCGATTTTATCATTGTCGACCAGCCGTCAACCTATAACGGGTTTCTCGGCAGGCCATTCGAGCACGAGTTCGAAGCCGCCGCCTCAGCATTCTATTATTGTATCAAGTTCCCAACCCCCTCCGGGAAGGTTGGGACTCTTAAGGGAAATCAAAAAATGCCACGCGGATGTTTGGCGTATATCGATGTTATTTCAGATTTTGCAAATCTAGATTATGTCTGCACAATCGGGGAGGTAGACATGGAAATAGACGAAGAAATCCCACCCGCTGCCCACCCAATGGAAGAAGATTCGCAAACTTTTGAGAACATCCAAGTCGACTTGGAGCCAAGGCTCGGGTACGAACCCATGGAGATTGACAAAACCCTAACAGGGCAGATCGACGATCCACGCTACGGCGAACGTGGAGCCAGTCCGATCGAAGAATTAATTTCGGTCACAATGAAGAATCGGCTAGAAGTAAGTGTCCAACTCGGTTCGTCAATGTCCGGCGAGTTGCGGGCAAAGATGACCGCATTTTTAGAAGAGAACTTAGACGTGTTCGCCTGGTCCCATGAGGACATGGTCGGGATCAATCCAGCCGTATGTTCACACCAACTGCACATCGATCCATCCCGCAAGCCGATCTCACAGAAAAGAAGGAAATTCGGCCCAGACAAATACGCGATCATTGCCACCGAAGTAAAAAAGCTACTCGACAACAAACTCATCGGGATAGTCGACCCCGACGACAAGCCTCAATGGGTATCCAACGCGGTACTCGTCAAGAAGAGCAACAACACATGGCGACTGTGCATCGATTTCACGGACCTAAACAAAGCTTGCCCAAAAGATCACTTCCCGATGCCGCACATCGACCACCTGGTGGACAGCACGGCCGGGCACGAGATGCTTACTTCCATGGATGCATTTGCCGGCTATCACCAGATCCCGATGGCCGCAGACGACTAGAAGCACACAATTTTCCTCACCGAGAAAAACATGTATTTTTGGAAGCGGATGCCATTCGGGCTCATGAACGCTGGGGCAACCTACCAGAGGCTGGTCAACCACATGTTCCACGACCAAATCGGGGCGACCATGGAGGTATATATCGACGACATCGTCGTCAAGAGCGAGAAAAAAGAAGACCACCTCACACACCTAGCCGAAACATTCGAGATCTTGAGAAAGTATCGGATGAGGCTCAACCCGAAAAAGTGCAGTTTCAGCGTCGAGTCGGGCAAATTCTTGGGGCACATGGTCAGCCAGTGGGGAATCGAGGCAAACCCGACCAAGGTACAGGCGATCCTCGACATGAGCCCTCCCCGCACGGTGAAGGAGGTACAGAAGGTGACGGGCAGCCTGGCCGCTCTCAGCCGTTTCATCTCCCGCATGGGGGACCGATGCAAGCCTTTATTCGACAGCATGCGGAAGGGGAAACTAAACTGGACTCCCCAGAGTCAGCTCGCTTTCAATAACTTGAAAGCATACCTATCAAACGCCCAGGTGTTGGCCAAACCCGTCCCCGGCGAGAAGCTTTTCTTATACTTGGCGGCGTCGGACTCAGCTCTCAGCGCCGTGCTAGTGCGGGCTGAGGGGCAGGCACATCTGCCGATCTACTATGTCAGCCAGACACTTCACGACGCCGAGCTACGGTACCCACCCCTGGAAAAGTTAGCATACGCCCTAGTAATGAGCGTACGCAAGTTACTCCCATACTTTTTTGATCACCAAGTAGAAGTACTGACAACAATGCCACTTCGCCAAGTACTGCATCGGCCAGACACGGCGGGCAGGTGCCTCAAGTGGGCTGTTGAGATCGGGCAATTCGGAGTCACATACGCTCCCCGAACATCCATCAAAGGCCAAGCCATGGCCGACTTCATAGTCGAGCTCACTTACCCGGAGGCGATGTCCAAGATCGAGCAGCCACCTTGGAAAATGTACGTTGACGGATCCTCCACAACTACGCGGGCAGGCGCGGGAATTGTCCTTCTCAGCCCGTCCGGCCAGTCGTTCACGACAGCCATAAGATTCAGTTTCCACGCGACCAACAATGAGGCCGAGTACGAAGCATTAATTAACGGCCTGGAAATGGCCATGGCCATGGGAGTGAAGAGACTCCAGGTCTACAGCGATTCACAACTCGTTACATGTCAAATCTCAGGAGAATACGAGGCGCGCAGCGATAGGATGTTGGCCTACCAGGGATTAGCCAAGAACCTGCTCGAAAAGTTCGATCAAGTATGCATAGAGGTGGTACCCCGACTCGATAATACTCAAGCAGACGCACTTGCCCGCCTCGCAACATCCGAAGGGGCAGCCGACATGTCCCAGATCACAGTTACTTACCTGACCGCCCCTACGAGTTCGAACCAGCGGGTGAGTAGCCTGGGGCAGGCGGAAGACAGCTGGATGACCCCCATCCTGAAATACCTCCGTGACGGCCAACTCCCAGTCGACCGGGTAGCGGCAAGACAGTTGCAGCTCCGGGCGGCCCGGTACACGATCATCGGGGACCAGTTGTACAAACGAGGCTTCGCCCTGCCCCTCCTAAAATGCGTAACGCAGGAGCAGGGAAGGAAGATCTTGGTAGAAGTCCACGAAGGACGCTGCGGGAACCACGCCGGCGGCCAGGTGCTCGCCCAGAAGGTTATCCGACAGGGATACTTCTGGCCCACCCTGAAGAGGGACGCAATCAACTACGCACGGGCATGCCACAAGTGTCAAATCTATTCGCCGGCAATTCATCAGGCCCCAACCGAGCTCACCTCAATCCTGAGCCCGTGGCCGTTCGCAAAGTGGGGGATCGATCTCATTGGCCCTTTGCCTACGGCCCCGGGCAGCGTCAAGTACGCAATTGTCGCCGTGGATTACTTCACCAAATGGGCGGAGGCGGAATCACTGAAAACGATCGACCAGGAACACGTGATCAGGTTCATCTGGCGCAACATAATCTGTCGATTCGGCCTCCCACAGATAATCATTTCGGACAATGGGAAACAATTCGACGGGCTAGAGATGGAAAGATTCTGCCAAAAGCACAAGATCAAGAGGTTATTCTCGTCACCCTACCACCCCCAGTCGAACGGACAGGTCGAGGCGGTAAACAAGATAATCAAACACACGTTGAAGACAAGGTTGGAGGAGAGCAAGGGAACATGGGCGAGCAAGCTACCCGAAGTGTTATGGTCATATAGAACGACATGTCGCACCGCAACCGGGGAGACTCCTTATGCTCTAGCCTTCGGAACAGAGGCAATCATCCCGGCTGAAGTCGTCATCCCGAGCCTCCGCACCTCACAACCCGTGGGGACCGAGAATGACCAGGCCATGCTAAACGAGTTGGACCTGCTGGAGGAGAGAAGGCTGTCCGCAGAACAAAGAAACATAGCTTACAAACGCCGGGCTAAAAAATACTTCAACTCGAAGATCAAGATCAGGGAGTTCGAAACCGGGGACCTGGTACTCCGACGGACGGTCGGGCAGCCCAAGGGGGCATTTGGTCCGAATTGGGAGGGACCCCTAAAGGTCTCCAGCCGCCTCGCCAATGGAGCCTACGAGCTGGAAAGCCTTGAGGGCAACCCGGCCCAATACCCTTGGAACGCCTCCCTACTCAAAAAATACTACCAGTAGGAGCTCGTTGTAATCGCTACTCGAAGCGCAAATTTGTAAAAATTAATAAGAGGTTGTTAAATCAATCCCATCTTCGTGAAGTCGCTGCCCGACATTCGGCTATAGCACTTCATTAATTAATCTGTTGGTTAATTCTTTTAAGCGGTTGTTAAATCAATCCCATCTTCGTGAAGTCGCTGCCCGACATTCGGCTATAGCACTTCATTAATTAATCTGTTGGTTAATTCTTTTAAGCGGTTGTTAAAACAATCTCATCTTCGTGAAGTCGCTGCCCGATATTCGGCTAAAGCACTTCATTAATTAATCTGTTGGTTAATTCTTTAAGCGGTTGTTAAATCAATCCCATCTTCGTGAAGTCGCTGCCCGACATTCGGCTATAGCACTTCATTAATTAATCTGTTGGTTAATTCTTCAAGTGGTTGTTAAATCAATCCCATCTTCGTGAAGTCGCTGCCCGACATTCGGCTATAACACTTCATTAATTAATTCGTTGGTAAATTCTTTTGGGCAATCGTTAAAAGTCACTACCCGACATTCGGCCAGAACACTACCGATTATTATTTATTATCCGATTACGTTATTTACGTTATTTACCCGGCTGGAAAACTAAAAGTTCAAGGAGACAAAGCGAAATGAAGGGCAAAGCAATTTCATTAAGGAGGAAAAGAGAAAATACAAGACGGCCAGCGGCCAGCAAATTTAACAAAACAAAAGAAAAGAAAAATCACGGGTGCGCCTCGTCCACCACCCCCAGGTCCTCATTCGCCTCCTCGTCGGCAAGCGGGTAAAGGAAGGTCGCCGGGTCGCCAAGGAACGACAGATCCAGCCCGCGATCGACCAGGTCCTTCAGCGTGATATCATAGTCCGGGGAGGGAGGATTGGACTCGACATAACTCCTCAGATCGGCCAGAGGCCCGGAGTAGTCGGCCTGGGGATTCTGACGGAGTAGGGAGCGAATCGAGTCGGCGTAAGCATTAACGTACACCATGGACCCAGCCGACTCGTTCTCAGCGGCCAATCGGGCACGCTCGGACTCCAGGCGCCTGTCCGCCTCCGCCGCGAGAGCCTCCTTGGCTTGACGGACTTCTTCAGCCGTCCTCGCCTCGGCCTCGGCGCGCGCCCTCCTCTCTTCCTTGAGGGCCCCCTCTAGTTCAGCCCGACTCGCTCGGCCGGCTTTCAGCTCCTCCCGAAGCTTTTTGTTCTCCTCTTCCAGGCGGGTAGCTTCGTCCCGTTTCGACTGGAAGGCTGCCCTGTAGGAGGAGGCAGTCCGCATCTCCCGCTCGTATTCGAGCATAATGCCCTCCATGGCAATAGCGTTGCGGGAGGTACGGATGGCCGCCGCCCTCATCCGGTCGGCGAGCGAGACGGTCCTCGCGGCCTTCTGGCAGTTGAGGGTCCAAGACCGGGGTAGATTCAGCACGGCGCGGCGTAGTTCCTCCGGCCAAGACTCCGGCACGGCCTCCGAGTACGGAGGATCCTGCGAGCGCAGGAATTGAAGAACCTCGGGCGGGGGCAGAGGCTCAGGCCTGCGTGAACACGGGAAGAAAAGTTATGTTAAAAATCCGACATCGCAAAATCGACTAGAAAACTTTGAAAAGAAAACGTAGTACTTACGTGAGGTTATTGCCCCAACCCAAGAAAGAGAAGTCGCTGCGATCGCGGGCAGGGGAGGCCGGGCCCCCTAAAGTCGCCTCGACGGTGCCGGCCACAAGCCCGCCGGTCGCCGGGTCCAGGTTGACCGTCACCATGGCCGGGTCGACAGATGTCTGGCCTTCAACCCGGGCCCGCTTGTATGGGCGCTGCCCGTCTGACGGGGAGGAGGATGTCGGGGGCACCGTGGTCGCGGGCGGGCTGCGGATCACCACCCCTGCGGCACGGACGGCTCCCCGTTTCGCCAGCTTGGCCAGGGCATTCTTCTTAGGCGCCATGTCAACGGTCTCCTCGGACGATTCGACGTTTACGACCGGGATGGCTGCCTAGCCGGCCTCGGGTGCGGTCCTTGGGGAAACTGCCGGGGAGGTCGATGGCGTGGAGGATTCAGTCGGGAAACGTTGCTCTGCGAGAAAAGTGACAAGATTAGAAATTGAGAGGCGAGAACGAGTATAAGGAGAGTCGGGCAGGAAAGAGTCTTACCACCGAAATCCAAGTGGCGCGGGAAAGTCTGAAGTCCGGAGAGCCTTCTGTACTCGTCGTCGTTGAGAAGTTCGACGTCGCGATTGTCCACGCTCTCGGATCTCACCAAGGCAAGCGCCTGCCTGAAGTCGTCGGTCAGGTCGGCCTGATTTGGTACCGCGCAACCTGCACAAGGAAAGAAGAATTAGATCAGTACTAAGAAATGAAGAAAAATTCAGTATTTACCTCGACGGTCGCGCTCCCGATATTCCCGTGGAACCGGGATGGTGTGCCCGTCTATACCAACGCTCTCCCAGGCGCCGCCGACCCACCACCACCTTTCCTGCCAGTGCGTCACCTTCGGCGAGATGCCAAAGACAATGGCATCTCCACCCCGGGGCTTCACGGAGTAATACCCAAGGTTCATCCGCCCGACCGATGCCACGGTGTAGTACAGATAGTTGAGCTCGGACGGAGTGGGCATACGATGCAGCCCGCGCCGACCGAGGGCAACCATTGCCCCCAGGATGTAGCTCCACCCATTCGGGGTGATCTGGGTGATCGACAGATTCCAGGCTGCGAGTAGCTTGGAGATGGCCGGGTGAAGCGGGAAACGGAGCCCGGCATGAAGGGTGTCCGCATTTATGGCGATTAGGCCTTCCGGAGGTTGGTCGGCCCGTTCATTCTCCCGGGGAGCGTAGAAAAAGACGTCGGAGGGCGCCTGGAATGTCCAGTACAACTCCTTCACGTCGGCGTCCGGGGGAAGGCAGCTGGGGCGGCGAGAGGCCCCAAAGTCAGTATCCCGGGCCTCGAGATATGCGCGGGGAGGGCGCTTTCGCACGAACCGGCTCATATACTTCGAGTGGTCGAACCCGATTAGCCGGCTGTCCGCGTAGTCTATTTGGTCGGGCACAGCTTCCCGCTCGAACAAATAATCTTCGGCCCGGGGCGGATAGGCGGAGACCGGGGAAACGCTTAGGGCTTCCCCCTCTCGTTGGGGGCTCATCCCCTCCAAATCTTCCGCGAAGGCATCCACATCCGTGGAATTGCCCTCGCCCTCTCTGGCGGCGGCGCGGGACGTTCCTTCCCCGGCCGGTTGAAAAGGCCTCTCGGCGTCGGCGGCGGCACGGCGGCGGAAGTGATAAACATCGGCGGCGCCAATGCTCTCGACGGAGTCGCTCATGACGAAAAGAGAATAAGAAGAAGAAGTGTCGATGAAAGAAGCAAGAAATTACCTTGGGACTCGGGAAAGATCGCCGGAATCTGGGAAATTCGCCGGAAAACTTGAATATCCTTAAGGGGGGCACGAGTTTGCAAGAGAGGGAAAATGAGAAAAGGGGCTGGGAGCCCCTATTTATAGAAGAAGAAGGAGGGACTAAACAGCAAAAAACGGGGTCGAAAATGAAATAAAACAAAGTTCTGGGGGGCGCGTGGGGGTCACGCGCGCAACGGTTGGGGAGCAGGTTCGGCGGACGTGACCCCTGGATTTCTGCGCATCAGTCACGCCATCCCGTGACGTCAGCAGGTGCAGCAGACGAGGCGTCGTCTTGGAAATCGAAACGTCACCCCCAAAATTCAAATTCGAAATCAAAATGGTCTGCAGTTCGACCAGCCCGCCACCCGACGACTGCCGCCCCCCGATGTCGGGCTGGTGGGGCAATTGTTACACCCGATATTTAACTACCCGACCCATCGGGTATCAGATACAGGCCCACTGCTGTAGTGGGCTCGGAGGAGAACAGTCCTCCGGCCGGTCAGACAGACGGGCAGGGACCCAGACGCTGCCCGACATAAGCCTCTGGGATCGGCCGGGAAGGATACTTATAATCCACACGCCCGGATATCGGGCGGCCAGCGACGAGCCCCTGTGCAGGTACTCTACCCGCCTTCCCGCAAATGGCCAACCGGGGCATTTTCGTCCGGACTCGCTTCCCGGTACCCGAGTACCCGTCTACCCGACCACAGGCCGCGCCAGCTGTGAGAGGACGTCGAGTGCCATCAATCCAGAGGATGTGACAGGGTCAAAGAGGGCCGTTGAGGCCAAGTCCAATCACCTCAGGGGTGACAGTGCCACGTGGCGTCTCCTCATTGGCTCGTAGGGGAGGCTGTAGCCACTTATTACCTTTCAGCTAGGAGTAGGAGGGACCCACGAGTCCACCTACCAAGCATGGGGAACCCCCACCTTGTACATTATAAATAGGGCTTTGAATGCCAATTTGTAGGACACATCACATTTATTGCAAATACATACTTGAGAGCTCATTTACTCTCACATTTATTACTCCTTGTCATCATTAATATCAAATCCTACCCGCTAGGAACCCGGCAGCGAGACCAGTCATAAATCGCTGTCAACAACACTATTTGAACATAAAGATGGGTACACTATACAATGCCAACCACCGCATCTTTGACTATTCGAAATTAAATTTTTCCAAATTTTACTATTTCTAATGTCTTCTAATATACTTGATTAATGTCTTCTAAAAGATATAATAATCAACTTAATGAATATAGCAATTTAAAGAAACTCCTAAATTTTGAAAATAAAATGCCAATTGTGGCAGGTTTCAATATTGATTGAAAAAGCCGAAGTCAAATTTTACTAAATTAAAACAATAATTAATTTAGGTAATATAATTTTTCTAAAATTATAAGTCAACAACGCATTAAGTCCAGATTTATTAGGAGACAAGGATTCCAAATAAGGATATACTGCAAAAGAAAAAAAAACGAAAATACCAATTGTGGAGGGTTTCAATATTGAGTGACAAAAACAAAGTCAAAGTTTACTAAATTAAAATAATAATTAATTTAGGGAATGTAATTTTTCCAAAAACAGAAGTCACTACCCTTGCATTAAGTCTAGACTTATTAGAAAAAAATAGGCATAACCAAGTACAAATATTTTTAATTTTTATCACGGGTTATTAAAAAAATATAAAGAATTAATGTGTAAAAAGGATATGTACACCTAAAAAAGGAGGTTATATTAAAAAAATTATTAATGAATCGAACATGAATATATTAAGAAAACTCGGATTTAAATAACTGCAATTACTATTTAATATGACTATGAAAATTCCAATCTCATATTTAGATAATATCCATAAAATAAAATAAAAACATTGTTTTCATGATTCAGTCAACACAAAATTTTAAAAAAGAATGCCTCCAACTGATACAAAAATATCGAAGCGCATTAAAATCAACTAAATATTAGGAAAACTTGAGATGTTAGATTGCAAATGTTTTTTTTTTTTTACATTAATTATGGAGAATCCAAAATTGTAAACCAACAATTTTTGGGAAAATAGGGGTGCCCGGAATCTATTCGGGATGAAATTTAAATACGAATTTAAATACAATTATTACTAGCATGAATTAATCCTAATTAATTCAAATAATAATTCCAACAACGAATTTTCATCATGCATGTTGAATTAATTCACATATTAACTATGGCGGAATAAACAAGTATATATGTGATTAACGTACCTCTTGTAGAATTGGCATTTGGATTAACGGGACAATTACGATCTCGCTCTATCGACCCAAAAACCTTCTCAAGTATTTTCCTTTCACCTCACTTGATCACCGGTGGGAGACGCTTTCAAGTAATTTAATAAACTAACGAAAAAAAATATATATATGCTCTTGATTTTTCCAACACATGGAATTATGTACTTGGGGATGAAATAATCATCCCCTATTTATAAGAAGGGGTGGTCGAAATTTAGTGTGTATATGGGCTTGGAGAAAATCTTTTCTTAGACTCTAAGAAATCTTGAATATATCTAATATATTCTTTTCTCCAAAATAAAATATTCCACAAAAATCTCACACTCCTAAATAAATAGTTATTTTCGAAAATATCAATGAGAAATCCTAAGATTTGGATCTTCTTGAATATATGAGATATTCTTGTATTCCTAGAATACATATCTTCCATAATATCTTTCCAAGAAAATCAACAAAATCTTCTCTCTCCTTGATCACCTTATTTTCGAAAATTTGATGAAAAATCAGCATTAATATTATCTTTTTATTTTAATCACCTTATCATTATTGGGCTACTTAATGGGCTACTTGAGGGGCCTTTAAGGAGAATTAAGATTGGACCTCCTAATGGGCTTCTGAATTTCAATATTGAGCCCCAATATAATTCAGCCCATTAATATTAATTATTACCACTAATAAATTAATATTGCACTATCCATCTTAATCCATATTACGATAATATGGGCTTCCGGTTATTATTTCCCGCGTTTAAGATTATCAAGTCCATTAATTAATTGAGCTTCTGAATAGCTCTAAATTAATTAATATATTTCACCTTGGAGTAAAGACAACTCAACATTATTATTCGTACCGAAGAAATTAATTCTTCACTTGCAAGATTTGGTACAATAAAACTTCTGAGCCCACCAAGGGGACTAATCACACGAGCCGTACTCGCACGCGTTTCTCCGTATTAAATCTTAGCAACCGTCGTATGATTAATATTACTGCCCAAGACACATAGTTCGAAGTCACAATGATTCTCACCCAACATGAATCAAAGCAGTAACCATTAAGCACACACGGTCCTATTTAAGTGACGGAGATTAAGAAATCAACAACCACTGAGGTCTAATTCTTCACCTTTCAGAACAGAAGAATTTATCCTCGTTGTAGGTCCTCTTCAACACATACTAAATGTGCTAGTGCAATCTCTTAGTCAAGACAGACCAATCTGAGCCTTACACATCGACCTTTCACGGCGGATTGTTCAATTCCACCTGGGTCGTGAAATTGTACGTTTAGTTACAAGTAAACTGTTAATGTTGTCTTCCGTGATCGGGTATCACCACATTAACTACAATGTAACATGTACTATATGTTGAACGGTTTGCAATAAATATTCAACATTCAATCATATCTAAAGCATATGCGATAAAAGAATTATTCTCATAACCAAGTGTTTGATACACGAGTTATACAAAGTAAAAGCATACTTTCACGTATAACTCCAACAACAATATCCATGGAGAACTACATGCTCCTCTCAACACTGTTACGACAATGTTTCTATAAATCCATGATGACAATGAATTAGTAATTAACATGTTATTAAATACAAATTAAAGGATTAAAAAAATTAGAAAGTGAACGCAACAGACGGCTGAAGCAATAAAATTTTATTCATAGGGACCAAATCAATATTACATTACAACTACATAGGAAAACCTACAGATTGGTGAATACAAATCCGAAGAAATGGACTAAAGAAGGGAGACAAAATGGAAAATCAAAACAAACTATTTTACACTATTTCACAATAATATTACGTGAGATGTATCATCTTAATCGAACGGTTCAAAGTAAAAATGCAAAATACACATTTCTCAAGATTAAATAGAAATCCAAAATTGTGGACCAAAAAGCGAAAATCTGAACAAACAGATGCACATTAATATTTCATGAGACTAATCATTATCATCGGACCGGTAAAAGCAAAATTGCAAAATGAGTGTTTCTCCCAAGATAACACCAGACGTGGAAGAACTATAGAGAAGCAGAGGGACCCGAGAAGCAAGCGTACCTAAAAAAGGGACTACAAAACCGGAAATAAAAGGTTAGATAAGAAAAAAGGCAACGTTTATGCAAAACATCAACAGATAAAAAAATGTGATCGAATATACTGCGTTAGGTGATCATCGGCACTACGTTCGTTTAGTCATAATGAAATTCGGATTGTGAATTTTAATGCAAACATCAACCGATAAAAAAAAAGACAGAAATACACACATGAGATATAGGAGAAATATCGATAGAGGAGAGAAATGTCGAAGGGAAAAATTCACAATATAAGACGATGAAATATCGTAGGAAAAAATGCACAATATATAGAGCAAGAAAATGGAGAACTAACAGACAAGATTAGATCACGAGATCGGACGGCTAAGAAATACATAGTATGGTAGGATATGTATTAATGTTATTAACATGCATTTAGGCCCATTAACATATATAACTACCTAACCATCAAAAAAATATGGCTACAGCTATATACACATCCAAAATTAATATATACACTCAATCTGAAAATAAACTACCAGTTGTAACCCTCGTAAAATCCTTGGTATTTTTTTCCCTCTACTCTCACTCTGTATTCTCTCCTTGCAGAACTGCCGCCTCCACCGCTGCCCTGATGTATCCGCCACAGCGCTGCTCGATTGTGAGTTCAATTTTTCTGTGTTGAAATTTGTATTGTGGAGCTATTATTTGAAAAAAAAAACTACTATTTATCATTTCTTCTCCCTACAATTTTTTCTCCTCAAATCAATCTGCTAGATTGAACATTATGAGGCGAATTATTTGCGAATGCGTTTGATTTGTTTCAAATCCATGAATTTCATTTTTGTTGAATTAATAAATTACAAAATCTGTTTGCATTAAGATTATTAGGAATATATGCACCTTTGATAATTTTAACATGTACTTTTCCTGGTTCTACACATACTTATCAGCAGGTTGATCTGTTTTGCAATCCAGCTTATTGTACCATTTACACCTCGATTGATCTCAAGTGGTTTTTAAGGTAATCATGTCAATATGCATGCTCGTATGTATTTTTGTATCAGTATGTATACATATATGATCTACACATGTAAATCTATATCAATATCCATTAAAGAAGACAAGGTATTTTTGTTGTGGCTCCTATTTTGCATATATTGTGTTTTGCCTATTCTCACTTGAGAGTTTTTTGGAAAGTGTATAATTGTCTCCTAATAGAGATTCTGAGGCACACCTTTGAATCAAATAGGATCCCTTGGATAGCTGAGTTCACGTTGAACTATGTACAACGAGGTCTCAGAAACATCAATTGATACTCCTTAAGCATGGTGAGACTTCATATTTCTCACATTTTATCAGTCTTTGACTTGATATGAAAGAGTGTCTGACGACATAGTCGATACTCTGATTTTCATTTTTTGGAACAGTTGTATTATTGTGGTGTTTAGTTGTATATATTCTCCCTAGCTACATTTTCTTTCCTGGTCTCTAATACTCCATCTGTCCCAAACTCGTTTGCTACATTACCAAAAAGGTCTGTTCCATATTCGTTTGCTACATCTACTTTTGGCAAAAAAGTAACAATACTTTTTAATTATTATATTCTCCATACACTAATAACCAAAAACATCTACTTTATCACTTTAAATATTATAACCAACTATTTTCTTAATAACCGTGTGTTAGCGATTTCGTGAGGAACTCGTCGTCGAATTCCTAGCGGGTAGGAAATATATAAAGGAAACGAATGAAAGTAGTAAATGCAATAGTAAATGAGCTTTCAAGTAAGTCTTTGCAATAAATGAGTTGTGTGTTACAAATGGGCATTTAAAGCCCTATTTATAGTGTACAAGGTGGGTTCACCCACTTGATCAGATCTGCCCGAGGGCCCTACTGAATCCTAGCTGTTCTGTCATGATTGACTATGACCTCCCCTACTGAGCAATGAGAGCTTTCCACGTGGACCTGTTGACCTCTGTTGATGAGACTTGTCTCTCTAACTCTGTTTTGACTCGGTCACATCCGCACGTCCGATGAGATAGGACGGGCCTAGGAGTTGACGTTGTCCGTAGATGGGCAACCGGGTAGACGGGTAGCCGGGTAGGCGAGCAAGTACCTTCGTAAGATGCCTCCCGGAGACAGATGACGGGTAGCGAGTAGAGAGACGGGCTCCAGGTCGTCGAAACCTTCTTCGCTGCCCGACCGGAGCTCGATAATCCCCTGTCAGGAACCTTCTTACTGCCCGCCGGGGGACGCCACACGGTTGCCCCAGCTCGGTGCCCGACACACTGGTCGAGCTCGCCAGTCTTTGCCTTTTAACCCCTCTTCTCGTCCCCGCGGGCAGTCTGTCTGGCCGCTAGTCGAGCAATATTAGTCGGGTGTAACAATTGCCCCACCAGCCCGTCATCGGGGAGGTGAAGCCGTCTAGTGGCGGGTTGGTTCTTCTCGAGATTCCGCAATAATGGTGACGTTCCGTCTTCTGAGGTGTTGCCTCGTATTTCGTGTATGCTGACGTTGTGGGCTGACCTGCATGATACGCCGAATCCCCACACGTCACGTCCACCGATTTGATTGCTCAATCGGCGGGCGTGTGCCGCTCACTAGGGGTGTGCAAAATACGGTTTGAACCGAAAAAACCGATCAAACCAAACCCGAAATATAAATTTTGGTTCGGTTTTTGGTTTATGGTTCAGTTTACGGTTTTGAAATTTGAATTTTTTTTATTTCGGTTCGATTTACGGATTTTACGAATTAAAAACCATATAAACCGAACCAAACCGATTTTTTTTGTAATAATAATAATATTCACTATATTAATATTTAATAGCTTATATTCTAATATAATATAATAATATTAATATTAGATAATTTAGATTCATGCATAAAAGACTTGAGTTGATTTGTGTTTTGCATAAAATACTTGAGGAGTAGTGTTTTGTGTTGATTATATTTTTCAAATTGTTGCTTAGATTTTGAAAACTATTATGTTGATGATTTTTATTGGATTATGTAGTAGATTTATTGATGCATCTTTGCTTAAATTAGTATTTAGATGTTGACATGTTGCAAATAATTGAATGAGACATGTGTGTTGATGCTAAAAAAATTAAACTGATTTTAGAAAAGAAAAGTGTAAAAGATTTCGGTTTGTACGGTTTGGAACCGAGCCAAACCGGAATATTTAGGTTTGGGACCGAACGATTTTTTTAAATATAGTTCGGTTTTTGGTTTGTAAAATTTTTTTGGTTTGGTGTTCGGTTTGACTAATACGATTCGGTTTGGTGACCAAACCGACAGTTGCACACCCCTACCGCTCACGCGCCCCCTATACTTTGGGCAAATTATGAAATTGACCCCGCTTTTTTGCAATCAGGTCCCTCCCACATTTCTCTATAAATAAGGGTTCCTCATCCTCATTTTCACTTTCCAATCTCTACGTTTCCGCGCCCACTTGCAAGTTTTGAATTTGTCGGCGATTGCTCCTCCATTCTTTCCCCAGATTCCGGCGATCTCTCCACTTTTTCAGGTAAATACTCCGTCGTTCCTTCTGCTTCCTTTTCCACCATGAGCGACTCTGGGGAGAGCGTCGAAGCTATTAACGCTTACCAGTTCTGCCGACGTGGTGCCACCGATGAGAGGCCACTCCGCCGTGTCGGGGAAGGCACTTCCAGGGCTGCCGCCCGAGAAGGCGAAGGCACTTCGACCAACGTTGATGCCTTCGCCGATGCCCTTGACCATATGAGCCCCCTCCACGACGCTCCCGTTATTAGGGCGACCACTATCGCCATCTACCCGCCAAAGGTCGGACCAGGCGTTGGCGACGATCAGGGTGAGACTCATGAGCCCGTCATCTATTCGGATAGCAGGTTAATGCTGCTCGATTACGCCAAGTACATCCACGGGCAGAAACGTGGCCGTCCTGCCCGCTCATACCGGGAAGTCGTCGTGACTGAGTTGGCGCTTCTCACCGCGCCAGTTGTTTGCCACCGGACGCGGACCTCACGAGTTTATACTGGAATTTCAAGGTTCTCGCCGGCGTTCACTTCTACGCCCCGATGGCCAACGAACGCGCTAACCAGCCACTCGACGGGCTTATCGCCATCAATGCGAATACCGTGCACACGGGGCTTCGCTTCCCGCTCCACCCAGCGATCTCACGGTTGCTCGCTGCATGGAATCTATCAATCCCGAAGATCACGTCCAATGACTGGAGCTATTTATTGGGCGTCATGGTCGCGCTCGGGCGGCGGGGACTCCATCGGATGCCATTTTTCGAGGAGGTAAACCACCTGTACTACACTGTGGCCTCAGTTGGCGAGATGAATGTAGGTTATTACTCAGTGAAGCCTCGGGGCGGGGACGCCATTCTGTTAGGCATCCCGACCAAAGTGATCGGGTTGCACCAGAAGTGGTGGTGGGTAGGCGGTACCTAGGAGAGCGTGGAGCCCGACGACGGGGCAATCATCGAGGTTCCCCGAGAATATCACCGCCGAAATCGGAGAGGTATATCTCTATTTTCCTTCTTCGTCTGTACTGATCTAATTTCTTTTCTATCGCGTAGGTAATTCGGCACCAAACCCGAGCGACCTTACTGATGACTTCGCTTACGCCCTTGCCCGCGTGAAAAAATAGCTCGACATCGATCGCTCCATCGACCTGTTGAACGACAACGAGCAGAGACGCCTCTCTAGCCTTCAGACATTCCCCCGCCACCTCTACTTCGGCAGTATGGGCCCTTTTTCTTTTTCCCGATATAACTTGTCCGACTATTATCCATTTTAACTGAACTTGTCCTTTCAGAACAACGCTTCCCGACCAACAGCGGATCCAGTCTCTCCGCCTCGAGCAGCCGCCAGTCACCTGCCGCGGACAGTCCACCTATCCCCGATGCCGGACAGATTCCCGTGGTCCTTTGCGATTTCTCCGAGGAGACAGTAGACATGACCCCAAAAACGATTGCCGTCGCCGCCCTGACCAAGAAAGGCGCCGTCAAAGCTTTGGGCAGACAAGGCGCTCGTGTCAACCCTCGGCTCCGCCCCCACCAGCCAACCCGACTCCAGCCGGTAACCAGCATCCCGCCAAGAAGGCTCGTGTCGAGGGGCCTTCGCCCGTTGAGCCGGCCATGGTAGCCGTATCACTGAACCTGACCACCGGGGGTTTGATAGCGGGCACCTCTGAGCCCATGATCGGGAGCCCGAGCTCCTCTGCCCGTGACAAGAGCGATTTCTCGTTCCTGGGCTGGGGGAACTATCTCAAGTAAGTGTTGTTCTTCTCGTCATAACACTCTCAATTTCCTAATACAACTCATAATCCCGCTTCTCGCAGGCCCGATTCTCTGCTCCCGACCGAGGTCCTTCAATTTATCCGATCGCAGGACCCGCCTTACACGGAGGCCGTCCCCGAGGCATGGCCGGAGGAACTTCGTCGGGCAGTGGTGAACATGCCCTGGTCTTGGACGCGCAACTGCCATAAGACACTGCAGGTTTCCTCCCTGGCCAACAAAATGAGGTCATCGGCCATCCGATCTGCCAGCGACGCCATTGCCATGGAGAGCATGCTGCTCGACTATGAGCGCGAGGCGAGAACCTTCGCCGCCTACAAGGCAAACTTCCAGACCAAGCGGAAAGAGGCTGCCCGCCTGGAAGAAATGGTGAAAAAGCTGGAGGAGGAGCTGACCGCCTCCCGCTCCCGCTGCTCGGAGGTTGAAGACCTGCTGAAGAAGGCGCAGACGGACGCCGAGGCCCAGGCCGCCACGGCGAAGGATGAGGCGGAGAAAGCGTGGCAGGCCTTTGCCCAAGAGGTTGAGGTGAGGGTTGCCGCTGAACAGGCAAGCCTGCTGGGGAAGCATGAGTCGGCCGAGACCATTATTTACATTAACGTATACGCCGACTCCATCTGTTCCCTCCTCAGGAAGGATCCTCGGGCTGACCTCTCCGGCCCCCTCGAGGACTTGAAGGACCATGTCACCTCGAACCCGCCACCGGCCGAGTACGAGTTGACGCTGAAGGACCTAACCGACCACGTGGTTGACTTGTCCTTCTTCCCCGATGTGGAAGCCTTCATTCTGCCTCCCGCTGACGAGGAGACCGTCGAGGGGCAGACTGCGGCGGGCGGCGACTCGAGGGCGATGGGCGACGGGGATGTGTATCCTCCGGCTTAGATTGGCAGGCCATAATTCTTGTATTTCTTTTCCCTTTTTATTTCTTTTGGCCACCGGGCTCTATGTACTTCTCACTTCTCTTTATTGAAAATTTAGATTTCTCTAAGTACTGTACCCGTTACTTTAGTCTGCTTGAGTTGTTTTTCTTACTCGTCCAAATACGAGTCTGGTCGATTTATTTTGATATACTGAACGAACACGTAGATTAAATTAACAATCGATTAAATGATTAACCAAATAATTAAAGAGTGGAGTGCTTTAGCCGATTGACGGGCAACGACTTCACGAATACATGATTGAATTAACAATCAATTAAATGATTAACCAAATGATTAAATAGTGAAGTGCTTTAGTCGATTGACGGGTAGCGACTTCACAAATATGTGATTGAATTAACAATCGATTAAATGATTATCCATATGATTAAAGAGTGAAGTGCTTTAGCCGACTTCATGAATACATGATTGAATTAACAATCAATTAAATGATTAAAGAGTGAAGTGCTTTAGCCGATTGACGGGCAGCGACTTCACGAATACATGATTGAATTAACAATCGATTAAATGATTAACCACATGATTAAAGAGTGAAGTGCTTTAGCCGATTGACGGGCAGCGACTTCACCAATATGTGATTGAATTAACAATCGATTAAATGATTATCCATATGTTTAAAGAGTGAAGTGCTTTAGCCAATTGACGGACAACGACTTCACGAATACATGGTTGAATTAACAATCGATTAAATGATTAACCAAATGATTAAAAGTGAAGTGCTTTAGCCGATTGACGGGCAGCGACTTCACGAATACGTGATTGAATTAACAATCGATTAAATGATTAACCATATGATTAAAGAGTGAAGTGCTTTAGCCGATTGACGGGCAGCGACTTCACGAATACATGATTGAATTAACAATCGATTAAGTGATTAACTAAATGATTAAAGAGTGAAGTGTTTTAGTCGATTGATGGGTAGCGACTTCACGAATACGAGATTGAATTAAAAATTGATTTTATTGATCATACAATGCGTTCAAGACACGATTACAGTGTGACATTCTGCTCGACTATCGGGTACGTGATCATTGGTAATACTTCTTGAGAAGGGAGGCGTTCCAAGGGTATTGGGCCGGATTGCCCTCGAGGCTCTCGAGCTCGTAAGCCCCATTGGCTAGGCGCTTGGAGACTCTTAGGGGTCCCTCCCAATTCGGGCCGAATGTCCCCTTGGGCTGGCCGACCGTTCGCTGTAGTACGAGGTCTCCTATCTTGAATTCTCGAATTCTGATCTTCGAGTTGAAATATTTCTCTGCCCACTGCTTGTAGATTATGTTCTTCTATTCTGCGGACAGTCTTCTTTCCTCCAGAAACTCCAGCTCGTGCAACATGGCTTCGTCGTTGTCGGCCCCCACGAGCTTTGAGGTGCGGTGGCTTGGGATGGCGACCTCGGCCGGGATGACTGCTTTCGTCCCGAAAGCCAGGGCGAAAGGGGTATCCTCGGTGGCCGTGCGACTGGTAGTCCGGTATGACCACAGTACCTCAGGCAACTTGCTCGCCCAAGTTCCCTTGTTCTCCTCCAACCTTGCCTTCAAGGTGTGTTTGATTATTTTGTTGACCGCCTCGACCTGCCCGTTCGACTGAGGGTGGTAGGGAGTCGAGAATAGCCTCTTGATCTTATGCTTCCGGCAGAACTTCTCCATCTCCGACCCATCGAATCGCTTCCTCTTATTCGATATGATGATTTGAGGGAGACCGAAACGGCAAATTATGTTGCGCCATATGAACCTGATGACGTGCTTCTGGTCGATTATCTTCATCGGTTCTGCCTCCGCCCATTTAGTGAAGTAATCGATGGCGACGATTGCGTACTTGACGCTGCCCGAGGCCGTGGGCAAAGGACCAATAAGATCGATCCCCCACTTTGCGAATGGCCAAGGGCTGAAAATAAGAGTGAGCTCGGTTGGTGCCTGGTGGATCGCCGGCGAGTATACTTGGCATTTGTGGCAAGCCCTGGTGTAGTTGATCGCGTCCTTCAAAGTGAGCCAAAAGTAGCCTTGGCGGATAACTTTCTGAGCGAGCGCCTTGGCGGATAGTTTTTGGGGATTTTTAGTGTGTAAATGGTTGGTTTATCTGGGATAGCTAGATGAACGAAACCGAGAGTATTTCACTATTAGCTACCTTTCTTCTAGCGCCAAATTGTTGACAGCAATTTCGTGAGGAACTCGCCGTCGAATTCCTAGAGGGTAGGAAATATATAAAGGAAACGACTGAAAGTAGTAAATGCAATAGTAAATGAGCTCTCAAGTGAGTCTTTGCAATAAATGAGTTGTGTGTTACAAATTGACATTTAAGGCCCTATTTATAGTGTACAAGGTGGGTTCACCCACTTGATCAGATCTGCCCGAGGGCCCCACTGAATCCTAGCTGTTCAGTCATGATTGGCTATGGTCTCCCCTACTGAGCAATGTGAGCTTGCCACGTGGACCTGTTGACCTCTGTTGACGAGACTTGTTCCTCTAACTCTGTTCTGACTCGGTCACACCCGCACGTCCGATGGGACAGGACGGGCCTAGGAGTTGACGTTGTCCGTAGATGGGCCACTGGGTAGACGGGTAGCCGGGTAGGCGTGCAAGTACCTTCGGCCGACGCCTCCCGGAGACAGATGACTTAGCGAGTAGAGAGACGGGCTCCAGGTCGTCGGACCCTTCCTCGCTGCCCGACCGGAGCTCGATAATCCCCTGTCAGGAACCTTCTTGCTGCCCGCCAGGGGCCGCCGCGCGGTTGCCCCAGCTCGGTGCCCGACACACTGGTCGAGCTCGCCAGTCTTTGCCTTTTAACCCCCCTTCTCGTCCCCGCGGGCAGTCTGTCTGGCCGCTAGTCGAGCAATATTAATCTGGTGTAACACCGTGCAAACAGTAAATATGAAGTTGAGTTTGGGATGGGGGGAGTAATAGTTATCTCTCGAACTTATTCTTTGTGTTAATTTCTTCTATGAAGATCTTAGTATGACTGAAGAACTGATTAGTCTATGAATTTTGTACTGGGGGCAGAATCACTCAGAAATTGGGGTTTCGGGAAACATGATGTACAAGACATGGGAGAGACATGCTAACTCTCAATCCTCTATCTCTATAATCATATATGATTGTACATCTTTGGCCTTATTGAGAGTGGTCTTTTTTTTTTCTTAATATGTTTTCCCCTTTTGTCTACACCTCTTGTTATAGAAATCAAGATCATTGCAACTTGAGTCATGGGCCCATGCTCCAGCGAGCTCACTGCATGTCTTTGCTCGATAATATAAATCATAATTTTATTTTTTATATTGATGGACAATAATAATAATAGTTGCATGGTTTACCATTGATCTTTGATAAAAATCACTAGTGCAATTTTTATTCGCCAATGTCTCATATGCACCTGATGCACGGTGCACTCATCCAACAATTGAAGTTGATTACACTAAAAATTGATAATATTAAAAACTTTTCTGTGTACTCAAATCATACCTTTCAAAGTAATTAGTCCACATTTTCAATGTAAACAGTTTCAATTGTTAAGTGAGTGCAACATACACTAGGTGCACACGAGTCTTACTCTTTTTATTCAAATTTAATTCATATTCTAATGGATTATAGGACTCATAAAAAAACAAAATTGTATAATGACGAGTATATATTAGTCCATAAAAAAATGTGCTGAACAATTATTTTTCAATATACAAATTGGTTTTTTTTTTTTTGGCTATATGGATTAATAATTTTCATTGAATAAATTATTACTCATTAGTCATGTTTACCATGAAATTCTATTTTCGGACTCTCAAAAAATAAATGTTTGGTTGAAAATTTATGGGCTATAACTACACTAATTGCACAATGCAGTTTAAGCGTTGGTTTTGATATTTTGATTAATGTGATCCTTAGAGGAGTTGACATTTTAATTTTATATTTCATATCATTAATGCATTTCACCTGTATAATAGTATTATTTAATACTCCCTCCGTCCCACTTGAATTTGCACATTTTTCTTATTGGGCCGTCCCACTTGAATTTGCACACTACTAAAAAAAGAAACATTGATTTACGTGCACACTCACAAACTTATACACATATATACTCATATGTCACTACTTTATTAAAAAAAAAAACACTTTATTAAGAAATGTGCCATCTCGTAGGGTGCAAATTAAAGTGGGATGGAGGGGGTACAAGTTTTTGTGTGAAGTCGTTTCTGAGTATAATCTTAAGCATGATGTATTAATACTTAGACAGAGGCTTGTGTTAATTTGTATTTTCTCATGCCATGAGATTACTCACACAAATTTTTATCATTATTTGATTATGCATGTGACATTTTTGTGATCCATAAATATAACAACCCTATTTTTGGGTACTCTTGCTATCCTACCATTTTCACAATCAATTTCATGATTATTTCCATTCAATCCGAAATTCTATCTCCTACTATCATCTTAGTTTTATTTAAGCTATTACGCAACGTCTCTTTTTCAAATTTTTTTCTTTTTAAATTATTAAGAAATGTATATTTCATTATTCATCGAAGAGTAGGACAAATCAAGTACAACCAAGGCCATGCAATGCCTCTTGTGTTTATTTAAATTTGTTTGGATTGCAATTAATGTATGTAACTGTTTGCAATTCATTCTTGAGTGGAAGAATCCGTCTCAAGAAATGGATAATCTGTATACCCAACTATGGGATCATCTATATAAAAAGTACTTCTTTCATACTTATTAATAAATGAGTGAAGCTCAAATCTGGATTGGCCAAGAACAATCTCCCGAAGGCAACGAGATCGGCTTCACCGTTCCCGATAGCATTGTTTCCATCCTTCCTATCGTACCCGCCCGCAACAATAAAAGTCCCTTTAAACCTCTTTCTCATAGGCAACAAGCACTTCTTAGTCTCATGTTTTTCAAATTGACCGATCATTCTTGGCTCAATCACGTGGCAATAGAGTACGTCGTGTTTGTTTAGGCCGAGGGCATCAGGGTTCGAGTCTTCGCACTCGTTGTAGTTTCCGAAGGGTGATAGCCTGATGCCGACTCTTTTTGGACCTATCTCTTGTGAGATTGCTTTGACGATCTCTAATGCAAAACGACAACGTTTCTCTAGACTTCCTCCATATTCATCACTTCTGTCGTTCACTTGATCTTTCAAGAATTGATCAATTAGGTATCCGTTTGCTGCATGGATCTCCACCCCATCAAAACCTGTAACACATAATCAATTAAATGATTGTATTTTTGAAGAAGTGATTTAGTCAAGTTTATATTTAATTTTTTTTTAAAAAGAGTAGCACTTGAAAAAAGTTGATTCCGGTCAAAATCTAGAAAATTTGAAGTCTTTCTTAAGATATTTATAATAAAATGTAAAATTGATTATGCTAAAATCAAATTTTAAAACTAAAAATAAGCTTTATATTTATTGATCCATGGCTACTTCTTATGATCAACTTAAAAGTGATTTAATCATTTACACAAAATCACTTTTATATGAAGAAAAAAAAAAACAAAAGATTTTTAGGGAGAAGCATTTGCATATACTCCCTTAGTATTTTGATTATTTCACTGTGCTTAAATTTAGTAAACCTGCTTCAATGGCATGTTTGGCTGCCAATTTGAAATCATTGACTACTCGAGAGATTTCGTCGACCGTTAGTCGATGGGGTGGCGGAAAAATTGCTCCGGCAGAGCCTCCAATATCTAAATTGGTTTGAATAGGCTTGTCGGTACTGGATATCGGAGGATTTCCATTAGGCTGAAAGCCTACCAAATAAAAACGAAGAAATGAAATGCGATATTGAATTGAAATATAATAGATAAAATATGAAAATTCTCATGTGTAGAAAAAAAAAGGTCGGGGTATACCAGAATTTGAAACTCTTCCAGCATGCCAAAGTTGGCAAAAGAATATACCCCCCTTCTCATGAACACCTTTTACAATTGGCTTCCATGCTTCAATATGTTCTCTAGTCCATATGCCTGGTGTATTTGGATATCTTCAAACAGACACCACACTAGTCATATTCTCTCTCTATATATATACACACAAAAAGTTATACATTCAATTTGTAAAATTTTGTTATTTTTGGTCTCTTGGATTACAAAATTTTGCCCATACTTTGTTAAAAAAAAAAAAAAAAAAAAAAAAAAAACCATCTCCTATATGGAATGAAACTTTGGATACGTCCCTGGACTTATAACCCCATGTAATTGAGACACTCTCTTATGTAATATTTTACCTATAAAATATATCTAAAATAGACAAATATTAAAAAAAATCGTGAGTCGGGCCGCTCCAGATCAAAATTCACGGATCCTAAGTGGGTCAAACTGATTTTTTTTTTAAATCCACACAAGATTTATTTCAGAATTTTCGCTCCTAGGTTGTGTTACTACTATATGAACAAATGTATACTATAAAACAAAATGTGTGTTACAAGTCTTTAAAAAATAAATTTTGTACTTTAAAATGACAATAAGGATAAACATGTGTTTTTACAAGAACAAATATGTGTTTTTTTTAATTTATTCTTCATCCCTTTAAATCTAGATCTTTTGTTTCATACATTAATACACATTTGCTCCAACAATAACATACATTTGCTCTAACATTAATACACTTTTGCTCATTAACACACTTTTGTTCTAACATTAACACACTTTGCTCCAATAGTAACAGACAATTCCACTAATATTTGTTCTAACATTAACACACTTTGTTCCAATAGTAACACACAATTTCTCTAACAATAGCACACATTTGCTCCAATAGTAACACATATTTGTAATAACACACATTTACTCTAACATTAATACACATTGACAGTAACACATATTTACTAGAAATGTCAATGAGGCGGGGCGGGGATGAGGGGTCATTCCCCATCCTCATCCCCGTCCTCGCGAAATCGGAGATTTTCCGTCCCCGTGAACTAAATGGGAAATTTTTCTCCATCCCTGGCCCGCCGGGAATTCTCCGTTCTTCACCTAATTTTTCTTTATCTCGTTTTAAAAATATAGAAAAATATAAGACAAAAACTTGTATGAGACCGTCTCATAGCATGAAACCACACAGATTAACACCTACCTCTATCAAAGTGTTAATGAGTCAATACCCTAATTACACCAATTTTCATTGTCTCATGCCATGAGACGGTCTCACACAAAATCTACTCAAAATATAAAGTAATATTTGAACTAAAAAAAATTAAATCACACACAACAATTGATTTAAGGTAGTGTTAAAAAATACTCCCTCCGATTCATTTTTGTTTTCCACTTTCAAAGTGGCACGTGTTTTAATAAAAAGAGTTGTTTATTAGTATTTGTGGGTATAAAGTAGATTTTTAAAAGGTGTAAAAGTTGTTTATTAGTATTTGTGGGTGTAAAGTTGATAAAGTAGTGACATAAGTGTAAATAAATGATTTTTTAAGGGGTAAGTTAAAAGGGGTAGTGTATGCTTTTTGTTATTTTAGGTAAGTGGAAACAAAAATCTTCCTTTTATGGTAATACAGATAATAAAAATGAATCGGAGGGAGTAATTAATTTAAGCAATTTGAAAAATCTCTAATCACACACAACATTAATGAGCATTTGTAGTAACACATATTTACTCCAACATCAACACACATTTCCTCCACCAGTAACACACATTTGCTCTTATATTGTATGAAAAAATATTAATTTCAGTAAAAACACACAAAAATTGGTAAAATATAATATTTAGCCTAATAGTAATACACAGTTTGCACTTCAGTAATATGCATTTGTTCATATAGTAACACAAATTGTGAGCGGAAATTCTAAAACTTGACTTGCGTGAAATTTTAGGACAAATTCATCAAATTTGACCCGACCTGATCAAGATCCGCGAATTTTTATAATATGAATTATTCTCCAGACTTTATATCCATATGATATTTCATATAACAATTTGTGCATTTAGATATATATATATATATATATATATTAAATAATACACTTCTTTATGACAATTTTGTCCCAAATTAATTAAGATCAAATCAATACTTATATATTTTAGACTTGGCTGTTCTGTTCCTAGTGACAAATTCAAGATTATGTGATAGGGTGGGTTAGAAAAGTAAAGGCTACAGTGTGATAGAATTTATATACATCATAATTTTTTTATAAGATTCAAAATCTCTTTATTATCATTAAATTTAAACTAATTTATAATACATTTTAGTATTAAAAATATGTAGATTTACGAATATGAAGATTATAAGAAAAACAGGGGTGGTGTGTTGTCCATCAAATAAAGTAGATGATTTACAGAAAAATAAAAAGTAGTAGTGATTAGTACCCTTGAGCAGTGTGTGAGATTCCAGAAGCTTCAGAAATCAAGAACCCACCCTTTGTTGTTCTCTGTGAGTAGTAAACAACTGCATGTGGCTGTGCTGTGAAATTGTAAGACCTCATTCTTGTCATAGGAGCCAAAACTACTCTGTAACACACACACAAAAAGGTGAACTATATATGTATTCATTTATCTTGAAAAGATACAAATGTATTATATATATATGAGGACTTCCATTCTTAATTGCAGAGCAAAACAATCTCACTCAGACATAAACACAAATACCTGTGGGACAGATCAAAGTCCCCCATCTTGTATGGAGTTAAGAGAGGAATGGACTCTCTGTTTTCTGCCATATTCATCAATAATTAATTTCTGTTTCTCTGTTTAGTAATTATGTTACTAGGTTGAGAAATTTCATCCATACAAAGTTGTAGTGGCATAAACGTTTTGCAAGTTATTGTCAATATCCATCTCAAGGTTCTACAAACGTACGGAGCTGGCAATTCATGATGTCCAGACAATTCACCATCTTAGTTGCAAAAAACATCAACAAGTTACATATTTAAATAATTATAGCAAAATTTTATATGAAAATAGTTAATGATAAATTTATCATGAAACTATTTTAAATTATTAGATATTTGATCAAGATTATTAAAAATTTCATGAGTATAAAAAGTTAGGGTAAGTTAAATTATTGGGAAAATTGAGTTTTTTGTCCTCTAAATTAGGTCACTTTTGGTTTTGGTCATACTAAATTTTGACTTAACTTTTTCGTCCTCTAACTTCAAAAAAATTACTTTCTCGTCCTATAACCGGCCACAGGCGGTAACCTAACCAGTCATGCTGACGTGACACGAATTAAAATTTTTATTTTTTATATTTCGGAAACGAGGGAAATTTACCATGTGCGCCTCACGTGACCTGAATAGGAGGGAAATATGCGGGTTAAAGGGGGTTGATACTCCAATTTTCGCTCCAAAAATCAAAATATCCTAATCCCCAAATTAATTTCAATTCCCTCTCTCAATCGATCTCAAATTACCACAGAATTGTTGGGGTGTTCGATCTTGGAGGTATCGAATCTAGGAGGGTCTTCAACAAGAGCATTCAATGTCTTCAACTAGTTCGTATAATATCGGGTGTGTCGAACATAATGTTCGATGTGAATGTATGATTCGTGCTCGAATACGTACCTCTTATACGAGAGAAAATTCGGGTAGAAGATTCTATGGGTGTAAGTGTTGGAAGGTATGATTTTCATCTTTTATGTTGAATTCTAAAATTTTGAGCATTCACTGGAAGATTAATGTTGAATTCTAAATTCTTGGCAGCCTGGGGGTGGAGGTTGCAATTTCTTTGACTGGGTAGACCCTCCAATCCCTTCAGCAACAAAAATAATTATCGAAGACTTGAGGGTGCAAAATGGCGAATTGGAAGCTCAAGTTAAAAAACTGAACAGGGGATGGGAGGATGGAAACAAATGCAACTAGCTTTGGTTGCATCTTGGTGTATTATTGTTGTAATGTGGTTTCTATAATGTGTAATGTAATGTGGTCATCTTTGTGGTCATCTTTGAGAATAGGTTGGTGGTCATGTTTATTGTAATGTGGTTTCTAGTAAATGTAATGCAATTGTATTGGGTTGAATTTATTTGCATATTTGCTCTGTATTATTTCCCAAGAATTGAAGTGTTAATGATATAATGTTATAGCAATTGAAGTGCTAATGATGTAATGTTATAGCAATTGAAGTGTAAAAATTGAAGTGTTAATGATATAATGTTATAAGAATTGAAGTGTAAAAATTGACATGATTAGAATACAACAAACTGTATTGATTTTCCAAACACCATATCCAAACATCTTACATTGTTTTCAAAATGATCATCCAAATATCAACCATTGGCTTTGCTCTATACAACTATTGTGCCAAAAAGATCATCTAAATATCAACTAAAGTGTCAAAAAGATCATCTAAACATCAACTAAAGTGCCAAAAAGATCATCTAAACATCTACTAAAGTGCCAAAATGATCATCAAAACATCTACTGGAGCATTACTTGCCAAAATACCAAAACAAGTGCCAAAATGGTAAGTGCCAAAACAAGTGTCAAAATGAACCCAAAATACTAAGTGCATCTAAACATCTACAAGTCTTTCACATCTTCTTCTTGCCATTATGCTTTTTCTTTCCACTGGTCTTCCTCTTTCCAGCAACATATGAGTGCAGATTCGAACCTAACACATATTTTTTTCCACCCTTCTTGAAAACCTTATTAGGAGTACTCTGGTCTCCTTTTGTTTGAATTTGCTTGATAGTAGTACAAGTCATAGGTTGTGCATCCTGTGTAGAAAACATAGAGGTAGTAAGTACCTGACTCAACCCTTGTAAATCCTAAACAAAAAATACTCTAATCAAAACACACATACCTCTAAGGTTCCAGCTTCATTTGGTGTTGGATTGTCAATAACCTGACTCAACCCTTGTAAATCAACATCACCAAAGCTATCAGCTGCAGCATCAAGTAATAGGATTACATCAAGTAATAGGATTACAACCAACAATTAAAAGTATAAAAAATGAAAAACAAAAAAAGTACCCAAGTTATTTTCATCATCTTGTGGAGCATCTGGAACATCTTGTGGAGCATTCTCTGGAGCATCTTGTGGAGCATTCACTGGAGCATCTTGTGGAGCATTCTCTGGAGCATCCTGTGGAGCATTCACTGGAGCAGCATCTGGAGCTTTGCATCCTCTCTTGTTGTGTCTAATTTGGTGGCATTTGCTACACCTTAAGGAGTTTTGGTTCCTCTTTGCTCTAACAGTGTTAGGCCTCCCTCTGGGGTTCTTTTTCTGCTTCTGAAGTGGCTCTTCAGGCTCTCTTCTTCTAGCCTTTGTTGGACTACCAACTTGTCTTCCAATCAATGGAGGCAATAATGGTTGGAGTCCAGTAGGTATCCACTCATTTCTCCCATTAATAGGTGTGATGGTGCAATCATACACCATCTTGTAAGTGCTCACTCTGCAAAATATGCTTGAAAGATTAGTAAATGAAAAAACCATATCCACACTAAAGAAAATTGAACTTAAAAAACAGAATTAATTTACATGTAGCATGCATCTGTGAAATCCTCAGGCCTTTTGCCTTCACAATAATGTCTCTAATATCATGCACACATGGGATCCCTGTCCAAGTCCCATTTTCTACATCCACATGTGGATTTATTCAAATCCACACTATAAGCAGTGTTTTCATAACCTCTGATGAGGTATTGACTCTCACTAGCCTTCACTGGAACCCACTCACCTAAATGCTTCACAGATTGTTGAATTTAATGTTGAATTTTTGGACATAACAGTCCCTTCCATTTCTTTCCTCTAAACATGTTAGATCTATTCTTCACAATTCTCCTTATCAAGTGCTCCATTGGCCACTCCATCATACTAATCACATGCATTTCTCTTCTAGGCAATATGCTACTATTGTAAGACTCACACATATTGTTCATGGCCATATCACACTTAGGAGTGCAATTAAAGTATGCCCTACTCCAGTGTTCTAGAGGCTTATCACTCAACCACTGAACAACAGCCTCACTCAACTCTCTCATTTCATTCATCCTTCAGCAAGTATTGAGGTATTGTTGTGGCTTTAGATGCCTTATACAAAGCTATCTTAAATGCCCGACCCCTAAAACTTGCATTCTTGAAGTTACTATGTAGATGTCTTACACAATACCTTATACAAAGCAAGTATTGAGGTATTGTTGTGGCTTTAGATGCCTTATACAAAGCTATCTTAAATGCTTGACCCCTAAAACTTGCATTCCTGAAGTTACTATGTAGATGTCTTACACAGTACCTATAAGAAGACCCAGGGAAAATATTGTTGAAAGCCTGAATTAGACCCTTTTGCTTATCAGAAATGAAGGTCCACAATGAGTCATCATCAATCGCTAAGTCTGCTTTCAACAGTCCCAAAAACCACTCCCAAGTATCACCAATTTTCTTACTAACCAAAGCATATGTTATAGGGTACAAATTATTATTAGGATACAACCCCACAGCAGACAACAAAATACCCTTAAGTTGCCCCTTAAGATGACACCCATCCACCCCAACTAGAGGTCTACACCCAGTCATAAATCCCTCTTTCACTGGCCCCAGACACATATACATCCTACCAAACCTATGTTCACCAGTAGAATCATCAGGTCCTATAATTATAGTGGATCTAGGGTTAACTCTTCTCACTTCATTGGCATAAACTCATAACAGCTTATACTGCTCATCAAAATCCTCACAAGTGGTCTTAAGGGTTAATTTCTTGCATCTATAACCCTGATGTGGTGTAATATCCAGACCCAATTCAAATGAGATGTCATTTACAAAGTGGGTAACCATTTTGCCAGGATCATTTTTAAATTGATACCCAAACCTCCCACTTAGCAACCTAGACATAATGCTCTTGATATGGTAAGATTCTGGACAAGTGTGTGTAGGGTTGCAAGTTCTGATTTGGAAAGTTTCCTCACCAGGAATGCATAAAGCATGAATTTTTCACTCACGCTCTGCACCTCTACACTTAGCATAAACCCTAAGTTTGTCATTTTTGCTTATGATAATTGACCTCCTACTTAAAATTTCTCCAAAGTGCACAACATCAATTAGCTCTTTTTTAGTGCTGCTCATGTTTACAGAAAATTCAGGGTCATAAAGTGTTTTGGCATTGTAAATAGAAAACTTATGACCCACATTCTCCTCATCAGAATCTCTAGAACTATCAAAATCCTCCCCACTCTCTGCCACATTATCCTCCCCAGAATCATCATCAAACTCCTCTTCCTCACTCCGACTCTCTAACTCACTGCAATTGTCCTCAACCCCTTCACTCTCACCCCCCACATAAACCTCTCTATCCTTACTATCCACATTCTCACTATCAGCTAAATAACTATCATCACTACCACTCTCATAGTCTATTTTAAAGTCACTATCCTGAGAGTCATCATCATCCTCCCACCCATCTTGCTCAACATCACTCCCCCCTTCACTCACCACAAATATATCTAACTCTCTACCCACCCTAATAGAATTTGATGAATAAGTTTGCCAATCAATTTCAGTATTAAGTTGGACTAGTTTCCCACTGTTACTTGTTACATATAATAGACTCACCGCATCACCACTCAAATAAGAACAAAACTCCTTAAGTGACCCAATATTAAACTGATTCCTATCAACTTCATCAAATATATATGTGTGTGTATATATATATATATATATACTAAAAATAGAGTGTTAAAACACTACCATTTGCATCTGAAAAAAAATGCCACGTCAGTATAGCCACTTCAGTCCAACACAAAGGAACAAAAAAACACATATGGGACCACAATACATTGACTACACAATGCTATATGCACAAAACACATACCAAGAGAATCTTCAAACATATTTTATTTGAAAAAACAGAGCATATGGACCACACTATCATTTAAAGCATACAACTTTACACCTACACGATTTATTGCATGACCTAAACCCTATTAAAATACTGAAGAGTAAAAAAATTACTTACCGTAGTGAGGGGGGGATCTACATATTTTTCAGGATCCCGAAGTCTCATCTCTTTCACAGTCGAGAACGAGCGTGACTTCTTCAATCTTCAATCGCCTTTCGGAATAGCCTACTTCGCGGAATGATTCTTCGATCGATGGGGCTAAGATTTGGGGATTAGGGTTTTTGTGAAATGGCGGTGAAATTGGGCGATTTACCCTCTTTAACCCGCCTCTTTCCCTCCTATTCAGGTCACGTGAGGCGCACGTGGTAAATTTCCCTCATTTCTGAAATAAAAAAAATAAAAAAATTAATTCGTGTCACGTCAGCGTGACTGGTTAGGTTACCGCCTGTGGCCGGTTATAGGACGAGAAAGTAATTTTTTTGAAAGTTAGAGGACGAAAAAGTTAAGTCAAAACTTAGTAGGACCAAAACCAAAAGTGACCTAACTTAGAGGACAAAAAACTCAATTTCCCTAAATTATTTTATAATTGCTATTGATTTTTTTAATCCCAACTTTTGATAATTATGATAAGATCTTTGATACTTTTAATCGAATATTTAATACTTTAAAACAGTTTCATGTTAAGTATCATCTATAATACTAAAAGGGAGTTAGTCATGCTTATGTGTCGTTATATGGTTGATTTTGCATATGTGTCGTCTTGTGGTTGATTCTGCCTACGTGTCATATGTTTATGTGCCATCTATGTCCTATGTGGCATCATGCGTGTCAATTCATTATGCTTATGTGTTATCTATGTGTCATTATATAACAAAGAGTCTAATTAAAAAAAAAACATATGCATATACATGGATTCGAACCTACGACCAAATGAGTACATTATATATTTTTAACCAATTAAGCTAAACTATGAATATATACAAAGTTGAAATATCGATTGCATATAACTTGAGTCTTTATATTAAATTGAATTGATCAATTAAATTTAAAACTCTAATTATATGAAACTTTAATGTTTAAGTAACTTATTTTATTGTCTCACTATATTTGAGCACTTTCAATTTAGAAAATTCTAATTTGCTAAAATAAATTAAAAATGGAATTAAACATATTAAATACTTTTGATATTTTTTATTGATTAAATGATTGATTGAATTTTCTTTTAAATCAAATAACTAGAAAATTAACATTTAATTAACAAATTTTTATTGTATTGAAAACACAGTGCACAAAAATTTTAATTATTTGAATTTTTTTAATCTCAATGAAATTTAATATGTCGTTATGTTGACTTAACTATGTTTAACATGTGACATTATATTGAATATATTTATTATATAATATAATTATATTATTTTGCAGTGAATAAATTTATAACGTTATTGTATACGTAATGCATTATAATGTATAATCAATTTTTTACGAAAATCCCGTGTAATACACGGGACACTCATCTAGTATTTTTATGTAGTGGAGAGTAATATTTTATTGTTTCATGTACTACACACTAATTATCCCTAAGTAAAAATATATACTCCATTCGTCCAATTTTACTTAGTCCTATTTTTTTCGGCTAATATTTTTTGTCATAAGTTTGAGGGTATTATGAGATTGAGCATAAAGGCCGTGAATTAATAAAAAATTAACTCATAATTTTATGCATATATATTATTGGAATATATTCATTATATAATATAATTATATTATTTTACGATGAGCAAATATATTTAAGCATATAAAATACATAAACAATTATTTTTTGCGAAAACTCCGCGTAATACGCGGGCACTCATCTAGTCATGAACTATTTTCATATGAAACCTACCCAATAATAAATACTAGCCAATCACCACATATATAATTACTGACTATTTAATCTACTTTATACTATTCCCTCCGATTCGATTTTGATTGTCCATAAGAAAATGACACGAGTTTTAATAAAAATAATTGTTTATTAGTATTTGTGAGTATAAAGTAGATTTTTAAAAGGGGTAAGATTTGTTTATTAGTATTTGTAGATATAAAATTGATAAAGTAGTGGTATGAGTGTAAATAAATGATGTTTTAAGGGGTAAGTTAAAAGAAGTAGTGTTTGTTTTTTGCTATTTTGGGTAAGTGGAAAACAAAAATAAAAAAAATCTTACTTTTATGGTAATACGTATAATAAAAAATGAATCAGAGAGAGTACTAATCAGTGGCCACGAATTAAAGACAATTACAGACTTAGACAATGTTTGCTTTGCAGGATGAGATTGATAACAATGAATAGGATTATGTAGGATTATATTGTTCGGATTGTAATCCTTAAAAGTAGTTGATATGTTTGATTTGACAGATTAATTGTTTTTATATGATCTTGACAACTCGGATTAAGTAATCTCACCCACCCAACCCGGATTATTTGTCCCGCGATGGTGGAATTTCTTCTAAAAAATAGTCCCGCCCTGACTTCGAGTCCCGAATTGTAAACCTACAAATCAAACACTTTATTAAACAACATTAAATTATCAATCAAAGTTTATCCATCAAAACAAACAAACCTTTATAGTACCATAAGTCTTAATTGAAATAAAAACGATTTATATTGCGTAAAATATATTATCGGGCTAAATTTTAATCAAGAAAAGAGTAAATGACTAAAGAGTCTCAAAACAATCAAATAAATTTAATACAACTTAAAAGTTAAAAAACAAATTTAAAAAAATTCACCGAGTCAAACTGTCTATGACCCAACGGGTCAAATCGACCCGAGTCCATCAAGTCTAACAGGTCTAATGGGTCAAGTTAAATTGGCCTTTTTTTTCACCTATAGTTTTGGCACTAACCTATAGGGGTGGCAAAATGAGCCCGGCCCGATGGGCCAGCCCGGTTGGCCCGCCTTTTAGGATAGGATAGGCCTAGAAAATACTGGCCCGAAAAGAACCGGGTCGATTTGGCCCGGCCCGAAACTTTTGGTTAGCCCGTTTTTTTTTTTTTAAAATTTATATATCAAGTGTAGTTTGGTCTAATATGTCAAGTGTAACTATTAACATGAAAATAATTTCATGTGATGTTTAAAAATGCTTGTTGAGTTAATATTACTATTTTCTTGTTGCAATAGCTTTTTCAAGAGATTAATATAAGTTATTTATTGAAAATGGGTAGTCAAATCATATCCTAAACTAATATTAATGGTCATTATAATTTATATCTTGACCAAAAAAATATGACTATAGACTTTGTTTAAAAATAAGATTATTTTATTGAATATAAATTATTTATATGACAATTTTCTTTTTTAAAGACGGGCCATTTTGGCCTGGCGGCCCATCTAGGGCCAAGCTAGACCTTTAAAATAAAGGCCCGACCAGTAAAATTAAGGTGGCCCAGTGTCGGGCCGGCCCGTTTGCCACCCCAACCTATATGTAACATTGGGTTAGCTAGATTCAATTTACCGATTCTAGTCGTATGAGTTTCATATTTTATTTTATTTTATTTGTCAAAAATAAAATACTAAGAATAATTAAATTCAAGATATTAATGAATTACGGGATTTATTAATTATTTAAATATTTGTCTGATCAAGTTTTCAAAAAAAAAATAATTGTTTTTAATTTCCATGTTTTAATATGATTTCGGAATTGCAAGAATCTTAAATTTTGAATGTGCACAACATAGTTGTCCAACAAATTCATTACAACATGAGATGGTCTCATACAAGTTTTTGTCCATTACAAATTGTCTTGTCTAAAGATGTGTGAATGAATATCATCCTTGGGTCGAAGATTCTGTGTCAAGGAATGGATAATCCGTATAACCAACTACCAGATCATCCGACCATAACGTACTACTAACCCACTTATTAATAAACGAATCAAGCTCATCAAATCGTGTAACCAAATCCGGATTAGCCAGAAACAACCTCCCAAACGCGACGAGATCAGCTTCCCCGCTTCTGATAACATTGTTGCCACTCTCCCTATCGTACCCCCCTGCACTTATAAAAGTCCCTTTGAAAGCCTTTCTCATAGGTAACAAACGGTTTTTGGCTTCCACATTATTTTCTGGCCCAATCACGTGGCAATAGAGAATGTCGTGTTTGGCCAATGCCTCGGCCATGTAGAGGCCCAGGGCATCGGGATTCGAGTCTTGGCAGCCGTAGGAGTCTGCGGAGGGCGATAGCTTGATGCCGACCCTTTGTGGGCCTATCTCTTGCTTTGACGATCTCTAATGGGAAACGACAACACTTTTCCAAGCTCCATCCGTATTCATCACTTCTGTCGTTCACTTCATCTTTCAAGAATTGATCGATTAGGTATCCAGCTGCTGCGTGGGTCTCCACCCCATCAAATCCTGCCACAAAAATCGTGTGTTCGCAAGTGATTGTACTTTGTAAAATGGAAGTGCTTGATAAAATTAGTTTTAAGCAGTTTTAAAGCGGTTTTTGCAATTGCAAGCACAACAAAATGAGATAGAATCGCTTTTTTTTTTTTTTTTTGGTACTCGGTATCCTAAACAGGTGTTTCAATAAGTTGTTAATAGGAGGAACTATTTTTCAGAATTAGTTTTAAAGTAATTTATTGATCAATTAAGTGTAACACATAATTATTTTTATTTGCACACTTCTAACTGTATTACTACCAAGGACATTTATTAGGGTGTTGTGATTGACACTCGAGTATTTTCTCAATACTCCAGTACATAGTGCTAAAAATGTTGTACATATGGATGTATTGGGCAAAAACTCGAATGTAAATAGTCCGGCCTTTTTCTTATTTTCAAGTTTAATATGCTTGAATTTTAAGTGATTTGAATATGTAGTAACTAGTAAACCTGGTTCGATGGCAGCCAATCTGAAATCATTAATAATTTGAGGGATTTCCTCAGGCGTTAGTCTCGGGAACACGGAGCCTCCCATTTGTATTGGCTTGATATCGGTGGATTCCCATTAGGCTGCAAATCTGCCAACAAAAGCGATGATATAAATCACGTACGTTTAATGATTGGAACATGATAGATATAATAATAAAATATCTTAACCATAATTTGAAACTCTTCCAACATGCCAAAGTTGGCACAAAAATATGCCCCCTTTCTCATCAACAGCTTTCACAATGCTTCTATTTGTTCTCTTGTCCAAATGCCAGGAGTATTTGGATATCTTTCAAACATAGACAAAACAGTTGAATATCATGGTCATTTATGATCAAATTAATTATTCACCACACTGGATAATAAGTGATCCCACTTGTCTGATAAAATAAAATAAAATAAAATAAAATATGCATGATATTATATGGTAGACACTCAAATGGAATACAATTCACAAAATAATTTGATCTATAAGCAGCTAGCATCATTATGGTAAATATGTTGTAATGTCAAGAGGTATGATTACCTTAATGCACAGAGGAGGACGACATATGCATCTTTATTGTAAAATCGAATTTTGATTGAAAGAAAAAGACATATATATATATGGTAGGATCGTTACTATAGAGTACAATTTTAATAGAAATGCATTAGGTCTTGTTTTCTTCATAGGATTAACCATGATAGATCATTTAATCCAAGGATAATTCAGTCTATCGGGAGGGATGGTATGTTTTAGTCCAGAGATTGACGATTCAATTTTTAACTTAATATTGTCTTCAATTTCTTTTTTTTTTTTTTTAACTCAGTATGATGATCTTATCCAACTAATTCAGTGATTCAAATACATAATAAAATTATATCACAACTAACTCATTTCATCCTACTACATTCTATCACAACTAATTCATGTTAAGCAAACGAGCCCCATGAAAATGAAAATGGTGAGAAGAAGTATATTATCGTATGAACAATGTACAGGATTTGGACCACATCTTGAGAGGATCATATATGAAAAACAGGGGTGATATCTATTTCTTGTCCATAAAATAAACATATCATATATAGATTTTTTTTTCTTTTCTTTTAAATAGTGATTAATTACCCTTGAGCTGTGTGTGAGATTCCAGAGGGTTCAGAAATCAAGAATCCGGCCTTTGTTGTTCTCTGTGAGTAGTAAAGAGCTGCAAGTGGCTGTGCTATGGAATTGTAGGACCTCAGCCTTGTCATAGGTGCCAAAACTACACTACAGCACACACACACACACAAAAGGTGAACTAAATATACATATATATATATATTAATAAGACCTCTATTTGTAAGAGTTTGGTCTTCTTGGACTATTACTAGACATAATACCTACTATGTCCCATTATTATTTGCTCATTTATCTTATTAATACATTCCATAATTATTTGCAGTCTAAAAAATTATTTCATAAACTTCGTCCTCACAATATTTACATATTTATATAAAGAGTAGGTCTCTTGTGAACCCGAGTTCACGTGAACTCTCATTTTCATGTATCACTGTTATGCATACACACTATTACTGTTTAAAATATACTAAATTTTTAAACAGTGATAGTTTGAATGCATAACAACGATAATGGATATATGCATAACTGTAATATTTGAATAAATAAAGTTCACGTGAACTTGATTAGTCAAAATGAGGGCTTTCTTTCTTTTTCTACAAAACAAAACACACACACAATAGGTGGTGAACTAAGAGACAATCTTGAAATATATATACATTAACATGAGGTCTTTCTTTCTTAATTGAGAACAAAATAGTGAGTCAGGGTCAGGCATAAACACAAATACCTGTGGGAAAGATCAAAGTTTCCCATCTTGTATGGAGTTAAGAGAGGAATGGGTTCTCTGTTTTCAGCCATGCTCATCAATTTCTGCTTCTCTGTTGTTAAATTTGACAAGAATGAAACACCAACAGATTATTTTCCTTCAAAGAAATTATAGTAATTTCATCATACTATACTAGCTTCAGAATTGAGATATAATTTTGCCTTCCAAACAAAATATTTGTGCCAAATACGTTTACAAAGTCAATATCATAAATGCGGGCAGTTGCGTAGTCCATTTTGCATTGATTTTGTATTTCATTTTATCATTACATAATGCATGCACATGGAGAAAAAGAAGAATTAAAATCAAAATATTAATTATGAAGTTCTAATTCCAAATTAAAATATTCTATAAAATGAAATCAAATCAAATTAGAGAGTAAACAAACAAATGGAACCAAATTACATGTTTATCATTGGTTAATTTGATGAAAAAAAAATATGTTTTTTTTGGCCAAATACTAATTTTGAAGGGTGACAACTCACAATGTCCTAGCTAACACACCAATAGGGGTGTGCAAAATACGGTTTGAACCGAAAAAACTGATCAAACCAAACCGAAATATAAATTTTGGTTCGGTTTTCGGTTTATGGTTCGGTTTTCGGTTTTGAAATTTAATTTTTTTTATTTCGGTTCGGTTTACGGTTTTTACGAATTAAAAACCATATAAACCAAACCGAACCGAAATATTTTTAGTAATAATAATAATATATTATATTTATATTAATATTCACTAAATTAATATTTAATAGCTTATATACTAATATAATATAACAATATTAATATTAGATAATTTAGATTCACGTATAAAAGATTTGAGTTGATTTGTGTTTTGCATAAAATACTTGAGGAATGGTGTTTTGTGTTGTATATTTTTTTCAAATTGTTGCTTAGCTTTTGAAAACTATTATGTTGATGTTTTTATTGGATTATGTAATAGGTTTATTGATGCATCTTTGCTTATATTAGTATTTAGATGTTGACATGTTGCAAATAATTGAATTAAACATGTGTGTTGATGCTAAAAAAAATTAAACTGATTTTAAAAAAGAAAAGTTTAAAAAAAATACGGTTTGTACGGTTTGGGACCGAACCGAACCGAAATATTTCGGTTTGGGACCAAACGGTTTTTTAAAATATGGTTCGGTTTTTGGTTTGTAAAAATAATTTGGTTTGGTGTTCGGTTTGACTAATACGGTTCGGTTTGGTGACCAAACCGACCGTTGCACACTCCTACACACCAATTCTGAGATAATAAATGCAGCACTTTTGCAACCATCTGTCAATAAATACACAAGCTCTCAAACTATATAAATAAATTAATTTCATTTCATCAAATTCGATCTATTCGGTCCCAAAATCTTAATTTACCTTCAATATTTTATTAGTTTGAATTTTTCAACCAAAATGATAATATTTTCTCAAGTTGGTATGATTCAGTTCGGAAGATGGATTTTTTCAATTCTTCTTTATCCCTCGTTCTCGTATAAGACAAATCACTAGTATGAGTATCCTAAGAATCAAAGTATTTCTCTCACATTTAATATTGATTTTCATGTTTTCACAATTATTCGATTTACGGATTGTCAGTATTCCAAAGAAACACGGCTATCCAAAAACTAATGAATCTCACATTGCACAGTAAAACTGGGCACATGAGCGGTCGTTTTGAAACAAGGATAAATTAATAATTAATGTTTAATAATATTAATTTTCATATTTTATTATACACCTTTAGCCTTTAGTACTGTTCAAGTGAAAAACAAAACAAAAATTGGGTTACATAATTGAGACATTCAGTTAATTCTAATGTCACGTTCAAATATACATCACTAATACTATTCAAGTGAAAAACACAACAAAAGCCTATTTTATGATTGTTTATATAAATTAATATTGTTTGGTTACATTAGCCGACAGTTAAAGCTTGTATGAGAAGAAGACAACAAAACTTATTTTGTGATTATATTATTTGGTTATATTAAGTGACACGTTTTAGTTAAAACTAGTGTTACATTTCATCGCTAATATTATTTGTTGGAACAGATCGATAAGTGCATGAAGCTCCCTTGTGTGTGTGACACCTGGTGAAAAAATAAAATGTACACGAAATTTGTCACCTTACTCTACCATTCGACATTCTTTCATATATGTTGGTAATCAAGGACGAAAATTTCGTGAAATTTCGTCGATATTTCGCCGAAATTTCGGTTTTTGGGAAGTCTCGATATGGATATTCACCGGAACGAGTTTTTTGTCAAAATATTGGTAAAATATCGGAAAATATCGGAAAATATTGATATCGATGTCGATATCGATGAGCTGTAGTTCAAAATTTACCAAATATCCGAAAATTTCGAGGAAATGTCGGTGAAATATCGGTAAAAAATCGGAAATTTTTTAATCTCTTCTTCGTTTATTGTCCATGAATATTATTTTAGATTTTGAGAAGATTTAAGTTACTAAACCACAATTTATTCAAAAATCTTGTAAAAAAATATTTTTTTATGCTTAGTTGTATTATTTATATTGTATTAAATTATTATGAACAATTATTGTATCATTTTAGACTGCTCAAATATTTTGTTATTGATATATTTGCCATAAATAATTCTTTTTTTTTTAGTTTAAGTTAAACTTAAACTAGTTTAAAGTTAGTTACAATATACCCTAAACTTTCATGTTAAATTTCCATCATTTTAATAAAATTTCCGTCAATTTTCTATTTTTTACCGATATCAATATTCGATATCGATATTTCTATTGATATATCCGTAATTTTAAAGTACCGATATTTTCATCCTCGTTGGTAATCACTTCTCTCCTCACGACTATTCAGTATTCTCTGTAAATAAATAAATAATTCACATTGATTTCATTAATTATTATATTCCAGTAATAAAGGTGTGTATGTAAAGCTAATGACATCAATATCCACACACAAAATAAGTCAAAAAGTCAAGTAAACGTTAGCCGCTACTTTATAATATGAATTATCACGACACTATCTTTACTTAAATAATTAAAAGGAGCATCACATCATTACCTTTACACACAGTTTGTTCTCATCCGAAAATTAATCCATGTTAGAACATTGTGTTTTTACACAAATCAACTTTGAGGCTGGGAGGAATAAATAATCACAAGAATCAAATACTTCTATTAATTAGTGGAACAGATCAGCACTTTCTTTCTTTTTAAACGAATATAACGTGTAAATTGAAATTTACTACACAAACGCAAAATTTATCGGGTGCATATATGCAATAGAAACACATATTTCTATTATTTATCTGGATTCAATACAGGACAGCACATCATTGTGTTGTGTAGTTATAATAATACTACATTTCTATTGTACAAAATAATTATGTAATTCGCAAATTTTTTTAATAACAACCACGAGTTTCCTATCACCATTTTATTTTCCTTTAAAGACAAAATCTTGGAGTGAACCCAGAAGTGATAGTTCAGGCCAAAAACAAGCAAGGCATCAACATACTATAGAAATGTCCGCTAGTTTCTAATCACCAATTTCTTTAAGGCAAAAAAGAAAACAAGTTATATAGATGAGGCCAAATAACAAGCAAAGCATCAATCATTAGTTTTATCCAGCAAATTCATTACAATGTCTATGGATATAAGAGCAAGCTTGATGAGCAAAATCCTCACTAATAACATACATCCTATTTTCAGAACAATCCTTTCTAATATCATCCACAGAGGCTATATTGTAGCTATACAATTACCAAAAACTCATTCAAACACATAACACATGGTTGCACCCTTCGACCTTCCGAGACGATGGTGATCTTGATCTCGTTTTGTACAAGATGATGAACGACTGAGATCTCACTCAAGATATCCGTCAAATGTTCTACCACTAGCACACTCGGCTAAAGATTTCGCATTAATTTCTCGACCAAATCGCCATACATAGTTCAGTCCAAGGAGAAGCTCCGTGATTTCATTCTCCGTCTTCTCCTGATTCGCGAAGAAGAGCGTCTGCACGAGAAGCACATTTGTTCTGGAGACCAAGTTCTGGTGTTCGAAGCTTCGCTCTGATTGCCATCTTATCATATTATGGGCAAGCGGAGATAACCAGTCGAGCGTTCTCAACATCGCTTCGTTCCACTCATTTGCAAGATCCGTATCATAAACGGACGAACTCAGGCTCTTGGCGTACGGCTTGAGTTTAGCCCTCAGAGACGCTCGTATGCTAGCTGGTAACATACTGTATAGATCGTCTCTCGCATCATTCCCGATCAAGTGAGGCGTCGCCACCAATTTCTCTATGAATATGATAAGATTCGCGTAGTGAAGCGCCAAGGCTGAAGCACCGAGGCATTCCTGAGGCGGGTTCAATAGCTTGCTCTTAGACGAGCCTACGAATAGGCTTTCATGGCTCGGACTTCCATAAAGATTCGATTTTGAAATGGAGTCTTTCGTTCCATCATTAACTCCAGAATAAACGTCACCCGAAGCAGAGTAGTCGTTGCATCCCGTAAGAGGGCCCGACCGTTGTAATTTCCGTTGAGACGTTTTGTGCTTCGCATCATGAGATTTATCGCGAGAATGCCACAATCTCGTCACACTTTTGCTCGCTCGTGAAATTGGGCCGGGTTTGTTTGACGACCGGGATAGGGAACCGGAGTAGAAACCACCGCCGTTTTGTTTCCCAATCGGGCTAGAAGTCGTAGTCGAGTTCCCAAGAGGACCGGAATGGAAAACCGGCCTAGAAGTAGTAGTAGTAGTAGTTGAGTTCCCAAGAGGGCCCGAATGGAAATTAGCCGTATTGTTCGTTCTCAACAGCGGGCCCGATGCAGAGATAGACTTCCCCGACACCCCAGTTGAAAACCTAGGGACATAATTGTCCGATGGGAAAACGGACGACTGCATGAACACAGTCGAATGGCTACGTCTACTATTCATCGTATCCTTAATTCCCAAATCCGCAATTTGATTAACTCCAAAAACATGCCCGATCCTTCCATAGATTGTGAACAATGACCTCGCCAAAAGAAGAATCGTGTAATCATACGTTCGACTCCAAAGGGAATTTTCCTTCAAATGCTTAACCTCTTGTCGCTTCCACGCGATCTTCTTCTCATACTCGACCAAAGTAATGCTATCCGCGCTATCATGAGCTTTCATTCTCTTCAACGTCTGTTCAAGATCACCGAGTGTCTCCATCTCTTGATATAAACAAGCATTCACGGATATAAAACGCTCCATTTTCTTAACTTTCCTCTCCATCTTCTTCCACGAGAATTGCCACCCGTATCCATCCGTCCCCATCTTGATCAAATCATTAAACGCTTGTTCAAAACTTTTTAAAAGGGGGTCGTTGCATTTCTTGGAGAGACGAGCCAATGCCCTCGCAACGTGCACCAAATTCTCTGTCATTTCCATGCATATCAACTTGCCAATGTAATCATCGTTCTCTGATACGAGCCTCTTAACACCCTCCGAATCAGCTATCTCCTCTCTTAATCGAGCAATCTGTTTATCGGTCAACGATTGCCACAGGTTGAGCAGTTTAGTCATCAGGCTCGATGCTTCAAAAGCCAAAACAGCAATCTTCGCCTTTTCGGCATGAAACTCATTTTTCTTTGAAGTTGTCCACAAATTACGGAACCATGATTGTGTCGTCACCATATCTATAATCGGAAAAAATTCCCCGACGATGATCTTCTAACAAACCTTATTAACCACTTTCTTGAATCTGAAGTAAAAGGAAGATTATACAAAAATGCAAAAATTTAGCAAATTTACACTCAAATCATATATCAGCACAACAAACATACATGAGCAATGGACCAATACAATATAATGAACAGAACAGGAAATAAAGATCAAATCTTGATGACCAATTAAGATTCACATTTTTAGCTAGAAATTGATCAGAAAAAATAAATGCCATCATAAAGCTGAACTAATTTCTGTTGCTTTAAATACCCTCTACCTAATATTTCACTTTAAATAAATTCCCCTTCCCATTTCTTTTCTGGCCTTTAATTAGGTCCCAAAAGAACAGAATTTATTTGAAAACAAGCAATCAAATTTCTTTTTTTGTGTAAAAACTGTGCAAATGTGCAATATTGGTATCCAAGAATCGATCTATGATCATATGAACATAAAAGCTTTCATATCTAATCCAATCACTACTTTAAAAATTCACCCCTAAACTGGCTAAACTAGTTTTTTTAATATTAGATAAAGAAAATTGAGAAAAAACATTTGGAGAGGGAAATAGAAAAAACCCAGATGAAATCCAATGTGAAATAATTAATTAGCTCAGCCCAAAAACAAATTCACTACAGCACAACATTTTCTTGCAACTATTTAGCAGAAATTAGCAAGAAATAATAATATTAAATAAATAAATACAAATTCTTCTTCCAGCTCTAGCCTACTTAAAATCTAATCAAACCCCATTTCAATTAACTTAAAACGATCGATTAAGGAGCATAGAGCTAGTTTTGCAGAACACAGCTAAAACATAAAATTAAAAAAAGCAGAAAATACAGAAATTTTTGCACTCACATATTATTGTTGTTGGAGGAGGAAAAAATCACGGACCAGAATACTGAATCTCAAAGAATCAACACATATCACGAGGCTTGGAAAAATGAAAGGGAAAAAAAAGAAGAGAAAAAATAAAAAGGAGAGAGAAAGGGGAGAGGTGAGAGAGTGGAGAGCAGCAGAGGAGAGGGAGAAGGGCACATGCAGGAAAAGAGGCCGAAATTGTAGAAAGTTGGGAAACCGTGTGGAATTTATGAAAACATTTATTGCATTGCTTAGTGGCACCTCTTTTTTTCCTTTATTTTCATTTGGCCCCAATGTTTTTACATGATTTCATTTTTTTTAAATGTTTTTGTTGGGGTTTAATAATAAAAATGATGGAACAGATACGAGATAGAGATGTGCTCTTGTGAGATTGTTTTAAGTAAAGATTGTTCTAAACTTATCGATGAATTAAGAGAGAAATAGTAAGTGAGCAAAATATTTCAATTTCTGCGTGTTTTAATATGATATTATCTAAGATAAAACTATATATAACATGAATACGAGAGTGTAGATTAAGAGGGGTGTATTGGTTCTGAAGTCTGTAGAATTTTTTTAGATTTTTAAAGTTTGAGAATATTCAATGAATATTCAATTTGAATTTTCAAAAGTCTTTAAAAGATTTGGAGTATTCACTACGGATTTTAAAAAGTTTAAAAAAAAATTTAGGTATTCAACAGTCTATAAATTTTAATACTCTATGAATTTCTTTGATTCTCTAAAAAATATAAATAAATTTCAATCTTCAAAATCTCTTCTAATAATCAGAGATTTCTACCGATTTTTAAAAGTCTTTAAAAAATCTTTAAATTTAAAAAAAAAAATCATACACAACAATTACTTTATGTTGGTGTTAAAAAAACTAATTTAAACAATTTGAAGATTCTCTAATCTAATATTTTAGTTAACATATATATTAAAGTGAAAATTATATAATTTAAAACTACTAACATAATATTAAATAAAATATAGATGTAATTTTGAATAAATAGTTAATTGAGTAGGAAATAATGCAATATTTATTTGTAATTTACTTTTAAATTTAAAGTATATACATATATAAATATATTAATTATATAAAAAATAATGCGAGCCTCAGCGGGCAACGGAGCAGGGATCCCCACGGGGCGGGGTATACTATTCCCGTCACCGCCTACGTGGCAAAAGAATTCTCCATTTCTGTTTGCTTCGGGGATTCCCCACTCAATTCGGGGCGGATCCCCACAGGGATTGGGGATTTTCCGGCCCACTGTCAAGTCTACGCTTCAAAAAATATAAATAGATTTCACTTTTCAAAATCTCTTCTAACAACTAGAGACTTCTAATAAGGTCGAGTTATAACAGTGATGAAAATGAAGATAAGAATAATAATTTTTTTTAATTAATGTATTTTTTCTAAACAATTTGAATAACATTTTTTTTTATATACGAGTGTGTTTCATATACATTTGCATCAATGGTTTTAGCATCGGAGTCTATGGAAATCTATGTAAATCAATAAAAAAAAGTGTATTCCACAATTTTGTCAAGTTTATGAAAATCCATGTAAATTAATATAAAAAAGTCAGTCAAACTCTACATAGAGTCTATAAATTTTCTTAATTCACAGACTTTTTTAAATTAAAAAAAATCCAACAGAATTCCAATTGAATACAACCCTCTCAATGTTAACGGTTGGGTAGAAGTAGACTCTGGTCATTAGTAATTGATTGATGAAGTTTAATTTCGTTTAAGTGATTAATTATTGGAAATCATTTTCAAATTTTAATTACAAATACTTGTTTTATACTATTATTATGTTTGTGGGGAATCAATTTATCTAAATTATACTTAATATTTCAAGATTCCAAATTATTAGTCGTATGAACCTTTCTTATTGACTATTATACACATAATTTTAAATAGAGTCCCACTACTCAAACCTCAAAATCCTATAAACAAACCCCATAATTTTAAAGATAAAAATAGACATAAATAAAATGACTAAGTTATCCTTATATATATGGAATGAATTATACTCTAAATTTATGTTGATTTTGACTTTAGTCATTTAAGTCATTTAATTTCAAAATTAGTATTTTAACTTTTAATTGATCAATTATTTTTCTTAAAAATTTTTAAACCCTAAAAATCTATAATCTATACTATATTAAAAAGTAGCATGTATGTGAGAAACATTTTTAGACGCTTATGCCCTTCCTCTTTTTCCTCTTAGACAATTCAACCCTTCTCTATCACTACACGATCAGTCTTTCCCACTTCTCCACCTCCGAGTTCCGTATCGTCTCCCTCCACTTCACATCGGGGGATACTCAATCGTCTCATATTCAATTTCGTGTCAACCATGTTTTGTCATCGCACGAAATCCGTCTTTCCCCATACTGAAAATCTCCGACGATGCAAAAAATGACACGGAAATGAAGCGGTTGCATTTTAGGGCTTTGATCCTTGTAGACCCTTGACGAAACAGGTAATTTCAATGTCATTCCTAATTCCTCTATTCAATCTCTCATTAAAACTCTAGAATTTTTTAATTCTATCCATGCGAATTTATTTGGGAAAATTTGTTTGGGGGTTTCACATGGAAACTGAATTCTCTTTCCAAAGAAATGATTGAATTCTTTCAGGAACTGGTAGACAAGCACAAGGAGGAACACTTTGATGGGTAATTCCTGTATTTGCAAAGCACAAGAGAAATATTAAAGGGCAAGGACTGGTAGATAATATTTCTTAATCGAAATATCTTACAGTTATAATCTGGAAATTAATTCGACCTTTGAAGGAATAATCTAAGCAAGGGGGACGCGCAATGTTACCGTCAGGTAATAGGAAAATAATCAAATAAATTTATTTTATGGCCATATACAGAGCAAACAGTCTTATTTTGAGAAAGATACATACTCCAGTCAAGGTAAAAATTCATGTGAAATATCTGCCTCCTCTGAAATAATAGAGTATAAGCCTGTATTACTGCAAACTATTTTAACTTGTGTTGTTCTCGTAGTCACCCTATCACCAGGGATTAGTGTTTTCCCGACACTGTAAATTTATATCTTTAATTTTTATTGGGACCAGACATATCCTTCATTTACAATAACTTCTTGAATTTTTTAGATTGTTCTCAAATTTGGAATTGCTCTTCCTTATTTTCCGTTTTTCCTTTCAAGTATTGCTGGCTGGTGATCTTAATGATCTGGGGTTAAAATAATTTTTTCCAATTCTCAAATGCATTATTTAGGCATCCTGTTTGTTTGTCACAGACTGGTGTTAATGTAGACAACCTCATTCAAGGTGTATGGCCTCAAATCACATGGAATCCTAAATGGGGGATTACATTTTCAGACATTAGAAGCAAAGTTGGTGCAAATTGCTCCATTACTGGAAGATTTACACTTGTGTTGAAAGGGCAAAGCATTCTTGCAGATCTTGCCTTGGATGGAGCTCTTGTTGAAGATGCAGCAGATTGTGCTGAGGTATTTTAAAATCGAAATGCACTGCATTGCAATACAAAATGATTCGATAATTGGATTCGGGCTCGCAGTTGATCTTGAGTTATTTACTTGTCAATTCTGTGAAATGAACAAGAGCATATTAACTGATGGCTCTATTAATTATTAAACTCGTCCCTTATTCTTTAAGACTTTAGATTTATTCAGGTGGACACCTGGCTCATTACTCTTTATTTGATCAGTTTTCTTGCTTTAGCTCCCTGTTATAAAGTCATATGCTTGTTTATTTATTGATCCTGGTGTGCAGTAATCAGACAAGAGAAGGGTAGAAATTCGTGAAGAACCCTTGTTGATTTCTATATAAATGATGGCCTTGAAAGAGGTGGTGATCTATATAGTAATTAATAACCACGATATACTACCTTAATGAAATATAGATTACTTAGATTGCACTGGACATTGCACCTTTATTCCTTCAATGCCATAAATCCACCATTTTTTATTTTCATTCAGGCTTCTGCTTCCAACACAATAAATAGCTAGCCATTATAGGTGATCAAGTAATTTGATTCGTGGGGATTTAGATAGATGGCCTTAACTTTGAACCCTTCACATGATTCCTGCAAGATTTTGACAAATAAATAATCCTCCACTATCAGCATGTGCACCAGAACTTGGTCCTTTTAATTTATCATATAATATTGTTTGAACAAGAAGGCGTTGTAGAACCACTTCTTTCAAGTGCAGTGGCTCCATGAGAAGAGCAAACATGGCGTTGGGACAAGCATGGAGTTGGGGAAGCAGTGCATAAACTTTATGGAACAATGAAGGTAAAAATGACAACGAGCTCTCTGATATAATAACTAAGGAATGCTTGTGTGTTTCCAACTTTGTTTCTACTTTCCAACCTTTTCTTGGTAAAAAGTATGTTTATTTGTTAGACTTGTGACATCTATTGGTTAGTTACCAGTGTCCAAATTAGTACTATTATTTAATATTGCCACATCATCATATTTGGTACTGATTTGTGGGTTATTCAGCAATTCGTTGGTTCTCTTCAAGCAGAACATTTTCTTCGCACGGTTGATAGCGCTTGGCAGTGGTTGTAATGCTTGATGTGGTACACTCATTCTTTCACGAAATGATTTTCTTGAACTTGATCAGTTTTTGATTTTTTATATTACTTAGCAGCTGAATCGAGAGATGTCGGATCAAAAGTTGGCGCGTGTTGCTATTGTGAGCTTTTGACAAATATATAAGCCCAAAAAATATCATGAAGAGTGCAAAAAGAGTTGTCTCATGGTTTAAACTGGTAAGTTTCCCAAGTTTTCCAATTTTTTTTAAATGTGATTTTGATTAGAGTGTTGGGACTGACTTTAGTTGGTAAATAACCAGATTGCTTTTGTGTATAACATCACAATAAAATAATAATGTAACACTTGTGTTGCATTTTTTTTTTGCCTATTGTATGTGTTTGGCTACGTAATTTCAATTAATATTTATCTTTAATACTTATTATTTAGATCAGTTGGTAGTTCTTCTTCAATCAAATGAATTAAAATGCATAATGTGGAAAAGTTGAAAGAACTCTTCATGATAGTGTAGCTGAACTTAATTTAGTATGTACATTTAAATACTCCATTTTGTTATTTAAAACATCAGCAATGAAGGTGAGTTTTGCATGAAAAAATTTTATGTATGACTTTCTGTTGCTTTTCCACTAGCTTCTTGGAATTTAGTTTTCATTCAAATATAAATAATGTGGTATGTTGCTTTATTTTAGCTCAGACACTGAACATGATTTCCCATTTTGGGATTTGCACTTTCTTATCTTTGTTGGAGGTAACTTTGCATTATCTTTGTTGCAGGTAAACTTTGCATTGAGGTGACTCCTGTTGTCAAGATTGCTTTCATATCATTGCTATAGCAGCTTCATTGTTGAGGTTACAATACATCTAGAGAACAACATAATGTATAAGTTGAGCTAGAGAACACCTAAAGTAAAATTTGAACAACTTTTGATCATCAAACTTTCAACGGCTTCTTTCATCTTGGATTAAGGTCCTTCGACTAATTATACAAACCTATGAGAGTCATTATACAACTTGAAAAAAAATAAGTCAACTATCATGATAACTTAATGACAACGTGCAACGCACGTGAAAGATATCTAGTAAATATAAAAGCGGCTTAGAGTGGTAAATCATTTTTGGACCACTCTACCCCTGCATCTTTTACTCTGTACAAATTCATCCTATTTTTATTTTTGCATTCTATTGTAACACAATATTTTTTAGATCCCTCCATCACGTCTCGAACGGTTTTGCGTACATGAAGATGATCGTGCCCTCGAGTAATCGTTTCCCTACTCTCTTGAATTACCAATCCCCACAGAATGACACAATGTTTTTTTCCCCGCACTCTTGAACCACTGAAGAATACAACAGTATAATATCTGATTCGTGTGAATTTTTTTGCAGTGAGAATTCACCACCCCCACCCATGAAATTTCAATTACTAATCCTCCACCTCGATTCCATAAATTGTTTGCTTTCACCTTCGAGTAAACGTTTTTTTTTTCTATCGAGACAACACACACCGGAGTAATTCTGGAGAGCGACATCGGATATAGGGTTGTTGGGAAAATAGAGGTGCCCGGAATCTATTCGGGATGAAATTTAAATACGAATTTAAATATAATTATTACTAGCATGAATTAATCCTAATTAATTCAAATAATAATTCCAACAACCAATTTAACATCATGCATGTTGAATTAATTCACATATAATCTATGGCGGAATAAACAAGATAATATGTGATTTACGTACCTCTTGTAGAACTTGGCCTTTGAATAAAACGGGACAAACACGTACGCGTTTTATCAACCCAAAAACCTTCTCAAGTATTTCCCTTTCGCCTTATTCGATCACCGGTGGGAGATGCTTTCGAATAATTTAAATAACTAAGGAAAAAGAAAAATATCTATGCTCTTGATTTTTCCAACACACGGAATTATGTATTTGGGGATGAAATAATCATCCCCTATTTATAGAGGGAGATGGCCAAAAATATGTGGTATATGGGCCTTGGAGAAAATCTTTTCTTAGACTCTAAGAAATCTTGAATATATCTCATATATTTTTTTCTCCATAATAAAATATTCCACAAAAATCTCACCCTCCTAAATAAACTTAAATTTTTCGAAAATAACAAGTAGAAATCCCAAGATTTGGATCTTCTTGAATATATGAGATATTCTTGTATTCCTAGAATACATATCTTCCATAATATCTTTCTAAGAAAATCAACAAAATCTTCTCTCTCCTTGATCTCTAATTTTCGAAAAAAACAAGAAAAATCAGCATTATTATTTTTTTTTATTTTAATCACCTTATCATTATTGGGCTACTTAATGGGCTACTTGAGGGGCCTTTAAGGAGAATTAAGATTGGACCTCCTAATGGACTTCTGAATTTCAATATTGAGCCCCAATATAATTCAATCCATTAATATTAATTATTACCACTAATAAATTAATATTGCACTATCCATCTTAATCTATATTACGATAATATGGGCTCCCGGTTATTATTTCCCGCGTTTAAGATTATCAAGTCCATTAATTAATTAAGCTTCTGAATAGCTCTAAATTAATTAATATATTTCACCTTGGAGTAAAGACATCTCAACATTATTATCCGTACCGAAGAAACTGATTCTTCACTTGCAAGATTTGGTACGATAAAACTTCTGAGCCCACCAAGGGGACTAATCACACGAGCCGTACTCACACGCGTTTCTCCGTATTAAATCTTAGCAATCGTCGTATGATTAATATTACTGCCCAAGACACAAAGTTCGAAGTCACAATGATTCTCACCCAACATGAATCAAAGCAGTAACCATTAAGCACACACGGTCCTATTTAAGTGATGGAGATTAAGAAATCAACAACCACTGAGGTCTAATTCTTCACATTTCAGAACAGAAGAATTTATCCTCGCTGTAGGTCCTCTTCAACACATACTAAATGTGCTAGTGCAATCTCTTAGTCGAGACAGACTAATTTGAGTCTTACACATCGACCTTTCACGGCGGATTGTTCAATTCCACCTAGGTCGTGAAAATGTACGTTTAGTTACAAGGAGACTGTTAATGTTGTCTTCCGTGATCGGGTATCACCACATTAACTAAATGTAACTAGTACCATTATGAATTGTTTGCAATAAATATTCAACATTCAATCATATCTAAAGTATATGCGATAAAAGAATTATTCTCATAAAACAAGTGTTTGATACACGAGTTATACAAAGTAAAAGCATACTTTCACGTATAACTCCAACAAGGGTTCACTCCCAATGTCTCTGCTCTACTAAATCGCTGAAGAATGAAACAAAAATCCATGAAATTTTAGGTACTACTCCACCTGATATTTTCCCATTTTCCCCCTCTTGCTGTTAACGTTGAGTTTTGCAATTGATCATTTAAAATATTTCTAACTGGATCAGGCTAATTTGACATGCCTTAGATTTGATTTTTTTTATTCATAAATTATGTTGCAGAATGGAAGATTTTTAATTGAGTTTTTGCCTTCTAATTTGATATTTTCTTGTGAAATCTCAGTACATATTAGGTGCCCAAGATTGAGCAAGTTATCAGAGGTCATACGATATGTATTAGTTTATCATATCAAACAATAAATCATGATCATAGTCTTGAATTCAAAGAAGTCTTTATATTATACGGTTTCCCCTACAAAATGCACTCTTCAATTTTTTTGCTAGCCTTTTGATGGGATTGTTTTAGGGGACACGTATAATGACATACCTTTGATTCGTTGCATACTGAGTGTTTTCCAAGATTTATTCAATCCTCAGTGTTATTACCTCGAAAGGAAGATAATTTAAGAAGCCATCTAAACGGGCCATTTTCTTGCTTATTGAATTGAGTTGCTTTTATTTTAGTTGAATGTCCATGGCCTGTCTTGTTTGCATTTCAGTTTTTCTTAAATATTTGAAGTCACGACAAAAAGAAATTGTAGTTTTACTTGTGGTAGTTGAACAGTATAGTGAAACTTATTTACATATGTTGTTTGGAGTTTATGCTGATTGAAATTCCTTCATTAAAAGTTCAAACAAAATTAGAGGTAAATAATTGTTGAACTTTATACTTCTATTGATTCAACCCTGCAATATTTTTGTTATAAAGTATAGTTCTTTGTAAGGGTTGTATTTTGTATTAAAGGTATCGTGCTTTCTCCTTACATTTATAATAATCTATAACTTGGCTTGCTACAATGTATGTTTTACCACTTCTCTTGATAGGCATACTCGGACACCCTAGCAAGCAGGAGGACTTAATATGTCGAAGTCTTATGATTTGAAGGTCTACATATGATACTCAGTCATTAAGCAAGAGATTATCAATTCTGTATAATTTATTGGCTTGTATTTGCATAGTCTGTTTCATTTATTTACCATTACATGTTTTTCATTTGTTTATAAATGTAATTTTTGTGATGCACTGCCTTAGAAGAAACCACAATATAGTATTTAACATTATGGGGGAGATGGATGCGAGTTCTGACGTAATTTTGAAATGTGTGCTGAAAGCCAGTAAGAGGTTTTTACTTCATTCTTTCAAGTTATTTTCACATTTTCTAAATTAAGAAGAATGCATTAGAACATACGATATCTTCCTTTTATAGGTATCGTATACCGATGTAAATGTTAAATCACTTCATTTTTTACTTTTCATCCCCTTCTGACTCTAGGCTCAGACCAAAATTTGAATGTATAATAATGCAATCATTGGTATGATCAACTATGATTCTGGCAATAATTATATTTTATTTGTTTATAAGTATGAACAATTTTTACAAGAAAGAAAGCTTCTAGAGGTATGACGATATAAATATTAGTTTGCTTTTCGAGTTTTGATCACTATACTAATGATTTTTTGGTCGGCCTTGGTGCTTTCTTTGCAAATGCTTTGTTATAATTAGCTTGATATATTATTATCAATGTATAGTTATTAGTTTCTCTCATCCATCTTTTATTTGTAATTACTACTTCACAGGGTTTCAGTTATATATTGTTTTCAAAGTCAAATATGCAGCACTGAAAGTGTTCTAATAAAAGCTTACACAATTCAGTTCAAACCTTTCTTCACGTGATAAGGTTAGGACCACGAGGAGTAAAATTTGTGACACTGATCATTTAATATTGGAATTTTTTCCCTTCCCCATATTATACTTTAAATGATAAAGAATTGTCTTTGTGTTTTGGATGCATTTCCTCGAATTCCAAAAATTTGAGACTGCATAGTTTTAAAAAGGGGTAGTGACATAGAAGCCCAAATGGGAAGGTCTAATTGCATTAAAGCCCACTACTTTCCCTACATTACAAGAAACCACAAATTGTGGGGCCCACAGCAAAAAAAATCAGTAAATCCCTCTGTTTTTTGTCAGACTGTTGCAAGTTGTGTCTTTTTTTTTTAATTTTTGACACATTTTCAAATTTTCTTTTTTATTTTTCCCTTTATTTTTAATTTCGAATTTCAAATATTGGGATCATTTCAGATTTCTTTTTTTTATTTCAGATTTGATTTTTTATTTCGAATTTCAAATTTATTTTTTTATTTCAGATTTCTTTTTCAAATTTTAGCAGAAAACATTTTTTAGTATGAACTAACACTAATAAAAATAAAAAATAAATGCACCAACCACAATTTTATTACCAACAATTTGAAAACTACATATTTAAAAACTAAAATTACATCCACTGTATCTTCTATACTTCTAATCATCCACAATTTTTGCATAAATGTAGAAAAACATATTTGCATATATAGTTGCAGAAATGCAAAATTTATTTGAATATATGGTTGCGAAAATGCCCAATTTATTTGAATATATGGTTGCATATATTCAAAATTTATTTGAATATATGGTTGCATATATTCAAAAATTATATTCAAAAAATATTTGAATATATGGTTGCATATATTCAAAATTTATTTGAATATATAAGCCATCTTTGCTCCAGTATGCCATCTTCTCTTCTCTTTGCTCCACCAGTTGAAAATCTCCCCAACATGAAAACAATAACAGTTGAACATTATTATCAACAAATTTGGTCAAAACAATCCAAAAAACTAATAGGCCAAATCATAAAAAACAATCCAAAAATAATTTTCCTCCATATGTCTTCTTCGCCCTCTTCTCTTCTCTCCAACTCATAATTTTGCAGAACACAACAAATTATTTGCAAAAATACAACAAATTATTGCAGAATGCAACAAATTATTTGCATAAAATGCAAAAATAATTTTCCTCGATATGTCTTCTTCTCTGCCCTCTTCTCTTCTCTTCTCTCCAACTCTCCTGCTTTCTCTCTTATTTATTCTTAACAATATTTTGCCAAGATATGAGTCCTTTTCAAATATATTGATATCTACTACTCAAAGTACTCGAAAAACAAGAACCCAAAAGCTAAATTTGAAAAAACAAGAACTCCAAAAGCAAAAAAGCACATATTATTAATTTCCGATAATAAATCATAACAAACACCAAAAAATCCCCAAAACATAAGAAAAAATTATGTGAATTAATTATCGGCGAATAAAGGGAGATGAAAAAAGAGGGACGAACCTAGGGGGCACAGATCGATGCCTCTATTCATAGATCTGGGGCGGCGGCGGTATCATGGTGGTGCAGATCGACGGCGTCGCTGGTGCGGGTGGGTGCGGTGCGGTGCGGTGCAGATCGACGGCCATGGCGTGCGGGGGAGTTCGCCGCGGTGACGTGGTGGGCGGTGGTACCGTACAGCCACCGCCACTCGCGCAGATCGTGGCTTGGAGGTGCAGATCGGCGTGGGGAGCGGCGTGAGGAGCCGATCGGCCATGGCGTGCGGGGGAGTTCGCCGCCCTCGATCTCGCCTTTTTCTCTGTCGCCGCCCTCTATCTGGCGATGCGGTGGCGATTTGTGGTGGTGGGGGGAGAAAGAGAGAGAAAACGGTGGTGGTGGGAAGAGAGAGAAAGGATAGAGAGAGAGAGAGTGAAGACAAATGAGGGATAATTATGTGGGGAAAAATAATTTAATGGCCGAGAGAAGGGGGGAGTAGAGAGAAAAGAGAGAGAGAGAGAGAGAGAGAGAGAGAGAGAGAGAAGGGTTTGTGTGTGTGGGGTCCATATATTTTGGGGTTTTTTTTGAAATAAATTGTGTCTTTATGAAATGTATGGAAAGTGGTGTGGTTTTATGCAATTAAGAGTCAAATATTGTGGCTCAAGGCAATTATCTCTTTTAAAAATGTTTGGAACATGATCCTTAATCCCTTCTAATTATTAGTGTTGATTGTTTACATTTTGCTTGCAATTATTAGGCTCATGTACTTCTCATAAGTCCGTGTTTTTTGGTGTTATGCATGCTTAAAAGTTACTCCCTCTGTCCTGGTATTATGTTCCCCTTTTGCTATTTTGGTCCGTCCCACTATAAACTTCACATACCTTATTTGGAAATCAAATAATATTATTATATTCATCTACTTTATTCACATCCACTCATTTAACACATTTCACTTTATTCTCCTTTCTCTCCATCACATCACTTGTACTATATCTGTATTTTAACATTCATCTTAAAATGTTGTGCCCAAAAGTGAGGGGAACGTAATAGCGGGACGGAGGGAGTAGAAGTTTGCATGTAATTTTACTGGCAAATGAAAACATTTGTATATAGTAACTTTTCATCGGCATGGTGAGAGGAACAAACATGAGATCATTCTCCATTCACAATACGTTGGACCTTCGGGTGAATATCCTCGTAAGAGACCATCGGAAGCGTATACTTGAACGTGACAGTCACCTAAACAACAAGAGTCGTTAGGATTTGGTGTCGAATGGGAGCTAACGCTGAGAGAACCTTTCATTCCATCTAAAGCTTTGACAGTGGTACGTTTCCAAATGCTGAATTTTATTTATACGGTTCTTTCTTTTTAAGTAATGTGTGCTTGAATTGTGCGTCAATTGTCAATTAAATTTGATGATTCGGTGGGGTTAGATCTAGATTCGAGCAATAATTTACGTGGATTGGGGAATTGAATGCGATATGAGAAAATTGAAGGATTTTGAGATTTTCGATCTGGTGGTGGAATTATTTTCTTAAATTGAATTGATGCAGAACTGTGTTATTAATTTGGACTGTAGATGGCGATGAGACTGGTAATTTGATTTGTTAAATAGTGTATATGTTAACTAAAGGTTGAAATTGGGCTTCAAATTTTTGTTCTCAGTTTATTCTCAAAATGTGATCATCATCATTAGTAGTTGAGGTAGTTGAATTAAACAAATGACCAAATCCTTCTCTAAATTTAGAGCGATTTTTTATCCATTTGTTTCATTTTGCTTTACATTATACGGCAAGTTAGAGAGGAATATAAGCTTCAGTTGAATTTCTGCTAATGAAACGATTCATAGTTGAATTTCTTTGTCAATGTGATTTTCGTTATTAGAGTTACAGGACAAAGAGATTTCCTTTCAAGCTTCAACACTATTGTTACTCATTTCATTATCTCCATTCCATAGCAATGGAGGCTGTCACCATAACAACTATAAATCAATCTCAATTTTGCATAAAAATGAGGCCTCTTTCTGGTAAATTCATCGTCAGCTCTGTTTCAGCTCTTTGATTTTTTCTACCTGTGGCGGTAAAACTCCGGCGTCTGCTCAATTTGTTGTCGGTAGAAGCCCCATGTCTAGGGCTTCAGATACTGTTGAGGAGAACTAAAACAACTGTAATTAGAATTGGCATTCGGGGAAGGTAATGTTTCTTTTTTAGTCTGGATTTTGACTTTTGGAGTTTGAAAATGCTTAGTAATTATGTACCAGTTGAAGGATACTTCTTGAGCTTGAATTTATCGCTTTCTTGAGAAGGTTTCAATGTGGCGAAAACGTTTTATTTTGGAGTATTTGACTTTTGTTTCCTAAACTTTGTAGTTGTCTTTTTCGGTATGAATTTGAATTATTCCCATTAAATGCATATTGAGTCTTGGATGCATTCAACTTTTCTGGGGGTAATGAACAACCATACATGTTTAATATCATTTGGATGCATTAAATCACATAATATCATTGAAATAATAAATGTACATGTTTAATGGTAGTCTTGATAACATTATGTATCATGCAATTTATAAATCAATTTACTAAATGTATTATGCAATTTATAGAACGAGCAAAATAGTGTTATCATTATGTTTTCTTCCTTATTTTTGTATTTTTGTATTTATGCTTTTTGATTTATTTTTTTCCTTTTTCAAAATAGATTTCGTTGTTGGATTCCTTGAAAATTCATCAGATGATCTTTCTCTGTTCTCATTATACGAGAAGTTATGTTATTCTTAATCACATGTATTTTTTGTTAGTTAAGTATCTACAATTTTTTTACCACCATTTTTCTACCAAACGTGCAACGCACGTGGTACACAACTAGTAATGTTTAAAAATGTATTAAATATTTAAATAATCAAATTAAATGAAATTAAAAAATCCTTAAAATTTTGAAAAACAAAAGAAAATAAATCAACTAAATCTTCAAAATAATTTAATTAAAACAAATCCAATTTTTTTTTTAAAAATAAACTAAAAAATAATTAAAAAATCAATTAAATCTTAAAAAATTAAATAAATTAAGAAAATTATTTAAAAAATCTTAAAAATTCAATTGAAGCTAAATAAAAATAAATTTTAATTAATTATTTAGTTTAATAATTTACGACAGTTTAATTAACATTTATAAAATATTTTTCTGATTTTAGTCATCTTTAGCCTTTTCCCTTTTGAATATTTTTTATTTTTTATTCTTTTTTAAATTTAATTTGTTTAGATTTAGATATTTTTCTTATATTTATGTAGTTATTTTATTTTTCAAATTTTCATTTTAACTGATTATTTATTTAATTATTTTTTTAGATTTTTTTATTTTTTTATTTTTGTCAAATTTTATTTAGGTTTAAATGATTTAAAAAAAATTAACTAGACTTTTTTTTAAATTATTTTATTTTCTGAATTATTTAAAATAATTGTCAAATTTACTTTTAATATTTTATGTAAATATATTATACAATTTAATTGATTATTAAAATTATCTTTATTTTTTGATATTTTTTGATATTTTTTTTTTGATAAATACTTATTTTGAGGAGTTAGTTAATTATTTATAAAAAAAATCAAAATATATTTAATTTTAAATAATTTTTTTTTTATTTTGATTAAAACCAAAGAATATGAAAAAAATAAAGATAAAAGAAGATTTTAATGTGAATATGGAATTGTGAGAATTTTTAGTAAGTTATGTAGATTTAATGGAATTGTGGTAATATTAATGGAGGAGGGATATTATAGGAATGAAATGGGGTATGTTTAGTAATATATGTTGATTTTTAAATTTTAATGGGGTATGTTTAGTAGGTGGAGTAGATTTAGAGGATTTTGGGGTTTGAACAGTGGTACTCTTTTAAATATTATGAGGTAAATAAACAAAAGGGTGCTTAGCCTACTGGGTTCTTCACAAGTGAATCTTGATGAACTAACTTTTAACTATTAACAACTAACATTTATCGATAAAAAATGTGAGGAATTGAATGATAATACTCCAAATGATTGTATTGTTTGCTCGATAATGATTTTAATTACCATTGATTGTGTTCGGTTTTTTTAAAAAACTGAAATGAAATTATACTTTTTTTTTTTAGGATAGAATATTACATTGTTAATTTTTTATTTTTTTTACCTAAATAGAAAAATATTAATTAATCTGTGCGTTTGGTAGTGGAATGAAACTTATAGCATTCAAAAATTTAAGAAAAGGAGGATTCCTTAGATTTAAAATATCAAAGTGTAAAATTGAAAATGATACTCATGCACCAAACATCAATTTCTCATTCTCCCCGGATAAGCAATGCTCCCTATATCTCCAGATAATTTTTACAATTTTTTTCAATACATTCCAAAATAATTTTTATACTCTTAAAATAAAAAAATTAGTATAGTTTTTATCCTCACAATATTCATAAACTTATACAAAATGTCATTACTTTCAAGCTCATACATACGCACAGTCCAACAAATATTTGTATGTTATATATAAAGGTTTGCAAAATTACCCCTCAAAACCTCAATCATTATTCTCATTTTTTAAAGTGAACTCGTATTTCTATTAAAACTTTTATAATGGATGTTTGATTTGGGATTTTGATAAATTGAAATTTAAGTAGAGTAAGATTTCACTTTATATGTATAAGAGTGTATGATGTTGTATTATTTATTATATTATACTCTCCCCGTTCCCGAGTGAGGTGTACGAGTGGCTACGAGAAAAAAAAGCGTGAGTCAACCGAGCCGAGGATAAGGAGGAAGGATTCAAGAGTACTTGGAGCGGTCTTATACCACGTAAAGTTTCTATCCACACATGGAGAACTTTATGGAGGAGACTACCAACAAGAAAATAGTTACGGAAGAAAGGGGTGTTAAACCAAAATAACAGCATTTCTTGTGTTTTATGCGACGAAAGTACGGAATCGGTGAAGCACGTTTTCTTTGAGTGTCAAAAATCATACGAGGTATGGATGGAGGTGGTGAGATGGTTGGGAATAGTGTCAGTTTTCCCTTCAAATCCATTGTTAAGTCTATTACATTTTAGTAAGCTTCTTAATGGAAAGAGAGGGAAAAAAGTGGTCACTTGTATTTGGGAGTGCGTTATTTGGTTGCTATGGAAGGGGAGGAACAACAAGATGTTTAATAATCAGGAATTCTCGAGGAAAAAAGTGGTAGAAGAAATGAAGATTAGAACTTGGAGCTGGATCGTGTGCAAGGAGAAAAAATTCCATGATTTAAACTTTCAAGAGTGTCTTAAATATTCTAGATTAGCTTTTTAGGAGTGTAGTAGTCTTATGCTTTGAGTTCATCAAAATTTATGTAATAGGTATCTCTCATGCCTGTGTACAATGCAATTTTGATGAATCAATGAAATTTTACTGATAAAATAAAAATAAAAATACTTTCTCCGTTCCCATCTCAATTGTCATTTTCTTTTGGCACGGGGTCTAATGTTGTAATTGTATATTATTTTTAGTGATAAAATTGTTTTTTGAATTTTTAGGGGTATTGTGATAAATAAAAGAGAATAAAATTATTTTTTGTGACATTTTGGTAAATAATTTTTTTATTTATAGAATGGGGCAGTCAAGATAGAAACAAACCTTTAAAGGCAAGAGTGCAATCAAATTGAGGACGGAGATAGTAGTTAATTGTAATGGTAATGGTAATGATTGGATGGTTATGTAATAATTATGATTATGTAATAATAAATTGAGTGTGTGTAATTGAAAGTCGTAAAATGGGAGAAAAAGTATGAAAAGTGACAAAAAAAATATTAAAAATGAAAAAAAAAAAGTTTTAAATTTACATATCATTGAAGAGGATGTGATGAATAATAAATCTTATAATAATATATTCTCAAACCTCTCCAAGATGATGTGTCAACACCACCTTATTCTTAGGGTGATGTGGCATGTCTCAAATCTCTCTATTTTGAAATAATGTGCTCTCATTAAAAGTTGGCCAAACTTTTAATCTCGACCCTTCGTTATATATCATTAAATCTAAACCATTAATTTATATCTGCATAATTAATGCAAATAGATATTTTTTTCATTTTCTTATTTAGTTATTTTTAGAATTTATTATAAATCATATTTTTTTCCAAATTAAATATGATCTACTTATTGAATGAATCTAAATTTATCATTTCTAAGTTTGAGTTATTATATATAGTATAATATAATATTCAATTATTTTTTCCAAAAATAAAAGGTATATAGTTATATATTCCAAAGAATATTCTTATGTAATATATTCTTATTATGGACAAGATATAATATTGCATTTTTTTTATAAATAAGAGCATATTGTATTTCATTTTTTCACATCAAAGTTTCATTTGTTCCACTCTTTTGCTGAGATTTCTCCCATCAATTGTTGGTTAGTTATATATCTATTGTTATTAATATATTTATTTTATAATTAAATTAATCATTTTAAGTGCTCACAATTTGATTAGATTTAAATATCAATATCAATATGAATGTAATAATGATTGTTGATTTATACTCTACATCGTCCAGTTTAAATATTCTTCATGTGCACAAATAATAAATTTAACTATACTATGTATTTTTATCTGAATAATTATGATGGTTTAACTGTTGTAATTTAAATCTCATTTTAGATTTCAAGAGTATGACACCTCAATTTTCTCTGATTTCTAATATCAAGACTGAGAGCCAGAAATTGACCATTAAAGTTAGGATTGAAAAAGTTGGACAATATTTTTTAATGATTTTAATAGAGACAAGTTCTACTTGGAACTCATTTTGATCGATGAACGGGTATTTGTAACTTTAAAGTTTATTTCAAATTTTGTATTGTTTCTTATATAAATTAATTTCTTACCGTATACTCCCAATAATTAATAATGTTGATTAATTTATAAATTATTCAATATTGAAATGGAAATTGATTATTATTAAATTATTAGTCTAAGTAATGTTATTCCATAATTGTTATTAATTTATGTAAATTTTAATGTTTTTTTAATTATTTAGTTTGTAGGATATACCTATAGAGTTTAGTGAAGGGCACAGGCCACAGCTAAACAAGCCACATAATTTATTGTATATACCTCAAAAAATTTTAAACAAAAATACTCTTATATTAAATATTTACAGAAAATAAATATAATATATTTTTTCAATACGCGAAATTCGCGTGGGTACACTCTAGTGGTATTATAGAGTTTATAGAGTAAAATTTTCAAAACCCAAATCAAACATTCCTACGGCACTATTCAAATAGTATAAATTATGTCACCTTGTAATAACAAAAGTGAAAGGAAAATAAGTTGGTGAGAGGTTTTCATAATAAGGGAAAACACTAGGGGCTTAAAAGAAAACATGAGTTACAGACATGTCACAATCATTTAGGAGACCACGCGGAGAAATCCACTTTTACAATTTTGACCCTCCAAACTCCAAAGCCAATCTGAACTCGAAGGGACCGGTTCAAATTGACCCCACACATTATTTTCAGTTAGAAAAGCCTCCCACGCCGGTCCAACCGGGTGCTTTTTAAAAGTTGACTCATAATTCTGGTGATTAACATCTTTGACAATAAATTCTCACTAATCAACTATATATATTACCATAAATAAATATTTAGAGGTATTTTCTTTATTTTGGTGGGTGGGTCCTATATTTGTAATGATTGAACAAGTTTTTCATTACTAAGACAGATTAATTTCCTAATTTAGTATTATAATTGAGGTTTTGTAAGTAAAATAGATTTGCACAGTTCTTGCAATGAAACTCTCTTGCACGATAAAATGAGATATAAGTTGAGCAGATGAGTTTTACACTTTAAAAGAGATGAGTTAATTTATGCCACATTTTTTGTGAAGATAATTTATCCTATATTATATCCTCAGACTTAGGATAACATGAAAGGATTTGTAACTCGTGCATTTTCGTCAAATTGATAGGATGTGCAAGTTTATGAGGTTATGTGAACTTGGACAAACTTTATCTTATGATTTAAAAATTTCGATAAATATGGTAAATATAATTTGTGGATAGAGTGTTTATTTCTTCTTTTTTGACATTAGGATAGAGTTTTGTTGAGATTATCAAATTAATGCTTTATCAATAGTGGTAAGTTCAAAATTATAAGAGATGATTTACCATGTGGAAAAAGAAAGAATGATAGAGGTTTAGTTAGTAAAAGTGACTTTCGGATTATCAGAGAATTTTTAGATTAAGCAAAGTATTATATGAAAATGGTTTATGATAAGTTTATCATGAAACAATTTTAAAGTATCATTAATCACATCGAGAGTATCATTAATCTTATTAGGAGTATCATTAGCCTGGGTTCAAGAAAAGTGTTTTAAATTTTCTTAAACTCGGACTAATGATACTCCTACAGGTTTAATGATACTTCTGATGAGATTAATGATACTTTAAAATTATTTCATATTAAGCTTATTATGAAGCATTTTCATATAAAACCTAATGTTAGATTAAAATAGGGGGAAATGAAAAAAAAAAAACAGATATTAAAAACAAGAATACTCTAAGGGGTATATTTCACATGAGATATTTCACTTCTTATAAACTGGATTATATTTCACAAGAGATAAGCAGAATTTATCAAATAAAAAAAAGTAATTATTAACGGGGAGATGAGAAAATAGATAATTGGATAAAATAAATTAAATTTGGATCACAAATATGCTTCCTCACATAACAAAGTATAGAGTGAAACTGGTTTATACATGAATCACTGTTCACTGAAGGATATTAGTTGTTTTCATTGAAGGGTACTAATTGTATTTACTGAAGAGTATTACTGAACAACTAAGACTCTTTAGTGTAAATCAGTAATACTCTTCAGTAAATACAATTAGTACTCTTCAATGATGATTCATGTATAAACCAGTTTCACTCTATACATACTCTTCTCACATAATAATATATTTGATTTTGATGTATATTTAAATGTTAGGTTCTTTTAAAATCCGATTTTAATACATATTATTTGTATTTATATTAGATCGCACAAGTAATTTATTTATGTCTTGAAACTAACATTAAATTCCTTATCAATTATCATTACGCATATCATTATTATCATAAATTTGTTCATAACTACAGTAGTGTTTGTATGAATATGTGGGTGGCCATGATAAATTTGTTGTAATTTATTATTATGTCATTATTATTTATGTCGATAAGGATATTTTAGGGATATCATAAGATATATATATATATATATATATATATATATCATGATTTCCTTATAATAAAGTGGCATAAAGCATAACATTCCTACTTTAGACAAGTATAGTGTTTTCTTTAGAAAAGAAGGCTATTTTGCTTGTATTAATTATACACCTTTTCAAGAATTTTAGCCCACATTTTTTTTGTTTGGGGTCTCCACTCTAGTTGCGTGCTATAACTTTGTGCATACTAGTATTGACCGAGGAGTCAATTTGTAACTCAATATTAAGCAATTAATAGCATGACAAATATATTCGACAATGTTACTGTATAGTCAACCAAGTCATACAATACCAAGTCAATTCACCCTCGACTTGGTTACCTTCATTTTAAGAAATATTTTTCCACTTTGGAGTGTCGCAGCCGGTGTAGAAGATGTCATTTGGATTTTCTTAAAAAAAAAAAAAAAAAAAGTAGTTCTATGGTGCATCTAAGCACATAGTATATATTTGAATTTTAAACTCAATTGTCAATTCAATTTTTATCATTTAGAAAATTGGTCAAATAAAAATTTGTGGATCCTTACGGCGAGAAAGCAACAACCGCATATGGAGGGGAGGTGAATGCAGAGGAGACGTCGGGTGAAGCGACAGCGGTACGGCAGAAAGAGGCGGGCTCCATGACGGACGAGCAAATGTTGGAAAAGTCCGAGCTTTTCCAGAGGGTGAGCCAGGGTGCTCTACGTAACTCCTGACTCGTTGCGAATTGGGTCCTCCCGTTGATGGAGTGACTATTGGCCCCGTATCAAAATATGACGTGGACACAACACACGTTTAATGAGAGGGTTGGGGAGGTTCAGAGGGTGGGGAAATGAGGCGTTTATGCGGTTGAAAGCGCGGTGAACGTGTCTGCAGAAGAGGATAGAGATGAAGCTTCAGGATTTGCCTGTGGTGCTTGGGGCCTACTGTGTGTTGCATAGATAACATATGTGAGATGAGGTGTATTGTTAATTATTTAATTTACCATTTGTACCCTCCCTCATAATTAAATGTTCACTCAAATACATCATTAATTTCTCTTAACAACAGAAAACACACTGTCTTTGCAAAATTCTTTTCTCAGAGAATAAAACATTCGATTCACCAAGCATCCCTCCACTGCGCCACCCCATAACACCCCTCATCAAAAAAAAAAAAAGATGCAATGTTTACCACGAAATTGAACGCTGCAACACTTATGTCGAATCAAATTCAGAAAAAGAAAAAAAAACTCTTTGACGTTACTTTACGGTACTTGCTCAACATGAAATCAAACACTGCACTCTCCATTAGTAAAGATCCATTATTTTTGGGTTTAATCTTCTTCTTCTTCTTCTCCTTCTTCTTCTTGCCAAAAAATGAGGCGATTTTTTATTTATTTGATGAAAAACTATGGTGTTTTTCGAACAATGCGGTGTTCGATTATATTTTGTTGCAAAGTATGGTTATTTTCAATATTTTTTGTCCAAAACTTCGATAATTTTGGATCGAAAACTGAAATGGAATTAACACAAGAAAAAAAATACCTGCAGGCGAGTTGGCTGGTGGTGTCCGGCGGCGGCGGCGGCGGTGACAGGCTGGAGACGGCACTGCTCATTATAATTAGGGTTAGGATTTGAGTTTTATAAGTTTTAAATAATTAATAGGGATACTATAGGAATTTCATAAGTAAAATAAAAGTTTAGAGGTGTATATGTTAATGTTAATGTTGGAGGGGTATATATCCAAGCCCTTTTTATTTTTTCATATCAATCCCTACAAATTTGTACATGCGATACCAATTAAGTAAAAATAGGCCCAATCGAAGTGGGCCTAAAAGTCAAAATTTTGGATCTAAACTATTGGGAAACCCGTATTATTTCATCAAGGTTGATGTATATCATTTGGAGATGCAAATTAATTGAATTTCGATTTTTTTTTTATTTGACAAAGAAAAGGATTATGTCTATTTATATTGCAAGTCAGAAATTCACAATTCACAAGACATTTGTGATTATAATAACTGGAGTAAGTCTCTTATAGAAATTTGCATCGTATAAATCATTTTAAATTAGGTAATTAAATAAAATTATTGAACAACCAGTTTCTAGTCGGATCCAAATAAACTAAAGATTGAGTTGAGTGCCGATTAATTTGTACAGGTTTTAAATTTGTACAAAATTGTATAAAAATGTGTGTAGTGATAGTTGTCGAGAGACACATAAATATATGAGTATGTATAGAGTGGAATTTATCCATTTATGAAAATGGATTACACATAGTACGGCTTGAAGTGTGTTATTATCTAAAAACATATTTTTTGATACTACATGTATGTAGTTTAATTGTTAGGTGCTTGATTTACTACCTTTTTCCCCCTTATAGACAACACTTTATTAATTGACTGTTTAAATGTAGAAATAAATTTAATTAAAAAAAATATTGTATACTTTTCGGGGAGAAAAAAGATATATTTGTTTCATATAAGTGATATCATTTAAGTATTACAACTAATACATTTGAGTAATATATGACATATTCTTTAATATCATAACTAATACCCTTTGTAACATATTTCACACCCTTCAATTATCACGACCAATAACCTTTTATTATAGATCATAACCTTCAGTTGACTAACACTATTCAATTATTTCGACTACACATTTAGTAATGTATGTTATTCCCTTCAGTAATCACAGCTAAATATTCACTAGTAATATGATCATACCATTCAGTTATCACGACTAATACCCTTTAGTAATATAATTCATATTCTTTAGTTATCACGACTAATACCTTTTGTTTGTTGGTCATACCCTTCAGTTATCCCGATTAATACTTTTTAGTAATACAAGTCGTACACTTTAGTAATACTAGTGTTTGTAACACCTCAATGCTTGAGGTGTTAACCCAGAAATTTTGCAATTTAGTTTTATAAGTAATGGTGTTAATAAGAATGCCTCTGAGTAGAATTTAAAATAATAACAAGTGTTATAAGTAATGGTGTTACAAGAATGCATTAATATAGAACTTTAAATTAAAACATGAAACATTGAAAAAGTGTTAGTTGATACACAAACGGACAAAAGCTAAATACAAAGTGCAGTGGAGCTACAGTGTCAGTCATTAGTCTACATTTACATTCTACCAAAATGAGGTAAGCAAAAACACATACATTTACATTGTACCAAAATGAGGTAAGCAAAAACACATACATTTACATTCTACCAAAATGAGGCTCTGCTCATGCCTTGTTTGGTTAAAAGTACTTTCCAAAAGTACCATAAAAAAGAACAAAAAGTTGTACACATCTTGGCTGGCCTAGTTTTGCTTAGCATGTTTCAGAATTTTTTTAGCAGTGGAACCTTGGTGATCCTCACGAACTGTGGAAGTGCTGTGATGAGTCTCAGTCATTGATATATCCGACATTGGTCGTTTTTGCGTGTTTGAATGGGAGTTCTTCTCTTGACAGGTTTGCGGTGTGGAGGGTTGGACGAAACCTGGGAGACATGCGATGATTGTGTGGCGTGTGTATTTTCTCCCTCTTTGTTCCATGGTTGATTTTCTGATATGGAAGAAAAATAACATGTCTTTGAATTTGTCATTGAGGTCATCAAGATTCAGGGTGTTCTCCTATAATACACGAGGATATTGAAATGTTAAAATACATGAATTGTTATACAGTGAAGAAAAAGTGTTTTTGGTCTAATTTGCCTCTATTTCTGCTTTAATAATGTCCTCAGCTGACATTTGTAACAGCATCTGAGCCTCTCTGTGCTCTACAAAAACATCTAAACATCCAGTTCCATCATACAACTCGGCCTCAAAGCGTAACCTGCACATATATGAGAGGTGTATGTTAATGATTACTAAATGTATTAATATCATTTTTATTAGGGATTCTAGTTGCTGAGGTACAAGAATGATTTACATGGGTTTTGGGTTGGGAAAGTCCTTGTCACAGTAGTAACACTTGAACTCACTTTGGTAGTTTGCTCCACAAGTTCTAGAACAACTTGGACAACATAAGAAGTAGAATCGTTGTCCCGGCTTTATAACCCGCAATGTAGATTTGGTCCAGAAAGATTTAACCTGTGATTTGAAATGGTAATGTTAGTGCTAACTGAATCGAAGAGTAGATAAAAGTAAGAGTAGCACATGTATGGAATTATGACGTACCGTTTCAGGCAGACATGGGATTTGGCTGAGTTTTCGGATTTGTGAGTCGAATGGTCTGTCTATAGGTTGGTGTAGTTTCTCATACAATTTATGGGAGACAATGTTTTCTATATATTCTGTGTTGGCTTTTAACCTGAGAAGGTGCAAGTAAGAACAAGGTTTAAAAGCGGATCAACACAAATACAGTCAACCTAGTATTTTTAGTATCGTCATCAGAAAAAAGAGTTTTTGACTAAGAAGAAGCTTTTATTAAAAAAAATGTGATTCATTTAATGTAATAGTGTTGATTAAAAGTTTGGAAGATCACCTAGTCAAATATACTTAATAATACTTCTCATTTATAGTTACGTCTAAGATAAGACAGATTTACATTACCATAATTCGAGTTGCCTAGTCTGAGGTATTGGAGGATCAAACAGAATAGTGCTATTTGGCAATGTCACAATAGATATCCCTGCAATAAGAGATTACTTGTATCAGTAAAGACAAAATCGGAAGTTTAGAAATGAGGTAATGGGAAAAAGTCATAGATACAAAGCTGGCTAGGTACTAATTTTTATGTTAAAGTTGGTATTCTGACATTTTGTTTGGCATAAACAATTATTGGGAAATCATTAAAACACCAACATCATATAATCTATCACATGCCTTGATAACAAGCTAACATTAGTCTCCTCAAGATTCAAACAAAATTATTCAAATATCATGTTGGCACATCGAAAACTATCACTTAATAACAACATCGCTAATAAAGTAGAATGAAAATTGTAAGATTGTTTGATTTAAAAAAGTTAGCAACCTGGAGATAACAAACTATCAGCACACATAATTACCTCATCTATGCACATGCCATATTATGAGATTGACAGTAAGAGTGTGCCATGTAATGGGTTGGAGTTGAAAAAAAAATCTGACTTGGGTATTTGGAATTTTATTTTGGCTATATTAATTTTGTGCCCTTCTTATTTAAGCCTAGAGGCTGACCTAGATCTGGTACAATTTTCTTATTTCGCAAAAGAGAGAAAATAAGAAATACAATTAAATTACTAAGAGAGTGCAAATTAAATGAAAACTTAAATACCTAAAGATGTTATTCTTAGTTGATCCAAATGCTTTAACTAATGGATTTTATATGGTACTCATTCCAGCCACAAAAATTGGCAATGAAGCATTTTCTTTTACTATTAACATTTGACAGCAAATAATAGTTTTGTTAGTTACATAAAGAACGTGAATCTTAACATGATTTTTGGTACACCTAACCGAAGAAATTCGTATGTAATAATATCTTGTTCTTTATAAATCACATAAGAAAGACATGTTCTCTTTGAAAAAGAACCAAAGATCAGTGCATGTATAATAACTTTATAAGTGGAAGTTTAGAATAAATGGTGCCCACAAGCCGTCCAACATATAAATACACAGCAAACTTAAATCATAAGTAGACTAACATATGTAAATTATATAACATAGGTAACTCGTAATGATAATGTCTATTGATTTGCTTTGTCATACATACATATTGATATAATTGCTTGTGTAGACAGTTTATTCTCACCATGGTAGGTATTTACGGATAAGCGCAACCCCAATATTATGGGCATCTTGTGAATATTCTCAACCAAATGAAGTCCCTCACTTTGCATGAATTCTTCCCATAATGTAAAGATGCTAGGTCTAGCCCTACACGTATAAGAAAATCAGAATTTTACTTCTGAATAATTAAAATATTTTCAAGAGTAAAATGTAATAGAGCCTAGTATTTAAACTAATGGACTTACTCTTCTTTGACAACAACGAATTCTTGCACAGTTTTGTTAATTTTTTGGATGAAACGCGGGGGGAGGACATGTATAACACCACACAGCATATCTGGAAATAAACATTATTATGAACTGAAGTCAGATTCATAATGTCCATTGAAAAAAGGCCACACACATAACATATTTATTTACGAGCAGTTCTGTAAAATAACTTAGCTGATGTGTTTATCATTAGAATCAGCAAATTGAGGATACTCCACGAAAGGTGTTAGTTGGTAAACGTTGTCTAGGGGCAATTCCTCGTTCTTGCTAGTGGGCTTGATGTAGGTGCTTCTGCTCAGAACGATCTGGTATTTGAAGTTTCCTAAGATTGGTGTGTTTGCTGCCAATTCCTTGATTTTCCCATTCCCAATTAAATACGTTTTGTATAACTGAATGGCCTCATCCAGTCGGGCAACGTCTTGGTCATATATAATGCACTGTATTCTTTCATTCTGTTGAAATAATTAGAAAATTTAAGACATGGTAAGTAGCAGCAATCTTATTGAGTACGTTTAAATTGTTTACCTCTTTATCAACCAAAACAAGTCGTTATTGTTTCCCCCATGGCATATAGCGTATAGGAGTCTTTTCTGCAACAAGAGCCTTTGTAAACCAGTTTTGAATATCTGGTTTCAGCTTTGCGAGTGGTGTACAACGACTTTCCATTGACCTAAGAAGGAAAGAGTGTGGGGGTGGGGGTGGGGTGGGAAATAACCTATGTATTAACACTGAAGATATTGGTTTTAATATGTTAGGTTACTTGGTAGTGTTGAGCTGCAAAATAATATGTATCAAAATAAGACATAATGTTCTGTACAAAAACATTACATGAAATGAGAGAGAGTAGTCTGATAGCATTTAATGAGCTGAATGCACTTATAAATTTGCACAACTCTCTTTATATGGGGCAGCACAACCTGTAATTATTAAATTTATGTATGCTAGAACTAACGAATTTTGTAAAATAAGATCAAAGAACCTTTTGGTTTATAAATAGCGTGTGAACCATTAATCCCAACTTTTACTTAGGCAACAACATTAATCATTTATAATCACTCAATCAATCGTCAAAAGAAAGCAATATTGTAAAGTAATTATCATAGACAAATAATATTAGAGAACACAAACTATATATTAATGAAATATGTCAGAAAGGTGATAATACAAATTCATATTCAGTGAGTGGCAAAAAAATTATTGCTCCTGAATTCAATACGCAAGGTTCTAAAAAGTTCAGCACACATCATTAAAGAGGCACATGTAACGATGAGGAAAAAGATCCCCTGTCATGGTCTCTGGATAAGGAGCAACATAGATATAGTCAATGATAAAGCTGCAACACAACAAAGTACATAACAGATTGTTAGAGCTCTTAGAACATGTAAATGACAGCAGCATATAAACATACAAAAAAGCTGACTAATCAATAGGGGTAAGACTCTCAACCTATTACCGAAAATCTAAAAGAATAACTAACACTAAAAACAACAGGGCTTGCCTAAAACAAGATGAAAACAAACAACAAGACACATGCTTTCAATCAAGGTGTCCACATATTTCAATTGTACAATGCAAATCACTCCAAGTAAAAGACCATCTTACCGAATTACAAAAAGGATAGGCACATTATATATAAATTTATTGCTATTTAATGTGTATTTTTTGAATTTTTACAGAACATCTATAAACAAAATTAATATTTTTAATTTTGGATGAAGTCTAAGGTATATGAGTAGTTCTGATACAATAATTCAGAACTTACCCATCAAGTATTAATGCACACACCTACGAAGATATGTACAATTCATACATTGTTACTGAAGAATACATCAACTATTTCAATAATTTCTAACTCAAAACATATACGCTTGTATTCACATGCTATCTGGTTCATTTCTGACAATTAATGTAGAACTAAATGTGGAAGTGGTAAAATTGAAGAATGTGTATATGTTGGAAAGTATAATCATATGCACTTGATGCACTTACTCAATAGTTCAGGTTGTTTATACTGAAAAGTGTGAGCTAATTACATTGGAAAGTATACTGGAAATCGATAATACTTTTGAGTGAGTGTACTATGTACCAGGTGTAAATAGACTTACACAAAGGAAAAATATTAATTTGTTTGGTCAGTTTTAATTTGCTCAGCTTAATCAATTAAACCTATGTAATAAAAAGACCCGTATACAATTTGTAAAAAGAAAAATAAGCTCAAACTGATAATTAAATCAAATTGTTGACCTTAGTATTGTTAACATGAATTTGATTAGGAGGATATTGGACAATTAGAGCATGTGCTTTTGTGGTTAGTAGAATTTACAATATTTTATTATCATGTGAAATATATTTATTTTTAATAAAGGATCGAATAACAAAACTGTTTTAATTATAATAATATTGAAGATTGAAGTCACTTCTTCTTTTATTTGTTCCTTTATTTCATCTAGTTAGAAATAGTGCGATAATAAATTATGATATTTGACTGTACAATGATTCAGTAGAGGGTTAGTGTGATTCTAAATCAAAATCCAGAGCATAATTGCCTAATTAATTATTCACTTACATGCACATTAGACGCTACACATATAGGAATATATATATCCCAACTGGTCAAATCTCATATGCCCTTTTTCGTGTTCACAATCTCTAGAAAAAAAGAAGAAGAAAAAAAGCAGAGTAAAGAAATGCCAGAAATCGAAATCCATACATAAGTCACCTAAATTTTTTAAAGTAATAATAGAATTTCCAAATTTGTGTATCAATCTTTATTCCTTTTTTTTTCTTTCCTTTTCTAGAGTCACTATTTTTTCACAAACCAATTAATCTATGAGAAACCAAACATAAATATGATGTTCTTGTTTAACATTTTCAAAACACAATAAAATATTGTTGTGTACCTGGAAGTGAAAATCAAGAAACACCTAGGGCAAACTGACTGGCGGAGGTTCACCTAGGGAAAACTCACGACAGAGATGGGAAGGAAAACCTGGGAAACACGGAGAAAATAAAGAAAAATTAGATGATGCAAATAGAAAAGTAAAAATCAAAATCCGAAAAGAAGCGGGACGAACAAATAGGCAGAAATGGAGAAGACAAGGACTAAAGATTGAGAAAGAAAAGAAATGAGACGGAAAGAAGAAAAGAAGAAAAATATACCGTCTATGAAGCGACGCCATGTGTAGTCGGTTTACGCCACGTATTGTCCGTTTGCTCCCTGTGCTGGCCGGATTGTGTAGAAGAGAATTCCAGGAGTCGCTGAAAAGTAAAAGTGGAGATGACATAAAAAAAATTGGTACACGCGTCACCCTATTAAACTTCCTACACACATATTTGGGCCACCGGATGTAGGCTGGAAGTTGGCCCACCCTAAGTGTTTCAATATATTTAGTTAGTGAAAACACACATGCTTGGGCTACTGGAAGCGGGCCACAAACTGGCCAATTTAACGTAACTCCCCCTTTATAGAAGTAGTAGATATGTCGTACTCTTCAGTTATCAAGGCTAATACCTTTTTGTAATGTAGGTCATACACTTTAGTCATATATCACGACTAATACCCTTTAGTAATATCATACTCTTCAGTTATCACGACTAATACTCTTTTGTAATGTGGGTCATACTCTTCAGTTATCACGACTAATACCATTTTGTAATGTGGGTCATACCCTTCAGTTATCACGTCTAATACACTTTTGTAATGTGAGTTATACCCTTAAGTTATCACGACTAATATCCTTTCGTAATGTGAATCATACTCTTCACTTATCACGACTAATGCCTTTTATTGCTAAAAATAATATTTCATTTTCATGTCAAATTATTCACATTTCATACAATTAAAATTTGTGTGAAAATGGTTCATACACGAACCATTGACGGGTATTAGTTGTTTTCGCTGAAAAGTATTAGTCGTTTTCATTGAAGAGTATTAGTTATTTTCACTAAAGAGTATTCGTTGTTTAATGAAAAACAAACTAATACTCTTCAGTATAAACAACTCATACCCTTTAGTGAAAATAATTAATATTTTTTAGTGAAAACAACTAATACCCTTCAACAATTCATGTATAAACCAATTTCACCATATACATGCTCCTAAAAATTATGATTATGTATAACTAATAATTCTTTGAATCTACAAAATATATAAAAAATGTAGAATAAATATTAACGTATACAGTTAATTAGATCCAAGTAAATTTTAAAAATATTTGGTCCAAAATGTAAATGGGAAAGAAAAGAATGGTAAAAAAGAAGTTAAAAAGAAAAAAATAAAGGTAAAAGAAAAAAAAAAACATAAAAAAAAAACAGAAAGAACAAATTGGTTTATAAAAGGAAAAAATGAGGCTGGAACATGATTTGTCATGTGTATCATATCCGGGCCACGTAATTTGCATCACTTAATCAAGTATTTAACCAAGAAAACAAGTCCGTCCATTTTCATAACAACGACCCGCGAGATTGTCATATGGGTAAATAGATCCAATTTTATGTATGAATATATTTCACTCTATACTTTGCCTAAATATATTTATAGCAAAGTGTGACACATGAAATCGGGTAAGTCAAATATATTATTATTATTAACTTTTTGCTTAGAATTTTATATATTATCTTTGAATTTAATTGATCGTATTTGGTTAGCTTATTTTAAGAGTTTTTTATTTTTTTATTATTTACTTTTAAAAAAGTGTTTTATATTTATTGAGTTGGAGCTGCGGCTGAACTTTCAATTTTATCAAATATATTCTATAAATTGAGTTAGTCGAAATGTCAATGATTTGACACACGTTCTAGCTCTATTCTCATTTTTTTTAGTGTTTTTATAGTTTGATCGATCCTCCAAATTTTATGAAAGACTTTTTTATGTTGGTTTGTGCATCTTGTTTTTTTTTTATTTTTTAAAAAGAAATAAATTATGTGAAGTTTTATTTGATAATCTACATAAATAGGTGTTAAGTGTTGTAAATTTAGAAGATTTATTATTCCAAATCTAGAAGATTTGATGTGAACACTACTAATGGACCAATAACCCAATGGGCTTCATATCTTAGACTAGGGTTTTATTATTATAAATAGACTATTGTACTCATAATTGTATTTACTTATACACAAGAACATTAGTGAAACTCCTAGCTTGGCTCGCCCCCAGACGTAGTCATTCCCGACGAACTGGGTGAACAAAACTCGTCTTTTATTTTATGCACTTATTTACAACACGTTATCAGCACAAGACTCTGCCCGAGATTAAACGATACGCCCTATTATTAATTCTCTACAAATCATATGAATTAATCCCCGTACCGAATTATTTGATCCATGTGTTACATGATTTATATGCTCTAGAATTATTAATTTGATTTGTTCTTATAATTAATTGAATCAAATTGTGTTTCGAATTGGATTAATTTCAAATTGAGAATCAAACGAGCAATGACCGTCGGACGAAGACGAACGGCCGCCACCGCCCAGCGCGACGCCCACGGCCCAACGTCCGCCGCCGTCCAGCGCGATGCCCACGGCCCAACGTCCGTCGCCGCCCAGCGCGGCGCTCTCCGTGCGCCGCTACCCGTGCGCTGCCGATCATCCCTTCGCCGCCTCCGTGCGCGGCGTCGAGGAGGCGCAAGCCCTCCGCACGTGGCGCCATTCTCTCCCGAATTTTGTGAAATCCTAATCTAATTTCGGTTTTGTTTTAGGATAACACAAAATTCTAATTAATTTATTTTTAAAAAGCCTGGAAATATTTCATTAATATACATGAAATATTTAGCCTCATGAATATGCATGTTTATTAAGTCGTAAATTTTCCTTAAAATTATTTTCATGTGATTATCGTTCATATTAAATTATGTTGCATGTATCTATGATTTAATTATCTTACGTGCATTATTTTTTCTCGCACATAGTTTATTTCTTTATAGTCCGCATATTATGCCCGGGTAGGCGCCGCCCGGTACTTGACGGACCGTAATTTATATTGTGGATAGACGGCGTCCAATTCTTGTCTCTATGTGTTGTAGAATAATTAAATAAATCATTGTTTCTCCGTTGTCAATAAATTTTGTCACGCCCCTTACCATGTCACTTTATTAATTGTAATAAATTATGTCTGAAATCACTGTGAAAGAATTCGATGAGCTCGCTCTCAATGGTAGCAACTACCTGACATGGATGCTAGATGTCAAGATCCATCTAGCCTCGAATAGGTTGAGCGAAACCATTATCGAAGGTTCAAAATCCACTAACGCCCAGAAGGCGAAAGCGTTGATTTTCCTTAGGAACCATATGAATGAGGGTCTGAAATATGAATACCTCACTCAAAGGGACCCCGGAATATTGTGGAAGTCCCTGAAGGACTGTTTCCAACAACAAAGTGACATACTCCTCCCTTTGGCACAATACGAATGGTTGACCATCCGTTACCAAGACCTTAGGTCTATAACGGAGTACAACTCTGCTTTGCAGCGTATTGCAGTCAGCTTGATCTAGAACTCTGTATCAATATTTCATCCTAGCAACCCAGTACTCCAGCAGCAGTATAGGGCCAAACATGCGATTGGGCACAACTGTGGAAGGGGGTGAGTGAGTAAGAAGTTATGAACTAAAGGCCGAGGTCGTAGTTCATCCGGTGGTCAGAACCTGGAATTTCGCTCCACGAAAACCTAGCTCTCAAGGCATGATTGAGCAGTCTTGCTACAAATGCGGATGCAAAGGCCATTGGTCACGCACATGTAGTACTCCCAAACACTTGGTTGAGGCTTATCTAATAATCCAAAAGGACGACAAGGAGAAGGCTCCCATGATTGAACTTCAAGATGACAGCCTGCCTGAAGCAAAATTTGACCAAGACAACGATGATCTCTTGAGCCCGTAGCTCGAAATTTATGAGACAATGAGTGATTTGCACATTTGATTATTCTAGTACTTTGTTTTTTGAATAAGACAATTTTATATTTTTAGATCCTTTCTTTCGGATACTTCGTTTTATTTTATGGATAATACTATTATTTTAGCTTTGATGTGTTTACCTTAAATAGCTATCCATTACATTTATTTGGATATTGATGTTCTCAATTATGGCTTGTAAACATATCAACTATTAGGTTTGGACAATTTCCTCTTGCATGATGGACGCACATAGTGATTTATGTTTGGTAGATAGCGCCACCACACATACAATCCTAAAAGATATGAAGTATTTTCATAACTTGACAGAACGTAAGGGGAGTATAACTACAATAGCCAATGATAGTACGTTGATAGTGGGCTCCGGAAGAGCTTCCATTTTCCTCTCCATGCGTACCAAACTCATAATCGATAATGCTTTATTGTTTCCACAATCTAAGCGTATCCTACTCAGTTTTAGAGATATTAGAATAAACAGATATCACATTGAAACTGAAACTGAGAACAATAACGAATACCTTTTGATGACTATTACTCGAGGTAACCGTAAACAAGTTATAGAAAAACTTTCTTCCTTCTCCTCCGGATTGTACTATTCCTACATCCGACCGTTTAGTTCTCATCTAGCTATGAGTATGAAATTTCATGACCCGACTTCTTTTAAATTGTGGCATCAGCGGTTAGGTCATCCAGTACAAACTATGATACGTAGGATTCTATCTAATTCAACTGGTCATTATATTTCGATTAATAGATTCCCTCCTTTTGATGCCTTTATTTGTGATGCATGTTCTAAGGGTAAGTTGATAGTACGCCCGTCGCGCACTAAGGTTGGACTAGAGTCTCCAGTTTTCCTTGAGCGAATTCAAGGAGACATTTGCGGACCGATTCACCCAGCATCAGGACCATTTTGTTATTTCATGGTCCTTATTGATGCCTCCACTAGGTGGACATATGCCTGTTTGCTGTCCACCCGCAATCAAGCTTTTGCGAAGCTCATTGCGAAAACTATCGAGCTTAGAGCTCAGTTCTCGAATTATCCAATTAAGTCGATTCACATAGATAATGCTGCCGAATTCAGCTCAAAGGCCTTTATAGATTACTGTATGGCCCTGGGAATTAAAGTGGAGCATTCGGTCCCCTACGTCCATACCCAAAATGGTCTTGTTGAGGCGCTAATAAAATGTATCAAACTTATCGCGAGACCATTACTTATGAACTCCAAACTACCCACTTCATGCTGGGGGCATGCAGTCCTACATGCATCGCACTTAATACAAATCCATCCAACTGCATATAATGATCATTCCCCCCTACAGTTAGTGCGCGGGAAAGAACCTATCACTTCTCATTTGTGTATTTTCGGATGTACGGTATATGTTCCGATAACATTACCAAAGCGGACCTCTATGGGCCCACAAAGGAAATTCGGTATTTACGTCGGATTTGACTCTCCATCCATAGTGAAATACCTCGAGCCTTTGTCCGGGGATCAATTGACGGTCCGGTTCGCTGATTGCACGTTCGATGAAGATTATTTTCCCGCATTAGGGGGAGATCTGAATTCAAAATTAAATGAATGACAGGAGCTTACGTGGAACGTAAGTAATCTTCAATATCTAGATCCGTGCACTAATCAATCTGAACTAGAAGTTCAGAAGATCATTAACTTGTAAAATCTAGCAAATAATCTGCCAGACACGTTCACTGACCATAGAGGTGTAACTAAATCGCATATACCTGCAGTAAATGTTCCCCAAAGGTTGAGGTTCCAAGCAAAACAAGTACTCATACCCCCACGTGCCAGAAGCGCAAAGGACCCTCAAGAGATAGTAATACACCTAAACGAAAGGCTGACAAATCTGGTCAGTCGAACATAAAATCTTTAGAAGAGATTCGTCTAGATAACTCAAAGTCTCTAGGAGACGTGCGTCCTAGTGATGAAGCATGTGCACATAAAATATTCAATGCACTAGGACCGTGGAACGACCAGACCCAAATACAATGGAAAATGAGGAAGGTCTGGTTGACGTAAACGTCGAAGTCTCTGTGAATTTCACAGATACGGGAGAAACATATAATAGAAATATTACTGTCGTCGACGACACATTTGCAGCGTCAATTGCTCTTTCCATTATAAATGATCTAGATCCAGAACCCAAAACAACCGATGAGTGCCGGAAGCGCTCCGATTGGGTTAAATGAAAAGAGGCAATTGAAGTAGAGCTCGCATCGCTTAACAAAAGACAAGTATTTGGCTCTATTGTTCGTACACCCACGCGCGCTATCCCCGTAGGATATAAATGGGTATTTGTACGAAAACGAAATGAGAATAATACTGTGGAGAGGTATAAAGCGAGGCTTGTAGCTTAAGGATTTTCGTAGAGACCCGGGATTGATTTCGATCAAACTTATTCTCCCGTCATGGACTCAATATCGTTCCGCTACTTGATATCTTTGGCAGTTAAAATGAATCTCCAAATGAGATTAATAGACGTAGTAACCGCGTACTTATACAGATCACTTGATGCCGACATTTACATGAAAATCCCCGATGGATTTGAAATTCCTCAGATGAGGGATGGTGAAAACCGTAGTATGTATAGCATAAAACTGCAGAAGTCGTTGTATGGCCTGAAACAATTGGGTCTCATGTGGTACAATCGACTTAGTGAATTCCTTCAGAAGAAGGGATACACATTCGATAAAGCTTTCTCATGCATTTTTGCATCATATCTGTCTATGTCGATGACCTGAACATAATCGAAACATGCAAAGAGATTGAAGAAGCCAGTTCAATCTTGAAAGCCGAATTCGAAATGAAAGTCTTGGGTAAAACCAAGTACTGTCTCGGCCTGCAGATCGAGCATCTCCCAGAAGGAATTCTTATACATTAGTCGGCCTACGTGAAGAAGGTATTGAAGAGATTTCACATGGATAAATCTCATCCACTTAGCACCCCTATATATGGTTGTTCGATCCCTCGAAGTGGATAAGGACCCATTTAGACCAAGAGAAGATTCAGAAGAAATTCTGGGGCCAGAAGTTCCTTATCTTAGTGCTGTTGGAGCATTGCTCTATCTCGCAAATTGCACTCGGCCGGACATTGCATTTGCTGTCAATTTGCTTGCGAGACATATCGTTTCTCCTACAAGGAGACATTGGAATGGTGTTAAACATGTTCTACGGTACCTCTAAGGGTCTCAAGATCTTGGACTGTTTTACCGTAAGAACCAAGACAAAACCTTAGTAGGTTATGTGGATGTTGTCTATTTGTCTGATCCCCACAACGCCATATCCCAGACTGGTTACATTTTTCTCTGTGGTGGTACCGCGATCTCATGGAGATCGGTCAAACAAACTATGGTTACCACGTCTTCAAACCACTCAGAGATAATAGCTTTATTTGAAGCCGCACGAGAATGTGTTTGGTTAAGGTCCTTGGTAAAACGCATTGGTGACTCGTGTGGTATCGCTAAAGGCGATACACCTCCCACCGTTATATTTGAAGACAACGCAGCTTGCATCGCACAAATGAGTAATGGCTACGTTGAGGGAAACCTGACGAAACATATTTCACCTAAATTTTTCTACCCATACGAACTCCAGAAGAGTGGCGTGATTACCATTCAAAAATGTGCAATCTAGTAACAATCTAGCAGATCTGTTTACTAAGTCCTTACCTACGTCTACTTTTGAAAAGTACGTTCGTGGTATTGGGATGCAAAGACTCAAAGTGTTGTTGTCTTTAGGGGGAGCGGTAACCCCGAAATGAATCTAGAAGATTTGATCTAGAAGATCGATTACATTCCTTCCTAACTTATTATTTGGCCGATACCTAGCACGTGGAGTTTTTATGGCAAGACATTTATGTTATGTCGTAATGTCCAAGGGGGAGTGTTGTAAATCTAGAAGATTTATTATTCAAAATCTAGAAGATTTGATGTGGACATTACTAATGGACCAATAACCTAATGAGCTTCATATCTTAAACTAGGGGTTTATTCTTATAAATAGACCATTGTACTCATAATTGTATTTATTCATACACAAGAACATTAGTGAAAACTCCTGGCTTGACTCGCCCCCAAACGTAGCCGTTCCCAACGAACTGGGTGAACACTTCCCGTCTTTTATTTTACGCATTATATTTACAACATTAAGTATTAAGTATTACTACCACATTATTTCGAATCGATAATTGAATTGTCCTATATAATTTTCAACCCTATTAGTTTGCAAATAAATGTAAATATAAATTTTGAATTTTCATTTGCAATATAATATGAATGCCCTAAGCCCAATAAAGTACCATAGCCATAGCGCCAACACTATAAATACACACAACTCGAACTATATTTCAATCTGCGGATACGGACTTCATCAACTTAGCTCTTATCGAGCTTTAATGGCGAAAGCCCATGAGTAGAAAGAACTGAGAGAATCATCGTCAAAAGGCGCAATCGGACAACCGCCGTCCGCCTCAGGTCAGTTTGTATTCTTTTAGGAAAAAAAATGCCAGTTTTTTTTTTTTTTTGTTATGAGTTTGATCATTGTGTTATTCATCCCCATTGTCTGTTTATGTGGCTCGCAATCGAGAAATCGAGATTATATTTTGAGATTTTGAGTAGTGTGTTCTTGAGTCGTATGTTTCATATGCTGGACACCTGTTTGACGAAATGCTTCTTAGAGGATTGCAGCTAACTGATGGATTTGTGTCAAATCTCTGCTTAGTGTAATGTATAGTGCTGTTAATCTATGATCATATGCGTGATTTAACCTTGATGAATCATAGATTAGATAGTGAATCAGCACTTACCAATTGAGCAATGATGTTATAGTTTCTATTGTGATTGATTTTCGAAATCGTCTTGATTAAATGTTAATATACAGGGGATCCCTTGAGGAAAAATGAAGAAAACGTTGGAGTTGGTTTCGTCTATTGGTATAATGGGGCCAGAGATTGCTGTCAATTTAGGGAAGCCAACATCCGGGTTCATCAAGTGGGATGCCTCCGTTTCGTCTTGGGAAGAACACGATGCTGAGAGCGATGGGGATTGCCCATCGGATATTTTGGTGATGTGCCTCAATTCAATTGAGGATGCTCTGCAGCAAAATGATGACTTCATTACTGAAAGGAGTAGACCTTTCTATGCCAATCCTTGGGGGTTTGAGTTTTGGAGTTATTATGTAAGTGGAAAAGATGTCCTGGAGATGGATGGTTCTGATTCAAAAATCGAGAAAATCGCTTGGATAACATCAACTGCTGCTGATACAATCTCAACGAAGGAGGACGAGGGTGTGTCGTTTAATGGTCCTTATCTGTTGTATCTTGTACCATCACTAGATAAAATTCATGAGGTTGGTGATTATCCTTGACATAGGTGGCTTTCTCTTCTTCTAATTATTCTTTTATTATGGTTGAAGATCTAGCTCTATGTGGAACTTACTAATACTATGTTTCTATAGATAATTGAGTTTTGTTTGTTCCGTTGTTTAACTTGCTTTGAAAGTGTCATCCGATTGTTCTACATTATGTCAATGGCCATATAATCAGGTTTTCCAAGTCTGCAAGCCTTTAATGGTTGCTGGAATATATGCATTTACTTTGCATTCAGATGCTTCCGTAGATCATCAAATCCAAAGGTTGGCATCCTCATTGTTTCCATAATCTGTTTATTATTACTAAGTTGCAACTTATGAATGTTGTATTTCCATGCTTTGGCTGTATTACTCACTATATCTACTTCTCTTAAACTAGTTTTTTAATTGCAACATGATGTCTCCCTTGCCTTATCGCTTATCCGATCTGATTAAATGTTGCAGTTTAAAGAGTTCGGAACCAGAGTTTCTCATCTCCACCACTGAGAGGCTTTTGGAGCTTTTATCCTTGAAGGCAATTGACCTGTCTGACTTGTCCCTAATGGTAACATCAGTTAGCTTTCTTCGTTTTGAACAATCTTTTCTTTTCTTTTTTTCACTTCCTTGTCTCTCATTTGCTATATGTTTTTGGTTTATTTGTATTCACACCTATTTAGTAGTAATGTTAGAAACATCAATGAATTAAACCTTTATCCACTTTTTGAAGTCGAGTATACGGATGAATGGATCATATCTAGCCTTCTTATTGGCTGAGACACGTGGTCTTTAGTAGTTATCTTAGTTAGAGCCCATTTGGCTAAGCTTATTTAAAACATTTTATAAGATCTAACTTCTTATAAGTTGTTTTAAGAGCTTATAAAATGTAATTTTTAAGTAGTTTATAAGTTGTTAAAGTGTTTGACTAATACAACTTATAAGATTTTTTAGAATATAATAAATATTTTTAAAATTTTAATTTTAATATATTTTTTTTTTTTTTTATATTGATGTAGAGGTGGTTGGACTTGGGGGTGGAGGTGATTAGGAAAATAAGTTGGGAAATCCCAACTTAATTTTTTTACAGCTTATAAACTATTTTTATGATCTTATAAGTTTTAAAACATTTTACTTTGTCAAACACATTGATAGTGCTTATAAACTCTTAAACAACTTATAAGCTGTTTTAAAGAGTTTATAAGCTCAGCCGAACACACGCTTAATAAGATGACAAAATTTGGGAAACTTTTCACACTGCACATTGCTCCACTTTAACGGTGAAGGAGTATCAGCAATCTCGTCATTTACCCATTCGTCAAATTTTAAGTATGCTTCCACCAATTATTTACATATAATCATATGCTATTTATTAGTCACCGTTAAATCCATAAATAAACAATGTACAGCCATTAGTGAAGGCTGCTCATTGTTGAAGTCCTAGTTCCTAAAATTGCCGCTGTTGAAGGAGTCTTTCACGTATATTTTCCTACCTTTGCTTTTACTTGCTTGGTCCAAAAAAGCACGCAATAAGTGTATTTGAGTTGCGTTCTCTACTGTCTGTTTTAGAGCGCATTAATTACAAATGCTGCATATTTTATCTGATTTCTCTCACCATTATGTGGTCATAGGTTATTGATGGAGTAGAAGCCCCTTTTAAAGACACTTACCTCGATGCAGTCAAATCCATACACCAATTGATCCCAGTAAATCCTCAGATTGTTGTTTTCTGTGATTGCAAGAACGATTCCTCCATTTCACCATGCAAATGATTCTTTTATACTCGTACCCAAAAATGAAGTTTGACGCGTTGTCTGTAAACTTCTCAATGTTAAAGGTATGTTCTTATGCGTATATCAAGTTTTGAGGAAGCTAGGTAATAATTTGACCTCTTTGACGGTTTTGCAGGCTTTGATTCGTGTTGAATAAGTTATTTCCAGTCTTTATAGAGTAGATACGATTTTGAAAAGGGCGATTGGCTCCATTTTTTATCATCAATAAGAGGTGCATTCGATTTTTCTGAAGACTTGGGACTCGAAAGATCTTCACATTATCTCAGTAGCATTGTATAACTGAAATGTTGCTTTCAGAAACACTTGAGATTCTTTAGCAGGAATAAGTGAATTCTGTTAAAGCTTTTTCCTTTGTGTATCCAGATAGGCTATAATGAGGCTTTTTTTGTTTGTTGTCTTCCTTATTGAGTGATTTCGGCTATCTTCTTCGAAGTTGGATAAAAGAATCACGATTTTTACATGTTTTATTAATTACATGACCTTTTAAATTGTTTGTAATAACACCGTATGATTGCTTTGTGACAACTGATTGTTTTGTGACAAATTTTTATTTTTTATTTTTTAAATCACGATCATTTGTTATTATTTAATTATGAAAAAACGACATCGTTTAAGTAAGGGTGTGTTACATGGGGTGAGCTAAGTCTTACACCAGTACAAAGGGAGCTACCTAAAAAACTAATTTGCAACATTTTGAATTGAAAATCTAAATATAATTGTAACAATTTAAAGGGTCGTGTATTGAATTGATCACGTGATAGAATTGCAATAATTTGAAAGGTTATGTAATTTAAAAACATATTAGTGTGTCTTCATCAACAAGTAATTGATGTTATATTCTATGTACTCATCTAAAATCCTAGATTGTAATATATATAAAGGGATCTCATACACAAGATTTGGTAATCAGCACGAGTGCTCCAATTAGATTTTAGAATTTTTTTTATGAATCAACAGCGGCGGAGACACGGGTGATCGGCTTTGCCTTTCTTGGTTCCTAATTGATTTGCCGCTTCAATCTGATTGTGCTCAGCACGAATGTCCGGTCCGATTAGGCGTCGGCGCACAAATTCTTCTTCGACTTCTCAGACCAAATATTGTCAATACCCGGATTCAATTGTCAAATATGTTGCTTCGGTCATCATGACAGGTTTTCCTAAATCATCTAAAAAAAATATTCACTATTTTTTCAACATATATGGAGAATGCACCATCTTTACTTTATCATGATGTATGTAGTATTGATTTCAACATTGAAGTTAGGATAGTCTGCATAACCGCCCAGAATTTTTATTTAGCTCACATCAATTTTTTCTTATTTTGTCCATTAACCCTTTTAATTATGTCAAAATCTAATGTATAGTCTGTGTAATTCTGCCGTGTAATTTTAGATTGATTTATAACTAATAATTTAGTTTTTTTTAAGAATATTATACTGATATTTCATTATAACATTGAAAAAATTACGCTATCACGTTTCAATGTATAGTAATAAATTGTCAGAAGGAAAACTGGTTAGTCATTAATTTCTTGTCTTTTGTCCAATCAATTGAGAATTGGGACTGATGGAGCATTTTTGAAAAGCATATCCTCCAAAAAAAAATTTCAAAGCATGTCAATTTTCCGAACTTGAATCTTATTTGACCCATGAAGTAGCATCGTGTGTTTGCTTTAAAAGCATTGAAGTTGGATATTATGGGTGAGCTCTCTCTTGAACTCAATATGAGTTATTATATATATGTTTAGTTACTCTATCCACCAGAGATGTGATTAAGGTCTTTTGAACTTTTCTACGCTGGATGCTATCTGATCCCATCATTAGGCGTTTATGAACCCTTAAAATTCCACTCTGGTAAAAATGTTTAATCCCTTTTAAATTTTAGTGATTAGCACTGTTTGCCAGAGTATAGGCTTGTGAATTAATTCTATGCTACAAAATTAGAATTTATGTGAAAAATTCTTGTTTTCCTATTGTTATTTAATTTGTGGCTGATATAGTACACTGAAATTCACAGTAAAGAATCTGATGACTTATTTTTTTATATTGATGTAATCAGTGATATAGATACTTTATTTGTATGTATACATGTTCATTATTGAATTTCTTCATAATAAAGAAATCTCATGTGTTGATAGGCGACCAGGCGAGCAACAATGACCAAGGGTTAAGAAGCTAATAAGCTAAAATCAAGAAACAAGCGACCACCAGGGTTTAAAGAAGGATACTTACGCGACCAAGAGTGTGGTCCGATACACTTCACACGACCAAGAGCGTACAAGGGGTTCACAGCGCCCAACAAAGATATACAAGCGAGCAACTAATCACCAAGGCGAGCAGCTGAGTGGTTTTTAAGACCAAGTACAATATTGGGAACTCCAAGTGTCACTAGTTTAGATGTAGTCCAAGTGTCTTAACACTTGGCACCCATCCAAGTGATAGTAGTTTAGATGTTGTACAAGTGTCTCAACACTTGGCAAAAATCCAATGGTTAAACCACTAGAAAGGTGACACATAACCTCCTTGTATATTTATAAATACCCCTTCATTTGCATGAAGGGAGGAGGATTTTTTTTTCCATAATTGAAAATATTACATAAACTCTTGCAAACTTATTTCTTGAATATTACTTAGTCAAATTTCATGATTTCTTGACCTTGTTTGGTGATCTTAACTAGAGAAAACAACCACTAATCACCTTGATTAGAAGAGATCATCAACATCATGGATGATACATTTGAATTTAAATTAATGTGATAAAGTATATTCATAAAGCATTGAAAGAATATGTGATCCATGGTCTCATAATCTAATTCATGCTATTCTTGAAAAAAAAAATTGTATATTGCTACTTTTGTAAAATTAATTCCCACTTGTTTATAAAATATTGGACTCAAAAGGAAGTGAGTACCATCAATAGATTTCAAATTCGGAAAATAACCTTCTTATGGATGAATCGCATTTTCACAATCAAACCATTTAATGATCAAAAGACAAAGAACCGTCTAACAAGATCAAAGTCAATGCCCTAATTTTTTTTAGGCAACATATCAGACTCAATTTTATGTTGAAGGTATTTTTTATATATAACACCCAAAGGACAACGGTATATTCTGAAACGATATTTTATAAATATCTTTAATTTCAGGATTGTTGATTCAGTGGAATGAAATCCACTTACTTAACTAAATGAGGCTCACGAATTTCCATAAAGATATGTTGTGCCTTAAAGCACACTTTACTTTCTGTGAAAAGAAAATCACAGAAGATGATACAATATAAAGAAAAAAACTCTACACTTTCCCCACTAATTATTGGCTCCTTGGGACAAAGAAAATTCCCGAGGTTAATTTTGTTTAATGAAATAGTGGGAAGAACCCAAAAGAAAATGGGACATGACGTACTAATCCATACGAATATGGAAATAATGCACCACGTGGGATAGTGGTGGCTCTCCAACTGGAAGTCGTTAAGGAGGTATTGGTACTCCTAGCAGTCATGATGATAATATATCAAATTATGATACAAACACAATGTAGCAATCAACTATATGAGGTATGGAGAATTTAAAGAAAAAGATACCTATTATATGAAAGATGAGGATTATCCCTCAAATTTTACCTCACAGTTGTTGATTCCAATGGCAACAAGGACTTTGCCCAATTAATGAATACTCTTGACTTTGATTGATTTATTTATAAATTTTTCATTTTTCAAGAAGGTTATTTAGTCATAATGTTTCATTTTATTTGGTCAGATATTTTGGTCTTAAAGTTAATTAGATCAATAATAATTTTTTTAGTTAGATATTTGGTACGAGACTTTACTTCTATTGAAGTTGATTCGTAATAAATTTGAATTTATTCGAAGTACTGAATTATTTGAATTTATACACATACATTAATATACATGGTTCGAAAATAATACTATCACGATGTATAGTGATAAAGTATTGAATGAAAAGTAAATCATTCAACTCAAATTGAAACTCAGCAGAATATGAGATTTCTTAAAAGGGGTAAAGAACTGTCAAATTCTTGATGTCTAACAATACACTTATTAAAATCAAAGAAATTTTATATGCATCAAGAGCTAATCGAATATTGTTAAGTTTTAAAGATAATGTGTCAACATTATTATTTATACACACAGTGAGAATGAAATTTATATTTATCTAATTAATGTGAAAGAAAACATATCTTAGATAAACTGAAAGTCAATCTAGTGGAATGCAGCCCACTGTTGTTCTTGAATCATTTGTTGTCACCAATGATGAACTATGTGACACTGATTTATACAAGCTTTTACGTGATGATCCATATTTCGAAGAACTTATATGGACATCCTTCTTCCTTTTTGAATGAAATTTAAAATGAGATGAAAGTCTGATACGATGTTCGATATTGGTCATGTTGTTGTTTTATCGCAATCTTTAATTTCTGAAGTACCAGATACACTATCTACATCTCACTTTGCCTTACAAATATCAAAGGCGCATCACTCATTTTGCAAAGCTTGATCTTTAGCAAAGGTAACATTGAGACCTGTTTATGCTAAAGATACAAAAACTAAATATTTCATTCTTACAAAGGGTAAACTGTGATATTTGTGGACCAATTCATCCAGAATGCGGATCATTCAAGTAATTTATGGTTCTGGATTATACTTTGACAAACTAGTCAAATGTCGTTTTACTCTCCACAATAAATTCTGCATGCAAAACTCTTAGCACAAACTATACGTTTTAGGGCTCACCACCCTGAATACGCTATCAAGATAGTTTACATCAAAAGAACTTGATGATTATTGCAGGATCAATGTAAAGCATCCAATACCCCATGTGCTACACAAAATGGTCTCGCAGAGACCACCATTAAAAGGAAGTAATGATGGTTAAGACATTGATTATTCGCACCAACATGTCAATCTCTGCTTGGGGTTATGCAATATTGCATGCAACTTTACTTATTCGTTTCAAACCCACTAAATGACCAGCCATTTTATGTGTTCCAGTTGGTAACTGGATATAAGTCTGACATTTTATATTTACACATATTTGGTTGTGCAATATATGTGCCTGTTGCGTACCCACAACGCATTAAACTGGGTTCCTAAATACGATTAAGTATCTATGTTGGATATGAATTCCCAATAATTATCCGCAATTTAGAACACTTGACAGACGACCTACTTACCGCTAGATTTGTGGATCGTCACTTTAATGAGACAATCTTCCCGTCGTTAGGGGGAGATAAGAAAAAAGGTTTTCTAAGGGAACGACAGGAAGTAACGTGTCTGTCCCCACGTTGTCTCATTTGATCCCCGAACTTCACAATGTGAAAGTGAAATAAGAAGATTCATTTATATTCAGAACATAGCATATTCGATGCCTGATGCGTTTACTGATATTGCTAAAGTGACTAGGTCTTATATACCAGCTGCAAATATGTCTGTAAGGTTAGAAATCTAGAAGTCCTCAATAAGGGGCACAACACTACCGGAAAGGTGTTGCAACCACACTTGGTGGAGGTGTGGTTGAGGCCGTAACTCCCAAAAGGAAATGGAGGAAGTCACCCGGTTTGATTGACACCCATTTAAAGAAAAAAATGGTAGGTGTGGCACAATCTAACACATTGATCATCAATGTTAAGAATACATCTCACGAGATTACCTCTGATTAAACTTATGTCCATGAATCATTACTGGAGGACGCTCCGATGTTTGATATGATTCCAGAGAATGAAAAAATCTCCATATAATTATATATAAGAATGCATATAGTCGATGGACAGACATTACACGTAGAGTAATGATGTATTTATTTATATTGTTGCTCAGGGAAATATAGAGCACAACGATATTTAGTCTAGTAGTGCTAGCCCGACCAAGTGTAAAGTCTGTAGGACATAATTGAGTCTTTGTCATAAAGTGTAATGAGAACTATAAGGTCCTGATATATAAAACTTGTCTTTTAGTGCAAGATTTCTCACAACGCTCTGAATTGAGCATGGGGAGATAAACTCTCGTATTGGACGTCATAATGTTCCATCACTTAGTTAGTTTTTGAAGGATTGGAGATGCATCTTATGAATGTGGTTATGACATATCTCTATGGGGATCTTAATTTAGAGATATATATATATATATATATATAAGTGTCTGATGACATCTATTACCTAAATCAAGTGATTCTAAGCCACGAAGTGTGTTTGCAATTAGATTGAAACACTCACTTTATTGATTGAAACAATCAGGCGGAGGTGTTATACCCGTCTAACTGACTACTTGATTGGGATAGGTTACAAGAACGATGAATAGTGACCCTATGCATTTATAAAGAAAATAAGTTTCGAATTTGCAATTATTTATGTTGATGGATGAACATAAAAGATACTCTTAATGAAATAAGAGGACCATGAATATTTGAAATCCAGTTTTGAGATAAAGGATCTTGGGAAAAATCAGTTTTGTCTAGACTTTATACTAAAACATTGAGTTTGTGGAATACTTATCCACCAGTTTGCATATGTCCAGAAGATGTTCATGCAAATTAACATGGATAAAATGTATCTGATTAATACTCCTATGATTGGTATAAGTTTGGATTTAAAAAAATATCCATCTCGTCTGAAGGAAGATGACGAAGAGTTAGTGGGAGATGAAATTACCTACTTAAGTGTAACATGCATATTATTGTACTTAGCTCAATATACTCGACCACATATTACTTTCTCAATGAACTTATTAGCTAGATTTCAATCAGGACCAACACAATATCATTGGAATGGTGTCAGGAACGTACTCTGATACTTAAAGGAAAATCACTGATCTGATATTCATTATAGTAAATATTGAAGGGGACCACAAATGGAATTGTGGAGCTTAAGGAAATATTGGAGCTACCCCCTACACCTATACGCCAAATGATGTACTATTTAAATTTGTATATTTTTTTATCCATACAAAGTGTTACCAAAATGGTTATGTATTTACCATGGAAAACACAACGATATCTTGAAGATCAACTAAGCAAACTTTTGTAGCTACCCCATTAAACCACTCAGTAATAATTGTCATACATGAAGTAGTTCAAGAGTGTATTTGATAGAGATCTATCACCACACATGTTCAAAGAAGCAGTGACTAGAGTTCACCGCTGGAGAGGCCACATGCATATATGAAGAACATGTTTCTTATGTTACGTAGCTGAACTTGGGCTACATCAAAGGTGACAATATAAAACATATATCACCGAAGTCTTCTGTAACCAGCAACAATAAGTTTTTCTCAAGATTCAAACTCTAAAGTAAATGAGGTTGATTTGTTTATATAATCATTGTCCAAGACAATCTGTGAGAAACATCTTAGAGAATTGAGATGTGTAGACTTTCTGAAATCACTTGATAGATGTACGTATCATGTGAAATGTGTAGACTTCAGGGGGAGTCTCAACATAGGGGCATTGTAAATATTTTTCACCTTGATCAAGATTTATTTCTCATTGGATTTTTACTACTTGTCAAGTTTTAGCGAGACAACATTCAAGCACCATCCACACTTTTGATTCGGCATAAGGTGGAGTATTGAAGGAAAATATATTAGTGTGTCTTCATCAACAAGTAACTGATGGAAGTCAATATAGTCATTTCATTATATTCTATGTACTCATCTAAAACCCTAGATTGTAATCTATATAAAGGGATCTCATACACAAAAAATAGTGGAATAATCTCCTGGCTTGGTACGCCCCCAGACGTAGTCATTCCTGACGAATTGGGTCAACAAATCCGTGTTCTTCCGATCTCCACTTTATTTTTCAATATCCTAAAACAAAATATATATTGTAATCAATAAAATATGAAAAGTTTGTGACTTTTAAAAATTAACCATGTCTTCTTTTTCTCATATATATTCTTGAGGAGGTAGACGATGGCTGGGTTTTAGAATCTGTCTTTAATTGAAAAAAAAGGGTGAGATATCAAAATCTCATGTAGGGGTCGAGAGAATTCATACCAAACATCTGAAAAAGCTTCAGATTAATAAAAAGGAAAAAAAAAACCCAATATAATATGTATTAATAGATATAAATGAATATCTATATTATAATATTTTTTATATATAAAAATTAAAAAGTTTGTCAAAAATAAAAGATCAAAATTTTCTCCTCAAAATGACATTAAGAAAATATAACTATTCAAACTTTAAGTTAAATTATTATTTTTTCATTTCAAGTCTATATTTAACATATTTGTCACGATATTTAATTTGATTCATATTACATGTATGAAAAATAAAATTTAAAATTTAAAATATGAATTAATTGTAATATGAAGTATTTATTTACCAAATTTCAATTTGTATCTCTCAGATATATTTTTAATTAATTCACCCAACATAATGTCCAATATACTTAAACGGGCATTGGTGGGGAGGCAGAACAGAAACTAATAACAGTAACATTAACAAGAATAGTAAAAGAAGATATGACAAGGCAAGTTTTGTTGTAGGGAGTGGGGATGAGTAAATATTGAGGTCGGATTTTATAAAATAAAAAGAATGTTACTCCTTCCTTCCGTTCCATAGTTGTTTACTACATTGTCAAAAAGGTTCGTCTCATACTTGTTTGCTATATCCATTTTTGGCAAAAAAGTAACAATATTTTTTAATATTATATTCTACATACACTAATAACAAAAAATATCTATTTTATCATTTTAAATGCTAATAAACAATTTTTCTTAAAACTCGCGCAAACATTAGTCTAGCAAACGAGTTTGAGACGGATGAAGTATTAGGTTACTGAAAACATCAAACGAGTTAAATCTTATAAATATCCTACTAAAAATAGTTATTATTATACTTGAAAGATTAAAGTTAAGAATTTTGGTCAAATATAGGGTGAAAATGATTTATACATGAACTATTTGAAGGTATTAAGGGCTTGTTTGTTTTGGGAGTTAGATGTGCGTGTGAATTCATGATTTTATGTCCATAAGAGTCCTTTATGAACAGTAAAAGTATGTGTTTGTTTTGAGATTTTGATAGTTTGAGATTTTACTTTATGTCAAATCATGTCTAAGCGTAAAGTAAGGTATGTAAGAGAAAAGTAGGAAAAAAATGTAAATGGGAGAAAAGTAATATGAGAGTAATGTTTGAGTGAAATAAAAGTGATATGTGAGTAATGATTGAATGAGAGAAATAATATTTTTAAATTGTATAAAGTGAATTGTATTGGGATAAGTAATAATAGAATTTAGAGTAAGTTTTATATGAAAACGCTTCATAATAAGCTTAACATGAAATAGTTTTAGAGTATCATTAATCTCATCAGGAGTATCATTAAACCTGTCAGGGGTATCATTAGTCTGATTTCAAGAAAATTTAAAACAATATTCTTAAACTCGGACTAATGATACTCCCGATGAGATTAATGATACTTTAAAATTGTTTCATGATAAGTTTATCATGAACTATTTTCATATAATACTTTGCCTAGATTTTATAGGTATTTATAGGTGTGAATGGAGAATGAGATGTGAAAACTGGATGTTACATCTCTAACTAGAATGGAACGGAGACTGGAAAGTCTCAATCTTATCTAGGTGAATCCCAAAACAAACATGCCCTAATTGTTTGCACTAAAGAATATTAATTATTTTCATTGAAGGATGTACAATATCTTAATACACATGGTACAACACCATGAAGTGGGCACTACCCAATAGGATAACAAAGATAAAATCCTAGAATTTTAGGGCAACCATGCATTATATAATTTATTATATAATAGAATGCACACTTACTCAATAGTTGAAGTTAGACTTGACACCCGCGGGGATCCGCCCCGAACAGGACGGGGAATTTCCTAACCAAACGGAGACCGGGATTTTTTGGCCCCGTGGGCGGGGCCGGGAATTGTATTACCTGCCCCGCGGGGCCCACCTAAATATATGTATATATATATATATATCTAAATATATAAATAAAATTATAGAAACCTTGAACCCTAATTATTTCATTCCAAATCTTCCATTGCCAGGTCGTTCATGTTCTCTCCCTCATGCGGTCATGCCTCAATCCTTATCTCTGTAAACCCCCCTCTCACACTTGCTCACCGCGGCTCATCTCTGTATTGTCGGCCGTCGGCCGCTGGCCGCCCATCTCTCAGTCCAAGAAAGCGGTGCGACGACGCCCGCTTCCCCTCCATCGCTCATCGCTCACTGTTGAAATGTTCACGAATCTCACACTCAACTCCATCTATCATCATTGCTAAGATAAAATTGAAATGAAATAAAACTCAGAGAAACGAACTTGTGAATTGAGAGTATTATTCTATTCAATTCTGGTACAATGTGTGCTATTTATACAACTCAAGGCTTGCATCTAGAATCATCTAACTCCTAACTGAATTCTGTTATAACTACCTTGCACCAAGGCTGGTGAAGGCCGAAGCAAACATGCGTGACAAGGCTTGCAAGTTAGTTAGTTGAAACGGTTATGTGTGATGCGTGCATGTATGCATGTCAAACATGCAATCCATGCATGTATATGTGTGTGTATGATATTTCAACACCCCTTCCTCAAGATGAAGCGGGGTTGAAGGGAACCAACTTCAGATTGGATCGAAAACTCAAGAAAGATGGACCATGGAGACCCTTAGTGAAAACATCCGCGAGTTGTAGAGTAGAGCACACATGATGAAGACTTATAAATCCTTTCTAGTAGAGATCTCGAACTATGTGACAATCAATGTCTATGTGTTTGTTTAATGTAACAGTTCCTGGTTGAGTAACAAGTTGTTTGCTACCATCAGGAAGAAGAACTGTTATAGGGGTATCCAGTGTGAACAAAGGTTTATGAAAGGAATTAACTTCATAACACATGTGCCTACTTGCACCAGTATTAAAAATCCATGTCCCCTTCACCTCATTATCAAGCATAAGTGTGGATCCAGAGAGTTCAATAATAGTTGTACCTGCATATTCCACAAGGTTTGCATGTGTATGACCTTCAGGATTGATATTCAAGTATCTTGCTACCTCTTGTTGTATTATAGCAGCTATGTTAGGGGAAGCCCCTTTTGATGAATGCTCTTGTGATGAATGCTTGTAACCAGAATCTGTTGTCTGACTATAGTGCACTCCTTCTTTCCTCTCATCTTGTCTATTTGATTGTCTACCATCTTGCTTCCTTGTAAACCATTCAGGATAACCATGTAACTTGAAGCAAGTTGAGACATCATGTCTCTTTCTTCCACAATGTGAGCATGTTATTGAGTCCTTTTCTTCCTTGGATCTGTAATTAGCCTTTCCTTTATATGTGTGTGACATAGTTTTGGAGTACATGGCCGGTTGAACAGAATCATTTGTGATTGAGCTTCCATCAGAGTATCCACCTAAGATCTGCTTCTGTTGCTCAATTCTAACCACAATAGAGTATGCCTTATTCAGTGATGGTAGGGGATCCATCATCATAATCTGATTTACAGTTTGTTCATAGCACTCATTCAACCCCATCAAAAATTGAGTGAGCCTCAGTCTGGAACTTTTCAAATATAGTTGAGCATCCACATCACAGCTACAGTTTCCACATGTGCAACCTATGTCCTGATCAAAATCATCCAATTCATCCCATATCTCCTTCATTTTCCCATAGAACACTGCTACAGCATCATGTCCTTGTTTTAGTGTGTTGATCCTTCTCTGTAAATGGAAAAATTTTGTTCCATTTGCGGCACTAAAACGCTCACATATATCATTCCAGAGGCTATGAGCTGACTTTGCTGATACAAATGTGTTATACAATTCCTTGCTAATTGAACTCAAGAGCCAACCAACAACTAAACAATCTACTTTCTTCCATAAAGCAAACTCAGTAGTGTTCCTTGGTGGAGCTTCAATGCTTCCATCCATGAATCCTAGTTTTGACTTTGCACCTAAAGCAATCACCAAGGATTTCTGCCAAGAGGTAAAATTCAATCCGTTGAGAGGTTGTGAAACAAGCACCAATCCTGGATGCTCCGAGCCGTGTACAACATACTCCGGAGGTACAAATCTCTCTCTTTCTGGTTCTTCATCCCGATCTGTGGCAAATGCATTTTGCCAAACATTAGGCGGTGCCGCCGCCGGATTATTCCCTCCTCTAGCCATGGATCAAACTAGCTCTGATACCATGTTGAAATGTTCACGAATTTCACACTCAACTCCATCTATCATCATTGCTAAGATAAAATTGAAATGAAATAAAACTCAGAGAAACGAACTTGTGAATTGAGAGTATTATTCTATTCAATTCTGGTACAATGTGTGCTATTTATACAATTCAAGGCTTGCATCTAGAATCATCTAACTCCTTACTGAATTCTGTTATAACTACCTTGCACCAAGGCTGGTGAAGGCCGAAGCAAACATGCGTGACAAGGCTTGCAAGTTAGTTAGTTGAAACGGTTATGTGTGATGCGTGCATGTATGCATGTCAAACATGCAATCCATGCATGTATATGTGTGTGTATGATCATCTCTCGCTCCCAGTCCCATCGCTCTCGCTCATCTCTCACTCTCACGCAGTAACACTCCACGACCGATAGGACCGCCGCCGCCGACCTTTGATTTACTGATTTTTTGAAATAAAAAAAAAGTAGCGGAGACGGGAAATCCCCGCGGGGTAGGTTCCCCGCGGGGCAAGGACGGGAACATAATTTTTCCCATGAAGCTCGCGGGGACGGGGATGGGGATAGTTCCCGACCCAGCCCCGCCCCCTTGACAAGTCTAGTTGAAGTTGTTTACAGTGGAAAGTATAGGCTGATTACACTGAAAAATATGGTTAGATAATATTGAAAAGTTTACACTGAAAATCGATTTCAGTGTTAACTTTTCAGTATAATCCTTCACTTTTCAGTGTAATCAAATCATACTTTTCAGTGTAAACAAATTTCAATGTTGATTGAGTGCACCATGCACCAAGTGCACAAGAGAGTTACTCATAATAGAACTATATAATTTATTGTATGTGACCTCCCGCAGATTCCGCAATTCACATCACCATTTACGGATATGATTCCACGTGACTTGAGATTCGTTCTTGTGAAGTCATGAGTTCGAGTTACATTTAACCGACAATCTTTTTATTAATTAGTTTAGAGGGACCAAATAAATTTTGTAATTAAATTTGATGGACTTAGGTATGTCAGCATGCATGCATAATTTTGGTAATAGTCATATTGCAACAGCTTAGTATGAGGCGGGGCAAACTTTCGTGGTCCATGAATGATAATTATAACTTACCAAACTTAATTATAAGTAGATTAATTCGATCAAATTATACTTTCAAGAGTTTAGCTTAATATATTTCATTTGTGCGAAAAATGTCCACACATATAAGATAAGTAGCAAATCGGCTGAATTCTGAATCAAAATTTGATGTAACAGGGAACTTGATAATAAATTGTTAATCTGCAAATAATTTTTATATGAAGGTATTTTATTTTTCGTCCCATAAATAATTTTCAAATTTATATAAGAGTTTTCTGTTTTTCTTTCCCCCAATTCATGAGTTTTTGATCATCGCATAAGTTTTACTTTTTTAAGAAGCCCCAAAATAATTATAAAAAAATCAATTTTAGCTAGGTAGTAGGTACGTACATTAATTCAATTTTTTTTTTTTTTGACGGGTAAAAGTTTAAAACACAAATTACCTTGTGTTAACTCATAATTCATAAAATATGGCACATAAAAATGTCACGAAACTCTATGACATTAATAGATAGAATAAAACTCAATGAACGAAATTCTTATTTCTCGTGAAGAATTTTATTGACATGCAGACAACTAAACCTTTTTATTATATTTGTTTAATATAAACAGTGGTTGCGAAGTAACTATAATCATATTAGCAGTCCAAAATAAAAAAATATTGTTAAATATTTCTAACTACAAATTATTTACTAACTGATATAATATAATTAGATATAAAGAGGATTTTCTAAAAGTATTTTTCACTTCTCGTCTATTTATAATATTTTATAAACAATAATTATTAAATAAATTGACTATATAAAAACATAAGATTATAAAAAATAAATAAAAAACTTAGAAAAATCCATAATAGAAGGAGCATTTAATTTAATCAATGGAGGGTAATTGTGTCAATATATTAAAAAATTTTAAAAAAACCACTAAAATTTGCATGAAGCATGCGTGAATTGCACACTACTGTTAATCTTAACAGAGTTGGGGGCTTAATGTTATATTTATAAACTACAGGGGGGTTTCATGCTATATTTATAAACTGCAGGGGATTTCATGCTATATTTATAAAACCAGTAGGGGTTTTGACACAATTCTTAAAGCATAGGGGGGTTTCATGCCGATTTTTCAAACCATAAAGAGATTTGGCGCAATTTACCCAAATATAAATGCCTAATAATCGTCGAAATTGAGATAAGTGAAACCGCAACATCAAGCAAATCAATTTCTGATGTATGTACTATTAGTGTAAAAATAAGAAAATAGTTTTGACTGCGGAAATAATAATTCAACAATAAAAGAAAATACAACTCGAATAACAGATTACAGAGTGAGAAAAAAATAAAGAAAAGAAGCACCAAAGGTGACGAGTCGAGGAAACCCTCTTCCCGCAAGACAAAATTTCCCCGGTAGTGCTCTTTGGTCTCGGAAATTCGTCCCCAAAGGTAAAACGTCACAACATCTCCAAGAGTGTAGCACCACAGGTCTTGGAGCTCCGACGAACAAAACGAGCGCTTCGAAATGGACTGGCTCTTAAGACTCTATATGCAGAGAGACAGAGAGAGAGGAGAAGATTTCTGAATGCGTGGCCAGACAAATGCATGAGGACACTATTTATAGGCGAACCTCCACTCAATGCAGAAGGAGAAACCGCGTGGGCATTAAATGCGGACGCGTTTTCGTTGGTGGCAAGAGTTGGCCCAGAACGCGTTTCCGTAAATCACGCTGGTAACGTTCCACGAATTTAGCACACGTGTTTTATGTGCTCTTATGAAGTATGGTTCGGTTTGACTTTTCTAACTGGGTGGGTCTCTGATCCGAATCGACCCAAACTTTGTGGACCTGATATCCTAATTTTTGTTCTCCAAAAAATTAGATACCCACTGGGCCCAAGGCCCAAAGTCCACCCAAAGTCCAATTGCCAAGAACCAAGACCAAGGCCAAGGCCACGGGCACGGGCTTGGGGGCGCGCGCGCGTGTGGCAATTTTGATTGACTAGCAATCAATTACAATTTATTATACTTCATTATTCCCATACTAATATCATGTATATTAGTATTCCAAAAATCCAATGTGGGATGAATTAAATGACTCATTTAATTCCCAAATTAGGTGTTGAACCTTTCGACTTTCCGATTCAATTTCTCACTCACCGAAAATCGGTTTTGCGAGTATGAATACACAATTCTCATCTACTCCAAGAGTAGAACGCACTTGTAACAATTAATTTCCGAGAAATTAATTTCAACACCAAGAATTAATTGGTCAACTATTAAAGTCTCAAATAAACTTTAATACCAATTAATTATAAAATAATACCACCAACCAATTTTCTCTAACAATCCCCCACATGAGTGGAAATTGAACCTATAGACATGCAGACTCACAGTCCAGTTCAAAACATAAAATATTACTGCATTTGGATAGGTAGTTTGTGGCTTTGAACCTTCCATAGTCAAGCATTACCGAGTACACCGGCAGCCTGGTGGACACATTGCCTTGAACCATTCCGCCTTGGTGTGTACTTAGACAGTAGTACTGACACAATAATATTTCTACGCTCATTTCTTGTTCTCACGTTTTTGTCCGTTTCGGCCATGGACACCCTTTGGATTCATAAGTGTTTAATATCCACTGATATTTGAGGCGGCCTCTCACCTCACACTTACATAGGTGAACTCCTCTTGAGTATCCCGTAATACTCCGTCCCCCACATGGACTTAGGATTCATTAAAAGTCGTATAGACTTAGCCTGTACCACACACGGGTTCTCACTTGGTGTACTGTCCTATAAGGAATGATCGGGTTACCAAGTGCATTCCCTAACTTCCACAACTTAGTTTTCCCATTGAACCAAGATCTTGGGATCTCCAGTCAACTTGGTTGGGTTACCACTGCTTCAGCTTACTTTGTGGATTTTAGACCCATTCCTTCTGACAGTTTAGACAATTGATCTCGATTTATACTCTTAGTTAATGGATCCGCAAGATTGTCCTTAGACCTCACATAGTCTATTGACATTACACCACTTGAGATCAATTGTCTCACGGAATTATGTCTACGACGAATGTGTCTAGACTTTCCATTATACATGTCACTTAAAGCCCTACCAATTGCGGCTTGACAATCGCAATGTACCATTATCGTAGGTATGGGTTTATCCCAACATGGAATATCCTCGAAGAAATTTCGAAGTCACTCTGCTTCTTCACCAGCTATATCTAAAGCTATGAATTCTGATTCCATGGTGGATCGGGCTATACATGTTTGCTTAGTCGATCTCCAGGACACAGCCGCTCCTCCTATAGTGAATACAAATCCACTAGTGGAGAATGACTCTTTAGTGTCTGAGATCCAATTAGCATCGCAGTACCCTTCAAGTACAGCAGGATACCTAGTGTACTGTAGCCCAAAGTCGAGAGTATACTTTAAGTACCTCAAGACTCTCCTGAGTGCATTCCAATGCTCATTGCTTGGATTGCTTGTGAATCTACTGAGTCTATTCACCGCACATGCTATACCGGGACGCGTACAATTCGAAATGTACATTATGCTACCGATAACTCTAGCATATTCTCGTTGAGCTACAGGACTACCTCTGTTTTTGCTCAAATGCACACTCATGTCCAAAGGGGACTTTGCAGATGGATCATCAAAGGCATTGAACTTCTTTAGCACTTTCTCTACATAGTGAGATTGTGTTAAAGATATACCATTTGATGTCCTACTGATCTTGATTCCTAGAATCACGTCAGCAACACCCAAGTCTTTCATGTCGAAGTTTCGACTTAACATGCGTTTCGTACTAATGAGTAAATCATGATCATTACTCATAATGAGCATGTCATCAACGTATAGACACAATATGACAAACCCTTTCGGCGTACTTTTCACGTACACACATTTGTCACACTTATTAATACGAAAGCCATTTGATAACATGGTGCTATCAAATTTCAAATGCCATTGTTTTGGAGCTTGCTTAAGTCCATACAACGACCTCACTAGTTTGCACACCTTTTTCTCATTTCCAGGTGCTACAAACCCTTCTGGTTGATCCATATATATATCTGTATCCATTTCACCATTTAGAAACGCAGTTTTAACATCCATTTGGTGAATTTCGAGATTGTGCAAAGCAGCAATCGCGATTAGCACCCTAATGGAAGTAATCCTCGTTACCGGTGAATATGTATCAAAGAAATCGTACCCTTCGATTTGTTTGAACCCTTTGGCCACTAAGCGGGCTTTGTATTTTTCAACTGACCCATCTGCTTTATACTTTCTTTTAAGGATCCATTTGCATCCTAATGGCTTGCAACCTTGTGGGAGATCAACCAACTCCCACGTGTGGTTTTGCATGATAGAGTCGATTCACTGTTAATCGCCTCTTGCCAGAGCGGAGCGTCTGGCCTAGATAGAGCATCTTTGATAGTCCTTGGTTCTTCTTCCAACACGTAAGTGATGAAATCGGGACCAAAGGTTTTAACTATCTTAGCTCTCTTGCTGCGTCATAACTCGCCACTATCTTGAGTGGATGGACCAGCATCATTATCAACCTCCTCATTACGAGGTCTTTTGGTTGATATCTCATCTTCCTTGGACTTGCAAGGAAAGATATTTTCGAAAAACACAGCGTTTCTCGACTCTATATAAGTGCCTTCTGTCATATCGGGAACTCCTGATTTGTGAATTATAAACCGATAGGCACTACTGTTTAATGCATACCCAACAAATATGCAATCAACCGTTTTAGGGCCGATTTTAATTTGTTTAGGTAGAGGCACTTCAACCTTTGCTAAACACCCCCACACTTTGAGGTATTTATATGACGGTTTCCGCCCCTTCCACAATTCATAAGGAGTAGCATCTTTACTCTTATGTGGAATTTTGTTCAAAATGTGGTTAGCCGACAAAATGGCTTCTCCTCACAAGTTTTGCGGTAAACCGGAGCTAATAAGCATAGCATTCATCATATCTTTGAGTGTTCGGTTCTTTCGTTCCGCAACACCATTAGATTGAGGCGAGTAAGGAGCAGTAGTTTGATGTATGATTCCGGATTTGAAGCATATCTTCTCAAACGGTGCTACATACTCTCCTCCTCTATCACTACGAACCATTTTGATTCGTCTATTCAACTGGTTTTCCACTTCACTTTTGTACAGTTTAAAAGCGTCTAACGCTTCATCCTTACTGTGCAAAAGGTAAACATGGCAAAACCTTGTACTATCATCTATAAAAGTGATGAAGTACTTTTTCCCACCTCTAGTTTGTACGAATTTTAAGTCACACACATCCGTGTGAATTAATTCTAGAGGTTCTGAGTTCCTTTCAACCGAAGGGAAAGGCAACTTTGTCATTTTAGCTTCTACACAAATTTCGCATTTGTTATTTAAATCGACATTTTTTATGTCTAGTAAATTTAAGCTTACTAGTCGTTTTATCGATTTAACGTTTACATGTCCCAATCTGCAGTGCCATAAATCTGAAAACTCAGCGATATAAGAAGAAGTAGAAGCTTCTTTATTCATAACAGATTTCCCCTTGGGGTGTACAACAATGGCACTCATCTTAAACAGACCATCGTGGACATACCCACGACCTAAGTACACTGAGTACTTGCTAAGAACAACCCTATTAGACTCAAATACAAGTTTGAAATTATTCTTCACTAGTACAGAGCTGGAGATGAGGTTCTTGCGAATGTCCGGGACATGCAGGACATCTCTCAGTGTGATGTTCTTCTCATTGGTCAGCTTCAGAACAACGTTGCCAACCCCAGCCACCTCAGACGTGGCTTGATTCCCCATGTGCAGCTTTCTCCCATTGGCTGGCTCATAGGTCGAGAAAGCATTCCTGTCAGAACAGACATGACAGGTAGCCCCCGTATCAATGAACCATTCCTTTGGGTTGCCCACGAGGTTCACTTCAGTGGTCATCGCAGCAAGGTCCTCTTCAGTGAACTCTCCTTCAACCACGTTCGCATTGGACTGCTTGCCTTTGCCTTTGTCATCTTTCTTCGGGGCCTTGCAGAATCTTGCAATGTGGTTCGGCTTTCCACAGTTGTAACAATCACCCGTAAATTTGGGTCGAGTTACAACTGGTTGTTTGCCTTTGTCAGAATTTGGCCTCTTACGCTTCTTTGACTCCATCAAATTAGCTTTGGCCTCTTCCTGGCCCTTGTTCCTTTCCAGCCCACCTTCGCGAATCTGAAGTTTGCCTATGACCTCTTCCAAGGTCATACTCTTCTTCTTCAACTTCAAGTGGCTTTGAAACTCCTTCCAGCTTGGAGGCAGTTTCTCAATGACTGCAGCGGCTTGGAAAACGTCTGGCAGTATCATTCCTTCTGCAGCAATGTCATGCAGAATCAACTGGAATTCTTGAACTTGTTCAACGACAGACTTCGAGTCCACCATCTTGAAGTTCAAGAACTTCCCAACCAAGTACTTCTTAGTACCGTCATCCTCGGCCACATATTTGGCCTCCAAGGAATTCCACATTTCCTTGGCCATTTTGCACTTCTGGTAGACACTGTACAAAGCATCTGCCAGACCACTCAGAATGTAATTCTGAGCATAGAAGTCGTGTTCCCACCAGCGGGCACGAACTTCCTCATTCTGCGCATCGTTCTCAACGAACGCAGGCGGGTCCTCAGTAAGGAACCTCTCCAACCTCAAGGTGGTCAGAAAGAACAGCATACGCTGTTGCCACCTCTTGAAGTTTTTACCCGAAAACTTTTCGGGTCTCTCACTTTGGACCACAAAAGGTCTCGAATTGTCAAAGGGGAAAGGGCTCACCACTGAGGGATTAGAAGTTTGCCCAAAATGGACAGTTACAGGGGGAACGGGGGTAGTGGTGCCCTGGGGAGTGGGGTTACCAAGAGGAACAACAGTGTTTCCCTGGTTAGCAGACTCCGAATTGTTATTTCCGTCAGTCATTTTGAAAACAGAAAAGAATTTTGTCTTGCGAATGTAAAAATAAGAAAATAGTTTTGACTGCGGAAATAATAATTCAACAATAAAAGAAAATACAACTCGAATAACACATTACAGAGTAAGAAAAAAAAAATAAAGAAAAGAAGCAGCAAAGGTGACGAGTCGAGGAAACCCTCTTCCCGCAAGACAAAATTTCCCCGGTAGTGCTCTTCGGTCTCGGAAATTCGTCCCCAAAGGTAAAACGTCACAACGTCTCCAAGAGTGTAGCACCACAGGTCTTGGAGCTCCGGCGAACAAAACGAGCGCTTCGAACTGGACTGGCTCTTAAGACTCTATATGCAGAGAGACAGAGAGAGGAGAAGATTTTTGAATGCGTGGCCAGGCAAATGCATGAGGACGCTATTTATAGGCGAACCTCCACTCAATGCAGAAGGAGAAACCGCGTGGGCATTAAATGCGGACGCATTTTCGTTGGTGGCAAGAGTTGACCCAGAACGCGTTTCCGTAAATCACGCTGGTAACGTCCCACGAATTTAGCACACGTGTTTTATGTGCTCTTATGAAGTATGGTTCGGTTTGACTTTTCTAACTGGGTGGGTCTCTGATCCGAATCGACCCAAACTTTGTGGACCTGATATCCTAATTTTTGTTCTCCAAAAAATTAGATACCCACTGGGCCCAAGGCCCAAAGTCCACCCAAAGTCCAATTGCCAAGAACCAAGACCAAGACCAAGACCAAGGCCACGGGCTCGGGCGCGGGCGCGCGCGTGTGGCAATTTTGATTGACTAGCAATCAACTACAATTTATTATACTTCATTATTCCCATACTAATATCATGTATATTAGTATTCCAAAAATCCAATGTGGGATGAATTAAATGACTCATTTAATTCCCAAATTAGGTGTTGAACCTTTCGACTTTCCGATTCAATTTCTCACTCACCGAAAACCGGTTTTGCGAGTATGAATTCACAATTCTCATCTACTCCAAGAGTAGAACGCACTTGTAACAATTAATTTCCGAGAAATTAATTTCAACACCAAGAATTAATTGGTCAACTATTAAAGTCTCAAATAAACTTTAATACCAATTAATTATAAAATAATACCACCAACCAATTTTCTCTAACAATTAGAACAAAAATCCAACAAGTACACGATCACAAAATCTACCATAAAGTTAGGGACATCGAATATGACGATCAATCAATGGTACACATTTTGTTTTTCACAAAATATTGAATGAAACTGATTCATATATGAATCATTAAAGAGTATTAGTTGTTTTCACCTAAAAAAAATATTAGTTGTTTTTATTGAAAAGTATTACACCCTCCGTCCACGAAAATTTTACCCGGTTACTGTAGAGCACAGTTTTTAATGAAAATTTGTATTTTATTGAAAAAGTGAATAAAGTAGATAAAGTAAGAGTATTGTGGGACCCATTTTTTGTTTGTGAGTGTAGTTTATTTCCAAAAAAGGAATGTGTAAAAATTTGGTGGACGGACCAAAAAGGAAAGCGGGTAAAAATTTGGTGGACGGAGGGAGTACTTATTTACACTGAAAAGTCTCAGTTGTCCAGTGAAAACAAACTAAGACTCTTCAGTAAAAATAACTAATACTCCCTCCGTCCACGAGTAAGTTTCTCACTTCTTTTTGTTGAATGGTTTAAGAAAGTGTATTTGTTTATTAATATATGGTGGACCACATGTTGACTTTTGGGATAAAGTAATGAATAGTGTTGAAAAATAAAGTGAATGAGTGACATTTTTGTAATATTGTGTGAGTTTGAAGGTTAAAGTTTATGTATAAAGGAGTGTTGTTATTTCCATTTATGGAATGGGAAACTTACTCGTGGATGGCCCGAAAAGGAAAGTGGGAAGTTTACTCATGGACGGATGGAGTATATTTTAGTGAACATAACTAATACTCTTTAGTGAAAATCAATAATACTCTTCAGTGAAAATCACTAATACTCTTCAATGATTCATGTATAAACTCACTCTATGTATGTTCTTTGTTTTTTTTTTTCTACTTACTTAGAAAATTACGCGCCATAATATAATAATAATAATAATTTTACAATAATATTATGTAAAATATATATTTCGTTTGAGTAAATATTATATTATTTTATTTTACTCTCGACCCAATGGTATTGGTACAATTATAATTATAACACAATAAAAGTAAAATATATACACAAAGTTAGGGTGGTTTTATATAAAGCAATATTTCAATTAATCTGTTCCTAATTATCACTTTATAATTAATATTTTTTTATAAAAGGATAAATTGCGATAAGCCCTCTTATGGTTTGAAAAATCAGCATGAAACCCTCTTATGATTTTTTATTAATTAATATTTATACAATTTTTTTAAATGTAAATTTCTTGAAATTTTTTGCTTATTGTGAACATACAAGATAGGTTCCAATTTTTTTTTTATTTGTACTTTTCTTAATATTTCTAACTATAAATTATTTACTAAATGCTATATTAATATATAATTAGATATAAAGAGAATTCTTTAAAAGTAATTTCACTTCTCGTTTATTTATAATATTTTATAGACAACAATTATTAAATAAATTAACTATATAAAAACATAAGATTATAAAAAATAAAATAAAAAACTAAAAAATTCATAATAGAAGGAGCATTTAATTTAGTTAATGGACCAATTGTGTCAATGTATTAAAAAAAAACCCACTAAAATTCGCATGAAGTGTGCGTGAATTGCACACTACTGTAAATCTTAATAGAATTGGGGGTTTAATGCTATATTTATAAACCACGGTGGAGTTCCATGCTATATTTTTAAACCACAGGGAGGTTTTATGTTATATTTATAAAATCATAGTGGAGTTTGGCGTAATTTTTAAATCATAGGAAGATTTCATCCCGATATTTCAAACCACAAGGGGTTTAACGCAATTTACCCCTTTATAAAATAATAATTATCAACAATTCAATGCTCCATAGAGAAAATAATATTATATTAAACATTAAATGCAAAATGATAAAAATTAAATTACATAAAACTTGGCTATAAAATTATCCCAAAAGAAAAAAGCAAGTGTACACAGTACATGCTAAATCTCTCTCTAATTTTTTTTATCTCCACAAAAAAATATACTATAACTTAACTTGATTGTGCACCTAAAATGGAAAATTTTAATCAACTTGAGTATTAATGTTAGATTAGGAAGCCCATCCACAATAGTTAAATCCTAATCTAGAAATCGTTGGTTTATACAGGTGATCGGGAAAAATAAAAGCAATACACAAAAAAAAAAATTACAATTAATATTTTCTTCAATAAGAAGCAACAACAATCTCGTACCCCTTATTGGTAATTCCACAAACAACTTGAAACACGAACATAAATTGATAAAGTTCAACAACACGAACCTGAACGAACAGTAATCGCGATCAAATAAAATCACGAGCAGAGTAAAGTCGAGTCAAGAAAATCCATTTTTCCGCAAAATAAATACATCCCGGATAGTGCACACGGTTTGACGTAATGTTCCAAGAGGTAAAACATTTTTTGTCTTTTACACTAGCTGCACCACAAAGTGTAAAAACTCTAACGAACAAAAGTTAGAACGTCGAAAAATAATGTAGCATTCAGGGGACAAGGATATTTGGTTGGATTTTTCTGGGTTCTGTTTCAAGGATATGAGACCCCCATTTATAGGTTTTCAAGCCACTTCAGTTTGGGAAAGTGGAGTTAACAACCAAATAAATGGAGGCGTAATTCACTCTGGTAACCGCCCACCATTTGAGTCGAAACGTACGTCTAGCTTCGTTCTCAAGCATTCCACATGCTTGCTATTCCGATGCCACAAATCACTCCACCAAACATGTCAAGGCAGATAGCTTATCCGATACCTTCGATATGATATCATTGAGAAACACATTGACTTATTCAAATAGCTGGACCACAATATCAATTGAGCTAGATTTTCAGAAGCCCAAAAGAAAAATTATTCAACCTTTAGCACTTTAATACCATTAAAATGCTAACGACGTTTCAACTTTGTATATTAATTTTTCACTCACCGAAATTCGGTTTTGAGATTTCAAATATACAAAAAATTAAACATTTTACCAATTATTTTATTTATCAAAATTGAGCGTTACACAACCTCAATTAATGATAAATTAAATAATTTAAACCAATTTCTCCAACAGAAATATCAACAAGGCAAGGATTCTCATCTTAATCCCATCCGTTCTCCATTTATTCCTTTTTTTTTCCATAGTTTTTTTTGTCACAGCTTCAAAGAATATGAGGCAGAGATGCGCGGGAGAGCGAATAAGTGGTCGATGAATTGCGGACCTCAACCAACCTTTTTTTTTCTTGAATCAAACACGTATATATTATGTGTATTAATATAATCATGAAATTGTGAATGTACATTGCAAAATTCAATATAAATTACTAGTTCAATCAATATCATTATTATAGTTATTATAAATTAGAATCACCAAACAACCTTCACTCATAGTAGTTGGTCGTCGATTGTCGTAATAAGAAAATTTAATGAACTTTCTCAATACAACAAATGTTATAAAATTGAGATAAATTTCTCTTTTTCAATGAGCGGATCAAGGAGAATCCAAAAATTTAATGTATCTCGATTAAATTTACAAAATAAAAATTAATCGTACATAGCAACGGATGCACCAAAATAAGAGTATATAGGAAGTCTACCCTCACAGTAGTATAATATATACAATGTTAGACGTAAAATCACTAGTGTTAGAAAAGATGAATATTTAAAATATATACTCCTCCGTCCAATAAAATTAGACCTATTTATTTTCAAGAATTTAAAAAAACGTGAGTACATTGTGTGTAAAGATAAAGAAGATTGTAAGAGTCTGTTTGTTTGCCTTGAAAAAGAGGAATATTGGTTGTTTTTCTCTAAAGTTTATTCTTTGTTAAAATAAATTTTGTTTACTGAATGTCCGGTAAAATTGAGAAGTACACAATTTTGTCACATAATTTTAATTGATTATACATACCACTTGTAAGGTGGTATTTGTAAATGTAATACCCCTTATTATCCCACATATAAGGTAAAATATATCCTAAGATTTATTATCTTATACACCCAGACAAACACGCTCTAAGTTGATAATATACAATATTATCTTTTAAAAAATATGATTAATTTTATTGGAAAGACTAAAATGAAAAGTATGACTAATTTTATTGAACGACGGGAGTATATATGTATGAGTAAGTTATATATGAAAATAGTTCATGACAAGTTTATCATTAAACTATTTTAAAGTATCAAAAATTTGACCTGAAGTATCGATAATCTCACCAGGAGTATCATTAATTTGGATTCAAGAAAATTTACAACAATTACAATATAATACCACCAAACAAGATTAATGATACTCCTGGTGAGATTATCGATAATACTGGTCAAATATTCTATATTTTAATATAATTTCATGATAAACTTATCATGAACTATTTTTATATAATACTTTGCCGATATGTATATATTTGTTTAGTTGGTAAAAATGCTAATATCATTCTTGAGGTACAAATTTCAAACCCAAGTAAATGCACCTTTTAAATTGTCTCAATAACACTAAGAACTTGAGAATGATATAGAATACATTTACGGACACATTATTTGTGTCCACAGCTTATGTGGTAATACCACATCATTGCATATAAATTTATTAGATCTTTAATTCTTATTTATTTCTTTCATTCCTATATTTTAATTTTGGTACTTTTTAAATTACAAATTCAAGATCTTCTTTCACGTTTATGTTCCATATAAATATGAAATTTTTTTTTTTTTTAATGATATTTATGTATTTTCACAAATCCAGAATAATATTATAATGATGCATATACTTTTTTTTAATGTAAAATTAGAAGTATGGATATTACATAGAAAATCTTATATGAATTAATTGTACATCACATAAAAAAATCTTATAAATATTTTTGGTTGATTTAAATTTCTTATTTAAGATTGTGAATCAACAAAAATTTCGCAAATTTATAAAATATAGCAATTTTTTGTTAAATAAAATTTTTGAAATTGTTAATTAAATAAATAGTTAAACTACATTCGTAGTACGATATTTTTTAATGAATTTTTTTTGGAAATATTTGAAACAATTTGGTTTGATTTTCATCAGTTTTATATACATTTCGATATTTAATAAAAATTATTTAATAAATTTTGATATGCATCATTATAATTTAATTTAAAAATGAAGATTTCTTGACATTAAACACATTTCTATATTTTAAAAAAGTAATAAAAGAATTAAAAAATTTGTAATACACAATTTAGCGACAATTAATGTTGCACATTTTTTTTTTGAGAATTGAATAAAGTGAATTAGAAATTTAAATCAATAAAATTATTTAATATAAATTAAAGAATTTTTTTTTTTACGTATTGTGCAATACATAATATTGTTAATTAATATTTATAATTTTACATTAAAAAATCATTTGCATCATTTTAATTTTCCAAGTATAAATGTGAAAGAAGATCTTGAATTTATAATTTAAGAAGTATCAAAATTAAAATATAGGAATGAGAGTGATAAATAAAATATAAAGTTGTTATAAAATTATATACAAACATTGCCATGTAAGCAGGAGACATAAATAATGTGTACATTGGTTGTTTTATATATATTTTATTATTTTCATATTATCGAGAAAACTCATTGTAAATGTTCAAATTAAATGAAAAAGGTACTTTGACCATAACGCCAACCTTTTAGATATTTTATTTGTTCTTAGGTGCACATTATATATGAATGCCAAATCAAATATCATTAAGTATATGATTACTATGTTATATTATCATAACTTTTTTTCTTTATCAGCAAAGAAAAATTAATATTATAAAAATTGAAGAACAAGGGGTCCTCTAATCCTCTCAATAATTTTATGAAAAAATCAGACGAAATTCCTACCACTACTCATAGCTTACAACAACATAATCTAGGATTAAAACTCTATTCCTTAAACGAAAATTTATTATAACTTAAAAATGAATTTTAAACAGTAGGATTATTGTACTTCGATTGAAACATCAGAGAGTATTAAAAGAAATAAATGAAAATAAAAGCATTTGACAACTTTACATAAAATTGCCAGATTTGAAAAAATGCATTTTGGTGGGTAAATGACAAACTTATTAATTACGACACTAAGTACGCTTATTGATACATGTATTCAAATATATATGTAGTTTTCACATTTGACTTTGAAACTTTAATATGAAAGTTGAGTTATAGTATTTAAATAGATAAATTAATGTTTTTTTTTATGATGAAATATTGTTCAATTTAACTGAATGAAACAAATTAAAAGTATTTTTGTACGTAATTATTAATGAAATGAGATGTAAATTAAAAATCTTTGTAAATGATGAATTATGCACTGTGAAAACTGATCTGAGACGGAGAAAGTACAAATAACGAATATGAACCAATTGTTGATTTTTATTTAATCTTGCCAGACTCAATACAAGTTATATTCCTACTGTTTTTTGACATGATTTTTATTGTCAGGAGTTATTTACTCTCTTCATCCCATTACATGTTTCCTCTTTCTTTTTGTTATTTTATTTAAAAAAAATGTATTGTTTATTAATATATGATGAACCACATGTTAACTTTGAATAATTAGTGCCCATAAACACAAAGGAATTTGATAGGCAAATTGATTATTAAACAATAATTGCCTAGGATGCTCGAATACATACTAAATTAGAGTTTTGCTATATTTATTAGTGAAATGCTATTATTTTTGAATCATGAAAGACTATAAATAGCGACTTGTCTATGTGTTGTGAAAAATTGTGAAAAAGTAAAATGTAGTGTTTAACAAATATTTGTTTATTAATATATGAACTGTTGTTTTTGTTTTTAAAAGAATGGGAAACTTATTGTGAATATCCAAAAAAGAAAAATGAGAAAAAATTATAGTGGGACAAAAAAAATAGTACTCCATGGTACTGTTGTAAATAAAATGAGAGTAAAATTAATTTTTAGTAGTATTGTAATAAATAACATGACTATTTATGATATGGACAAACTAATATGCAACGACCTTGTTTTGGCGAACAATTTTCATGTCATTACTGTACATATAAATTAGAGTAAACAATAGCAGCATCCTTTATGGTAGTTAGTGAATTTTCTCATCACGCCATTAAATTCAAATAAATTTCTCCTTTTCAATTAACGGTTCAACCAATCAAGTATGAGAATCCGAAATTTTAATGAGTCTAGGATGAATTTATACGAGAAAATAAATCATTCTCATATTTAAGGAAAAAAAAAAAAACTATCTACTCACCGAATAATATAACCACAACCTACTTTTAAAATTACTTGTAAACAAATCCGTTCGTCTTTCTCTCGCTCTTTCTTGCTCACATTTTTTCATGAGTTTTTTTTTAAAATAAAAATATTGTGAGATTTATCTATAAATAAAATGATAACTTGTGAGTACATTTCAATGTCAATTTAAGTAATGACGTCGTGATTGAAGGACACAGATTTGTTTCTATAAAAAGAATACACATTATGTCGGCACAAACAAAACAATTGAACATTCTTTTGGTGGATAAAAATAATACTACATATAACTAATACTTCACCCGTTCCCTTCAAATGTTCTCTTTTGCTTTTTGTAAAAAAATTAGAAAATATGGTATAAAATGTGTATTAAAGCCCATGCATACTACTATCTTCGAAGAATTGTTTATAAATGTGGAAATACAAATTTCATTAGAGGAAATGAGAAGTTTTGCTTAAAATTTCTAAAATGAAAAAATGAATTAAAAAAAAACATTAAGGAAAAAACAGTGATGCAAAAATTCCTCTAGGCCCCCGCCTAGGCGCTAGGCAGTCATCAGCCGCCCGATTTATAGTGTAATCCGTATAGACATGCAAGATATTTATTATTTTATTTTTTCCGCCTTGAAACGACGTCGTTTGGATGAATTTCAATAAATTTGATAAATGTGTGTGATTGTCTAGTTGAACTATTTGCATATGAAAGTTGATATTATGTCGTTAACTCGTTATTATCAAAAAAATTAGTCGTATTAAAATACTATCAAATAATTTTTTACTATATTATTGAGATATAAAAGGGTAAAAAATTGAAATAAAAAAAAACTCCAAACGACTAATCCCCTACTAGTCCCCGCCTAGATGGTCTAGGCGCTAAGCGGTTCAAATCCGTTCGACTAACAATTTCTGACTTCTACGCCCTAAAAAAATCAGTAGATAAGAGAATTTAAATTTGCTATTTTAATCGAAATATGCTCACGTACTCCATCAACTAAATTTTTTCGAGAGCGGAATATATTTAAATTTGGCAATAGTAAGATTTGTCCTTATTCCAAAAAAAATTCCTACCTGCAAATCCCAACTCCTAACCATGCACATTTTGTGCTATTATAAAAGGAAATACTCACTGTTTATTTCACTTTTAAGTAATACTCTTCTCCTCTCTCCCTCCCCCTTTCTCTCTCTAGAATTGCTCCTCTCTCTCTCTAGAATTCTACTGTTACAACGAAGGCGGACTTGCATTGACTCGTTTCGGAGCTGATCTTCCATGTTGTATGTATTCACAAGTTACGTATAGAGATCGGTGAGCATAGCTAGACTTGGTTTAGTTTTTTAAATTTCCTTTTTCAATTTGAGTTTCTTAGCTGTGCATTTTTGCCTTTTTTCCACAATTTAGCTCGATTAACATGCTTTTAAATTGGGCTTAAATTAGGTGATTGCATTTCTTTCACATGAGAGAATTTCCATTCAAGGTTTTCAGGTCTGCTTTATACATATTCTTATATGGAATTGAATTTCTCCAATTTATTCTGAATCGACTATGGCAGCTGTATTGTTAATTTTTTTTGTTTCTAAATTCAATTTTCTGATTTCAGCTTCCGTGTGATTGATTAGGCAGGTTTTCTATAAGGTACATTTGTTATCTGGTTGGGTTTTATGCAAAACTTGGGGATTTGACATGCATAGAGGAATGAATGGTTAGTTTTTCTGGAATTTAATTTGTGAGCATTAATTTCAATTTTTCCACATGTTGCATCTGGTAAATTTAGTTTAGGAAGTTGTCTTAGTGAATTTCTTCCTTTGACATTTCTTCCAGGAAGGTTTGAGATGTAGAAATTCACAGCAGAAAGTTCAATTTTAAGCAATCAATGAGTGATTTGACTCACAAATACACAATTTCATAACAGCAGGAGAAATTCATTGAAATCCTTGTATCTGTTTACGTCAATTAGACGATGGACCTGGGGATGGGTTTTCCGATTCCCTTAGAGAAGGGAGTTGTACAGAATGGGAATACTTGGATTCCATCTACACCAGATAAACCACTTTTGCCGAGTTCTAGCAGTGCCCCATCTGAAGTACCTGTGGATCAGATAGGGGCACAAAATTGGGATGATTTGGTAGACATTTATGGAGAATTTTTGAGGACCAAGCAACCTCATAAGTTCGATTTAAATGAAGCTCTAGGTGTAGATTTTAGGGAGCATAACAACCAAGGTGTTGCTCCAGTTGAAACTTATAATAGGTTGCATCAGAGTCTGAGCCCAACAGGGATTGTAGGGTTGAACAGCATGGTGCAGAATAGTCAAGATGTAGCTTCTGTCGAGGCATATAACAGTGTCCATATGACTTTCAGGCCAAGCGGCTGCATACGGGTAAATGATGTGGGCCATAACATTCGAGATGATGGTACATTGAAGAAATTCAGAAACTTGAACCAGAATGCTGCAAGAATTGGCTCTTGTGTGCAGAATTTGGGTGAAGTTGTTCCTCCTCAGAAGGTTAATTCTTTAACTGAAGTTTTACCTCCTCAGAAGGTTAATTCTTTAGGTGAGGTTGTTCGTCCTGAGAAGGTTAATTCTTTAAATGAAGTTTTACCTCCTCAGAAGGTTAATTCTTTGGGTGAAGTGGTTCGTCCTCAAAAGGTTCATACTTTAGCAGAATTGATGGGTATGAGGAGTGTTATGCATGACTCTTCTTCGAATGTATCGCCGAAAAGAAGCACTTTTTTCATGGGGAAGCCCACTATTGTTTGTCCACTTCCACAAGGTGAAAATAGTCAAGTGGCTTACGCATCAATTGGTGCGGGATTCCAGCAAAATCACAATTTTTATGACAGAAATCACGTGGCATACGCAATGGTGGGTAACAAACTTCATCAAGATAACATTTTGCGCGTAAGCCATGACGTTGGATGTTACGACCTAGAAGAGATGCCAAACAGTGAGTTTATTACATTCTAGATAACTGTTCAAAAAAAATTTACATTCTAAATAAAGTATTTTCAATATTTCTTTGCATTATACATGCTAAATGCTCTCAGAACGACCCTTAAAATATTGTCACATAAATGTTTCAGATGAAAAACTGATAAAAACTTTAGTTTTGATACCACTGGCACCTTTTAGTGTCATTGCTCTATAAATGATATTGGAAAAAAAAAGTCATATTTAAATGTAAATGTGACCATGTCCGACTGACCATGACACCATAGTTTGTTCTTGTTATTGTTGTTGTTGTTGTAAGTAAGAAGTATGGAGATAGTGTCAATTAAATAATACGCATTTACTTCTGTTGGTAGAATAGGTAGTATAAGTGAATTCACATTTGACTTATCCTTCGTGGAGAAAATAGAACGGTTAATTTTGCTGTTTAAATGGCTAGTAAAGCATTTCTAGCTCGACACGTATCGAAAGAGTAGGCTTTTAAATAAAAGGCTTTCTAAGCTTAGAGCTGGCTAACGTTGCTTCTGACTCCATCATGACAATCCATATTAGGAGGTTAAATGGCTAGTCATGCATTTCTGACTCTCTATGCATAGAAAAAGAATAGGCTCTTTTAGAAAAATCAAAATAACAATGTGTTTTTTAGGCTTAGAGATTGCTAACTTTGCTTCGTACTCCCCCATGACATCCATATTAGGAAGGTTAATAATTATCTAACTTATGCATCTAAATAATTAGTGTTTTTTCAATTATAGGATGTCTTAGTATGCATCTAAATAAATAGTGTCATTTTCAAATATAGGATGTCAGTTCACTTCCACTTTTTCATCTCTTATACAACTATTTAGCATTCGTGTCTATCTTTACTTCCATTTTACTGATGCATATCCCTTATCCTTAATATCTAACCGAAAGATTATGGATTACCAGTGCGTATCAATGCCACACACAATTTTATAGTAATAGGATACCTGAAATTGGCAATTCACATGCAATGTGTCTATGTGTATGTTCGTGTATAATTTCTTCTTGGAACTTAATCATATTCATATGTTTGTAATTAGAATGCTGCATTTTTGTAGGTAGCCTTTCAGCATCCAACTATAACCTAAACCTACCCCCACAATCAGAAGCTGGGGAAACCTCAAGTGCTGTGAGGCCCTTGCCATTGGTGCCCGTAACACCAGACCAGCAGAAGCAGTCGAAGGTTCCCCAGACCAATCAAGTACCGCAGTTGTTGGTTGATGAAATGTCAACTCAAGAAAAATGCACACAGAATAATGTCGTCTCATCTCAAGAACCTGAAATTCTTGATAGAGATTATACTTTGCTCAATTCTTTGGGCACATCAACTACAGCAATTTCAACATCACCAAAGGAAAGGAACATTTCTGATGGTGGAAATGAAGGGATTGATCTTAACAAGACTCCACAACAGAAAACCCCTAAAAGAAGAAAACACCGACCTAAGGTAGTGGTTGAAGGGAAACCCAAAAGATCTCCAAAGCCTGCCGCTGAAAAGAACAACACTCCTGATGGAAATACTCCAGCAGTGGTCGAAGGAAAGCCCAAAAGATCTCCAAAGCCTGCCGCTGAAAGGAATAACACTCCTGGTGGAAATACTCCAGCAGTGGTCGAAGGGAAGCCCAAAAGATCTCCAAAGCCTGCCGTTGAAAAGAACAACACTCCTGATGGAAATACTCCAGCAAAAAGGAAGTACGTGCGGAAAACTGGCACCAAAAACTCAACTCCTCCATCGACTGATACAGTAGAAGTTGTTGCAGAATCAGGCACGGGGCCTGCCTCAAAGTCATGCAAGAGAAAATTAAACTTTGACTTGGAAATTGGTGCAGAAAAGAAAAGCCAGGGAAGAGGACTTGACAACCAGGAACAGAATAATGAAGGGAGTATGCTTCCTTTGGATTTAAATTTGGATATTCAAAATGCAGAATGGTCTGCAGAATTAAATGGACCATTGACATCTTTAGTGAAGGAGAAACAACAGAGACAGAGTGCCTACAATGGTGTCCTCCCAGCAGATAAACTCCCTCCTCAAGATTCAATGCCAATTACTTCCAGAGACCATACCTTGAACATAATTGCTCGGAATTTGGTGCGAAATGCCTGTATGAACCAATGTACTAATGACAGTAAGTACAGTCAGCATCATCGCATCAGTGGAGGCCTTCCCCAGTTTTCCCTTCGAGCAAATACCAGTGAGCCAAACTTGGGCTTTAGACCACAATCAGTAGTTCAGAACGTGCCTCAATTTCTAGAGGATTTGGTGGATGTCATGGAAAAACAAGGAACCAAGAGAGATTATACCCCCACTGTGATCAGAGATCAGCAATCTGTTGCGCTGATGGGCACTCAAGTCTGGCCCGATGGAGTTTCTGGAGCAGGCCATTTTAACAGAGATAGCAGCTCATCGTTGCAGAATGGTTTAGAAATGCCCAAGAAAAAAAATATTGAGGAAAAGTTTTGTGGAGCCTCATCTAGCATGCATTCTGGCTTTAGAACTGTTGCAGACTTTCCACGAGTGAAAAAGAGTTTCCCTCCACAAGTCTCAACAGTGAACTTGAATAGGGAATCAACTAGTTCTGATTGTAGAGCTCAGGCCATCTACAAAAATTCAAATGATATGTCCACTATGGTGGCTTGTGATCGTTACTTGAACTACTCCAACTTAATGCATAAGTTTCAGCAGCAGCATGCTTCACTAGTACAGTTATATTCAGAAAGAATGGCACCAACAACATCCAATGACTCTGCTTATGGGCAAATCACCAAATCCTGTAGAGATCCTAAACAAATTCCAATAAATGGAAATATAAATTCTCCTCTTCGTATTGAAGCCAAGAGACAGACTGGTAGACAAACAACATCAGAAAAAGTGCCCATTGTGGATAAAGTTCTTCAGCAGGAACCCAAGAACAAGAAAAGTTGTGGACGTCCCTCAAAGAAAGTCCAAGGTAAACATCTTCAGGAAGTTATACTTTATGCTCTTTAAATAATGGAAAAATATAAACTCTCTCTCTCCTTTTTTTTTTTTGTGTGCAGGTATACAAGAAGAGAGGAGAAACTTACTTTTAATTGATTATATAACCAACTACATGAAAGATCTGAAGATCACTGACAATGGAAAGGAAATAGCTTGGAAAGAGAAAAGTGCACTTGTTCCATACAGAGGAGAAGGCGCTGTTGTTCCGTATGAGGAATTTGATCCAGTAAAAAAAAGGCAGCTACGGCCTAGAGTAGACCTTGACCCAGAGACAAATAGGCTGTGGAACCTTTTAATGGGCAAGGAAGGAGGTGGAAGTGCAGAAACAATGACTGCTGATAAAGAAAAATGGTGGGAAGAAGAACGAAAAGTCTTCCGGGGCCGAGTAGACTCATTCATTGCACGAATGCATCTGGTTCAAGGTATTTGCTTCCATAACCTTTGTATCAATAACAAAATAGATGTATAAATTCGTATGTCATAACGTGTTTAATGATCCTAACTTGTTATAAATTTTCCCTCTTACATGGTTATATATGAATATGCATAAGATTAAAAATACAAAAAAGGGAAAGCCAGCATGAATGCATGCATGGTATAAAAGCTTATGTTTGAGATAACCCATACTTTTCATGTAAAAACACAATAATAATATCAGTAACCTAGTTGTCATTTATTACCAAGATCTGTGCTAGAAAAGATACATAAGTTAACTTACCATTTCGGGTTAGAGATTGGAAGGAGAATGGATCTTATGTCAGCTCATGACCCCAGCAGTGTCTTGGATAACGTCTGAAGAAAGTTAAGAATGATTTAGTAAAGAAATACGGTACAATTTGAAAACAGTACCATACCTTAACCTTGAAGAATTAAAGGTGAGATAATGAACATGATCAAGCTCCAAAAAGTATGCTCAAGTTTGATGTTGGTTGTTAGTTTAAAAGTATGATCCATTCTCTAAGGGACAAATCTGAAATTGATGTTAGACTACAGAATTAAGTTTATTGCATCTACCAAAATAGAACCCACCTAATTAGAGACAAAACGAATATAAATTCCCAAGTTAGGTCATTGTCCTGGTCATTTTGATTTGCACCACGAAAGAGTGAAAGGAAGAAAAAAAGGAGCAAATCCTGGACTCAAAGAGAAGGCTTCTGGTATATCAGCTCTTTCATTCTATCTGTGATTCTCCTGCAGAAAGCTCTACAAGTCTGCCATGAGTTCCTGTATGCTTAGTTTCATGATGTGGATTCAAGTTGGTACTCTCCTATACCACTTGTAGCATCGCATCGATTTGATCTTGGCCATCTGTTTGAAGCACAATATTGCTAATATATTGAGTTTAGGAATGTATAATATAAATTAGTAAATAACATACTAATTTGATAGTATTAAATATTCCATTAAACCAAGCATAATATTGAATTCAAAAGTGGTGAAATTTACCAAAAAGTCAACCAACAAAATATTAACAATTAACTAATAGTATTGGTTTTACCTCTCAAATGCTCTAACCTCCAATCATGAAAACTGAGATAGAATTGTATCTTTGCAGGGGACAGGCGATTCTCCAAGTGGAAAGGATCAGTTGTTGATTCTGTCATAGGAGTATTTCTCACCCAAAATGTTTCAGATCACCTTTCAAGGTAAAATTTATTTACTTACATCAGCTTAAGAACCATATGTTGTAGTTTAATAACGCCTCGCCCCTTTGCAGCTCTGCTTTTATGTCTCTTGCAGCCAAATTCCCTTTAAAATCAACAACTGTCAGAAATCCATCAGTTGAACACCAAGAGGTTCGCATAACATTCCCAGATGGATCAACTTCTCATCAGAAAATGGTTAAGGAACCAGTGAATGACCATAGTGTAGTGATGTCAAGAGAAATGTCTGAATACAGGGCAGAAAATGTCATTCCAGAGAAAAGTACGTTTTTGATAAACGACTATATCAGGAGAACAGAGGAGGATATCATTTCCTCACAAAGTTCTTCGGAATCAATCGTTCTTCAAGCCTCTGAAGATATCAGATCTAGCTCTGGGTCAAATTCAGATGCTGAAGGTGGGTGGAACCTCAGGAAAAACCTTGGTGTTTCCGAACAGGCTGAAAGAATTGCTGCATTTCAGCAATATCAGTTTCATTTAAGGGGAAATTCAAATCCAAATATGAAACCCTTGATTGGTCATCAGCGATTAGAAAAGGGGCAGGCTGACATCAGCAAAACAAATTATGGTTCATTCATATCCGGAGTCCCAACCATTAATTCGTGGCCAAACATGTCATTGGGGATGGAAAGCTCTGAAGCAGATGTCCTTGCATCTTTGTTGAAAACAAGCACATCTACTCTTGCTTCAAAGGATTCTGATATAACCAATGGAACAGGTGTAGAATGCAATCATGACTACGTGGGCCAGAGTGCAGAGAGTGGTTTCACTGTCTCACAAGTTGGAAGACCCAAATTTCAACCATTATCAGTGAATCATGGAGTTCGAAACAACTGCCATGAACTACAAACTGATTCTCTAGATGAGTCTCACAAAAGAAATGGTCAATATTTCATCGAGGATACGCGTGGAAAGCAACAGGGTTTTCATCAGCAGAGCGGATTTCCGGACCTCAAAGAACCTGCTGAATCCTTCAGCATAAAGCAAAGTGGTAATGAATGGAAATGCCTTGACATAACTGAATTTACATGATAAATTATTAACGTTTTGATGGATTTTATTGCAGATAATTCAAAACACACTGAAGTTGAAACTGAAATTAGGCTGGGAAATTCCAAAAAACCATCCAGTAAAATCAGTGACACAGCTTCAAATACAAAAAAACGGAAGGCTGAGAAGGAAAAGGCAGAACCATTTAATTGGGATACCTTGAGAAAGCAGGTTCAATCGAAGACTGGGAAAAGAGAAAGAAGTAGAGAGGCTATGGACTCTATAGACTATGAAGCAATACGAAAAGCTGATGTTCGTGAGATTTCTGATACAATCAAGGAAAGGGGTATGAACAACATGCTAGCAGAGAGAATGAAGGTTTGCAGAATGATTATGATTGAGGAATCTTTAAAGTACCACTATTTCAAGGATGCCTAGAAAACTACATTTGTTTTCGTTGATATTTGCAGGATTTTCTCGATCGCCTGGTTCAAGATCATGAAAGTATGGACCTGGAATGGTTGAGAGATGTTGAACCAGACAAAGTCAAGTAAGGATGGACCTTATGCTTATATATTAACAATAAAAACCATTCTTTTCAACATTGATAATAATATGTCTTGCAGGGATTATTTATTGAGCATACGAGGTATAGGGCTTAAAAGTGTGGAATGCGTACGACTTTTAACTCTTCATCATCTTGCTTTTCCTGTAAGCACATAATCCTATGTAAAGATTGAGTATATACTCTATATAAGAGAAGAAATCTTTCACCAACTATCGGCTGTTTAGGTTGACACAAATGTTGGACGCATTGCTGTTCGACTTGGTTGGGTTCCTCTACAACCCCTTCCTGAGTCACTCCAATTGCATCTCCTTGAACTGTAAGTATACGTTAACCGATCACTAATAAATTATGTGAAATTTCTGGAGATACTAATATTGTTCCATGCAGTTATCCAGTGCTGGAAACAATCCAGAAATATCTTTGGCCAAGACTATGCAAGCTAGATCAGGAAACATTGTATGGATTTCTTTATTAGGCTTACCTGTTGCATTTACAAAAACAATCTAACTAGTTTTTGCTAATACTTGTATTTTGGAACTGCAGGTATGAACTACACTACCAAATGATAACTTTTGGAAAGGTACGCCTATGCCTTTCATTGTTTAATCACAGCATAAGAGTAGAAAAGAGTTTCTTACGAGATTAGTTTCTATTTGTGGGGGTACAGGTTTTCTGCACAAAGAGAGAACCAAATTGTAATGCTTGTCCAATGAGAGGAGAATGTCGACATTTTGCAAGTGCTTTTGCAAGGTTAGCTATTCTACCTAGATAAGTGTTCCGTCTACAAACAAAATAAAGAAATCCTAGACAGCCAAATGCTATAGTATACTTATATTAAATATGAAAAATAATTTTTCTAGTCCTGTAAGTTACCCCAATTTTGATTTTAGTCCGACTTTCATGATCGAAAATATCATGCAACTTTCAATTTTTGACATTTTGGTCCGGCAACCATTGACCAATGTTTCACCTCTTGCATCCGGTTACCGTAATAAAATGTCGAAAAAAGGAAAGTTACATGGCTATTTTAATTCGTGAAAGTCGATAGGACTAAAACCAGAGTAGGAATACAGGATTTAAAAAAAAAAAAAAAATTCCCTATTAAATAGATGCAAAATTGTGATCAATGTATGCCTGTGGTGCAGTGCAAGACTTTCTCTTCCAGGGCCACAAGAGAAACATATAGTAAGTTCAACTGCCCCCATTAGTACTAGAAAAAGCGCTGACGTGGCAATAAAGCCTATAGGACTACTTCCCTATGAGGATAACATAGAGCTGGGAAAGGGGTCGCGGAGAGATTGCGAACCAGTTGTTGAGGAACCAACAACCCCAGAGCCACCTATAGAAGTGGCAGAAACGGATATTGAGGATGCATTTTATGAGGATCCCGATGAAATCCCTGTCATAAAGCTCGACATACAAGAATTCACAACAAACTTACAGAGCTTCATGCAAGAGCATATGGAAATGGGAGAAGGTGATTTGTCAAAAGCTTTAGTTGCTTTGAGTCCAGAGCTTGCTTCTATACCAATACCCAAACTAAAGAACATCAGTCGACTGAGGACGGAACACCAAGTGTAAGTTTTTAATTTCATCCTGAAAATTAGAAGTCAATAGGAATTATAAAAAATAAATTTAAGTAAACAATCTGTTCCTCATGACTTACATTGCTGCAGCTACGAACTCCCTGATTCACATCCTCTACTTAAAGGGGTTAGTTATTTCTCATCTTCAGTTTTAATTTATTTTTTTGTGGGTTTTCACTTACCCACAAATTCAATGTTAGATGGACAGACGAGAACCTGATGATCCAAGTCCGTACCTTTTAGCTATATGGACTCCAGGTATGCTATATTATCCAAAAGCACTTTAAATAACCCAAAATGCCCACAAGAGCATTTATCTCCATGATGGTAACTTCAGACCATCATAGAGCCCTAATGAAGAAAATTAAAGGCACAGAATCTAATAGACGAGACAAACCAAGTTATGTGATTTATTCTGTTAAATGCACTCAAACCAACGTGATCTTAATCAGGCGAGACAGCAGATTCGATTCAACCTCCAGAAAGTAAATGTAGCTATGCAGAAGGAGGTGGTTTGTGCAACAAGACAACATGCTTTTCATGCAGTAGCACAAGGGAAGCTCAGGCTCAAACTGTCAGAGGCACAATTCTGGTGAGAATAAAAGAGACAAAGTTACCAAAATAGTAGATAAATTATGGACAATAGTACCCTTTCCTTTTTATTGTCTTTGCTGAATGTCCGGTCTTCTCGTAGATACCATGCAGAACGGCAATGAGGGGGAGTTTCCCGCTCAATGGCACGTATTTCCAGGTCAATGAGGTAACACCATTTTTATCTTAAAAACTCTATTAAAGCCCAGCCAATCAACAAAAAAAAAATATAAGAACATAAAAGTTCGTCTATTTAATATAAGAATATGCATGTAACCAGTCATAACTACATGCAATCAATCCACGTATAACACATCATATCCAGGTATTTGCGGACCATGAATCCAGCTTGAACCCTATAGACGTGCCAAGGAATTATCTGTGGAACCTTCCAAGAAGGACTGTATTCTTTGGGTCATCCGTCACGTCGATTTTCAAGGGTAAAATAAGTTTCATTAGTTCATAGCTAAGATATAAATGGAAAAAAGAGACTAAAATACTATTGATTATTGTCAGGCCTGTCAACGGAAGATATCCAGTTCTGCTTCTGGAAAGGTATCGACACTTAATGTTACTCTATCGGTATACATATAACTATTGATAAGTGATTTCCGCACGATAATAAAATACATGCATTGCAGGATTTGTATGTGTGAGGGGATTTGACCAGAAAACTCGCGCTCCACGACCTCTGAAGGCGAGATTGCATTTCCCTGCAAGTAAGATGGCGAGGCAAAATGAGTAAAGATAAAGTAAAGCTGCAAGTAGGATAGCCATAGACCAGCTAACAATTCATCTACAGTCATCTTCCCATCAGCTGCTAGTTACCCTTACCCGTTATGTTGTCTTGTAACTAATAAATGTCTTTCTGCTGCTCAATGTAACAGGCATGTACTACATAGAAAACTCGGTTTTTTCATTTCTATTTTTTTGGGGCTCACAAAGGTGAGTTCTTTTCAATGGAACAGTGCAATTGTTAACAGGGAAGAAGAGTAATAAAAAGATGCAATTTAAATCTGCAGAAATGCTGTACTATGTGTTTATCTGTGACAAGAAAATTTATTCTAGTTTAGGAAATCAGCAAAATAATTTTGAAAATGTGGAACTAATTATAACATTCAAGACATAAATAAACAGTATAATGCCTCTGTTCCAACTTTATATCCACACTTGAAAATGCACAAAGATTAAAAAATGTGGTTTTAGTGGGGTGGTGAAGAAAATAAAAGAAGGGCGTTCTAATTGCTTTACGATAAGGATTAATTTTATCATAAAAGTTAATTATTCCACAGTATTAAAACGCAATCCTACTTGAACGGATGGATAACGTAGGTGTGAATAAAATTGGAAAGGAGTATATGTTTTGAAAAATTTGATAGCATCTTTGAATGGCAAAATAGCTGAGCCATGAAATATGTTCAGAAACAAACTAAAAAAGTTGCATTTGGGATTTGATAATGAATTGAAAATTCATACTACCACCGCGAGTTTCAAATTCATCTCTCATTGATTATGTTTTTAGGAATTTGAAATGACCCGAACTTGGGTGGATTTGAAATCGTTTTATTCAAATCCTATTTCAAACCATTCAATTCAATTGCGAACCTAAATTAAAATCTAGAAGAAAAAAAAAAAAAAAATTGTGGCACATTGCACTATTGTAAGTTGTACATATTACAACCTCTTACTCGGCATTTATAGAGGGAGAAATTCGAATCATGTAGATTATAAATTTATAATCTTGCATTCTGTACTTAATTTGAGAAATCCTCTGTCGGGATCTCATATATATTTTGTGAAAATTTCTAATAAATTTTGTTGAAATTTATGTACACAGTTCCCTTAGAAATAGTAGGTACATCTACCCAAAAAAGAGAGATTAATTGAATTAAAACGATCTGTATTTATTGAATTACAACAATTTAGTTCCGATCCTTTAATTCTGTTTTATCCCCTGGTAGAACAAAAGCACCAACACTAAACTGAGGAAGTTATAAATAATAAAAAGTAGTTCTCAAAAAGAAAAAGGGGAAGTATAATTTGACTATTCTTTCTGGCTTGGATTACAAAGTAAGGACTACTACTTTATAAAATTTGTTGCCTTGGATTATTATTATTGTCAAAGAAAATCTTGTTGCACTTTATGTAATAAAGGAAAATAATATTAATATAATAAAAAAACCGTAATAATTAATAATATTGTTGTACAGGTTAATATTATTTATATTATTCTGTGGTGTATGATGCTCAAAATGTCTATAATTCATTCTCTTAAAAAACCTCTGATTATAGTCAACTTTCCTTTTCATTTCATGTCTTGACCACCATTCTTCTCAACTGCGAGGGAGGGGATGGGCCATCCCCCAATTTTTTTGATTCATCTATATATTTTGTTTATATTATGTGTGCACTGAATAACTATATTAATTTTTTTTATATTCGTTATTTGATTCAAGGATCTACTAATTTATGGGACCAATTTCGCCGTCCACCAATAGAACCCTAATTATAATTATATTAATATATAAATACTGACACAATAGTTATTTTATTGTACTCTCACTCCCTGAATCTGAAATGTCACAATGAAATTTTAAATAAATTATTATTACTTAATACATGACATGTATTTAAAATTATAAACCACAATGTTGATGACATTTGCTAACAATGTGATAGTGGGTGTTAATCTTTAGTAGATGATCAAACAAAACTTGTATAGGTAATTAGGGGGGAATGTTAAGATAAATGAAGATTTATTGAGACATGTATAGAGGCAATAGTTCAACAACATAATAGTATTATTTGTAATTTTTTCTATCACCAATTCCACAACAATGGTGTGCCACGGTCTAATGGTTCAACTCCTACGTGAAACGATGAATAGAGCGGCCATCTGGTGTCCCCCCTCTCTAAAATTTGTTGCCGATATTAGATTCCCCAAAAGAATTAATTGTTGGCGCACAGTTTTTGAATGTAAAATATTATTTCAAAACTTTATTACAAAATTAGTGACAATTTTGTTGGTCAAATTTGGCCAAACAATTTGTTATTATACATTTATAGGGGGCATACCTAGAGTTGTTCGTTATTCTTTTGTATGAAAAACTTGTGTCGTTTATTGAATATGTGGGCTTCAAACACTTTTTAGAGTAGATTTTTGTAACTTTTTTTTTAACCTGCAATTAATATAGAATGAAAACTTATATATTAATTAATCTTGCAATATATGCACGAATTCCATTTTATCATGCTATGTTGCGTTACCTAAAAGACTCCTTTAGATATGCAAAACAAATAAAATTTATCATTGCAATCAAATTTGAAATTAAAATAAGTATTCTCGAGATTTTGTTATCTAAACTACTGAATATTGTCTATTGTCTATTGTCCAGCTTTAGAATATTTTACTACATATTTAATATGTAAGTGTTATATTATAATCTGTATAAAATATTAAAGTAAGCGGAAAAATCAGTGAGCAACTAAAGTAACCAATGGAATCCTAAATAGTGAAAAGGTATTGATACATTCAAAACAAATACTATAATGGAGAGGTAGTGTGTGCTCATTTTATAGGTATGATTAATCCTATATATGTTTCTTGAGATATGATGTGTGCAGAAATGAACAAATAGGGACCCTCGCACAAACAAAGTATATCATCGTACTATTAAATAAAATCTCATCACAAAAGATTAAAGTTAAAGCTAAAAACAGAGAAAAAAATAGTATTAAACTAACAGAGAATGAAATGCAGAAAGGTCGTACTAAGGTATCAGAGGCCTGTTGTGTAAAATCATGTGTGAATAATGTAAAAACATAAGTTATTTTGAGTTGAGAGAAAAACTAATAATGGTGTTAGTAAAGATTGATAAAAAATAGCAAATGGAAAAAATAGAGTCAAATCCCACCATGTTAATTATAATTTTTTAAAAAACTAATTTAAATTATTCTGGTTGATGGGCCTTTATCTTTCAAATCCCGCATTGGGGCCAATAAGGGAAAAAGGTGTTCAAAAGGAAAAATGAAATAAATAAAAATAAATCGACCACAGTGGGAGTCGAACCCACGACCTTCTGATCCGAAGTCAGACGCGCTAATCCACTGCGCTATGCGGTCTTATTATTTGTTGTTTAATATGAAAATTATTTGAAGTCAAACTTTCGGATCCATTTAATCCAAAATATATCAATCCAAAAAAGAAAAGAAAAAATGAATCAGCAAAATTTCAATTTTTATGATTAGTCCATCCCAGTTTATAATTAAATAAGGATGTTAATGAAATAGGTTCATATCTATACCTGAAATTTTTAAATCTTTATAAATAAAATCTCGATTAAATTCGAATCAACAAACAAATTAATAGGCAAATTTTTTTAAGTAGGCCAAATACCAATATCAATAGTAAAAATAGGGTTGCTGAATAAATGTTTACGAATATATGGTTGATCGCGCTTGGAAGAGGCGATAAAAAAAGAAGATCGCACTCACCAGGTGCGATCAAAACATAACCAGCTTTTCCACCCCTTGATCCCGCCTGGCAGAGGCGATCAAGAGAGTAGGCCGCGCTCCCCAGGCGCGATCAACACGAACATTCGCCACGTCGTGGATCGCCTCTAGCAAGGGCGATCCATGACACATTCTAACACACTCACATGGCTCCCACGCGGTGTGCTGCTTCCTCCCACGCGGTTTGACTCCTATTTTGGCTTATATGCTTGTCTAAAATGCATATAACAGATGCTTTCTTCTTCTTCTTCCTCCCATTTTCTCTGCACGAAAATTTCTTCTTCTTCCTCCCCTTTTCTGGACGAAATTTTTTTCTTCTTCTTCCCCTTTTCTGCACGAAAATTTCTTCTTTTTCCTTCTATCACTAGTATTTCAATTTTGTTCTTCTTCCTCCCCTCATTGCAACGAAAATTTTAGTACTCCTTTCAAAATTCATCCATCATTTTAGTATTCATTCTCTCCTCTTTATTCTGTCCGAATTTTAGCCTAAAAAAAAAAGAGGCTGCTTCTTCCCAAATACAAGGAAAAAAAACCATTTTTTTCCAAAATACAAACCAATCCCCACAAAAATGTAAGTATTTTGATATTTTTTGCAGTTTTTTATTTTATTCTAAAATTTATTTTTCTCAACTTGCAGTCTCACATATACACAAAAATAAAAGCTAGTTGATATTTTGCTATCTACCTGAGGAGTACAGACACTACTATCAAAAGGTAAATTCTTCAAAAAATATTTTTCGAATTTTTTTGCATGCATATATTATCTTTTTTTTTAAATAACGGTGCACATGAAATATGCTACTAGATGAAAAATTCTCAGTATATATATGTAAATTGCAATTATTGTGCACATAGTATTTATTCTTGGTTCTAAAGAAACAAACAATGTTATTAAATATTTTAATGAATTTAGTTTGTCCATATATCGACATGTAATTGTGTTTGCTGTGAATTTAGTTTAGGTGTCTTTTTTTTTAATTTAATTATTTTAATATATAAATTATTTTGAGGTGTTTAATATCATTTCACTTGGAGAAATATCAATCAAATTAAGGAATATCATATTTAGGAGGATGCATGTTCCTTGACATAATTATATGATTCACCCATTTTTTTCAAAATAAAAATACGTTTATTTTGTACATCATTTTATAAATTTTATTGAATTATTAATTTATTTGGAATATATCCTAAAATTATTAATAAAAATATATTGTTTGATAGGAACTAACTTATAAAAAGTTAAATTTTAATTAAAAAAAAATTATATCATGCATAAATAAATATATTATATTACAATAAACTATTTTTAAATTAAACCGTCCCACATGAAAATTTATCAATTCTACTAGTAAATCCTTTATCACATGAAAATTAAACCGTCTCATAAGTGTGTTGAGTTGTTGAAGATATGCCAATCTCTCGCGATATTGGAATCCTTGTGCGCTCTTGTGGAGCTGTTATTGGAACAAGAAGACTTGATCGTATGCTTGATTTCTATGGTCTATTACGTGTGTTATCTGAGATTACGGGATTAGATTTGCGAGTGTATTCTTTAAATGTGTCTTGCATAATAAATAATGGAATGCCTCCTCTAGTTGTCCTATTAGGAACAACAACGACCTTCGTTTTTTCTTCCATCCACAAGCGGGGTTCAATTCAGTTGAGCTATTAGTGGAGGTTGAAATGAAGGTGCAGTACCCAACATCCCATGGTCAATGGGAGAACCAATACTATCCTTCTGAAGGGTCAGGTCGTGGCGGTGCCAATATGGATAGACCTTCAAACATTGCATACGAGGCCCTGTAAGTGAACCATAATGAGTGGGGTGCTTGGGAAGATGAACCCTACCAACGTTTAGAGTCTAGTCATGCCGGTGGTTCAGATCCTAATATTGGACCTTCTGGTATCACTAAGATGATGACCCCTATTGACACCTCCATAGCTGATATAGAAGGTGATATATATCCAGACTTTACTTGTAATTCCGAACCAAGTGATAATGGTTCTGAGGACGAGGGGTGATTAGGCGTAAAATTGTCATGATTCGTCGCTCGAAATACCCTAGTTTTGGTTGATTTTGTTGAGTAGTTAGAGTCATTTGCGTATCATTTTCATAAACTAATAAATTTGTCTCTTTGATGCTCATAGATGAATAGAGGGCGAAACGAGGAGTTCGTAGGACTTTGAATCGACTCAAACGGACGCCCGGATGAGAAGATATCGAAGAAATACGAAAAGTACTAGTTCGAGGGAGCAAAAGTATCATTGGAGTGCACAAGCTAGAGGAGCTCGAGCACTAGGGCTCGAGTGGCCGTGCAAGGCGCACGAGGAGGTGTAGGTCGTGCACTAGTGCACGAGCAAAGGGAGATCGTGCGCATTTTGCTCTCTGGATAATTTGGATTGCTCGAGTGAGATGAGCTCGTGCACTAGTGCACGAGCAGTGCACGAGCAAGCGCGTTTTTGGCCCATACGTTCCCGATTCAGCCCGATGCTTATATATATTCGTCCTGAGCATGTTTTGGAGGATAACCACTTATCACCACTAGATTCAATAGCATTTTAGAGAGTTAATTTTTGGAGAAGAAGGAACGAGCAAGTTTACTTTACGTTTTTGAGGTTTTTCTTACGAATTCACGTCACGATTTTACTTTTTAGTTTCGTTTCTTCATATCTTTGTTCTTGAACACGTTGAGACTCGTTTTATTGATTTAATTTAAGTTGTTTATTTATTTCTTGAAACCCTGGTTTATGATTGATCTTTTCATCGTTATAATTATCATGTTCATGTTCGTTACTTATTCAATTGTTCTTGTTTACGTAAAACCCATGTCTAGCTAAAACCCTTGCATGCTTGGGGTAGGATGAACTCGTAGAAGTAGGTTGTGGGTTCGTAATTAGGGTAACTTGTGACGTTAGGTTTTAATTCTCTTGATTAATGAATTCTTAAAATTAATCTTAACTTTACTTTTGAATTTCGTTTGAAAAGTGTTAGAGAGAGGACGACCGTATCACTCTTTAACAACGAGTAGACTTAACTAGAGGGTTTAAAAGGGTTAATTCATCTACCAGTTTAGCGAAGGAGGACGACCACATCACCTTAGTTAAATTAGGGTCTCATTAATTAAGCACAATCTATTAACTTGTTAGTGGATTAGTGAAGTCGAGAGTTAGGGTAAAGTATTAGGGTTTAGAATCTTGAGCTTTCATCTTGCATTCTTTTACTTAGGTTATTTCTTGCGCGTCACGATTATTTTGATTATGTACCTGCTCCGTTAGTATACGTAGGGATTCCTATCCTGAGCATCACCATCTCTCACTTGAACACAACCCTTAGTTAATTCGTTTCTTTCGTTCTTTAGTTTAATTAGTTTACTTTAGTTAGTTATAATTAATTCTTCTTTAAAAAATCCAAAAATATTTCACTCATATTAACTACGACGCGTAGATCTTTAGGGATCTATTTGCATACACTTCATCCCTTGGGTTCGATATACTTGGTCATTATACTCGCTCATACTACAGTGAACTCGTACGCTTGCGAGGAAGCTACTAGTAGAAATCTAGTATCACTGCTTCAAGTCAATGGCGCCGTTGCCGGGGAAGGCGTTGTATGCTTTTTGAATAGGACTTGCCGATAGCCTAGTAGTTAGTAGTGAGTGCTTTATTTTCTGTTTTATTTTTATTTTTTATTCATTCGGCAGTTGCATTTTGACCTTTCTGCTAGTGTGTCAGGTATATGAAAACACGCTCACAAGGCAATACGAGCAAAGAGAGAATACCGTTGGACCCTGAGACGATAGCTAGAAGGAACCGAGCCTTCTTAAGAAGGATGAACGCTGCTGGAGGGAAAGAACCAATGGACATTACTAATGAGTTGGATGAGGCCGAGAATGAGTTTAACCAGGCGTTGAACCGGGTTGATGGCACTGGAGGGAGTTGTAATCAGAATCAAGATCCGTTAGTGGATAGTCAGAGCCAAAACCTGGGTGCACAAAACGTAATCAATCCAGCTCATAATTTTGTCCAAAATCTTCAGAACAACCCTGCTCACCCACAAAACAACTTGTCTTATCCACCATACCCATACCCACCATATCCGTATCCACCTTACCCGTATCCTCCACCTCCTGTTTACAACCAACCACCTCCAGTTCAACAAGTACCTGTACCACCTGCTAATCCTCAGCATATTCCTCAGAACGCAGATCAGAATATGGCTATTCGAGGAAGGTTTGCGGCGCAGCCACAACGGTACTATGATGGAGTGGCATTGCCTCCTGTTGAGACAAATAACTTCTCGATTTCCCCGGGAATTCTAAAGATGCTTACAGAGAACCAGTTCAAGGGGGTGATCGGGAAGGAGAATCCTCATACTCATCTGGGGAGTTTTCTAATGATAGCCTCCACTTTCAATTACAATGGCATGTCTGAAGATGCCAAGAGGCTTAGGCTGTTTCCATTCTCATTGACGGGAATAGCAAAAGAGTGGTATGACAACACGCTCCCACGGGGAGGTGTAACCACATGGGCCGAGCTCGAGCGTCTGTTCCTCGAGCGATTCTACCCTCCATCGAGAACTATTAAAGCAAGGATTGGGATATCTTCATTTCGCCAGAAGTCAGGAGAGGATTTACGCCAAGCGTGGGAGAGATACTCAAATATGTTGATTGAGTGCCCGCAGCACGGGTATAACGAGGGAGATGTCATGGCATTTTTCTATAATGGTGCCAACAAGGCTGGGCAAGACCATCTAGACGCCTGTGCTAGTGGATTATTCCTGAATCAAGGAATAGTGAGGTGTAGAGAGATCGTGGACAACATTGTCACGAATACCGGGGCTTGGAATGTGGACGCAAATTTCCAGAGAGTTCATCAGGTTGAGGAAGGTGAAGGAACGAGAAGGCTGTTGATGGCCATGATGGAAAAGATTAACAACCTTGAGTTGGGGAAGAATATGGTTGGAGGGAATGCAGCAGAGAATGAGCAAGAGGACAAGCCCACCATTCAGCAAGAAGTAGTAAATTATATGGGAGGTCCTTATTACAATCAGAATGGGTATCCACAAGGTGGAAATTTTCAAGGAAGTCCTTCTTATGGCCAACCATTTGTACCTCCAGGTCCACAGCCGCCTCAAAATCAATGGAGGAACACACAAGGGTACCAAGGAGGCCAACAGTTTCCTCAGAACCAATGGAGGAAGAACGAGAATTTTTCATATGCTAACCCGAAGGCGGGCATTACAGTTCCTCCAGGTGTTGATCCAGGTTCTAAACCTCCGGGTGGAGAAGGCGGTTCCTCAACTGAGGAGATGTTGAGAGCTATCTTTCAGAAGGTGGAGGAAGGTAGCAAGAGATTGTCCTCTTTGGAGTACGATGTGAAGGAGTTGCATAAGAAAGGTGATCAGCGTGATCAAGAGCTCCAAAAGAGAGATGTAGAGCTGAATCGAATTCAGCAAGAGAACAATAGACGGTTCACCTCAATAAAGTTCCAGATAAGCCAAATTGCAAAATCATTGAATAGGGAGCCGGGTAAGTATCCTTCCATGCCGGAGGGAAACCCTATAGAACATTGCAAGGCGATCCAGCTTAGAAGTGGGACCAACTATGAAGGTCCTCAGATGCCTGCTGATTCTGAGACGCCCCAAGATAGAGATGAGATTGAAGAGATGAGAGTTGAGAAGAAGGTTGAGGGTGAAAGCACTCAAGCAAGCAAAGAGCTTGAAGAGGAAGGCATTGAGTAGGTTGAGAGAGTACCTAAGTGGAAGAAGGCAAAGGAAGCAAGGGAGAAAGTGAAAGAGACCGAGAGAGATGAATGGAGGGTACCTAAATCTGTGATACCCGTCCCATATCCACAACGCTTCATGAAAAAGAAGCTTGATGAGAAATTCGCTAAATTCCTTGATGTGTTTAAACAATTGCATATTAACATTCCTTTTTATGATGCTTTGGAACAGATGCCAAATTATGCCAAGTTTCTGAAGGACTTGATCGCGAAAAGACGGCGAGTGGATGAGCCGAAGTTGGTGCAGTTGAACCATGAGGTGAGTGCATTAGTGCATAAGGCGCTTCCTCTAAAGCTGAAGGATCCTGGGAGCTTTACCATCTTATGTGACATTGGGAACGGGATCAAGAAAGGAGTGCTATGTGATCTCGGGGCGAGCATTAATTTGATGTCTCTTTCGTTGTTCAAGAAGTTAGAGGTGGGTGAACTTCAACCCACAATGATGACGCTCCAGCTTGCTGATAGGTCCATCATGAGACCTCAAGGTGTGGTTGAAGACGTCCTCGTGAGAGTTGGAGATCACATTTTTCCAGCCGACTTTGTAGTGCTCGAAATGGAGGAAGATGAGCACGTGCCCCTGATCTTGGGAAGACCGTTCTTAGCTACGGCGGGGATGGTGCTAGACGTGGCAAATGGGAAGATTACGTTGAAGGTTGATGATCAAGAAGTGAAGATTTCCCTATATGAAGCCATGAAGCACCCGAAGGAGGATGAGAGTTTGTATTGCATGGATGCAATTGATCCTCGTGTTGAAGACACACCTCCTATATCTAATCTTTCTCATGTTCATGATTTCGTTAATCCTTCACTTGATGAGTTAACCCATGAGCATTATCATCTGACTTATTTTGATAGGGTTAAAGGGAAGAAGTTGAAGGATGAAGAAGTGAAAAGTGTGGACGTGATCCAGTTGGAAGGGAAAGGAGGAGATAAGAAGAAAAAGTCCAAATTCAAGAAACTGTTTGGTAAGACCCCTCCAGATAAAGGTGAGAAGAAGTTGAGACACATAACACTTGGGGATGAGAAGGAAGCAAAAGAGTTCATGATGGAGGGCATCAAGGAAAGACATGCAAGCACCACTCTTATGAGAGTAAGGGAGGTAAATTTGAGTATGATGTCCCATAAACTCCTTTCAGCTTGGTCCGGCATGAGGACCTTAAAAATAGCGCTGAATGTGAGGCAACCCATTTTTACTTGCTTTTGAGTGTTTTTAGTTATTTGAGTTTTATGATATTAGGGTGTTTTTGAATCGTAAATTTTAACCTCGTACTTGAGAGTTAATTTTGTAGGCTTGTCTCGATGGAGTACTCAAAAGGGAGGAACTCAAGCAAGGGAGTGTGCAACGTTGTTGAGAGAAACTGAATTAGTTGGATGAGTGATTAGTGTGAAAATTGCTCGAAATTCGTGTACTATTTTTGCCAAATTTAATTGGATTTCTTGCATTTATTTACATTAATTTGACCATTTGTGCTTAATTGTCGAGAAAGACATTTTTGTTATTTTTGCAGGAAATTGAATGAATTTTAGAAGAAAATACGAGCCTATAATTTTGTGAGGTCGAGCGAGGAGAAAAATCGAGAAGAAAACGAGTAAAAGTGTAGAAGAAAAAGAATTGGGCCAAGGATTAAATTGGAAAGCATAATTAAAGGCCCTTTTTGAAGCCCAAGATGCAAGCCCAATGGGAGAAAAAGGAAAAGCCCAAAAGTCGGCCCAAAAGTGATGAAAGGCGGCAGCAACACAGGCTACTCGACCGAGCCAACCGCTCGAGTCGAGCTACTCGCTCGAGTAGCCTGGGGAAAAAGCGGGAGCGATTTTGAAAAGCGTACTCGACCGAGTTGCTCGGTCGAGTCGAGTGACTCGTGCAAGTCAATGTCGGTTTATGCAGAACGCTCGAAGCCAATTTGCCTTACTCGACCGAGCCACTCGGTCGAGTCGAGCTACTCGCTCGAGTAGCCTGTAGCAGAAAAGCGTAAAACGCTTCTAAAAGTCGCACTCGACCGAGCCACTCGGTCGAGTGAGCCAACTCGGTCGAGTTGCGCACGAAATTTTGGGATTTTTTGAAATTTCACCATTTTTGAGAGGCTCTTTTGCAAATTCGTCTCAAGCCTTCTTCCCCCTCTATATATACCCCATTTTCTCAGATTTTTAAGGGGAGAGAGATAGCTAATTAGAAAAACACACCCCACACACCTTTATAGTTATTTTACACCTTAACTCTTAGATTTTAGTTTTCTTTCAATTTTTTTAGAGTAATTTAGCTAGCATTTGGAGAACAATTTTCAATTCCAAGTTGTAATCACTCTATTGAGGTGACTTCTATCCTTTTTCTTTCAATTAATTGGTATAATTTTCTCATTTATGCTTTATTGCAATTTTATTATGATGATCTTCATGGGTTTATTGATTTCATTTGTTTGTTTATCTATCGATTGTATTAGATTAGTCATGGGCTAATCCCCTAATGCTTTGGGTGTTTGATTTATGATGGAATTAGTGTTATGGTGTTAATGGAGCTTTGATTGTGCTATTGAGTTGGTTCTATTGCTTCTATTAATGTGTTTTTCTTGATTAGATTGGTTGATTAGGTTTAGTAGCTCTTGTTAGGTTAATTTGTGCTACAATGAGAGTTGGGTGTGAGTTAATCGAACTTGTGGTGAGAAATTTGGTTAATTAATCGGATTCAATTAGTCGTTTATTAACTCGAGAGAGGGTAGATGGCTAAACCACCATTAATAGACATTAGGAACCTTAATCTATGGGTTTAGGGGCCTAGTGAAGGGAGAATACTTTAAGTGCATCGCGTGTTTAAAGTCATTCACTATCCTTTGTGCTTTTGGTAACTAGTTAGGTGCTAATTAGTTCATTTGATCACCCAAGCCTCAAAAGGTATCGGTATTCAAAACTTTAGCGATAGCTCTTAGTTCGAACCAACGAAGTAGCACAAGATAAGTGAAATTAACGACGTAGCATTGATTCCGACATAAGGATTTCACCCGAAGCATTACCCTCAACCTTGCACTTCTAAACGAAGTTTTACATCGCTTTCTAGCTTAGTTGTTCATTTTAATTTTAATGCTTAATTCAATTATTGTCTTTTAATTTGATTAGTCTAAAAAACCAAAACAAGCATCTACAATTTTACAAAACTCGTAATCTTAGGGGTCCACCGATCATCTAAGTTCTTGGATCGATAAAACTTGGTCGTATACTTGCATTGCCACAACGAACCCATACGCTTTTGGGTCGTGTTTACGTGTTTATCTAGATTTGCAAAAATACGAAAAAGTCAATGGCGCCGTTGCCGGGGACCTAGTTTGATCGCTTTAGGTGGGACTTAGGATTTGTTGAGTAGAGTTGGTAGTTGCATTTACTTTCTTTGTTTTTGTTTTGTTTTTGTTTGAGTTTGATACTTGGCACTTGTTGTAGGTGCATGATCACGAGAGCAAGAGGAGGACAAGTTCAACCAATTGACCACGAGATCGAGGCACACGCAAGAAGAAGAAACCGAAGAAGGAATCGAAGAGGAAGAAATCAAGAAATGGAAGGAAACAATCCGGAGGCGGATAATCCGAACCATGGGAACGAAGCTCGAGAAGGGAATGGAGAAAATGTGCAAGGTGCACAAGCGGTTCAAGGGGGAGTCGTTCTACCGGTTCATCACCAAGTTGAAGTGGGAGCTCAACCAAACCAATACCCAAACCCTTACCAATATCCATATTACGGCTTCTACCCAAATTTTCCTCAAAACCAACAAGCACAAGGTCAACAACCTCAACCTAATCCACCTCCACCACACTATCCATATCCTATACCTCCATACTTCCAACCTCAAAATCACCCACTACCTCCAAATCCACCACAACCACCACCACAAAATCCAAATCCACCAAACCAAGAGCAAAGATATCCGGCCATTCCATTACTCATGCAATTTGAGGGAAGGCCAATTAGAGAACATTTTGAGCCAAGGCAAAGAGAGTATTACGATGGCATCGCTAGGCCAAATGTAGAAGCCAACAATTTTGAGATAGCACCGGCTATGCTCAAGTTGTTAATGGAGAATCAATTCGAGGGGCTTGAGAAGGAAGACCCTCACATGCACTTGAGGAATTTTCTCAACTTAGCCGATACGTTCAAGAGGAACGGGGTACCCGAAGATGCCAAAAGATTGAGGATGTTCTCATTCACACTAACGGGGAAAGCGAAGGCTTGGTTAGACAAAGTGTTACCTCCGGGTAGTGTGAGCACGTGGGATGAGATTAGCAACAAGTTCTTACTCAAATTTTATCCTCCCTCAAGAACGGTTAAGGCAAAACATGAGATTTCAAAGTTTCAAAGGAAGCCCAATGAAAGTCTTAAAGATGCATGGGAGTGAATGAATAACATGTTGATATGTGTCCACAACATGGGTATCCCGATGAAGAGATTCTAGCTTCATTCTTTTGTGGGATGGACGCCGAAGCACAAAATTTCTTAAATTCTTGTGCGGGCGGAGGGTTTTTGGATCTTCCGGCGGGAATGGCTATGAAAATCCTTGATGTTGTGGCTAGCAATTCTTCCCAATGGAATATTGATACAATTCAAAGGAATCGTGTTAATCGAGTTGATGATCGGGATGTGATGTTGCAAACATTCATGACAACTATTTTGGAAAAGATGAATGCTCTCTCCCTTGGCCAAGCAAGAGATCCTCCTCCATCTTTAGAGCTTAACAACAATGTCCAAAACCCGATGACCCAATTTGAAGATGTGAATTACATGGGTAGGGGTTATCAAGGGGGAAACCAAGGAGGATATTCACAAAATTTTCAAGGTGGAAGACAAGGGCAAGAGTATCAAGGACCTCAAGGTCAAAGTCAACCAAGACCTCCATTTCAACAAGGACCAAATCAAGGGTATCAAGTGGGGAGCTCTTCTCAACCGCAAGGAGCATTTCATGGAAATCAATGGGGACAAACTTCTTCATTCCAAGGGAATTCTCAAGGAGGTGGAGGGTACTATCCAAACAATCGAAAGCATGAGAATTTTTCTTATGCCAATAAAAAAGGAGTCATCCAACTTCCACCGGGAGTGGACCCGGGATCCAAATTGCCAAGTGGAGAAGGAAAATCAACTTCGGATGAGCTACTCCAACTATTGGTCAAGAGGACGGAAAGATGTGAAACTATGGAAGTAAGAATGGAGGAGCTAGCAAAAATGGTTGCTCAAACAAATGCTACTATAGCTCAACAAGGAGCTCAATTTGGTGCCCAACTCAAAAATCTTGAATTCCAAATGGGGCAATTATCCACGACGGTGAGTGGAATGCAAAACAAAGGAAAATTTCCTTCCACAACCGAAGTGAACCCAAGAGAGCATTGCAAAGCAATACAATTGCGAAGTGGAAATGGTCCTCAAATGCCCGAAGATTTGGAAGAAGAGAAGGGTGAGAAGAATGGTGATGGTCGTGAAGGTGATGAGAAACTCCAAGAAGAAGAGGAGCTTGAGGTAGAAAATGAATTTGATAGAGGAGAGGATGATGAAGAGGAAGAAGAAATGAAGAAGACCATGCAAGAGGATAAAAGAGAGTTAGACAAATCAAAAGAAGCTCAACAAGAAACAAAATCTGAAAAGTGGGTACCAAAGTGGAAGCGAGCTAAGGAATTGAGAGAGAAGAAAGGTGAGGATGTCCCTTGTGATTGATGGGGAGTTCCTATGACCCCAATACCTCCACCTTTTCCACAACGGTACATGAAGCAGAAAATGGCGGATAAGTTTGCAAAATTTTTGGAGATCTTCAAGAAGATTCACATCAACTTACCTTTTGTTGATGCATTAGAGCAAATGCCCCACTACATGAAATTCCTAAAGGAGGCCATGTCAAAGAAAAGAAGGTTGGGAGAGCATGAAACAGTGAACTTGACCGAAGAATGTAGTGCCCTTTTGCAAAGGAACATTCCTAAGAAGCTCAAAGATCCCGGAAGTTTCAACTTGCCTTGTGAAATTGGAGGTAGTGAGATTATACTAGCTCTATGTGATTTGGGAGCTAGTGTAAATCTCATGCCTTATTTAATCTATAAGAGGTTAGACTTGGGGGATGTGAAGGAAGTCTCTATGACCCTTCAATTTGCGGATCGATCGGTGGCTCGTCCAAGAGGGATAGTTGAAGATGTACTTGTCAAAGTGGACAAGTTTATCTTCCCGGCCGATTTTGTGATACTAGATATGGTAGAGGACGAGCACGTGCCTCTCATTCTAGGCCGACCCTTTCTAGCAACCGGAGAAGCCATGATCAACGTGAAGGATGAGGAGTTGAAATTGAGCTTCAACAATGAAGAGATCAAATTTTCAATATACAACACTCTTGAGAAGCACGATCAAGTTGAGAGTTGTAGTTTCGTGAGTGAAATCAAGAGCATCATTCAAAATGAATGGGAAGAATTCTCTAACTCAACCTTGTCTTTAGATGCTAATTCATTTTTAAGTAAAAATTTATCATTGAATGATGATTGTGCTAATATTGATGAATTTTCTCTTGATAGGTATGAAATGGAGAGTGCAAAAGGAATGAACCAAGCTTGGGGGAAGGAGAAATTTCTACCATTGCATGATGAGAACGAGAAGGACGTGGAAAAGAAGGAAAGCAAGAAGGAGAGTTTGAAACCTCTACCGGAGCACCTCAAGTATGTATATCTAGACACGGAGGAGAGGTATCCCGTAATTGTTTCATCTTCTTTAACTTGTGTTGAGATTGAAAAGTTAGTTGTGGTGCTTGCTAGGAATAAGAATGCTTTAGGATGGTCTATAGATGATCTCAAGGGGATTAACCCATCAATTTGCATGCATAGAATTAGGATTGATGAGAATGCTAAGAGTGTTGTGCAACCTCAAAGGAGGGTTAACCCAATCATTCAAGAAGTGATCAAGAAAGAAATTTTGAAATTTTTAAATTCGGGCATGATTTACCCCATTAGTGATAGTCCTTGGGTGTCACCTCTTCATGTTGTTACCAAAAAGGGGGGTATGACTGTGATCACCACCGATACCAACGAGGTGATTGCCACACGGGTGGCCACCGGTTGGAGAGTGTGTGTTGATTACCGGGAATTGAACAAAGCCACATGTAAGGACCATTTTCCACTTCCATTCATGGATCAAATGTTAGATAGGCTGTGTGGACATGAGTTTTATTGCTTCCTCGATGGTTATTCCGGGTACAATCAAATAATGATTGCCCCCGAAGACCAAGAGAAAACTACATTCACAAGCTCGTATGGAACGTTTGCATGGAGGCGAATGCCTTTTGGATTATGCAATGCCCCTGCCACGTTCCAACGATGTATGATGTCGATTTTTCATGACTTAATTGAAAGGATAATGGAAGTATTCATGGATGATTTTTCTGTGTTTGGGAGTTCATTTGATAGTTGCTTAGAAAATTTAGAGAAAGTGCTTATACGTTGTCAAGAAACAAACCTCGTTTTGAATTGGGAAAAATGTCATTTCATGGTAACCAATGGAATTGTGCTTGGTCATCATATTTCTGTGAAGGGTTTGCAGGTTGATCGTGCAAAGGTGGTTGCAATTGAAAAGCTTCCTCCACCATCCAATGAAAAGGGAATTCGCTCATTTTTTGGGCATGCGGGTTTCTACAGGCGGTTTATAAAAGATTTCTCTAAACTTTCTAAGCCTCTTTCATATTTACTAGAAAAGGATGTCCCGTTTGAGTTTAATGATGAATGTCTATCTTGTTTCAGGGCTCTCAAAGAGGCGTTGATATCGTCACCCATCTTGATAAGCCCGGTTTGGAGTGAACCTTTCATCCTAATGTGTGATGCTAGTGATTTCGCAATGGGGGTAGTCTTGGGGCAAAACCGTGAGAAGAGATTTCGAGCAATATACTATGCCTCAAAGACTTTTAACTCCGCACAAGTGAATTACACAACCACGGAGAAAGAGTTGCTAGCCGTTGTGTATGGTTTTGACAAGTTTAGGCAATACTTGATCGGGGCAAAAACAGTGGTTTACACGGATCATGCGGCAATTAGATATTTGATGGGGAAGAGGGACTCCAAGCCGAGGCTCATCCGTTGGATTTTGTTGCTACAAGAGTTTGATATTGAGATCCGGGACAAGAGAGGAAGTGAAAATGTGGTGGCCGACCATTTGTCTCGCTTGGAAAGAGGGGAAGGTTTTGAGGAGCCAATTGAAGAAGTGAAGGAAGAATTTCCCGATGAACATCTTTTCTTTATTAATGGGAACTTGGTGAGCAAGGTAGATGAGGGCCCGTGGTATGCAGATTTAGCCAACTACATAACGTGTGAGAGGTTGCCCTATGGAATGACTCCATATGAGAAGAAGAAATTCCTTAAGGACGCCACCTCTTATTATTGGGATGACCCTTTCTTGTATAAGAAAGGTGTGGATTCCATAATAAGGAGGTGTGTTCCTAAGGAAGAGTGGGATAGCATAATGACTCATTGTCATTCATCTCCATGTGGAGGACATTATGGAGGGGAGAAGACTGCACTCAAGATCCTTCAATCGGGTTTCTATTGGCCAAAGTTGTTCCAAAGTTGTCACGAGTTTGTGAAAAAGTGTGACAAATGTCAACGGAGTGGGAACATCTCTAAGAAGAATGAGATGCCATTGAATGGGATTCTAGAAGTGGAAGTGTTTGATGTTTGGGGAATAGATTTTATGGGACCGTTTCCGTCATCTTATGGAAATGAGTACATCTTGTTGGCCGTTGACTATGTGTCGAAATGGATCGAGGCCGTAGCCACTCGAACAAATGATTCAAAAACAGTGATTGATTTCTTGAAGAGTCACATTTTTTCTCGATTTGGAGTGCCAAGAGTGTTGATAAGTGATGGAGGAAGCCATTTCGTGAACAAACTCCTTGACAAGTTATTGGCAAGTTATGGGGTAAATTATAAGGTGGCTACTCCGTATCATCCACAAACAAATGGGCTAGCCGAGGTGTCTAATAGGCAAGTGAAGAAGATTCTTGAAAGAACGGTCAACTCAACAAGGAAGGATTGGTCAAAGAAGCTAAATGATGCTCTATGGGCCTATCGAACCGCCTATAAAACACCACTTCAAATGTCGCCTTTTCAATTAGTGTTTGGCAAAGCATGCCACTTACCGGTGGAATTGGAGCATCGTGCATTTTGGGCCACAAAGAAGATGAATTTTGATAGTGTTTTGAGTGGTGAAAAGAGGATTCTTCAACTTCATGAGCTTCAAGAATTTCGGGAAAATGCATATGAAAGTTCTCAACTTTTCAAGGATAAGACAAAGAGGTGGCATGACGCTCGAATCTCTAAGAGAATTTTTACCGAAGGGGATGAAGTCCTATTGTACAACTCACGTTTGATTATGTTTCCCGGGAAATTGAAATCAAGATGGAGTGGACCATTTCGTGTGAAGAAAGTATACTCATCGGGTTTCTTGGATTTAGAGAATGAAAAGGGTGAAGAATTTAAGGTCAATGGTCATCGTGTAAAGCATTACTACTCGCCTTGTGAGAAGGGAGTAGTACATGAGCTCAAAGTCATAGACCCTTGAACTCGTAGAGTTCCGTCCGGCATAGGACGTTAAAAATAGCGCTAAATGGGAGGCAACCCATTTTTACTTGCTTTCTTTTATTTTTGCCTTGTTCTTTTAATATTGCTTTTGTGTTTTGTTTTGTCTAGGTGTTGGGGTTGTGTGTTGAGGCTCGGTGAAGATTTCGAGCTCTATGGAAAGACACGTGCTTGAGGGAAACTTGAGGTACAAACACCTCTTCCTAAACTTAGACATGCTATGCATAGTCTAAGTTTGGGGGGGTGTTAGTTTTTTCATGCATCATTTTTGAATTGCACCGATGCACCCCCATTTGATTAGAGCTTATTGGAAATTATTTTTGTTGGGAGTTTTGGATTTAATTTCTTACATATACTTGTACATGAGTTTTGTCTTGATACGAAGAATTGAAGGTGTGATGTTTTTCAAGAGATATGCTTGATAGGAAAGGTGAGCATACTCAAGGAGCTTAATGTAAGGTGATCGTGACTTGAAGATGAAGATCGTGCTTGGTGCAAATTGGAGGTAATATGCCCCAAACTTAGAATTGCTTAGCAATGTCTAAGTTTGGGGGGGTTATTTGTTTTGGTTTTTCACTTGTACATTGCACCGGCGCACTTGAGGCTTCACTAGTACATTGCACAGGCGCACGCCTCAATTTTTGTGGAGTTTTGCTTATTCGAGTACTTAATATACGTGTTGAGAATTTGGGGGTGAATTGCTTTATAAGGGGTTTTGTGAGTTTATTTGTCGAATTTTTGAATGGCTTGCTCAATATGATGAATTGCTTGGTGAGTAGTTGGTTGCAAATCTCTTTGTGGCACTATTTTTCCAAACTTTTTAATTGCATAGCAATGAAAAAGTTTGGGGGGGTATGTTCGTTTTGCAATTCTATTTGCACCAATTTACTTCACTTAATTTTTGAAAAAATTTGTGCTTAATTGTGGGCTTATTGAAAATCTTTGAGTATATTTTTTTGGAGTTAAGATTGTGTGGCTTGGTGTCGGAAAATCAATTGATGGTGATTGTTTGGTTTTTGAGATTTAGTTGAGCTTGATGGTATTGATTGAGACTTGCTTGTTTATTTGTTCATGTGATGGTTGTGCTTGATTTTGTGCTCGATCCATGATTAGACAAGCCCGTGAGCTTTAGAGCCTTTAGACTTGCATATATTCTTGGTCTAATTTCTTTTTTGTGAGTATCATTCATGCTTGTGTGCTCTAGAACTTGCCAATTGTCTTGTTTGAGGCTACATTAAGTGTTAAATCTTTGAAAGTGATATGAGGCCATCTTTGATTTGAATAGTCACTTAGCCAAATTTTCCATACCAAATGAAATTTTTCCGTAGTTAGCCCCTTTGAGCCTATTGACCTATTTTTCTTGGCAACCTACAAATTTAGCCTAATTATCCTTTTGTGAGCCTAATTTTTCCTATGAGCTAGTGGAGCTTGAATGAAGGTAGTAAGGTTGAACTGTGCATGAATGAAAATTTGGTGGATAAGTTTGTGTGAGAGTGAAATGAGTGAAAAAGAGAAAAAGATGAGAAAAAAATTGTACAAGAAAAGATTGAGTTGGTTTGTGAGAAAAAAAGAAAAAAAATTTGTGAGAAAACTCTATTGTGTACAAGAATTTGGTAGAGTTTCAAGTTTGAAAGGTGTTTGATGGTTGATGGTGAAGATGTGCTTGAAAAATGAGAACTAGTAAATTGTTGGAGTTGGAATTTTGAGTTGCAACTTGATCACTTGCGACCTTTTCTTTTGAGAGTGTAGAGATGTACCATGGCATTTTGACCTCTCGCTCCACTAGTTTACGAGTCACTTTATCCAAATTTCCCCACCTCGACCAAAGAGCCCAACATTACAACCAAATGCAAGTCCTCATTGATTCTTAGATTGACCACTTAGAAAGTAGTGGAGAACTTAGATGATTGGCAAGCCTATGGTAGTGCATTTGTGTGAATTGATTGTTGAGTGCATACATTCCTTGATACACTTTGAGTGATGAGTGAAACACTTACTTGAAAGGATATTGTGGATTGAGCACTTGATCTTGCATTGATTTAAACATGACTTGTGAATTTGCTAGTTGATTTTTGGTACTTGAGAGTTTGACTAGATTGAAGGAACTTGACAATTGCTACATTATTCTTTTTTACACTTATTTCTCGCAATCCTCCCACTTGTTCATCTCTTTTGTTGCTCGGGGACGAGCAACACTTTAAGTTTGGGGGGGTGATTAGTGTGAAAATTGCTCGAAATTCGTGTACTATTTTTGCCAAATTTAATTGGATTTCTTGCATTTATTTACATTAATTTGACCATTTGTGCTTAATTGTCGAGAAAGGCATTTTTGTTATTTTTGCAGGAAATTGAATGAATTTTAGAAGCAAATACGAGCCTATAATTTTGTGAGGTCGAGCGAGGAGAAAAATCGAGAAGAAAACGAGTAAAAGTGTAGAAGAAAAAGAATTGGGCCAAGGATTAAATTGGAAAGCATAATTAAAAGGCCCTTTTTGAAGCCCAAGATGCAAGCCCAATGGGAGAAAAAGGAAAAGCCCAAAAGTCGGCCCAAAAGTGATGAAAGGCGGCAGCAACACAGGCTACTCGACCGAGCCAACCGCTCGAGTCGAGCTACTCGCTCGAGTAGCCTGGGGAAAAAGCGGGAGCGATTTTGAAAAGCGTACTCGACCGAGTTGCTCGGTCGAGTCGAGTGACTCGTGCGAGTCAATGTCGGTTTATGCAGAACGCTCGAAGCCAATTTGCCTTACTCGACCGAGCCACTCGGTCGAGTCGAGCTACTCGCTCGAGTAGCCTGTAGCAGAAAAGCGTAAAACGCTTCTAAAAGTCGCACTCGACCGAGCCACTCGGTCGAGTGAGCCAACTCGGTCGAGTTGCGCACGAAATTTTGGGATTTTTCGAAATTTCACCATTTTTGAAAGGCTCTTTTGCAAATTCGTCTCAAGCCTTCTTCCCCCTCTATATATACCCCATTTTCTCAGATTTTTAAGGGGAGAGAGATAGCTAATTAGAAAAACACACCCCACACACCTTTATAGTTATTTTACACCTTAACTCTTAGATTTTAGTTTTCTTTCAATTTTTTTAGAGTAATTTAGCTAGCATTTGGAGAACAATTTTCAATTCCAAGTTGTAATCACTCTATTGAGGTGACTTCTATCCTTTTTCTTTCAATTAATTGGTATAATTTTCTCATTTATGCTTTATTGCAATTTTATTATGATGATCTTCATGGGTTTATTGATTTCATTTGTTTGTTTATCTATTGATTGTGTTAGATTAGCCATGGGCTAATCCCCTAATGCTTTGGGTGTTTGATTTATGATGGAATTAGTGTTATGGTGTTAATGGAGCTTTGATTGTGCTATTGAGTTGGTTCTATTGCTTCTATTAATGTGTTTTTCTTGATTAGATTGGTTGATTAGGTTTAGTAGCTCTTGTTAGGTTAATTTGTGCTACAACGAGAGTTGGGTGTGAGTTAATCGAACTTGTGGTGAGAAATTTGGTTAATTAATCGGATTCAATTAGTCATTTATTAACTCGAGAGAGGGTAGATGGCTAGACCACCATTAATAGACATTAGGAACCTTAATCTATGGGTTTAGGGGCCTAGTGAAGGGAGAATACTTTAAGTGCATCGCGTGTTTAAAGTCATTCACTATCCTTTGTGCTTTTGGTAACTAGTTAGGTGCTAATTAGTTCATTTGATCACCCAAGCCTCAAAAGGGATCGGTATTCAAAACTTTAGCGATAGCTCTTAGTTCGAACCAACGAAGTAGCACAAGATAAGTGAAATTAACGACGTAGCATTGATTCCGATATAAGGATTTCACCCGAAGCATTACCCTCAACCTTGCACTTCTAAACGAAGTTTTACATCGCTTTCTAGCTTAGTTGTTCATTTTAATTTTAATGCTTAATTCAATTATTGTCTTTTAATTTGATTAGTCTAAAAAACCAAAACAAGCATCTACAATTTTACAAAACTCGTAATCTTAGGGGTCCACCGATCATCTAAGTTCTTGGATCGATAAAACTTGGTCGTATACTTGCATTGCCACAACGAACCCATACGCTTTTGGGTCGTGTTTACGTGTTTATCTAGATTTGCAAAAATACGAAAAAGTCAATGAGGTAACCCACAACCCCAAACTTAGACCTCTTCGCAAGGTCGAAGTTTGGGGGGTGGAGTTTTTTTTATGTTTCTTGTTACATTGCACCGGAGCACCCCTTATCTTTTAGTGTGTTTGGTTATTTGGTGCCTTGAGATGCTCCTTGAGGTGATTTTGATCTGATTCGCTGTTGCTTATTTCATGCCTATCAATCAGCTTATGCTTACTTATTGCTATCTTTGAGTATGATTTGATGAGAAGAGTTGAGTTGTGAGGTTGAGTTAGGAATTCTTTTGTGTGAGTGTTTGAGTTAGAGTGGATTTGAGAGAGAACTAGTATACTTACAAGTTTTCTTTTTGAGTGCTTGTGTGATGAGAGTGAGAATTCACTAGGACTAGCATGGATGTGAAAGCAGTGAGATTTGAGCCTTATGAGATTTTGATGCATGAATTAATCCCTTCGTTTATGAGTGGATCGTTACCTTAGAGGATGCTAGAACTTGTGTGTGCTCTTGCTTCTTGATTGTGTCTAGTTTGATATGCCGAATGTGATCTTAGGCCATCTTTGATTTTATTGAGTCACTTAGCCTAAATTTTCCTTACCATTGATATTTATCCCTTGTTAGCCCCTTTGAGCCTAAAGCTTATTCCATTTGCTAGCACATATAAACACTATTCCAATTCCTAAGCCTTTTTGTCCCAATTTGAGTGGAGAATAGGAAAAATGTGATGTGAAGGGATTGAATTGAGTTGAAAAAGGAAAATGTTGTTTGTTGAGTGAGTATGAGAAGAAGGTGTGATGAACTTATGAGTTGTGGGAAAAAGAAAAAAAAATGAGAATGAGCAAAAAAAAAAGAAAAAGAAAAAATGAGCTCATGTGTTTGTGCGAAAAAGAGAAAAAAAAGTGATTGGAAAAAAAAGTGAAAGGAGTTAGAAAGAAAAAAATTGAAGTGTTGCGAGTAGTGGAATTGAAAATGTGTTGATTGAAAATATTTGAAGTATTCTGTTCCTAATCTCGAAGTGCGAAAGTTTGATTTTCTATTCTCCATTCACTTGAGTCACTTTACCATATTGATTCCCACCTGTCCAAAGAGCCTACATTACAACCTTGAGAAAAGTCTTTTTTGATTCGGCATTGATTTCTAGAGTATGGTCGGAGTTAAGAGTGCTTACAAGCCTATGGCTGCCAATATGTGTGATTGATTGTTTGAGTGAGTCCCTTTATCATTGATATACACTTGTGAGGGAGTGAAACACATCGTAGAGTGCACATCCATGTTTGATTTTGGTGATTCTTGCTGTTGTTGCATGAGTATGATGAGGGAAGGTGAGTGAGTATACTTGTGATTGATCTTTGAAGCTTGAGTTCATTTGCTTGCATGATTTGATTCTTTGACTCATTCCTAACAATTTCACTTGACTTATTATTTCGTTGCTTGAGGACAAGCAACATGGTAAGTTTGGGGGGGGGGGGTTGATTAGGCGTGAAATTGTCATGATTCGTCGCTCGAAATACCCTAGTTTTGGTTGATTTTGTTGAGTAGTTAGAGTTATTTGCGTATCATTTTCATAAACTAATGAATTTGTCTCTTTGATGCTCATAGATGAATAGAGGGCGAAACGAGGAGTTCGTAGGACTTTGAATCGACTCAAACGGACGCCCGAATGAGAAGATATCGAAGAAATACGAAAAGTACTAGTTCGAGGGAGCAAAAGTATCATTAGAGTGCACAAGCTAGAGGAGCTCGAGCACTAGGGCTCGAGTGGCCGTGCAAGGCGCACGAGGAGGTGCAGGTCGTGCACTAGTGCACGAGCACTCGTGCAGAGTGCACGAGCAAACGCTACTCGTGCACTAGTGCACGAGCAAAGGGAGATCGTGCGCATTTTGCTCTCTGGATGATTTGGAGTGCTCGAGTGAGATGAGCTCGTGCACTAGTGCACGAGCAAGCGCGTTTTTGGCCCATACGTTCCCGATTTGGCCCGATGCTTATATATATTCGTCCCGAGCATGTTTTGGAGGATAACCACTTACCACCACTAGATTTAATAGCGTTTTAGAGAGTTAATTTTTGGAGAAGAAGGAACGAGCAAGTTTACTTTACGTTTTTGAGGTTTTTCTTACGAATTCACGTCACGATTTTACTTTTTAGTTTCGTTTCTTCATATCCTTGTTCTTGAACACGTTGAGACTCGTTTTATTGATTTAATTTAAGTTATTTCTTTATTTCTTGAAACCCTAGTTTATGATTGATCTTTTCATCATTATAATTATCATGTTCATGTTCGTTACTTATTCAATTATTCTTGTTTACGTAAAACCCATGTCTAGCTAAAACCCTTGCATGCTTGGGGTAGGATGAACTCGTAGAAGTAGGTTGTGGGTACGTAATTAGGGTAACTTGTGACGTTAGGTTTTAATTCTCTTGATTAATGAATTCTTAAAATTAATCTTAACTTTACTTTTGAATTTCGTTCGAAAAGTGTTAGAGAGAGGACGACCGTATCACTCTTTAACAACGAGTAGACTTAACTAGAGGGTTTAGAAAGGTTAATTCATCTACCAGTTTAGCGAAGGAGGACGACCGCATCACCTTAGTTAAATTATGGTCTCATTAATTAAGCACAATCTATTAACTTGTTAGTGGATTAGTGAAGTCGAGTGTTAGGGTAAAGTATTAGGGTTTAGAATCTTGAGATTTCATCTTGCATTCTTTTACTTAGGTTATTTCTTGCGCGTCACGGTTATTTTGATTATGTACCTGCTCCGTTAGTATACGTAGGGATTCCTATCCTGAGCATCACCATCTCTCACTTGAACACAACCCTTAGTTAATTCGTTTCTTTCGTTCTTTAGTTTAATTAGTTTACTTTAGTTAGTTATAATTAATTCTTCTTTAAAAAATCCAAAAACATTTCACTCATATTAACTACGACGCGTAGATCTTCAGGGATCTATTTGCATACACTTCATCCCTTGGGTTCGATATACTTGGTCATTATACTCGCTCATACTACAGTGAACTCGTACGCTTGCGAGGAAGCTACTAGTAGAAAGCTAGTATCATTGCTTCAAGTCAAGGGGCCGAATGATGAGGATGAAACCACTAAAAATCCTTGGATGCCAAGTGTTGCTGTACCAAATTCTCTAATGCCAAGAGTGAGACCTCATCCAAATTTGGTTGGAGTGCCATTTTTTGATAGGTCATGTGATGATGTACCTGTTGATTCAGTAGGTGTTCCAAGTGGTGATCTGGGCTACGATGCGGATAATGGAGTTTTGAGGTAAGGAATGATCTTCAAAGACAAAGATATTGTGATCAATGTCGTGAAGAATTACTCGGTCCAACATGCAAGACGTGAGTACAGAGTCGAAGAGAGCAACTCGAAGTCAATGAAGTTGGTGTGCAAGCAGAACTATGCAAGTGAAAATGACAATTGCTCGACATTGCAACACTGTGAGTGGCATTTGCGCGCCTCATACCGTAAAAGATTTGGTCATTGGGAAATCACCAGGTTGGGACCGCCACATACCTGTCTGATGGATATTGACTCACGCAGTCATTCAAATCTATGTAAAAACTTGCTTGCAGCTGACTTGGAGAGTCTCATACAAGTTGAACCAGCATACGACGTTAAATGTGTCGTGGAGCATGCAAATAAGAAATATAATTACACTATTTCATATGAAAAGGCATGGCAAGCGTTGAAACGTGCTAGAGAGAATGTGTTCGGAACTTGGGAGAGTTCATGTCAGTATTTGCCCAAGTATATGAGGGCCTTGCAGAAATACAATCCCGGGACCATTGAGGAGTGGAAGCACAAGGCAACGATTGAGTGGAATGTGCACACGTTGGGCTATGTCTTCTGGGCATTCAAGCCATGCATTGAAGCATTCATGCATTGTCGCAAAATACTTTGTGTAGATGGTACTCACCTTTACACTAAGTATAAACACAAATTGTTGATTGCTAACACCCTTGATGCTAATTAGAAGATCATTTCAGTAGCATATGCCATTGTTGACGATGAAAGTTATAAGTCTTGGAAATGGTTTCTTAATATGTTAGCCACACATGTTGTCGGTGATATGGAGGGGATATGCCTTATTTCCGATAGACATAAGGGTATACTGAAGGCAGTGGACGAAGTCCCAGCATTTTCACCACCAAGAGGAGTGCACCGTTATTGTTTAAGACATGTTGCTTCAAATTTCAATACTCAGTTCAAAAGTAAAAAACTGAAGGACTTGTGTTATGTTGCAGGAAGAGCATTGTCTGTAAGACATTTTGAGATAAGGATGAACGAAATACGAGTTTTAAGTGAAGAAAGTCATTTTGAGATAAGGATTTACATTTATTTAGTTATTATAATTTTTTTTATAACATGTGACAGATGCTTCCACGTCTGAATTTTTGGGTAACACACAACCAACTGCATATGGTATGTAATTCAATATTAAGAAATTATATTTATTATTTTATTTATTATATATGCATATCACTGTTAATTTGATAGCAGCCTGACAATCAAATGAGGGGGCGTCTCAGCCTACGCCTCACACACATTATGGGTTACCCTCATTTGGACATGGAGCTTACACACAACCTACTGGAGATGGTATGCAAGTTACTAAATCCCGAAATTACACAAATAAATAATATTTTTTAAGAGATAATGTTTATTTATTTGTAATATATTATTGTTAACTTGATAGTTGGTTGGGGTAGCTATGAGGGGGTACCTCAGTCTGCTTCTGCATCGACGTTTCAACAGGAGGTGCATCAGCCGAGTTTTCACACACCTTATAATGAAACAGATATTTAATATCAACTTATATAAGTAAATGTATATATTGTAAAATATATTATTGATCTAAATTCATTAAATGTGTGACAAGTCTTCTTACATCATGGGGTGGTTCATTTACTGAGATGTTAAACACGGTTATTGATTTGAATACCTATTATCAACCTCAATTCTCACAAGAACAACCAAATTACACTTCAACGCCTATACCATTTGCGGGCACAAGTGAAAACCTTGGACAAAGCCAAGATGAACAACAACCTCGTCGTGGTCATCGTGATAGACGTCCGACACGATGTGTCACGGGTGGTCATTTACGTCGCCACTAATTGTATGATATTTTGTATATATATTTATTTTAATTGATAATTTGTTTTATGTCTGCAATTTTAAATACCATTACTTGTGATATTTTTTTAAATTAATTTTAATTCCTTAAAAATTATGTCCAGTAAAAGTTGTTCCCATATAAAATTAAACTTATTTATTAATACAATTACACAAATAATTTAAGTAGTACTACATCCGTCCCATTTTTTTAATTAATTTTAATTAACTAATTTGTTCCCGTGTAAAATTAAATTTATTCAGTAATATTATTAAATTTATTCTCGTATAAAATTAAATTTTAAATACCCTCATCTTTCACCTGCCATTTTAGTATTCCTCCTCCTTCCTTCATTTTGACCGAAATTTCAGTTCAAAATATAAAATAAAATTCCTTGTTGAAAAAAAAAACGAGGGCTGCTTATGTCCAAAATACAAGGAAAAAAAAAATCTTTTTTCTCTCCAAAATACAAACCAAACCCTTTTCTTCACAGAATTTGCATTTAAATTGAATCTGATGAGGTATATATCTGTTATAGAAATCAATTGACATATATGCCAAAATATAAGTGAATGAGCTCAGAAGTTGTCGTGGATCGCCCTTGCCAGAGGCGATCCACGACGTGGCGAATGTTCGTGTTGATTGCGCCTGGGGAGCGCGATCTACTCTATTGATCGCCTCTGCCAGGCGCGATCAAGGGGTAGAAAAGCTGGTTATGTTTTGATCGCGCCTGGTGAGCGCGATCTTCTCTTTTGATCGCCTCTCCCAGGCTCGATCAACCCTATATCCGTAAACATTTTTCCAGCAACCCTATTTTTACTAATGATATTGTTATTTGGCCTATTTAAAAAAAATTGCCCAAATTAATATTGTACTGTTCGATAATAATGTGCTATCTACCTAACAAAGAAAAGGGTTTGGTTTGTATTTAGATTGGTTCAAATGACAATGCATAATTAATCATCATCTTAGGATTGTCGAAATTTTAAGTTGAAGTTTTGTTTGTAACGATTCAAAAATTTAAATTAGATTGCAATTTGAGAAAAAATGTAATTTTATACCATTATTTTTAACGGAAAGATAAATATCATAAATAAAAAGCTGGATTGACACGAGAAAATTAGTGGAAAATCCACTGCCTGCCTACCCATTGCATAAATGAGTAATGAAGTCATAAAATAATGAATTAAGTGTACACAACTACCCCATCACATTCGTATTTTGTAGACATTTGCGTTGCACACAGTAAAAAGTGTGTTCGAGCTAATTAAGTTTATTAGTTTTCAATATGGGATTTAACTTAAAAAAAATTAACTGTTGATCAATTATCTCCATAAAACAGTTAAACGTTAAATCAGCATGGCAATTGTGCAATAGTGTCTTGTCCCACTAATTCGTACAAATAATGAGAGCGACTATTCTAAATCGGCTATATGAATTTTCCACACCAAAAAATCCAACATCTATTTAATGATATAGCTCGATGCAGTTGAGGGAGCTGGAAATATCCATTCCACATTTAATAGCTTCATGAGAGAGAGAGAGCAATCCTCTTTTACTATTATTTATTTCCAACGCTACAAATTGTTCGTATAACTATGGCATTTATTGATATACACACTTATAATATTTATATATACTGATAAATTAAAATATAAAAATCATTAATAAATTTGTTACTACAAGCATAATTTGAAGGACTTTTGGATCATGTATAAGATTGGCGGGATCCAATTCAAGAATCCACATCATGGGTTCAAATCTTTCACTATGTTTGCACATCTTGATATTTCCATTTCGGTTCGAACATAATAATTAGTAATATTGCATGTCTTATTAAATATGATATACATGGGAAAACATGTACTATTACTATGCAAGGCGAAGCCAGAATAAAAAAATAAATATGGCGAGCTAGAATAAGTACATTATAAAAATGGTGATCAGCTGCGAATTTTTTGTTGCAAAACTATATATCATGTTATATACTCGTATATAAAATTATTGTTGAGATTATTATATACCAGATTGGGTTGAATATTGAGTATATATAATGATTAACAAATTTATGCTATATTATTTAGATAAATTACAAGTGTGATAATCACTTTTTTTTTTTTTTTTTTTTTTTTTTTATCGTTCATCGAGATAATTATGTAATGGACAAATATTAATCCGTGTGATAATCCGTAGGTATCACGAAGAAAGAGAGACGAGGGAGACCTCAACAACCACCTCTTACTACTAATTAATTAGGAAACTTTTTTTTAGCTTAAATTATGTGTGTGCCTAAAAAAAATTAGGGACACTAAACGGCAATGACTAGAATCCATTAATTTGACTTGTGTCTAGTTAGGTTTTTGACATTAAATTCAAGCTAAAGACAAGATCACATGTTAATTATTTTTTCGAAAGCAAATCATGTGTTAATTATTAGATTTACATTAAATATACATATTTTTAAAGAGTATGTATAGAGTGAAATTGGTTTATATATGAATCATTGAAGGGTATTAGTTGTTTTCACTGAAGAGTATTAGTTGTTTTTACTGAAGAATATTACTTGTTTACACTGAAGAGTCTTAGTTCATTTTCACCAAACAACTAAGACACTTTAGTGTAAATCAGTAATACTCTTAAGTAAAAACAACTAATACCCTTCAGTAAAAATAACTAATACCCTTAACGGATTTATGTATAAAGAAGTTTCACTCTATACTTTGTCCTTTTTAAATATATAAATATATATATGTGTGTGTGTGTGTGTATAAATATATATATATATATATATATATATATATATATTTTTTAAAATGTCTTCCTGAATTTGATTCATGAAGAGATCCATGATTTTTTCCTTGGGAAAAACTCCAGCATACTTCTTATAAAAAGAAGAAAAGGATGTCATCACATTGGGATCAGAAATTTGATTCTTTAATCCTTTCTTATATTCTTCGATCTTGGATTTGATCCTATCGATGTTCTCTTGTAGAGGACTCTAATTTGAGTCTTTTGGGATAATATTTAAATTATTCCAAAACCTTGTGGCACAAATTCTCCACAAACATGGGAGACCCATTTCTGTAGAACCAAATTCTGGCCTCCATTTAACGACCCATGGAATACCTGAGTCAGTGAAAAACATACAAATAGTTTTACTACTTGTATTGTGAGTTTTAAGTGAGGAAGTTACCATAGAGTATTCCTCAAGAAGAGATTTGATCTCACTTGGTAAGATATCAGCAACAGTGCCGAAAATATTCCACCATTCCAAAAACCAGTTAGGAATTTGATTCCTTCCTAGGAGGATCTTTGCACATTAATTATAAGCTCAGAAATGCTTATGTTTGTGTTAATGGTTGATGCATTCCTAATGATTTTCTTATTGCAGAAAATATTACCAGCCAAATGATTATTGGCCTTCCTTTTCTTCAAAAGATATATCCCCTTACTCTTGTTAATGAAAAGGGTATTACAGGTTCTTACCATGGTAAAACCATTACTTTTGAATTCGTGACTAGACCAATACATAAGGTCCTGAATTGTGTCCAAGAACAAATTGATTAGGGAATGAGTCAACAAGGCACGAAGCCAATATTACAGAGAGAGTAGAGAGGGAAAAAGAGAGAGCGAGTCTAAACTCAAGCGTGCCTCTCAAAAGAAAAAACAACCTATATAAAGATGAAGAGCCGGACATGAAACCCCGGATTCCTTCAGAAAAAGCTGAATGTGATAATTGCATTCTAGGAAAACCTTGTCTTAATTGCATAGGTTTGTAGTAAATGCGATAACAAATACATATAACTTCAGATCCAGGCATGTAATTATACCCATTAGTTTTAACATTTAAAGTTAAAGCATCAAAAATGTTTTCATCGCTTAGAGATAAAGACAAATTAGGATAAACATCAAAATAAACTGGCCCAAAAGCCAGACTAGATTCAACCATTCCCATGAGGGATTGTCTCCAATTTAGATTTCTACCATCTCTTAAGGTGGCCAGAAAACTCTCAGGTAAACCTTTCAGAGTAAGAGGTCTGAAAGCAACTTGGACACAACCAATATGGAGAAACTTGTGAGTCCCTTTAAAGGGTAATAAGTCACAATAATCTAAATTGTTATATATATATATATATATATATATATATATATATATATATTTTACGGGATTTAAACCAAATCCGTCCTCTATTTTTTTCATCTTTATCAAAACGGCCCTCTATTTATTTTCTTTATCAATTTAGTCCCGTATCTATTTAAGTTTAGCCAAAATGATCCTAATTGGCCTAAAAATGTACAAAACCTCACCGTTTTGGTCTTATATTTATTTTCTTTGCCAATTTACACCCGTATCAATTCACATTTCTCCAATTAAGTCCTAATTGAACACATAAAACATAAAATGCCACCTTTTTAGTCATGCGCACTAGTGTTTTTGGTGGAAGCCTATGATGTGGTTTTTTTTTTTCTATGTGGCACGCTAGGTGGCCATCTTTGCCAAATAAAAAAAAAACTTGAAATAAAATACAAAAAATCAATTAGGACCATTTTTCACTAAATTAGGACCATTTTGGCGAAACTTGAAAAAATACAGGACTAAATTGATAAAGCAAATAAATAGAGGACCATTTAGATAAAGGTGAAAAGATAGAGGACGATTTGGTTTAAATCCCTATATATTACATAATGACTGTCAAATTAAAGATTATTATGCCTGTGGTCACAAATTGGAATGAAATATATTTGCGACCTTCAAACACATATATATCAGCCTATCTATAATTTAATTTTATCAATCTAAATCAATAAGCATCATGATCAATATATACACAACATGAAATGTTAAAATAAAATATTAAATTAACCTCATGTCAGTTTTCTAAACCCTAATTAAGTACAATAGTCTTCTCAAGCAAATGTAGAGGAGACCCCCATCACCATGTCTCCTTTTCCCAACCAATTTCCCACATGCAGACCTCTTCATATAATTAATAAACATTATTACATTTGTTCTTCGAATTTTGAACTGTATCCCAAATGCAGGGTAAAATGTTTCAGGTTTGAGGGGTTGCAAAACAATAATTGTAATTTTTTGGGCTAACAAAGCAAGAATTATAATTTTTCGGGCTGATAAAACAAGGACAACAACTTTTAAAAGTTACAAAAAATGACTGTAACTCTTAGAAGTAGCAATTTGAGGTCAAATAAGCTCGTATTACTCTCTTTCAGGATTATTTTCCACATGAAAGTCACGTGTGTTGATAGGCGAACATCAATTATTGCTAGGCGAACAAAGATTAAAACCTTAAAAAGAATTATGAAGAGTCAACACCAAGTCAAAGGTGATCAACAAAGAAAATCAAGTCGGGGTGCACAAACCAATCCAGTGAGTGTATAAACTGACGAACAACTATACCGACGAACAACATACTGGCGAACAGGTTTTAAGACCCGAGACCAGATATGGACATTCTGCCAAGTCACTGATGACGAGCAACATTGTCAAAAGGTGGTGCATCTACCAGCCAAAGTGATGTATGTCGACGAACAAAGGACCAAGATCCCAAAGCAAATCTGAGTAAAACAGAAAGGCGAACAACTTCTGAGTCATACATTAAAAAGGCGAACAACTTCTATGAAAAAACCATTCTGGATCAACTAAGCCGACCTGGACGAACAACGATAAAGTCCGAGATAAAACCAAAGAAGACTTTGTAACTAAGATTCAGCTTAGATAAGGTCAAACTAAGGTCAAAGGACACTTGTCAAGCATGCAGGCTAGGGAGACCAAGAGTCATAGACACCTCATGCTTGCTAGTCTCTATAAATAGTTGTTCTCCAGCTTAAGAAATCCAAGTTCAAATTCACAAATATTCCCAAAACACACACTAACACACTAAAACGTGAACACATACAAAATTAATACGATTTCGACTTTTGTATTTTCGATTTTATAACTCGAGTCTTCGATTTACCATTTACGGTGGTAATCAATCACACAAAATTGATTGGTGATTTTAAACCGAACTAAAACAGTCACTAATCCACCCGATTAAATTTGATCACCAACAACGTGGGCCAGTTTTAGGGCTCACTTTATAACTGAATTAACATCCAAGTGTGCAATTTGAGCCCGAAAATGGGCTAGTAATCCAGACCAATTTGGCCTCATATTGCTACTTTTAAAAATGTTATAGTCCTTGTCACTACAAAAAAGACGCGGTTTAACGACGGAAAATTTGCGACGGCCAAATATCCGTCGCAAATTTCGTGTATTTGCGACGGATTTGGGCAAGCCGTCGTAAAAAATGTCGGTTTGCGACGGATAAGAAATTCCGTCGCAACAGTTAGTGTTTTGCGACGGAAATATCCATCGCAAATCCTAGGGCCCACCACCTTCGTTGTTCTCCTGCTCATTTGCGACGGATATGTCGTCGCAAAGTCAAAATTGAAATTTGCGATGGAATTTTCCATCGCAAAACGACCCGTTTAAAAGTAGCCACCCGGAAAATGACCCATTTGCCTGTTTTGCGACGGAATGTCCGTCGCAAATTTTAAATTCATATTTGCGATGACCACTTTTCCGTCGCAAAATTGAGTAGTTGAAGCTCGTCAGAGGGGTTGGTGACCAATAATTGACCTGGGTCGTCGCAAAGCGTATTTGCGACGGAATTGCCGTCGCAAAATATAGAATTTGCGACGGAAAATCAGTCCGTCGCAAATTTGTGCAGATTTATAACAATCCCCTTCCTTTTCCTTCCCTTTCACTTTCACTCTTCTTTCCCTTTCACTTTCACTCACGAAAAAATAAGAAATGATGCGGTTTTCATATGTTCTTCACGTATAATTGGTGTATTTGTCATTGCCTTCAACCTCACCGTACGTATTTGTCATTGCCTTCTACTTCACCGTACGTTTTCACATTTTTAACCGTTTAAATGTCATATTTTTATTGTTTCAATTTTTTAGTACACTATTAGGTAATGAGCATGATATATGTTTATTTGATGGGTTTAGGTATTATTGATGATATATGTTTATTTGATGGGTACATTAATTTTAGTTTGTGTGATATTTATACCTATTTTTAGTCGAAACTCTGCTCAATTTTTATGTACACTATTAGATAAATTGTGTGATATTTGTTTATTTGATTGGTTTACTATGATTGATATATATGGTTGTGTTGGATTGATTTTTGTGAAGGAAATTTTTGTATATCCTTATTTTTAGGCAAACTCTGCCCAATTTTTTATAACTCACGTGATATTTACTTTTAATCTGTAACAGATGCAATTTCCAGATCGTGGTTGGATGTACTCAATACCTAGAATGATAGGAGGAGGCATTAACTCTGTCTTTTGCAATAAAATTGATGAGTTTATTGAGTTTGCACTACAACATCCATGCAGTATGGATTGTATGGGTAATATTAGGTGTCCGTGTAAAGACAGAAGATGCAGAAATATGAGATTCTTGAGTGTTGATGAGGTTAGAACTCATCTTGTGATTTCCGGTTTTGTTCCCCGTTATTACAACTGGACCAGTCACGGTGAACAACGGTGGAATGTTGACATCGAAACCGTAGAATACTGGTATACTGGGTGGAGCGGTGGTGGAAATTTTGATGTTGGTGGTTCAAGTTATGTTCCGTATACTCAATTTGAACCACAAATAGAAGATGAACCTGATAGATATCGGATGATGATTGCAGAATCTGTTTTGGGTGGTCAACCACAATTCAATGAAACACTTATGGAGGAGGAACCAAATCATCGGTCAAAGAAGTTTTTTGATATGCTTAAAACCGTTGATCAAAAGTTGTTTCCTGGTTGTGAGTCTGAGACGCAATTGTCATTCAATGCTCAAATGTTGAACATCAAAACTGAAGGCAAGGTCAGTCAAAAAGTGTTCAATCAATTTGCTAAATTGTTCAAACGAGCTCTACCTGAAGACAACACGGCGTCTGATAATTTCTATCAGAGCAAGAGGCTCTTGAAGGATATGGGTCTACCCTTTGAGAAGATTGATTGTTGTACAAACGGTTGCATGTTGTTTTGGGATGAGGATGAGGATGAGGATCATTGCAAGATGTGTGGTCACCCACGGTACAAACCATCTGGTCGTAAAAAAAAGTAAGAAGAAAGTGCAGTTGAAGGCTTATAAGGCAATGTATTACCTTCCCATCACTCCTCATCTAGAGAGGTTGTATCAGTCCAGTGCCACGGCTAAAGACATGACATGGCATGCTGAGGAGTGTTCTGGTGAGAATTCTGGAGAGATGCGGCATCCTGCAGACTCGGAGGCATGGAAACATCTTGATAGGGAGTTCCCAGATTTTGCAAGGGAGACGAGAAATGTGAGGTTAGACTTGTGCACGGATAGTTTTGCCCCATTTGGAATGCACGGAAAAAAGTATTCATTATGGCCTGTGTTGTTGACCCCGTACAATCTACCTCCTTGGTTGTGCATGAAGCCTCAACATATATTTCTTAGTATCTTGGTGCCTGGACCACACAACCCCAAGCATAAATTGGATGTATATCTCCAGCCATTGATTAAAGAGTTGAAATCTTTGTGGTCTACGGGGGTGGAGGCCTACGACGTTCATAGGAAGCAGAACTTCACGATGCGAGCTGCACTTTTGTGGACCATTAGTGACTTTCCAGCATTTTCTATGTTGTCTGGGTGGTCAACAGCAGGAAAACTAGCATGCCCGTATTGCATGGACGGTTCTGATGCATTCTATCTTCCGTTGAGTAGAAAAGTGTCATGGTTCGACAACCATCGCAAGTTTCTTCCTCCTGATCATCCATTTCGGAGGAACAAAACAGACTTTCTAAAGGGTAAAAATGCAGTAGGCCGCCCAAGACCACGGATTCGATCAGGTATATTATTGCAAATACCCCGGATCAAGTAGGCCCAACTTGAGGACAGTTTGCAAAGTAAAGGCAAGATCACTGGTTGAAGTTTCTAATCCGTCAAACAAAGACGGTGTAGAACCAACAGATCCATTTCAAACAGAGATACAAGAGGCTCAAACAGAGGTTGATCAAGCAGGTGTGAATATTTTTGTCGACTTACTTGCTGCAAATCCAGAAATAATAATGATTGAAAGTGATCATGAGGGTGATGGACAAGAGCGCGGTGGGGAGGAAGAAGAAGAGGAAGAGGAAGAGGAAGAGGAAGAGGAAGAGGAAGAGAAAGAGGATGAAGATGAGGAAGAGGATGAAGATGATGATGAGGATGACGAGGAAGAAGACGACGATTAGAATTACTAAATTATTGTATATATAACAAGTGAAAAACGAAAATGAATTAATTTGGTGAATTATGAAAAAAAAAACGAGTCAATTTGGATACATACACAATTAATTGCGTACAAATGAACGAATTATAAATTTAAGCGGGAGTCGAAATAAATAAATTTACAGAAATAATAAAAATTAAATGGCCCCAATATTTATAAAAACAAGTTAGAAACGAAAATGAATTAATTTGGTGAATTGTAGAAAAAAAATGAGTCAATTTAGATACATACACAATTAATTGCGTACAAATGAACGAATTATAAATTTAAGCGGGAGTCGAAATAAATAAATTTACAGAAATAATAAAAATTAAATGGCCCCAATATTTATAAAAACAAGTTAGAAACAAAAATGAATTAATTTGGTGAATTGTAGAAAAAAAAATGAGTCAATTTGGATACATACACAATTAATTGCGTACAAATGAACGAATTATAAATTTAAGCGGGAGTCGAAATAAATAGTTTTACAGAAATAATAAAAATTAAATGGCCCCAATATTTATAAAAACAAGTTAGAAACGAAAATGAATTAATTTGGTGAATTGTAGAAAAAAAAACGAGTCAATTTGGATACATATACAATTAATTGCGTACAAATGAACGAATTATAAATTTAAGCGGGAGTCGAAATAAATAATTTTACAAAATAAAAAAATAGTTGGGCAAAATATTTTAATAAACAACTTAGATACGAAAAGAAATTAATTTGATGAATTATTAAAAAAATGACTTAATTTGAATACATATATAATTAATTGCATAAAAATAAACGAAAGTAGCTTGTGCCCTAGTGGCGCGCGCCCCCTCCTCTTGCACAAGAGGTCCCGTGTTCGATTCCCCTTGGACGCAAAAAATGGATTAATTGTTCAAGGCCTAATAAGACTAATATAGAAGGTGGGCCGCATATAAAAAGAGATGGGTCGGTTGGCCCAGTGGTCCGCGCCCGCCCCGGCCGCCTCGGGTGCCCGGGCTCGAACCACGCGAGCCACTTTTTTTTTTTGTATAGGCTCGGTAATTTGCGACGGCCAAATTCCGTCGCAAATATTGAATTTTGCGACGGAAAACAACCCGTTGCAAATTATAACAGAAAAAAATAAAAAAAATATATATAAACATTTGCGACGGAATGTGGCCGTCGCAAATGTTGTTGACCCGAACGGGTCTGACCCGAAATATTTGCGACGGAATACTGTCCGTCGCAAATTCTGTGTGACCCGGCCGGGTCTGACCCGCCGATTTTGCGACGGATTTGTCCGTCGTTAATTTGCGACGGAAGTCGAAATCCGTCGCAAAAATTAGCTACGGCTGTTTTAGGGACAGATACGTGTCCGTCGCAGATACCGTCGCAAAACACTGTTTGCGACGGATTTTCCGTCGCTAATTCCGTCGCAAAATAGTGTTTTTTTTGTAGTGTGTTTTACAACCTTTAAAAGTTACGGTCCTTGTTTTGTTACTTTTAAAAGTTGCAGCCCTTATTTTGTCAGTCCGATAATTACATTCCTTATTTTGCCACTGCCCCAAAGTTATTGTTAAAAAAAAAAATGTATGAAAGAGATTCATTGGACTGAGATTGGTCAAATTCGATTCACATTAATTTCTTTTCTTTATTCTGTTAATTAGAACTGTTGATATAAATTAAAATAAGACTAAACGATATTTATTTGAAACTTGGAAACTATATGTTTATTGAGTCACTCAAACTTACGAAATTAATAATAGTGCATGCATTTATTGATATTATTACTTATATTTTATTGTTAAACTTATAAATAAATGAATATATTTTGTGTGTGACCGTCTCATTTCATGTCATGAGACGATAGATTAGGGTATTTAGGAATGATGCATTAACATTTTTATAAAAATAAAAGTTAATTTGTGTTGTCTCATGTTATAAGACAACCTCACAAGAGTTTTTGCCAAAATTAATAAATATTATAGTATAATGATATTAATTTCATACTAGATTTTGTGTTTTTTTTATCCATTTTTTAGAAACAAGAGTTTATATTAATAAGACAAACCCTCACATGAAACTTGATCACCATATGAAATTAAATTCATTTATTAATTGACATAACATTTATGTAGTGATACCACTACTCTCATAAATTAATATCATATTATTTAACAAGCATATCGCCTTATATTATAATATTACTAAATGAATGTAATAGTATTAATTTTATTATGTGAACAAGTTTCCTCACTATCAAATTCCAAATATTTACACAAAAGTTCGAATTTTTTTTAAAACAACGTTAATCTTCTCCATAGCGTTCCAATTTTATCGGCGGAGTAGAAAAAGAAATTAAAGAAACCCTGTGGTTTTCACAATGATGAACTATAGAGAAGAGAATTGAAGTAGAATTAAAGAGTCTTAGTAAGCTGTAGATTGTTGGTTAAAAGTTTTCAATAATAGCCCTTATATATATATTAACTGATGTTACCTGCATTTTCCAGCTCTTGTCCATTCATATATCTTCCCTTCTCTCACCAATCAACCACAATGGATTCTCACTACCGCCTCATTCTCTCAACTCTCCTATTCCTCCTCTCTCTCATCTTCCTCCTCACCCGCAAATCAACTAAGAAGCTCAACCTTCCGCCGGGCCCACCAGGTTACCCCCTCGTCGGAAACCTCTTCCAGGTCGCCCGTTCCGGCAAACCCTTCTTCCAATACGTCCGCGACCTCATCCCTATATATGGCCCCATTTTCACGCTCCATATGGGTACTATTACTAATAAATATATATTTCCTTATTGTTTAGTAATTTAATTTTGGAATATAAAATTGGGACTGTCTTCACCAATTGCACAGCAGAATTAATTTGTATAATTCTGCACCAACCATTTTCTAAATTTCTCGATCACAATATATATAGGTACAAGGACGACGATCGTCGTCAGTGATAACGATCTAGCTTACGAAGCCTTGATCGAGAAGGGCCAAATTTTCGCCACGAGGCCCAAGGAGAATCCCACGAGGACGATATTCAGTTGCAACAAATTCACCGTCAATGCCGCCTACTACGGCCCCGTGTGGCGGTCGCTGCGGCGGAACATGGTGCAGAACATGCTCAGCGCCGCCAGGGTCCGGGAGTTCCGCGGCGCAAGGGAATCCGCCATGGATAAGCTCGTCGATCGCCTCAAGGTTGAGGCGGCGGCGAATGAAGGCCTCGTTTGGGTCCTGAAAAACGCCCGATTCGCGGTTTTCTTAATATTGCTGGATATGTGCTTCGGCGTTGAAATGGATGAGAGAACGATCCAGCAAGTCGAAGAAACGATGAAAGACGTCCTCATTGTTTTAGATCCGCGCTTGGATGATTTTCTGCCATTGTTGAGGCCTTTTTTCTCCAAACAGAGGAAAAGAGTAGCGCAAGTGAGGAAAAAACAGATCGAAACCCTGGTTCCTTTAATTGAGAAAAGGCGAAATGTTGTTCGGGATCCGGGTACGGTTTCGGGTAAACCCGGTGCTTCCTTTTCGTATCTGGATACGCTTTTCGACCTCAAAATCGAAGGGAGAAAGGCATCACCGTCGGATCCGGAAATAGTGACGCTATGCTCGGAGTTTCTCAACGGCGGCACCGACACCACCGCCACCGCGATCGAGTGGGCCATAGCGCAGATGATCCGGAACCCGGATATACAATCCAGGCTCTACGACGAGATCCGAATGAGCGTGGGCGAAAAAAAGGTCGACGAAAAGGACATCGAGAAAATGCCCTACTTAAACGCCGTCGTAAAGGAGCTTCTCCGGAAGCACCCGCCGACCTACTTTACGCTCACCCACGCCGTAACCGAGGCTACGAAATTGGGCGGATACGATATTCCGACGACTGCGAATGTGGAGTTTTTCTCCGCGGGTATATCGGAGGATCCAAAAGTGTGGTCCGACCCGAAGAAGTTCGACCCTGATCGGTTCTTCACGGGTCGGGAGGATGCGGATATCACGGGCGCTAGTGGAGTGAAAATGACGCCGTTTGGAGTGGGGCGAAGGATTTGTCCCGGGTCGGGTATTGGGACGGTGCATATAAGTTTGATGTTGGCCCGAATGGTGCAGGAGTTTGAGTGGTCGGGTTACCCGGATAATGGGGAAGTGGATCTTAGTGAGAAGCTAGAGTTTACTGTGGTGATGAAGAATAAATTGAGAGCTAAGATCAAAGCAAGATGATAGGTGGAGTTGGAGATCATTATTAGTCATCTCGGGTTTGGATTTATTGAATGAGGTTGATTTCGTATTTTAGGGCAAGGGCACATTACTAATTGAAAATAAAGATTATGGGTTTATTGTTATTGGGTTTTGGACAATTTGAAATTTGGATCTTGCAAGGTTTAATCTAGTATAAATTTGCAGATGGATTTATTTATTTTCAATCATTTTTCGACCTCATATTTTATTGTATACATATCCTTCTATTTCTATATGATTAGAATGTTATTATTGTTAATGTGTCGACCTTTTGTAGGTATTAAAATCGTTTCCATCCCGTAATTTTTTACCCTTTTTTTTTCCATACTTATTTACTTTTTCGATTTAGCCCCACAACAATTCAAATTTATCCAAATTAATCACACAACAATTCAAATTTATCCAAATTAGTCCCAAATGACTAGAAAACTCGTGCAACGACGTCGTTTTGGTCACGTGCTAATATTTTTCGGCGGAATATGATGACAGGTCCCATTTTGCGGATGTAGCACGCTGATTAAGTAATTTCTCTTATAAAATAAATATAAAACTAAATAAAATATTTTCCAACTCATTTTTTCAATAAAAAAATCTTAAAACTAAAAATAAAGTTACCTGCAATTAAAACAAAAACAAATCAAAACTATTAACAATTTTCTAAAATATTTGAGAAACCCCTAATACCCGATGCGTACATCCCCGATACATACATGTTCTTGGCGCAGCTTTGCTGCTTCAAGCACCCCGTCGCCGTCAAATACTGTTGGATTATATAGTACGCCGTGCAGAATTGGAGCTTTCCATTACTTTAATTGCAGGTAGCTTCATTTTTAGTTTTAAGTTTTAAGTTTTTTTTTATTGAAAAAATGAGTTGGAAAATATTTTTTAGTTTTATATTTATTTTATAAGAGAAATTACTTATAGTCAGCGTGCCACGTCCGCAAAACGGGACCTATTATCCTATCCTATTCCGCCGAAAAATATTAGCACGTGACCAACGCGTGACCAAAACGACATCGTTTCACGAGTTTTCCGGCCATTTGTGTCTTATTTTGGGTAAATTTGAATTGTTGTTGAACTAAATCGAAAAAGTAAGTATGAGACCAAAAAGAAAAAGGTAAAAAGTTACGGGACGAAAATGGTTTTAATCCCTCCTATTCCGCAGGAAAATATAGGCACTTGACCAAAACGACGTCGTTTCACGAGTTTTTTTGGCTAATTGAGACTAATTTGGGTAAATTTAAATTTTTGTGGAAATAAATCGAAAAAGTAAATAAGTATGAGACCAAAAATATAATCCCACCTTTTGTACTTCCTCGATAATGTGTCGTCTAATTGAAAAATCATATTTTATGTCTGATTAAGCTGAATAAATATATTAAATTAATTCGAGTATATTTGTAACGATGATAATGTGTCATTAGGTAGTGTTTTCAATCACTTTCAAATAGTGAACCACTTTTGGGAAACAAAAGATATGTGAGAGTTGTTTTGAGTAAATGTGAACTCATTCATGCAAACCTTCATTCTTAACTACCACCGTTTGATATATGAAATATCATTGTTTAAAAATGATTTCATTTTATAAGCTTATTCTTCTCAAAATTACTATATACTAAGGGGTTATTTGGTAGGCCGACAGATAGGTTGACGACCTTAAACAACCATTTTGTGGTCATCGTGCAAGTCCACGACTTTAGCCAGGCCAACTATTAATTATTGTTTGTCTTTTGTGGAGTTATAAGATCAAATTGATGTGATTTTTCATCGCATCACAACAATGTTCTATTTGGACAACATTATCTCTATGGTTTTTAAATGCTTACTAGTAGTCAGTTCATAATTTCACATTTCCATGATCTCATTTCTTCTGCCACGCCTTTGGAAATTCTGGCCAACGACTTCCATTATCTAGGGTTTCTGAATACGGTCCGATCGTTCACGTGAACTTGAATTTATAGAAACTAGTTCATGTGCTGAGTTTATCATTTTTTTTTTAATGGGAGTTCAAATCAGGAGGCATTTGTTAAAAGTCTAAATTCTAAAGAAAAATCAATTTTAAGTTGGACTATATATGATTGCTTTACAAAATCAATTAAAAGTAATTCATTAATCAAATTGGTATCGTTTGGAGAAAAAGAATAATGTTCTCTATCAATATATAGCTTGCAAACACATGAGAGGGAGGAGATGACGTTGTATAGAATATCGATCACTTTCTAACTGAACCTACCAAAACTTCCTTGTATCATATTTACAAAAGCCAAAAATAAAAGAATATGGAGAAAATGAGGAATGGGCCTTGTCATTCACAAGCACTGCGGTCGAAAAGCGTCGACTAAATCGAAGCACTCTTGGCTTTAATTCCTATGAATCTTTTCGCGACAGAATTGGTATCTCCAACATGGACCATATTACTCTCCTGGTTGGATGTTGGCAAACATGCTATGGCAATAATACAAAACTGAGATCGTAGAGTCGGTTGCATAAACGTCCACTTTCTGTCAGGAAGATTAACATACTGGACACACATAATTCTATTGTAGCCATATTCCGATACAAGTTGCATGAAACGAATAGTAATATCGATAGGGTATCTTCTTCGTGGTAATCGGTCAGGCACACCGTGCACCTCTGATTGAAATACTTCACAATAGATCAAGAAAATCTGGACATACATTAGTAGTGAATAATTAATGAGCGCTAAATATTGACATTTCCATAGTTGCCTCTGTTAACATGAATATCCCTATCAATTGAAAACACAACTGACTGAATCAAACTCCTCCTAAAATTCGGTACAAACGTCTCACATGTACAGATGTATCACAAACACACCTCACTCAAATCAAAGGGGTAATTACAACCAGGGAGATCCATATTTTTTGCCACTCCACCCCAAAAAAGTCGTGATATATATGTCATGAATCACACTTTTGATTATCTTCTTAAAAATTTCGAACGAATGTGCAATTTTAATAATAATTTTTACACGCATAGTTATTGGTGTTTTTATATTTTATTTGAGTGTACAATTTTAATAATATTTTGCACAAATATAATTATTGGTTATTTTAATTTTTTTTATCAAATGTGTTATTTCAATAATATTTTGCACATGCACAATTATTGGTGATTCAGATTTTTTTGAATGCACAATTTCACTATATACTTTGCACACATGCATCACAAATAAAGGAATAAAATTCATAAACACCAATTCCAGTGCAAAACTGATTTTCTTACATATATAAAATTATAATTTTCAATTAAATATATGAAATTTTACATGATTAAATATGAAAACAATAAAAAATGGAATGATCCATAAAAAAAAGTGATTTAATTTTAAAGGGAGAGATAGCGAGATAGGTTGAATGAATGAGAAATAGAGAGCTGACTATATATTTTGTTTTAGAGAGATAGAAGGTTGATGGGGTGAGGCCGTGAGGGGAATCATTGATGGGTGGGAGAGGAGAAAAATGAGGGGTGGTGTGAGATCTATTTGGTAGATGGTTTGAGGGGTATTTTGTTCTTAGTTGTAATTACTTTTTGGGTTTACCTCAAACTGTATATAATAACGTTGTATAAAATGCTCATTTGTGTAATAGACTCAATATACATTAATGTCTAATAAAATATTATATTTTTTATAGACACAGATGTAAGTATTTATGCCAAAAATGATATGGAGTAACAATTTAAGCTTGAGGAGTAGGACACATGTACAACTTGTTCATAATATGAAGCTGATACTATTAGATGTATTTACTGATACTATATATTAGAAACATTCACTGATATCCTAACAATTTATACTGTGATTTCAGTTTACAAGTCTAATGATATCAGTGTATACATCGTTTGCTTCACAGGATCGGATTGGACTAGATAGGATTGGATTAGATGAGATTGGACTAGAAATGATTGGATTAGATAATTTGATGTATGTTTGGATTGCAGGATTACTTGTATTTTATATTTACAATTATAAATAATTTATCTTTGAAATGTGTAAAATAACCATTTTACCCATACATAAAACAATATATATATATATATATATATAAAAAAAAATCAATCCCCAAATTCATTTTTCCCAATTCGTGAAATAGGGCAAATTACATAATGAATTCGAGCCAATATTTGCAGCACGTTCAATCCCCGGCGGTGGTCGTTGCCGTCGTCATCAGTCGTCGCCGGTGGTCGCCGTTCCTCAGCAGTCGTCGCGCGTCAGCTATCGCCACCCGTCCGCTATATTGTCGCCCGTCAATTCAACCCTCGTCGCCGGTGGTCCGCCATTAACGCCGTTGATGCATCCTTCACAGGGTCGACAATTGAACCATATTTATTGCGATTTGGTTCAAGGTCGACAAATTCATTGTGTGAAGCTTCAAATTCGTCGAAAATGGTGGAAATTGCAGCGGCTATTCTTACCTAGGATTGTGCAAGACGTCACAGGAAGGTATATTGTAGAGAATGGATGAATTCCTATTAACTGGGGTTCCTGAGCGTGGACGAATACTGTTATGTGAATTAGTTGTTTGAAAAGGTTAATATTGTAATTTTATGTTAAAATTAGAGGACATTTTGGTAATTTTGAATGCAGGGACTAATTGATCATATCCTCCCCATGGGATCAAATAATCCCAATGTGGTGGGACTAAATGAAAATTGGACCCGGGCCTGACTTGGGTCCCGGGCTCGAGTCAAGTGAACAAAACACCAAATTACTTGGGACTAACAGTCCAATCCCAAGCAATCCAGTGAACCAAACGACCCCCTAATGTATTGATTTATACTATGAAACTTGTTCATAGGAGATTTTGTTTAGCTTGGGACATCAATTATTAGAAGAGTGAATATATGGTCAAGATTTTTCCAATGGTTAGGGCCCTTTTGGTGTGCAAGATAGAGCCAAGATAGTTTAGTTATCTTAGGTAGTGTCTGTTTGGTAGTTATTTGCAAGCCCGTATTTATATATCAAGCCCGTTCTAATATTTTCATTTCGTCCGGTTTATTATCCCCAAAATTTGGGGAGATAAAAAATCCGAGTGCACAGTATCTGGAAATTTAAGTACACCAAATCACATTTTAGTTAACTAGTTTAGACCTAATAGGAAAAAACAAGAGAAATAGTATATCTTGTCAATTACTACTAAGGTCTACCAAAAGACCCCTTACGAGTTTCAACGGTGGTACATCCATATCCTATCAAGAATTTCCTATAAAATGGAATTAATCTTGGGCTCGAAAAGATACAAAGTTAGCAGACACTCTTTGGATTGGGGTGGTGCGGGTCCATGGAAAGCGAGAAATGAACGAATTTTCGAAGGCTCCATCACTGAAGTAGAGAAAACATGGAGAGTGATAACGGCGAGAACGTGGTTATGGGTAACAATTAGTGAATGCAAAATGAGAGAAATAACTTTTAATAAGTGGAATACTAATCCAAGAAGTTAGGCTGTGGCGATATACCAAGTTCTGTTTTCTGATCTTTGTTGTAGCAAAAGGCGAAACCCTCGCCCCCAAAGGAAGAAGATATAAAGTTTTCTGATCTTTGTACTAAATGTTGTGGGAGTTTTAGTTGTAGGATAATTGTAAAAGTGTAACTGGTTTTATTGCTATGTTGTGGATGGAATATCCCCTATGTTCCATGCAATGATATGGTGAGTTTTAATAAAATTGTCTTTTTCTGATAAAAAAAAAAAAAAAGTGAATGACGATGAATAATAAATCAAATACTATGTCTCCTGTGATATTTGTTCATAATATGAAATTAATATAATTACATGCATTTATTGATAGCATAATATTTATAGTGTGAGCTTTGTTTATTAGTCTAATGAAATCAATAAATACATGTAAATAATGTAATGACATCAATTAATACATGTAATGGTATAAATTTTATATTATGAAATTTATTCATAGGAGATTTTGGGTAAATCAAAATGTAATACATGAATGATGTCTAATAAAGATATCGATATTCTTAAGCTTCTTAATAAATACAAAGGTAATGACTTGCTCACAGCTTGGCTCCTTAGCTATCACTTATTTTTGTTTGTCAACGATTTTTAATTTTTTTTTTGCTTGGCTATTGGCCTATCTCATGCCACCTCTTGCTCAAATGTATATAGGTTAGTTAATGGCACGGGAAAAATATACATATTGCTGCCTTCTTCGAACTTCAATTTTGCTTCATTCTTTCATTTTTATTTGTCGGACAACTTCTTAGTTCACCTCGAGCAAAATATCGTGTTGTACCGTTGCTCTTAATCATTGTATCATGGGAAACAAGTGTCCTATGATTCACTAGCACTGAGAGTGAATGACATAATTTGTTTTAAAGAAATCGTATCTAACACGAGTCTCGATTCTCCGTTTCTATTATTTTCAACCATCTACGGTGTATATTTTCCTAACATAAACCAAGTAGGTTTATTTTTTCATGTGGGCCGAAACACTTTTAGATTAAAATATGAATGAAAAATAGTTCACAGGATGAAACAATATGTATATTGAAAATATTAAGGGGGCGCTTGATTAACAATTCTTCAATGGTAATGGGAATGAAAATTTATTTACATCTATGCCCTCATAAGAAAAATGATATGTTAGGGGAAAAAGTGTTCCAATGATGACACCATTGCTAGTGTCATGCCCCAATTTTGGAATAGAAGTTGACAACAAATGGTTGTTGGTGGAGGAATGGGGGAGTGATTGAGGAGGAGGATTATAGGAAGAAAATAGGGTAATCAAAATGGAGTAGTGATTACCTTATTTCAGAAAATAGGGTAATCAAAATGGAGTAGTGATTACCTTATTTCAGAGGAGAGGTAGTGATTTTGTTACACTAATTTTCAACCTCTTTTTTATTACTATTGAAGAGTTGTTAACCAAGCGCCCCTAATATTGTTCAAACATACAAACCGGTTAATACTTATGGGGCGCTTGGTTAACAACTATTCAATAGTAATGGGAATGGGATTGAAAATTAGTGTAATTAGCATGGTTCATGAGAATAAAATCACTACCTCTATCCTAAATAAGGTAATCACTACTCCATTTTGATTACCCTATTTTCTTCCTACAATCATCCTCCTCAATCACTCACCTATTCCTCCACTAACAACCATTTGTTGTCCACCTCTATTCCAAAATTGGGCATGCCACTAGCAATGGAGTCACCATTGGAGCACTTCTTCCCCTAACATATCATTTTTATTATGAGGGTATAGATGAAAATAAATTTTCATTCTCATTACTATTGAAGAATTGCTAACCAAGCGCACCCTTGTTTTTATAAGAACCAACTTTTTTTAATCCTTTTTTTTTTTTTAATTTAAGGATTATTATTAGTAAGATACTACGATATTAACAAACAAATATTCGATAAACTAATAAATTATATCCAATTAATGAATTTTATGGTTGAACTCAGATATAAGCGCTTTTTTTTTTCTTTTCTTTATTTTCTATATTAAGGCTAAGAAGGATTAGGGCTCCAGCAAATGGGCTGACTAAGGAATAGAATGAAGGGCTCGAAATATAACAATGGGCCAACAATTGGGCAACAAAATACCCACGTGTATTATCCAAAGGCCAGGGTTAAATACATTCCCATGATTTGTGAATACACTCCAACCAAAAAAAAATGTTCGGAAATTTTTTCAGAAAAATGTAACAATTTTCGGAAAAAAATTCTGAAAATTCATATGTTCAGTGTTTTTTTTTATATTTTCGGAAATTTTTTATGAAAATTATCAAAATTTTTGAATTTTTTTTCCGAACACTTTTTGATTGAGTTGTATTAATAAAAGATAGGACTGCCTTATCCAAAGCATGAACAAAAAATCCGAACAAAAAAGAGGAGGGGTGAAACTACTGAATGAAGGAGATCCATTTTAATCATGACCCTCCCATATATTACTCAAAGCTAGTGTTGTTAATTCGAATCAAGTCTCGTACTTGAAGTTTGAACTCGATTCAAGATTTTGTTGAGTTAAGTATACGTTCTTTCGATTATATTAACGAGTAGAAAATAAAATTCGACTAGACTCACAATAAGTCTAAGCCGAACAAGTCGACCTTGAGTTGATTCACTAGTAAATTGAGTATTTTACGAGCTTGGGTTTGACCCATTTACCAAAATAAATTAATTAAATTTAATTCTTAATGAACCGCGCCGAGTCTAATCAAGCTCTCGAGCTACTCGATTCGAATAACAACTCTACTCAAAACCATAGCAATTAGAAATTATTCACATTAACCAAGATTTCTTTTAAAAAAATTGCTAGATAATTTCAATAAAAACTCTCAGAACTTCTACTCTCCCAATCAAAATCGTATATGTGATACCTCAATTCGGTAAAACGAGATTAATAATATATCAATCAATGTCTCAGAACCTCTTCTTTTATTCCAACAAAAAAAAAACATACAACTCTTTTATACTTAATTCCAAAAGGAATTTCAAAAAATAAAATTCAAATATACAAGAATTAGTCAATAAATGATCTACAACTATTACTAACATAAAATGAACTCCTACAACAAAGAAATAGACCATCTTAACTCTTAGCATCCGATGCAACCACAATCACATTTGGAGGTTTAATTTTGAACCTCTCATTTTTCAATTCACCAATCTCATTAATTTCTCTTTTATCTATTCCTCTCATGCTTACGCTCCTTGGCAAGCTTCGAACTTTCTTCATTTGCTTCTTCCTATTTAATGCATCCCCGATTTTCTTGAAAACCTCGTCGTGCTCGTCGTGAAAAATCTTCTTGAAAAATTCACGTCGATTAGTGTAGATCTCTTCGAACGATTCTAGCAGAGCTAGAAGCCTTGGATCGACCCGTTTACCCGATTTCCATCTTATCATATTGTGCGTCTTCGTATAACTCTTGCAATAGTTCTCCATATTTTTTAGCTTTGATATTTCACAATTTGAGTGTTTTAATTTGGACTTATGATATGATGGCATTTATATTTATATATACCTCTCAAAATCACTTGTTGGACAAGCAATAAGTTATGTAGTTTCGTGTGTGTTAGTAATGGAAAAGACTTGGTCATGTAAGTTAAAGCAAACACGCGTTGACTACATAGAATTAATCACACATAATATCTGGATAAATTCTACTCTAAACTTATTTTAGTTGAACTTAACAAGTAACACGGTAGTGTATGCGCACTAACACTATTGCGTATATGAATTATAATCATTTTAAAGACCAAGGTCTTGTGTGCCCATGATACAACATGCAACTCAAATGTATTTTTAAACAATATTGTTATTTTCGTTGAACAATTATGGTTGTTTACGTTGAATGATTATATCTGTCCAATCATAAATGTCTAGTATAAACAACCATAAATGTTCAGTTAAAACAACTCTAACTGTTTAAAAATATATTTGAGTTGTATAGTGTATTTGGTGTACAAGAGACTTACTTATTTTGAATTTTTTTTTAAATAGTGATACTTCGTGTGTATAATAGTGAGACATCATATGCATAACAGTAACATTTTTAAAAGAAAATCTTTTGAATCCATTTCACATAATACAATACTCTTTGGATTGTAAACTATCGTGTAGACTTTTCAAATTTCTAGACTCGAGACTATGTCTGGTCCCCTATTGCTTTACTTGCTTGAATGTATTGATCAACACGTACTTATAGAAATTTATATTTCCGGAGTCATTTATGTGGATATACTAATAAATCAGTACTATTTGATAATAATATTACCATTTAAAGGAGTCAATTGCACTTTCGGTCCCATCAACCATGGGCCCTCACAATTTTAGTCCCAAAACTTTCAGAGTTGGTCCCAATATCATTCTTTGTTGCAAAACTAGTTCCACCATTAACTGACCGTTAACTGTTGTTTGCACTTTCGGTCCCAATAATGAAAATTATTTTTGGTGGGGAAAATACCACAAATATGCTGTCTAGGTCAGTTTTGGAGGGAAAACACTTTACACGTATCAATTTTGGAGGGAAAATCGATGCAACCTCTATATAAACAACAATAAAAAAAAATATGAATAAATAATTAAATAATTACTCTAAATTACTCTTATAAATATTTTAAATTAATCTTATAATTACAAAAAAAATCTAAAAAGATTATGATTTAATTATAAATAAATAATAAAACTTTATGAATATATAATAAAATTTTATAAATAATTATTTCAAACTTACTCTCAATTTCTTTTTTAAATCATTTTAAATATGAAAATATATAATGAAAAAGAAATAACAATCTTTGTATATCATTTTTAGGAGTGGGGAAAAATATCTAAATACCACGCATGCATATCGTACCGAAAAAATACCGAAAATATCAGAAATTTCGGTATACCGAAAATTTCATACCGTACCGAAAAATTTCGATACGGTAAAGGTATGAATATTCCAAATTTTTGGTATTTTGGTATATACCGAAATATTATCTGTATACGTCTGTATGGAACGGTATGAATATTTCAAATTTTTGATATTTCGATACCGAAATATTATCGGTATTTTCGGTATGAAACGGTACACCGATTATTCGGTAGGGTACGGTATAAATTTTCAGGCATATCGAAATTTCGGTATACCGATTTTTAGTATTCCAAAAACTTTGGTAGGGGATATGTATGACATTTTACCATACCGAACTTTTCGGTACAGGATCGGTATGACATTTTATCATACCGAACTTTTCGGTACGGTATACGGTATGCAATCTATACCGTACCAACCCAGTCCTAATCATTTTAATCATAAATTCTGATATATATACTGTTGTGATTGGTTCTTGGTATAAAAAAATTGGTATACTAACAAAATATACAATTTTCTTACAATATTAAGAAATGTTGTTCAACTTGTACTGTTGCGACCGAAATTTGATTTACAAATTTTTAAAAAAATATATAAATAATTTGGTATATTAAGACATATGTATGAAAAGTACCAAAAAATATTAGACTATTACCAAAAATTTTGGAGTGTACCATACTTTAAAAATTGTAAAATTTGGTTAACTGATATTAATTAAATCTTAAAAAAAAAAATGGTTTATAAAATCATTTTAGAAAAAAAAATGAACAGTATTATAAATACTTGGTTCATTTTTATATTTTATTTAAAAAAATTAAATCTTAAAATTAATTTAGAATACTTAAATTATTTTTAAAAACATTCTTACAATTTTTTTAAACATTTATAATTTTCTAGCAACTATTAAAAATTAAAAAAAAAAAACTGGTTGTTTGCTTTTTTCTTTTTTAAATAAAATTTTGTTTAATATTTTAAAATAATATAATAAGAATTTTTTATTTAATAATTTAAGTAAAAAAATTACTTTAAGAATTTGAAAATTATTTGAGTTTTAAAAGTAATTTTCAGTTTTTCGAAACAAGATTTCATTTTTTTTTTCAGATTATACTAAAATATATATTTAACATTAATTATATTTAATTCCTTAGTAAATTAAATATTATTAAGAATCTGAAATTATTTCTTTTTAATACAATTTTTAATGTTCTGAAATAAGTTTCAAGATTTTTTTAATAAATATCATATTTAATTTGAAGATATGTAAGAATTTTTTTAATTGGGACTAGTTTTGCAAAAATATTTAACGGTCATCCGTTAAGTTTTAACGGAGATGGGATCAATTTTGTAAAAAAAAATGTCAATTGGGACTAGTTTTGCAGGAAAAAATGATATTGGGACCAACTCTAAAATTGTTGGGACTAAAATCGTGAGGGGGCGTGGTTGATGGGACCGAAAGTGCAATTTGCTCTCATTTAAAGTGATGAAGCTTTCGTTCTGACTCGTGATGTCAGAGTTACCTCCAGGCTCCACCGGGTAGATATTTATAATTTAAGAGGGAGAATATAAATTTAGTATTAATTTTATGTATTACATTGCTTGGTAAATCATATTATCAATGTTGATGATCTTTTCTAACCCAGATGATTAGTGGCTGTTTTCTATAGTGAAGATCACCAAACAAGATCAAGAAATCATGAAATTTGGCTAAGTAATGTTCAAGAAATAATTTGGCAAGAGTTTTGCTATGTATTGAATTGTTCTCCCCCTTTTCATGTACAAGAAGGGGGTATTTATAGACATACAAAGTGGTCATGTGTCACCATCTTGATGGCTTAACCATTGGATCTTTGCCAAGTGTTAGGACACTTGTACAACATCTACACTATTACTCATTGGATGGGTGCCAAGTGTTAGGACACTTGGACTATATCTAAGCTAGTGATTCTTGGAATTCCCCATGTTGTACTTGGTCTTTGGCACTTCTGAGATGCTCTCGACGGTGACCGGCTGCTCGCTTGTACGTCTTCGTTAGATGTCATGGTCCTTTGCGTTCTGAGCTGTTCGCTTATCGCTTGGGATCATTTTACAATGCTGCTCGCTCCATTACGTCCCTGTTCGCCCAAATTGGCTTTGGCTTGAGCCGCTGGCACAGCTGTTCTTTGCAAGGCTGCTCGCCACGATTCTGCTTGCCGCATTAGTGCTTTTCTACAAAGCTGTTCGCCCTACGAATCTGCTAGCTCCGCTACAAAGCTGTTAGCTTTTTCCATTCATTATCCTGTTATCAGGTTTAATGATAATCTTTCTTTGATTAAATGCAAAGTTGTTCGCCCATCAACAATTGCCCCCTAGCTTGGCCTCATGTTGAATGTGGATTGATCAACTGAGACCAAGCTACAATTTCATTTTCGAACAATGGGCGAGCAGAAAGGAAGTATAGTTGATTATGTGGACGAGCATCCGCGTGGGCGAGCAAACGAGCAATAGGAACTTAAGCGCGCGACCAGCAACGAACGCCCCTTCGTGTCACGACGGTTGGATTCCCGAGGCACGGAACGCGAGGCGTCGCGTCAGTCACGCGCGACTTCCAATTTGCCCATAGGGGCCTATAGTATTTTGCCAATATTGCATTTTTGCCCCATTTTATTCTTATAAATAGGCGATTTCTCCTTCATTTCTTTCTTTCTTCTTTCGATTCTCACGCTTCCGCCATTGACGAACGCTTCAAAGTTTTTCTTCTTCGTGATTCTTGTACCTGAATCTCCTCTTGTGTCATTTTGTTCTTCGTTTTCAAAGGTAATTTGTCTCGTTTTTTCTTTACATTCCGATTCCGTATCATTTTTCTTTTTCTTCCGTATTTCCCGTAACCACGACTGTAACTCCGGCCGTGATTCGCCGCCGTACCGCCATTTTGTTGATTCCGCCGCCGTCGTAATTCCTCCGTCGCCGTCATCGTCTATATATTGCCCTACACTTGACCACATTCCTCTATTACTTATTTTAAATGGAGTTTTCCCCCTCAAGTTCTTCTCAATCCGGACCCGGACGAAACCCGGAAAAGAGACCCGCAGATCTGGATTCTCCGCGCAGATCTGTTCGCCAAGCGTTGGCGAATAACCCGCGCACGTTGTTGGTAGACGAGGACACGGACTCCGACGCGAACTCCGTTGTTCGCTCGGTAGAGACGTACGCTGTTGATCGCTCTGGCGAGCAAGAAAAGATGCAATCTCTCGCTCGTGAACCTGAAACTTCTTCCAACTTAGGGGAAGATTCCGCAGAAGTGGCCGCGGAGATAGAGGGTTCTGTTGATCAAGAAGGCGACCAACGAGTTGGCGAGCAGCAATGCCCCACTCTCACTTGGGAGTTTTTAAGGGAAATCAACTTCCCCATCTCTCAAACTACACCAGAATCCCGGATCCCGGAAGGAGTTGTTCGTGACACCGAGTGGGCGGACTACTCTGCTCGCTACTCGAAGACTTTTGTCCCCACATCGAGGGTGATCATGAAAAAGCAAAGCGGGGACTTTGCAGCGAGCAACCTTGATAGCGTACTCTTCGAGGAAGACTTGGCGAGCATCTGTGCTACCTACAAGATTCCGTATGACATTTTTATGTATATACCGAAGGAAGGAGAAACTGCTGATCGCCCTCCTCCTGGTTGTACGGCGATCAATTTGGATGTGCTCAACACGGGTTTCCCACTCCCCGTTCATCCACTCATCGGACGATTCTTGTCCGACATGAATTTGGCGATCACTCAGATTACTCCAAACAGTTGGAGTAGTCTCCTAGCCTTCATGACTCTTTTTGGTCTTGAAGGCTATAAAAACAAGATAACAACCGCGGAGATTCTCTACGCCTTGACTATTTCCGCTCAACAAGAGGATGGAGCTGGTTGGTACTATGTTAAAGCTAAGACCGGGCTGAAGCTCATCGAAGGAGTCCCCAATAAAATTAAGGGTTGGCACCGCCAATTTTTCTTCATTGGTGGTGACTGGCGAGCATCGGAGGGATTCGCTGGCGGGCAGGCGCGCATCATGTCGCCCGAACGCTTTGGACATGCTAAACATAGGCCTTCCTTTATCTTATTAGTTCATAAATAGGACTAATTTTAATCCTTTTTGTTGTTTTGCAGGTTTGAGAAATTTGAAGTGGGGGAACCCTAATCTGAGCGACGAGTTTCTCTTCACCTTAGCTATCATCTCTCTTCGCGACGTTGCTAGTCGCGACATACACCATCTCTCGAAGGCTCATTGTCGAAAACTTGCTGGTTTGATTACGAGCCCTCACCACCTTGAAGCCCAAGCCGCCGTCCCAGAAGGTAACTTTTTATTCTTGCTCGCCAGTCACTTTTGCTCGTCCATCATTCTTGCTCGCCTAACACTTGTCTTTTTCTTGTCAGATCAACAAGTCACTGTTGCTATCCCGGCCGTGCCCGAATCATACTATTTGCTCGCCGGACGAGTCAAGCAAATGGCAGACGCTTCAAGAAGGAAGATGGATCCTCCCCTTGCCATCATGCGCCTCCGGGCAAGGGAGAACCCCACTGGTCGCCCAGCCGCCGGAGCTGGTCGCCGCAAGCCTGCGGCCAAAATTACTTCCTCTCCGCGGGATGTAAGGAAGGAGAAGGAGAGGGAACTAGAGAGGGAGAAAAAGAAAGCGCCGCGGGACGATGATGCTCGTGGCACTCGCGGTGATGATCGCGCCTCCAAGCGATCAAAGATTATGGCGGAGGCGAGCAGTGCTGCTCCCCGGTCTCCAGCCTCTAAGTCCACCTCTTTGGAAGTGGTGGATGAACGGCAAGTGGTCGCTGGCCTGGTGGCGACCAAGAAAGGGGACAATCCCAAAGACACCTCTTATTTAGGTTGGGACCCCGTTAAAATCAAGGAGTAAGTCAGTTGTCTTCGCTTTGTTTGTTGTTCGCCGTTTGGCGCAATGTTGCTCGATCACTGACTTCTGTGTTTTCTGTTTTAGGTATAACCCAGCGCTTTATCCTGGCTGCGGGACTACTCTTCACTATCTCTCAGTAGTGAAGAATGCACCTCCTTCATTCTCCGACATACCTGATGTCCCTGTTCGCCGAGCATCCGAGATGGTTCCAAGGGCTTGGACAAAATCGCCGAACACCCTTGTCACTGGCCAATCTGCTAGTGACAATGTTCGTCTGATGGCATACAATACTAGCCATCAATTGGTCCAGTCCCAAATGCTGCTCGACCAAGTCATGGAGCTCGAGCGAACAAACCGCGATTTGGGTCGTCGCGTGGAGAGGATGGACGAAGAAAAAGCCTCTGCCATCAAAGAGTGCAAGGCCGAGCATGCTAAGGAGCTGGCTTTGATGGAGAGGAAGATGGAGGCCTCCTTAGTTGGCGAGAAGAACGCCTTGGACAAGGCTGAGAAGATGCTGTTGGAGGTGAAGTCCTCAGATTTGAGAGCTGAGAGAGCTGAAAAGGAGCGAGCAGACTTAGCTGCTCGACTGCTCGCTACCGAGGCGCATGTCAAGAGGTTGGAAGAAGAGCGCCAGAACCTGATCGAATATGAAGTCCATGAGCAGGAGGTGATGGACAAGACCAACTTTGGGTACATCTGTGCCTTTGCGGAATGTTTACGGTCTGTCCACTTCGCCCACGATCACAATCAAGATATTCGTGATGCGGTGAAGGCGGACTTCATTGAGTACGTGAAAAATTATCCTCCTCCTCCTGGCTCAATCTTGTTCGTCTCCGATTTGGCCGACCTCGGCTTTCCCCTGGAAGTCTTCGGCGAGGAAGTCGATATTGCTGCTCCCACTTATGGCGGCCAGCCTGACCCTGTTCCAGCGACGACCAACGCGGCAGCCGCTGATGAGGTTTTTGAAGGGTTGCCTTCGCTTCCCTTGACTCCTATAGACGGGGCTGGTACAAGTGCCCAGGGCGAGCAGCCGAGCGCGCCGGCGACCAGAACTGAAGATGCTCCTCCTCCACCTCTTCCTTGAAGACTTTAGTTTTTCTTACAATAGGATATACAACATTTCTGTATTTCTCATTCCTATTGTAAAACTTTTTGATCTAATGATATGAAGATTTTTGTTCATCTACAAGCTTATGCCTCTTTATTTGTCTTACTTAACTGCTCGCCTCTTTGTTTGTCTTACTTAGTTGCTCGCCTGTTGCTTTTTGCTCATGACAGTTTCTAAGTGTTCCTTTTTTCTTAAGGTAAACACTTAAATTTTAAATTGGTCATTTGGTTCTTATAGAACTTGACCTTTAGTTGTTTGGGCCATTTTGGTCGCATGTGGATTTGGCCTTGCATTAATGTGGGCTATTGGTCCGTTATGGACTTAGCCTTATTTTTGCTTTTAATAAGCTTTTCTGTTCGTCTTATAACAGACTTGTATTTTGCCAATTTTTGGGCGAGCAACTAAGTAATTTGGACTTAAGGCTCAAAAACTAAAATTCAGCAAGACAAAAGATAAAAGCAATTCTGCTCGCCTAGTAAGATAAATGCAAATCTGCTCGCTTATAAACTTGCGCAAAAATTTAAAAAATTTACAAAGGATCTATTTACAAACTTTCTAAGACTTACAGGACTTCATTGGTAGTACTTCTTGAGTAAAGTTGTATTCCAGGAGTATTGGGACGACTTGCCTTCCATGTCTTCAAGGTCGTATGTGCCGTTGTGCCACTTATTCGTCACCTTGTATGGGCCCTCCCAAGTCGGGCCGAATACTCCTGGTGGTATTAAAACTTTTCGAAGTACCAAGTCCCCAATTTCGAATTCTCTTGCTTTTACTTGAGAATTGTAGTATTTTGTTGCTCTTCTTTTGTAGATCGCATTTTTCAATTCTGCTGTTATTCTTTTTTCTTCAAGCAAGTCCAACTCTGCTGCCATTGCGGAGTTGTTTGCTTCTTCGTCGAACGCAGCTGTTCGTTTTGTTGGGACTTTTAGCTCAATCGGAATTACTGCTTCTGTCCCGAATGCCATTGTGAACGGTGTTTCGCCTGTGCTTGTTCTGTGGGATACTCGGTATGCCCACAACACCTCTGGTAGCTCTTCTGACCATTTTCCTTGCTTGTCAACCAAACGAATCTTCAGTATATGCTTGATTATTTTATTCACTGCTTCCACTTGACCGTTCGATTGGGGGTGGTATGGTGTCGAGAAATGTTTCTTTATTCCCCAATTTTCACAAAAATCTCTGATCTCTTTTCCCTCAAACTGTCTTCCGTTGTCCGTCACTATCGCCTGAGGGACCCCGAAACGACAAACAATGTTTTTCCATATAAAGTTGATCATTTTCTCCTGTGTGATCCGCCCGAGTGCTTCTGCTTCCGCCCACTTCGTGTAGTAATCAACAGCCACCACCGCGAATCGAACATTTCCTTGTCCTGGGGGAAAAGGCCCGATGAGGTCAATTCCCCATTTCGCGAACGGCCATGGACTATTGACTGAAATCAATTCATGTGGGGGTTTGTGAATGTTTGGGGCAAACAATTGACATCTATGACAAGTTCGGGCAATCTTGATCGCATCCTGAAGGATAGTTGGCCAGTAATATCCTTGCCTTATTGTTTTATGTGCCAAGGCCCGTCCTCCGGCATGATTTCCGCATACACCCTCATGGATCTCTTTCAGTACTGCTTGTCCTTGCTCCCTAGCCAAACATTTCAGAAGTGGGAGCGAAATTCCTCTCTTGTACAACTGTCCGTCCATCATGGTGTATCTTGCTGCTCTTTTAACCAACTTGTTAGCTTCAAACGGGTTGTCTGGTTTTTTATCGTTTTGCAAATATTCAATGATCGACATCCTCCAATCGTCTTCTTCGAAATCTTCGTCGATCTGATAGATTTTGTAATCTTCAGTTGATGGTTTGGACATTCTTGTTAGCGTCACTTCCGATAATTCTGCTGGTCCGGTGCTGGTTGCTAGCCTGGCTAATGCATCTGCTTGAGCATTATTGTCTCTTGGTATTTGTTCAATGTATATTTGTTCGAACAAGGAGGCCAAGTGAGCAATAATCTTTTGATACAAAGCCATGTCTTCATCTCTTGCTTCATATTCTCCTCGGACCTGGTTGACGATCAATTGCGAATCTCCAAAGATTTGTAACCTTCGTACTCCAACTGCTAATGCTAGGCGTAACCCAACGATCACAGCTTCGTACTCTGCTTCGTTGTTCGTCGCCATGAACTCGAATCGAACAGCTGAAGTAAAAACTTGCCTATCTGGGCTTATCAAGACTATACCTGCCCCCGATGTTGTATTAGTTGACGACCCGTCAACATACATGTGCCAGGGATGGCTATGTCCTCTCGTTGGATCTTGGGGGAAAGTCAGTTCGACTATGAAGTCTGCTAAGGCTTGCCCCTTGATCGCTGTTCGAGGAGCATATGAAATCCCGAACTGACTGATTTCCAAGGACCACTTCAGGAGCCGACCAGCCGCATCGGGTCTGTGCAGTATTTGCTTGAGCGGGAACGTTGTCAACACTTCCACCTGGTGGTCGAAAAAATATGGACGAAGTTTTCTGACGCTCATTACCAGCGCATATGCTAGCTTTTCTGTTGGTGAATATCTGAGCTCTGCTTCGTGCAAGGCATGACTCACATAGTAAATGGGTAGGTGGAACTTTCCTTCTGCTCGAACGAGCACTGAGCTGATTGCCTCTTCTGAAGCTGCCAAGTACAAGTATAACTTTTCCCCTGGGATCGGTTTGGCAAGAATTTTCGTATCGCTGAGATATTCTTTCAATTGCTCGAACGCTCGCTGACAGGCGTCTGTCCATTGAAACTTTCCTTTCTTGATGGCCTCGAAAAATGGCCTGCACTTATCCCCGGATCTCGAGATGAACCTGTTCAAAGCTGCTAGACATCCGGTTAGTCGTTGGACTTCTTTTACCGATCTAGGTGGTTGCATTTCCATGATTGCTTTCACTTTCACTGGATTTGCTTCAATTCCTCGTTGACTAACCAGATGTCCCAAGAATTTCCCAGAATGGACTCCGAAACTGCTTTTCTTGGGATTCAACTTCATATTGTAGGTCCGAAGTATCTCAAATGTTTGAGCCAGGTGCTGTAAGTGATCTTCCTTTTTTGAGCTCTTGACAACAATGTCGTCCACATATACTTCCATCGTCTTCCCGATGTGATCATCAAACATCTTGTTAACCAGCCTCTGATATGTAGCTCCAGCGTTGATTAGCCCAAATGGCATTCTCTTCCAGCATAGCAAGTTTTTGTTGGTGTAGAACGCTGTGTGCTCTTGATCATCGGGATGCATCGCGATTTGATGATATCCTGCGAATGCATCCATGAACGTTAGCAGCTCATGTCCGGCGGTGCTATCAACTAGCTGGTCAATGTGAGGTAATGAGAAGTTGTCTTTTGGGCAAGCGGCGTTAAGATCTGTGAAATCGATGCAGAGTCTCCATGCTCCAGTCGCTTTCCTGACCAATACTGGATTTGCCACCCATTGCGGGCATAACGCTTGTTTGATTAAGTCGTTATCCAGCAGCTTTTTAACCTCCATGTCGAGCGCCTCGTATTTGTCGGGTCCAAATTTTCTCCTCTTCTGATGGACTGGCTTCTTCCTCGGGTCGATGTTGAGTTTGTGACAGGCATGTTCGGGGCTGATGCCCACCATGTCTGCATGCGACCATGCGAACACATCGAGGTTCGCTTTAAGAAACTCAATCATATTGGTCCTGTACGGTTCTGGTAGCTCGGGCCCTATGAAGAGTTCTAAGCCCTCTTGGTTCGGGTCGACTTTTACAGTTTCCAACTCTTCGACTGGGGTAGCCCTTCGTTTCTGGCCTTTCCATCTGGGGTCAATAATGGGCCCTTCTGTCTTTGGCTCATCTTCGATCTCCATCGGTTCAGCCCCCAGTCGTGGCTCTATGTCCTCTGCATCAACGTTCATTGCCCTTATTTGTTCTTCCTCGTTGTTGGTAGTAGCAGCTTCTCTACCTCCTGTTTGGGCAAGCTGTTCGTCTTCGCGTTTCTGCTCGTCCTCGTCCACCTGTGCGCCTACGCACATCTGCTCGCCGATGCGCAGCTATTCGTCTGCACACAGTTGCTCGTCACTGCGTGGCTGCTCGTCGACTTCTATTATTTCAGTATCAACGGAAGTCATGGCCTCGCTTTCATCTCCGTCCTTGTCTGAGCACCTGTCCGCCATGTTGACTTGGTGATCTTGCAACTGTATTTGCAACAGACACGCACGAGCTTTCTTTTGGTCTCCTTTGACTGTACCTGCACCCTTCTTTGTTGGAAATTTTAAACAATAATAGTACGTTGAAACAGCTGCTTTAAATTCATGCAAGAAAGGACGGCCGAGGAACCCGTTATAAGTGGACTGTTGGTCTACAACCAGGAAGTCTACCATTCTATTCATTTTCTTCTCCGGGTCCTCGATTGATACAAGCTCGACTGCCAACGTAACTATTCCTAGCGGGGTGGTTACAGCATTTCCAAAACCTACAATCTTGTGATTACAATCTTTGATGTACTCAGCGCAATCTCCTAGCTGGTCCACCGTGCTCTTGAACAGGATATTCGTGTAGGAACCAGTGTCGACAAGTAGACGATGCACTTTTGTCCCCATAATATTGGCGCAAATGACCAATGAGTCGTTGTGGGGAGTAAGTATCCCGTCTAAGTCTTTCTCTGAGAAAGTCAGGTCCCCTGTTCGTTTGGTCGATGGATTTACACCCACTTCCATTACCTGATCTACTGCTCTCAGCTCCGCCTTCCTCTTTCTTTTCGACATAGGTGGCCTCCCATCAGAACAACCACCTACTGGCCCAGTGGGCTCCAGCATTAGGATTTCCGGGATATGCCTTACTGGAGCTGCTGGGACCCTCCTTCCCCTCTTACCAACTTTGCTTGGTTGGTCATCACTGTCTCCGTCATCCGAACTGGATTGTACTGGCGCCCTTGGTCTTTTACCTGGTTCCCTCTTCACGAATTCGGATAACTTTCCTTCCTCATAGAACTTCCACAATTGCTTCAATAAATCTCGGCATTCGCTCGTGAAGTGGCCGATGTTCTGATGATAAGCACAGTATTTGTTCGGGTTCAGCTTTCCTCTCTCTTGCCTTATCTTCCGCGGCTCTGACAACATTTCCCTGTCCTTAACGTTGTTGTACACAGCATCCACGGACATAGTAAGGACTTGACTCAACTTTTCTTTCAACTCAGCTCCATCATTGAATGACTTCATGTTCTTCGGAGCTTTGTAATCACTCCCTCCCGACTTCTTGTTAGACTTTTTCGGATCAGTTTTGTCTCCCATCTCTCTGTGTAGGGCCTCCTGCATTGACACATGGATCCCTGCTTTGTGCCTGAATTCTGCGTATGTTTTCGGGCAAGTCAGATGCATTTCCTTCCACAAATCAGTTCCTTTCTTTAACCCAGCCATCACAGCCACTATCTTTGTGTCCTCACTCACCATTTCGCCCTCCAGCAAGACTTTATCAAATCTTTCCAGAAATTGCTTGTCAGACTCCTCGTCTCCCTGCCTAATATCTGCCAGACAGTGTCTATGGGTCAAGTAGGACCCGGCAGTTGAGAAGTGGGATAGAAACTCTTTGCTTAGTTGGGTAAACGAGTTGATGGAGCCAGGAGCTAATGCTGAGAACCATCTGTGCGGGCCATCTCCAAGGGTGAGTGGAAAATTTCGGCATTGTGTGGCGTCGGTTGCCCCCATTGAGATCATGAAATCCGAATATTTCGTCACATGAATTCGAGGGTTCGACGTTCCCTCATACAAGCTGATGGCTGGAAACTGTATCTTCTTCTGGATCGGTGCACTGAGGATAGACGGAGATAATGGGGAAGATGGGAGAACGGTTGATCCGACACCTCTCTGAGATTCCAACTGTCTCTGCAATTCTTCGATTGCCTTTCTCATTTCCTGCAACTCATTTGGGGAAGTCCTCCCGTTGGAAGGCTGTTCATCGTGATTGGGTTCAGTGACCTCTTCACGATGCAGTCCCTTGCCAACGGGACGTTTCTCCTGAGTTGTCTTCCTAGCAGCGTTGCTAGCTCCATTTGGCCCTAGTCGGCCAAAAGCTGACCTCCGGATTCGGTCATGCACTGATGGGCGAGCAGGATGGTGTGATCGTTCCTCATGCCTCCGGGATGGCTCCCTCCTATTCACATTCCTTGTTCCTAATCTCTACAAAGCACTTGTTCGGGAAGTACTTTTGCTTGACTCATCTGCTCGACTTGGTGATGATTCTCCTCTGCTTCCTAGACGTTCGCTCAATGGAGCTTTTCCTTTATTTCTACGAACTTCCTCGCTGTCGACCTCGTCTCGACGTGCATCTTCTCTCATTTTACTTCTTTGTTCGCCAGTACGTTCCTGCTCGCCTGTTCGTCTGGTCGTCACAGGTGCTCTTGACGGTCCTGCTATTTGTCGATTTTGCAAGGATTGAAGAACAGCAATGGTTTTTGCTAGCTCTTCGGGGTTTTGAGCAAGAGCTTCAACTTCTGGTGGAATCGTGTCAATAGTGACTTGTATATTCCTCTGCGAAGTTGCCCTCACTGTTCGTGCATGTCCTTCGGTGGAAGAAACCCTAGTTCTTGGTCTACGACTTGGAGATATACTCGAATGTCGTTCTTCTTGCGATCTAACCATTTTGATTATCAAAGTATGGATAATGAACAAATGGATGAGGTAATCTTGTTCTTGCAAACACCTTTTCCAAGGATTACTAGCCTTGTGTGTGATTATGAAGGTTTGAAAACCCTAGTTCATGCACACATGCATTAAAACCCTCAAAGTGTTGTACACCTTTGTCTTAAGAATGTGAACTCTTGTTTTCCGGCAGCCTCTTCCCGGATTCCGGCGAGATTATGCAGATTCCGGTGGAAGTCTTCAAACTTTCTGCAAATTTTTCATGAAACGGAGGTTCGAACCCTTCTTCTAGCGCCAATTGTTGATGATCTTTTCTAACCCAGATGATTAGTGGTTGTTTTCTATAGTGAAGATCACCAAACAAGATCAAGAAATCATGAAATTTGGCTAAGTAATGTTCAAGAAATAATTTGGCAAGAGTTTTGCTATGTATTGAATTGTTCTCCCCCTTTTCATGTACAAGAAGGGGGTATTTATAGACATACAAAGTGGCCATGTGTCACCATCTTGATGGCTTAACCATTGGATCTTTGCCAAGTGTTAGGACACTTGTACAACATCTACACTATTACTCATTGGATGGGTGTCAAGTGTTAGGACACTTGGACTATATCTAAGCTAGTGACTCTTGGAATTCCCCATGTTGTACTTGGTCTTTGGCACTTCTGAGATGCTCTCGACGGTGACCGGCTGCTCGCTTGTACGTCTTCGTTAGATGTCATGGTCCTTTGCGTTCTGAGCTGTTCGCTTATCGCTTGGGATCATTTTACAATGTTGCTCGCTCCATTACGTCCCTGTTCGCCCAAATTGGCTTTGGCTTGAGCCGCTGGCACAGCTGTTCTTTGCAAGGCTGCTCGCCACGATTCTGCTTGCCGCATTAGTGCTTTTCTACAAAGTTGTTCGCCCTACGAATCTGCTAGCTCCGCTACAAAGCTGTTAGCTTTTTCCATTCATTATCCTGTTATCAGGTTTAATGATAATCTTTCTTTGATTAAATGCAAAATTGTTCGCCCATCAACAATCAAAGATTGTATTAATCTATGAAAATCCTCACATTCACTTGGTAGGAAATAATAAAAATTGTACAATACATAAAAAATGGCAAAAAAAATATAAAAATACTAATTTGCCCTTATAGAGAAGAAGGGTAGAGGGGAAAGAGAGGGTAAAATGGGTCCACAAATTCTTTTACATCCATAATAAAATTGTAAGGGTGGAAAGACATTACAATTTTTGTGGAAGAAAATAGTGTCAAACCCATATTATGGGCTCTTATTGTACCAGATCAAAATATTATATCTGAATTCATATAAAATTAGTATTGTCTACCAAGTAAATTTGAGGTGGTATTAAATGTGTTAATATGAGCTTATATGCCTTAGCAAGCAGGGCCTCCAAATAAAAATAAAATTTGAATATATATATATATATAACTATGAATTCATGATTGTTTGAGTCAATTATGCATCACTCTGATGAGAATCTTTGATATATTTTTGAATTCATACAAACCTCAATCTGATCTTACATCCAATCAGCTCTTGAATGAGCTCAAGAACTCAAATAACACGCAATACAAAATACATTAAATATTAACAAAAATGAATTGCTATTAAGTCATTTAATTAATTATGATACTAAGAAAAAATGATACAGTATATCTATTTGTGCTTATTGGTCCAATGGTCAGGGCCCAATCTTTATTACTATTGTACTATTGTTCGGGCTTTGAATGATAAAGGCCCATCAATCAGAACATTTAATAGACGAGCGCCTACTGTGATTTTTCCCCTTCTAAATCCGGTCAAATATATTAATTGTTATACTTCTAGTATTTAAATTAAAATTTAATTTTATGAAAATTGGAAATTTTGGATGAGTACATGTTTGTATACTTGATCTCAGGGCCTGTTTCGTATAAAGTCGTATAGGCAAAAAGAATTAGGTATATCATCACACACATCGTGACACCATGTAGGGTGTGGATTTTCTTATAATAATAAGTTAATAACAAACATGCAATACACAAACTTAATATTAACAAAAAGAAATCCTATGCGACAGTTGCATAAGTTATAATAAGAATTATTAATTCATGTGAACAAAAGCATTAAGTTCATATAGAAGAAAAGTATTAGTATATGCAGACTAAATAATATTGGAACTTTTGTAATATATAATTAGTATTTTATCATATGTGTTGACACTTTTCAATAATGAATTAATACTTTTTGACCCTTTCTTTAAGATTCCCCCCCCCCCCCCCCCCCCCCCCCCCAAAAAAAAAATGATTGAATATTTTCGCAATCAAAATTGCACAAGTTGCTCTGATATAATTGGTGTACTCAATGTTACATGCACTTGCAAATTTTAGAGGAAGTTTGTCCATTAAAAATTAAAAAATTATTAACATTTGCAATTATGGACGAAAGTAAAAAAAAAAAAAAAACAAAACAACGGGGGAAGAAGTAATGCTTCGCTTGCTCAATATAAATAAAATTGACTAATCACTCTCACTACATGTACAGATTAACATGGTTCTCATTTTTCTAGTGAAATTTTAAGTTCCAAACCCCCCACCAAATTATAACTATAAAAAAGTACACATTATCCACAAATAATTTTCATAACCTCCTTTTTCCAAAAAATAAGTAAATCATAATAGCTAAATTGTTTTGCTTTATAGCGGAAGAGCATATAAGCTCTTATATTTAAGAAAGGCAATTTAATTTGAACAATATTCAAGGAGAATATTTGATATACCTATTTATAACATAATATATTTACTTATAAAATTTATTAAAAAACGATTATCTGTGGCTATTACTTACTCACAAATCACAATGCTGCAGTGGAGCCTGGACCACAACTTCCATGAAAGAGAGATTAACGAGAACTATCTATTTATTTATTTTTAAACGTTTTTTTTTTTACCATGCAAGTTAATTGAACTACGACCTTATTCGTTTCCAAATTCCAGTGTCTCATATTCATAATTGTGGAAAAAAAAAGGACTATAAACATTTCTCATTTTATCTCTCGTATCAATATTTTTATTGTCAAAGTATGTGAATGCTTATGATGCTTTTCTTATATTCGTACAAAATTTTCAAGAACATACAATTATTTGAACAAATTCCACAAATGCACTAAAAAATTCTATCAACCCTAAAAATTACTGAATCCTACAATAGAAGATATTTATAAAGAGTAAGAGTTTTTTTTTTGGGTGTGTATCAAGTACAATGGGCGTTGGTGCATTTTAAAATAGTATTTTTGTTTTTATTAAATAATTATAATTGTTTTCATTGAATACATGTAACGATTCAATGTAAATTAATGATATTATTTAAAAATGCGCTTAAATTATATTGTATATTTATTGCTTAGTGCATATTTGGTATTAAAAAAAATAAAAAGTTGGATGACTTTTTTCTTTTAAAGTGTATATGAAGTTCATTTATAAATAAAATGATTGTCTATAAATAACATAACACTTATGTTCTTTATAGACAAAATTTTTATAGTTAAATGAATATTACAATACCCATAATTCCCTTCAATTTATTAAAATAAATTGAGAAAGAAATAGGATCAAACAAGGTAGTATTTATTTTCCTTTTTCATGTGATATAAGAATGGAATATTTGGCATATCTAATTTGAGATAGAAGTAAATTACTGTGTAACGGCTGCTGATGTCTTGTAAAAAAAAAAAAAAAAAAAAGCCACGGAGGAATTTTCTTGTAAGATAAAAAAAATGGACTCCACTTTTACTTTATGATTCATCTGACTTGAGTAGTCAGCGGCCCGTAAACACAAAATTAAAAAGAAATCCATTCAAATTATGATTCTATTCCTCTCAATTCTGAAGGGTTTTTTTCTTTCTTTGGTAAAGTAATCAAATCCATCTGTACTTGCGATTGACTGAATCCAGTCTTTAAAATCTTTTGGGAGTAATTTATACTTTATGTTTGAAGTTTTACTTCTTCTAGAGAGCTAGAAAATGTCAAGTTCTGCAAACGAAGATCGGGAGCACAGGTAAAACTTTCATCCTTTTCTGACTCATTCTTCTTAAAATTTATAATATTTTTTATGGGTTTTCATTATTACTGCTGTTATTTATTTTGGGAATTTCTGCTGTCTTTTGCTGATTTCATTTTAGTGGGGTTTTGCAATTATCGGAAATAAGTGATTGTTTTGTTTATGGGGCTGTATGAAATTATGAAGGTATAGATATAAGGGTGGATCAAGTGTTATGATTATCATGTATATCAAAAAAGTATAATCCGATTTCGTACCAATTTGAGTGTATAATTGGCTTGAAGTTTGTATAGAGCCGTAGGAGCCAACATTTGCTTTCTTTTTATTTGATGCATTTCTAGTTGATTTTGTAGGATGTTGGTGTTTTTAGTTAGTCTTTTGCATTGTTTACTGGGAAATTTTTACTCGGAATATATACCTCTAGTTGTAGTCTTGTGGATATGTTTTGTGGTGGAAGATTCTTGGCCAAATTTAGTGACCCAAATTGGTCGTAATTTGTGTTTCGAAAATTGATGCATCTACTAGAGGAAGGGTCTTTACTAGATTTGTGAAAGTAATAAGCATCTCTATAATCTTTCTCGAAATAGAATATAAGCTAGAAGACCTTTTTTGAATAACCTCTTTGGAACTCTCTGTTTCTTTGGTAAGCTGAATATTTTGTAAAAGACTTGCTTGTTCACATTGTAAGAAATCTAGACTCGAGCACTAACCCTTATTCTATTTATTCCGACCTCCAATGAATCGGTTTTGTGTGAAATTGAAGATGGTGCTTGATATGTTGTTGGAAGGGAGAGATGTATTTGGGAATGTGACATAAGCTTGTATTGTTCACGTTTTTTTTTTTATAAGATTAGGCTTGTAAGACAATACCCAGAGATAGCATTTTATCAATTGTTCATGAGATTCCTTTCATCGATGGCCCTTTTCTAAACACGTGTTGGAGAAAGCTGATGATTTGCTTTCTATAATAACTGTTATGTAAATTCATTAAAAGGAAGCTAGAAATATTTTTGGTTGTGAGTGACACGGTGGACTAAAAACTACGAGGAGGAATGTGACTTGATCAGAATGAGTAAATAATGAGATGTATCTAGATTAATATCTACTCAAGAAGAAAGTCGTATTCTTTCCACCCTACAGTTTCCCAGTCTTTTTTTGTTTATATATTTATTATATTTTTTGTGACCGAGAATGCATGCAGCTCATCATGTTTGCATTCTTTTTTATATAGCTACTTGATACTTATCCAGTTATAATTCTGATCCTTTGAAGTTTTATCGTCTCAGTGAATCTACTAGCATGGAAGAGTCAAATTTGAATACAATCAAATTTCTCCGAGCAAGGTTGTTATCTGAAAGATCTGTCTCAAAAAGCGCTAGGCAAAGAGCCGATGAGTTGGCCAATAAGGTGAGTTGCAGAATATATTTTAGTCTCCCCAGCTTTAATCACCTGTCTCACGGAATTGGTTGGTCGGTATTTTTACGTATTTCATGTTGAATTTGATGTCACTAAATATACAAATATTGCGTTTATGAATGCATATTTTCTTAAAAGCTTCCCTAAGAACACATAGTTTGCAAGCAAGCATTCCATGCTCCTTTTCTTTCTCTTTAGCCCTTCTATATTACAGAAAATTATGTTATTATCTCTTCGGTTCTGAGTTCTTCGAGAATTGGATTCTTTTCTTTTCATTTTTGCCCCCTTAACTTTAAGATTGCTTGCAGGTAGCAGAACTTGAAGACCAGCTAAAGTTTGTTGCTCTTCAGAGAAAAAAAGCCGAGAAGGCCACAGCAGATGTTCTGGCAATTTTGGAAAATAACGGAATAAGTGATGTATCAGAGGAATTTGATTCATGTTCTGAGCAGGGGGAGAGTACTGAAGACTTCAAGGCTCGTAATGGTTCTTTAGAAGCTTCGACCAATGCAAAGTTTAGAAAAAATGAAAAGGAGGCGTATTCCAGTTCTGAAATTGAATCTTCTCCATCAACTGGTAGAAACTTGTCCTGGAAAAGTACTAAAGAATCTCAACATTCTGTTGAAAAGAAAAAATACACGGAATCAATCAGAAGACGAGCTAGTTTTTCATCGAATAGTTCGTCAGCCAGAAGGATGGGTAAATCATGTCGTAGGATACGGCGCAGGGACCCTAGGTGAAGTTGCTTTCCTTGAAGCTTGATCATAATTTCACTGCTTAAGTGTGGTTTGTTTAGGGGATTTTGTTTTTCAAATATAATAATACTTCGAAATAGAAAATGAAAAACAAAGCCAAACATATAGTAAAATCTGTATTTTTCATCTTTTTGTGATGGCAGATCAATAGACGAGTCACAGAATGACGGGAGTGAGAAGGGCACATATTCCAGAGATGCTTCAAACTGCTCTGATGGCGAGCCTGCTGTATTAGCAGAAAGTTCAGGGTATGCTAATGGAGAAAGCCCTCTGGAAAGCCCTACTACAGAAACTACTAGCGGAGCTCAACGAGCTAATGGCCATTATGAAGACATGGAAAGTGCTCTGCAACATCAGGCGCAACTTATAGGTCAGTATGAAGAGGAGGAGAAAGCCCAAAGAGAATGGGAAGAGAAGTTCCGAGAGAATAACAGTTGCACGCAGGTATGCTTCATCATTTTCAACCGATTCGCTATCAATGTCATTCAAATGTCCATCCTACAATAGTTTATATGTCACCAATTTCCGTGAAAGAGTTTACTTTGGCTACATCAGTCTAGTCTTTCTAAGTGTCGTTTTGCGTTTTTTTTTAAATGTCCCTGGGATGAAGCCTATTCGAACTTGTAATGCTAATTACCTGATAATTAGTTTGTTCTCTTCATAAAAGAAATATTATTGAGTAAAATATTATGAATGTTTACATAATACTCCCTCCGTCCACAAAATATAGGTTTGGTTGCCTAAAATGGAAATAATAAACTTCATATACTTTTTCAACATATACACATAACATTTTTAAAATAATTTATTTTGTACTTTATTTGACACAATATTCTTACTTTTTACATATTATATCAACTTTCTTAATAACCGTGATAAAAGTAACAAGCCCAATTTTCATGGACGGAGGGAGTACTTATTGTTGGGGCATCTGCAGCAATCAGTACTTTAAATGGGATACTATAAAAATTTGAGTGCCTGTGTGATTGTCTCTTGTTTTGAATTTAGAATAATATACAGCTCGCACAATTATAATCATATATCGCATTTTGTTTTGTTTGTTTTAGGATGATAATTAATTTGCGATTTTTTAAAAATATTTTTCTGAATTAATATGTTTAGGCTCATTATGCTATCTAAACGACATCAATTTATCAGTCTGGATGCTACAAGGAATTCCAACAGCTTACATAAGCGGCACTTGCAAAATTCATGCTACCTTGTCTATTTGGGACTAAAATTGCATCAATTATAAAGTTATGGGAGTTAATTGATAAAATTATTTTGTATGAGACTAAAATTGCCAATACTAAATAAATACGGGATCAATTTTGCTATTTATTCCAGTGTATGTACTCCTGCATCAACGAAACTGCACCTTTCTATGTACATTATCAGTCTCACAATTGCTTTCTTCTGTAGTTTGTATTTGTGTTTTCTAAATATTTTCATTGGCCAGTTTTTCTTTATACCTAATTTAGCCTAACATCTCCATGATATATATTTTTTTGTAGTTTTCCTATTACTCTGTTTTTTTTTGTCCATTTTTAACAAATTTTTTCCTCTAACCACCAGGATTCATTTGATCCCGGGAACCATTCAGACATCACCGAAGAAAGATTCGAGACAAAGTCATCAGAGCCGCCACGCGCTAATGGGGCAACAGATTCAGATTACCAAGAAACGAAGCAAGATTCAACAAATGCTCGTTTTAGCAAAGACACTGGAACATCCAAGAACTTGTCATCTGTCACGGATGCTGAAAAGCGAAGCGTCCAGGTTTCAGCGTCGGAATTTTCATTTCCCGTATCTGGGAAAAGCAATCAAGAGATTTCAAGAAATCACAATGAAGCATCAACACATAGATTAGTCAGTACTGTTTCACACACACCACCAAATATATCTTCTGGGAGCCCCTTTCCGTCCTCTGAGCTTGCAGTCGTGCCTCATGAAACGTCGAATAGTTTAGGGTCCGTCCTACAGGCCCTTCAACAAGCCAAATTATCTCTTCATGAGAAGCTCGTTAATTCGCCTCGGATTGAAGGAGGCTCCTCTATAACTGCTGTTAATCCTTCCAACACTGAGGCGAATCACGTGGGAAATTACCCGATTCCTTCGGCCACTCCTGGTCTTTTCAGATTGCCTACTGATTATCCACTTGAAGAAACTACTAGAGCTTATCCGGACAATGGTGTACAACAGAGTTTTGATAATTACCCTTCCGAAATTGCCCCTGGTGGATTCCTTTCCGAACCCTATGGTTACCCGTTTCACAGTGGCCCGAGTAGACCTTTCGCTCCAGAGACGAGGCTAGGATATACCCTGCAGAGGTCTCTGTTTCTCAGCCAGCCCAGACTAAGTGAAGCGCCTTCTGATAGAATGGACCATCTCGATTCTTACAGAAATCCTGTTATGCCGCAGCTCACGGACTCTTATCCATTTCTTCCAGATGTTTCACGTCGTTTATCTTTGAATGAAGAAGGTTCTTCTAGAAATTCGGAAAGGGGGTTGCCTCCCGTGATGCGTTTGTCCCCGTACGATGGACGAGCTGGACCAAGTACGTACAGGTAACCTAACTGCTGTAATCTGGTATCATTCTTTTTGTGGGAACAGATTATCACATGAATATCTTTTCTTTTTTTTCTCTTTTCTTCAAGTATTTGGATATGTGGGACAGATATTGTTGTGTAGGTAACGTGTTTGTATAATAGAATAGGGTTGTCTCATTGTCAACTCCGTCGAATGTCCAGTTCTTCTGGGAGTATGATCACAACAGTTTAAAGATTTTCTTCTATTGTATGAAATTTCTATGAATAAGTTATATGTTACATGAATTTATGAGCATTATTCAATTTGATGTCAAGAATGCTAGTCTGTGGAGTGGAGGGGAGGGGACAAGAGTTCAATGAAACACGTATTTTAGAGTAGGTCTTTTGTATTAGTGTTCGGTGCAACTCAAGTGTATTTTTAAAACAATGTTAGTTGTTTTCACTTGATAACTATAGGTTGTTAACAATTAGCAACTAATATTTCTTAAAAATGTAATTAAGTTGCACAATAATTTTGGTGCATACAAGACTTTGGCTTTTGTGTATCAAGTGCACCGTGTAACTCAAGTGTTTTTTTAAAGAGTTACCCCTATTTTTGTTGGAATGTCACATTTGTTTTCATTGAAATGTTAGGATCAGTTATGATTTTAACAACCCTAAATTTTCAGTAAAAACAAGGATAATTTTTTGGGGCGATTTCTTAATATGCACTTGAATTGTACGGTGCGCCAAATGCATAAAAAAATGGGAAAATTGGCAAAAATGTCGTGTATGTTGGCAGTAATGATGAACATGCTCTTTATGTTTTTCACTTTGTAAAAACACCCTAATTGTTTTCAAAATTTGGTAAAAATACCCCGTAACCGGTTATAACCAGTTTGTAATGGATATACACTAATGTGACAGTCATTTTAGATGAAAATGCTCTTATGTTTCTATTATTTGATGAAAATGTTCTTTTATATTTTATGATTAAAAATTAAGGATTAAAATCTAGAAAATAATAAATAAAATCATATAATTAATACCCTAAAAATATCATAATATATTTAAAACATATAAAACTATTACAAAATTTAAGACAACATAATAACATCTTATTATAAATTTTTTATTTAAAATTTATCTTAATAATTGTTGGTGAACAAAATATGTTTAAGTTTTATTTGAATATGTTTTTTATATTATTAATTATGAGTAGGTCTTTTGTGAGACCGTCTCATGGTATGAGACAATGAGATGTGGTATAACTTGGGCATTGACGCATTAACACTTTAGTAGGGGAGAGTGTTAATTTGTATTGTCTCATGCCATGAGACGGTCTCATGTAAGTTTTTTCCTTTAATTATTTTTCATTCCGAGGAAATACATATATTACCTTAATCTTCTTTCAAAATGGTACGGAACAAGTATCATTGGCTATATACACAAATTATGTAAAGATTTAAATGATTTTTGGATTTAAATTATAATTTCAATTTGGATGTTTAAATTATTTTTAGTTTAAAAAAAATAGTAAATTGTCATTTATATATGTAAAGTAAATTATATTTTCGTTAATTGCAATTTTTATTGAATTTCTAATGCTTAATTCTTATATTTCAGAAAATATGTATATTTTAAAATAATTTGGTGTATTTTTTTCAAATATTTATATTTAATATTTATTAAATAGTTTTTTATATTTAATTAACTAATTCTAATTATTTAAAGGTATTGCAAATAATAGGAAAGAAGGATTGATATATATATATATATATATTATAATGAAGTATTGATTCAATTGTTTTATTTAAAAAAAATATTTAATTAAAAAAATTATTAACTAGTTTCCTATATTTGAATTTTTAATTATAATATATAAAGGGTATTTTCATCAAATGATAGAAACATAAAGGGTATTTTTCCTAAAAATATATTGTCACGTACGCGTTTACTAGTTACAAGTTGTAGTCGGTTACAGGATATTTTTACAAAGTTTTGAAAACATAATATGTATTTTCACAAAGTAAAAAATAGAAAGGACATTTTTATTATTATTGTCAATATAAATGACATTTTTTTCCATTAATTTTACCTAAAAAAAATAAGGCATGATATAATTATACATACACATTTGTAAATTTTAACAAGGACAAATACACATTAATATATTTTTATTCATAATATGCTTCTACCATGTGTAACTCGTACATATATAAATAATCGAGTCAGCATGGATGACTCTTTTTGAAATATGGTTGAGTTGAGGTTTCATAAGTTATAATACTATACATGCATATCAGAAAACGAGAGTTTGTCTAATTTTTTAGACACGTTTTTTCCTAAGAACGCTATCAAAAGCTGTTCACATAATGACAAATTAATGCATGTCTTCATTGTCACCAGAAATAAATTAAAGAGTTTGTTTTTGAAACGTATATAAGTTGCAACGTGTCTTTATACCATTTTATGTTGTTTAATTATTATATTTTAGAAATTTCTGTACCGCATATTAATGTGGAATTTTATGCCGTGCAAGAAAATTGAACAATTAATGTATAGCTCACATGCATATATTCATCACGTCACATATCTTTTCTTTTGGTACCAAATTTCATGTTCATCTTAATTGATAAAGCCACCTATATATAAATATAAATGCAACCAATTACTTGTAACGTAGAGAAAGATGGAAAGTAGAGAAATCAAAGTGGTAATGCTACCATGGTTAGCACATGGTCACATATCTCCTTTCTTAGAGCTAGCAAAGAGGCTATCACAAAGAAAATTCGTAATCTACATATGTTCCACCCCTATTAATCTCAAATCCATCAAGAAACACTCTAACCACCACATCAAATTGGTGGATCTCCACCTTCCACTACTGCCCGACCTGCCTCTGCCTCACCACCACACCACCAACGGCCTCCCGTCCCACCTCGTCCCAACCCTGCAGCATGCCTTCGGCATGGCGGGCCCCGCCTTTTCCGATATCATCGCCTCCCTTAGCCCCCATTTAGTCATCTACGACTTTTGCAATCCGTGGGCAGCTCGAGTGGCTTCCACCTTTGCCATTCCTGCCCTTCAGTTCCTTACCATTAGTGCAACTACGGTGTTGCATGTTCTCTACGCCTTTGGGAAACGGGGCGAAGAGTTTCCTTTTCCGGAAACTTCTCTCCGAGAGCCTGAGAAGGCTAAGTTCCGTGATCTTGCTGGAACTGGTGATGAGTTGCTTGAGGCTTTCGGGCTGTCAAGGGATGTCGTTTTGCTTAAAACGGCCCGGGAGTTGGAGGGGAAGTACGTGGATTTCTTGTCCAAAGTGTCCGACAAAAAGATTGTCCCCGTCGGGCCGTTGGTTCGAGATTCGGTGATAAATGATGATGGAAGTGTGGAGATAATGCGGTGGCTTGAGAAGAAGGAGAAGAAATCGGTTGTATTTGTTTCATTTGGGAGTGAGTGTTTTTTGTCCAAGGAGGAGAGTGAGGAGGTGGCCATGGGTTTGGAGCTTAGCATGGTTAGCTTTATATGGGTTGTTAGGGTTCCTAATGGAAGGGAAATTGAGATTGAGGAGGCACTTCCAAAAGGGTTTCTTGATAGGGTTGGAAATCGGGGATTGGTTGTCGAGGGGTGGGCCCCACAAGCTCGGATATTAGGGCATCCCAGTATTGGTGGATTTGTGAGTCATTGTGGATGGAATTCAACCGTGGAAAGTATTAAATGTGGAGTTCCAATTATTGCGATGCCAATGGGCGTCGACCAACCCATCAATGCAAGACTGGTCGAGGCCATTGTCGTAGGTCTGGAAGTTGTTAGAGACGAGCACGGAGAGTTTCGACATGAAGAGATCGCGAAAGTGATTAAGAAAGTTGTTAGGGACGAGAATGGAGAGGATATAAGGAGGAAAGTGAGACAAATGAGTGACAATGTTAATGTGAAAATTGAAGACGACATGGATGAAGTGGTGGAACAATTGATAACACTATGCCAGAGGAAAAATTAATTAGGGTGATAGCATATGATGATCACGATAAAAGACGTTACTAGTTTTTTTTTATTGTTTTTCTTCTTTTCAATTTAATTAGTTTGTATTCTAGAGTAATAATTTCAAGTTGAGGGCCAGCGTGGTTGCATATGATGTGGATAAAAAGAGAGTGATTCAATTGTTTATTTTAATTTAAAAAATTTAAATTTGTATTCTATAGGACTAGTTCAGGTTGCTTCACATGATTGTTGGTTTGTTAATAAATTAAGGTGTAGCTAAAGTCCAAACTCCCGAGGTTTTGGTCGATGCTCATCTCAATCCGCAGCAAATGTCTTCACTATATACGATAGTCGCCAATTAATTTTTGCGCCCAAATTAATATTGATATTAACTTCTGCGACAAGACTAGAAAAATATCACTTGCTAAAAATTTAGTCCCCATCCCATTATTATTGTTGTAAAATAAAGAGCGTAACCGATTTGTTTACCCAATTCGTCATGAATGACTACATTTGGGGGCGTATCAAGCCAGAAGTTTTCCACTATATTTCTGTGTATGTACATGTGTCTATTACAATATTGAGTACGGGGATATATACATAATATCAAAACTCTAAAACCTATAAGGCTACTTGGCCCATAAGTAATGTCCATATCAGATCTTCTGAATTTAGAATATAAAATATTTTAGATTTACAACACTCTTCCTTAGACATTACGACGTAACGTCCATGTCACGTCAAAAACTCCATAGACTAGGTTGCCAGAATAAAATATTCGATTGGGAAAGAGTATAACTATTGATCTTCCGGATCCAATCTTCTGGATTGTTTCGATGTTGTTACTCCCCCTGAAGACGACAACTTTCTAAGTCTTCACATCCAAATACCATAAACATATTTTTCAAAAGTAGAGGTAGGTAGGGACTTAGTGAAAAGATCTGCTAGATCGTGATTGTCACTAGGTCGCACATGTTGCATGGTAATTACGTCACTCTTCCGGAGTTCATATGGGAAGAAGAATTTCAGGGAAATATGTTTCGTTAAGTTCCTCTTAATGTACCCGTTGTTCATTTGTGCAACACAAATTGCGTTGTCTTCATCGATTACAGTGGGGAATGTATTGTTTAATGGGTCTCCATGAGATCACAATATCATCACAAAGAAAAATATAACCAGTCTGAGTTATCATAAAATATGTTTAACATCATTCAAATGTCTCCTTCTGGGAGAAATGCTATATCTCGCAAGCAAATTTACCATATCAAAAGCATATGCGATAAAAGAATTATTCTCATAAACAAGTGTTTGATACACGAGTTATACAAAGTAAAAACATACTTTCACGTATAACTCCAACAACTAAACCTAATCAATTAATATAATCAAGATAAACACATCAATAGAAGTCATCAAACCAATTCCATAGCACAATCCAAGCTAAATTAATATCATAACACTAATTCCATAATAATTTCAACACCCAAAGCATTTGGGGATTAGTCAATGGCTAATCTAACAAAACCCAAGTATAAACAAACTAAAGAAAGCAATAAACAAACTATAGAAAACAATAAACTCATGGATGAACACATTAATCTAAGCAAAGACATAATTAAACTTGAATTAAAAAAAAAAATGTAAGATAGAGTAGATATCACCTCTAGTGATGAAATAAAAATACAAATCTGCAATTTCTTCAATTATTGCTTGAAATGTAAAAACTACTGATTAAAATATTAATTTAATCTATTCTAGAAATTAAATAAAAATGCAAAAATGAAAAAAATGAAAGAAAACTATCTAGGGGATTAAGGTTTTTGGGCTTTTGTTTTTTTTGTTAAATCTGATGCATGTGGGTATTTATAGTGTGGAATGAGGGTATTGGGCCAAAATTGCAATTAAATCCTTGAAAAATAATGAATTTTCGCATCTTTACCCATTTGCCGAGTTGACTCGGTCAAACTCAGTCAATTTCATTTCAATTTGGCCTCAACTCGGTGTGCTAACTCGCTTCTGACTCAGCTTAAACTCAGCGAATTCATCTCGGTTTGCAATCATTTGGCTCGGCCGAGAGGTTTAGCTCCAAACCGAGACAATGGCTACGGCTTTGAGCTCTCGGTTTGCACGTTTTGGCCTCGGTTTGAGCGTATTGGCCTCGGTCGAGACTTGCTCTGCCTTTGCTTTCAATTTCTGCAATTTCCATCGATAAATTCCGGCAACGTGAGATGAATTTCCAACGTGAGCTGCTCAAGACGTGAACTCGTGGCGGCGGTGCTGCTCTATTCATATGGCGGAGCTTCGAAATCCCGGCAACAATGGCTTCAGGTTTGAGCAATTTCCGGCAATGTGGTGGCTCTCTAATCTCCAATTTCCGGTGAAGACGAGGCTTGAAGCTTTTCGGTGAATCGGCATCTTTCATTAATAAATGGAGAAGCAGCTTGTCTTTTTTTTTTTTTTTTTTTCTTCACTTAGTTCACGTGGACTTTGACCAAGAACCAACCAATCTTCTCTCTCTCCTCAATTGTTGGACGCTAGCTACAATAAAAACAAAAGGTGGAGCCCGCATGCTATTTTCAATTCTCAAAATCAAAGCTGCTTTCCCATTTTTGAATCACGTGGGCTGCTACATTTTTAAAGGGCCTGCTTCTTTTTTAAATGGGCCTTGGATAAATAACTAATTTGGGCCTCATATATTTTGTTATTTTTCTCGTTTCACTCACGATCTTTGATAAGCACGTATTTGCTTCTAAAAATTCACATTTTCCTACAAAATAAACACAAACACCTTTTTCGACAATTAAGCACAAATTGTCACATTAATGTAAATAAATGCAAGAAATCCAATGAAATTATGCAAAGTAAATACATGAATTACGAGCAATTTTCACACTAATCAAGAGCAAGCTAAGTAAATTCTCTCTTAGTAATACCAAGCATTATCACTACATTTTTAATGGAAATGGTAAGACGTACGATTTGAATTTTTATTAACAAGGGAGAAAGAAGATTTAATTTACATGTTCAATCACAAAGGAGCAAATATTGGGTGTCGCCTACCCAAACATGATTTACGGTCCGACAGGTATTGGGTACCGCCTACCCAGACAAAATATGCGGACTAAAGGGTAAATTTAATTCACATAAATAGGTATACAAGTAGGAGCAACTATTCAAGTTCAAATTTTAGTCAATGCTCATGTTTGCTTCGGGCAAACTTGTATATGAAAATTTTGAGCATTGTTTGAGTGAATTAAATTAGCAACAAAGATAGGCACACAAGGATTTTTATATAAATCATAATTTCTACAGCAAATAATTTACAAGCATATGTTGCGGCAGAATAAAGAGCGCAAACAGTGCTAATTGCTGGAAATATAAAAGAAAGAATTAAGTCTTTTACCAGGGCGGAACCCTACGATAAGGGTTCCTAAACATCTGTTGATGGATTCAGCTAGCATCAGACAGCCTTGGACACGTCTCGAGTGGGTAAAGCAATCACATAGGTATCGAGTCCAAAAGAAAGCCCAACACGAAATGGATTAGTAAATTCCAAGAGACAGTTTATTTAATATTTTGAGAACTAATATAAAAATTAATTCTAAAAATATTGGGCTAAAGTAATATGCAATAAATTATTACATTTTAACTTCATAAAAAGATTGACCCAAATAAAAATAGCAGAAAAATCATTTATAATAGGCCTCAGATTAATTAATGGTCCAATTAAAACATTTAAAGGGGGCCTAGAAAATATTAATTAAAAAGTCCAATTTTTTTTCTTTTTGGCATAAAGATTGGGTTGCATGCCCAAAAGATTTTTTTTTTTAATTTTCGGCCCAATATTTGGGCTGCAAACCCAATAGATATAGAGGACAGGACTGGTCACGGTTTTGGGCGAGGAAAAACCAGCACGGTCGTGGCTGGAAAGGAGGCGTGACGCCAAGGAAGGGCGCGGCGATGTCGGGCACATCGCGGCGGTGGCGAGGCCAGGCCAGCGCACGGCCGTTGCGTGGTGGGGCGGCGGATGGTGTGCGGCTGTTGCAGCGAGGCGGCGCGAGCATCGGAGAGGCACGTCGACTTCGGGCGCAGTACGGCGGGGCGCGGCCCTATGCTCGGCCGCTGCATGGCGACGCGGCGGTGGCCGTTGTTTACCGGTTGTACGCGGCGTGCGGCCGTTGTCACCCGGCTGCACGCGGCGTGCGGTCGTTGCTAATACGCTGTGAGGCAGTGGAGCCTCAGGGAGGCGCAGGCGGCGGCTGCGAGGCGACACGGCGATGGCGCGAATATAGATGCAATGTATAAATTAACAATTGCAAATTTATGAATATAGATGCAATGTATAAATTAAACAGATAATTAATTATCATGCTATTGAAAAACAAATCGAGATTCGTATCGATTAACTGCGGGTAGAGACTCGTGCTGATAACATGTTGTAAAATAAAGAACGTAAATTAGAACACCGATTTGTTTATCTAGTTCGTCATGAATGACTACATCTGGGGGCATACCAAGCCAAAAATTTTCCATTATATTTATGTGTATATACATGTGTGTATTACAATATTGAGTACGGATATAATATCAAATCCCTAAAGCCTATAAGACTACTTGACTCATAAGTAATTTTTTAGATTTACACAATTATCTTCACTTACCTTATTATTCCTACGTTTCGAGATAAGTTCCACACTTTAAATATAAAAAAGCCTTCGATAAAATTCATCCTCAATATATCCTCAAACTCAACACAAAATATCATTATCTTGATAACCACATTTACAATTTTACATGCACACAATTTAATCCATTAATTTACGTTATACATAAAAATTTACGCCCCCAATTATATTCATTATTTTCATTTTGTTTTAATATCCGTGCATATTCAATTATGAAGATCATTATGAAACAGTATTGAATAGAAATGATTTATTTTACATAAAAAAAAAAAAAAACTCATTCTAAAGTCAAATTTGGATAATTTATTATACAGAATCTGTTTTTTTTTTATCGGTAAATGTTAATTGTTCTATCATATACTAGATTTTATGGATAGAACCAAGTAATTCAACCATGTATTTACGGTGCACATCAAAGTCAAACCCATAAAAATATTCCTAAAAAAAGATTGTGGTACAATTTTTTTTACGCTGAATTAAACAAAGCCACAAAGACAAAATTGGAAAACACCCCCAAATCAAAACATACAACTTGTTTATTCAATCAAATATTAACCTAATTACTCTATGTATTTTGACTCAACACTGATTTTCCTGTATTATCAAACGATCCAACTTCTTCATAGAATCCTCACTCTCAAGATTCAACCTCTCCCTCCTCCAACACAACCTCACCATCTCCTCCACCACCCCACCTATCTCCTCCTCCTCCTCCCCTTTCCCCCTCATTCTCTCACTCATATCCGCCACCCGAAGCCGCACCTCCTCCCCACTCTCCTCCACCACCACCCTCCTCACCACCCTCGCCACCTCCCCTCTTTCAACCCTCCCCACCTCCTCCCCCCACCCCCCCTCCACCACCAACCTCGCATTCAACGGCTGGTCCAAATGCATCGGCATCGCCACAATCGGCACCCCGTAGTACAACCCCTCCATCACCGAGCTCCACCCGCAGTGACTCAGGAACCCTCCCACGCTCCGGTGTGACAATATTGCCCTCTGTGGGGCCCACCCTTCCACCACCATCCCCCTCCCTTTCACCCTCTCAACAAACCCTGACGGCAGCCTCTCCTCAAACGTCTTCACCCTCTCCTCCCCCAACGGAAACCTAACCACCCATATGAAGTTGACGCCGCTCATCTCCAGCCCCTGCGCTATCTCCCCGATCTCGTTTTCAGACAAGAAGTACTCGCTCCCGAAGGAGGCAAACACCGTCGTCCCCACACCTTTCCGATCGAGCCACTCTATCAACACCTGCTCCTTCTTCCCATCTGCAGTGTAGAATATCAAAATACACATTTCTAAGGGATTTTTTTTTTTTTTTAAGGACTATGATTAATTATGGATATGGCAAAATGATCTTTTCGGACTAATTGATAAATTAGAAACAACTATTTTGTAAAAGTGGTGAATTAACATTTATTCATGTTAAAGTGTTAATGCATCATGTTCAATTTATATTCTATTTCATTGTTTTATAACATGAGATAGTCTCATACAAAATTTACACAATCTATAATCAATCCAAATGGGGGTTAATGTGCTCCATTTGAGTTAAAATTGGGGAACTTGCCCGATTAAAATTGTATATATATTTTTATTCTTTGCTTACAAAAAAAAAAATTATAGATAAATTAATTTCATAAGCAAATTGCTTAGATGAACGATAGATAATCTCACTAAGTAATTTTTTTGAAATTTTCTAAACAATTCTAATTTTATAGACAATTTATTATTAAAATTTTTTAAATAATTTTAATTTCGTAGACAATTCTAATATTATTTTTCCAGGTAAAAAAAATTTAGTGCGCTCAACTGTGGGATGCCTATAATTACAATTCCAACATCACCTTCTTCATCGACGGGTTGATGAACAAGCGGTCCGACCGGGACGAATTTCTTCCGGGTCAAGCGCGAAAGGAAGTCGATGTACTTCCCCTCCATCTGTCTAAAAGACTTTATCAGAACGACGTCGCACGACCGTGCTATGCACTCCTCAACTCTACCACCATTGTTATCATCGCTCGAACTACGCAAAAGGAAGGCGGAGTACTCCTTTTCCGTGAAGTGTATCGCCAGAAAAGGATACTCCGACGAGGAGCGAAGGAAGTGGTGGGCCATCAGCGAAGTAGAAGCGGCGCCGGTTGAGAAGAAGAGCACCGCGGGAATGTTTTGCGATGCGGCTTCCTCCGGGGCCCACGGCTGGAGGAAGTCGTAGACGAGGAGATCGGGCTTCAGGGTTGAAAGGATGGTGGAGAAAGCGGGCCGAGCCAGGTCAAACGCTTTTTTGAGGGGGCCCATGAGGTGGGGTGGAAGCCCATTGGTGGTGTGGTAGTGAGGGGGGAGCTCCGGAATGTGGAGCTCCACTAATTTTATGGAAATTGAGTATTTAGGAGAAATATTATTTTTGATGGAATTGAGGTTTACTTGGGATGAACAAATGTATGTGATGAAGTTTTTGTTGGCTAAGGATTTGGCAAGTTGGAGGAAAGGTGAGATGTGGCCGTGGGCAAGCCAGGGGAACATTAGAACCCTAGTGCTTCTTGATCTTGTATCCATAGAATAGCATATATGATAGTAGCTTGATTTGGGATTTATATATGTATGTGTGGGGTGGTATAATATTAATGAAGATTCATGAATAGATTGGATAAAGGATGCATGGGTTGATGTTTATTGGGTACGTGTTAGATGTAGGTAAGGGTTTGAAACGTGGATTGGGGAGGGAGAGACACTTAACATTAAGATGCTGATGCAGAAGAGTCGTACTCGTCTATGTTTTGGTCGTGTGAACCTAAATTTTATACCTAAAACTCCCTATTATGCCCGACCCTTAGCGTTTGATTCACGGGACGGGATTGATTAGATGAGATGAGATTAAATTAAATAGGAAATTGGATTAGAAGACATTGGATTAGATAGGATTATTTGAGGAGGAATGTGTGTTTGGATTGGATGATTAAGTGTGTTTAAACTGCAATATATCATTTTTAAAGCATGGGACTATGAGTCTCACCATCCCTAAGAGATTATTTAGTCCCTCATTTGATGGATTAAGTAGGTTTATGACTCGGACCCCAATTTTATCTCGGGCCGTAAACCTACGAACCAAACGCAATATTACATGGGTGTTGATGACTTTTCCTAATCTATGATGATTAGTGGCTGTTTTCTCAAGTTAAGATCATCAAACAAGATCAAAGATTATGAGATTTGGATAAGTAATACTCAAGAAATAAATTTGCAATAGTTTGACAACTTTTTTTATTATGGAAAAATTCCTCCCCCTTCATGCAAATGAAGGGGTATTTATAGGCATACAAAGAGGCTAGGTGTCACCATCTTGATGGCTTAGCCATTGGGATCTTGCCAAGTGTTATGACTTTTGTACAACAACTAATCTATTGCCCAATAAATGGGTGCCAAGTGTAAAGACACATTGACTATTTCTAAAGTTAGTGACTCTTGGTATTCTCAATGTTGTACTTGGTCTTTGAAACCACTCAGCTACTCTCCTTGGTGCCCAGCTACTCGTCTGTATGTCTTCGTTGGGTGTTGGAAACCCTTATGATCCGAGTTGCTCGCCTGCTCGCCTTTTGTTAAATACTTTGGGTCTTCTTGCTCTTGTTGTTCACTATTTCGTAATGGCCTTTATGACCAGTTGCTCGCCGCCTTCACATGGATACCTGTCCCTGTTGCTCGTCCTCTTCCATTTGGTCTACAGTCCCTGCTGCTCGCCTCTTAGGGCATATAGTCCCTGTTGCTCGCCTTCTTTCATATTATTAATTCTGATGATCTCTTAATCTTATTAGATTAGTATCTTTATGTTAATCTCGTTGCCCGGCTGTTCGCCTATCAACAATGCCCCCTAGTTTGGCATAAAAGGATATATATATATTCTTTTTGTCAAACTATAGGATAGGCTGTTATTAAATAGGAGGCAAGCAACAGGGAAAGTGGGTTTGATTTTTGTAGGGAGCGAGCAGTAGGTTTTCAAATCTCTTGTAGGCGGGAACTTTTGGGGAGCGACCAGCGGGGAACTCCCAGAGGCGAGCAGCGTGGAACGACCCTTGGACTTGCGTCGTTTCGCTTCCCGAGGCACGGAATACGAAGCGACGCGGTCTGCCCACGCGTGCGCTCCTATATTTGCAACTAGGGGCCTCAATTTTTCACTTTCTTTACTTCTGCCCCCGAATCCATATCTATAAATAGCTCCCCCTTTCATTTTTTCTCTCTTTTTCGATTTCTTGCTCACAAATCCGCCATTGACGAATCCTTGAGTTTTTTCCTTCGTTGTTTTCTTCGATTCTTCAGTGGATATCGTTCTAACCAAAGGTGAATCCTTTGAATCTTCTTGTTTATTCTTGTAATTGCTTGTTTTTGCTTTTCAATTTCGCCATTTCCGTTCATTTTTCTTATCTGCCATCGCCGCCGCCGTATCGCCGCCGCGTCACCGTTGCATCGCCGCCGTGTTGCCGTCGTAATTGCTCCCTCCTTCGTCTGACTTCATCGTTTGATTTGTACGAGGAATTTTCGAAAATTTTCAAAAATTTTCAAAGATGACGTCACCATCCTCAAGCAACACGCCATCTGTGGAATTTGTTGGGTGAAATTTGGGAAAAAGGCCCATGGAAGACGAACCGACAGTCCCTCCTCCTCGCCGCTCGCTCCGGCGAACAACTGGCCAAAACCCAAGAACTTTGCTCGTTGATGAAGAGACGGGTTCTGAGGCGAGCTCTGTTGCTCGCTCCGTTGACTCCTTCTACGCTGTAGAAAGCTCGGGCGAGCAGGACGTCCAAGGCCCTGTTGCTCGCTCCTCGGCTCGAGAGGGGACTAACTCGGACTTGGGTGAAGATTCCTCCGAGGTCGCTGCTGAAATAGAAGGGATGAGTCTTTATGAAGAAATGGGAGCGAGCAGCGAGCATCATGCGAGGGGTGAGCAGCGAGCAACTGGATCAGGAGGCGAGCAAGTGGGAGTTACATGGGAATTTCTCCGAGAGATAAACTTTCCCGTTTCAAGGCCAATGCCCGAATCTCTTATTCCTAAAGCCGTAGTTCGAAGACAAGATTGGATCGACTATGCGAATAAGTACCACAAGGCTTTCCCTACTCCCGATCGACCTATTATGGAGACTCGTCCATCAACGTATACAGCGAGTAAGGTAACCAGTGCAGTTCTAGAGGAGGATTTAGTTCGGATACGATCTCATTATCGTATTCCGTACGACATCCATTTATACGCCCCCCAACCAGGAGAGAGAGCTGACGACCCCCCTCCAGGTTGCACTGCCATCAACCTTGACATACTCAATACGGGGTTCCCTCTCCCTCTACATCCAGTGATCGGGCGATTCTTGAAGGATATAAACCTGGCAATCACCCAGATTACTCCGAACGGTTGGAGTAGTTTGTTGGCTTTTATGACCCTTTTCGGGTTGGAGGGATATCGGAATAAGATCAGCACGGCGGAGATACATTACGCCCTAACCATCTCTTCGGCCGTTAATGAAGATGGGCCTGGTTGGTATTACATCAAAGCCCGTAGTGGCGTTAAGCTAATTGAAGGGGTGCCCAACAAGGTCAAGAGTTGGCACAGGCAATTCTTTTATATTGGTGGCGATTGGCGGGCGTCCTCCGATTTTTCGGGAGGACCGGGGCGTATAGACTCTCCTACGCATTTCGGCGAAATTCGGCGTAGGTTTTAAATCTCAGTTCATCGAACTTTTAGGTGAACTAATTTTAATCTTTTTCTTTGTTTTTGCAGGTCCGCGTATCCTGAGGTGGGGGCATCCGGATCTGAGTGAAGAGTTTCTATACGTCCTTGCGTTGATTTCTCTTCGGGACGCTAAAGACCGGAGTGTCGAACATCTCTCTCAAGCACATCTCCGCAAGCACGCTCAGCTCACTACTAGTGCTCATCACTTGGAAGCGCAGGCGGAAATCCCTGAAGGTAACTTTACATAATTCTTGATTTTTTCTTGCTACTTGATTTGTACCTGTTGCTCGCCCCCCACCCATGTTGCTCGCCTGAGCCCGGCTGGTCGCCTAGGTTTTGCTGGTCGCCTAGGTCTTGCTGGTCGTCTAGAATAAGTTATACTTGCCGATTTTACTGATAAATTTTATGTTGTCTTCAGCTCAAAGGGTAACGGTCGCTGTTCCTCCCATTCCCGAAAGCTATCATTTACTCGCACGTCGAGTTAAGCAAATGGCGGCCAATCAACCTTCAAGGAAGAAAAAGTTTGATCCTTGTACTTCCTTGATCAGACTTAGAGCTGTAGAGCTGAAGCGGACGAGGAGGAAGAAGAAGCTCCTCAGGCTCCTCCCCCAGTTCCTCAGGCTCCTGCTCCCGTTCCCCGCCCTCCTGCTCGCTCTTCGCCGCCTCCCCAAGACACGAGGGGCAAGAAACGACTTGCCAAGGAAACTGCTCCTCGTAGGGGAGATGACCGTGCTAAGCGGACAAAAGGGCAAGGCTCTTCCCAAGTGGGTAAATCTACTGCTCGCTCCTCGCCGGTGGAGGAGGTGACTGAGCAACAAGTTATCGGTGCGATGATCGCCGGTCAGGGTAGGAGTTCATCCCCTGATAACTCGTACCTGGGCTACGACCCCGTGAAAATGCGGGAGTGAGTATCTTCTTATTCAGTTCAATTGTTTATTCCTTTGACTTAGTTCTCTGACAGCTTTTTTCTTCAAACAGGTACCGGAAAAACGACTATCCTGGTCGTTCAAAAGTACTTCACCAGTTTAGCTGTGTGAAGTCCCCTCCTGTACCCCAAGAGATTAAGGACTCTCATGTCCGCAGAGCCATGGAATATGTCCCCCGCTCGTGGACCAAGACCGGCGAAGAAATTATTCAGAGCTAAAGTCTCAGTGATAATGCTCGTTTGCTGAGTTACAACTCGAGCCATCAATCAATTACAGCCCAACGAGTCTTGGATCAAGCCGTCGAGTTAGAGCGAACAAATCGCGGTTTGGCGCGACGGCTCGAACAAGTTGAAGCGGATCGTGATGCTTAACTTGTTCAGTTAAAGAAGAGGGACGAGGAGCTGAAGAAGAAAGATGAGGAGTTGGCTAAGATAAAGGCTGACTTCGAGAGAGCCAAGCTCACATGGACGCGGGAGGTAAAGGCCGCTGAGGACCGGGAGATGATAGCGTCTAATGCTTCAGAGAAGCTTAGGTTAGATTTAGGCGTCGCCACGGATCGTTTGCAAGTCTTGGAGACCGAGCGGGTGGGTCTGGTGGAAAGGGTGGAGTCGTTGAAGGTCCACGTCGACCAATTGGAGAAGAAGAACAAGCGTGGCATTTCTTACACCACTTATGTGCAGGATGTAACCGACAATACCAATCTTGGTTACATCTGTGCGTATGCTGATAGTGTAAGAAACGTGAAGTATGCCTTGGATAATGGTTTGGACGTGATGACCTCGACTATCAAGGACTTCACGGATTATGTCACAGAAAACCCTCCAGCACCTGGCTTTGAGATCCCGGTAGCCGATTTGGGAGAGATGGGGGTCGACCTGGGTGTTTTCAAAGATGACGTCCGCATAATAGCTCCTAAAGAGAGAGTGGAGGCGGATAGAGACATGACAATTTTTGAAGCCCTGGGCCCCCTTCTTCCGAATCCTCTTGGTGAAGCAAGCTCCTCTGCTGCGGTAGGCGAGCAGCAGGTCTCCGGGGTCACTGTGCAAGACGTTCCACCTCCTCCTTCTTCCCAAGATCCTTCTGTGCCACCTGCTCCGCCAGCTCCCGAGACTTAGGCTTAGTTTCTTCTTTTTTTTGTCTAGCTGATGTAGTAGGATGATGGTTGTACGTTCATCTCTTGTAATTTTTTGGTGCTAATGAATGAGAATTGCACTTTTATTTTATTGTTCGCTTCTTATTTGCCCTTTAATTATTTTTTGCTTAAGTATTTCTTTCTTAAGTTGAAAGTAAAATACTTTTCCTTGCAAATTTATGCATGTTGTTTATGTATGGGTTTATTTTGTTCTTTAAGAACTTAACCCTTTATCATGCTTCTTTCTATGCATTGTTGCTCGCCCCTTGCTATGTTTGAGCATAAGTGCATTTAGCTTCGGAACGAGCAACTGTGTATTAGCATGTGCCCTGTTGCTCGCCTCCACTATACTTGTGCTTTATGCATTTAGTATCTTGGGCGAGCAACTCCATGTGATGGGGCGATCAGGTGGGCTCCTGAGTCTCATGGACCCTGCTGCTCGCCTCCTTTTGGATCTGTGCTTTCAACACCTGCTTGTCCTCCGGCGAGCAGTTTTTCTTCTTGGCGAACAGTTGGGTTTTAACACCTTTTGCTTATGTACATAATTCACTGACCCATCATTCATCCATATACAAATTTTGCCAAAAGAGTGTGATTTCATCGATCTCACACCTTACCTTACAAAAATATAAACGACACGATAATCTATAAAAAACTTTACATTGGTTTTCTAATTATTGATAATATTTCTTCAATAAAGCCGCGTTCCAGGTGTATTGGGCCGAGTTGCCTTCCATGTCTTCAAGGTCATACGTGCCGTTGTGCCATTTTTTAGTTATCTTGAATGGGCCCTCCCAAGTCGGTCCAAATACACCTGGAGGTGTTGCTAGAATTTTTCGAAGCACCAGATCGCCGACTTCAAATTCCCTGACTTTTACTTGTGAGTTGTAGTATCTTGCAATCCTTCTTTTGTATATTTCGTTCTTTATTTCTGCTGAGATTCTTTTTTCGTCGATCAAATCCATTTCTGCAGCTAGTGCCTTGTTGTTTTCATGTTCATTGAACTCGGCTACCCTCTCAGTCGGTATTTTGAGCTCTATAGGTATGACTGCTTCTGTACCGAATGCCATAGCAAATGGTGTTTCTCCAGTGCTTGTTCTATGTGATACCCTATATGCCCAAAGTACCTCGGACAGTTCTTCCGACCACTTGCCTTTCTTGTCTACCAGACGGATTTTGAGGATATGCTTGATTATCTTGTTCACTGCTTCGACTTGGCCGTTAGACTGAGGATGGTATGGTGTTGAAAAATGCTTCTTGATACCCCACTTTTTGCAGAAATCTCTTATCTTCTTTCCTTCGAATTGCTTTCCATTGTCTGTCACTATCGCTTGTGGGACCCCGAACCGGCAAACTATATTTTTCCAGATAAAGCTAATCATTTTCTCTTGTGTTATCGTTACCAGTGCTTCAGCTTCGGCCCATTTCGTGTAATAGTCCACAGCTACCACTGCAAATCTGACATTTCCTTTTCCCGTTGGGAAGGGTCCTATGATGTCTATTCCCCATTTTGCGAACGGCCATGGACTATTTACCGAAATCAACTCCGTTGGCGGTTTATGGATGTTGGGAGCGAACAGCTGGCACCTGTGACATGTTTTTGCAATTCTGATTGCGTCTTGTAACAAGGTTGGCCAGTAGTATCCTTGTCTTACTGTTTTATATGCCAATGCTCGCCCCCCTGCGTGATTTCCGCATACTCCTTCGTGTATTTCTTTCAGAACTTCCTGACCTTGCCCCCTTGCTAGGCATTTTAATAGGGGCAGTGAAAATCCTCTCTTGTAAAGTTGGTTATCCATGATTGTGAATCTTGCTGCTCGCTTAGTCACCTTTGCTGCTTCTTGAGAATTTTCAGGTGTCGTGTTATCTTTGAGGTATCTATATATCGGTGTTCTCCAGTCATCCTCTGTCAATTCTTCTTCGATCTGATTGATCTTGTAGTCATTGGTGGATGGGTTGGAGATTCTTGTGATGATGACCTCTGAAAGTTTTGTTGGTCCTGTGCTAGTAGCCAATCGGGCAAGTGCATCTGCCTGCGCGTTGCTGTCTCTCGGCACCTGTTCGATGTAAATTTGCTCAAAGAGTGAAGCTAAGTGAGCAACAATCTTTTGATATAAGGCCATGTTTTCATCCTTGGCTTCGTATTCCCCACGGACTTGATTGACTATCAGCTGGGAATCTCCATAAATTTGAACTCTTCGAACCCCCACAGCCAGAGCTAGTCGTAACCCGGCTATCAATGCTTCGTACTCAGCCTCGTTGTTTGTTGCCATGAACTCAAACCTTACGGCTGAGGTGAATACTTGTTCGTCTGGACTGATCAACACTATCCCGGCTCCTGCTGCTGTGTTATTCGATGATCCGTCTACATACATGTGCCATGGGTGATTATGACCTCTTGTCGGATCTTGAGGGAATGTTAATTCGACAATAAAGTCGGCTAACGCTTGTCCCTTGATCGCTGTTCGAGGTGCATAAGTTATTCCAAATTGGCTTACTTCGAGCGACCACTTGAGGAGGCGACCAGCTGTGTCGGGCCTTTGTAAGATTTGCCTTAATGGAAAAGTTGTTAAGACCTCCACCTGATGATCGAAGAAGTACGGCCTTAGCTTCCTCACACTCATCACCAGTGCGTAGGCTAACTTTTCCATGGGCGAATACTTAATCTCTGCTTCATGCAAGGCCTGACTCACGTAGTAAATTGGCAAGTGAAATTTTCCTTCTGCTCGAACTAAAACTGAGCTGATGGCCACCTCTGATGCTGCTATATACAAGTACAGTTTTTCTCCGGAGACGGGTTTTGATAGAATTTTAGTATCACTCAGATACTCCTTCAACTGCTCAAACGCTTGTTGGCAATTATCCGTCCACTGGAACTGTCCTTTCTTGATGGCGTCAAAGAAGGGTCGGCACTTGTCTCCCGATCTGGAAATGAATCTGTTCAGGGCCGCCAGACATCTGGTTAATCGTTGAACTTCTTTAATAGACCTTGGCGGCTGCATATCCATAATTGCTTTGACTTTTGATGGATTCGCCTCAATACCCCGTTGACTGACCAGGTGCCCAAGAAATTTTCCCGAGTGTACCCCGAAGCTACTTTTCTTTGGGTTTAGCTTCATGTTATACGCTCGAAGTATCTCAAATGTTTGTACGAGGTGTTCCAGATGATCTTTTTTTCTCGGGCTTTTTACGACTATATCGTCCACGTATACTTCCATTGTCTTGCCGATGTGCTCATCAAACATCTTGTTAACAAGTCTTTGGTACGTGGCTCCTGCGTTGATTAACCCGAACGGCATTCTTTTCCAACATAATAAGTTTTTATTGGTGTAAAATGCTGTGTGCTCCTGGTCATCTGGGTGCATTGGTATTTGATGGTACCCGGCAAATGCGTCCATGAAGGTAAGGAGCTCGTGTCCTGCCGTGTTGTCCACCAGCTGGTCAATATGAGGCAATGGGAAGTTATCTTTAGGGCAAGCGGCATTCAAATCAGTGAAGTCGATACATAGCCTCCATGTACCATTTGATTTCTTTACTAACACCGGATTTGCTACCCATCTAGGACATAAGGCTTCTTTGATAAGATCATTGTCGAGTAACTTCTTCACTTCTATGTCCAATGCTTCATATTTGTCGGGCCCAAATTTTCTCCTTTTCTGCCTCACCGGTTTCTTAGTTGGACAAATATTTAGCTTGTGACAGGCATGCTCAGGGCTAATGCCTACCATATCAGCATGTGACCATGCGAATACATCGAGATTGGACTTGAGAAACTCTTCCATTCTGGATCTGTATGGCTCAGGGAGCTCAGATCCAATGAATAATTCCAAGTCTTCTCGATTTTGGTCAACTCTTATTGCCTCTAACTCCTCTACCGGGGTTGCTCTCCTTTTTTGGTCTTTCCATCGAGGATCGATAATGGGCCCTTCAAAGTTGATCTCATCCTTGATCATTGGTTCTGTCCCCAGCCTTGGTTCCAAGTCTTCAACCTGATTTAGTTCGGGTACGGCCTCTTTTCCCTGTTGCTCGCCCATGCCCTCCTGCTCGTCCACGCCCTGCTGGTCGTCCACCTCCATCATTTCAGTGTCGACGGACTCCATGACTTCATCTAGGATGGATGGTTCACCTTCGTCCCTGCTGCTCGGCTGCTCGTCCATCATGGACATTCTGTTGTCAGTGGGTTGAAGTTGCAGGAGGCATTCTCGGGCTTTCCTTTGATCACCTTTAACCGTACCTGACCCTTTTAGAGTTGGAAATTTAAGACAGTAGTAATACGTCGAAACGGCCGCTTTGAATTCATTTATGAAAGGTCGACCAAGAAACCCGTTGTAGGCAGACTGCTGATTTACAACTAAGAAATCTACCATTCTAGTCAGTCTCCTTTCGGGATTCTCGGTCGATACAAGTTCGACCGCCAACGTAACTAGTCCTAAAGGAACGGTTACAGCATCTCCAAATCCTACTATTTTATGATCACATTCTCTAATATACCCCTCACAATCATCTATCTGATCTAGTGTGCTTTTGAACAAGATGTTTGTGTAGGAGCCTGTGTCCACAAGCAGACGGTGAACTCGGGCTCCCATGATATTAGCACAGATGATTAGTGAGTCATTGTGTGGGGTAAGTATCCCGTCCAAGTCCTTCTCAGAAAACACCAACTCGCCTGTCTTTGTAGTAGCTTGGTTTACCCCAACTTCCCTGATTTGAGCTACCGCCCTCAGCTCTGCTTTCCTTTTTCTTTTGGACATCAGTGGCCTACCATCAGAACAGCCTCCTACCGGTCCGGATGGCTCGAGCATTAAGATTTCTCTGACGGGTTCGGCTGGGGCTGTCATCGTTTTCTTCCTTTTTTGATCCCTCCTGCTCAGCTGTTCATCGCTCTCGTTATCTTCCGAGCCGGAGGATATCGCCACCCTTGGTTTCTTTCCCGGCTGTCGCTTCACAAACTCTGACAACTTTCCTTCTTCGTAAAATCTCCACAACTGTTTTAAGAGATCTCGGCATTCGCTTGTGAAGTGACCTATAGTCTGATGGTATGCACAGAATTTGTTGGGGTTCATCTTTCCTCGTTCTTGTCGTATCTTGCGGGGTTCAGACAGCATATCCTTATCTTTCACGTTGTTGTACACAGCCTCAATTGATGTGGATAAGACATGGTTCAATTTCTCCTTCAATTCGGATCCTTCACTAAAAGCTTTCATGTTCCTAGGGGCCTTGTATTCCCCTCCTGACTTCTTTCCCGATTTCTTGGTATCAGCCTTGTCTCCTAGCTCTCTCTGTAGAGTTTCTTGCATCGAAATGTACACTCCAGCCTTGTGCCTGAATTCGGAATAAGTTTTAGGGAAAGCGAGGTGCATTTCCTTCCACAGGTCTGTCCCTTTCCTAAGCCCTGCCATAACTGCCACTATCTTGGTGTCCTCACTCACTGGTTCTCCTTCCAATAGGACTTTATCGAACCTCTCAAGGAAGGCTCTATCAGTCTCCTCATCTCCTTGCCTCAGATCTGCCAACCTGTGTCTCTGTGTAAGGTAAGACCCGACCGTGGAGAAGTGTGAGAGAAATTCCTTGCTGAGTTGCATGAACGAACTGATGGAGCCTGGAGCTAGTGCAGAAAACCATCTGTGAGGACCGTCACCAAGAGTCAATGGAAAATTCCGACATTGAGTTGCATCAGACGCCTTTACCGATATCATGTAATCGGTATATTTGGACAGGTGTACTTTTGGGTCTGAATTTCCTTCGTACAAATTAATGGCCGGGAATTGTACTTTCTTTTGTACCGGCGCATTAAGGATATCCGGGGACAAAGGTGAAGACGGCAACATCGTCGACCCGTCGCTTTTCCTCTCCTCCAACTGTTTTTGCATCTCTTCCACCGCTTTCTTCAAAGCTTGCCACTCATCTGGAGACGTTTTTCCGCTAGAAGGCTGTTCGTCATGATTGGGTTCAATGACCTCTTCATGACGCAGTCCCTTGCTAACGGGACGTTTCTCTTGAGTGGCGTGCCTAGCGATGTTACTGGCTCCATTGGGACCTAATCGCCCGAAGGTTGATCTTCTTAGCCTTTCATGTACTGAGCGGCGAGCAGCAGGGTGTGTTTGCCCTGTTGCTCGCTCCTCGCCTCTCTGTTGATCCTCCCTATGCGTTCCGTGATATCTTGCCCTTCTTGTGTGATAATGGCTTATACTTCTTGTGTCCCCGCTGCTCGACTCCTCACCTGTCCCCGGAGTAGACTCTCCTCGACTTCCAAGTCTTTCACTTAGAGGAGCTTTCCCTTTATTCCGACGGATTTCTTCGCTGTCAACCTCGTCATTTCGTGCGTCTTTTCTTCCTTCGCTTCGTTGCTCGGCTGCCCTGTTGGTCGCCGCCTGCGTCCCTGATGGCCCGACCGTTTGTCGCCTTTGTAGTGCTTGTAAAACAGCAATCGTTTTTGCTAGCTCTTCGGGATTTTGAGCAAGAGCTTCCACTTCTGGCGGGATTGTATCAATGGTAACTTGGACGTTTATTTGCGAAGTCGCTTTTACCGTACGTGCATGTCCTTCGGTAGACGAAACCCTCGTTTTTGACCTACGACTTGGAGACGTGCTCAAATGTCGTTCTTCTTGTGATCGAACCATTTTGGTTACCGAAGTACAAGTGGTAAGCAAATGAATGGGGTGATTTTATTTCCAACAAACACCTTTCTTAAGAGTTACTAGCCTTGTTTGTATGAATATGGTAGTTTGAAAACCCTAGTTCATACACACATGCATTTAAACTCTCAAAGTAATGTATAGATGGATGATTTTGCTTCAAATAATGTGTACACTTGATTTCCGATGGCTTCCTCCCGGATTCCGGCCGGATTTTGCAGATTCCGGTGAAGTTCTTCAACCTTTCTTCGACTTTTTTATGAAACGGAGGTTCGAACCCTCCTTCTAGCGCCAATTGTTGATGACCTTTCCTAATCTATGATGATTAGTGGCTGTTTTCTCAAGTTAAGATCATCAAACAAGATCAAAGATTATGAGATTTGGATAAGTAATACTCAAGAAATAAATTTGCAATAGTTTGGCAACTTTTTTTATTATGGAAAAATTCCTCCCCCTTCATGCAAATGAAGGGGTATTTATAGGCATACAAAGAGGCTAGGTGTCACCATCTTGATGGCTTAGCCATTGGGATCTTGCCAAGTGTTATGACTTTTGTACAACAACTAATCTATTGCCCAATAAATGGGTGCCAAGTGTAAAGACACATTGACTATTTCTAAAGTTAGTGACTCTTGGTATTCCCAATGTTGTACTTGGTCTTTGAAACCACTCAGCTACTCTCCTTGGTGCCCAGCTACTCGTCTGTATGTCTTCGTTGGGTGTTGGAAACCCTTATGATCCGAGTTGCTCGCCTGCTCGCCTTTTGTTAAATACTTTGGGTCTTCTTGCTCTTGTTGTTCACTATTTCGTAATGGCCTTTATGACCAGTTGCTCGCCGCCTTCACATGGATACCTGTCCCTGTTGCTCGTCCTCTTCCATTTGGTCTACAGTCCCTGCTGCTCGCCTCTTAGGGCATATAGTCCCTGTTGCTCGCCTTCTTTCATATTATTAATTCTGATGATCTCTTAATCTTATTAGATTAGTATCTTTATGTTAATCTCGTTGCCCGGCTGTTCGCCTATCAACAATGGGATTGAGTGGGACTAAAACTTAATTTAGTCCCACCCAATCCACCGAACCAAACGACCCCTAAGAGCTGTGTAATTGTGTGAACTATTTTAATCAATTGTAAATTATTTACCACTAATGCTTTAAACAAACTATTAATATATTATTTTTTCTAGTGAAATAACTAAGAATAGGTTTTTTCTTTATTCGAGTTCACATAAATTTTTTTAAGTATCACTATTATGTATATTAACTATCATTATTATACATATATATTAATTATCACAGTTCCGATTTTAAACAGTGATAGTGCATATGCATAACAGTGATAATGAATATACATCACGACATTGATATTGAGTATACATGACAGTGACAATGCGTTTACATAATAATGATATTTGAAAAAATCGAGTTTCCAACTTGAGTAATTCACATAAGTTTTTGTCAATAACTAATACTCCTTCTGTCCCTCAAATTCATTCTCACTTCCCCTTTTCGTTCATCCTCCAATTCTATTCTCATTTCCCTTTTTTTTAAAATATTATATTATTATCACTTACAAATAGAGGTGGCTCTGAGTGGGGCGAGAGGGCAACCTTGGACCCTAAGTTTTCGAAGGACTCTATTGGTACATATATGAAAGGGAGAAAAGCAAAATTGCCCTTATTCGTATGGGCAAAATGTTTTTTGCCAAACTTTTTTAAAAAGATGTTTAGTGCCCTAAAAAGGTTGGCACATAGGTTGGCATGGTGCCAACCACTTTGCCAACCGTTTGTCAACCCTTTTAGGGCAAAATACATCTTTTTTTACAAAAGGGGGTAAAAAAACAAGTGTCCCCTTAATATTTGGGCACTTTTGTGTATTTTCTCTATAAAAATATCAAAAGAATGTGCACATTTTGATACTATAATATTTCATCTCCTTTAATAATTATTTCATGTAACAATTCAATAAATTTAATAAGATTTTACTTTAGTAAAGAGCTTAAATCTAATAACTAGTTAATATAATTTATATCTTTTATATATTTAAATATCTTGTGAAACTTTATTAATTTATTACAATAAACATATAATGTGTATATATGAACTGCGAAATGCACTGGATCATGCTAAAATGTGCACATATAGTTCATGCACGATATTTGCATGGAATGTGCATGTACAGTTCGTACATAAAATGTGCAAATGTTATTCGTATTTATCATATTATAATATATACGCATAATTATTACATGTAGAATATAAAGAAGAATGTGCAACACATATTTTGTTATTAGTAGTATTTTTAAAATTATTACCATTATAAATTATTTTAAATTGTTGAAAAATACAAATTTAAATTTAAAACTATCGATAATACCAATATACTGTTAAATTTATTTTACGACATATTTTATTCTTTTGTTATGATTTTTATGTGTGTAATGATTTACCATTTATGTTGGTGTTGTTCTAAAGGGGCCTACTTTTTTTATTTTGCTCCTAACCTAAAACTCAATAGGACTGACTCTACTCACAAACAATCATCTTATTCATTAATGGACCCCACAATAACCCTACAATATCTTTACTTTATCTATATTATCTCGTTTTCCTTAAAATCCGTTTTCATCTCAATAGGAATAAATATGGGGGACCAAGCTCCGTCTCCCAAATCTATTTCCCTTGGAATGAACACGATTTTTAAGAAAAATGTGATAAAATAGATAAAGTAAGAGTATTGTGAGTTCATTGATAAATAAAATGATGGTTTGTGAGGATAATAATAAAGTAATAATAATATTTAAAAAAAAATGAGAATTGAGTTGGAGACAAATGAAAAAAAAAAAAAAAAAGTAAGAATATATTTGGGGACGAAGGGAGTATCATGTAATAAATTAATTAGAGCAAGTCTTACATAAACATGAGTTAACATATACTTTTTTTCCAAGTATCCTTGTTATGTATATATAATTATGCATATTCACTATCACTGTTTAAAATATACTTAATCTTTAAAAAGTGATAGTATATACGTATACACAACAGTGATAATATGTACACTGTATATATAATAATAATACTTGAAAAAAAAATCAAATTAATGTGAACTTTGGTTCATAATTGTTTTATTAGATAATTAATACATTCAAAATTATTAATCATATACTTAATACTTTTTAATAAAACTAATATTTTCAAAACAATTCCTCGAAATTTATTCGCACAATATTTTTCCCATTTTTCTATTCCGTGGCAGAAGTTAGCATCAACATATAATTACGCCACAAAAATTAATTAACGACAAAACACTACAAAAAAAACACTGTTTTGCGATGGAATTTGCGACGGAAAATCTGTCGCAAACAGTGTTTTGCGACGGACACGTATCCGTCCCTAAAACAGCCGTAGCTAATTTTTGCGACGGATTTTGCCCTCCATCGCAAATTAACGACGGACAAATCCGTCACAAATTTGGCGGGTCAGACCCGGCCGGGTCGCACAGAATTTGCGACGGACAGTAGTCCGTCGCAAATCTTTCGGGTTAGACCCATTCGGGTCAACAACTTTTGCGACGGGCAAATTCCGTCGCAAATGTTTATATATATAATTTTTATTTTTTTTCTGTTATAATTTGCGACGGGCTGTTTTCCATCGCAAAATTCAACATTTGCGACGGAATTTGGCCGTCGCAAATTACCGAGCCTATACAAAAAAAAAAAAGTGGCTCGGACCACTGGGCCACCCGGCCCATTCCTTGTTATATGCGGCTCACACTTCTATATTAGTCTTATTAGGCCTTGAACAATTAATCAATTTTTGCGTTCAAGGGGAATCGAACACGGGACCTCTTGTGCAAGAGGAGGGGGCGCACGCCACTAGGGCACAAGCTACTTTCGTTCATTTTTATGCAATTAATTGTATATCTATTCAAATTAAGTCATTTTTTTATAATTCACCAAATTAATTTCTTTTCGTATCTAAGTTGTTTATTAAAATATTTTGTCCAACTATTTTTTTTTTTTTTTGTAAAATTATTTATTTCGACAATGCATAATTTTATAATTCGTTCATTTGTACGCAATTAATTGTATATGTTCCAAATTGACTCTTTTTTTTTATAATTCACCAAATTAATTCATTTTTGTTTCTCACTTGTTTTTATAAATGTTGTGTCCATTAAATAAAAGTAAATTCAAACTAAAATAAATTCACAAAATTATAAATTAAAGTAACAATTCAAAAATTAAATTAAAGTAACAATTCAAACTAAAAAAAAAAATTGTACTTCATAGTTATTAAAAATCAAATTTTTTTAACCATCGGAATTAAATTCGTCTTCCTCTTCCTCCTCATCCTCGCCCAGGTTAACAATCGGCGGCATCGATGGCTGGGTCGGCGGGATCGGCGGCATCGATGGCTGGGTCGGCGGGATCAGGGCATCGGTGGCGCAGGCATTTGCGCTCGTGGCATTGAATCAGAGACGAATATCTGCCACCACGCCTGCATGGCGGCTGTATACTCCTGCACCTCGACCCGATACCGCTCCATCTCGGCTGTATACCGGTCGTGCGCCTCTCGCTGCTGCCTCTCATACTCATCCTTCTCTCGCTGCTGCCTCTGCATGTTCTTCATCTGCTCCACCACCGTGGCAAGCTGCCTCTCGACCTCACTGGGATGAGAGTCGATGGAAGACTGAGAGGAGGATGAGCCTGAGCCACGAGGTCGGAAAAAGTTCTTTCCGAAGTTGCCCAATCCAGCGAACCGTCCCTTTTTAGCCTTGACGTTCTTGAAGTACAATTCATTTTGAACGTCAAAAGAAGGCTGTGTGGGGGGCATCGACCCCGACCCCTCTGTCGTTTCCTCAGGCTGAGGCTGAGAGGCAAAAGTCCTCGAGCATTTTTCTCTGCAAATTAATTATACAAAAAATTAAATAAATTGAACACAAAATATAAAAAATATTTTTAATATTAAAAATTTAAATAATACTATTAATATTGAAATAATACTTACGTGGATCTCGGTGGTACGGTCGTAGATAGACTTCCCAGTCTCCTCGACGAATGGGTGGGCGAGCTGCAATCTCTCAAAATGAGAGGGCTCGCATCCTTGCTCCGCCGCCTAATTAGAAAAAAAGATATTAAAAATTAATAACACTCATAAAAATTAGGAAAAAATAATATAAATTCAAAAACTACAAAATTGAAGACGAAACTTACAAGTCTCAACCCGTGCTCATAAATGGACCGAGAACCGGCCCGATGTCTCGCCATCCCTTCTCCATCAGGGTCACTACGCCGATTCGCCTTGTTTTTCGCCGACTTCTCTTTGAATGCAGGAGAATCCCAGTACCGGAGGAATTGGTCCCAAATCGGCCGTCTTTCACTGGCAGTCCCCATGTCGGTGGCCACTCCATCCTTGTACCACCTCTCCCTCATTCTGTAAAGGAGGTCCCTGTATCTTTCTGTCGCATATTTTTCAAAATTCCTCAACATTTGGTCATCGTGCTTCGATGTCCAGATACATTCTTTCTGCAATTATAATTTAAATGTAAATATTTGTTTATATATTTGATATTAATAAACGGTGAATTAATAAATTAAATTAATACCTTAAACTCCTCGAAGTATGTCTTTTTTCTTGCATCGGACACTAACCCCCAACTATAAGCGGTGGGCTCGAATCCACCGCGAAAGATGGACTTGGAAACCTGATTAGTTGATCGAATTTTAATTTAATTTTAAAGCATGTTTAGAATTTCTTAAGCTTATAATTGAATTATAATTCATTTCTAATATAATCCAAACAATTCAACTAATTCAATTCTAAACTTAACAAAAATTAAACACGCTTTAAATTAAAATAAAATCAACTAAATCAACTAAAATCAATTCATTACTAATATAATTCAAATAATTCAACTAAAATTAATTCTCAACTAAAATCAATTCTCTAAACATGCTTTAAAATTAAATTTTAAACGGAAAAAATGAAGAAAACTTACGGTTTATTTGTAGAAAATGTCGAAACGAGAACTCGGTGGGGACGGACGGCTCCACAATCAACTAAACCCGACTTCTCATTCCTTTTCCTTTCGTTTTCCTCATCTTCTTCTTTTTTCTCGCACTCTCCGTCTGTTTCGCGAGGAGAGTTTTATAATTGTAAAAAAAAAATTGCGACGGACGCCTATCCGTCGTAAATTTTGTCTGTCAAAGCCAAAACGACGTCGTTTTGTCAGATTTGCGATGGCTTTTCCGTCGCAAATCAGTCAACGCACCGTTTCCCGAGAAGACGCGTAAAAACGGTTCGGATTTGCGGCGGACATTCCATCGCAAATCAGTCAATGGACCGTTTCCCGAAAGGTCGCGAATATAAATGTAAGATTTGCGACGGCTATGGTCCGTCGCAAATACAAAGTTTAAAATTGCGACGGTCTTTTCCGTCGCAAATCAGTCAAACGGGTCGCTTCCCGAACGGTCACCTTTAAACGGGTATGTTTTGCGACGGAAGTGACCGTCGCAAAATCAAAGTTGAAATTTGCGACGACCTCTCCGTCGCAAATGTAGCCGGTTTAAGACGAAGGCGGTGGGCCCTAGTTTTTGCGACGGCTTTTCCGTCGCAAATTACTAACCTTTGCGACGGACTTCCTAAGTCGTCGCAAAGTGTCATATTTTTCGACGGCTTACCAAAATCTGTTGCAAATTCACTAAATTTGCGACGGATATTGTGCCGTCGCAAAATCTCCGTCGCTAATCTCCGTTTTTTTGTAGTGATATATATATATATATATATTTAGCGGGCAGTGGCAGAAGTTAGCATCGTCACAAAAATTATTCAACGACGATTTTCAAAAATGAAGTTCATGAAAATTTGTTTTCAGTCAATCAAGGGACACATCACAGTAAAAAAAAAAATTAATGATTGCTAATCCATTGATAAAATAAATTATTGGAGAGTTGTACATGTATGTAGCTATATAATTACTTGAGACATGATTAGCTTATTATTCTAAGTGTAATTAACCATTTGATATATTATACATTATTAATTTCTTTAACTATTAATATTTTTGAGTTCATATATATAAAATAAAAATTTAAGGGATGAATTTATTTTAAATTCTATTCAATCTCAAATATTACTAAAATCGACTTAGTAAAGATCCAGGCCTCAGCACGAGGGGCGGTGCAGACCCCACTCTTTTTTTACAACCTGCTGTAGTAAATAAATTAAAATGCTCTTTTTATTCAAAAATCAATGAGTGATGAAATATGAATTGAGATTTTTACTTTACTTGTTTTCAATAAAAGTACGTAAAACAAAAAAGAGATGGGAGAATTACAGATAGATTAATTATTTCTGTAATCAACCTAATAATTTAACTTGCGGGACTTTTAAGGTAAGGCAGAAAAACACCATGTTACATGTACATTATTGACCAAACAGACAAATCCATTTCCATACTAACCATCAAACTGAGTGTATATGCCCCACTAACTATATGCTCACATGTCAAACAACTCTCTAAATTTTTACTTGCAATCTTAATTAAGACCAGAAACACGTTAATTTGTTTCTTTTTATGCAAATGGTGCATTTTAATAGTAATTTCGACACATGACATATATAATTTAAATAAATAAAAACTATTTAAATTAGAGAATTTTATAAATATCCCACTCTAATTTGCAAACAAATAGTGTGACACACACTTCAAAAATAAAGTGTACATGTAATGAGTAATTTAAGGTGTAATTTAGTAATTTTTTTATCTATATAGTCAAGATATTTATTGGATTAAATGTAACGTGGCCAGAAGTTTAAAAAAAATTGAATTTACAAATTCTAATAGTGAGATGGAGCTGGGAGTTTATATACAATATATATAAGTGAAAATGATTTGTTTTACATATGAAATCGTCCCATACAAATCTTGTCTATGAAACGAGGAGACCATTATAATTTACAACATTCACAAATATGTTTTAAGTATATAAAATCATTGGAAACGACAATATCTATATTCATCGGTAAACATTAATTTATATATTCACCAATTATATTGTGATGTTACATAAGCATTAATTAAATAAATAATGGTGGGATTCTTCTGTTTATGTCGCAGTCACAATACAAATGATGATCATATATGATATGACGAGGTGGAATAACATAAGTGGTTAGAGCTCCATTACCTATAACCGAGAGGTTATGGTTTCGAGTCTCCATTTACCCGATAATTTTTTTTTTATGGTGGTCATAGGTGTTTACTGTTGAACATATATATGTTTGTGAATATTTTTATTTTTCGTTTTCGTAAAAAAAAATTCGAATTAATCAATCCTTATTATGAAAATCGATTTCTGACTTGCTCAGTTAATAACAGAGATAAGGATTCAATTGTTCACCCTACTATCAAAATTTATCAAAATTGATTTTTCAAAATTATTTTAAAAGGTAATTGGGGCTCAAAGCTCAAAGCATATAAAGTGAGTATAGCCCCAAAATAGTGTTGCTTTGTTGATTTTATTTTATTTTATTTTCCTCTCTTTTTTTTCCTTTTTAGTTTAATTCTCCCCTTGAAAAGAAATAGAGGGAGGGAAAAAGAGAGCAAGTATTAAAGCAAAAGCAAAAAGGGGGACAACTTCTTCAATATGCAAATTTATACATCACAAGTATGTGGCAATATGTTAAAGCTGAATGTATATATAAGAACAAGGCATGTTTTAGTTCACACAAACAAATCAATATGAAGAAGCTTAGTCTTGGTCCAAACATTGGAAACAGCGGCCGATCATCGGTCGGGGATGATGAAGAAGACGAGGTGTCGAAGGAGGCGATCGCATCGTACCAAGCGAAGGAAGAGGAGATTGAGAGGAGAAAAATGGAGGTCAGGAAGAGAGTGGAATCTCAACTCAACCGTGCTGAAGAACAGGCAAAGCGTTTGACACAAGTTTGGGAAGTAAGTTCTTGATTTTATATTCAACTCATAATTTGATTATTTAGCTCCCTTCCCTATTGCAATGAAATATTAATCTGTAACAAAAAATGCAAATTAATTCATCACAATTTCATTGAGTTTATATCCAATTTGGTTGCTACATTTCTCTGTTTCAAATTGATTTTCATTGTCAAAATTTATAGATGCGATGGATAAACTTGCATGTGGACTATATATGTTACTATGTACCTTATTATAATCAAGGACACTGATGTTTATATGGCATGACATCCTTTATTTTATTGATAGGGTCTTAGTTAGACTTGGGATATCTTATTTTAGGACGAAATCTTTTTTTGAGACGGAACATGTTTTTTTTTTTTAAGAGACGGAACATGATTTGAAAATAATAACTTTTGACATTTTAATGTTGAAATGAATGAGTGCTAATTGTTACTTATTTGTAAACAGTCTCACCATCTCACTCAAGTATTTGTCATTATTTTAATATAACTACATCATACATTATCATTGTGCATATATTATATACTAAACAAAAATAAATAAATTATTCTACATTGATGTTTTCCAACATTAATACGTAGAGTCAAATTGAAGACATATGTTGCATTCTCGCCATCCATATCAGCACACTAAAGAAATTAATGATAATGATATCATCATGAATTAACCTTATCATAACCAAGGATGAAAATATCGCGGATATATCGCAAATTTTGAGATTGGGATACGGATATTGGGGTGCAATGTATTTTTTACAGCGTATCGCGGATATATCGCGATATATCGCAAGTTATCGATATCGATATCGATATCGGTTCATTTGTAGTACAAAAATGAATGAGTATCGGGAAATATCGCAGATATATCGCAAAATATCGCGGATATATAAAAATATCGCGATTTTTTTGTGTTTATTGTTTTTATGTTTATTTTTTTATGTGTTTATATGTTTATTATTTTTCTAAGTTGACTTAGCATTAAAGTGAGTATGTATAGGGTGAAATTGGTTCATATATGAATCACTTTAAAATACTTTTTAGTGTAATAAATTAATATTCTTTAGTGTAACCAACTGATACGCTTTAGTTACATAAATATTGTTCTTCGCACCCTTCAGTGAATACAACGAATACCCTCGAAAAACTAATATTATTTAGTAAAAACAACTAATAGGTCATCAACTAAAACCCTTTATATAGGATTACTCCAATATAATGAGTAGGTGTCAATGTTATTTGGACAAATATGACATTACATACTCTGTACTTGAACCTCATAGGTCATCATTTTGGTACTAAGTGTATTGTATCATGTAATATTCGTAATCTTATATTGTATTATATTATGTATTTATATCTTGTATTGTATTGTATTGTATTGTATAATATTAAATATTATATTTTCAATTTTTTTTTTTAAGTTGAACAGTGTTTATATAGTCTATTATATATATGCCTACTTTAAACATGTAATTTTATAGTGATTTTAAATGGAATATATGCATAATATCATATTATAATACTCCCTAAAATTTCATGTAAATTTTCCAAAATTTTAATAAAGTTTCCGTCTTTTTTTCAAAAAATTTGCGATATCGATATGCGATATCGATATATCCATCGATATATCCGTAAATTTAAGGTTGCGATATTACTTGCGATAGCGATATTTTCATCCTTGATCATAACTGCATATGGATGTAGATATATATAGCCATATTAATCTCTTCAATTCGATAAATTTCTCCCAAATTCAATTTTTTTTTTTTTTCATTTGGTTTTTTAAATGTGGTAGGAATTGGAAGTATTCACAGATCCAATGAGAAAAGAGGTGACCAATGTGCGTCGAAGATTAGAATTAGCCACTCGCGACCTCAAATCTCTTGCACAGATCTGCCAAAAGAAAGTAATTCTCTTCTTTTGTTCAAATAAAACTTTGCAAAATTATAATAAATAATAACCATCTTTATTGACCAATTTTGAATAATAGAATAATTTCTTTAACTTTAATCTTTAACTTATACTCTATTTTCAGGAAAAAGAATATAAGGAGGCACTGGAGACTTTCCAAGAAAAGAGCAATGAAAGAACACAACTGACAACTGCACTTGTGGAGGTAAAACCTAAATTTTAAATGGAAATTGGTCCAAAAGTTGATCAAATTCTAAATTCAGAAGGGGAAAAAAAAAAGCAAAACAGAGATACTTTACTACACTTTCTTTTGTGGGCTAACCTTCTTTTTGGTATTGGCTTTTGCAGATGGTCGATCAGAGTGAGAAATTCAGGATGAAGAAACTTGAAGAACTCAGCAAGATTGTCAACTTAAAAGCATGAAACACTCGAACGTCTAATCTTTCCATCTTGTTTCATCATTTTTTTTAGTCAATGCAAATATTTCACTTTCTCAGTATGCAAAAGTATGTTGTATTATCACACCATTGTTAGCATCCAACACAAAACGAAACCATAGCGTCGAAAGAAGAGATAGCAGAAGGCACCTAAATATGTTTCGGGCTTCAAATGGTGTCACTCTATCAACTAATATGTGTAGATGAGAGGATCTGTTTGTACTCTGCCAATAGATTCGGGATATCATTCAAGCGCAGCTGAAAATCATTGAACAGCTCTTCGTTAGAGTATGCAAGACAATATAGATGTTAAGTAGCAATCAAATCATATGGTAATCGTGGTTTGTTGAAACATTAATTGATGTGAGCACCCTCGTGAATCAGAGTGCTTTATTTAACTTAAAACCATCCTCTGGAAAATAGTAGGAATTTTAACTATGTGTGCTTCACATACAAGAGATCTAATGTTTGATTTCAACATGAAAGAAGGCAACAGTTCATTAAACATATACCTGAGAAGCACTTTTAACATGATAGAAGCGAAATGATGCACCTTTTCCAGAGAAATCAAATTCAACAAGCTCTAAATTAGACCCGATCTTTCCTCTGTCAGAGAACGAACGTGAACAGCAAATTAGTTCATCAAGGTACACCAAAGTTATATATGTATAAACAGATTTAATACTAAATTGAGAATAAAAGACAGGCAAACATGAGTCCATAACCATACTGCAGTTATGGCACATCTTCATAGAAACAGAGGGTTTATAACCGGTTTCACATTGTGGTAAAGGATTGACCACTCTATTAACAAATTGTCATTGAAAATCTGTATATTATGTTACACCGAACACAATAATAATGAGGAGAGACCAATCTCACATATGATGGCGGGTGATCAACCGTTGGTAGTCATGGAATAATGGTCTAAGCTCCTTCAAAGTTATAGATTGTGGTGAAGACTTCATCCAGTGATCTCGGAGTGCTTGCACAGCCTTTAGAAAACATAGTCATTAAACATACCAAGGCATGCTCCAAAGTTGCAAAAATCTACCAAGACATGTGAGAGATAGGAAACCTGCATGTTAGTGACAGACTCTTCACTACCAAGTGTTGATGCTAGTTGGATAAGTTCTTTGTCTTCGATTTCATCTATGATAGGTTCAGGATTAGAAAGTAAACTTGAAATTTCTAATCGTTTCTGTAACTCTGAAATTGCAGCTCCATCTCGTAGGCCTTCCTGCAGAAAGAGATGATGAAAATTAAAGATAATTTGTCTCTCTACAGAAATGTTCATGAATTTATTTTTTAGTGTCATGATTATTCAGTTGAGCAGCTCAACCCATACAAAGTTCCTGAACGACAATGTCGCCATAACTTGAGGAAATACGAGAAATTTGTTCTTGATTCTAAAATGATACTAACTTTTCCGATCGAAAGCAGAACCAAGAAGTAATGAGAGTACTAAAGACTCCAGGATTTTTTTTTATTACAAGAAGGCAGAGTTACATACTTTACATAGCTCAACAGCAATAGATGAATAAAATTGGAAAATCATTTTCAAATCAAACCTCGCCCATGGTTGTGTCTCTCTCCAAAACACCTTCAGATGATGCTGTTTTAAGCTTCTTTGCAATGGGATCATCTGTAATCAGGCACAATCCACATAACACTATGAACACTTGCAGAAAATATCCATAGATGGAAAGAAATTAAAGTGTTAATTTTTTCTGGGCTCCTAATATATACAAAATACCTTCAGGTACAAGCCACCACAAATCACCATAAGTTGTTTTTCCATCAAAACCACCAAATAATAGACACCGAGAACCGATACAGTTCATGGAATGGTACGCTCGAGCAGCTGGTGGCTCATTGCTGGTAGGCAAGCGTTTCCATTGCACAGAAACTAAAAGACAACAAAAAAATTATTCAGTCAAAACTCATACCCCAAGAAACATGGAGAATGAGACCCTTAGAATGTGAAGGATAGCAATATAATAGAAGGAGAAAAGAAATAATCACAAAATATTATGTGTCCATGGTGAGTATAAGACGCACCCCTGTCTAAAACAATGCAATCATTGTAATAAATGTCATAACGGCTCAACCAACCACCAGTCCCATGCCCTCCAAATAACATAAGCTGCAAAATAGAGAATACTAGTAAAAATTAACTTGCATGAACAATGATAACGTTAACCATTGTTAATTGAAGACCATGGCAAAATTGAGTGACATCTAAAGAGTTTGTACACAACATGCCCAATTGACTTCATGGAATGAGTTAGGCTACATATAAAATGATCTGTTAGAAAATTATGGCAGCCTAGCCTGTATGCATGTTTTATAGTCTACAAACAGACCAATACATGAATATGTTTGTCCAAATGGTTAATATCAAAGGAGAACACGGTCAAGAGAACAGATAAAAGCCTACAGACTGCAATAATCACACTCCATGTAGCACTTAAAGTAAAAAAATTATAACCCTACTCAATATAAGTACTGGGGACGACCTTGTGGAGTTAACTAGAGTAGTTTATAGTGAGTACAATATGCACACAAGTTATATATAACATGAAACAACATTTAAATGGTTACATAGGGGCCTCCAGAGGCGACAGTGTGTCCACAGCGGGGCGAAGGAGCTTGACCAGGAAGCTTCAATTGAGTCCATCCAGGCGGTTCAGACTCTTCCTTCCAAAGAAACATACAACCATTATGAACAAGACTAGGCGTGCAGGTGTACTCCCAAATCTCAAAACACCATAACATATAAGGAGATCAGGTTTAATCAAGATTAAGAAATGAAATAATAATGAAAACCAACTAAAAAATTACAAGCGGATATGGAATGATTAAGAGTAACAAAAGGAAACTTGAGCAAAAGGGTACCTTCTTTGATAAGTCCCTTTAAAGCCCACAGATCACCCATGATTGGGCCACCACCTCCTAAAAGGTTAAAAGGATCGTTAAAATCCATAAATTGGTATTCACATAGATTAATTCAAATATGAATAAAGTCAAGCAAGAAAGATGGCCAGAATCCCTATAGACCTATTTCTTTTAGAAAGAGATTGGTGAACAGATAGAGAAGGCAATTTTTCAAATCCCTGCAGCAGAAAATGGATCTAAAATTACCTCTACCACCATAGATGAGCAAACGCTTCTCAATCATTGTAACAGAATGGCCACATCTTGGTGGAGGTATTGTCCCTGAAACTGACAACTCCATCCACTCAAGTGAAACTGCTCAAGAGGCAATGAAATATAAGCAGTTGTTATGGAATTCATATGATAAAAAAAATTGTGACATAAACAACAGAAATTACTTGTGTCTAGGACATAGACATCCGAGAGCCACTTTTTACCATCCCAGCCACCATACCTGCATCATACTATTATTATCTGAAAAGGCTAAATAAATGCCCAATTATAAAAAAAAAAAGGTCCGCACATCACAATTTTACTGTTTCCTACAGCTGAAGCAGCTGCAAAATCCCTAGACGAGGGCAAGTCCCCAAAAGTGGTAAGTTCTGACCATTGCCATATATCTGTAATAAAGAGGAATAAACGAAGCATTTTAATTTTTGGTTCCCTCCTTTAATTGATTGTCTATGGATGAAGTCACAGAAGCTCACCAGTATCTAGAACCCAGAAATCACCTAACCTGTGAATACAAGCTCTCTTATGAATAATCAAATTTAAACAAGCTTCAGTAATTATGCTACATGGATGTTTAAGACATAATTTACATTATACCTTTTCCCACCAGATCTTCCACCAAATATGAACATGTTACAATCTATGGAAACAGAAATATGAAATGCACGTGAGCTTGGGCCCACTTTCCCATCAGAACCATTGCCCGTGCACACCGGCTGAAACCACATATTATTGTCTGTAACATTTAAAATAAAGAAATATTTGTCGTAAATATGCATCTCATTAGTAATAACTAATAAAATAGAAGCAAGGATGCAGAATATTGAATTAGAGGTCTCAAAACATGGACTTGCAGATGATATTCATATTCCAAGTTCCAACACAATAATAAGAAACCCTCAATTCACAAACATTTGCATTTCTGCCCCACATGTCAAAGATAAATGTGCTTAACATTTAACGGGGATAAAAAGATTCCAAAAATTATTGCATTTTCTCGTAATCAAGCCAATCATATTCACCACCTTAATGTCATATTACAGTAGGCCCCCAATTCGAAATCATATTAAAGCTCTTTGTGATCAAAGACATAACTGAGATGGATAGACAGTATTAAGTAACGTTTTTTTTTTTTTCAAATGGCTTAGTTAATAGTATCATTCAGACATTAGATCACGAGAGAGAAATAAATTGGTAAGTGCAGAAGAAATCGTCACAATTCCATGGAGGTGTAGCTATGTATCTCCGTCATATGGGGATAGCAAACTATATGCACATGCTTGATTGCATAAAGATGAATATAAACACTTTTAATTGAATTTTTCATTTTAGTGAGTTACAAATTTTGTCCACCTAACTCAATTTTATGAAACCAAAAGCTATTACATCCCCCTTAATCATAATGGCTACGAATATCTCAAGAACAAGTCTCCGACAACTACAGCAAACAGTCCTAAATAACTACCCTTAGAACTAGCATAATTTGCAGTAATTGAAACAAGTTATACTCCAGAGGATTAATCTTACCAATGTCGTAAACAGTGACATCATTGAGGAATTTCTTGTCCACCAGGCCACCGAAAATGACGATCTTCGATTTTCCGATATTCACAGCTGTGTGTCCGCTGCAGTTTCAGGAGGGGAAATCAAATTTTACTGATAGGATAAAACCTAATTTGCTAGAGGAATTATAACTACAAAATTAGAAAAATATGTTAGTAATTTGCCTTCGAGGTTGGGGGAGAGGTCCAGTGAAATCGGAAGCAGAAGCTTGAACCCAGCAATGGCTCTTCATTCTGTCTCTCTACAATCTCTCTCGCTCTTCCTATCTGGTATTTACTGTATTTCAGAATTTGAGTATCTCTCGTGGACTTGATGTAATAGTTGATATTATTCACATTAATTATATTAAAATTAATTTTTTTTTAATCATAATTTTTTAGTGTAGTTGATCTACATTTTTCGGTATAAACAATTTTAACTGTTGAGCGGATAAATTTTGTATTTATTTTATGCTAAGAGTTTATGATAAATAGTTAAATTGATTTATGGAAGGTGTTTTGGGGGTGAATTATAAACCTAAAAATATTTTTATGTTAGCTCATTTTAATTTTTAAAGGACATCTTTGATTTATTGCAAGTCCAATCGTGTGACTTAAAGTGGATCAAGTTCAATGTTTCTATCTCATTAGCTTAAATGGTTTGATTTTAATCTCTTAATTTTGTATATATTTTTTTAAATTTTCGTCCATTGGACGGCTAATGCAGACATGAGATAACTAACTAGCTTGTCAATGGACCAAGAAGTTGAAAAATATAAAGTTAAAATCAAAATGAAAAACAATATACAGTAATGTCAACAGCTACTTGCTGAATTTCTTCCACCAACAGGTTTAGGGACGAAATAAGTTCGGACTAAAATCAAACCGGAAAAATTATACTACATCCGGCTTATTTATTATATTGTTAAAAACGTTTGTCTTATACTTATTTGTTACATCTATTTTAAAAAAAAAAAAAAAAATTTAATATTATATTTTACACACACTTCTAACCAAAAATATTTATTTTATCACTTTATTATTTTAAATTTTAATAAACAACTATTTTCTTAAAACTTTGCAAACAGTAAAGTAGCAAATAAGTGTGGGATGAATGGAGTAATGATTAAACTCTACATTGTTTTCTTTATCCAATAAAAGCTTAGTAATGATTAAACTCTATATTGTTTTCTTTATCCAATAAAAGCTTTCACAAGAGGGAAAGCTATAAAATAAAAAAAATAGGAATGATTAAGATTTTGAAGGATAATTTTTATCTCAGCCGTCAACTGTGTATTCATTTGTTAGCTATTCTTTGATTTAATTTTGCTCCAATCTAGGGACTGTTATGTTTTGTAATCCTTTTATAAACGGTTCATCTTACATTATTTTTCGATGTGCGATCCCGTTTTGTATTGTTGTCTATGTTCTTTTTTTCTTTCGTACTGAATTTTTTTCTGATTGCCATGAAAATCGTATATAAATATTAATAGTTTTCGTGTTCCTTCGGTGATGTTCCCGTGTATTAAATTTGTATTATTTTATTTTTTTTCAATTTTTTGGCTGGAGATATATATAGCAGTTGTTTCCGGAATACATGTATGTGGAAGATTTTTTTGTAATTTGACTTTCGTATGGAATGGTGTTGGTGATTGTTTGGAATCCTTTAAAATCTTTTATTCATTTATTATACTATCCTTTAAAATTAATAATATTATAGTATCTAATGTTAATGTAAATGTAAATGCTGAACACTATTGTATTGTAGGCATAAATTAATGTGTAGAATGTGTAATTTTTTTTTTTTAATTGGTAAAAATTCGGTCGATATATATATATATATTTTTTTTTTTTTAATTCTTGTTGGCGTTTATTCCTGTAGGCACTATTTTTCCATTCCTCAGTTAAGGGACTGTTTTTCCTTTGAAACCTTTTTGATCCGTTTCCAATAATTGTGCTTATTTTGAATACGTTAGGGGAGTTTTCAATAATTGTGCTTTAGATTATCGATGTTGATCAGTTTCCAATATTTAACTTCCGATCTTGTGTAATTTATTCTAATTGAATATTCAAAATATTTTTGTATAAATATAATTTCTTTGTTTAGTGGATTTTTGTTTTAATATATCTTTATTTATATATATAGCTATAATTCTCCGGGAGTAAAAAACAAGTTTCATCGGATTATGTGATTTGTGGGATTCCCGAGTGTACTGAGGGTATTAATTACTCCCTCCGTCCACGAAATACGGTCCTGTTACATTTTGCACGGTTATTAAGAAAATTGATATAATATGTAAAAAGTAATAATATTGTGTCAAATCAAGTACAAAATAAATCATTTTAAAAATGTTATGTATATATGTTGAAAAAGTAGATAAAGTTTATTCTTTTCATTTTAGGCAACATGACTATTTTTCGTGGACGGCCCAATAAGACAACCAGGTCTATATTTTGTGGACGGAGAGAGTAATTGTTTGGTTTGAGGTGTGGTTGCTATAAATTGTCTAATTAAGAGAGTAACATTAATTATCTTATATATTTGTTAAATTAGTTCTTTATTCCAATCCGGCAAAAAGAAAGTGCTTTTCGACAATGGTATAGATTGTGCTGTTGATTTCCTATGATTGTTTACTAATTTGTGTTCTGATGGGTGGTGGTATCAAACTAATTGATTTTAATTTGAATAAAACAATTGCGTGTATCGAATTTTTCGGCTGTTGTAAATACCAATTTTAGTTACCGAATTTATCCAATTTAACCTTTTTTTATCACAGCCTCTTAACACTTTCCACGAAATCTAGAATTGCGAGTAAAAATATTATTGATAATAACTACAATTAATGAGTAGATTTAAAAAAAAATTAGAATATTATAAAAAGTTTCTAATAACATATTATCTCATTATATTAGTGTTCAATGTTATTAATCACATTATCTATATTTTTTTATTTTACTATGTGATTTGTGGCAAAGTCTTATGTGAACCACTTTTACTGTGAGATTGATTTGCATTTGTGTTTATGTTATAATATATAAATTGTTTCATTAAAATGTATTAATGTAATAATATTGGTGGGTTTTTTAAAAAGTATTAGTTATTTTTATGAAATATTAATTGCAAAATAGGTGCACAATTAAACTGCTTCACACGATCCAAAAATGAAAAGAAAGAAAATAATGGACGAGACGGACCTCTTAATAATTATATGATATTGAACTTGCATATTTTTCTTCATATGAATCACACTTATTCTTCTCCATATTGTAGTATGAGTGATTATCAATCTTTGGAAAAGTCTCACACTATTAATGAAAATATGAATATATGCAAGTATGCAACAACATAATTTGTTACAATAAACCTTAGTTTCCATCTCAAGTAGTGACTATTTTTAAAAATATTTTAAACATTGAATCAATAAATTCTTACAGTATTTATATTTAAAATTATTATTTTATGTGGGTTGTTCATATTTTCATTTCTATGTTGTTTGATAAAGGTGTAGTTGCAAATATAAACCAGTCATCGTCATTGATCGAGGTTAGTATAAAATAGAATTATGTACTTATTTGATGATGCATTTTATTACTTATTGTTTGATATGTCTCGAACGGTGGTTGGTTGGTGTTAGGATGTGCACACATCTGACCAACAACAGGTACATATCGTATCTCTATGCATTGAAAAGTGATTAGGTCTTTCAAGAATAGTGCCTACACGAGGCTATTTTTTATTTTGATTTATATATAAAAATAATTGATTTAATTGATTTATTATTCAATAGTTTATTTTTAAAAAAAATCTCACATATTTTGTCCTGTCTCACATATATATACTATACCACATTCAGCTCTTATTATTTGCCTCATTTTATTCACATTAAAAGACTCTTATACCCTCATTTATTCATATAAACTATAATTAAATAAAAAAAATATTAGTATTTATTAGATGTATTGTGAAAAAAAAGGAGAAGTTAAATTTTGTATTGTTATTAACAACACAACAAATAAATAGAAACACTATGTTCATAAAATGGGACAGCTAATGTAACATTTCAAACTCATATGTACTATATATAAATATTTATTATCTATTTTAATAATTTAATAAATTAACGGTATTAATTTAATGGATTTAATTATCAAATCATAATTATATGATAACCTAAATACCTAATTATATGGAAAGTGTGATTATAATCCTTATTTTTTAAGCTGGAAGAATTACAATCCTCATTTTGTCTCTTTCACCCAACTAAATAAAATATCAACCCGAATAGTTAATTAATGTATGTCACTCAATCTTTAAGGTGAGAGTTAATTTTTTTACTTTTTTTAAGGACCATAACTTTGGAACTAGCAAAATAAGGACTGTAATTTTTAAGAGTTGTGAATTTGGACACAATCAACCCTAATAAACCAAAATTGGCCAGAATTTAACCCCGAGTCAGGCCAAATTGGGCTAAGGTAAGTTCCATGCTCTGAGTAATTGCAAGGTAAGTTCCTTTCAACAAAAAAAAAAAAGAGAAAATGACGGTAAGTTTCCAAACAGCTATCGAAATTAATAATAGTATTTGCTCCCATCAACTATATAGATCTCTCACATTTTCACACATCTCCTTTTCGTAGCCTTCTTGCATTTTACACTATCTCCCTTCATTAGAGCCTTCTTACATTTCACACTATCTCCCTCCATTAGAGCCTTATTGCATTTGACAATACGAATATGATACTTATGATCGTCGATATAGAGTCAAATGTCTTTATTTTAAAATACGAGGCGTAAACTAAATATTTAATTAAAAATAAGACATGGAATTTTATTTCAAATTAAAAATACTTAACAAACAGCGGAAGACTTGAATATTTACTTGCTTCTCAAAATAATTTAATTTAAAATGTTAATTGTATCAAAATATGACTAGCTCATAAGAACTTAACTGGAAAAATATTGGATTAATATATAACTTGTTTTTAAATTAAAATAGCTTGAAACCATCATCCATCACCTCTCCATGCTTCCGTTGCGCACTCTAATAAATATTAAAATGAATGGAGTGAATACGCAAGCACACTCAGTGAGGTCAATTTATTCTAGATTCTAAGTGGTCACGAAGTCGTGCCGAGGCAATGTCAGTCAAACCCGAGGGTAGGAGATGAAATAAGCACATAATCTGTATGTACGAAGAGAGAAAGGAACACATTTGGATCATGTGTAAAACATACACATCTATAATCTATAATACACCCTACTTTGCCTAAAATAGTTTTGGCGGGAAGTATTTTAGGCCGTCGATCATATTTTTATATTTCATCATCACCATCCATTTGGTTATTTAGTATTAAGGTTAATAGGCATATAATGTGTCCATCAATTACTGCAAATTAGGAAGTATTTAATTTTATAATCTATTTATACATTGTACACCCCAAGCAATACATTTTTTTTAGTTACATTTAATTTTACAATTTTAATCTATAATAGTATTTATAATATAGATATTGTTGTAACTATTATTTTGTATAATTCTTTTATCAGAATCATATATGAAAAAAGACATTTGTGGTAGAGATATTAAAAGAGATATGTAAGTATTAAAAAAGGTTAGTGTCGATATAATCAAGGTAAATAAATCACGAAAATATTAAAGATATATGTAAGTATTCAAAGGTTTTTATTGTATAATTATATGTATTTTGAATTTACTACAACTGATTATGATCTTAATGCATGATGAATCCAAAATGAATTAGCAGTTTGATTGATTACAAATTATATTTTGTATATTTCCATAAACAAATTTAATCTCAATTACAGAATTTTGTTCATATTTATATATACAACTATATATGTAATCATAATAGCAGTAATAATGCATACTAAAATTAAGCTATCATATTTATACCTTTTTCTATACTATATATTTTTTGCAATCATATTTGACTTGACAAAAATAATGGTTCGAATTAACGTAAATAATTATATATAACCTGGCATTCTAAATTTATTAGTGGTATTAGAATATAGTATATATACTAATTAATTTAAACAATATATAAATTACTCACTTCCAATGATGAAAATTCAAAATTTTAGTTATAATTTTATATTAAATCATCATGTCTAACGTATATTGCAATATAATAATATGTAGACAAAGTATATAATGAGAATAGATTATGGATTTTACAATAGAATCTGACCATATTTTACATTTGTGATATTTAATAAAATTATGGATTTTTTCTCGATATTTCTCGATACTTTTTCGATATTTCTCGATATTTTTTCGATATTTACCGATATTTTTCGATATTTACCAATATTTGACCGATTTTATGCTCAATTTGCATAAAAATATAGTCGAAATTGATTTTATATACTGGTATTTATCGATTTTTTTACGGATACTATGGAAATATCGTTACCCCCCAATATCGATATCGGTGACCATGAAAAATGGATATATCGGGGATAAATCATAGAAATTTCCTGATATTTTCATCCTTTGTTTTCACTTAAGAGTATTAGTTGTTTACTGAAAATAAACTAAGACTTTTAAGTGAAAACAAATAATATCATCAGTGAAAACTACTAATACTCTTTAGTGTAAATAATTAATATCTTTCAATAATTCATGTATGAATCAATTACACTCTACACATACTCTATTATGTAATGGTATCAGTTTTGTACTATAAACAAATTACATATAAGAACTACTCAATCAAAATATTTGAATATAAAAATAATTAAATGTTAATATAATTAACTAAAATAAAATATTCACATACATCATTTAGATGCTAATATAATTAAATTAATTAAAATATGTAAGTATAATTGTAGGGGTGTCGCATTACAAGCATTAAAATTCACAAAATTTCATTTACATAAAAATTAATGGCATGTTATTAAAATTATCAAATGAAATTTCTATAAAATTTTCTATTTACATATTATAAGATTTAAGATTTGTGAAAAAAAAATATATAACCAAATCTAATAAAATATAGGGAAATAAATAAAGAAAAATAAAGATTATATTCACATGAACAAAAAAAATTGTGTTTACTGATGGTCTCTATATCATTTACAATATCACAAATTAGAAATCAAATGCATATTTTTAAGAGTATGTATTTGTTCATTCATGAACCACTTTGCAATATTTTTTAGTATAACAACTAATATCATTTACTATAACCAACTAATATCCATTAGTTAACAACTAATATACTCTGTACTTTTCAAGTAATGTTCTTCAATGAAAACAACTAACACTCTTCATAACTAATACTCTTCAGTGAAAACAACTAATATTTTTTAGTGAAAACAACTAATACCCTTCAAATTGTTCATATATGAACCATTTTCACTCTATATTTTGCCTATTTTTAATTGGAATATGTATAGAGTGAAACTTTAGTTAAATAATTAATACTCTTCGTAACCGAATCCCCCGCAATCTTTGAAATTATACGTTGTTTGGTGAGATCTATAATTCTTAGACGCACAATATTTTTTTCATCTTTTTAATTTTTTTTAACACATAACAGTGTCGAGTGAATTTTTTTTTTTTTTGAAGTAAAATTGAGTTTTATTAAATTGAATTATGTAAGAACAGGAAAATTATTTTTTATTTATTATGAATTCTAATTTATTGGTGACATGGATTATCACATGCATTGGGTCCCTGAAGCTTGGAATAAAACTGGTAGAAAAGTTGAATTGCATAAAAATGATAAATTTATTAAGAAGTATAATAGTATTAATGTCGGAGCAAAAATAATTTTAATTTTTTTGTACCAAAGTTAAGTACTTGATGTTTTTTTAAGGCAAAAACTTGATTGAGACCGTTTTATAACATGAGACAACACAAATTAACACTCACCTCTATCAAAGTGTTATGCATTATGCCCAATCTATATCACATTCCATTGTCTCATGACATGAGACAGTCTCACACAATATTTACTTTTTTTTAATAAGTCATATTGTTTATTCTTCTATTTGTATTGCTCACTACGTAGATGTAATTTTTTTTTTTTTATGTGGATGTTAAGATTTAAATATTATCCACTGTTTGGTTACAGAGAATATTGTGTTTAATGATTATTATTATAACTGAGGCACTCACTTTCTTTTTATATTTTTTGTAATTCATTTGATATTTAATTTTGTTTCTTTTTTTGTTACCGTTATTAATAGAAAGTTGATATTTAAAAGTAGGGATGTTAAACGGGTTGACCCTAACCCAATAGGGTCAGTCTTACAGGGCTGCAGACCTAAACGGTTTCGAGCCTTATCGGTCCATTTTAATCGGTCCATTAACCATCAATCTAACCCTAACTCTAGCGGTCTGTGGGTTAAACGGGCCACTAACAGGCTCCATGATTTTTTTTTCAATTCTTAATATAAAAATAGATTTGTAATTGTAATACGCTACCATTTAAACTTAAAAAATTCAAACATTGTTAAAAAATTATTCATAAAGTTCATAATTGATAAAAAAAAAATCAAACATTGTTCATAAAGTTCAAGCATTAACAATATTCATAATTTAATATAAATATTTCAAGGCTCTTCAATCTTCGGCATTCGATCCTTCCTTGGACAATGACAAAACATTATTTTCCAAATCATCGCCATCATCATCTTCGTATTTTAGCGTAAGGTGGCGGCCGGCGCAATGTCACAGTGTGAGGCGGCGGCCATTGATTCGTGAGGTGAGGGACTGAGCGTGACTGAAGGTATACTGTTGTTGGGCGCAATGGGCGGTGAAATTGGCGGTCATGAAAGACGTAGGGTTTTAATTTCAATTAGAAAGTAAATAATTGAGGTAACCCACAGTAGGTAAGAAAAGTAGAATAAAAAAAGTTTTCGGGCTAATGGGCCAGCCCGATAAACCGTCGGGCTAGCCCCTTTAGCCCGCGGGCTAATAGGTCCGGGCAGAAAAAACCCGGATTTAAACGGTCCATTAGACCCCTTGAACCTAGCCCTATGCGGTTCAGGGTTAAACAGGCTGGCCCGCCAGCCCCCGGCCCATTTAATATCCCTATTTAAAAGAGTTTAAAATTTTTATTTACTTTATTCATATGTAACTGTTATTAAAAAATAAATAATTTTTTTTATTAAATCAAGAAATAAAATTATAAATTCTTAATCAAATTAAATATTAGATTTTTTATAGATAATTATATTATAGGGCACTACTTTTTTCACCCGGATACGTTGCTCCTTGAATCGGATAACGAGACATCAAAAATTTATACGACTCGACTATCTACACCTACTATTTAACTAAGTTCACTCATCTCATTTATAATTTTTACTAAACATATTTCACTTTAAAATTATAATTTAATCCAACATATAATACACACACGTTGACGTTATTTTTATCTAACTTCTTTAAAAATAAACAATTTTTTTTGTTTTTAATTAAAAATTAAAAATTAAATTATTAATTCTTAACCAAATCAAATATGATTTTTTTTTTATAGATAAATATATTATAAGTCACAATTTTGGTCTCCCGAATTAGTCGTTTTTTTGTTGGATATTAAGTCATCAAAAAGTTATAAGGTACAACTATCTAAATCCACTTACTAAGTTTACCCACTTAATTTTTTTTTACTAATTATATCCACTTAAATATTATAATTATATCCAATGTATAATACTTACACATATATATCTAAAATTTTCATCAACATATCTTATTCAATTTCAATACAACCACCAAACATACCCATTCCCTCCACCCTACTAATTCAGCGATGAAGAACATGTTGGAGTTATACGTGAAAGTATGCTTTTACTTTGTATAACTCGTGTATCAAACACTCGTTTTATGAGAATAATTCTTTTATCGCATTTGCTTTAGTTATGATTGAATGTTGAATTTCTATTGCAAACCGTTCAATATATAGTACGTGTTACATTGTAGTTAATGTGGTGATACCCGATCACGGAAGACAACATTAACAGTTTACTTGTAACTAAACGTACATTTTCACGACCTAGGTGGAATTGAACAATCCGCCGTGAAAGGTCGATGTGTAAGGCTCAGATTGGTCTGTCTTGACTAAGAGATTGCACTAGCACATTTAGTATGTGTTGAAGAGGTCCTACAGCGAGGATAAATTCTTCTGTTCTGAAAGGTGAAGAATTAGACCTCAGTGGTTGTTGATTTCTTAATCTCCGTCACTTAAATAGGACCGTGTGTGCTTAATAGTTACTGCTTTGATTCATGTTGGGTGAGAATCATTGCGACTTCGAACTTTGTGTCTTGGGCAGTAATATTAATCATACGACGGTTGCTAAGATTTAATACGGAGAAACGCGTGCGAGTACGGCTCGTGTGATTAGTCCCCTTGGTGGGCTCAGAAGTTTTATTGTACCAAATCTTGCAAGTGAAGAATTAGTTTCTTCGGTACAAATAATAATGTTGAGCTGTCTTTACTCCAAGGTGAAATATATTAATTAATTTAGAGCTATTCAGAAGCTTAATTAATTAATGGACTTGAAAATCTTAAACGCGGGAAATAATAACCAGGAGCCCATATTATCGTAATATGGATTAAGATGGATAGTGCAATATTAATTTATTAGTGGTAATAATTAATATTAATGGATTGAATTATATTGGGGCTCAATATTGAAATTCAGAAGTCCATTAGGAGGTCCAATCTTAATTCTCCTTAAGGCCCCTCAAGTAGCCCATTAAGTAGCCCAATAATGATAAGGTGATTAAAATAAAAAGAAAATATTAATGCTGATTTTTCAAGTAATTTTCGAAAATAGGAGAATAAAAAAGAAATAAGATTTTGTTGATTTTCTTGGAAAGATATTATGGAAGATATGTATTCTAGGAATACAAGAATATCTCATATATTCAAGAAGATCCAAATCTTTGGATTTCTTGTTGAAATTTTCGAAACTTAACCCCTAAATATGTAGGGTGAGATTTTTGTGCAATATTTTATTTTGGAGAAAATAATATATGAGATATATTCAAGATTTCTTAGAGTCTAAGAAAAGATTTTCTCCAAGCCCAAATACACTTAAATTTTCGGCCCCTTCATATTATAAATAGGGGATGATTATTTCATCTCCAAGTACATAATTCCATGTGTTGGAAAAATCAAGAAGCATAGATATTTTTCTTTTTCCTTAGTTTATTAAATTACTTGAAAGCATCTCCCACCGGTGATCAAGTGAGGTGAAAAGGAAAATACTTGAGAAGGCTTTGGGTTGATAGAGCGAGATTATAATTGTCCCGTATATACAAATGTCAATTCTACAAGAGGTACGTTAATCGCATATTTACTTGTTTATTCCGCCTAGTTAATATGTGAAATTAATTCAACATGCATGATGATAATTAGTTGTTGGAATTATTATTTGAATTAATTAGGATTAATTCGTGCTAGTAATAATTGTATTTAAATTCGTATTTAAATTTCATCCCGAATAGATTCCGGGCACCCCTATTTTCCCAACAACTGGTATCAGAGCCACGGTTTCGGGCTCTGAATTTTAAATTGGAATTTAAATTGTTGAACATTAAATTGAAATTGGATAGTAGAATTGTTAGATCTTTTTTGCAGGTATCCAATTGTCATGGTTTTAATGTTGTTAATTTCATGCGTGTGAATTAATTGTTTTTTTTAATTCGATTCGTTCGAATTCGTTTTTCTCGTGAGAAAATCCACGAGTAGATTAGTTGTTTTTATCTTGATTCGATCATTGTAATAGACTAGTCTAGATCTAGTATTTATTTTTTTGTAAAAATAAATTGTAACCGGATCGTGACGAAGAACGAAGAATTAAAAACGGCGTACCCGGACGGCGCATACAAGTGTAGCGCGTGTATGGACGTAAAATCATGCAAGAAGTGAAGAAAACGAGGACGAACGGCGAAAAAACGGCGCAACGGGAGCACGGCGCGTGCGCGCGCCTCGGGCGCGGGCTGCAGCGCCTCGGGGCGCTCCGGGCGGCGCCTCGGCGCGCCTCCGTGCAGCGCCTCGGGTGAGCCTCAGGGCTGCGCCTCGGCGCGCTTCGGGCAGCGCTCCGGCGCTTTTTGGGCCGGGAGGCGCGCGGGCCCACTTCGTGGGCCGACGTGCGCCGTATCTCGGGCCGTGGATTTTTTTTCGGTTCGTGTTTTTTTTCCGTGTGATTTTAAACGTCGTCCCGAACCCCAAACGATGCTGTTTTTGAAGAAGTATTGCTGTTCGAGTGGGAGCACGTCGAGACGAACGTCAGAAAGCAACAAGGACGATTTTTCGCATCAAGACGTGAAGAAATTAAACCTGACAATTGGATTTGAGTGCTCCAATGTGTTTAATTTTGTTTTGATGGATGTTTTATTTCGTGCACTTATTATTATTTGTTAATATGTGTTTGCATGAATTTAATTGTCCAAGAAAAACCTTACTTTCGAAAATTACTAAGTATGTTTTTATAATCGCAATTTTATTCCGGATATTAAAATTGGATTATTTTGACCTCCATAATTTATTTATTTGTGAAGTTCTTTTGGAATACATTTCCCCCTCGGATCGGCCAAAAGAACGGATTTCACATGAATAAATTCCGAAAGGATGATTGTGGATTATTACTAGTGGCGGTATTGACCCTCACCACAAGTGGCTTGCTCAAAGCGAAATAATAATCCTGTATTCAATTATGGTTATTACTTAGGCATAGGGAATTGATATTAACTTACTCCCCTCGGAGTCCCTGTCAGTTTCTATGTGGTCAAAGTGGGAGCCAACTATTAATTTTGATTTAAGGATTTGTAACTTTTTAAGTTTGTAATCCGCTTGAATGTGTTTAAATGTATAGACCACCCCTCGTGGCGCATTTAAATTGTTTCGAGATGTTGGCTGATGCATGATTATATTGTTTTAAGGTTTCAATATAATTGATGTGATCGAATTATGTGATAATTTCGTATTTTTCTAGATATTAATATGAATGTATGTTTTATTCTCAGTTCATCATGTCGCAACCTTTTAATCCACTGTATAGTATACTTAAAGATAATAAACTTGTTGGTGAGAACTATGTTGATTGGAAACGTAATATAAACATGGTCCTTCCTGCACAAGAACACTATTGGATATTTAGCGTTGACGTACCCAAGAAACCTAATGATAAGTCAAGTAATGGGGAAAGGCGATATTCGATGATTGGAAGCATTCCAATGAGCACATGAAGCACATCATCTTGACATTTATGTCTGAGGATTTGAAGCGCATTCATGAAGGCATTGAAGCGGCTGTTGATATCATGAATAGCCTTGAAGAGATGTTTCAACATCAGAACCCCATGGCGAATCTGTTCACCATTCGTGAGAAGCCCACGAAGGAAATGGTGAAGGAAACACCTGTAAGGGATCATGTTCTCAATTTTAGGCGTGAGTTTGAGAAACTCGAGTTTCTTGGTGCCGGACAAAGTGAAGAAAGTCAAATCGATTCCATACTCCTAAAGCTATCGAGTAGTTTTGATGGGTTCTTTTGGGAATACGTGTTGTCCGAACACAAGTTCACTTTGGATACCCTGCTCAAAGCCCTGATAACGGTACAGTCATACTTGGGGAGTAGGGACGAGGCTTTGGTGATCAAGAGCTTTTTCTCGAAATCTAGGCCAATGGAAGGTGAGATTGAGAAGGAGGTGGTTGATCGGAACCAAACCAGTAGACTCACTTTGGGAGGCAAGAAAAGAGCTTTCAAGCCGTACGGCGTGAAGATATCCGGTAAGAGTAAGTGCTTCAATTGCGGGGAAAGAGGACATTGGAGGTCTACCTGTTCTAAGCCTAAGAAGGCGGTGAAGAAAGGTAAGTCTCATGCTTTAGTCGTTGAAACATATGTTGCGGCGTATGCTGCCCACGTTTGGGTAGTGGATACCGGGGCAACTGATCATATTTGTTTCACTCTTCAGGGCCAGCTAACCCGGCGACTTAGCAAGAATGAGATCACCATCACTTTGGGCGATGCTACGAGAGTGGCATCCGAAGCAGTGGGAGTCGTGCACCTATCTTTTGAAGATAGAGTTTTAATTTTAAGAGATGTTTTATACGTTCCGAACTTTAGGAAGAATTTAATTTCAGTTTCTAAGTTGTTTTTTGATGGATATTCAGTTATTTTTAATAAAGTTGTTACTGTTTCTTTTAAGAATGATGTTATCTGTCATGGAATGTTGGTAAACAATCTCTATACGATTAAGTGTGCACACCACTCAAATAATGAATCTAATAACACGTCGATTATTTCGAGCAATAAAAGAAAGCATTCTTCGGAGATGAACGAAACACTTCTATGGCATCTTAGACTAGGTCATATTAATCTAAAGCGGATAGAGAGATTGGTGAAAGACGGATCCTTGGAATCGCTCCAAGTCGAGCCGTTTCCAACTTGTGAATCCTGTTTAGAGGGTAAGATGACCAAGAGGGCATTTGGAGCCAAGGGGAATAGAGCCACGGAAGTGTTAGAACTCGTTCATACCGATGTGTGTGGTCCAATGACGATCAAAGCGAGAATGGGGTATGAGTATTTCGTTACCTTCATTGACGATTACTCAAGATATGGGTACATTTACCTTATGCGGCATAAGTCTGAAACTTTTGAAAATTTTAAAGAGTTTAAGGCCGAAGCCGAGAAACATAGGGAAAAGAGTATCAAGTTTCTACGATCAGATCATGGAGACGAATACCTCAGCGATGAATTCTTGAACTACCTATCGGACGAAAGGATCGTATCCCAGTTGACCGCACCAGGAACCCCTCAACAGAACGGTGTGGCGGAACGAAGGAACCAGACTCTTTTAGAGATGGTCAGATCCATGATGAGTTATTCGGATTTACCCAAGTCGTTTTGGGGTAACGCCTTGGAAACGGCGGCTTATATTCTAAACTTGGTGCCATCCAAATCGGTTCCTAAAACCCCAATGGAATTGTGGACCGGGCGCAAGCCCAGTCTAAGACATTTGCGGATTTGGGGTTGTCCGGCATACGTGCTAGACAAGGAAGCCGGTAAGTTGGATCCACGTTCGGAATTAAGGCGTTTATAGGATACCCTGCGGGAACGAAAGGGTGTATGTTCTATAGTCCCAAGGATCAAAAGACCATGATTAGTACACACTTTAAATTCTTGGAGGAAGACTATATGAACAATCGGAAACCTAAAAGTGAAATTACCTTAGAAGAATTTGTTGGTGAACGAATCTAATCGTGAGGATTAGTGGCTGTTTTAATCCGTTTTTACGTCACCAATCAATAACGTGTGATTGATTACCACCGTAAATGGTAAATCGGGGTATGAACGTATCGAATTTGTAAATTCGGTAGTCGAAATTGGACTTATTTCGTGTATGTGTAAGTTTGGGTGTGTTTGTGTGTATTTTTGTCTGAAATTTGAAAATTATTTCAATAAGCTGGAGAACAACTATTTATAGAGGCTAGCAAGCATGAGGTGCTACTGACTCTTGGTCTCCCTAGCTTGCATGCCTGACATGTGTCCTTTGACCTTAGTTTGACCTTATCTAAGCTGAATCTTAGTTACAAAGTCTTCTTTTGGGCCTTATCTCGGACTCATTGTTGTTCGCCTAGGTCGGCTTGAATGATCTTGATGACCCTTCAACTGAAAGTTGTTCGCCTCTTGAGGGTGTACTTTGGAAGTTGTTCGCCTTATGGCTTTGGGATCTTTGTCCTTTGTTCACTTGTACACACTTCTTTGACTGTTTGTTATATCATAGTTTGACCAAGTTGTTCGTCATTGATGACTTCACAGTTGGCTCATTCTTGGTCTCGGGTCTAAATACCTGTTCGCCCATTAGTTGTTCGTCGAGGAGTTGTTCGTTATTTTATACACCTCTAAAATTGGTAGATGCACCCCAACTTGATTTTCTTTGTTGATCACCCTTGATTTGAGGTTGGCTCTTCATAATCCTTGATGTAGCTTTAAACCTTGTTCGCCATTTATTGACTTATGTTCGCCTATCAACAATTGCCCCCTATTCTGGCTATATGTTGCCCTAGACGAGCAACTTTGTGGCGAGCAACTATAGTTAGGATATCAAAATGATGAGGGTTGGGGCGAACATCATTGGCTTGGGCGAGCAACATATGGTCTGTCGTTTCGTCTTCCCAAGGTCTGGGAGTTGTACGAAGATGACGTGGGCGGCATGGCTGTGCGCCGCCCACGCGCGAGCAATCCCGAGGCCACGCGCCCCTATAATTACATATAGGTCCCTAAATTTTTGAACTTGTTTGGAAATTACCCCGTTTTCTCTCAATTTGGCCCCGGGGCTTTTGGGAAATTACGTCTGGGACCCCGTTTTTATTTGGGGTATAAATAGAAGGGGGAAACAAATTTTTCCCACTTTTTCATCTCTTGCTACAGTACTCCGGCGATTCTTCCTTCTCCGGCGATTTCAAGTTTTCCGGCGTCCGTCCTTCAGCATCTGACTTCAAATTTTAAGACAAGGTAGTTACTTCTCTTTTTCTTCATTTCATCTCTTTTGTTTTTCTTCAAAAATCTCCATCGCCGCCGTGTGTGGCTTTGCTCCGCCGTCTTCTCCGACGAAACGCCGCCGTCTGGTTCTTCTTCTCCCTTCTTCTTCTATGTCTTCGCATTCGAGTAACAAATCCGAAGAAACATTCGACCCACTCTTCCCAACCGCGGCCCCTGTCGATCAACCTCCCTTCGTTATTTCCTCGGCGTCGGATCCTCACGTGGACTCGATTGTACGTTCTTTGGAGGATTCTGGTGCTTGCTCATCTGGGAGGGAAGTGGTGGTTGCTGCGAACAGGGACTCTGACGAGGGCTCCTCGTCTAGCGCTGAATCGGAGGATCCCCAATTCGACGAGTTGACTCGCGAATTTTTAGAAGGGATAGACTTTCCATCTCCAAAGATGTTGGAAAACGAGATCCCAGTCGGAGTTGCTCGGCCTTTCGAATGGCGAGCATATGCTGAGGAGTATGCGAACAATTTTGCTCGCCCACAGAGAGAAGTCTTGGATCTGGTGAAGACTGAGTACCAGGCGAGCAAGATTAAAAGCGTTGTTCGCGAGTATGAATTGGATTCGATCCGGGAGACCTACAAGATTCCCTTTGATATTCATATGTGGGCTCCCAAGAGAAAAGAGAGAGCCGATCGCCCACCTCCTGGATGCACAGCGATCAACATTCATACTCTGATTGCTGGATTGAAATTGCCCCTTCCACCCATTGTTGCTCGCTTCCTGGAGGCGACCAACCTTGCCATCACCCAAATCACCCCAATCGGATGGATGAACTTATTGGGGACGATGTGTCTGTTCGCTCTAGAGGGATACGTTGATCGCATAACTGCAGATGAGATCAACTACCTCATGACGATCACGAGATGTCCCCCTGGAGAGGAGGGATATTTTTATCTCAAGGCCAGGACAGGACTGAAGATGGTAGAGGGAGTGCCGAACAAAATCCGCGATTGGAAGCAGCACTTCTTTTTCATTGGGGGTGATTGGCGAGCATCTTCTGGCCCATATGGTGGTGATCTACGAATAAATTCCCCAGCCTCTTACGGGAAATTTAAACGTAAGATTAATTTCTTGTTCGTCCACGAGCTGTACTGTTCTAATTTAACTTTTCTTGTTTGTTTGCAGGCCCTCGTTTGCCCAAGTGGAACTCGGAGGAAGAAGAGGTCGGCTCAGAGTTTCTATTCACCTCTTGCTTGGTCGGCCTTCGCAACAAAACGGAGAGGACTATCGAGTACTTGCGCGATAGAAAGTGCCTGAGAGCTGCTCGCCTGCTCACATATCCCCATCACCTGGAAGCTCAAGCTGAGGTGCCCCCAGGTATGTAAATTTCAAACTCCTTAATGAGAACTTTGCTCGTCTTTTGACATCCCCAATCTTGCTCGTCTAATAATAATAATTTTTTTTTTTTAGCCGAGCAAGTCACTGTTGCCATCCCTCCAAGTTTTGCTCTCTTAGATCAGAGGGTTTTTGAGATGGCGCCTCCGAAGGGGCGGAAGAGGAGAGGTGATCCGCCTACTAAGATTCTGGGGATGACGAATAAGGCTGAGGGAGCCAAAGTCCCGCGACCAGCTGCTCCTCCTGCTCCTGCTCAGCCATCTTCTCCAATTTCTCCCCCACGTGCGGGGAAGCGCTTAAAGAAAGCGGATGGGACTCCGCTGACCCAAGACATCCCCATTGGTGGCAAGGGGAAGGAGAAGGTGGGCCACAACCATTCTCGTCCTGAGAGGGATGCTGTTCGCCGCTCTACTGAGCCTGTAGAAAAATCAAGCAAAGCGAGCAAGGATTCCACCTCTGGTCGCGGCCCTGAAGACCTCACCCATCTGGGTTGGGATGATCGGAAATTTAAAGAGTAAGTTTACCCTTGCCTTTGTCGAGCAAGATTTATCATCACCATCATTTTTTTTATTTTTCTAAGTGTCTTTTTCTTTCTTGTTCGCAGATATCGTACTGACGATCATCCCGGTCGAGCAAGTGTTGTACACCAGTACGCTTGCTCGAAGACTCCCGTTAACATAAGGGAGATTCCTGGCGAGCATGTTCGCAGGGCGACGGAGTTGGTCGCCCGAGCTTGGACGCGTCCTCTTGATAAGGCCGTTTTTCAACAGGGGTTGGCGGACAATCTTCACCTCTCAATGATGCTCGTCGCCAACGGTCTCGTCACTGCCCAAAGGGCAATTGCCCAAGTTGCCGAGCAAGAAGAATCTGCTCGTCACTATGCCAGCACTGCTCGGCAACTTACTGAAGAGAAGGATGGCCTGGTCGGCCAATATGAAGCTAAGATTGCTCGTCTCAACAACCAGATCAATGTTTACATTGATGCTGAGCATAAAAGCCTTGAAGAAATTCAAAGCCTGTCCAAAGAGCTGAAGGACAATGAGGCGCTGCTTAAGGATAAGGAGGCCTTGCTCGGCGAGGGGGAGAAAAAGCTGTCCGCAGCTGAACAAGAAAATACCGAACTGAAAGCAGAAATTGCTCGTCTTCGGGAGGCGGCAGCCAACCTCTTTACACGCGAGCAACTTGAAGAGGAAGTTCAGGCTCGAACTGCTCCCATTTCCAACCTTGGATATATCTGCGCCTATGCGGACAGCATCCGCACGGCCGATGCCTATGACTTCAAGGATTTGGTTGAAGAAATGAGCAAGGATCTGAATGAATTCATGGAGCATTATCCACCGCCGAACAACATCGAAATTCAGTTGGCGGATCTTGCCGTACTAGGGGTTAAGCTTGACAAACTTGACCCCAGTATATCCATCACTCATCCTCCTCCTCCAGTTGATGAAGGCGAACAAGAGGAAGAGGTGGCCGCCGCTGTCGAGCAGAGTACTAAAGAGACTGAGGATAAGGCTGCCGAAGACTTGGCTCGAGATATGATTGTCGAACCTCCCGCCGAGCAGGCCCAAGATCCTCCTCCAGCCGAGCAGCAATAGGCCTTAGACTTAGCTTTTTTCTTTTCTTCTTCTTTGTAATAGTTGTTCGCTCCTTTTGTAGTACTTCTTGAATCATTGTACTATTTTTTAAGCTCAATGCCTTTGATTAATGGATGTCTTTCTTTTGTTCGCTCATTTTCTTATATATGTTAATTGCCTTTACATTTCTGTCAATGCCTTTACAATTATAACATATAGTGTTGGGCTTTTGTTCGAATTGAACTTTGCCTTTAGTGGAATCAGGGTTCAGCCTTAGGTTCTGTTCATTTTAAAAAACGAACAACCTTTAAGTGGCTTTGGTCCTTAGGTTCTGTTCATTTGTAAAACGAACAACCTTTGAATGAACTTGTACCTCGAGCTTTTGGACTTTTTCCTTTGCTGACGAACAACTACTGTATTTACATTTTGAACAAATTACAAGTGTTATAAGACTGTTCATCACTTACATATACAATATGACGAACAACTTTGAACACAAACTAAAAACTTGCTCGCTTATAGATTTTTGCCGAGCAACTCTATTCAAAATTAAAAGACGCAGCACCAGACTATACAAATGTGGCGAGCAACTTTTTAATCTATACTTAACCAAATTTTCAAAAAATTATGCAAGTTTTTGATCCTTGATCCATTCCATTTGCTTGATTCACTTCATTCGCCATACTTGCCCCCAAGATAATTGTTCGCCCATTTATTGATAGTACTTCTTGAGATGTACGGCATTCCAGGAGTATGAGGCCGGCTTGCCTTCCATATCTTCGAGATCGTATACGCCATTTACGAATTTTTCCGTTATACGATATGGGCCCTCCCAAGCTGGTCCCAGTACTCCTGAAGATTGGGCGAGCAGTTTTCTTAGAACCAAATCTCCAACTCTGAATTCCCGGACTTTTACACGGGAATTATAATAACGTTCCGCTCTTTGCTTGTATGTTGCATTTTTTAACTCAGCATTGAGTCTTTTTTCTTCGAGTAAATCCATTTCAGCACTTAGAGCAGAATTATTTGCTTGTTCATCAAAGTTGGTCGTCCTAATCGTACTGGTCCTTAACTCAATAGGTATTACTGCTTCTGTTCCGAAAGCCATAGCAAAGGGTGTTTCTCCGGTGCTAGACCTGGGAGAAACTCTGTATGCCCACAAGACTTCCGGGAGTTCGATAGACCAACCACTTTTGCTCTCCGCCAGTCTTATTTTTAATGTATGCTTGATTATCTTGTTCACAGCTTCAACTTGTCCATTTGACTGGGGATGATAAGGTGTGGAGTAATGCTTTTTGATCCCCCACTTCGCACAGAATTCTCTCAACTCTTGTCCATCAAACTGTGGACCATTGTCTGTCACAATTGCCTGTGGAACTCCGAAACGACAGACAATGTTCTTCCAAATAAAGTTGATCATCTTCTGCTGCGTGATGTTCACCATGGCCTCTGCTTCTGCCCATTTAGTGTAATAATCGACTGCCACAACGGCAAATCGAACGTTTCCTACTCCAGCCAGAAAAGGACCAATGATGTCCATCCCCCATTTTGCAAAAGGCCATGGGCTGTATACTGACACGAGCTCCTGGGCCGGGGTATGAATATTCGGGGCAAAAATCTGACACTGATGGCAAGTTTTTGCTTTCTTGATCGCATCCTGACGTAATGTCGGCCAATAATACCCTTGCCTGATGGTTTTGTACGCCAAGGCTTGCCCCCCAGTGTGATTTCCACATACTCCGGCGTGAATTTCTTCGAGTACTGCTTGCCCTTGCCCCCTAGGCAAACACTTGAGAAGTGGGACTGATATTCCCCTTTTGAAGAGTTGCTCGCCCACCAGAGTATATCTGGCGGCTCGCTTTACTAGCTTGGCAGCTTCAAAAGGATTGTTTGGTTTTTCCCCACTTTTCAAGTATTTGACTATACTTGTTCTCCAGTCTTCTTCACTGGTTTGATCGTCGAGTTGGTTGACATTATAGCTTACTGTTGATGGATCTTTCATCTTTGTAACTATAATATCTGCCAACTCTACAGGGCCTTCACTTGTTGCTAGTCGAGCAAGCGCATCTGCTTGAGTGTTGCTCGTCCTTGGAATTTGCTGTATGAAAACTTGCTGCAACATGGACATTAGGTGAGCAACAATCCGTTGATACTCGATCATGTGATCATCTTTTACTTCGTATTCACCTCGGACTTGGTTCACGATCAATTGTGAATCGCCAAATATTTGCAAACGTCTGACACCAACTGCGAGAGATAGGTGGAAACCAGCAATAAGAGCTTCGTTGTTGGTTGCCATGAAACCAAATCTGATTGCCGAGGTGAATACTTGTCTATCTGGGCTGATTAAAACTACTCCTGCCCCCGAGGCTATATTGGTTGATGATCCGTCCACATAGAGATGCCAAGGATGATCAAGTCCTCTCGTCGGATCTGGTGGGAAAGTTAGTTCGACTATAAAGTCGGCTAATGCTTGCCCTTTGATCGCTGTTCGAGGAGCATAGGTCACCCCGAATTGGCTAATCTCCAGTGACCATCTTAAGAGACGACCTGCAGTGTCGGGGCGATGGAGAATTTGCCTGAGCGGGAAAGTTGTTAGAACTTCGACTTGATGGTCAAAGAAGTATGGTCGTAACTTTCTCACACTCATAACCAAAGCATACGCCAGCTTTTCGGTTGGAGCATATTTGATCTCTGCTTCGTGTAAAGCCTGGCTGACGTAATATATAGGTTGGTGAAATTTGCCGTCTTCGCGCACCAAAACAGAGCTGATGGCAACTTCTGATGCGGCTAAGTATAGAAAGAGCTTTTCTCCTGGGATTGGTTTTGATAGGATTTTGACATCTCCCAGGTATTCTTTAAGTTGATCGAAGGCCGCTTGGCAGTTGTTAGTCCATGCAAACTTTCCTTTTTTGACGGCCTCGAAGAATGGACGACACTTGTCCCCTGACCTGGATATGAACCGGTTCAATGCTGCTAGGCACCCGGTGAGCCTTTGCACTTCTTTCACCGAACGTGGTGGTTGCATATCCATGATGGCTTTAACCTTTGAAGGGTTGGCCTCAATTCCCCGCTGGCTAACAAGATGGCCCAAGAATTTCCCTGAGTGAACTCCAAAGCTGCTCTTCTTTGGATTCAACTTCATGTTATAGTGTCGAAGAATTTCGAACACTTGAGTCAGATGTTGAAGATGGTCTTCCTTCTTGGGACTTTTGACTACGATATCGTCTACATAGACTTCCACCGTGTCTCCGATTTGTTGGTCAAACATCTTGTTCACCAGCCTTTGATAAGTTGCCCCGGCATTGATGAGGCCGAAGGGCATTCTCTTCCAGCACAGCAAGTTTTTGTTAGTGTAAAAAGCTGTGCTTTCTTGATCGTCAGGATGCATTGGGATTTGATGATATCCTGCAAAAGCATCCATGAATGTTAGCATTTCGTGACCCGCAGTGCTGTCCACCAATTGATCGATGTGCGGGAGAGGAAAGTTGTCCTTCGGGCATGCTGCATTCAGATCTGTAAAGTCTATGCATAGCCTCCAGGTTCCGTTTGATTTCCTCACCAGCACAGGGTTTGCTACCCATTGTGGACAAAGTGCTTGACGGATCAGATCGTTGTCTAACAGCTTTTTAACTTCTTCATTCAACGCTTGATATTTGTCCGGGCCGTACTTCCTTCGTTTTTTATGGACGGATTTTCTTGCTTGATTTATGTTCAACTTGTGGCAAGCATGTTTCGGGTCTATCCCCACCATATCTGCGTGAGACCAAGCAAAGACATCTAGATTCTTGGTGAGGAACTCTTTCATTCGGGATCTGTAAGGCTCTGGGAGCTCAGATCCTATGAATAATTCAAGATCTTCGTTGTCGGGATTAACTTTGAACGCCTCCAGCTCTTCGACTGGAGTCGCTCGTCGTTTTTGTCCCTTCCAACGGGGATCAAGTATGGGTTCCTCAGGGTTGGAATCATTTTCGATGTTCATGGGCTCTGCCCCCAGGCGGGGTTCTAGATCATCAGTTGGCTCCGTCCCATTGTTGTTCGTTTGTACTTGGCCCTCCAAGTCCCCCACAGAGGGTTGTTCGTCATCACCCCTTTGTTGTTCGTCAGATGGAGGTTCCTCGCGGGTGGTAACGAGTTGTTCGTCCAACACTTGCTCGTTCAAGTGTTGTTCGTCCGTATCCTTGTGGTCGTCCATGTCCATCATATTGTTCAGTATTGATAGTTCGTCGACGGGATAACTTGTTGCTTCCATCATGGATATTTGTACAAATTTTGCTCGTAGTTGTTGAATGCATTCTCGTGCTCTCCGTTGGTCTCCTTTAATTGTGCCTGCTCCACTAGCTGTTGGAAATTTCAAACAATAGTGGTAAGTGGAACATGCAGCTTTAAATTCATTGAGAAAAGGTCGGCCAAGAAACCCGTTATAGGTCGACTCCTGGTCTACAACCAAGAAATCTACCATTCTTGTTATATTTCTTTCGGGTTCATTAGCCGTTACAAGTTGTACTGCTAATGTTACAATTCCCAACGGTGTTGTCACAGCATTCCCGAAGCCTATGATTCTATGTGTTGTATTCCGAACATAACCCGAATAATCTCCCAGATTATTGAGGGTCTTCTTAAATAAGATGTTGGTGTAGGCTCCGGTGTCCACCAACAGTCTGTGGACTCTGGTCCCCATAATCTTTGCGCAGATTACGAGTGAATCATTGTGCAGAGTTAAGACGCCTTCAAGGTCTTTTTTGGTGAAAGTTAATTCTGCCGTTTGCATGATAGACGGCTTAACTCCCATTTCTTGTACTTGGCCAATCGCTCGTAGCTCCGCTTTCCTCTTCCGATTAGAGTCGGGTGGTTGTCCATCAAAACACCCTCCCGCGGGACCTGCGGGTTCCATCATGAAAAGATCTTCTAAAGGTTGAGCTGGTATACTGGGAACTGGTCGCCCGGGTCTGTTGTTTCTCTGAGGTTGACCATCCTCTTCGTCTTCTGAGTTGTTCTCCCGGGTTCTCTTCCCAGGTTGCCTTTTAACGAAATCGGAGAGCTTTCCCTCCTCATAAAATCGCCAGAGTTGCTTAAGCAAATCTCTACACTCACTCGTAAAATGCCCCACACTTTGATGGTAGGCACAATACTTGTTTGGGTTGAGTTTGCCAGTATCCTGACGGATTTTACATGGTGGGGAAAGCAACTCTTTCTCCTTTACGCTTTCATACACAGTATCAACTGATACTGTCAATACTTGGTTCAATTTTTCCTTCAAATCCAATCCTTCGGTGAATGCTTTCATATTTTTTGGGACCCTGTAGCTTGTCCCGACGGGCTTTTTGTTATTCTCCTTAGGATCAGCTTTGTTCTCCCCCAAATTTGTTTGTAGGGCCTCGTGCATGGAAACAAAAATGCCAGCTTGGTTTCTAAACTCGGCATAAGTCTTTGGGCACTTTAGACGTACCTCCTTCCATAACTTCGACCCTTTTTTCAATCCGGCCATCACAGCGACGATCTTTGTATCTTCGCTCACCGGTTCTCCTTCTAGCAAAACTTTATCGAATCTTTCCATAAACGCCCGGTCAGTTTCATCATCATTTTGCCTCAAATCTGACAGCCGGTGTTTTTGGGAAAGATACGACCTCGCCGTTGAAAAGTGAGAAAGAAATTCTCGACTTAGTTGGACGAACGAGTGGATTGATGCCGGCGGCATTGATGAAAACCACTTGTGAACCCGATCGCCCAATGTTAAAGGAAAATTTCGGCATTGGGTGGCATCGCTGGCCCCCACGGAGACCATGTAGTCCGTATACTTTGTTAAGTGGACCCGGGGGTCGGCGATGCCTTCATATTGAATGCTAGCCGGAAATTGAATCTTTTTCTGTATCGGGGCCTTCAAAATGTGAGCTGCCAAAGGTGAGGATGGCATGCTGGTCGTTCCCATCCCCCTCTGTTGGTCTAGTTGCCCCTGCATGTTCTCCACAGCCCTCCTTAGGCTTGATAATTCATCAAGAGGTGCCCCCTGACTTGGAGGCTGTTCGGCGAGCAAAGGCATTAGCCTTTCTGCTCGTCGCAGTCCCTCGCTTGGAGTGGGCACTTCCTGGGCTTGCCTCCTAATGTTGTTCGCCGCATTTGGCCCTAGGCGCCTAAAGGCTGACTGGGAGAGTCTTTCATGGACTGATGGGCGAGGCTGTTCAAAAGTTGCTCGCCCATCTTCTGCTCCCCGGCGAGCAGCTTCCCGTTGGGGTTGGCTAAGCCTGTCTTGGGCACTGGAACGTGTTGTTCCATGGCTAGACATAGTTGTTCGTCCGCGACCAGACTCAGCCTGTACTTCTCTTTGGTCGACCACCTTTGCCTTTCCCTTATTCCGTTTGACTTTGGCACTATCAACTTCTCGCTGTTCGCCCCTAGTAGTCCTGGGTCTAACAACTTCTAGGGACTTGTCCCTTGGCCTTGCTTGTGTTGGCCTAACCTGCTCTTGTTGCCTCTGGAGGGCCTGGAGAGCAGCTATGGTTTTGGCCAACTCGTTGGGGTTGTTCGCCAAAGCCTCCATCTCAGGGGGGAGGTTATGTGTTATGGCTGTATGTTGCGACCTGTTCGCATGTCTCGGGTCACGGTCCTGGTGGTCGGCCGACGTGGCCCGGGTCTGAGATGCTCTTTTTGACAAACGTGATCCTTGGGTCTCTTTAGATTGAGGCATTTCAATTTAAATTACTTCTTAATTTATAAATTGAAGAACACCAAGAACACTTTTGTTTGTATCTTCAAATATTTCTTGAGATTTCTTATGAATCTTCAAGTTTTCAACTTGAAGTTCTTGAGTAATCACACTAAGCCGGAGGTTCGAACCCTCCTTCTAGCGCCAAATTGTTGGTGAACGAATCTAATCGTGAGGATTAGTGGCTGTTTTAATCCGTTTTTACGTCACCAATCAATAACGTGTGATTGATTACCACCGTAAATGCTAAATCGGGGTATGAACGTATCGAATTTGTAAATTCGGTAGTCGAAATTGAACTTATTTCGTGTATGTGTAAGTTTGGGTGTGTTTGTGTGTATTTTTGTCTGAAATTCGAAAATTATTTCAATAAGCTGGAGAACAACTATTTATAGAGGCTAGCAAGCATGAGGTGCTACTGACTCTTGGTCTCCCTAGCTTGCATGCCTGACATGTGTCCTTTGACCTTAGTTTGACCTTATCTAAGCTGAATCTTAGTTACAAAGTCTTCTTTTGGGCCTTATCTCGGACTCATTGTTGTTCGCCTAGGTCGGCTTGAATGATCTTGATGACCCTTCAACTGAAAGTTGTTCGCCTCTTGAGGGTGTACTTTGGAAGTTGTTCGCCTTATGGCTTTGGGATCTTTGTCCTTTGTTCACTTGTACACACTTCTTTGGCTGTTTGTTATATCATAGTTTGACCAAGTTGTTCGTCATTGATGACTTCACAGTTGGCTCATTCTTGGTCTCGGGTCTAAATACCTGTTCGCCCATTAGTTGTTCGTCGGGGAGTTGTTCGTCATTTTATACACCTCTAAAATTGGTAGATGCACCCCAACTTGATTTTCTTTGTTGATCACCCTTGATTTGAGGTTGACTCTTCATAATCCTTGATGTAGCTTTAAACCTTGTTCGCCATTTATTGACTTATGTTCGCCTATCAACAGAATTGAGAGGTCAAACCTCGATACCAAGTATACAAGATGATGTACCACACGTCACATCTTCACAACCGGAACCCCGTCGTAGTGGGAGGGTTCCTAGGCAACCCGAGAGATTCATGGGAATAGGAGAATCTTCGGATTTGGTTCCCGGTGTTGAATCAGACCCATGGACGTACGACGAGGCAATCCAAGACAAAGACGCGGAGTCGTGGCAAACGGCAATGGAAGCCGAGATGGGTTCGATGGATCATAATCAAGTGTGGGAGTTGGTCGAGCCACCCAGTGGAGTAGAACCCATTGGATGCAAGTTGGTGTACAAGAGGAAAAGAGGACCGGACGGAAGGGTTGAAACATTCAAAGCAAGGCTTGTGGCCAAAGGGTATACTCAGAAATAAGGGATCGATTATGAGGAAACCTTTTCGCCTGTAGCTATGCTTAAGTCCATCCGTATTCTCTTATCGATCGCTGCGCACCTAGATTACGAGATCTGGCAAATGAATGTCAAGACGGCTTTCCTTAACGGAAGTCTTGACGGGATAGATATCTATATGCAACAGCCCAAAGGTTCCATTGAAAAAGGCCAAGAGAATCTCGTATGCAAGCTCAAGAGATCCATTTACGGACTTAAGCAGGCATCGCGTACTTGGAACCAGTGTTTTGATCAAGTGATTAAGTCTTATGGGTTTGATCAAAACAAGTTCGAAAGTTTTGTGTATAAGAAGCGTGACGGAACTGCGGTGGTATTCTTAGTATTATACGTAGACGATATTCTGCTCATTGGAAACAATGTAAAGGTATTGTCAGACGTAAAGGTATGGCTGTCAAAACAATTTGATATGAAGGACTTAGGGGAAGCCGGTCACATCCTTGGGATCAAGATCACTCGCGATCGCAAGAAGAGGATGTTGGGCTTATCGCAAGCTTCATACATTGACACTGTTTTGAAGTGTTTCAGCATGCAAGATTCCAAGAAAGGTTTTGTACCTTTTAGGCACGGAATCCATCTATCGAACGAAATGAGCCCTAAGACGCAAGCGGAGATAGATGACATGAAAGGTGTTTCGTACGCTTCGTCTGTAGGAAGCCTTATGTATGCAATGTTGTGTACGAGACCGGATATCTGCTTTGCCGTGGGCATGTTAGCAAGATATCAAAGTAATCCCGGGAAAGACCATTGGACTGCCGTAAAGTGCATCTTGAGGTATCTGAAAAGAACTCGGGAGCGGATGCTGATTTACCAGTCAGATAGTCTATTTCCCGTAGGATACACGGACTCGGATTTCCAATCAGACATAGACTCAAGAAAGTCAACCTCGGGTAGTGTGTTTTGCATGGGAGGAGGAGCCATTTCATGGAGAAGCGTAAAGCAGAAATGCATCGCGGATTCGACCATGGAAGCCGAGTATGTAGCTGCTTGTGAAGCAGCGAAAGAGGCAGTTTGGCTCAAGAACTTCTTAGTGGACTTGGACGTAGTTCCGAATTTGCCCGACAAGATAACTGTCTTTTGTGACAATGCCGGAGCAGTTGCAAATTCAAAGGAACCGAGAGCCCACAAGGCCAGCAAACACATAGAAAGAAAATACCATCTTATACGAGAAATCGTTAAGAGAGGAGATATAGAGGTGGCAAAGATAGCGTTGGGTGACAACCTAGCGGATCCATTCACAAAGGGTCTGCCTCAGAGTACATTCGAGAGACATGTGGATGGAATGGGAGTCAAGACTATTGCCAATCTGCTTTAAGTATAAGTGGGATGAATTATTAGGTTAGTGTAGGTTGACATGAGATGTCACGGAGAGCTACTACACTAAGACATGCGTGATGTATACTAAAAGCAGACTTTAAGTATAAGTGGGAGATTGTTGGAGTTATACGTGAAAGTATGCTTTTACTTTGTATAACTCGTGTATCAAACACTCGTTTTATGAGAATAATTCTTTTATCGCATTTGCTTTAGTTATGATTGAATGTTGAATTTCTATTGCAAACCGTTCAATATATAGTACGTGTTACATTGTAGTTAATGTGGTGATACCCGATCACGGAAGACAACATTAACAGTTTACTTGTAACTAAACGTACATTTTCACGACCTAGGTGGAATTGAACAATCCGCCGTGAAAGGTCGATGTGTAAGGCTCAGATTGGTCTGTCTTGACTAAGAGATTGCACTAGCACATTTAGTATGTGTTGAAGAGGTCCTACAGCGAGGATAAATTCTTCTGTTCTGAAAGGTGAAGAATTAGACCTCAGTGGTTGTTGATTTCTTAATCTCCGTCACTTAAATAGGACCGTGTGTGCTTAATAGTTACTGCTTTGATTCATGTTGGGTGAGAATCATTGCGACTTCGAACTTTGTGTCTTGGGCAGTAATATTAATCATACGACGGTTGCTAAGATTTAATACGGAGAAACGCGTGCGAGTACGGCTCGTGTGATTAGTCCCCTTGGTGGGCTCAGAAGTTTTATTGTACCAAATCTTGCAAGTGAAGAATTAGTTTCTTCGGTACAAATAATAATGTTGAGCTGTCTTTACTCCAAGGTGAAATATATTAATTAATTTAGAGCTATTCAGAAGCTTAATTAATTAATGGACTTGAAAATCTTAAACGCGGGAAATAATAACCAGGAGCCCATATTATCGTAATATGGATTAAGATGGATAGTGCAATATTAATTTATTAGTGGTAATAATTAATATTAATGGATTGAATTATATTGGGGCTCAATATTGAAATTCAGAAGTCCATTAGGAGGTCCAATCTTAATTCTCCTTAAGGCCCCTAAAGTAACCCATTAAGTAGCCCAATAATGATAAGGTGATTAAAATAAAAAAAAATATTAATGCTGATTTTTCAAGTAATTTTCGAAAATAGGAGAATAAAAAAGAAATAAGATTTTGTTGATTTTCTTGGAAAGATATTATGGAAGATATGTATTCTAGGAATACAAGAATATCTCATATATTCAAGAAGATCCAAATCTTTGGATTTCTTGTTGAAATTTTCGAAACTTAACCCCTAAATATGTAGGGTGAGATTTTTGTGGAATATTTTATTTTGGAGAAAAGAATATATGAGATATATTCAAGATTTCTTAGAGTCTAAGAAAAGATTTTCTCCAAGCCCAAATACACTTAAATTTTCGGCCCCTTCATATTATAAATAGGGGATGATTATTTCATCTCCAAGTACATAATTCCATGTGTTGGAAAAATCAAGAAGCATAGATATTTTTCTTTTTCCTTAGTTTATTAAATTACTTGAAAGCATCTCCCACCGGTGATCAAGTGAGGTGAAAAGGGAAATACTTGAGAAGGCTTTGGGTTGATAGAACGAGATTATAATTGTCCCGCATATCCAAATGTCAATTCTACAAGAGGTACGTTAATCGCATATTTACTTGTTTATTCCGCCTAGTTAATATGTGAAATTAATTCAACATGCATGATGATAATTAGTTGTTGGAATTATTATTTGAATTAATTAGGATTAATTCGTGCTAGTAATAATTGTATTTAAATTCGTATTTAAATTTCATCCCGAATAGATTACGGGCACCCCTATTTTCCCAACAGAACATGATTAAAGTATTTGCACAAGAGTGTCTATTAGACAGAAAGACTTAGAATTAGGTGCGAAAGAAACCTAAAAATCCAGGTTATTTATTAAAATGTATTACTCCATCAATCCTATGATTTTTTGCACACTAGCTTGTGCACATAAATTAAGAAAAAATGTATTATATCCTTAATTGGATTAGTTTAGGAGTTATTTTGTCACAAAAAAACACTCTTTGTTTTATTGACTTGCTTTATGATGACATTTTGCGCAAATATAAAGATAATGTGAATTTGTAATTTGTGAGTACTTTTCCATTAGTTCTGTGTAAATAGTGTTGGGACGAATTAAAAAGAAAAGTGTGTTAATAATCGCCGGATGGAAGAAGTATGTTTTCTTAATGTTATTATAATAGTTTTTTTTCGTTGTATTATATTATATTTTTTATTATTTTCTTTTTTAATAGTAACAACGAAAAAAGGTTATTGGACCATCTATCGGCAATTTAAGTTTTCTTCCAAATATTTTCATTGAAAGTCAAATGATCATTTTGAAGATTATTTTGATGGAAAGTTATAACCACGGAATGTTGATGAAATAATTGAAACTTATGTGAAATACAATAATGCTAAATTTATACGTCATTTGGTGAAATTTATATATCTTTGGATGCATATAAAATTAAAACTATTTCTTACCGTAATTGTTAATTTCTTTGTGGTTTTTGGCACATAAATATGTCAGGTGAATTTTTTCGTGGAACAATATCGGATTTTATTGTATTGAAGCATGTTGAAATTGATGTTTTATACTGGTTTATTTTGAATACAGATTTATTGGTAACACGGGTCATCACATGCTTCGTCTAACTAAAGTTCGAATTACATTTGTTAGGAATATTGAGTTGCGTAAAAATGATAAAATCATTTTTAAGAAGTAAAATATTATTGATGCTGGAGCAAGAATGATTTTCATTGTTTGTTTACCAAAGATGAGTACCTTATATATATTGATCTTATTAATTAAGTTCATTTGTTGATTCTTTTATTTGTATTGCTAAATTCTAACGACGATATAATATTTTGTTATTATACAAAATATTTATATATTATTTTGTGTGCATGAATGTTAAAGTTTAGAAACATTACACTATCATGTTATACAGATTTGATTTTGGTTACTTTTTTTATGATCTAAAGTACATACTTTTGTTATATTTGTCTTAAATCGTTTGATATTTTATTTTATTTATGTGTTTGTTATCATTATTAATATATCGTACCATGTAACTGTTTTAAAAGTAAATAAGTTTGTTATTGTTTTTTAGTATTAGAAATCAAATATGGAAATAATTAATTCTCAATCACATTAAATATGTGATTTTTTTATAGATAATTATATTATAGGACACAACGTTGTTCCTACAGATTAATCGGTCCTTTGTCGGATTCCAATTTATCAAAAAAAGTATAAGGCGCAACTATCTAAACCGAGTATTGTAACTTCATTAGTAATTATCTTCTGATTTGTTATATTAAGGTTATAATTATTGATTATAAAAGAGACATGTGGTTATCCAATATTATAATGTATATAATTTTAAATTGTACAAATTCAAATTATATTCACTATTTATATCTATGATTAAGATGAGTTGATGGTAAGAATTATAAAATATTTATTATCTTTTACAAATGTATATTTTAAAATAAAATGAATACATTTTCATGTTACAAATGTGTATAATAATAAAAGGTTGTATTAGAAATTTATGTTAAATCATTTTGTAAAGAAATTGTGTTATTGTAAAACATAAAGTATAAAAAAATATAAATAATTGTATTAGAAATATAGTTATGAAAATGATGTCGTGCAAAACACGGGTAGAGACACTACTAGAATGTTGTTGAATTTGATTTTGTTCATAAATTTTGTTTTGTTTTGTTCATAAATTTGTAAATAAATTGTTTTGTTTTATTCATAAATTTTGTTAATATGATTTATTTATATTTGTTTTGTAGAATTGAAAATGATTGATTATGATATCTAGAATTGTTGTCTTTTTATTTTTTTATAGAAATGTTTTTTTTCTTTTTTTTTTATGTTTTTTAATGAAAAAATGTTTGAATTTAATTTGTTGGTTATTATTTTTTATTCGTTAATAATATAACTTAATTTTATAAATGATTATTAATTCTTTTATTATGTTAAACTCTTATAATTATGTAGTTATATATGTATATATATCAATGTGTGATTATAGATTATAGATTATATATATATTTATTTTTATTTATATATATATATACTAAATAATAAAAAAATAATATGTAATGATATGAAATATTATTGCCTAAATAGTTTTTTGTGATATAAATCATATGGATATATGTGAATTTAAACATATCATTTAATAAAAAATGGACAAGCATATATATATATATATATATATATATATATATATATATATATATATATATATATATATATATATATATATATATATACACACATATATAGGGGTGGACCAAATACCGAAAATACCGGTATACCGCACTTACCATACCGAAAAATACCGAATTTATCGAAAATTTCGGTATACCGTAATTTTCGGTACGGTATGATACCATACCGAAATTTTCGGTACGGTATCGGTATGAATATTTAGAAAATTTCGGTATACGGTATCATACCGAAATACCGAAATATTTTCGGTATATACCGGTATACCGGAATATTTTCGGTATATACCGGTATACCGGAATATTTTCGGTATACCGATAATATTTCGGTATACCGACAATATTTCGGTATTTCGGTATACCGGTATATACCGTACCTTTAATTTATTATTAAAATTTAATATTTAAATTATTTTCATATTAAATAATTAGTTAAATATTTCGGTATGGACCGGTATGACCGGTATTTCGGTATGAATCGGTATTTCGGTATGCATTGGTATTTCGGTATGGACCGGTATTTCGGTATGGACCGGTATATACCGAAATATCGGTAAGGTACGGCATACCGAATGTTCGGTACGGTATGCGGTATGCATTTTTGGTATACCGAAATTTCGGTATACCGAAGTTCGGTATACCGAAATTTTCGGTACGGTATCGGTATGGATTTTTGCATACCGAAATTTTCGGTACGGTATGCGGTACGGTACGGTATGGCCGGTACGGTACGGTATGCCATTCAAATGGTATTTTGTCATTAATGCAACTTCATTAATAATTATGTTATGATATGTTGTAATTGTGTTTAATTTATTAATTATAGAAGAGACATATATATTAATGTATAACATTTGAGGGATGTCACATGTTTTAAATAATGCTCTATCAATCCACCAAAATTGGGCATCATTGCTTGGACACATATTTTAAGAAAAAAAGACAAAGTAAGAATAAAATATAAATAAAATAATTATTTGTGAGTGTAAAGTTAACGTGATTGTTGACAAATAAGGAAATAGTACACTTTTGATGGACAAATAAATAAGAAAAGTGGACACACTTTTGGTGGATGGAGGGAGTATAATATATTATTGTAAAATTGTTAATTGAAAATATAAAAAAAAAATTAGAGAAATATTACAGAAACATAGAGAAAGTGTAATGTATATATCATTTTCTTAAAGAAATCTTTCCAAAAAAAGAATATGTTTATCTTATAAAAACGGCCTTTTTTAGCAAAATATTTAACTAAAAAAGAGAGGAGAGAGTACTATGTTATAACTGATTATAAATTGTACAAGTTCATATTATATTTACATTATATAAGAAATCATTGGAATAAAAAAAAATTATGTTGAATTTTTTTAGTTATTTATTTACTGATGCATATCTTATTATAGAACAAATATATATTCATGATACGATTGCATTTAGTAGAAAAGATTATATTAAACTTTTTCGCAAAGCATAAGTGATGAATTGCATAAGTGATGAATATAATACATAGTTAATATGAAGGTAAAACATATAAAATATAAATTATTATATTAAAATTTTAGTAATGAACACGACTTCCGTGCAAAGCACGGATGGGCTTATTACTAGTACTTATTGTGCACAAAGTTTGCACAAAAATGTGCATGTACGGATCGTGCACGAAGTTTGCACGAAATGTGCATGTACGGATCGTGCACAAAGTTCACACGAAATGTGCATGTACGAATTGTGGAAAAAAATGTGCACATATCATTTAAATTTTTTCTATTATAATAACTATGCATAATTATTACATATGAAATATCGAAAAGAATGTGATATTTTGGTACTATAATATCTCATTAACTTTAATTTTTGTTTCATGTAACATTCAATCAACAAAATAAAGTATGGTTTGAAGAGCTTAAATCTAATAACTAGCTAATATTTATCTATTGAAATATTCTATGAAACTTTATCAAAATAAGCATATAATGTATAAAATAAAAGTTTAAGACAATCTTTTATGCAGTATGCACGGGTCGGTGTATTACTAGTATAGATAATGTGAGGGTGAAGTTTTTTTATTTTGGAAGTGTTAAAAGCTTTTTATGGGACAGGCGGTATGAAAGCTTTTAATCTCATCTCAAAATTTTAATACACATTGCTTTAACAAAGGGATTTAAATAACATAAATGACTTGTAAGCATTAAAATGAAGCTTAATTCTCAAAATACTAGACGCAACTTTTAATAACTGTAACTTAAGTTTGTATTTCAATTTATAAGAATCAAATATTGAATTTTACATTAAAACAATCAAATATTGAGTTTCACATCAGAATCAAAGATGTGGTATAAGAAAGGAACAAGAAAACATATGAAGAAGATGTACATCAAAATTTGTTCCAAAACAAGCTACCAAACAAATAATATGGACAATTACTTTCTCTACAGTTGTTTGTTTCTTCATACCTGCAACTGGAAATCTACAAGCTTCAATGCATGTATCACCTCGTCTGGAAGTTAAACTGCCTGATGGCGAAGGCAAAGACGATACAGAATAGGATCGCCCACGCAACGTGAGCTCCAACAACAGCACCAAGGAAGTCGTACTTAAATCCGAAGTAACCTTGTAGAAACATCTTCACCGGGACGCCTGTGGGAAAGCCTGGTACTTCCACCAACTCATCGTTGTCGCCCACCTGAGACGTGATCAGACCGTATATAGTCCACGCCACTGGGGACGCCCAGTAGTACCATCTCCACCATATTGGAATTTGCTGGGAAAAAAAATGGGGGATTTAGTACTATGTTGTTTTCTCTAGTTAATCGGAATTTGGAGATTTTTGTCATGATCATACCCGACCCATTTACACCCCTAAGCACACGTTCTATTAAAATAAAGGGAAAATTGCGAAAATCTCCCTGTAGCAGTAGATCTTATATTTGCATTGTGCAATTTTGCATTACTCATCAATTAAACAAATTCTTTTTGGTGTTTTTAGGAAGTATATGGATAAAAATGTGCTTGTAAATTGTAATGGTGTTGATTTGCTTACCGTTCTTGGGATAAGGAAGCCGGAGAACAAGTTCCAAACGCTGAGGAAAAACGACATGACAATTGCAGCAATCGAGTAATTCGGAGTGAGTGCTACAAGCATCATACCGTACGCAGTGAAGTAGACGAAACACATGAATACGAAGAAATAGAAGTAGAAGAATTTATCAGCCTGCCAGTGGAACCCGATCATAGCGTAAAGGATCAAGCTATATATAAACGTCTGGACTGCAACATAAATAATCTCAATCGCCAGCTGCGGATATTAAGACACACATCAGTTTTACAAGTCGTCACACGTCAAGGACAAACAAAAGTTTCCGTTTTTTATATTTTACCTGAGCGAATGCGTAAGGCAATGGTGAATACATCCCTGCTGCTTTTTCGCGATAGAAAACAGTTCTTTCCACGGCCACAACAGATTGAACGGCGGAAGTATTCGTGCCTCCGAGAAACATGACAGCTGAATACATAGCTCCGACTAAGTTCATCAGGTCCTGTTGTTTAGACCTGTGGGTAGCAAATTACTCGATATAAGACTACACGATTTAGACAAACTTACACGAGAAAATGTGGAAAAATCTGCTTACATTTTCTGCCCCTTGTCCCAAAATATGACCCCGAATATGATTCCTATAATTGTAGTCATAAAGAATCTGATGGAATTATATTGGGGATTCCTCCAGTAGGACAAATGCTGCTTCCAGAAGCACGCTTTACACTGAGAAATAAACGACTGTGCGTATTGGGTCGCAAAATGTAGATCCTCTGACCCCGGCACTGGCGTGCTGAGTTCTTTGATTAGTTCTTCGTTCCTCCTGCGAGAGCATGCGTCAGGAGGGAAAGAGAGAGAGGGGGGCACAATAAAGAACGAAGCATTCGTAAGGTATATTTTTACCGGTATAGCTCAGAGGTCGCATAAGTTTGAGCAAAGTCGACGTTAAGTTGGGCCTCCATAGCAGGTGTGGTGATATCGAGCATCCATGTAGCTGGATTGTAACCTTCTTTGATCTCCGGAACCCCCTGGATAGACTGCAGCAGAAACGAGCGATTAGTTCAGAACAAAAATTGTCGACACTTCCCCATCTTGTAAAGACGACTTACTTTAAAGTATTCGACAAGCAAGCGAGAATGATGGCCGAGAGGTCCAGCATATATGACCTGTCCTCCTCTCTTCATCAACAATAGCTACACGAAAATGAAGACGGAACTAAGAACTATAGTACTGGTTTCGGATATATTTAGAAGGAGAATTAATATCTTATATACTTACCTCGTCAAAAGCTTCGAAAATGTCGATGCTTGGCTGATGAATTGTGCAGACGACGGTTCGTCCTGTATCCACCGTGTTGCGTACAGTTCTCATCACAATAGCAGCAGCTCTAGCGTCGAGGCCGGATGTAGGTTCGTCCATGAAGATTATGGACGGATTTGCAACGAGTTCTACTGCTATGGTCAGTCTCTTTCTCTGTTCGGTCGATAAACCATCCACGCCAGGAAGGCCGACTAAGGCGTTTCTCAACGGATTCAACTCGATCAACTCCATCACTTCCTCAACGAAGATCTAATGATAACAGTAAAGGTTGATCAAGCATCATTACTTTCAGGACAAAAACTTGTATACATCCAGTACAACTAAATTGTATTTTTAAATGGTATTAAGTGTTATACAAAAAAGTATGGGTTGTCTTTATTGAAAAGTATTAGTTGTGTACAAATTGCACATTGGGTTAAGATGGTGTACCTTCCGTTGTTCCTTGTCAACATCGGGAGAAAGACGCAACCAGGACGAATACACGACAGACTCATAAACGGTAACGTGTGGAGAATGGATATCGGTTTGTTCACAATATCCGCTGATGCGAGCAAACGTTGATTGATTCTTCGGATAACCGGAAATGCTGATATTTCCTTCGATGTATCCTCCTGTTTTTCTACCCGCCAACACATCCATCAGCGTCGTCTTACCCGCACCACTTACGCCAACTAACGCCGTAAGCACCCCAGGCCGGAAAGCTCCGCTGACGTCTCTCAACAATTGGAGACGAGTTTCCTCAACCCCGTTCTTTTTCATTTCCTATAAAATAAACATCTATTAATATCGCTATCTTGACCTTTCGAAGTCAGTTTCTTGCAATCGAGTAGCATCAGAAACGGGCTTACAGCAGGCATATCGACGTAGTAGTTCACATGCTCGAACGCTATTGACAACGGGGTAAATGGGAGCACCATTCCTCGTTTGCTTATCGTATTCGCAGCAGAGTTGCTTCCTTCAGATTTATTCCATGCATGCATCTCATTGCCTGCAATCAAATATACACAATGTAAATAATATAATGACATCATATTTAGTAGTAAAACAAATATAATTAGAGTGGTAACAGACCTTCTTCAACTATGGGGGTTGAACTTCCACCAGAATCAAGATTCTTCTTCTTATTTTTGGAGTCAGAAATAACAGGTTTTGAACTTCCAAAGGCTACAAAGTTTATCATTAAATTGTCAGAAAAACGAACATGTTTCAAGGAATCTCGGACAATAAACTCAAACTTACGATTCAGGTAAGACAGCGCGACAATGAAGCAGAGGTTGAATAGAACGGAAAATGCAAAGAGAGCAGCAACACAAACCCAGTACATATATTCGTCGACAAACATGCCTCTCATCTTAAGAAGAACCTTGCCAACCGTCGGTTCAGCAAACCTAGTATCGTTGTTTGGCTGATATAAACACGAGCATATAACATAATCAAATCAGCCAACTACGAAATTATGACGAACTCTAAATTAATTAGCATAAGAACTTACAGTGCTCCATCTGTCATCAAGAAACTCGTTGATGGCTATAGCGTTTTGGCCATACATCATAGGCGAAACGTAGTAGCCCCAAATCATCCATGGTTCAATGTCGTCTGAAAAGTAGGAAACACGCTAAATTATCAAATCTACGACGAGATATATGCCAAGAAGACTGTACAGAAACTTTGATAGCTTCAAATTTACAAGAAAATTATAATACCTTTTGCAATAATAAATCCACCAAGAACGAATACCATTAGTAGAGCGAAGGTACCCCCGGTGCTTGCAACAACCATTGTTCTTCCGAGTGCTCCAACTAATCGGAAAAGCGATAAAGCCATCTGATGCAGTGCAAAGAAAGCCAGTAGTTGCTTGAAAAACCTGCAAAAATATAAGATCAAAAACTAAAATCAACAATTTCTAGGCCTAGGAATAATTAACATAATTTTTTTTTATTATACCTACTAGCTGCAGGGGCAAATCCAATAGTGTAATATGTAAGAATGATCCATATCAATGATTCCATCATAGAAATGGGAATCCTCAGAAGCCAAATCGGCAACGAAAAAGCCCAAGCAGGGTAAAAATGAGCGTCCCGTTGTTTGAAGAAAACGGGAAGTCTGAAAACTGTCAAGGCGAGCTCAGCTGTGCCGTTAAACATCACATTGATAAGGCTGAAAAACAGTGCTCCGTAAAATTTTCCACCATCGACTATTTGGCCACTACTCATCTCCGTTCTAAAAAACACCGTCAAGGCTATAATTGACATTATAGTTATCTGGAAAGTCTTGAATATATACAGAAAAGCATTGCGTTTCATCAGAAGCCATTCCCTCGACAAGCACGCCTTGAAGAGCTCCATATTGGATATTCCGTATTTTTCAGTGACCAATGCGGCGGGATGGGCTTTAGACTTATCGTACGGGATTGCCAGCTCATCGAAAACCTTCTGGCCAATGTGGAACGAGCTGAAGCACTCCACAAACTCGGTCACTGATACGTATCTGTAAGGCTCGTTCTTTTTGGACCAGTATTGCGCTTGGTCTTTCATCGAAGTAACTTCCTGTAGAAAATCTGCTGTTCCTTTCCTCTCCGGGCATTTGAATCCAACACTCTCGAAAAACTCGAGAATGTTCTCACGAGGGCCTTGGTACACCACTTGTCCTTCCGAAAGCAAGATGATGTCATCGAAAAGCTCGAAAGTTTCTGGGGCTGGTTGAAGAAGGGATATTATCATCGTAACGTCCATTATCTGAACCATTTGCCTCATGTACTTAACGATTTGAAACGTAGTCGAGCTATCTAGCCCAGTTGAGATTTCATCCATGTAGTACACTTTCGCAGGTCCAACCAGCATTTCACCTGAAAAAATAAACCCACGGATTTTATAAGTACAAAATTTACCAGACTCGAAAACTAGTCTAAAGTGATGACTACACGTACCAGTTGTGAGCCGTTTCTTCTGTCCACCGGAGATTCCCCTTCTCATCTCATCTCCCACCAATATATCGGCACATATGTCTAATCCAAGAATCTGTATATATGTACTAATAATAAATCATCTATGCTAATTTAGATATATTGATCATATGAAAAACAAGAAACGAACCTTGAGAGCATAGTCTGTTACTAGGCTAGATTCTTGACCAGCCACTGCTGTGGCTTTCATGAAGGCATCAATTTCAGGGTCGGGTTTGATTCCAGCCTCCTTTTCTCTCCTGGACAATTCCACGAGAAGGTCGTATCTTGTCCCGACTCCTAAGCAACGTCCAGAGAAATTTAACGTCTCCCTGACAGTCATCTCTCCGTGGTGAAGATCGTGCTGGCTGATGTAGGAGCAAGTCCTCTGTGGAACGAATTCCGACAGTTCATGCCCACAGTAAGTGATTTTTCCGTTTACCTACCAATCAAAACAAGGAAAAAATGGTAACTTTTGGAATAGGACAAGATAGAGAGGGTGTATGTGTTATTATAACAAGACCAAGAATCACACACCCTAAGATCTTTGTCCAGCTTCCCGGCAAGAGCCTTCAGCAAGATAGTTTTTCCGGCACCTGGAGGTCCAAGAAGTAGTGTCATCCTACACAACAAACAAAAGGAAAACGAGACATTTTCATCACATTTTGTGTATTTTGCATCCTTTTAGAAATGGTTACCAAACTTAAGGTGCCCCTTATAAGAACAATATTGTTTAGTTATTTAAACATCTATGAATTTAGTTAGACCAACCTTGAAGGTTTCACAATCCCACTAACATTATGAAGGATCTTCACAGATGTTTTCTTCGAAGGGAGAATCTTCACTTTTTCAAAAAATCCCTATATACATACATAAACTATTAATAAACCAAGCCAAAATGATGAAATGGAGAACATATTGGCATTACTAGATAATTAAATATATAGAAGTAAGAATCAGATTCAATTACCTCTATGATGTTCAATGTAGAGTTCCACAAAGTCGGAAGTGCCCTCGATCCAACGTACGCATCTCCTTCAATCGATAAATGGTCATAACGAACTTCAACTTTCGGAATATCAATCCCAACCCTGTAAAAAACCACGATCAATTCCAAGTTCAACAAAATCAAACATCATTCCAACATAATCATATCAAGAATCAGTCCTCACCTATCAGTCCTATCTCTTAGCCTCTGCAAAAACCTCTCATTATCCTCATCAACCACTTTAAGCAAATTCTCCATGAGGCGCTTCTTCTCTTGACTTCCCAAATTGGCAAAATCGACCTCTTCGCGAACTACTTTCCCGTCTTCGGTCACTTGCTTGAGAATCCCTTTCCTCGTCCGATCATAAGTGGGCAGCCTCTCGATTGCGGCCCACAACAACTCATCTTGATCATCATACTCCCTCCCACTTCTCTGAAAAGCATCTTGGCCCGGAACAGTGAAAACCTCCCTCACACTAGCTGAAGCCCAGCTTTTTGAACTTATGGACGCTAAACTCAGCCGTCTACTGGTGGATCCCCGGCGGCTGATGGACCTCGCCACCGCCAGGTCATCACCAGAAGCCCCTGCCATCTTCTCTGACTACAAATCCCCCCCTATTATGCTAAATTTTTTTCTTGATTATTAATCAGCTTTTATGCTGAAACTGCACAGAAATCAGCACCTATATAAGGGAACTAGAATTGTACCATTTCCTAGAACTAATTTATCAACAACAAAGACGTAAACTTAATGTTTGAGCAGTATTTCAACAAGCTTAAGAATTCAGCAAACTATGTTCTTTAAATACACCTACTTCAGATATTAATATCTTCACAAGGGTTCCGTCAAAAATACACAATCAAGATTTCTTCCCTCATTATATGGCAACAGTAAACAACACAAAGTAATGATCATATAAGGGTACAACACTATTGCACAAAGATCTACACACACAAAAAATTACTACTTTAATCCACCACACACAAAAAAACAAAATTCTTTACTTGAATCCGAAGAAAGAGAAAGAAACTTGCTTGATCGATTCTAAAACCAACCCACATAAAAAAATCACATCTTTATATGAACCCTTCCATCCAAATGCAAAAAAGACAACAGTAACTTACAGAATGGAAGAGAGGCAGAAAATGGGAAATGGGCGCAAATGAAGCCACCAATTATTACTTGTCCACAAGAAAAGTGGTAAGTATATAGTATTTGAAATTTTGCAAATGGTAACAGAGATGTGTAAAGTGGGAAAAAGTGGCAATGTGAACCACTGGATTTTTATTTATTTTGCATTGTATGACAATTTGTTATTTGTGGGCCAGAGGTAGTATAAATGCAGCATGTTCATTAGTATTAAAGTCTTGGGATCTTGCGATGGCCGTGAGAAAGCCAATTAGGTACTAATACTACTCCCATTCTAGAAGAATACGTCACCATAAATCAATTTTCCACATTTACACAACTTATCAACTTGACGAACGCCTCCATCTAGAAGAACATACTTATCTCTTTATTACATGGAGAGAGAAGCGTGAAGTTGACAAAGATGCTTGTAGAGTGTTACGTATTTGTTTTTGAGATTTCATATCACAATTTTAAAATCTAAATCACATTCATATCTAAAAATATATTGATCTTCAAAAAAAAAAAAAAAAATCACTATTGCAGTGGCGAATCCATGTGGCAAGTGGGGGCTGCTGCCCAAAGAATTTTGAGATTATATAGACACGTATACATATGTATATAATTTTATTTAATATATTGTATTTATTTTTCTTGTTTGTATTTATAATATGATAAACTTAGAAGGCAATTCTTTTAAAGATAAATGGTATATTTATCCCTTAAAAAAATATAAGTTGTATATTAATTTTAAATTCGACATTTATTGAATTTTTTATTAAAAGATATTATATTGCACTTTTTATAATATATAACTAGTATTTCACACGTTCAATGATTAAAATTTTTGTTAATTTCTATATATATAATTAAATGCTACCTACAATAAATTGTTATTCACTGTACATATTTCAATATGTTGTATTATTTTTTTCAAATAAAATTAACTTTCATTGCTACTGGAAATTATGGGAAAAAATCAGGAAAATAGAAAATACTAATGTACCTTGATTCTTCTTATTTTCATTGTGTCTAGATGTGTAATTCTCTACTTTGGCTATTATATTTTGTTAATATGTAAAATTATATATGAGAAAGTGATACATTATATAAAACTTTGTTGTATAAAATGAAATTGAGAATAATATTTGAAGATCAGATGATATGTATTCATACCATCAACTTTGTTGTATAAAGTTGTTGATAGGCGAACATAAGTCAATAAATGGCGAACAAGGATTAAAGCTACATCAAAGATTATGAACCAACCTCAAATCAAGGGTAATCAACAAAGAAAATCAAGTTGGGGTGCATCTACCAATTTTAGAGGTGTATAAAGTGACGAACAACTCCCCGACGAACAACTAATGGGCAAACATGAATTTATGCCCGAGACCAAGAATGAGCCAACTGTATCAATGACGAACAACTTGGTCAAACTATGATACAACAAACAGCCAAGGAGGTGTGTACAAGTGAACAAAGGACAAAGATCCCAAAGCCAAGCTGAACAAAGCCATAAGGCGAGCAACTTCCAAAGTACAACCTCAAGAGGCGAACAACTTTCAGTTGGAGAATCAACAAGATCAATCAAGCCGACTTAGGCGAACAACAATGAGTCCGAGATAAGACCAAAGAAGACTTTGTAACTAAGATTCAGCTTAGATAAGATCAAAGGGACACATGTCAAGCATGCAGGCTAGGGAGACCAAGAGTCTTGGACACCTCATGCTTGCTAGTCTCTATAAATAGTTGTTCTCCAGCTTACTTATATAATTTTCGAATTTCAGACAAAAAATACACACAAACACACCCAAACTCACACATACACGAAACAAGTCCAATTTCGACTACCGAATTTACAAATTCGATAAATCCAAACCCCGATTTACCATCTACGGTGGTAATCAATCACACGTTATTGATTGGTGACGTAAAAACGGATTAAAACAGCCACTAATCCTTACGATTAGATTCGTTCACCAACAATTTGGCGCTAGAAGAAGGGTTCGAACCTTCGGTTTAGTGTGATTACTCAAGAACTTCAAGTTGAAAACTTGAAGATTCAAAGGAAATCTCAAGAAATATTTGAAGATACAAATAAAAGTGTTCTTGGTGTTCTTGGTGTTCTTCAATTTATAAATTTAGAAGTAATTTAAATTGAAATGCCTCAATCAAAAGAGACCCAAGGATCACGTTTGTCGAAAAGAGCATCTCAGACCCGAGCCACGTCGGCCGACCACCAGGACCGTGACCCGAGACATGCGAACAGGTCACAGCATACGGCTATAACACATAACCTCCCCCCTGAGATGGAGGCTTTGGCGAACAACCCCAACGAGTTGGCCAAAACCATTGCTGCTCTCCAGGCCCTCCAGAGGCAACAAGAGCAGGTTAGGCCAACACAAGCAAGGCCAAGGGACAAGTCCCTGGAAGTTGTTAGACCCAGGACCACTAGGGGCGAACAGCGAGAGGTTGATAGTGCCCAAGTCAGACGGAACAAGGGAAAGGCCAAGGTGGTCGACCAACAAGAAGTACAGGCTGAGTCTGGTCGCGGACGAACAACTATGTCTAGCCATGGGACAACACGTTCCAGTGCCCAAGACAGGCTTAGCCAACCCCAACGGAAAGCTGCTCGCCGGGGAGCAGATGATGGGCGAGCAACTTTTGAACAGCCTCGCCCATCAGTCCATGAAAGGCTCTCCCAGTCAGCCTTCAGGCGCTTAGGGCCAAATGCGGCGAACAACATTAGGAGGCAAGCTCAGGAAATGCCCACTCCAAGCGAGGGACTGCGACGAGCAGAAAGGTTAATGCCTTTGCTCGCCGAACAGCCTCCAAGTCAGGGGGCACCTCTTGATGAATTATCAAGCCTAAGGAGGGCTGTGGAGAACATGCAGGGGCAACTGGACCAACAGAGGGGGATGGGAACGACCAGCATGCCATCCTCACCTTTGGCAGCTCATATTTTGAAGGCCCCAATCCAGAAAAAGATTCAATTTCCGGCAAGCATTCAATATGAAGGCATCGCCGACCCCCGGGTCCACTTAACGAAGTATACGGATTACATGGTCTCTGTGGGGGCCAGCGACGCCACCCAGTGCCGGAATTTTCCATTAACATTGGGCGATCGGGTTCACAAGTGGTTTTCATCAATGCCGCCGGCATCAATCCACTCGTTCGTCCAACTAAGTCGAGAATTTCTTTCTCACTTTTCAACGGCGGGGTCATATCTTTCCCAAAAACACCGGCTATCAGATTTGAGGCAAAATGATGATGAAACTGACCGGGCGTTTATGGAAAGATTCGATAAAGTTTTACTAGAAGGAGAACCGGTGAGCGAAGATACAAAGATCGTCGCTGTGATGGCCGGATTGAAAAAAGGGTCGAAGTTATGGAAGGAGGTACGTCTGAAGTGCCCAAAGACTTATGCCAAGTTCAGAAACCAAGCTGGCATTTTCGTTTCCATGCACGAAGCCCTACAAACAAATTTAGGGGAAAACAAAGCTGATCCTAAGGAGAATAACAAAAAGCCCGTCGGGACAAGTTACAGGGTCCCGAAAAACATGAAAGCATTCACCGAAGGATCGGATTTAAAAGAAAAATTGAACCAAGTATTGACAGTATCAGTTGATACTGTGTATGAAAGTGTAAAGGAGAAAGAGTTGCTTTCCCCACCACGTAAAATCCGTCAGGATACTGGCAAACTCAACCCGAACAAGTATTGTGCCTACCATCAAAGTGTGGGGCATTTTACGAGTGAGTGTAGAGATTTGCTTAAGCAACTCTGGCGATTTTATGAAGAAGGGAAGCTCTCCGATTTCGTCAAAAGGCAACCTGGGAAAAGAGCCCGGGAGAACAACTCAGAAGACGAAGAGGATGGTCAATCCCAGAGAAACAACAGACCCGGGCGACCAGTTCCCAATATGCCAGCCCAACCTTTAGAAGATTTGTTCATGATGGAACCCGCAGGTCCCGCGGGAGGGTGTTTTGATGGACAACCACCTGAATCTAACCGGAAGAGGAAAGCGGAGCTACGAGCGATTGGCCAAGTACAAGAGATGGGAGTTAAGCCGTCTATCATGCAAACGGCAGAATTAACTTTCACTGAAAAAGACCTTGAAGGCGTCTTAACCCCACACAATGATTCGCTCGTAATCTGTGCCAAGATTATGGGGACCAGAGTCCATAGACTGTTGGTGGACACCGGAGCTTACACGAACATCTTATTCAAGAAGACCCTCGATAATCTGGGAGATTATTCGGGTTATGTTCGGAATACAACACATAGAATCGTAGGCTTCGGAAATGCTGTGACAACACCGTTGGGAATTGTAACATTAGCTGTACAACTTGTAACGGCCGATGAACCCGAAAGAAATATAACGAGAATGGTAGATTTCTTGGTTGTAGACCAGGAGTCGACTTATAACGGGTTTCTTGGCCGACCTTTTCTTAATGAATTTAAAGCTGCGTGTTCCACTTACCACTATTGTTTGAAATTTCCAACAGCTAGTGGAACAGGCACAATTAAAGGAGACCAACGGAGAGCACGAGAATGCGTCCAACAGCTACGAGCAAAATTTGTACAAATATCCATGATGGAAGCAACAAGTTGTCCCATCGACGAACCGTCAATACTAAACAATATGATGGACATAGAAGACCACATGGATGCGGACGAACAACACTTGGACGAGCAAGTGTTGGATGAACAACTCGTTACCATCCGCGAGGAAGCTCCATCTGACGAACAACTAAGAGGTGGTGACGAACAACCTTCAGTGGAGGACTTGGAGGGCCAAGTACAAACGAACAACAATGGGACGGAGCCAAATGATGATCTTGAACCCCGCCTGGGGGCAGAACCCATGGACATCGAAAATGATTCCAACCCTGAGGAACCCATACTTGATCCCCGTTGGAAGGGACAAAAACGACGAGCGACTCCAGTCGAAGAGCTGGAGGCGTTCAAAGTTAATCCCAACAGCGAAGATCTTGAATTATTCATAGGATCTGAGCTCCCAGAGCCTTACAGATCCCGAATGAAAGATTTCCTCACCAAGAATCTAGATGTCTTTGCTTGGTCTCATGCAGATATGGTGGGGATAGATCCAAAACATGCTTGCCACAAGCTGAATATAAACCAAGCCAGAAAGCCCGTCCATCAAAAGCGGAGGAAGTACGGCCCAGACAAATACCAAGCTTTAAATGAAGAAGTTAAGAAGTTGCTGGACAACGATCTCATCCGACAAGCACTCTGTCCACAATGGGTAGCAAACCCAGTACTCGTGAGGAAACCAAACGGGACCTGGAGGCTATGCATAGATTTCACGGATCTGAATGCAGCATGCCCGAAGGACAATTTTCCTCTCCCACATATCGATCAATTGGTGGACAGCACTGCGGGTCACGAGATGCTAACATTCATGGATGCTTTTGCAGGGTATCATCAAATCCCAATGCATCCTGACGATCAAGAAAGCACAGCTTTTTATACTAACAAAAACTTGCTGTGTTGGAAGAGAATGCCATTTGGCCTCATAAATGCCGGAGCAACATACCAAAGGCTGGTGAACAAGATGTTTGATCAACAAATTGGAGACACGGTTGAAGTCTATGTAGACGATATCGTGGTCAAGAGTCCCAGGAAGGAGGACCATCTTCAACATCTGACTCAAGTGTTCGAAATTCTTCGACACTATAACATGAAGTTGAATCCAAAGAAAAGCAGCTTTGGAGTCCACTCAGGAAAATTCTTGGGTCATCTTGTTAGCCAGCGGGGAATTGAGGCCAACCCTTCAAAAGTTAAAGCCATCCTGGATATGCAACCACCACGTTCAGTGAAAGAGGTGCAAAGACTCACCGGGTGCCTAGCAGCATTAAACCGGTTCATATCCAGGTCAGGGGATAAGTGCCGCCCATTCTTCGAGGCCGTCAAAAAAGGGAAGTTTGCATGGACTAACAACTGTCAAGCGGCCTTCGATCAACTTAAAGACTACCTGGGAGATGTCAAAATCCTATCAAAACCAATCCCAGGAGAAAAGCTCTTTCTATACTTAGCCGCATCAGAAGTTGCCATCAGTTCTGTTTTGGTGCGGGAGGACGGCAAATTCCATCAACCAATCTATTACGTCAGCCAAGCTTTACACGAAGCAGAGATCAAATATGCCCCGACCGAAAAGCTGGCGTATGCTTTGGTTATGAGCGTGAGAAAGTTACGACCATACTTCTTTGACCATCAAGTCGAAGTTCTAACAACTTTCCCGCTCAGGCAAATTCTCCATCGCCCCGACACTGCAGGTCGTCTCTTAAGATGGTCACTAGAGATTAGCCAATTCGGAGTGACCTATGCTCCTCGAACAGCGATCAAAGGGCAAGCATTAGCCGACTTTATAGTCGAACTAACTTTCCCACCAGATCCGACGAGAGGACTTGATCATCCTTGGCATCTCTATGTGGACGGATCATCAACCAACATAGCCTCGGGGGCAGGAGTAGTATTAATAAGTCCAGACAGACAAGTATTCACCTCGGCGATCAGATTTGGTTTCATGGCAACCAACAACGAAGCTGAGTATGAAGCTCTTATTGCTGGTCTCCACCTATCACTCGCAGTTGGTGTCAGACGCTTGCAAATATTTGGCGACTCACAATTGATCGTGAATCAAGTCCGAGGTGAATACGAAGCAAAAGATGATCACATGATCGAATATCAGCGGATTGTTGCTCACCTGATGTCCATGTTGCAACAAGTTTTCATACAGCAAATTCCAAGGACGAGCAACACTCAAGCAGACGCGCTTGCCCGACTAGCAACAAGTGAAGGCCCCGTAGAGTTGGCAGATATTATAGTTACAAAGATGAAAGATCCATCAACAGTAAGCTATAATGTCAATCAACTCGACGATCAAACCAGTGAAAAAGAAGACTGGAGAACAAGTATAGTCAAATACTTGAAAAGTGGGGAAAAACCAAACAATCCTTTTGAAGCTGCCAAGCTAATAAAGCGAGCCGCCAGATATACTCTGGTAGGCGAGCAACTCTTCAAAAGGGGAATATCAATCCCACTTCTCAAATGTTTGCCTAGGGAGCAAGGGCAAGCGGTACTCGAAGAGATACATGCTGGAGTATGTGGAAATCATACTGGGGGGCAAGCTTTGGCATACAAGACAATCAGACAAGGCTATTATTGGCCGACTTTACGTCAAGACGCAATCAAAAAAGCCAAGACTTGCCATCAATGTCAGATTTTTGCCCCAGGTATCCATACCCCGGCTCAAGAACTTGTGTCAGTATACAGCCCATGGCCTTTTGCAAGATGGGGGATGGACATCATTGGTCCTTTCCCGGCTGGAGTTGGAAATGTTCGATTCGCCGTCGTGGCAGTCGATTATTACACAAAATGGGCGGAAGCAGAGGCCATGGTGAATATCACACAGCAGAAGATGATCAACTTTATTTGGAAGAATATTGTCTGTCGTTTTGGAGTTCCACAGGCAATTGTGACAGACAATGGTCCACAATTTGATGGACAAGAGTTGAGAGAATTCTGTACGAAGTGGGGGATCAAGAAACATTACTCCACACCTTATCACCCCCAGTCGAATGGACAAGTTGAAGCTGTGAATAAAATCATAAAGCATACATTAAAAGTGCGACTGGCGGAGAGTAAAAGCAGTTGGTCTACAGAACTTCCGGAAGTCTTATGGGCATACAGAGTTTCTCCCAGGTCTAGCACCGGAGAAACACCCTTTGCAATGGCTTTCGGGACAGAGGCTGTAATACCAATTGAGTTAAAGGCCACTACATTTAGGACGACCAACTTTGATGAACAGGCGAACAACTCTGCTCTAAATGCTGAATTAGATTTACTCGAAGAAAAAAGGTTGAATGCCGAGCTAAAAAATGCCACATACAAGCAGCGAGCAGAACGTTACTATAATTCCCATGTAAAAGTTAGGGAATTCAGAGTTGGAGATTTGGTTCTAAGAAAGTTGCTCGCCCAATCTCCAGGTGTATTGGGACCAACTTGGGAGGGCCCGTATCGTATAACAGAAAGATACATCAATGGCGTATACGATATTGAGGACATGGAAGGCAAGCCGGCCCAATACTCCTGGAATGCTGTACATCTAAAGAAGTACTATCAATAAAGTTGGGCGAACAAATGTCTTGGGGGGCAAGGGATGCGTATGAGCTGAAGGAAGGCTAAAAACTTGCCTAAAAACTTGCCTAATTTTTTAAATTTTCTTAAGTATAGATTCAAAAGTTGCTCGGCACATTGTATAGTCTGGTGCTAGTACTTTTGGTTTTATAAATAGTGTTGCTCGGCAAAAAATATTATAAGCGAGCAAGTTTTAGTTTGTGTTTAAAGCTGTTCGTCAGATTGTATATGATAGTGATGGACAGTCTTACAACACTTGTAATTACTTTGCAATGTAAATATAATAGTTGTTCGTCAAAAAAGGAAAAGTCCAAAAGCTCGAGGTACAAGTCCACTCAAAGGTTGTTCGTTTTACAAATGGACAGAACCTAAGGACCAAAGCCACTTAAAGGTTGTTCGTTTTTTAAAATGAACAGAACCTAAGGCTGAACCCTGATTCCACTAAAGGCAAGTTCAATTCGAACAAAAGCCCAACATTATATGTTATAATTGTAAAGGCATTCATAGAAATGTAAAGGCAATTAACATATATAAGAAAATGAGCGAACATGAGAAAGACGTTCCATTAATCAAAGGCATTAAGCCTAAAAAATAGTACAAGCTGGAAGCAGCCATTACAAGTACTACAAAAAGGGACGAGCAACTACTACAAAAGAAAACAGAAAAAAGCTGTCCTAGAACTACTGCTGTTCGGTGGGAGAAGGATCTTGAGGTTGCTCGGCAGAAGGGTCGACAATCATGTCTCGAGCAAGGTCTTCAGCTGCCTTATCCTCCGCCTCTTTAGCAATTTGCTCGTCCGTGGCAGCCGGCTCATCTCCTTGCTCGCCATCATCAACAATCGGTGGAGGATGAGTGATAGAAATACTAGGGTCGAGTTTGTCAAGTTTGACCCCAAGTACTGCCAAATCCGCCAACTGAATCTCGATATTGTTCGGCGGAGGATAGCTCTCTAAAAATTCATTCAGATCTTTGCACATCTCCTCCACCATATCCTTGAAGTCATAAGCATCCGCCGTGCGAATGCTGTCTGCATAGGCGCATATATAACCCAAGTTTGAGATGGGCCCACTCCGAGCTTGAAATTCTTGCTCGGCTTCTTCCCTTGAGAGCATTTCAGACATTTGCTTCTTTAGCCGAGCAACTTCTTCTTCTGCTCCTTCTCTCCTCTTCCTCTCTTCATCCAGCGCAGTCGTTGAGGAGAGCAGCTCAGCCTTTGTATCCTTAAGCTCGCCGGAGATAAGCTGATAGTCCTCAATGCGCTTCTTCTCCAGATTATCAGCCAACTTCAATTGGTCCTTAAGGCGAGCAATTTGCCCATTAAAGTTGTTCGCCATTCTATCTTTTTCCTCTGAGAGCTGACGAATCGAGGCGGCATGATGACGAGCAGTCTCCTCTAGCTCGGCAACCTGAGCCATACCCCTTTGAGCTGAAACGAGGGAGTTTGCAGCTTGAACCATTGATAAGTGAAAATTATCAATGGGGCCCTGAGCAAGGACCGCTTTGTTCAGTGGCCGCGACCATGCCCGAGCAACAAGTTCAGTTGCTCGGCGAACGTGGTCGTCCGTAATATCACGGAAGCTTGTCGGAGTCCTAGAGCAGGCAAACTGGTGAATCAGATCTGCTCGCCCTGGGTAATCGTTGGGCCGGTACCTGCGAACAAAAAGAAGGTCAATACTTGGAAAATTTGGCAAAGGAAAAACTTGTTCGACAAGAAAGCAGAAACTTACTCAGAAAATTTTCGCTCGTCCCGGCCTAAGTATGTGATGTCCTCGGGGCCCCTGGGGGAACCTATATCTTTGCTCGCCTTGCCGGACCTCTCGGTGAGCTCGGCAGATGAACGGCGAACAACGTCCCCTTCTGGGCGAGCATGGCTCGAACCCACCTTCTCCTTCCCCTTGCCAGGGACATCATGGGACAAGGAAGTCCCGTCGGCTTTCTTTAAACGTTTCCCCCCATGGGGGGGAGAGACAGGAGGAGAACGGATTTGAATGGGGGGAGCAGCCTGCCTTGGAACCTTGGCCCCCTCGGGCTTGTTCGTCATCTCGAGCATCTTTTGTGGAGGGTCTCCTCTTCTTTTCTTCCCTCGAGTCGGTGCCATTTCGAGAACCCTTTGCTCCAGGAGGGTGTATGAAGGAGGGATGGCGACTGTAACTTGAAGGAGGGATGGCGACTGTAACTTGTTCGGCTAAAAAAAAAAAAAAAAAAAAAAATAATAATAATAAAAATAAAAATAGAATTAGACGAGCAAGTTGTACAGGTTAACGACGAACAAAACTTGAGCAAGGAGTTAGAAATTTTCATACCTGGGGGCACCTCAGCTTGAGCCTCCAGGTGGTGAGGATAGGTCAAGAGGCGAGCAGCTTTTTGGCACCTTGATCGGCAAAGATAGTCAATAGTCCTATCTGCCCGGTTGCGAAGGCCGACCAAGCACGAAGTAAATTGAAACTCCGAGCTCAACTCCTCCTCTTTCGAATCCCACTTGGGTAGACGAGGGCCTGCGAACAAACAAGAAAAGTTAAATTAGAACTACTTAGCCCAAAGGCGAGCAAGAAACAAACTTACGTTTCAATTTTCCATAGGCTGCTGGAGAATTTATTCGTCCAGGGCCGCCGTGTGGACCAGAAGATGCTCGCCAGTCACCCCCAATCCAGAAGAAGTGTTGCTTCCAGTCTCGAATCTTGTTCGGCACTTCTTCTACCATTTTCAACCCAGTCCTGGCCTTGAGATAGTAATAGCCTTCTTCTCCCAAGGGGCAGCTTGTGATTGTCATCAGGTAGTTGATCTCTTCCGCAGTGATCCGATCAACGTACCCCTCCAAGGCGAACAGGCACATGGAGCCCAAAAGGTTCATCCACCCAATTGGAGTAATTTGGGTGATGGCCAAGTTGGTCGCCTCCAAGAATCGACCAACAACGGGTGGAAGAGGCAACTTTAGTCCAGCAATTAAAGTGTGAATGTTGATCGCCGTACATCCTGGAGGTGGACGATCAGCTCTTTCCCTCCTCTGAGGAGCCCACATGTGAATATCAAAGGGGATTTTATATTCCTTTCGGATGGAGTCCAGTTCATCTTCGCGAACAACACTTTTTATCTTGCTCGCCTGGAATCCAGTTTTCACCTTATCCATTATTTGTCTCTGGGGACGGGAAAAGCTGTTCGCATATCGTTCAGCATATGCTCGCCATTCAAATAGACGAGCAACCCCTGCTGGGATCTCATTTTCCCGCATCCTTGGGGATGGGAAGTTAATGCTCTCCAAGAACTCGCGAGTGAGTTCGTTAAGGTCTGGATCTCTAGATTCGGCAGAGGACGAAGAGCCAGCGTCCAAATTGTTGTTCGCCGCAACTACTAATTCTCTCCCAGATGGGCCCGCACCGGTGTCCTCCACAGAGCGAACAACTGAATCCACGTGATGATCCGACGCCGAAGAAATCTCGAGGGGAGGTTGATCGATGGGGACCGCAACGGGAAAAAGGGGATCTAGGGTCTCCTCAGCTTTATTGCTCGATTGCGAAGACATAGAAGAGGAAGAAAAATCCGAACGGTGGTAGAAAGAGTTGCAGACGGCGGCGCTATCCCGGAGAAGACGGTGGAGCTCGTACCCACACGGCGGCGATGGCGTTTTCGAGAGAAAAAGTAAAGAAGAAGATAGGAGAAGAAGAATAACTACCTGGGAGTTGAATTTTGAGGCCAAATACGGTGGAACGGACGCCGGAAAGCTCGAAATCGCCGGAGGAAGGAAGGATTCGCCGGAGCACTATTGCAAGAGGGGGAAAAGTGGGAAAATTTTCAGTTTTCCCACTATTTATACCCCAAGCAAAAGCGGGGTCCCAGACGAAACTTCCCAAAAGCCCTGGGGCCAAATTGAGAGAAAACGGGGCAATTTCCGTATAAGTTCAAAAATTCAGGGACCTATATGTAATTATAGAGGCGCGTGGCCTCGGGATTGCTCGCGCGTGGGCGGCGCACAGCCATGCCGCCCACGTCATCTTCGTACAACTCCCAGACCTTGGGAAGACGAAACGACAGACCATACGTTGCTCGCCCAAGCCAATGATGTTCGCCCCAACCCTCGTCATTTTGATATCCTAACTATAGTTGCTCGCCACAAAGTTGCTCGTCTGGGGCAACATATAGCCAGGATAGGGGGCAATTGTTGATAGGCGAACATAAGTCAATAAATGGCGAACAAGGATTAAAGCTACATCAAAGATTATGAACCAACCTCAAATCAAGGGTAATCAACAAAGAAAATCAAGTTGGGGTGCATCTACCAATTTTAGAGGTGTATAAAGTGACGAACAACTCCCCGACGAACAACTAATGGGCAAACATGAATTTATGCCCGAGACCAAGAATGAGCCAACTGTATCAATGACGAACAACTTGGTCAAACTATGATACAACAAACAGCCAAGGAGGTGTGTACAAGTGAACAAAGGACAAAGATCCCAAAGCCAAGCTGAACAAAGCCATAAGGCGAGCAACTTCCAAAGTACAACCTCAAGAGGCGAACAACTTTCAGTTGGAGAATCAACAAGATCAATCAAGCCGACTTAGGCGAACAACAATGAGTCCGAGATAAGACCAAAGAAGACTTTGTAACTAAGATTCAGCTTAGATAAGATCAAAGGGACACATGTCAAGCATGCAGGCTAGGGAGACCAAGAGTCTTGGACACCTCATGCTTGCTAGTCTCTATAAATAGTTGTTCTCCAGCTTACTTATATAATTTTCGAATTTCAGACAAAAAATACACACAAACACACCCAAACTCACACATACACGAAACAAGTCCAATTTCGACTACCGAATTTACAAATTCGATAAATCCAAACCCCGATTTACCATCTACGGTGGTAATCAATCACACGTTATTGATTGGTGACGTAAAAACGGATTAAAACAGCCACTAATCCTTACGATTAGATTCGTTCACCAACAAAAGTGTCTCGAACTTTCTCATGTTGATATTTCTCTTGTTCTTTGTTTAGCCCTTCAATACGAGTTTCAACCTCACTACATGTAGTTTGTATTTCATTAATTATTTTTCGAACAAAGCTCCCTCTTATATAGAACATCACATGATATTAAAAAATTAACTAACCACTGTTATTTTATTCTTGTGATTTTTTCTTTTCCAATAGAGTGAAGATAAGGAAAAAGAGAGTTAAGAAAAGGCATGAAATTACCTGATGATAATTTCTCTCCTGATTTACGGATTCAATTTCTCAATTGAGCTTTAATTTCCTGTTTTATTTAAAAACTAATAATATTCTTTAAAATCTGATTTATTTATTGTTGCTGCTTATTCTTGTGGTTTTTCTTTTGCAATACTATGAGGATGATGATAAAATATGTTCTATTGAGTGTTTTTCTTTTTTAGAAACCAGTGATAATTTTCAAAATTCGATTTCCTATTTTGTTAATTTTTGTGCTCTTGGATTGAATCTTTTCCTAATGAAATATAATTGTTTCGGTTACAATTTACAATATTAAAGTTGGTGATTAGAGAATATAAAAGGACTATTGCTTTATTTTGTTTGTATTATTCCTTCATCGATTTTGTATGCAGGATTCTTTATTAATAATTCCGTTATAAAACAACTTAATTAACATTTCCATGCGTAATTCATTTATTTTGTAAGCAGGAGTTTACTTTTTAATTTCACAGATTATGTACGCAGAGTTTTTAATTAAAATTTCCGTTACAAAACAACTTTACATTCCCTTGCATAATTAATTTATTTTGGAAGCATATTCTTAATTAAAAGGTCCATTACAAATTAAATTATCATATGTGGCTGTCTATATTAATGTGGGTTGTAGGCACAAAACAAAAGTTTCTAAAAATGGTACAATATTTTATTTGGGGGGTTACTATAAAATACAATCTATAAGTAATACTATATAAAAACTCTCACAAGATATTTGTATTAGCATTATCTACGAAATGACTACCAATTTGACCAAAGTAGGCCTTAAAAAAAATTCACCAAAAAGGAAGTCAATATCTTCCATATAGAAAAGGAGTGAAAGACGCAATCACAATTTAGAAAGGGGTAACTGTAGTTTCAAATTCATATAATTTCAAAACCTTATCTCACGCATGAGAATGAATATCTGCATTACAAATTCATATAATTTCAAAACCCTATCTCATGCATAACAATGAACATGTGCATTATTACTATATCTAATTTTTACTCTATTTAAGTATATGTGGTGATTGATGCACATTTGAATTGGTATTATAAAAATTGGGATTTTTATTTTTCATAACATTTTAATTTGTCAAACGTTGCACATGTGGATGTACATATTTAATAAGGGAAGCACTGCACATGTACAACTACAAGTAATGAATTGGAATTATGAATGATGCGCACGTAGAATGAACATTCCACATTATCATCAGTAATTAAAATAACTAGAATGTACGTTTTTAACGACTGCAACATTGCACATGTACACCATTGTTTAATTTGGCAAATCATAATTACCCAAGTGCAAACTTCGTAATTGGAATAGAGTACATTTTGGAAAAAATACACACTTTGACAACTGTAGAAAGTTGGAGTAATGCATATGTGAATATACATATATTTTTATTTATATGTAACATTGTAATGTGTAATTTTTTATAAGAAGATATTGCACATAAATCTGTCCACGTTTAAAAAGAAAATGCACATGTCCAAAGATTTAATATTCATAAACCTCCGAATAGTATATAAAATGTGCAATCACATAAAAACTACACACTTGAAAACAACTAATGTACACAAATAAAAAATTCACCCAACATTGGATTAATTCAACAACTATCCATTAAGAATGATATAAAAAGTGACATTATTCACCCCGAAAATACCATATAACTATTACACTAAGTTTCCTACATTAACTCCACATGAAAATAATTAATACGAAGAACCATCCACTAAAAATGCCCCCTAATAATTATGGATCAGTTATAAAACCGTTACCAAAATAAATCATACCAAAAGGCCAACAAGTAAAACCCTCGCTCAAATTGAAGCAAAAGGTAATAAGAAAAATTGGTAGTATCTTAAACTAAGAACACTTAAAAAATTGTATCAACAAATAATTACTCCATTTTATTATTATATCAATAAATAAATAAATTAGTAATCGAACTCGTGCGATGCACGACCATAATTGTGCAATTAATTTACGGGTCCTCAATTTATATTGTAGTCTGTTTATTTAGGTTTAAGAGTGTATATTAGTTTTCCCATTAAAGTATTTTTTATGTCAAATAGATATTATTATTATTCTTTTATTTGAATTTTTTTAAGAGAACGTATTGCAGATATTAAGAAATTAACTTTTGTGAAAATAAAGTGTAATAAATATTACTTCCTCTGTTCCGTGATTACTTTTACACTTGTCTTATTTGGACGTCCCACAATTACTTTCACATCCTAAAAAAGAAAATATTTTTTTCTCACAAAAATAAAATATAAAGTTATCATTATTTTAATCAATCTCACACTCACATACTCTATTTTTTCTTAAAAAATGTGTCACTTCCAAATGTGAAAGAATAACTAAGACGATCAACACTTGCGTGTTGAGGGGCATCATGCTCCAAGTCATCCACTTGCTCCACCAGCTTTTGGATTGTAACGAGGCGACCGTTATCCGAGGGAATTGCTCGCAAACAGCTTGTTCGAGTAGAGTTGTCCATGAGCGAGCAATCGATTTCGAGGCACGACGAACGTGCGAGCTCAAAATCTCGTGGAAAGAGGTTGGCACCTTCGACCAGGAGAATTGGTGCAACATCTCTTAACGCTGAGAATAGTTGGAGATTTGGTAACTGCAAAAAGAAAGGGATGAAGGGTTAAATAATACAACAAGTATAGAAATGTCGAGTAAGGAAAATTGAGAATCACTCGGCATAACGATCGACATCCCAGCCGAGGAATGTGTAATCATTGGGAGACCCTTTTCTCCTTGCTTGGGCGGTGGAGATCACTTGCTTTTCAATGACGATCTCCATCGAGGAGGCACGAGCAGCCTCCTTTTCACTTGGGCGAGTAGATCCGCCCTCTTACCTCTCTTACCCTTCTTTGGTGGGCGCTTGTCACCAGCAATCGGCGTCCATATATGTGCCGCAATCGTTTTTGTTTATGTACCGCCGGTGTACTCTATACAGGGGTCGACGGTTGTGAGGGAATCGGGAGGATTGCTTGGCTTGCAGCCGAGGCTCCCGCTAGCTTAGTCATGAGAGAGACCAGGTTAGTTGGAGGGTCTCCCCTCTTCTTTTCCTTCCTCGGCGGCATATTCAAACTATTTGTTCAAGCTCATAATAGGAAGGAGGTACGACGATAGTGACGAGCTGGTCTGCAAAATGGACGAGCAACTAAGTTAAATTTTTCAATAAAAATTGACCAAGTATGGAAAACTAGGACATACCTTTGGGAACCTCTGCTCGCGCCTCGAGGTGGTGCAGGCTGGTCAGCAGGCGAGCTGCTTTTCTGCAGTGATGACTGCTGAGGTGTTTGATCACTCTATCCCCCTTATTGCGAAGAACGATCAAGCTGAGGATGAACAGGAACTAAGAGTTCACCTTGTCCTTAGTACTTCGCCGTTTGAGAGTCTTGGGACCTGAAAGCAAAAAAATATAGAATTAATAGTAGTCCTACTTTTTCTAAAGTAAAGAAAATACGAAATTCACGTCGAAGAGACCCAAATATCTCAGGAGTATTGTCCGCTCATCGCCGCTATGAGGATGAGCCACTGCTCGCCAATCCCCGCCGATGAAAAAGAATTAATCTTTCCAGTCCCGAACCTTGTTCGGTATGCCCTCGACCACCTTGATTCCAGGAAAAACTTTCAAGTAAAACCAACCCACCTCATCCACTGTACATGCCGAGATCGACATGACATAATTAACTTCTTCAGCGGTGAGTTTGTTCAGATACCCCTCCAAGGCGAACAACACAAAGATGGAGAGCAAATTCATTCACCTCACTGGAGTTATTTGGTTGATTGTCAAGTTTGTTCGCTCCATAAATCGTCCGATTAGTGGTTGGAGTGGTAAAGTCACCCAGGCTTTAAGAATAGGCAGGTTGATCGCCGTGCAATCCTCCGTATGGCAATTAGCTCCATCGTTCTTTACTAGAGCATACATGTAAATGTAGTAAGGGATCTTGTACTCGTTCCTGATCCATTCGAGTGTTCGTCTCTTATCAAACTCTCGATCCTGCTCGCCATATACTTTTTTATTTTGAGCTTGTGGAATAGGCAAGCAGGCTGAGTATAACAATCAGTATATTCTCGATGTACGAGGTTTAATCCTTAAGGTGAGCAATTGCAGTGGGAATTTGGCACTCTACCGGGTTTGGCATTGGGAAGTTGATCCAGGCCAAGTATTCCCAAGTCAAGACGTCTTTGAAATCTGGCTCGGATTCAGTATCTTCACCCAGATCTGATGTTATATCATCGCCAGGGCAGTGAATGAGAGAGTTTTGGGCAATCTCTTTCCCGAATTGGCGAGCACCCGTATTCTCGATAGATCAAGCAACCGATTCCACATTGGGATCTGAGTCAGACGAGACAACAGCCACCGAAACGATGGAGGTTTCCCCGATTGGCCTTTTTTGGGGTTTCGTGGGGGACTAATGGCTCACTATGTGAATAGGACATGGATTTTCAAGGTCTAGAGAGTTTGGGGGCGGAGATGACGGTTTTCAGTGGAAACTCGAAGCGTCGGTTTTTTAATAAACTGATGGTGGCGATGACAGTTTCAAGGAGAAAAATAAAAAAAATCGAGAAGAAAGATGAAAGACTACGATGAAAAAAAATACTACCTTAGAGTCGACGATAGCGGAGGTGATAGCAGGAAAAAAAAACATCGCCTAAATTTTTGAAGGAATTCAATTTTTTTTGCAGAGAGAATTCAAAGCTTGGGGAGTCAAAAATGGTGAAATGAATAGGAACACCTATTTATATGGAGTGAAAAAACGGGGTCAAACCCACAAAGAATGAAGACTTGAAGGACTAATTTGCAAATGGGGGCACGTGTAGGACCCCCAATGCAATTTTGAAGGGTGCATCGCCTGAAAAATGTGCACGCGTGGGCGGCAGAAATCTTTGCACCCATGTCACGCATCGAGGCTGGCAACGCACCTCGGGAACCCAAACGTCGCAACTAAGGTAGCTCGCCCAAGTCCAGTAGCTCGTTGTATGAGCATCAAAACATAGTCAGCCCTCAGTTGCTCGTCAACAACCTTTCGACTAATAGCAACATAAGGGCAGACTATGGGGAAATTGTTGATAGGCGATCAACATTTGAATAATAACAAACAACTATTAGGCTTCAAATTTGTGGTTACGAGTTAAAACAGTGTAAAGAGGAAAAGAGACGAGCAACCCCACTATGACAAGCAGCTTGAATGAAACGAATAAGCAAGATATCACCTAAGACCATTGGACGAACAACTCCAATGGATGAGCAACCCATGAAAAGTTAGCCAGATTTTGCTCGATCACCCGCAAGGCTTAGCGGCCAAGTTGGACATAAGCTCCAAGAGAATCAAGCAACCTAAAAGGGAAAGCAAAGCTAAAACTCCACAATGGGAAGGATAACATGACGAACATCTTGTAATTTTGAGCTAAATATGTCTAGAAGATAAGATTAGACTTAGATAAGGTCAAGAAAGTTAATAAAATATGTGTCAAGCATGCACACATGGTAGTTGAAAGGTTTTGCCACCACCTACTTGGTGATATGTATAAAAACCTTGATTTTATTAAATGAAACTAAGCTCAAGTTCACAAATACTCAACAAATACACTTACACACACTCATACACCTCGATTTCACACATATATGAATGAAATACGTAATTAATACATGTATTCACCCGATTCTACCCCCGATCTAACATATTTACCATTTATGGTGGTAATCAATCACATTTATTGTTTGATGATTCTCTAAATTGATTAAAAACATCCTCGCGATTAGAATCAATCATTAACAACCATCTCAAATAAATGTTGTTTCAGAGGTTAAATTTTGTTTCAAAATTCTTTAAAAAAAATTGTTTCAAAATATATATCGTTTTATCTATTTTTACACATTTTTTTCTAATTTACCCCGAATCTTAATTTAAAATATAAGAATTTTTAGGGATTATTGAAATATAATAAATCTTTCAGGGATTATTAAAATATATAATAAATCTTTTAGAGAGATATATGAGAGCACACTATACATATGTCAAAAATTTAGAATTTTAATTTCAAATAAAATTTTAGAACGACACTTATATTGAAACAAAAAGAGTAATTAATAATACACATTATTATGCAAGTTAAATATCCCAGTGCCCCTTAATAGTTCTTTTTTTTTTATCAGACAAAAGAAATATTTTATTCTCAAGAAAACCCATAAAGTATAAGAAATATCTAGGGAAAATTACATTCTACAAGATCAATCTAGAATTTACAAGCCAAAAATTCAAAGAAAAATTGCTATGTATAAAAAATTTCGCCAAAAGTCAACTCCACAATTTTCCTTTTATTTCCTCCATCAACTTTTCCAAACTGGTTTCAGCACCTTCGAATAAGTATTTATTCCGAGCCCCTCAATAATTTATTACCTTATTCCAAATTTAATATTTTTCTTTAAAAAAAATTTTATGGACTCTAAGGTGTTAATATATTTCTGTAAATGATTTAGGGATAGTAGTTGTAATTTATGGACTTTTGGCTCTTTTTTTTTTAAATATTTTGGCCCAAAGAGTAAAAAATATACACATAATACATCTCAGTTATTTCGTTTAATAACCGAACATAAATATTTCCATTGGGTTAAAATTCGATTTTAATACTAATTCGGTCGATTTCGGTTACTGGCTAGAGACTTTTTTTCGATTATTTCGGTTTTGAATATTCAGTTCGGTGACCGAATAACCGAATGCTCACCCCTAATTACAATGATGTGCATTTTATACCTCTAAGTTTCCAAGCATTACAATAACATCGTCTAGGGTCCGAATTCCATTCACCAAAAGAAATGTACTCACCAATTCTCTTCTTACTAGACTTGCCCAAATGAACCGGAACCGTCGGTTTTAATCGGCGGTTTGTCGATTCTAACCGAAGCTGGAACCGGTGATTTTGGAGCCGTCACTAAAGTGGAACTAAAATCATGTATTACAAGGTTTGATTTTGGTTCCACTAAATTAAAAAATCTTAACTGGCGGTTCCAAGGTTAATTCGATATATATATATATATATATATTAACACCTGCGATAATTTAAATATTTTATTGACCTTTTTCATTATTTATAATATTTTTAGTTGTACGGTATGTATGTATGTATTAAATTGTAAGTTATTTATAACTTGTTTTGTAAGTTATTTTCATATAATTTTTTAAATTGTAATTTGTAGACTTTGTATTTCATATTTTTTAAATTTATAAACCTTGGTTATTACTTATTTGTATTTTAATTTTATTGTGTATGTTAAAAGTTGAATACAATAAAATTTTCATTTGTTTAAATTCACTTTTTATTTTATTTTTTGTACTTGAATTAAGAAAAAAAAAGTTAGTTATTTAAAAAAAAAACGGTTTGAAACTGTAAACCACTAGTTCAGAATCAGAACCTAAACCAAGATTGGAACTGGCAGAACCGGAACCACTCAATAATATTTAGCGGTTCGATTTCGGTTCCACTAAATTAAAACCAGGAACCAACAATTTAGTACCGAAACTGACTATTCAGAACCGGACAAACTCTACTTCTTACTACTAATCATGGCCAGACTCTTGGTTTAATTTCAAAGAATTGGTAGCATTAAGTTCTTTTCCATCAAATACTAATTAGTTCTTTCTTATTTCAAATTGTTTAAAAGATGGCAGCCCAAAATAGTGGAGAAACTGGAAATTGTCATGTTGTAAAAAGATGTCCCGCGGATTCAATGTACAGCGCCATATCTAAATAACTAAATATTAAACCGGAACCGTGTCTCATGAATTTAATTTGATTATTTTTGTTATTTCTTTTTAGTCATAATAACCAGAATGCCGACCTGCCACCTAAAAGGACCACTATTTTAGCAATTTGTCTAAAGTTCGTTAAAAGTGTCGTAACCTCTTTATAATAAGTCAAATTTCGGTCAACTTAAGACAATGCTTCCCAACAATAATTTAATAGCGTGTTTTTTTTTCTTAACATAATCACGTTTTCTAAAGTAGTCAAACAAAAAATTGGAAAAGTGTATCACGCAAGACAGACTTGCATAAATCATTTACAACTATACAATTGTATGTATATTTTGTTTTATTAAAAAATGTTTTTTTAGTAGTTATTTGACTAAAAATATCAAGTAATTATTTTACTAAAAGTCATATTTGTGCTCAGAAGGTCAACTCAATTTATTATGGTTTCATGCATTTGTATTGAACCTGATAAATTGCATACTACTTATTTGTTTGATTTATAATTAATTCTTTTAATTTAGGAGAAAATATACTCTAATAAAGTATATTGAGTAGGTTATGAGAGAATTAAATTTCAAACTTAATCCATTTATATTATTTTTCTAACACTCTTCCTTAATAGGGTTGAACACATGACATGTGGTGTAGTGCATGTCTAATGACTCTAGTACAATGAAAAATTGTATTCTCATCTAAAAGTTCGTACTTATAGAGAGTTATAGAATTAATTCATTCATATTATTTCTCATCGAGTAACTCTTATGTGCACTCGGTGAATGGTGAACTCACTCAACAGCTGAAATTGTTTATAATGAAAAGTATGATTTGATTATATTGAAAATTAATTTTCAGTGTAATTAACCTACACTTTTCAGTGTAAATAATCTCAACTGTTGAATAAACGTTTCACAACCAATTATAATATCACTTTTACTTTTCTCTCATATGAACATCACCAACCATGGGTGTAAATTACATGGCAAAAATTTGTACCTACTTCAACGGGTAGAAATGGTTGGGAAAGGAGGTACAATTAGAAGAGAAAGATATCGTAACAAATTTTTGCTACCGGTAGCAATTGAGAGAGTGGCTGAGAAGGTGGGCCCAAACTGATTACTTTATCCACTTTTCTTTAAAATAAAAAATTGTTTTAATTTTGATTTGTACAATCCTTTTAAAAAAGATAAAAAAAAATTAAGTGTCAACTTATATATGTATACAATACTTTTGCTTTTAACAAGACAAGACATGCCATTAAAAAATTAACCAATTAAGCATGTTAATTTAAATTCATAATATTTATTTTATTTATTTATTCATTTAAATTTATTTATATAATTAAAATTAAAATATACTAAGAAATATTAAGTTAACAAATATTTAATAAATTATTGATATGGATAGTGGGTCCCTAAAATAGTAACATTTGTACCTAATATGATTGGGGAGTAGACGTATATATTGATAGGTATAATTAATTTATGATGAAATAGTTTATGTGGTAAAAATTTGTACCTGAGAATAGGTACACAAATGGAAATGCTCTATCGATAATTATTTCATCCTCAAATAAATGTCTCTTCCCAAGTTTCTAACATATGATATGACAAATAGAGATTAACAACGGTACATTGGTCAATTTAGTAACACAAAATATTGTGCGAGCAAATTTCAGTATAAAATTTATTTAGATAGTATTAATTGTTTCATTATAAGTTATTAACTTTGAAGAGTATTAATTAATTATTTCACTAAAAAATATTATTCATTTTGCTAAAATGTACTAATTATTTTTATAAAATATATAATTGTAAATCAACTTCACGCTAAAATTTTCTTTTATCGAAAAAATAAAAGAAAAAAATATATTTTGTGCGATGGATTGAAATTAATTAATTATGAGTTAGAAAATAAGCATGTAAAGTAAATAAAATACATTTAATATGAATGTATTACAGTGCTTTTCTCTAACATGATATCTTCTCACGTAAAAAAAATTAACAATAACTTATTGCAGAAATTTAATAAATTAGATTTAGTCACAAGTTTTCACATAAGATAGTTGGTAGAATTTGTTCGTACGCACACCAATATGTAGAATCTTCGTGGTTGAGTAGTTAGCACTTAACTACTTGGCATTCCTTTTCTCAACGAATATATTATATATTCACTGCAAAATACTGCTCATTTAAAGAGGGGAGATGCCCTCGACAAAACAGGCCTCGCCAAACCCCCCCTCGGCTCGCCCCTCGTCAACTAACGAGAGTAAAGCGCTCTCGCCAACTAACGAGGGCAAGGCCCTCGCCTCGTTCAAATTTGCTGCCCTCGTCTATGCCCTCGGCAATTAACGAGGGGGGCGCTCTCGTGCGCGTTAACGTGGGTCATGCCCTCGCCTCGGATGGCTGAAGCTTGGCGAGCACCACCGCCCTCGCCTATTTTTGCCCTCGTCTCGCCCCTCGTTCGTTCACGAGGGGAGGCGCCCTCGACCCGACCCACGCGCGACCCGCGTGCAAGCAGGTTCGAACCTGTGACCTCCCAAGAGGGAGAGATCTATCCCTTCCTCCTTACCGTTTGAGCTAGGCTTATCATTCGAAATATTTTCTATTGTAATTGTATATGTATTATTTCTTATTTGATTTCTTTGTTAAAACATTTAACTCCTATTTTGTTTATATCTTTAATTAATTAATATTATTATAAATCATTTCATTTATGATAACACCATCAAAATTAATTAAAATATTATCATTTTAAATTACATGATTTTCATATTTTGATTTATTTGTTAAAACTTTGAATTATTCTAGTAATATATTAATTTCTATTATGATTACACTTTTATTAATTATTATATATCTTTACATTTATGGTAACAACTCCAAAATGAAATTTATATTATTTTCACATATATATAATTAAAATATTTTGAATATATAAAATTAACGCCCTTGTGCATACATATATATATATATATATATATATATATATTTAATTAAAATATTTTGAATATATTATGGATAAATTAATCAAATATTACATATAATTAAAGCACATACACAAATTAACAATAATTCATTAAAAATCTTACTAATTAAACACGATATATAGCTCCGGATTTCACAAACATTAATGAAAAATAAACATCTCAAACATAATAATTAAAGACGATGCACAATAATTCATTCCAAGCAATACTCTCAAATATTCATGAAAATAGTTAATCATTTTTCAAAAGTTTCAACTTCAAGATGATCAGGATCTTGGTCCCTTGCCACGGCTCGAACCCGGTCCTCGGGGTGGGGGATACTCATCGGATGGAGGCGGGGGTGGTGGGGGATAACCACCAGCTTGTGGGACGCTGGGTCCGGATCCCTGTTGTGATGCCCGCATCCACTCGGTAAACTGATTTTGGAAGTTCTGGGTCATCTCCTCACGCATTTGCCGTTGTCTCTCTTCCACTTGCTCCAACAATAGGTGATTCTCCTCAGCCGTCTCTCTCCGCGTTCTCTCACGCTCCTCAGCAAGTAGTCGGTCCACATCAATTTGACTGTAGGCACCAAAATGAGTCCCAGCTGATGTCCCGCCTGGGCCGGAGACTATGCGTCTGGACTTTCCCAATTGTCCGAGCCCACGAACTTTACCGTGCTTTTTCCCCACAGTCTTGACGTACATCTGAGATAACTCTGGAAGACTGGGTTCAGGAGGTTGCTCGTCAGAGTCAGAGGTAGGGTGCAGTTGGGAGACTCTCGCTTGTACATCAGCCTGCACATTTTTTTAGAGAATTATTTTTCTAGATATTTAAATATTCTTAAATATTCATATTTTTATTTTAAAATGTAACAAGAATACTTACCAATGTATCAGATATAAGTCCATATGTATACTGTCCTGGACCACGGTAGTGGAAGTGCTCCACAATTTCCCAATCTGTGGCGGGACGTCCCTTCTTCCTCTCCTATAATTTAGAACATGATGATTAAAACTTAAAATATGTATACATATTATAAAAATTAAAATAGTGTGGTATCAACAAATGACTTACAATATCCAGGGCAACCTCGACGGCACCACGAGATCCACCTTTATGGGTGGAGATGCCAGTACCCGGGCCAGCAGGCTCAGATAGTCTGTTCCGTCTACATTGTGCGGATTTGGCTTTCACGTCTTCTCTGTCCCAGTAAGCGAGCAAGGCCTTCCACACTTTTGTATCCCACTGTGGCTTCTTACCCTTCAACTCCCATTTTCTTTTCACAAAGTTCAAAAGATCTACATATCTTTCAGCAGCTCTTTTCAAGAACAAGTGATGCACATACTGTGTGGAAGTGACAGTAGGATCCCACCTAGCCTCTTTCTGATAAACAAAGATGTTATTATGTCATACAATAATATCATTATAAATCAAATGAATATATACCTGAAATGTCTCCCAGTACTCCTGCAGCCTTTCTTCGGATATCATCCTGAAGGTGAAGGCACCCAACTCCATATGTCCAGCCATGATACGTCTGATCAGCTTGGAGACCGGATTCGAAGGCATCAAGCTGCAAAACAAGTTTGTAATACATAATTAATATTTACGGATATATATTCCTCAAAATTCATGAAAATAGTAAGTCTAACATACGTATCGTAGGCAATATACACATCTAGCCTCTGTTCGACCATTTGTGAATCCGATTGTTCTTCAGAATCCGAGTCGGTATACTGCTCAGCTTCCTCGTCATCAGTCATGGGGATCAACGGAACTGGCACTGGTATGTGTGGTATAGGCACTGTGTTCCGCGCCCCACTAGATCGGCCTCGACCCCCGTGACCTGTACTCTGTCGCCGTCCCCCGCTAGAGCTACGATCGGATCCGCTCATCTGTAAAATTTTAAACATAACGTATTAATTATCATATAAATGATCAAATAATCAAAGTTTAGGTGCATCACGAAATAATTTATAACACCGAGATAACAATTAATATAATAACATATTATCACATAAATGATAGCAATTACTAAACTACTTAATCTTCATCTGAGTATGAATTATGTTCATCATCGTCGTCTTCTTCTTCTTCTTCTTCTTCTTCTTCTTCTTCTTCTTCTTCTTCTTCTTCTTCTTCTTCTTCTTCTTCTTCTTCTTCTTCTTCTTCTTCTTCTTCTTCTTCTTCTTCTTCTTCTTCTTCTTCTTCTTCTTCTTCTTCTTCTTCTTCTTCTTCTTCTTCTTCTTCTTCTTCTTCTTCTTCTTCTTCTTCTTCTTCTTCAACATCATCATTCTCAATTTGAATTAGTACACCACTGACATCTGCCAACACGATAGGATCACTGTCTATTTGCACATTATTCATTTGTGAATCAATCTCATCGTCTTGGAACGGGGGTAGCTCTTGTTCATTCCTTTTATCAATTTCCACTAAGGATCTCGGTTTGACTTTGCAAACAACAAGCCATTCATGATTTCGCACCCCCGGGTATTCGCAATAGTAAACTTGAGTGGCTTGGTTTGCTAATACAAAAGGATCATAACGGCCATATACTCTTCTCCGATTAACATCCACAAGTTTGTAGTTAGGATGTATTCTTGTTCCATTTGGCACGGTAGGATCATACCACTCGCACTTGAACAGAACTACTTTTTTCTCAAGTCGTCCAGGGTATTCCAACTGTAATACTTCTTCAAGGATCCCATAGAAATCATTCTCACCTGAATCATAGTTTGTCCCCTTGATACAAACTCCACTGTTCACAGTCGATTTTGATTCACCATAAGTGCGTGTGTGAAATTTGTATCCATTCACGTAATACCCAGGATATGTGGTAACACAACTTATAGGACCGCTGGAGAGATCACGTATCCACCGGTTCTGAATATTGTTTACATTAACCTATAGTTGACAAAATATTTAATCCTGAGTCTATGTATATATTTTATTATTTATATAATTTTATCAACTTGACTTACAACTTGTTCAAACCATGATGCAAACTGATGTTGAAGTTTATCGTCTTGTTCAGCCCTAGAGAGATTCGGTTGAACACTTTGAAGTTGATCCATAAACATACTACAAGAGGGAAGATGTACAATATTATCATTATAATGATGTTTTGTAATAATTATAGATGGACGATGTTGAATATTAACTTACTCAACATATGGTTGCACCTCGTTACAATTCAGTAACATGTAGGTGTGAGCTGTATTTTTCTCTTCGTCTACAATATATCTTGTATTCTTCCGTCCAAGTGGTCGTCCAGGAGGTATAAAAATTGACGGAGTACCGGGTTGGGGTTCTTCGGCGCCACGACCATCGTAATTACGAGGTACATTATGACGCCTCGTCAGAACATGATCCTCAAAGTAGTGGGAACAGAAAATTGATGCTTCTTTTGTTATATATGCATTTGTGATCGAAGCTTCGACATGAGCCTTGTTACCCACACTGAGTTTTAAATTGTGAAGATACCTAACCAAATTTTATCAATAGTGAGTATAATAACCGCTAATTGTTCAAATATTTGAAAGTTGTAGATTACCTCTCAAATGGATACATCCATCTGTATTGTACAGGACCAGCCACTCGTGCTTCGTATGCAAGGTGTACAGGTAGATGCTCCATCGAATTAAAGAAGCTGGGTGGAAATATACGTTCCAACTTGCACAAGATCAGTGGAATATCTACTTCCAACCGAGTCATGTTCTCAACTGTAATCGTCGTAGAAGTCAACTCCTTGAAGAATAAACAAACTTCAGTGATAGCTTTCCACACGTTCTGTGGAAGAATTTCACGGAAGGCAATCGGGAGTAGCCTCTGCATAAACACGTGACAATCATGACTCTTCAACCCAAACATTTTCAATTTTGTCCAGTCAATAGTTCGAGACAGGTTGGACACATAGTTATCAGGAAACTTTAGCTCATCTACCCATCTGCACACAACATCCTTTTGTCTCTTATCAAGTGAATAACAAGCTTTGGGGTACTTTCCTGTACGTGGACATTTCACAAGTGATGGACGACGACAATATTCATTAAGTTCATCTCTGGACTTATTCGTGTCCTTTGTTTTCCCTTCCACATTCATTACAGTGTAGAAAAAATTATCAAAGAAGTTTTTTTCAATGTGCATCACGTCCAGATTATGACGGATCAACAAGGTATTCCAATACGGCAAATCCCAGAAAATACTTTTCTTCTTCCAACCAGTTTCCAATCTCTTGTTGTGGGCCTCGGCACCATCTTCTGTCACTTTTCGACATCCCACCCAATTGATTTCATTTAGGAGTGATTCACCTGATCGAATGGGTGGTGGTGGGTCATCCACTATCACATTCTTTCTGAATGCAGTCTTGTTTCTCCTATACGGATGGTGTCTAGGTAAGAATTTACGATGGTTATCGAACCACGACTGTTTACGACTGAGCCTCAGAGTGAAAGCATCAGTGTATTCTCCACAGTAAGGACAAGCTGTCCGTCCAGCAGTGCTCCATCCATACAACATTGAGTAAGCTGGAAAGTCACTGATGGTCCAAATTAGTGCAGCTCGCATCAGAAAATTTTGCTTTGTAGCAACATCGTACGTTTCCACCCCAATTTCCCACAAATACATTAAATCACGGATCAACGGCTGTAAAAAAATATCCAATTTATCCTTAGAATTTTTAGGACCAGGCATTAGTACCGTAAGAAACATGAATTGATCTTTCATACACAACCACGGAGGTAGATTGTACGGTGTCACTATCACTGGCCATGAAGAATATTGTTTCCCAGACTGTCCGAATGGTTGAAAACCATCGGTGCTTAGGCCCAACCTTATGTTCCGAATCTCGGAAGCAAATTTAGGATATGAATTATCCAGGTGTTTCCAAGCCAATGAGTCTGCAGGGTGACGCATAACACCAGAATCATCGTTAGAGCAACTTGCATGCCATGTCATATCTTCTGCAGTAGCAACAGACTGATACAATCTTTGCAGTCGAGGAATGATAGGAAAGTAGAATATCTCCTTGTAAGGATTTTTCTTTTTCCATTGACCATCAACACCACGCTTACGGGGTTTAAACCGTGGATGACCACAAACCTTACAATGTTCAAGTTCACTATCATTACCCCAATATATCATACAATTCTGTGCACAACAATCAATCCTCTCTACTGGAAGACCCATCCCACTCATTAGTTGTTTGCTATCAGAAAATTTCCTGGGCACTAGATTTTCAGGAGGAACAATATCCCGAATCAAGTCAACAACTTGATTATAACCCCTCTCAGATAGTCTATTTTCAGTTTTAATGTTCAACAGTCGGGCGTTGAATGACAATTGTGAGTGTGTTTTGCAACCAGGATACAAATCCTGGTTTGCTGCACGAAGCATGTCATAAAATTGAGCAGCATGCTCATTTGGGGGCTCCTCATTAACGGGTTTAGCTTCCACATTTCCAAAATGAAGATTAGGACCAGTTAGGTCAGTGATCATGTCATGGTACGAGGTAGACCCTGCAGTATCATCTACTCTGTACGAAGTCGATGCCGACTGATCATAGTTTTGGTATGGTAGATGACCCCAATTTTGTTCACCGTGTAAAACCCAATTGTGATAATTGGGCATAAACCCATTTATATACAAATGTATTTTCACGTCAATTGGTGCTCTAAACCTTTGGTTCCTACATCTGGATTTCGAGCAGGGACACCTAATTTCTCCTTCACTCATCCAATCAGGATTGCTAGTAGCGAATTGTATAAATGATTCAAGACCACTAAGAAAATCGGGAGCTATCATTCCATTAATTGTTCTTGGACCATACATCCAAGTACGACTTGAATAACTCATATTATAATCTGTTTCAAATTAATGAATATTCAAAATTTAATAAAAATTCATGATCAATTGTAATTATCCTAGTGTTAAATAATTAGCTCATCTAAAATTTTCGGCAGAGTTTCGTTTATTTTTTTCGTATTCTCCAGTTATAACTAAGATCCTATATAGTGCATCTATTTCCGACTTAATTAAAATTAATCAAGTCGGAACGCACATTCTACAGCTAGCAAACAACCAATAATATATTCATCAACCCCCTCCACTCCAACATAATTAAATATAAACTTAATTTGAACAAAATTAACTAATTAAATAATATATTCATCAAACTAATAATAATGAAAATTAATGTAAATAATCGAACATCAATATTTATCACATGAATATATATATATATATACTTAAATATATATCATACAAATTAATTTATTAAATACAACAAATATATATTAGCTATTAATTATTTCTAATTAATTATAATAACATGAATACATTATCAAATTAATTAATTACCCACTAATTACAAAATAACAAGCTAAAAACTACATAATTAGCAACTAATTAACACCTATACATGCATATATACATACATATATACATACTATAAACATATATATACATGAAATTAATTTGCATTTTACAAAGTATTTAACGGATTAAAACGAAAAATGTTACCGTAGAAATGTTCACGAGGACGAGTAGGCCAAAACCCGACCGGTGGAGGATACTTTCCGGCGACGGCGGCGGCGGCAGGTAGTGGCGGCGCGGCTAGAGGAGGGGGAGGGGAGGGTTTCTGCTGAAAAAGGGGAAGAAGGGGTATTTATATCCAATTTTTACCGAGGGGGTTAAAGAGGGCAACACCCCTCGGTAAAATCCTAGAATTTAACGTGGGCGAGGGGCTATGCCCTCGGCAAACTGGGCGAGGGGCCGAGCCCTCGGCTCGCAGCCGCGCATACATGGGCGAGGGGACGAGCCCTCGGCTCGCAGCAGCGCCCAACTGGGCGAGGGGCAACGCGCTCGTTAAGGCGCCAGGGGGTCCACCCTCGTTAATGCGCGAGGGATCCGCGCTCGCCAGTCCTTTTTTCAAATTTTGGCGAGGGGCCCGCGCTCGTTAAGTAACGAGGGGACCCCTTCCCTCGCCTCTGCCCTCCATCTTTTTTTTTTTTTTTTTTGCCCTCGCCTCGGCCCTCTTTAGGGACGAGGGCAAACATTGCCCTCTTTAACTCCCCTCGCCATTTCTGCCTTTTTTTGTAGTGATTTATTCTGAATAATGTGTACATATAGAATAATTTCATCCTTGAACTTTTGTAACAAAATACATTATTTGTATATTTGAATGGTACACGTGCATGCACATTGACATGATTATAATTTAGCACATTCGACTCTAAGAATCAATAATATTTTAAGTATGATTTTTCAAATATGATCCAACTAATTGGTCCTAAATCGCAAATATCAGGGAGCATGCATCGTTTAGAACATAATATAATTAAGGGTGAGAAATTGAGACTATTCCCACCTCAAAATTATTAAATACACTTGGTCAAGTTTGATCAAACTTACATAAACTTTTTAAAATTTTATTTTAAAAAAGGATATTTTATTATAATGCTTCAATAAACCATTGTATCGTTTATTTTTCAATTTATACATCTTTCTGGCGTCCCATTATAAAATATACTATTATATATTAACAAATAATTTGAAATTTACCAAAAATATTCAAACCGTATAAAACTAAATAAAAGGATTTGAAAGTAAATGAGGTCGACCTCAATCGCATTCTTTATCCTAATTTATTGATCCAAAAAAAAAAAAAAAAAAAATCAACCCCTTAGTTTTTTTATGTAAATTGACCAATAAGTCCCCCAAAAGACCCTCAAAGTATATTGTATTTGCTATCCTACTGGGTAGTGCCCAATAGAACTTCATAGTGTTGTACCATGTGCATTGAAATATTATACAATACAATTAATTATGCACATGGTACAATACCATAAAACTCTGTTAGGTAATGCCCAGCAGAGTAGCATAGAACAAACCACCAATACTTACATTCCATTTGCAGCCAAATAATATGTTTATTTTGATATTTAAGTATGTAAGGAAAATTATGATTTTGAGATTTGATGGATTTGAAAAGTGCTGATGAAATATAAAAATAAGTACTTCCTTTGTTTTCTATTAATTTTTATATGTGAAGTAACATTTTTTAAACAAGTTTTTTTTTATTAATTTTTTGGACTAATAAATGAAGAATATTTCGAAATAAAGGTATTGCGAGAGTGTTTTATTTTTATATTTAAGGTGTGAAAATTATTATTGAATGTCCCAAAAAAAAGAAAGTGTGGAAAATATTAAGGAAGGGGGTATTTATTTTGAGTTTTTTAGTAAGATGAAATTTTTCTTTATATCAAGTCAATGTTTCATAATGATTGGTGTTTTATATACATTTTGTTGTGTGAGAGAAAAATAATGATATTATTGTGTAGGATATTGTGAATATAATTGTGTAGATGTATTTAATTTATAGGGAGTGGGTAATCTACACACTTAAAATTACTAAATGAATAATGAATATCACTATTTTCAATGTTTCTATCTTTTTAATTCTCATTATTTTATATATATTTTTACATAATTTCATTGAATACGTAATCTACCTACTGCGTAGATGTAACATTCTTCTTGGAGTGGATGCAAAAATTAGATTTTAAATCCTGAACTAGAGTGAGATGTGAATTAATTGAAGAGATTTAAATTCATCAGTATAAGTCCCAAAAAAAGAAAGTCTCAAAACATTTTACAAACAAGATTCATCGTATGAAATTTATATTATTACATGTATTTACTAATATTATTACATATATTTATTGATATCATTAATTTTATAAACTAAAATTACAATATAATATATTTTGATATTAATAATTACATCTAAAGATATCAGTGAATTTATATAATGTCAATTTTGTATTATGAATAAGTTTTATGGAATATATACCTAGTCAAATAAAGTAGGGAAAACGATTTATCTTTTAGTTTCATACTATATATTCGTACATTTTAGTTTCAAGATGTCAATTGTCATCTTGCACACTGTTAAAAAAAAAAAAATCATCTTCCACTTAATATTTTTTTCTTAAAGAAGAAAAGAAAAGGCATTCGTCCATTGTACTTCCAACGCAGGGTCTAATTACAGCATCGATTCATGCATGTTTAAATATTATTTTGTGAAATACCTCGAGTCAAATCCTATCTTTGTCGATGGGGCCATAAGTATTTAAAGCGACTATAAATAGTGTCACGGGTGCACCGTTCTTAGTTGGAAGATAAACGTCTATATATTAATGCAACTAACCTTTTCTTAGACGATGATGATTATTATATAATGGGTGTAATGTACCTATCGTCTCATTTCTTTTTCTAGGTAATATTTATTCCAAAATCACGCGAACTTTTATTAAAATAGTAGATTTTATATAAAAATGATTCATGATAAATTTATTATAAAACTGTTTTAAAATATTAAATATTTGGTCAACAGTGTCAATAATCAAATTAGGATTATTATTAATTTGAATCAATAATATTATAGGGCACCATTATTTGTACCCCATTTAAATGGGAGTACACTCATTGGATTATTAAACCCCAAATAAGATGCATACACATCCCAGTTAATAACCTAAAATACCCTTAAATTTTCCTACACTAAAAAATATATAGCATACACCCACCACATACTAATTTGAACGACTATTTTCTTCACAGGGGTTTGTCGTCGCATTCGAGACTGCACGGTGGGCCGTCTGCTGCGCCAGTCGCCGCCCACCGTCCCCTGCATTGTCCGCTGTTCAAAAAAAATAAAATAAAAATGTAATATATGTTCAAAAAAAAATTAGAACATATACATAATGTTTGGAAAAAATTGTTCGAAAATCCTGATATGAAAATATGACATATGTTCATCAAAAAATTTCGGACAAATGTCATTTGTTCAAAGAACCAGTGTTGAAATTTTTAAATTCGTAAATACAAATAAATAAATGAGCCAAAATATTTATGCTATCATATTCACGTTCTCAATCCATACAATTTTAAAAATTACTATAATAATCATATTAGAGCATAAAATAAATCATAAACATTAATCCAAAAGGGCTTCGAAAAAACCTAAAAAAAAAATTAAAAAGGAACACTTACATATGCATATCTATCACCACCGGACGACCTCATTCTTTTAATATCTTATCACAATGCTGCACGTGCAACCCCAAACGACTATTATGGTAGTGATCGGAAAAGAAAAGAAAAATTCCCTTGAATTTTCAATACGGGCGATAAAGATATAATCACGGTGGATGTATTTACAATATATTTTAGTTTGAATTATAAGAAAATGGTATTTTAGATATTTTATAGTTATTTTAATTTAATTAAAAACTCTAATTAATAATTTAAAGGGTGTACTCCCGTTAAAATGGGGTACAAATAATTGCGCCCAATATTATATTGTAATTAACCAGTTGACTTAGTCCACCTGACTACTGGGCTCCTCACTTTAGTGAGTGACCCATGTTCGATTTCCTTTGGGAACAAATTAAGGGAGTTATAAGGTGACTTGGAGAATTCTTGGAGTATTTGGAGGCTTGGTGAACTTACTTCTAACTACTAACAACTAACATTTATCGATAAAAAAAATTATATTTTATTTATTGTATATTTTATATTGTAATTGTTGTAAATTTAATATGTAATTGGCATATTACCGACGAACATTTGTTATGTATATTTACTACTCCCTTCATCCACGAAAAGTATGTTCAAGTAGTTTTTTTTCACAATAATCTTGTTTTCTTTACCATTCAATTATCACTTAACTAGTGTGTATTCCCGCGAATTTCGCGGACTGAAAAAAAATTATTTTTATTTTTAAATTATAAATATAAATATTTTTAATTTTATATATCTTGTAATTTCGATGTAATATTAAACATCAATTCGAATTATTTAAAAAAATTAATTCCCTCCTAAAACACTTCATGTATACATGTATTTTGAAAAATTAAATATATTAAAAAATTGCTAATTTTCAGTATCATAGTATTATACATGGTAAGATATTGTATATCATGACAATATTTTTTGAAAATAATGTGTTATTTCAGTGACAATATCTTTTGGGTAGGAAAATTTTGTCCAAGAAAAAATTAATGTTATAATCTATTATCCATGGTAAGATATGATATTGGATGACAAGATTATTTGAGAATCTTGCCATCTTTTACGTGACAATATCTTTTGCAAAATATTTTAATATCCTCTTAGAAAATTAGCATATATAAATATTTTGCAAAAATATTTATTCCAAAAATATTTATTATTGTATTATACATGGTAAGATATTGCATTTCATGGCAAGATTTTTTGGAAATAATATGCTATTTCTTTTGGATAGTAAAATTTTATAAAAAAAATGTTACAATCTATTATCCATGGTGAGATATGGTATTAGATGAAGAGATTCTTTGAGAATTTTGCCATCTTTTACGTGATAATATTTTTTGCAAAATATTTCAATATCCTCCTACAAAAATTAGCATATATAAATATTTTACAAAAATAAATTCTAAAAATATCTAAGTAAGAAAATCATTGAACTGTAGAAAAAAGATCTATTTTACATCTTAGAGGACATGACGGTTGTGCTGAGGCGGCGCCGCTTTGTAAACAATCTGACATGAAAGGAATGACGGAGTGAGAAAAGAATAGGGGAGAGGCGGTGGCAGTTCGGGATCTACATACCTTGGATTTATCCCTATTTTGCATATCTGTTTTCGACGTGCTCGTCGGAGTCCACGATAGATGCCACCACCTGAATCACTGGACTAGGCGGAGAAGTCGCCTGAGATGGGTGTTGATGGTCTTGATTCAATGTAAATGATTAGCGGTTGTTTAGGCTTGAAAGATCATCAAACAAGATGATTAAACTAGGATTGAATGCTAAATTAAGACAAGTAGGGCTTGAGAAGTAAAATTGCAAGAGTTTGGACTTGTTTTTTAATAAATGAACTTATTTTCCCTTTCTCATGAAGGGGTATTTATAGGGTACAAGCAAGCATGAGGTGTCACCTTCTTAATTACTCTCATTTACAACTTGACAAGTGTTTAGACACTTGTTTTATCCCTAAACTATTACATCTTTTACAATGACAAGTGTTAAGACACTTGTTTGCTCCTAATGTAATGCCTAATCAATGGGGTTCTTGATGATCCTCCGGGGTGCCCTTCTGCTCGCCTCTTTGATCTTCTTTTAATCTTCTTGTTTATGTTGCTCGCTTGTCTTTGTTCTTTGGTGACCTGCTGCTCGTCTAATGTGTTCTGACTTATGACCCAACTGCTCTCCTTATTTGATTTACTAGGGATGATATCCCTGCTGCTCGCCTCTTCTAACTTTTATCCTTAATGACCTTTTAGCCACTTAGTTACTCTTAATTAGCTTAATCCTTTTGCTCGCATGCTCGCCTATCAACAATGCCCCCTAATTTGACCTATTAGGATAAAAATTATCACTCTTAGGTCAAATTATAGTTACTAGGCGATGTGCTGGGGTCATGGGCGAGCAACAAGAATTCAAAAAATAATTTGGGCAGATCATGGGCGAGCAGCTAGGATCCGACCTTTGAGTTGATGATGGTTCGCTTCCCGAGGCACTTTTTATACCGTAGATAGTTCGGGCGAGCAGGATGTTGCCCAACCAGCTGCTCATCCATCTGCAGGAGAAAATACCTCATCTGACTTAGGTAAAGATTCCACCGAGGTTGCTGCCGAAATTGAAGAAATGAGTGTTCCCGAGTTCGCTGGGGCGAGCAGCGAGCAGGTGGTCTAGTCGAGAGATGACCAGCTGGATCAGCCCTCTCAAGGAGTGACTTGGAAGTTTCTCAGAGAGATTAACTTTTCCATCTCCAGACCAACTCCTGAGTCCCAAATTCCTGAAGCAATTGTTCGTAGGCAGGAATGGATTGACTACGCCAACCATCATTACAACTCTTTTCCTCCTCCCGAAAGAATTATTATGGTTGCTCAAGAAACCTTTATACGGCGAGCAGGATACCCAGTTTGATTACAGAGAGCGACTTGGCTCGTATTCGTTCCTTCTTCCTAATTCCTTACGATATTTATTTGTACGCCCCACAAAAAGGAGAAACAGTTGATCGTCCGCCTCCCGGTTGCACCACCATTAACCTTGATATCTTGAACGCTGGGTTCCGGCTACCTCTACACCCCATAATCGGTCGATTTCTTGAGGATACCAACTTGGCCATTACCCAGATTACTCCGAATGGATGGAGCAACTTACTTGCTTTTATAACTCTCTTTGGACTTGAGCGTTATAAGAACAAGATAAGTACCGTGGAGATACATTACGCGATGACTATCTCCTCGGCTGTTAATGAGGACGGACTGGGATGGTAATATATCAAGACTCGTAGTGGCGTAAAGTTGGTCTAAGCGGTGCCAAATAAGGTGAAGAACTGGCATAGGCAGTTCTTTTTCATTGATGGTGATTGGCGGGCATCTTCCGACCTCTCTGGCGGACCTAGTCGCATTAACTCTCCTAAGGGTTTTGGCGAAATTCGGCGTAGGTTTCACTTTTGACTTATTATGTCCAGGGTGAAACTAATTTTAATTTTTTTTTCTTTCTGTTGTTTTGCAGGTCCTCGTATCTTGAAGTGGGGACATCCTGAGCTGAGTGAGGAATTCCTCTACGTCCTTACCGTGATCACTCTTCGGAACCCGAGTGACCGTAGCATCAAACACCTTTCCAAACCCCACTGCCGAAAACTTGCCCAGTTAACCACGAGTGCTCATCACTTGGAGGCTCAAGCCGTCATTCTGGAAGGTATCTTAATATTTTTCCTCAGTGTGTCTCTGTGATTTCTTGGTTGTCTGGTCGCCCGCTTTATTTATCTAATTCTTTGCTTTGTTGTTTTTTTAGAGCAAAGGGTGACCGTCGTTGTTCCAGAGATCCCAGAGTGTTATCACCTCCTTGCTCGCTGCGTTAAATAGATGGCTGTCGCTCAACCTTCCAAGAAGAAGAAGCTCGATCCTCCTACTTCCCTTATCAAGCTAAGGGTGGAGGAGGATGAAGAAGCTCCCCCCATGCAAGATCCTGCTCCTCGCCCTCCTCCTCATTCTTCGCCCCCCAGGGACAACCGGGGCAAGAAAAGACTTACCAAGGAGACTGTTGTTGGAGTTATACGTGAAAGTATGCTTTTACTTTGTATAACTCGTGTATCAAACACTTGTTTATGAGAATAATTCTTTTATCGCATATGCTTTAGATATGATTGAATGTTGCATATTTATTGCAAACAGTTCATAATAGTACTAGTTACATTGTAGTTAATGTGGTGATACCCGATCACGGAAGACAACATTAACAGTTTCCTTGTAACTAATCGTACATTTTCACGACCTAGGTGGAATTGAACAATCCGCCGTGAAAGGTCGATGTGTAAGGCTCAGATTGGTCTGTCTTGACTAAGAGATTGCACTAGCACATTTAGTATGTGTTGAAGAGGACCTACAGCGAGGATAAATTCTTCTGTTCTGAAATGTGAAGAATTAGACCTCAGTGGTTGTTGATTTCTTAATCTTCGTCACTTAAATAGGACCGTGTGTGCTTAATGGTTACTGCTTTGATTCATGTTGGGTGAGAATCATTGTGACTTCAAACCTTGTGCTTTGGGCAGTAATATTAATCATACGACGGTTGCTAAGATTTAATACGGAGAAACGCATGCGAGTACGGCTCGTGTGATTAGTCCCCTTGGTGGGCTCAGAAGTTTTATCGTACCAAATCTTGCAAGTGAAGAATCAGTTTCTTCGGTACGGATAATAATGTTGAGTTGTCTTTACTCCAAGGTGAAATATATTAATTAATTTAGAGTTATTCAGAAGCTTAATTAATTAATAGACTTGATAATCTTAAACGCGAGAAATAATAACCGGGAGTCCATGTTATCGTAATATGGATTAAGATGGATAGTGCAATATTAATTTATTAGTGGTAATAATTAATATTAATGGATTGAATTATATTGGGGCTCAATGTTGAAATTCAGAAGTCCATTAGGAGGTCCAATCTTAATTCTCCTTAAAGGCCCCTCAAGTAGCCCATTAAGTAGCCCAATAATGATAAGGTGATTTAAATAAAAAGATAATATTATGCTGATTTTCTCCTTATTTTTTCGAAAATTGAGTATCAAGAGAAGAATAGATTTTGTTGATTTTCTTGGAAAGATATTATGGAAGATATGTATTCTTGGAATACAAGAATATCTCATATATTCAAGAAAGATCCAAATCTTGGCTTCTTCAATTGAAATTTTCGAAAATTGCATATTAATAAGGTGAGTGAGATTTTTGTGGAATATTTTATTATGGAGGAAAGAATATATGAGATATATTCAAGATTTCTTAGAGTCTAAGAAAAGATTTTCTCCAAGGCCCATATACCACATATTTTCGGCCATCTCCCTCTATAAATAGGGGATGATTATTTTATCCCCAAGTACATAATTCCATGTGTTGGAAAAATCAAGAGCATAGATATTTTTCTTTTTCCTTAGTTATTTAAATTGTTCGAAGCATCTCCCACCGGTGATCGAATAAGGCGAAAGGGAATACTTGAGAAGGCTTTTGGGTTGATAAAGCGCGTACGTGTTTGTCCCGTTTTATTCAAAGGCCAAGTTCTACGAGAGGTACGTAAATCACATATTATCTTGTTTATTCCGCCATAGATTATGTGTGAATTAATTCAACATGCATGATGTTAAATTGGTTGTTGGAATTATTATTTGAATTAATTAGGATTAATTCATGCTAGTAGTAATTGTATTTAAATTCGTATTTAAATTTCATCCCGAATAGATTCCGGGTACCCCTATTTTCCCAACAACTGCTCCTACTCGTAAGGAGGATGACCGCTTGAAAAGAGCTAAAGGATAATCCCAGGCGAGCAGGAGGGATAGGGTCTTCTCCGGATAAGCGAGTAGCAAGTCGTCGGGGCCGTGGTGGCGAGCAAGAGGAGAGGGTGTTCTCTGGATAACTCGTACTTGGGTTATGACCCTGTTAAACTGAAGGAGTAAGTAGTATCCTCTATTGCTCGGCTGGTCGCCACTTTATTTCTTTACTTCCTAATAAATTATTTCTCTCAATGTAGGTATAAACCTGAAGAATACCCTGAGCGAGCAAAGATACTCCACTAATTGAGCTGCGTTAAATCCGCACTTGCTTACAAGGATATACTTGACTCTTACGTGAGGCGGACGACCGAGCTTATTCCTCGCTCCTGGACCAAGGTAGGCGGGGAGATCCTGCAGAGTCTGAGTTTGAGTGACATTGCTCGTTTGTTGAGCTACAATGCTAGTCACCAGGTCATCTCTTCTCAGAGGCTCGTTGACCAAGTCGTGGAGTTAGAGAGGACGAACAGGGGCCTGGGCCTCAAGATCGAGTAATATGAGGCCGAGAGGGCCACTCTGTTGAAGAGAAAGGATGATGAGCTGGCCAAGTTGAAGGCCGAGTTTGAGAGGGCCAAGCTCACTTGGGAGAGGAGTTTGAAGGCCGCAGAGGATCGGGAGAAGGTGGCCTCCAACACTTCTGAAAAGCTGAAGTTGGACTTCGGAGTAGCCACTAATCGCCTGCAAGTTCTGGAAACTGAGTGAGTTGGGTTGGTGGAGCGGGTTGAATCTCTGAAGGTTCATGTCGCTCAGTTGGAGAAGGAGAAGAAGCATGTCATTCCCTACACCACTTACGTGCAAGATGTAACTGATAACACGAACTTTGGTTACATCTGTGCGTATGCTGACTGCATGAGGTCCTTGAAGCATGCTCTTGATAATGGTCTCGAAGTCATGACTTGTGCTACAAAAGATTTCACGGACTACGTTATCGAGAACCCTCCTGCTGCTGGCTTTGATATCCCTGTTGCCGACTTAGGGGATATGGGTGTGAACTTGGACGTCTTTAAGGACGATGTCCGAGTGATCGCCCCCAAGGAGAGGACCGAGGAGGTGAACAAGGATACCTCGGTGTGAGGTTGGTACATCCACCGCAGCTGGCGAGTAACAGGTCATTGAGGCGACTAGCCCAGATGCTCCTCCTCCTGTGGAAGCTCCTTCAGCTCCTCCAGCCCCTCAGACTTGAAGAATCCCCTTTTTTACTTTCTAGCTTTTTGTGATAGGTGTCTATCTTGTAATTTTTCCTTTTTGTACTATCCTTTTGACGATTAATGAAATGAACTTATTTTTGTCCATAACTTTCTTATGTTTGCACTTGCCCTGTTGTTCACCTCTTCCTTTTATTTCTTGCTTAAGTATTTTTCTCTATTTGTCAATAGTGAAACACGTATATTTGTAAACTTGTGTGACTTTATATGGGTCTTTCTGGTTCTTTAGGAACTTTGACCTTCATTTGATTGGGCTTTCATGGTCTTTATTAGACTTAGTCTTTCTTGTTTCTGTCTTCTAGCCCTGTTGCTCGCCATATGCTAGGCTTGTGCTTAATGCATCTTGCTTCTGGGCGAGCAACTGTGAATTTTAGGCGAACAAGTGGGCTTTTGGGAATCTTGAGTCCTGCTGCTCGCCACATGTTGAGCTTGTGTTTACTAACACTTTTCTGCTTCTGGCGAGCAGCTTAATGTAGATTATATGGGCTTTGGTGCCTTCTAATCTAATTAATCATATAATACAACAGACGACTATTCTAGAAAAGATTGAAATTTTCATCAAGTTTACAATACATCAAATAATACATGTAATCTACATTAATTTATACAATAACATACAAGAGAACTTTACATTGGCTTTTGACTAATGATAATATTTTTTCAATAAAGTCGCATTCCAGGAGTATTGGACCGAGTTGCCTTCCATGTCTTCAAGATTATACGTGCCATTGTACCATTTATGAGTTACTCTGAATGGGCCCTCCCAAGCCGGTCCAAATACTCCTGGTGGTGGTGCTGAAACTTTTCGAAGTACCGGATCTCCAACTTCGAATTCTCTGACTTTCACTTGTGAATTGTAGTACTTTGCAATTCTTTTCTTGTATATTGCATTCTTCATTTCTGCGAAATTCTTTTTTCATCGACCAGGTCCATTTTTGCAGCCAATGCTCTGTTGTTTGACTGCTCGTTGAACCCTGTTGTTCGTTCGGTTGGTACTTTGAGTTCTATAGGTATGACTGCCTCGATGCCATAGTGAATGGTGTTTCCCCGGTGCTCGTCCTATATGATACCCTCTAGGCCCAGAGTACTTCTGGAAATTCTTCTGACCATTTGCCTTTCTTGTCTACCAAGCGAATCTTCAAGTTGTGTTTGATTATTTTATTAACTGCCTCGACTTGACTGTTGGATTGAGGATGATAGGGCGTTGAAAAGTGTTTTCTGATTCCCCATGTTTTACAAAAATCCCTTATCTTCTTACCTTCGAACTATTTCCCGTTGTCTGTTAAAATTGCTTGTGGGACTCCAAATCGGCACACGATGTTTTTCAAATAAAGCTAATCATTTTTCTTGTGTGATCGTCACGAGTGCTTCTGCCTCGGCCCATTTTATGTAATAGTCCATGGCCACTACCGCAAACCTTACATTCCCCTTTCCAGGCGGGAAAGGTCCTATGATGTCTATCCCCCACTTTGCGAATGGTCATGGACTATTTACTGATATTAGTTCAGTTGGTGGCCTGTGAATATTGGGGGCGAACAACTGGCACATATGACATGTTTTTGCAAGTTTTATTGCATCTTGCAGCAGAGTTGGCCATTAGTTCCTTGTCTCACAGTCTTGTATGCTAATGCTCGCCCTCCTGCATGATTTCCACATACGCCTTCGTGAATCTCTTTTAAGACTTCTTGGCCCTGCCCCCTTGCCAGACATTTCAGTAAGGGAAGTGAAAATCCTCTCTTGAAAAGTTGTCCATCCATGATAGTGAACTTTGCTGCTCACCTGGTAATCTTGGCTGCCTCTTGTGGGTCTTCGGGTAATTCACCATCCTTCAAATATTTGAGTATTGGTGTTCGCCAGTCATTTTTCCCAAGTTCTTCCTCAACTTGATTGACTTTGTAATCGCTAGTTGAAGGGTGATGTATTTTGGTTATCGTAACCTCTGAAAGTTATGCTGGTCCCGTGCTGGTAGCCAGGCGGGCGAGTGCATCTGCTTGGACATTATTGTCTCTTGGCACTTGTTCAATGTAAATTTGTTCGAATAAGGAAGCTAGATGAGCTACTATCTTTTGATACAGAGCCATGTTCTCATCTTTTGCTTCGTATTCTCCACGGACTTGGTTGACTATCAACTGCGAGTCCCCATATATTTGTAATCTTCGTACCCCCACAGCCAATGCTAACCGAAGTCCGACAATCAATGCTTCATACTCAGCTTCGTTGTTCATCGCCATGAAATCAAATCTGACGGCTGAAGTGAATACTTGCCTGTCAGGGTTGATCAACACTATTCTGGCTCCTGATGTTGTATTAGTCGATGATCCATCAACTTGCATGTACCACGGATGGTTATGACCTCTCGTCGGATCCTGAGGAAAGGTTAACTTGACTTTGAAGTCGGCTAATGCTTGTCCTTTGATCATTGTTCGAGTTGCATAAGATATTCCGAACTGGCTTATCTCGAGGGACCATTTTAGGAGGCGACCAGCAGTGTCAGGTCTTTGCTAGATTTGCCTCAACGGGAATATCGTCAGCACTTTTACCTAATGGTCAAAGAAGTATGGTCGTAGCTTTCTTACACTCATTACTAGTGCATAGGCTAACTTTTCCATTGGTGAATATTTAATTTCTGCTTCGTGTAAGGCCTGACTCACATAGTAAATCGGCAAGTGAAACTTTCCTTCTGCACGAACTAAGACCGAGCTGATCGCCACCTCTGATGCAGCCAAGTACAGGTACAACCTCTCTCCTGAGACAGGCTTGGACAGGATCTTGGTGTCGCCAAGGTATTCTTTTAGTTGCTCAAACGCTTGTTGACAACTGTTTGTCCATTGAAACTGTCCTTTCTTGATAACATTGAAGAAAGGTCGGCATTTATCACCAGATCTTGAAATGAACCTATTCAAGGCTGCTAAACATCTAGTGAGCCGTTGGACTTCCTTGACCGACCTTGGTGGCTGCATATCCATGATTGCCTTCACCTTCGATGGGTTTTCCTCAATACCTCGCTGACTGACCAGGTGTCCAAGGAACTTCCCTGAGTGAACTCCAAAGCTACTCTTTTTTTATTTAGCTTCATGTTATATGTTCGGAGTATCTCAAATACTTATGATAAGTGCTCTAGATGGTCCTCCTTCTTTGGACTTTTGATGACTATATCATCTAAGTATACTTTCATCGTCTTGCCAATGTGTTCATCGAACATTTTATTGACAAGTCTTTGGTACGTGGCTCCTGTGTTAACTAATTCGAACGACATCCTCTTCCAACACAACAAGTTTTTGTTGGTGTAGAATGCTGTGTTTTCCTGGTCATTCGGGTGCATTGGGATTTGGTGGTAGCCTGCAAACGCATCTATGAATGTGAGGAGTTCGTGCCCGGCCGTGTTGTCTACCAGCTGGTCAATGTGTGGAAGTGGGAAATTGTCCTTTGGGCAAGCAACATTCAAGTCGGTGAAGTCGACGCACAACCTCCATGTTTCGTTCGGCATCCGGACTAGCACTGGGTTTGCCACCCATCGAGGGCACAAGGCCTGTTTGATGAGATCATTGTCCAGTAGCTTTTTTACTTCTACATCCAACGCCTCGTACTTGTCGGGTCCAAATTTTCTTCTTTTTTGCTTCACCGGTTTCCTTGTTGGGTCGATGTTTAGCCTGTGGCAGGCATGCTCCGGGATAATGCCTACCATGTCGGCATGTGACCATGCGAACACGTCGAGATTTGACTTTAAGAATCTTTCCATTCTGGACCTGTATGGCTCGGGGAGCTCAGATCTAATGAAGAGTTCTAAGTCCTCTCGGTTCGGGTCAACTTTTATTGCTTCCAACTCTTCAACCGGTGTTGCTCCTTTTGCTTTTGGTCTTTTCAACGTGGGTCGATTATGGGTCCTTCTAGGTTAAGTTCATCCTCGATCATCGGCTCGGCTCCTAGCCTTGGCTCAATATCTTTAACTTTACTTGGGATAGGTACGACCTCTTCTCTTTGTTGCTCGTTTTGGACTTCCTGCTCGCCCTCACCCTCACCCTACTGGTCGTCTACTTCCATCATCTCAGTATCTATTAATTCCATAATCTCGTCCAAGATGGAGGGTTCTCCTTCAAATCTGCTGCTCGATTGTTCGTCCATCATGGACATCTTGTTGTCTTTAGGTTGTAACTGCATGAGGCATTCTCGAGCTTTCTTTTGATCTCCTTTCACTGTACCTGAACCTTTTGAAGTTGGGAATTTAAGACAGTAATAATACGTTGAAACGGCCACTTTGAATTCATTCATAAAGGGTCGACCGAGAAATCTGTTGTAGGCAGACTGTTGGTCTACGACTAGGAACTCTACCATTCTAGTCAGTCTCCTTTTGGGATTTTCGGTCGATACAAGTTCGACCGACAACGTTACTAAACCTAAGGGAACGGTTACAACATCCCCGAATCCCACTATCTTATGATCACATTCTTTTACATATTCAGCATAATCTCCTAACTGATCTAGTGTGCTTTTAAATAAAATGTTTGTGTAGGAGCCGGTGTCCACAAGCAAGCGATGGACTCGGGTCCCCATGATGTTAGCACATATGATCAACGATTTGTTGTGTGGAGTGAGTATTCCATCTAAGTCTCTTTCTAAAAATACCAAGTCCCCCATCTTCTTGGTAGCCTGGTTTACCCCTACTTCTCTGACTTGAGCCACAACCCTTAATTCTGCCTTTTTTTTCTCTTGGATATCGGGGGCCTTCCATCTGAGCAACCTCCTACAGGTCCGGCTGGTTCAAGCATTAAAATTTCTCTAACGGTTCTGCTGGAGCTGCAAGAGTCTTCTTGCCTTTCTTATCCATCCTGTCCGGCTGCTCGTCTTCTTCGTCATCCTCCGAGCTAGACGGAACTGTCATTCTTAGCCTCTTGCTGACTGCCTTTTGATAAACTCTGACAACTTTCCCTCTTCGTAGAATCTCCACAGTTGCTTCAGGAGGTCCCAACACTCACTTGTAAAATGACCTATGTTTTGGTGATATGCACAGTACTTGTTGGGATTCAACTTTCCTCGTTCTTGTCGGATTCTCCTAGGTTCTGATAACATGTCCTTATCTTTTACATTATTGTAAACAACTTCTACTCATGCAGTTAGGACTTGGTTCAACTTTTCTTTAAATTATGTTCCTTCATTAAAGGCTTTCATGTTTTTACGGGCTTTGTATTCTCCTCCCGATTTATTTCCCATCTTCTTGGAATCGGCCTTGTCTCCCAACTCCTTCTGAAGGGGAAAAATGTTTTTTAGGCCTGTATATTTAGGGTGGTTGGAAAAGAAGGACAATATATTTTCGGGCTTGGAGAAGAAGGACAATAATTTTAAAAAGTGGTAAATACAGGACAATTAAGCCCGAATTAGGTCCCATTGTCCTAAATTTACCACTTTCTAAATGTATTGTCCTCCTTCTCCAAGCCCGAAAATATATTGTCCTTCTTTTCCAACCACCCTAAAGATACTGGCCTGAAAATATATTTTTCCCCTCAACCTACTATGAGACTAATTTTGATTCGAGGGAGAATTAACGCTTATCAGGGGGAGGGAACGATGACGATGAGATTGCTAAGCATAAATGGAAAAGTCAAAAGTTTGATCGAGCTAATAGTTTTATCTAATGTTTTGGGTTTTAATTAATTGTGAACTTAGTTATTTAATTTTATGTTGACGTTTATTTATGTGAGCTTTAAAGATCATTCATTGTAAGTTATTATATTTAAATATGGTTTTTCCTAATGTAAACGATAGTTTTCAAATGAAGATTAGATATTGATCATGGGTTTCTTTGAGTGTAATTTTGTATCCGTGTGAATCAACAAACTGTGTTCGTGTTAATTGTTCTTATTCTTTATCACTTGCTCAGATTTAATTGTTGTATTTTCTTTTTTCTTTCATAAAATTATATTCTTTTCACTTTATAAGTCACTATTTTTTGGGGTTAGATAAGAAAAATTGAATCACAAATGAATTTCACGAAATTTTTTGTCATTTCACTGAAACTTCTTTAGAAAAAATATCATTTGAAGTTGTACTGGATTTAAATATTTCAAAGACTTTACATCAATAAAAAGTAAAAGTGTCAAATTTACAAGGAAAATATGCACAAGTGTCACTATCAAGTTTTCATTTTCAAAATTATCACCCAATATTTTTTGTGACCCCCTGTGTTGCCCTTGTGTGACCATCTTCGGTGTCATTTTAAAATAAGTAAAATTAGGTGACAATTTTTAAAATAAAAACTTGAAGTAACATTATTCTACATTTCTCAATTTACAACTATATATTCAAATACTAATATATATCATGCAAATTTTAAGTAACAAAAAATAGATAAATTTGATTCTTGATCAACAAGACAAACACTGGACTATTTTTCTCGTCAAATTCAAATCCATGGAGAAAAATATTTTTTTATGCCCGTATCTTTAAGGTAGTTGGAAAAGGAGGACAATATGTTTTCGGACTTGGAAAATGAGGACAATAAGTTTAGAAAGTGGTAAATGTAGGACAATGGGACCTAATTCGGGCTCAATTGTCCTACATTTAAAACTTTTTAAAGTTATTGTCCTTCTTCTCCAAGCCCGAAAACATATTGTCCTCCTTTTCCAACCACCCTAAAGATACGAGCCTAAAAAAACATTTTTTCCCCCTTCTGAAGAGTCTCTTGCATTGAAATGTACACCCCAACTTTGTGTCTGAATTCTGAATAAGTCTTGGGAAAAGCCAAGTGCATTTCTTTCCACAGGTCCGTTCCTTTCTTGAGTCCTGCCATCGCAGCCACGATCTTTGTATCCTCGCTCACCATCTCTCCTTCTAACAAGACTTTATCAAATCTTTCAAGAAATTTTCTGTTGGACTCATCGTCTCCTTGCTTCAAATCTGCCAACCGGTGTCTTTGTGTTAGATAGGACCCGGCGGTGGAGAAATGGGACAAGAACTCATTGCTTAGTTGTGCAAAGGAGTTGATAGATTCCGGGGCCAATGCTGAGAACCATCGATGAGGTCTGTCTCCCAGTGTGAGCGGAAAGTTACGGCATTGAGTTGCATCTGTAGCCCCCATTGATATCATGAAGTCTGAATACTTTGTTAGATGGACTCTTGGATCTGTCGTTCCTTCATACAGGTTGATAGCTGAGAACTGTATCTTCTTTTGTATGGGAGCATTCAGGATTACTGAAGATAGTGGTGATGATGGCAACACCGTTGATCCGACCCCCTTTTAAGTCTCCAGCTGCTTCTGCATCTCCTCCACCGCTTTCTTTAGGGCTTGCCATTCATTGGGAGATGTTCTTCCATTAGATGGTTGTCCATCATGATCATATTTATCTTCACCATGATGCAGTCCCTCTCCACTGGGACGTTTCTCCTGTGTGGCTCACCTAGCAACGTTGCTAGCCCCATTGGGGCCCAAACGGCCAAAGGCGGATCTTCTTAGTCTGTCATGGATTGAGGGGCGAGCAGCAGGGTATGTTTGCTCCTCGCTCCTATGGATGGTTTCTCTCTTGTTTCCTCTTACTTGGGTGTGACCTGCATCTCTAGTCGTCTCCCTGCTCGACTCCTCGCCTCCTCCCCGGGTAGATTCTCTTCGACTTCCAAATCGTTCACTCATTGGGATCTTACCTTTGTTTCTTCTAGCCTGGGCACTATCTACTTCATCTACCCTTGTATCCCCATGTTGTTTGACTACTTGCTCGACTGCTCGGTTGCTTGCCTTCTGAGCTCTTGATGGTCCGGCAGCTTCCTGACGTCTTTGTAACGATTGCAGGACGGCAATTATTTTCGCCTATTCTTCTGGATTTTGGGCTAAAGCTTCTACCTCCGGGGGAAGGGTGTCAATGGTGACTTGCATGTTTCTCCGGGATGTTGTTCGTACCGTCCGTGCATGGTCACCTGTTGATGAAACCCTAGTTCGTGATCTGTGTGACGAGTGCGCACTCGAGGAATGTCGTTCTTGGGGTCCCGCCATTATCAAATATTAAATGTTTTTTGGTGAAGGTTTTGTGCTTATGTTTGTTAATTCAAGAACAACTAGCCTTGCATATGTGAATTTAGCTATTTACAAACCTTTAGTCTCACATGCATGCATTCAAGTTCTTAAATGTGAAAAAATTCTTCACAAATGCTCAACTTAACACTCTTATACCCAATTTCTGGTGACTCTTTGCTGGAATTCGGCTGCAATTTGCAGATTTTGGCGACCTTTTGCAAGTTTTCTTCAAATCTTCAACCAATCGGAGGTTCGACCCCTCCTTCTAGCGCCAATTGTTGATGATCTTGATTCAATGTAGATGATTAGCGGCTGTTTAGACTTGGAAGATCATCAAACAAGATGATTAAACTAGGATTGAATGCTAAATTAAGACAAGTAGGGCTGAGAAGTAAAATTGCAAGAGCTTGGGCTTGTTTTTTTGAATAAATGAACTTATTTTCCCTTTCTCATGAATGGGTATTTATAGGGTACAAGCAAGCATGAGGTGTCACCTTCTTAATTACTCTCATTTACAACTTGACAAGTGTTTAGACACTTGTTTTATCCCTAACCTATTACATCTTTTACAATGACAAGTGTTAAGACACTTGTTTGCTCCAAATGTAATGCCTAATTAGTGGGGTTCTTGATGATCCTCCGTGGTGCCCTTCTGCTCGCATGCTCGCCTCTTTGATCTTCATTTAATCTTCTTGTTTATGTTGCTCGCTTATCTTTGTTCTTTGGTGACCTGCTGCTCGTCTAATGTGTTCTGACATATGACCCAGCTGCTCGCCTTATTTGATTTACTAGGGATGATATCCCTGCTACTCGTCTCTTCTAACTTTTATCCTTAATGACCTTTTAGCCACTTAGTTACTCTTAATTAGCTTAATCTTGTTGCTCGTCTGCTCGCCTATCAACAATGGGTTCGGAGTAGGCACAATGATCGATCAATTCAGAGAAACAAAGACACGTAAGCAATATTGGTGATGACGATGCCGACTGTAATAGTGGAGGCAGCTCCGATGAAGGCTGCAACGGGAGAGAGAAATATGTGGCGTAATTTAGAGAAAGGGGACGGTGTGTGCGATACTCTTAATAAGAGATTAATAAAACCTATATATAAAATGAATGGTTTAGAGAAAGGGGTCGGTGTGTGCGACCGAAGGACCGAAGTGGTCAAATCGACTGAAATTAGCGACCGACTGATGAGTCTATCGCTAATCTAAGACCGATTTTAGCGACCGCTTTGACTGTTTCATCCGATGACGTCGCATTATAGAGATTAGCGACCAAAATCGGTCGCTAATTTGGAGCTAAATTTAGCGACCATCACTGGCGGTCGCTAATTGCGAATCCTGAAGTTGGCAGGTGGGCAATAATGACCCAATTTCGGTTCATTGTTTAGCGACCGCCCATGGCGGTCGCTAATCCCGTAAAGACGGTCGCTAAGGGTATGTTTGTTTTGGGATTTAAGTGTGCGGGGGAAGTCATGACTTTGAAATCTTAGGATGTGAAAATCTTGATGAATAATATGAGTATGTGTTTGTTTTGGGGTTTTAGTAGGGTGAGATTTTGTTTTATGTCAAATCAATATTTATTAGTGATTGATGTTGTATTATTTTATTATATTGTGTAAGAGAAAAGTAGGAAAGAGGTTGAGTGGATGATAAAAAAGTGATGATGTAATTGTATTTAATTATATGAAAAATAGTAATAGGTTTATAGGTAGGGATTGAGTTTGGGATTTGAAAACCCGATTTTAAATCCCGAACTCGTATGGGGCATGGATTGCAAAGTCCAAAGTTCATCCGTGTGAGTCTCAAAACAAACATACCCTAAAGGTTTATTACAGAACATATTTTGCTCGTTTTCATTCATAATTTTTTACGTAAAAAACTTTTTTGAACTCGTTTTTCATCCATTTAATCTACGACGAAGGTCTTTTCGAAGTGGTGGTAGGAATCGACTGGTTCTATATCACATTGTGCTCGTTGTTTCAACTTCACCGTACGTTTTTCACACTTTTACCGTTTAATTAATTCTTTTATTGTATATATTTTCATTTTTTGTAAGTTTTTAGTATACATGCTTAAATGTATAGTTGTGATATAGTATATATGATTGTTATGTTGAATTTATGTGAAAAATAAATATGGATATGTCTATTTATAGTCAAAACTCTGCCAAAATTTTTGGAATTAATTAATATGTTGTATTTGGTTAATTTATTATGTTAATTTGATGGATATATGTTTGTTTACAGTCGAAATTCTGCCATTTTTTTTAATAATTAACTTGTTATTTACTATTAATTTGAAACAGATGGAATTTCCAGATCGTGGTTGGATGTACTCAATGCCTCGTATGATAGGAGGGGGCATGAATCTTCAATTTTACCATAAAATTGAAGAATTTGTTGAGTTTGCATATAGTCATCCACACTGTCTTGATCATTTCCATCGGCTTAGATGCCCTTGTAATGGAAGAAAATGCACGAATATGCAATACTTGAGCATTGATGAGATTAAAACTCATATTTAGGGTTGGTTTTGTTTCCCACTATTACAATTGGACCAGTCACGGTGAAGAGCGTTGGAATATTGATATTGACACACTTGAAAACTTTTATACTCAGTGGAATATTGGTGAATGATTTGAGATTGGTGGTTCAAGTCATGATCCGTATACTCGGGGGGAACCACCCATGGAGGAGGCCCATGTTCCATTTACTCACCAGTTCGGACCTTTGGAGGAGGTGGATGAAGCCTATAGGTACCACATGATGGTTAATGAATATGTGTTGGGTGGTCACGAGATTTAACCGCTTCAATGATTACCGTCGAAGACATGCAACGTTTGGATAGAGACATCTCTGTTATATTGTGCAAACTAGAGCGGATTTTTCCACCCAGCTTCTTTGACTCGATGGAGCACTTACCCGTTCACTTAGCGTATAAAGCCTTAATTGGTGGTCCAGTGCAGTACAGATGGATGTATCCCTTTGAGAGATAAACATATTTTATACTTAGATATCTAATATTTTTCTGTTTATCTTGAAACCGTATAATTAACAGTAGGATGAATACTTTTATATTTAGGTATCTACACAATTTGAAACAGAATATTGGAAATACGGCTCACATTGAAGCATCTATTGTAAATGCATATCTTACGGAGAGGTTGGAACATTTTGTTCCTATTACTTCGACGACCAAGTTCAAACCAAGATCAGAAATGAGCCTCGCAACTACGATGGTCGTGGAGTAGAACATCCCCTTCGTGAGTTTGAAGGTATGTTATCCGTATTCTTGCACGCAGGTCGACCACTGGGTAAGGGAGTCAAATGGTGTTTTAAGAGCAACTTGGAAGAGGAGACGATACAATCATATGTTTTGATGAATACTCCTGAAGTGCAACCTTACATCCATTAAGTACTTTATTTTTAGATATGTGTTGTTATACTCAATACTTTGTATAATTGTGATTTTTTTCTTCATGTAAGGATGTTTTGTGACCACACTCGACAAGAAGTACCAGGCATCACGGATGAAGCAGTCTATCAGTTGGTTTCCAAACAATTCCTATATTGGTTCCAATCCTACGTGAGTTAAAATTAATATATACAATTATATGACTATTATTTCAGCCACTGATCATGTTATATAATGCATTATATATTTACAGGGTCTAAATAACCAACTTCACAACCCACATCTGGATGCTCTCAGCAAAAAACCACTATGACAGTTGACATCATACAAAGGGTATTACGTAAATGGATACAAATTCCATACAGATGTGTATGCTTCAATGAAAAGAACATCAACAGTGGTATTTGTATTTCAAGTTGGAGTGGCAACGAAGCACCGATTGATTACTACGGAGTGTTGCAGGAAGTGATTGAAATAGAATATCCGGGGTGGCCATCGAGGAAAATAGTTTTGTTCTTGTGTGAGTGGTTTAATCCAGGGCCTGCAGGAAAGAGAGTCGACCCAAACTACAAGATTGTTGATATTCATGTCAACAGGAAGTACGCTGCCGCATACGAACCCTACGTCTTTGCAACTCAAGCATCTCAAGTATATTATTTCAAATACCCGGAGTCGGGTAGACCACACTTAAGGACAGTTTATAAAGTCAAGGCTCGGTCTTTGGTGGAACTTTCTAATTCATCCAAGGAAGACACTGCACAACCTGAAAACGCATTTCAGACTGAGATCCAAGAAGCTCAAACAGTGGTCCTTGAAGAAGATGTCAATCTCGTAGTTGACTGATAACAGCAAATCCAGAAATGATTATAATTGGGAAGAAGAAGAAGAAGAAGAAGAAGAAGAAGAAGAAGAAGAAGAAGAAGAAGAAGAAGAAGAAGAAGAAGAAGAAGAAGAAGAAGAAGAAGAAGAAGAAGAAGAAGAAGAAGAAGAAGAAGAAGAAGAATGAGAGTCAATTTGAAATTATATACAATTAAATGAATAAAAACGAATGAATTAATAATTTAGAATAGTCTAAAATATTAAATTTATAAAGTTAATAAAAAAAAGTTAGTAAATATATATATATATATATATATATATATATATATATATAAAAGAATTAGAAACAAAAAGAAATTAATTTGATAAATTAAAATAAAAATGGGAGTCAATTTGGATAAAAGCTCCAATTAAATGAATAAAAATGAATGAATTAATAATTTAGAATAGTCTAAAATATTAAATTTATAAAATTAATAAAAAAGTTAATAAATACATATATATAAACGAATTAGAAACAAAAAGGATTGAATTTGATGAATTAAAAAAAAACGGGAGTCAATTTGAAATTATATACAATTAAATAAATAAAAACGAATAAATGAATAATTTAGAATAGTCTAAAATATTAAATTTATAAAATTAATAAAAAAAAGTTAGTAAATACATATATATAAACGAATTAGAAACAAAAAAGATTGAATTTGATGAATTTTAAAAGAAACGGGAGTCAATTTGAAGTTATATACTATTAAATGCAAAACACAAACAAGAATAACATTTGTCCTAGTGGTTCACACCCCTTCCGGTCTACCTGGAGGTCGTGGGTTTGATTCCCCTTGGGCCCATATTTGCCAATTTATATTATATTATTTATTATTTCTACAAGTCTCACAAGCGCTTATATACTACACGGGTCGCCCAATATGAGCTAGTGGGTTATAGTGGCTCAGTGGTTCGCACCCTGCCCGGACCCTAAAGGGCGGGATTTCGAACCCAATGAGCCACTTTTTTTTTTACGCTGGATTGCTGATTAGCGACCACCTCCAGGTCGGTCGCTAATCAGAAAATAAAATAAAAAAGATTAATTTTATTTCGAAAATTAAATTAGCGACCGTCTGATGTCAGTCGCTAAATATTGACCCGGCCGGGTCGGACCCGATTGATTCAGCGACCGCCTTGAGGGTCGCAGATTAGCGACCGATTTCAAAAAGCGGTCACTAATATTAGCTACCCGCTTTTTAACGATCAATTTTTTTTTTGTCAGAAATCGGTCGCTAATCACATTTTGCGACCGAAAATCGGTCGCTAAAACCCGTTTTTTTGTAGTGTCTATCACATATAAAAAGGCAGGCTTGAGTCTCGCGCTATAAAAAAATAAAAGTTTGTCTAGATTTTTTTTAATATGGCTATAACATTTTCTATTTTATTAGGATTCACATACAAATTGTTTATAGGAAGTTTTACCTATGGACAAAATTTATTCGCTGGTAATTTAATAAATGAAGATGTTTATATACTTAAAAAAATTGTAGACGAGTTGCAGGTAATTTTTACTATTTAAGGATAAAATTATTTCTGTTAAAAATTTAATAGCCAATTTTTTATTTTCTTATAATGTAATACCTATATATCAAACCTGGAGTTTTCTACCAGAAGCCCGACTCGACTAGATCAACCTAATTTTGGAAATTTCCTCATAAGATATTCAGAATACATACATATATATTCTATTGCTATTCAAATATACTAATCAGTAATAATTAATATTTAAGTATAACACATTATAAATTATGGTGACATATATTAAAGATGAATAACAAAAAACAAGTGATTTTTTGTTTTCTGATGTACTCCATCTTTATAATTTAAAAAGAGTAAATTTTTTGTGCATCAGGTGCATCGTACAACTCAAATGCATTTTTAAAAAAATATTTTTGTTATCATTGAAAATCTTATTCTTGTTTGTGTTGAAAAATAATCATCCCTTGTTAAATTGTAACATGGGTAACTTTTCAATTCCAAATAATGGTAACGTTTCCATAATAACAAGGGTGACTTTTAAAAAAATGCACTTAAATTGCATGGTGCAACTAGTGCATATAAGAGAATTTTTTTAAAAAGGTGTTACGTTTTCGATTCTATTTTTTTTTTAAATGGTGTTACTTTTTCGATTCTATTTCTCCAAGCTACTTTTTATATTTCAATACGTATTCTCTTTGAATTTTTAACATATAAACTCAATATTATAATAATTATTAGATACTTTTTTTTTAACATTTTGCATGACATACATCTAAACTATATATAGAACACAGAGTATAACACACAAAATGAGCCATATGATATCATTAGATAACATATTAACATCCAACTAATTTTGAGGTGGTATTGATCTCACATTGTGGTACAAAAGGTTAGGTTAGCTCATGACTTGTTATCTGGATTCTTGACAATAAATATTGCAGCCATATGATAGAAAGATGGATCCTATTGTTAGGTATTGGGTTAAGCTGCAGATAAAGTGAATTGCTCAAGTGATTAGACAAAAACAATATATGTCGTGAAATTATGTATTTGAATTAGGGTTAATTTTATATTAATTTATAATTTTTAGATTCAATCTCAATTTAATCGCGATTTTTAATAGTTTTATGAAAATTCACCACATCTTTATTTGTTTTAATTTGGTACAAGTTTTTAAATTATGATATGATTTTTTTAACTACGTGCCGGATACTTTTCTTGCTCTTAGTGAAACGATTTCATTCATGAAGAGAAATTTCCAATACAAACACTATCACACCCTCATGAGTCAACTTTTTTTTTTTTTTTGTTGAAAATACAAACCGTATATTGAATTGAAACAATTAAAGAGGTAGTGAATTTTTATAAAAATATTAAAAATCGTGATTAAATTGAATTTGAAGCAAAAATTTGTGAATTACTATATAACTAATACTTTGAATTATTATTTGATTAAATTAAAAGACTGTACAATAAATATTGCAGCCAGAATTAGTTGACATTAATGTTCTGAAACTAACCGAACGGGTCAATAATGCGGGTCAGCCCATGTAACTCTCGAGAAGGAAAGTGGGCGTGGGCAAGGGTCTGTCCTTTTTATTGATTATAAAAATGTCAACACAGCCTAAATAAGTTTATATGGTTATGATAGGGTTGGTATTCTCTAATTTCTAAAATTTGATGAAAATACATTTGTCACACATCTAAATAGTGTAATAAAAGATGTAATATTATTATATAACAGGAGATCTCGTCCGATCTACAAACACGAGTAAAATAATATAAAAAGGAAATTTTCAAAATAAGTGATTTCTCGATTTTATAATTTTCTTTATCGGTAAAATTAAACTTTTATTCCAAAAAATCAATAGTTATATAGGTATGATAAATACCCTTAAATTTGCTTCTGATGTGTTAAAAGAATATGAATACTCAAGCACTGAAGTGAAATTTTAACACAAATTCTTATATGCACTCAAGTGCATAAATGCACTTGAATTTTGAATCGAATTTAAAATCAATTTTGACTTTTAAAGTTCATTAAGTAAATTGAACTTTGAAAGTCAAAATTAATTTAAAAATGAATTCAAAATTCATGTGCATACACGAATCATTCAATTTTTAAACCCTCAGGAACTTATTTTGAATTTTTTTTTTGACCAATTTTAAAAGTTGAAATCTACGCACCATTTCTCTCCGCCTTCTAAACTTCAATTAAATCGACTCTTGCTTCTTTCATTTACAAAACAAAGGGCGGTCTACAAACCAACTTCAAATTCTTACTTTTAATTTTCGATTTTATATGATTTGGAAATACGGTTATAAACTAATTATATTTTTTGTCAAATAGTTTATAGTAAAAAACATTAGCCTAGAAAATTAAGAATGAATAAAATTAACATCACGTAATTTACCTAAATCTCGACAAAGTAAGCAGCCATTGACAGCTCATATTTATTTAAAGACATTATTATGAATAATCTCGAAGAATTAATTTCAGTTTTTGTAAAGAAAACTAACAGTCCTGTTATCATATGTATATTCTTTAATAGAAATATGACATGATACTGACAAAAAGGAAATATTTATTTGTGTATTTTTTGGACAGATTGTTGTTGCGTAGTTATTGTTCATACTTCAGTGTTCATTGTTGCATGTGGAGGTTGTATATGTTTAGCAGAAGAAATAAATTCTTATCTTATAAAACATTTGAGAATTTAAATTCTAAACTTATTATAAGTTCTATATAATCAAATATCATTTAATTACTTATAGATTATTACATTAAAAAAAATAAAAAATTGCTTACGAAATTTTAAGAAAGAAAAAAAATTATATTGGTATTGCGAACAAAATTTTCTAATCATTTAAACATCATCATTCCTCAACCTACCAACAATTTGTATACGAAAGAAAAAATTTAGGTAACTAGTTACCTATAAGCAATTTGCTTACAAAAATTTACCAACAACAAAAATTCTAAAGAATTTGTAGATGTCTATTTAATTAGAAAATTTTGTAGGCGATTTTGTAGGTAATTTTCACTACGAAATTTTATGTTGAAAGTTTATGTAGATAATTTTAATTTTTTTTGTAGTGTTCGATTATTTTAAGTTAACATATTATTTTATGGAAATAAATGTAGATGGATTAATTTTACATACTTCTGCAAATTCAAGCGGTTAATGAGATGATTTTTTCTCACATGTATAACCATACTAGCATAGCACCCGCGTTATACGCGGGATTTTAATAAAACTACATGACAAATATCAAATACTAACATACACTTGAATAAAAAATAGTATGATGTATTGAAAATTCAATAAAATAAATAATTTCACGTAGTCCTAGTTTAGAATTGGCTTGCTTGATTAGTGTTGTTTGGAGTAAGATTTTTATAATTGAGAATGATAAACAGTTTTAATTAAGTCAAATTAATGCAAGTGTATCGTGCATAGGTAAATTGCGGATTAGCATTATTCCGGGCAAAATTTTAAAAAGTCGATTCCTATTTAATGCCATAAGATCAAGTTCATAAATATTTGATCAATACCATGTAGCATCTATAAATTTTGAGCCTAGAAGGAAGAAAAGTCCCTTTTAAATTATAGTGGTATAATGGAATGTAAACATTTAAAATATCGATCTTAACAATTAAAACGAATTTAAAAATGTGAAGCAAGAAAAAAGAACCTACTCATTGCAAGGACAGGAAGGTCAAAGTCTTCCTCATCCAATTGTTTTACTGCTGATAAATATATGCAAGTTAATCCCACATATTATAAAAGAGTATTCATTAATGCAACACAAATATTATCTTAAATCAGCATATCAAAAACATCCATAAATGCTACAATGTATTAAAAGAAATTTTATCGAACAAATTACAACATAAATTATATTTAATGTGTCCAAAATGGAAGATCCCAATTCGCATTGAGTCTTTCCGGGTACCTAGCAAGAAATAATATGGATTTGTAAATTTTTTTATGAGTCCATAAATTCCATTGACTTGTTTATAATATGTTTATATAAATGCAATTTAATTTAATTGGAATATGTATAATTTTGGGTTATATACAAAATATTAATTACAACAAATGAGATGATGCAATTTATTTTAATTAAAATATATAAAATTTTGGAGTTAATATAAAATTATAGCAAATGAAATTATATAAGAATAACAAAAAAAATGTTGTTTAAATTTATCCTAAAATAATTCCTATAATATAGGAAATAATATAAGCTGAAATCATCCATAGGCCGACTCTCACTTTTGATTTAACAATCCACCATTGACCACCTTTCAAACACTTCTACATTACATTCCATTCCATTAATAATTATATGGGAAAACTTTCATTTTTTCATTCACATAAATTGAACAATATGTCATCATAAAAAAACTATGTTATCCTATAAATCAATTTTTATATTAAAAGTCAAGAAAAGTCAAATGAGAAAACAAATGTGGGGCAGGGAGTATAATTTTGTTGAAAATGTACATGGATTTTTTTTAACGAAATCATTAATTTAATTAAATAATTTGACCGATAAAAAAAAATTACAAATAATTAAGCTAAGTCTATTAAATTAAAAGGCGTAACTAATGCAACTTTATCTAGTACTTCTTTTTCAAATATAGATTTTGAATAGCTCTTCTGTTAACGTGTTTTGCATAATTCGAATATCACTATTTAAAAATAAAATATTGTTCAATTTTTAAATAATGATAATAGTGATGATATATAATTTTTCTTTGGGTTATTAAAATTTATATCTGGGATTCCCAACTATTCGGATTCTCCAATAACTTAAATCGTGTAAGCTCATCATCTTCATAAGCCTTAAATTTTACCACCAGAGGACCCTGAAATTGAACCTTAATATTTCAAGTTACATAGTAAGTAAATCAGAAATATCAAATTCAAAACCAACAATCTTGCCATCGTGAGATTTTTGTGCCATGCAAACAAAATTACATGTAAAACTACCATCAAAACAAAAATTTATGTCAGTAACCAAAATAGAAGGAAAATGATTACAAATTCAATATGAAATTTTTGAATGAAGAATATGATATCTTACTGGGGATATTGTCACCCAGAGGAGTAGTATAAAACTAATGTCAATTCAACCAACTAAGATAGAATAGGAAAGAAGGCACTCCACAGAATATGATCTTTGGTACAAAAAGATAAATCAGAATAAGATGGGGTGAAACTTTCTACCAAAAGATACATGGAAGAACCGTCATTGAGGAACAAAGAATACCATTTACCATTGTTCCAGCGTGATGTCACTCCCGACTTGTAGCCTTTTCTTTCTGATGATTTAACCTACGAAAACAGGACGATTTGTACCGAGACGCGAAGAGTTCAAACGCCGGCAACCTGTGACTGGAGTATGCCTTGATAGAGTAGTAAAATGACAAATTAAAATATAGAATTTCCACCGCAAAAGTAACATTAATTGGGATAATAAGGAAACTCACTGGGTAAATATTAGAAGAACCGAAAACCGAAAATCGAAATCCGAAATCCGAACGCACCGAAATTTCAAACTCGAGCACTTCAAGAACATCAACTGATTTAAAAGTTGAAGAACCCGAATCTGAAATTCAAATATTAGTAATCTCACAGAAACGATTCAACAATAAGAAGACATCAGATTTTTTAAGAATTTTTTTTTAAATACAAATACTTCGTTTAATAATAGTAGCGAAGAGAGGCTGATTTAATTTTATTTTTACAGAATATAAGTATGTTCGACAAAAAATATAGTGAGTAAAAAATGAATGAATGGAGGAGAAAACTGACTCACCTGTAGAAGTGTTTACGACTGCGGCCAAACTCTACAGGCGGCGGAGAGAGGCTAAGAGCGTGCGACCCAAAAAATACAGAGAGCGATTCAGCAGAAGAAACAAACTAATAATAATAAATGAAATTTAAGGAAAAATAGAAATCTGCAATGGAGATGGAGCTAAGTAAAAGGGGACAGAAATTTGCAATGGAGAAGTGATCGGGATAACCTACCGAAGCAATAGCAAATGAAAATTTTATGAATTGATTGGGAAAGATAAATGGAATTGGATAAGATTTTAGAAAATAATTGCAGTTTAGAAAAGGAACCGCCTTAAATCAGCATAACCGACTGCAAAACCGTTTGAATGATGTGGCTTCGTGAAAATGCAAGATTTCAAAATGAGAAAATATAAATATAGCCACGTAGGATTGGGGGAACTCACAAATATAAGGGATAAAAGATTTCTATTGGTAATAGATTGAAAATCCAAAAAGGAAGTTATGAGATTATTAATTTCAAATGGACACGAGTAGATTCGAATTGTTTATACACCATCTGCAAGATGAAAATATACTATCGCAAATTCAACCTTAAATTTACGAAAAATATTGATGAATATATCGATATTATATATTGATATTGCAATTCTTTTTTAAATGGAAATTTTATTAAAAATTTAGGAAGTATTATAATATGATTTTATGCATATGTTCCATTTAAAATCGCTATAAATTTACATGTTTAAAGTAAGCATATAAATAATAGACTTCATAAATAATGTCTAGCGTAAAATAATTGACAATATAATACATAATACAATACAATACAAACACAAAATATAATATATAATACAATATATGATATAATGCATAATACAATACTATTGTTACACAAAATATGTATCAAAATATGGTTAATATGTGGTTTTGGTTGGCTAACAAACTATAATTATGAGATGATTGTGCATTAATTGTTTGAGGTTTGATGATAGTAAATGAAGAACATAAAACAATAAATGCAAAGAGATTTGACAAGTCTTTGTGTAGGTTTGGGTTTTAAGATTTGTGATCTTTTAAGATTTGACAACATTTAATGCTTGGATTGACACTAGTTTCGAGTTTGGGCCGAGGTCCCTTGTGTAGGTGAGCTCAACCCAATGCGATGTGAACACATGGAAAGCGAGTCGTACTTTCTCCTGAGATCATGAGATTTACTGTCATAAGTATGGTCTGTCCCTCAAAATTAGGTGTCGATGCACTGTTGATCGTCATTTTAAAGAATGATTGTCTCTAATAGCGTCTGACACCGCCTCTTCAGGATAAGATTGAATACGTGGCATTGCCGAGGTGTCTTCCTCCCGCCTAGCGATGGGTCCCCTTGGTCTTTCTATGTATCGCCTTGTTGCCGAGGCACCGGGCCGAGGTCGGATCTGCTTCATATGCCGAGATCCTGTCTCTTAACCTGGGAAGGACACAGGGTCATTACATCTTGTGGCCGAGTTCCGAACTTGGACTCCGTCTCGGCCTTCTCTTAGACTCTCTTGACTCCTCATGATCTCGGACTGGCTTGACCTCGACCTCGACCTCGACCTCATCGTGAGAGCGAATTATTATGGACACAACAAATACAAGATGACAAATATTACATGATACAATACAATTAGTACCAAAATGATGACTTATGAGGTTCAAATACAGAGGATAAAATGTCATCTTTGTCTAAACAATGTTGATAGCAACTCATCACATTGGAGTAATTCTGGATAAAGGGTATTAGTTGATGACTCATTCATTGTTTTTACTAAAGGGTATTAGTTGTTTCTACTAAAGAGTACAAATAACATTAATTATTTAACTAAAGGGTATCAGTTGGTTGCACTAAAGAGTATTATTAATTGATTACACTAAAATATATTGCAAAGTGATTCATGTATGAACCAATTTCACTCTATACATACTTACTTTAATGCTAGGCCAACTTAGAAAAACAATAAACATATAAAAAAAATTGTGATATTTCCCGATTCCCATTCATTTTTGTACTACAAGCGAAGCGATATTGATATCAATAATTTGTGATATATCACGATATATCCGCGATATGCTGTAGAAAAATACATTGCACCCCAATATACGTATCACAATCTCATAATTTGTAATATATTTGCGATATATCGCGATATTTTCATCCTTGACCATCAGAGGCTAACCACAAAACCATAATAGTTTATTTTAAAAAGTGTTACACCCTGCGTATCCATTTTCTTTTTAGATTGTTCATTAATTATTTTATCAATCTTTTTAAAAATTAATAACACTAAAAAAAATAGACGACTTCTACAATACTCTCTATAATATCTTTATTTTATTTACTTTTTTAATAAAATATTAATATTCATTAAATCATGTGTTCAACAATAAATAGACAAAAAATTGATGGACAGACGAAGTAACTAACATCTATAAACATTTTTTTTCCTAACATAACTAAGTATTTTCTTTAAAGTATTCAGAATTAGAATATATGTGAACTATTATTTGGGCGTAGAGATGATACATCTAATTAGTAACTGTTAGAACAGTAAAGGGTCCGACTATATACTCTTCCATTATTAAGAGATGCACCTACTAATTTTTCTTTTTAATGTAAGTCCTATACTATCCTTTGTTATTTTAATTATTAAAATATTAAAAATCTAAAGCCCTTAATTTGGACTAAGAATATCCATGAAGCATGTCCGCCGCCGTTCTCTGCCGTCGTTTCTTTCTATTTTTTTTTTTTACCTTTTTCCTTCAGTATATTTATTTTTTCATTTACATATCCTTATATTTTTCAGAAAAAAATAATTTTTGATCTTAAAGAAATAAATCTGGCAGAATCATACCAGATTTCTATATTATTTCATATCAATTACCTTAAAGAAAGCAACCAAAGAAAAAAATTGGAGGATGAGATGATAATAAAAAAATAAAACATTCAGATTATTTCATCTTTTATTCTATTTCCTCTCAAGATTTGTGGTAGAAGTGAGTGAGGATGGCAAGATAGTGAAGCACAAAGGTGGACGGTGGTGGAAGCACAGTGGTGGGGCGAGGTCGTGCTGCAGAGGAATAAGAGGGAGAGGGTGAGCGGCTGCGTTGCAGAGGAAGAAGCGTATGAAAGAAAGGGGGAAGAATGAAAAAAAAAAAAGGAAGATTTTTTCAGGAAGGGCAGGATGTGTAATTTATTATGATGGGAGGTGTATCCATACATAATGGAGGGGTATATAGCCAAGCCCCTTCATTTAATATTTTTAGGCCGCACGACCCAAATAGTTCACTGAACGAAAATACTAGTAATTTTATGAATAATTCTAAATAATTGAAATAATAATATATGTTTAGGAATGGAAATAGGCCGGACCGAACTAAGCTTATTGTTGAATGGTTTGAGTCTGCTATTTAATTTTTGGGTCTAAGCCTGGCCTGTAGCTGTTATAGGCTTTTTTCAAAGCCTTAATCTAGCCTTTTTAATAAAGGGTCTGGCTATATACCTCTCCAACATTGGTAAATACACCCATATAATAATATACACTACGCATTTTACCCTTCTTATAAAAATTAGTAATGACAATACACCTCTTAAACCTATCAGTCAATGAAACACCCCGCCCCAGAATTGTCTGCCGTCAAACCCACCCCACCCTCCTTTTATTCATTCCATTCCCCTCGGCCCTCACCCCACTCTTCTTTCCTCCTTCATTTTCCCAACCCGTCTTATCCCGTCCCCTTTCCTTCTCCAATTTTCTGATGTCTCAAGAACCTCAATCATTCTCCACGCCCTAAAGATCAATTTCACTAACTCCACAACAATTTTACAGTAGCAGCACAACTGTATTTTCTTCGCTTCAAATTTTCAGCAAAACAACAATACAGTGTAGTTAATGGTGATTACACTTTTTTTTCCTCTTCTTTTTTGTTTTATTTTTTAATCGATCAACCAAGATTAAAAAATTGGATGGGTATTCTGTCATCTTAACCGAACAAGTAGTGGGTTATTCAACCGCTGTAACTGAAGGGAACAATAATTTTCGAATTTTGATATCCAATAAAATTCTTTAGATTTGTTTTTAATTTTAACTTTTTGAATTTTTTTTGTTGTTTAAATAGATTTGCTTGTTTCTTATTTCAATTTTAGTTATAAATTATTGGTTGTAGAGGCAGTGGAGGCACCATGACATCATTGAAGGCAGCGATGTTTTTGGCAAAATTAGTGTTGAACTTGAACGATTGTCTCTTTATAGTGTGGAGGGGTGTATTAAAAATGTATTTTGTGTAAAAGGGGTAAAATAGGTGGTTCCCAATGTATGGAGGTGTATCCCCTAATTTTGAAGTGGTATGTAGTTGGTCCTTTTAATAAATAAGTCAGATCTGAAAGTTTTTTAGGGGCCTTTTTAATTATGTTTACAAAATTATATTCAATAATTATATTATCATTAAATTATACTCCCTCCGTCCACGAGTAAGTTTCCCACTTCTTTTTGTTGAATGGTTTAAGAAAGTGTATTTGTTTATTAATATATGGTGGGTCACATGTTGACTTTTGGGATAAAGTAATGAATAGTGTTGAAAAGTAAAGTGAGTGAGTGGCATTTTTGTAATATTGTGTGAGTTTGAAGGTTAAAGTTTATATATAATAGAGTGTTGTTATTTCCATTTATGGAATGAGAAACTTACTCGTGGACGGCCCGAAAAGGAAAGCGGGAAGTTTACTCATGGACGGAGGGAGTAACAATTATCTGTTTAAATCGTAAAATGAAGAATAAAAACAATTTACCAAAGAATTATCAAATAATAGCATAATAACAAATTCAAATAATATTTTAATTTATATTTAACAATATTCTTACATATGTTATATTATATATGTATTGTATTATTATATATTATATTATATTATATTATATATATATATATATATATATATATATATATATATTTTTAAATAGGCCGATCTGTTGGACTTAATAGACTTACAGAAAAGCTCAAGTATGACGGTTTATTAAACGAGTCGAGTCGAACTGAACTTTAGTAGGCCGAGTCGTAGGCCCCTATCGGGTAGCCTGACTTATTTCCACCCCTGTCCATGTTTCAATCCTTCCGTTGTTCTTTGGTGCAAACTTTCTTTGAGTTTTAGATTGACGTAAACAGTTAGAATTAACTATAAGTCACTTATTCATTATAATTGCCTTTACTAAATTTCTTGAGACTTGATTTTAGGTGTTTATATAGTAGCTAATAATAATGTATATATACATGGGTAAAAAGAAAAACAAAATACTGTGAATGCACAAAACCCTTTGTATTTAATTTTTTTCCCATAAAACCTCATGTATTTTATTAAAGTATACACACTCTTTCCATCTTTCAATTTCCGTTAAAAAAATATAATGACGTTAAATCTCTCATTCTTAAGAGATATATAGTTATTTCATATGGCGATTTTGATTCTTTTCAAAGGCTATCTATTCGTCTCACTATTCGTCAATGATGCAAAAATCCCTTTAAACCGCGCCTAAACGCTAGACGGTCATTAACCGATCAATTTTAGTGTAATCTATCTAAATAGGCAAGGCATTCGGATTTTGTTTTTTCGCCTTAAAACAATATCGTTTAGGGAATTTCAATTAATTTGATAAATGTGTGTAATTGTCTAGTTGGTCTATTTGTATTTGGAGGTTGAAATTATGTTGTTAACTTGTTATATATTTATTTGTCATTTAATTTATATTAATTTGTAGTTTATATATATATACAGATTATTATCCGTTTAATTCTTAATTTATACAATTATATATACTAAAAAATTATTCATATTTAAAATATTATCAAATATAATTTTTTAATATATTATTGAGATATGAAGAGTAAAAAAACACTACTATCGACTAGCCTAAACGCTAGGCATTCCAAATTCGTTCTATTAGCGATTTTCGACTTTTACATTCCTTGCTATTGTCATGCATGATTACAAATTGGTAGACGTTTATTTCGTCTATTAACCTCATTTTTATTCTTGTTTTTATTGTTTTGGATGAGAAAATATGATACAGGGTTGTATTTTTATTTTTCCAAGCATTCTTGTTTATTGTATAGAGAAAAAGATAATATAGGTTCTTGCTTTTCTTGTGTTATGGAATAAGGAAATATAACATGGGGAGCTGTCAAACGGGCCGACCCACTAGGCTTTGAGTTTTTTTTTTTGGACCGGGCCGGCCCAGCCCGGTTGCTACCGGGCTGTCTATTTCCAAGCCCGTCCTGGCCCGTCTCGGGTTACCGGGCCACCGGGCCAAACCGACCCAATTTTTTTTTAAATATTATTATTCTACTTGATTTATATATTTACCTCATTAATTTATAATTTAGCATACAAATTATACTCATGATTTAGACCCTTATTTTTTAACACTACTATCTGTGGTTGTACTCTTAAAAACATGAGGGTCTTCTTCAAACATCTCCAAATTATCATCTCTAAATTTTTGTTATAAGCCATATATAATCAACTGTATGTAATCCAAATTTTCAATTAATTAGAATCCATATATTTGCAGTGGGCATGCACGCACTAATGAATTAAGCTATAGTGGGCATGCACGCACTAATGAATTAAGCTATAGGGGGAAATGCAATTTCATTTCCGCAACTAATGAATTAAGCTAGATTAATTTTTCAACATAATGAATACTACGAAAATAAAAATGGAGGGTCTCAAGTTATAAGGTATCACATTATAAGTATATAAGTTGATGGCATGGGTCAGGAAATTATTTCTAAAGCTACAATCTTATTAATTTGCAATTTAATATATAGTTTATCCCTCAATTGGTTGCAAAATGATTTAGCTAGACTTTGATCTTCACCTCAGTGTCTTTTATCAAATATCAATTGAAATATGCAAGACTAAAATTAATTTGTGTGAATTATCTAATCAAATTAATCCTCAGTGTCTTTTAAAATTAAACTCTTGACCAATTGACAATCCTCAATTGTTTTGGGTTCTTATCCCGGGCCCTGCTGCTTCTTCTTATCTTACTGATGCTTTTTTTTAGTTTTTAGGTTTGCAATTTTACTGAATTAAAATTTAAAATAAAAGGAAAAAAACAAACCGGGCCAGCCCAGAAAACCGGGCTAAGCCCGGCCCAATCCCGGAGGCCCGCCGGGCCTATTGGGCCGGGCCAAAAAGTCCGGTTCTTTTCGGGCCTATATTTTTATGGCCCAGTCCGTCCTTAAAACTAGGCTTTTCGGGCCGGCCCGTTGGGCTGGGCTCGTTTTGACACTTCTCCAATTTTTTTTTTTTTTTTCAATTTTACATCAGGAATTCTATTCAATTTTTGTATTTGTAAAAAGTTGGAATATATGAATATTATGAAAAATAATTGATTGATTGATTGGCTTTATTCAATTTTATAAGACACAGAGGGGTTTTATACATATTTTATAAAAAGCGAAGGATTTTTTTGCATAATTTATAGAACATAGAGGAGTTTTTTTTTTGGGTATGGACTTGAATCAATAAAAAGGACAAGTGGAAGACACTCTCCATGAAAATTAACGGGAAGAGATTTTGTATATATTTTAACAAAATACAGGGAGATTTTATGTATTTTTTTTAAACATTTTGTGCATTTTATATGAAAACATGATAAAGTGAATCATGGGCTCCGTATTCAGTCCGTATTAGTGAGATCATGTGAAGCTAAATATGGGCTTTAATATTTTAAGGGGCCCAAATAATCTTTGAAGGCCCAATTAGTAATAAATTGGAATATTGTAAAATAAAGTTGTTGTATCTTTTATCAGTTTATGATTTGAAATGAGAAGAAAAAAGTACTCTTTCTTTTTTATGTGGTTTTTGGGTTTAAAATTTGTTTCAAAATTATTGTTTTTTAGCTACTTTTACATGTTTCTTTTTAATTTAATCTTTAAATTTTTTTATTGTTTTTTCTACAATATATTTTCAATCACACTCTCTATTCTCTTTCTCTTTATTGGAGGTAAATTTATCAAATTCTTATTCATTAATTTTATACAAACTTTCCAAAGCGACTTACAAAATGATATGGATAGAATATTGGTTTAACATGCAAATAATGAAATAAAAATTGGACCTCAAATTGAGAAACTTTAAAAAGGAAATCTAAATTTAAAGTTTAATATTAAGTGCTTCTTCTGAAAATCATCCTTGTTTAAAAATATCAATAGAGGTCTCCTATTTCGTTTCCCTTGTGTAAAGAATTGTCACCGGTGTTGGTAGTATTATTTACATGACTAGCCATCATCATCTCTTTTATCCTGTGATCCGAAATAAAACACTGAAAATACAAATTCTAACATGTACTTAAATTTTAAATTCAATTTGATTTTTTCAAAATAACATTAAGACGCCGAACTATATATTTTATTGCAATTGAAGTATTACTGATTACTTCTTATTTTATTTTATTTTAAATTTAAATGCATACTATACACTCAAGTGTATACTTCGGATTGAGAAATTCTTACTAACGAGATTCAAATGGAACAGAGATGGAAATAAAACTTTTCAATTCATCAACACTTCATTAATGAATTTCCGGTGGCAAGATTCACTGAAGAGGAAGTTACCAAAACGGTGTGGTCGTGCGATTCAAATAAAAGTCCGGGCTGTTGGTGATCGAATTAAACAACCACTAATCCATCCGATTGGTGATCAAATTTAATCGGATGGATTAGTGGCTATTTAATTCGATTTAAGACCACCAAACACAGGCCCCGATGGTTACACTTTCACTTTCATCAAAGACAACTGGGCCAATATGAAAATGGAAGTTATGCACATGATGGAGGTCTTCTTCAACAATGGGAAAATAACGCGGGAAATTAATTCTTCCTTTATTGTTCTCATTCTAAAAAAAAAGGTGTTTGAAGTTGGACGACTATATGCCCATTTTACTTATTGGCAGCTTGTATAAAATCACTTAAGTAAGGTGCTTGATGATGTGATTTCTACTAATCAGTCCGTGTTCGTGGGAGGAAGACAAATCTTAGATGGAATCGTTGTGCTAAATGAGATGATTGATGAAGCGAAAAAGAGGAAATTGAAGAGGATTCTTTTTAAAGTCGACTTCACCAAAGCTTATGATACGGTGGATTGAGAGTTTTTAGACGAAATGCTATCGGGACTTAATTTCTGCTTCAAGTGGAGGATGTGGATTAAGGAATGTGTCTCTACTGCTTCTTCCTTTGTTCTAGTTAATGGAAGCCCTTCTGGGTTTTTTAAACTTGAACGAGGGTTGAGACAAGGAGACCCCTTATCTCCTTTTCACTTTCTTATTGTTGCAGAAGGATTGAGTCTTCTTGTCAAGAGAGCCGTGGAAGTTGGCATCTACCTACCGGCAGAAATGGGCAAAAATAAGATCCAGGTCTTTCACCTCTAATACGCCGATAACACTATTTTTGCTTGCACTGGAAAGATGGAGAATGTTGCTGCCCATTAAACAGATTTTGTGAAATTTTGAGCTTGGTTCGATACTGAAAGTTAATAACCATAAATGTGGCATATTGGGCTTGAACATGGAGAACTCTTATCTTGAGAAATTTGGCGTTTACCTCAGGTGTGATGTCAGTCTGCATCCTTTCTTTTACTTGGGTATAAACGTTGAAATTAATCACAGAGCTGCATCTTCTTGGGGTATCTTGTGTAATAAGACCAGAAATTGCCTTAGTTCTTGGAACGGAAAACACTTGACATTTGGAGGTCGTATTACTTTGATCCAGGCTGTTTTATCCGCTTTGCTAATTTATTGTCTCTCCTTCTACCTAATTCCTAAAAAAACCATTCGAGAGCTCATTGGTATTCAACACAAATTTTTATGGGGTGTGTGTGAGAAAAAAAAGGAAAAATCCCTTTGGTTAAGTGGGGGCGGGGGGAGGGGGGGTGTATGTAAAGAAAAAGATTCAAGGGGGTCTGGGTATTAGAGACTTGAGAGTTTTTTTTTATAAAACTCTAATTGGGAAATGAGTGTGGAGAGTTTTAGAAGAGAGAGACAGGTTATGGGTGAGAGTTTTAAAATCAAATTAGTATGGAGAGAATCCTTTTATGATAGCTAAACCCTTGGAGCCAGGGAAAGCAGGAGAGAGAGGAGAAGTAGAAGTTGTGTGTCGGGTTGGTGGAAAGACATATGCGATCTATAATGGGGGGGGGGGGGGGGGGTAGATGAAGAGGGAATGAGAGAAGAGTTCGAGAGAGTGGTGGATAGAGAAGATATGACTCTCTTTTGGGAAGATCAGTAGATTGTGGATTTTTCACTAAAAGAGAGTTTTCTTAGATTATTTAAAGTGGGTGAGCAAAAGGGGATGGGGATTTGTGAGTTGGGGGTTTGGGGGGTAAATGGATGGGAATGAAAACTTCAATGGAGACGAGATTTGAGAGCAAGAGCAATTGAAATGCTACACTTTGATGTTTAGTCTTAACAGGGTCAAATTGGATATGCTAACAGACGATTTTTGGAAGCGGTCACATTCGCCTAACGAAATTTACTCCACAAACTTGGCGTACAAGAAGAGGACGATAGATGGAGGATCGACACCACTCAAGAAACAAGCATTTAAAAGACTCTGGAAGTGCTATGCCCCAAGAAGGTTCCAAGCAATAGTATGAAAAGTTTTGAGATCGAGATTTCCAACGAAATCAAGCCTCAAAGTACGTGGCGTTATCCCTGCAAATGGTGACATAAGCTGCATTTTTTGTGGTAAGGAAGAGGAGTATGTATCTCATATTTTCTTCACTTGCGATTTTGCAAGATCGATTTGGGATTGCTGTTATGCATGGATGTCGACTCACTTGGCACCACATATTGATCTCATTCCATATTTTCTACAACACAAAGATTTACTTGGTAATTCGAGGAAGTCAAAGTTTTCTTCATCTCTTTGAGTCCCAATTATTTAGTCTATTTGGAAGGAGATAAATGAAATGACCTTTAATGACAAAAAACCAATGGTGGCGAGAATCTTTTCGGATATCAAAGCAAATGTTTGGTCGTGATTAGTGGTCAAAGAAAACCTTCTCAATAGCTACTCTTTCGTCGATTGGAATAGAATTCCTAGATCTTGCTGTCGAAATTAGTTTGTAATTATTGAGATCGAAATTGAAACAATTAATTTTATTGTAAGAGTTGGAGCATTCCTTGCTCTCCAATTTTTATAATAAAATTTACTTTACCGTTAAAAAAAAAAAAGACACATATCATTTTAACCTTGCCACATATCTTCATGTGGAATGCTGTAATTGACCTTAATCTTTAAACAATACAAGAAAATAATACGATTATAATAATACACGGAAATGATAATATGTTTAACTGTGAACACAAACTTATATGCCGACTAAGAATGTGATAATGATATAAGAACACATAATCAACCACTTAAAATAACAGTGGACCCCTCTTTATTAGCATATATAATTGAAAATCAATCATGATTTGATCTTGCCGGACTATATGAACTGAATATACAATAAACAAAACTCAGTCATGAGACACATTTGGAAGACTCATTCTTCAAGTATTAATGAAATATTATTACATCATGAACTTTGTTGTTTTATTTGTTTATTTCTTTTGAATCATAATTAAAAAACGGTACAAGAAATTTGTCTTTAGTTTTCATCACAAATGAAATCTCGAAAGTTCCTAAAATTGTAATCCTTCCATCTCATTGAATCCACGACAAAATAAAATGAAACAGTGTAATTACCTGCATTATCATTATTGCGAGAGAGTATAATACTTATATAGGCACACTTTGCGTTCATATATTTTTTTAATTTATAAATCTTCAAGGTTACAAATCATTACACAATCGATGATGGTGGATTCATATAAGAAACGTCGTTCCAATTCAAAGATGTAATCCCTCCCTCCCCTATTATTTTTCATATTAATTGAACACGTTTTTTTTTTTTTTTTTTTGAAAAGGTGATTTTTAAAGGATTTATTTAAATATAAAATGATATTTTGAAGGAATATTATTACCATTTTCAGAGTGTGAATATTATTGTAAAATAGACTGAAAAAAAATTGTGAAATTGAGAGAGTATATAATAAGCTTAAAATATTATCTTCAAATTTAAATGATTTTGGTGGAATATAATATTGATTTTTTTAAAGAAAGTTTGACTTCATAAATTTCAGTCATGTATTAAGACTCTGTAAAGACCCAAAGAACAAATTTTATATCAAATAGGTGCAAAGTTTTTTAATATTCAAATATTAAAAATCTTGTAAAAGCATCATGTATATTGTTGCTCTATATCACTGTTGTTCATCCTAATCCTAATACTCTAGCCTTTACATAATCAACAACCGGCCAGATATTAAGGAATTCTTCTTTTCCTTTCTTTTTTTAATTCAACTTTTAATGAATACTAATAGTAAATAAAATTATTATTTTAATACATCATACATTAGATATTAAAACATATTTTCTCTTGTTTTTCATAAATAGTTTTATATAAGTTTACTAACTTTTCCACCACCATACGAAAGAGATACGATGCTCTTCAAGATTTAATTAGTCCTAATTATTATTTCTTGCTGTTATTATCACCAACATTATTATCTAAAATGTTCTGATGCATTATATAATAGAGAGACTAAGAATCAGACCACATCCACTTTCAACTAGCCGGCAGCATGACCCACACTATAGATGCCGGCCCAAAACATTCCCCCACAATGCAATTCCTCTCTTCAAATTCTTAATTTCTTCCATCTTTTTATTCTCACTCTCTTGACTAAATATATCTTGAAAATCATTCTCAACATTTCATGGAGTTGTACATCGACGACATAAACGATGACCGTGAGACTCTAAGGTCATCCTCAATCACGAGCACCTCCACAATCATAAGCGATATAGAAATCAAATTTATGGCAAGTTCAGATTCTGATACTTCATGCAGAATAGGTTCGTCTTCCATTCAATCCAATGCACTATTTGGTGTCAAGAAAAGCATCGAGGCCAATAACCATAATGTCGGAACGACAAATTATGGACCCAAGTCCATAATTAAACTCAAATTGCCTAGGACGACGAAGCTCGTGCTCGATGACTTGAACTTCATCCAACGGCTAGGGACCGGCGACATCGGCACGGTGTACCTAGTGGACCTAAAAGCCAATAGAGGGTGCTATTTTGCGGCTAAGGTGATGGACAAAGAGGAGTTGGCTTATAGGAACAAAGAGAGTAGGGCAGGGACAGAAAGGGAAATACTTGAAATGTTGGATCACCCATTTTTGCCCTCCCTCCATGCAACATTGGAGTGTCCGAGATGGTCTTGTTTGTTGACGGAGTTTTGTCCCGGTGGCGACCTTCACGTCCTCCGCCAACGCCAGCCGGAAAAGAGGTTCAATGAAGATGTTGTCCGGTGAGTAATTAATACTTATTATTTATTTTTATGCAAGCAAAATTAATTTGAAATAAGTATAATGCTACGTAATTCAATTAATAAAAAATTGGTTGAAAAATAAATTCAAATTATTATAATTTATATGAAAATGATTTATGATAAGTTTATCATGAAACTGCTTTTAAATATAGAATATTTGATCAGGAGTATTTAAAAGTTCATCAAGAGTATTATTAATCTGAAAATTTACAATAATTGTAATATAATATTATTAACCCAGATTAATGAAATTATTGATACTTCTAATTGAATAAATGATACTTTAAAATTGTTTAATGATAAATGTATCGTGAACTATTTTCATATATTACTTTGTCTTATAATACATGTTTAATCACCGGAAAATGTATGCTATGTTGGTTTTCAGACAATGGATTTATTTGAGCTTATGGGCCCATTTGTTAGAATAAAAAACAAACAAAATTATTCATAATTAACCTACTGCATCTATTAAGATACTTTGAGTTAAATAATTGAATAAGCAAGCAATAATAGTATGTTAATTTCATCTTGATCGTAATGGATCAGGTTATATGCATCTGAAGTGGTAGCTGCTCTGGAATACTTACACATGTTAGGCATAATTTATCGTGATCTAAAACCTGAAAATGTTCTTGTAAGATCGGACGGTCACATAATGTTGACCGATTTTGACCTCTCCCTAAAATGCGACAACTCAACATCGAAGCCACAACTTGTATACGACCAAACCGGGTCAACATTTCACGATCCACCAAACGAACGCAGAACAAATTCCACACGATTTTCTATCCCATCATGTATTTTACCAAAATGTGTTGTTCCACGTGTCTCTTGCGTCCACCCCAAACAAAACCGGAAAAACATCGACCAGAAAAGGAAGGGCACTCGTGGAACCTTAAAAATTATAGCGGAACCGATTGACGCTCGATCAATGTCGTTTGTTGGGACCCACGAGTACTTGGCCCCGGAAATCGTGTCCGGTGAAGGGCACGGTAATGCGGTGGATTGGTGGACGCTAGGGGTGTTTATCTACGAGCTTTTTTATGGTGTGACGCCGTTTCGGGGGAAGGAAAACGAGTTTACGCTAGCTAATATTGTGGCTCGAGGGCTCGAGTTTCCTAAGGAGCCGGTGGTCCCACCTAGTGCTAAGGATTTGATAAGCCAACTATTGGATAAGGACCCCACCAAGAGAATGGGGTCTATGCTGGGGGCCACAGCAATCAAGCATCACGAGTTCTTTGCAGGGGTAAATTGGGCACTTTTGAGGTGCACAAAACCACCATATGTACCAAGGCCTTTTGACCCTATGACCACGGTTTCATCTAATTATGATCTTTATGATGGAAGTTTAGATTATTACTAGGGTTTGTGACTTTATTAGAAATTACATAAAGTCAACTTAGTTTCTTTTTTTGTAAGGAAAAAATATTTTTGTCATGGTTGATATGTAATTTTATTTAATGATGTATTGATGCTATACTTCGATTGAGGAATATTTTTTTTATTTGATCTGATGTGTCTATGTGAGTGAGCAACTGGATAAAAGTGGAGAGAATTAAGTGGCTGATGCAAACAATAATTGGCAAGACTTGGTAGTGATAGTTGAGGCCTTTGTAGTTCACATATGTGAAAGAGTAACAATTTTTTTTCTTGTAAGATACTTTAGCATATATGTTTGTTTAGAGGCTTGCTAGTTCTGTCATGCAATTTCAAGGTTCCAAATTAGTACTCCATTCGTCCCAAACTCATATTCCCGTTTACTGTTTGCGCGTAGATTAAGAAAAGAATTGTTTATTAATATTTAAAGTGATAAAGTGATGATAAAGTGATAAAGTAGATGTTTTGGTTATTAGTGTATGAAGAATATAATATTAAAAAGTATTGTTATTTTTTTTGCCAAAAATAGATGTAGCAAATGAGTATGGGACGAACCTTTTTGGCAATGTAGCAAACGAGTTTGGGACGGAGGGAGTATTAGGTTGGTTATGCAATTATTTGGCACTCGTTTTATTTAGACCTCCTACAATTACATACGCACTATTAAAAATGAAATAACTTTCTCTAAAACTTCTACAAACATAGAACTGAAATAATTATCACTACCCTTGAGTTCTAAAACTCTACAATGGGAGGAAATTAAAAATCCCATTTTTTTTTTTAATTTGTATAAAATAAATAGACACTAATTTTGCAGACAATATAAATACCATGACCTGGCCTTTATGGCCTTTGTTTCATCAAATCAAGATCATTGTGATGGTAATTTAGATTAGTGTTTTTGATTTGATGGAACTTTTTGATAGAGTCCTAGTTTTTTTTTTTCATAGGATCAAATTTCGTTAATTGTTTGCGTCCATTAATATAATTGTGGTAATTTAGTTTATTGATCTTGTAAACTAAATTAAGTGCAATGTCAATAGATATCATATTTTTTCTGAAAATTAATTATTATTTAAAAAATATGTATAATGTATTAATGTGAAACTTGTTCATGTATAAACTATTTTATAATACTTTTAGTAAAATTATTAATACTTTTAGTAAAAATAACTAATACTCTTAATGAAACATTCAATTATGTTCATAATTTTCAACTCATACTCCATCAAGGGTGAAAATATCGCTATCGCAAATAATATCGCAACCTTAGATTTACGGAAATATCGATGGATATATCACATATAGATATCACAATTTTTTTGAAAATAAGACGGAAACTTTATTGAAATTTTGGAAATTTAACATGAATTTTTTTAGAGTATTATAATATAATATTATGCATATGTTTAATTTAAAATCACTATAAAACTACATGTTTAAAGCAAACTTATAGATAATAGACTATATAAACACTGTCTAACGTAAAACAATTGACAATACAATACAAGATATAATACATAATACAATACAAAATATAATGCATAATACACTACAAGATAACAAATATTATATAATACAATACAGTTAGTACCAAAATGATGACATATGAGGTTCAAATACATAGGATGAAATGTCATCTTTGTCCAACAATATTAATACTAACTCATCACATTGGAGTAATCCTGGATAAAGGGTATTAATTGATGATCTATTGGTTATTTGAGTTTTTCTACAGTCAGGAAGACTTTTGTCCTTCCTGACGTCAGTAAATCAATAAGAACTTCACACATCATTTAATTTCGTCATTTGCAATCTAGCTTCGCCCTGAAGGAAATAATTATTCTTTTATAAAAAAAATTATAAAATTACCAAAATATCTTTATAGTGTTTTTATTTAAAAAAATTATTATAACCTTGTATCATATTTATAATAATTAAAAAAATTAAATTAGAGTTTTTAAAAATTATTTAAATTTTGAAATCAAATAAAAACATAATATTCATTCTAATTCTTCTTCAAATTAGTTTGACCCTTTCTCTTCTTCTTCAAAATTTTTTATCGTCATTCTTTTTTTGATCTTCCTTCTTTCTTTCTTTTTTTTCATACTAGTTGTATATACGTGCGTTGCACGTTGCATGTAATTTAGTTGAAAAAAAATAAAATCAAGATTTAAAAATCAAGATTTCAATATTCTAATTTTTCAAGAAAACTATGCAGAGGCTTCGCTTATACATATATATGTGATTCACAATGATTTTTCAATGAATTTAACATAAAAATAATTTTTTAAGAGAGATCGAAAAATAATTTGTCACATGATCTTCTACATTCGGGTATAATTTTTAGGTTGTCAACTTCTTCATGGTATCTTATTTGATGTAGGTGCTTTCTTAAATTTTATTTGATAATTTTTTAAAAGATTTATGAATTATAAATATTTTGTTTAGAAAAGCTCTAATTTTTATATTATATTGGTTTTAAATTTTGTTTTTTGATTTTAAAATTTAATGATATTTATAATAATTTTAATTTATTAAATCATTTTCCTGATTAAAGAAATTAAGCAAGTTTCTTTGATTCTTAGAGGGGTGTATTCAATTGAGATTCTATTGGATTTTTTTGGACTTTAAAAAGTGTGTGGATTTAGAAAATCTATAGACTCCATGCAGAGTTTGACTGACTTTTTTTATTGATTTACTTGGATTTTCATAGACTTTACAGGATTGTGGAATACATTTTTTTTATTGATTTACATGGATTTCCATAGACTCCGGCGTTGGAACCATTGATGCAAATATATATGGGACACACTTGTATATAAAAAAAAAAGTTATCCAAATTATTTAGAAAAAAAAAACCAAAAATATATTAGTTAAAAATATACATTTCATCTTCATTTAGAAGAGATTTTGGAGAGTAAAATTTATTTATTAATTTTTTTGAGAGTAGACTTGACAACGGGGCGGGTAATCCCCAAAGCAAACAGAGACGGAAATTTTTTTTGCCCCGTAGGTGGGGACCGGGATAGTATTCTCAGCCCGAGGGATCCCCGTCTCGTTTCCCACGGGGAGCCGTATTTTTTTTATATAATTAATATATTTATATATAATTTTAATGTTAAAGTAAATTACAAATAAATATCTCATAGTTTCCTACTCAATTAACTATTTATTAAAAATTATATTTTTTTATTTAATATTATGTTATTAGTTCCAAATTATATTATTTTCACTTTAATATATATGTTAATTAAAAATATTAGAATTAGAGGTTCTTCAAATTGTTTAAATTAGTTTTTTTAACACCAACTTAAAGTAATTATTGTGTATGATTAAATTTTTTAATTTAAATATTTTTTTATATTTTAAAAATGAGATAAAAATTTATTAGGCGGGGAACGAGGAATCCCCGCGAGACGGGGATCCCCAGCGAGGCGGGGATGGGGGGAAAATTTTCCACATTTATTTTGTAGGAACGGATATGGGGAATGGACCCCCATCCCTGCCCCGTTGACATCACAATGGAAGAGAATCAAAGAAAGTTCATAGACTGTTGAATACCTAAAGATTTTTTAAAATTTGTAGAAATCTCTGGTTATTAGAAGAGATTTTGGAGAGTGAAATTTATTCATATTTTGGAAGGAAAATCTAAGAAAATCCGTGTAATATTAAAATCCATAGACTGTTGAATACCTAAATTTTTTTTAAGACTTTTTAAAATCTGTATTGAATACCTCAGGATTTTTAAAGACTTTTGAAAATTTAGATTGAATACCCCCAAACTTTAAAAGTCTAATTTTTTTTTACAGACTCTATAACCAATACACCCCTCTTAATCAAACATCCTAGATATATCTATGATTGATCTTGCCAAGTTTGTTAGTATATATGGGAGAGTAGGTATAGTGTGAAATTGGTTTATATATGAATCACTGAAGGATATTAGTTGTTTTAACTGAAGAGTATTACTGGTTTACATTGAAGAGTCTTAGTTCATTTTCACTGAACAACTAAGACTCTTTAGTGTAAATCAGTAATACACTTCAGTAAATATAACTAATACTCTTCAATGAAAACAACTAATACCCTTCAGTGATTCATGTATAAACCAGTTTCACTCTATACTTTGTCTATATGAGAAGTCGGAGAATTGAAAAATAGAATACTTGATTAATAATACTTTTCTTGGATGAAAAAAAAGGTTTTATAAGCATCAATAACAATGTCAATTTTAAAAACACTACATGAATAAATCAATTTGTAGAATACTCTTCCTATATAAATTAATAGTTAAAATAATCTAAAGTTTGTAATTAATAATTTTTAAATTTAAGCTCTCTTCTCATCTTTTATTCTCCGAGCTTCTGCCATGAATGTATAAGAGAAGTTGCTTTGAAGATTTCTCTTGTCAAGTGTATGTGACTGTTAACCTCAAAATTAAGAAGAATAAGATTTTGTTAACTTATAGGAAATATGTAGTATTTGAATTTTGAATTTGAGGCCAATAATAATTCACTAATAAACATATACCCCACAACTAATTAACTACGATCTCCTCGTTTCTATTACATCTCTCACCAACCCCTCCAGCCTTTCTGATATGATTGTTGCTTGATTATTATGACACCTTGTATCAGAAGAAGTCTTCAGTTTATCTTTTTTTAGCACATTATGCAATTTTCTGAGTTCCTTCGTCGATCATTAGTCCATCTCATTACATAGGTCACACTTAAAACAAACACTTCACTGGAAAAACAAAGAACATTGTAACAAATTAACATTTACTGTGAAATTAATAAAATTGAAGGGAACTATTCGACATATTTTGCAATTGAAAATAGAGAGAGCTAGAATCTCTGAATATATGATTGAACGAACTCAGATGTAAAAAAAAAATTGAGTTTTGAATCATTAATTGCTACCACTCATGACAAATTAACATTTACTGTGCAACTAATAAAATAAAAGAGAACTATTCGACATATTTTGCAATTGAAAATAGAGAGAGCTACAATCTCTGAATATATGAATGAACGAACTCAGAGTCAGAAAAATTAAATTCGAGTTCTAAATCATTAATTGCTACCACTTATGTTATTACAATAATCTATGAAATAAATAAGCAAAATGTGTATTATAATTACAGAAATAGAAAAATATTGAATTGACTTTATAGAGAAATGGAGGAGTACCCGACAAAAATGATCTCAGGGCTTATTAGATTACTGCAAATACTATATAAATAATACTAATTATAATTTTTAATGTAAGAATTTCAAAGGTTGTAAAATAAATAAATTAGATAGTTAGGAGTTAAATTAAAATATATCATGACTAATTTATTGTAAGAATTTCAAAAGTTATAAATATGACTATATTTATGATACTAATTATAACTTTTAATTTAAGAATTTCAAATGTTATAAAACAAATAAAATAGATAGTTAGGAGTCAAGATTAAAATATTTCATGACTAATTTATTGTAAGAATTACAAAGGTTATAAGTATAAAATAAATGAATATAGGTAGTTGGATTGTAATAGTAAAAATTAAAATATGCTAAGGACAAAATTGTCCAAAAATGTTTCTCAACCTCTTGTCACTTATTGTAAGAATTCCAAAAGTTATAAATATGACTATATAAATAATACTAATTATAACTTTTAATTTAAGAATTTCAAATGTTGTAAAATAAATAAAATAGATAGTTAGGAGTCAAGATTAAAATATTTCATGACTAATTTATTGTAAGAATTACAAAAGTTATAAATATAAAATAAATGAATATAGGTAGTTGGGGTGTAACAGTAAAAATTAAAATATGCTAAGGACAAAATTGTCCAAAAATGTTTCTCAACCTCTTGTCACTTTTTAATATAGTATAGATTCTTCTTCTTAAAAAAAAAAAAAACGGTAGCGACGTGATCTCTAATAATGTGTATGAGTGAATGTATCCTTCTCCATGCCGTATTAGTAAATCCATTAGTAGTCAAATCTCTTCTTTTCAATTTTGACTCTCTAAATATTGTAACTTTCCATTACTCCATTAAATTCGAACGGTTTTTTTTATCACATAACACAATTCGATAATGGCCGGCTCTGAAAAATAATCACAGTCGTTGCCTTCTTTGTCGGATCTGTTTTGGTATGGAGAGAAATTGCCGGAGTTATCAGCGAGACTGATGCTTTTTTTTTTTGTTGAGGAAAAAATTTAGAGATCCTGATTTTCAATATCAGGATAGAAATGAAATAAAATGAAAATAGAAACGCAGAAAAAAAAAATTGGATCATTTTTTTTTACAAGAAATAACCGCCATGCTTGATGCTTCTTCCAAATCGATTTATCTACACTATGTAATGATCTGATTGATTGGGTCAACTTAAAGAAATTCCTAAAATATACAGCACCAATTGATTAACTCAAAGAAGATATACGTATCGGAATTGCAAGCTTTCATGAGCTATGGAGGATTAATTATCAAGTTGCCAACCATAAAATCATAAAAATAAATAAATTAAATTTGACCCTCACAATAAGAAACTTTATCAATGTCTAAGAAATTTATTTCTCATTAACACGTTGAATTGATTCGTGGATATCAAATTCAAGGCATAAATTAATTTGTAATTTTAATGATATGTAAAAGAGTTTTATTGAAATTTAAAATGTTAATTAATCTAATATTTATAAATTATTTTAAAGTAAAAATGTATTTTTGTAATTTTATATTTATTAATTTAATTTATTAATAGGGCGATATAGTGCGATTGTTATATACAGAGTGCAAACGCTTTAATGTAAAGTGCAATCCGTTGAAAAAAATATTATACGTTGGATCTTTGATCCAACGATAATCAAAGGGTTTACTGATGTCAGGAAGGGCAAAAGCCTTACGAACCGTAGAAAAACCCTAGTTATTTTTACCAAAGTGTGTTAGTTTTGGAGGCTATTAGTTGTTTACACTGAAGGATACGAAGAACATTAATTATTAAACTAAAGGGTATCAATTGATTACACTAAAGAGTATTAATTGATTACACTAAAAAATATTGCAAAATGATTCATGTACGAACCAATTTCACACTATACATACTCACTTTAATGTTAGGCCAACTTAGAAAAACAATAAACATATAAACTAATAAACACATAAGAAAATAAACATAAAAACAATAAACATAAAAAAAATCGCGATATTTTGCGATATATCTGCGATATTTCCCGATTCTCATTCATTTTTGTACTATAAGTGAACCGATATCGATAACTTACGATATATCCGCGATACATTGTAAAAAATACATTGCACCCCAATATCTGCATCTCAATCTCAAAATTTGCGATGTATTCGCGATATATCACGATATTTTCATCTTTGTGCTCCATAGTGAAAACAACTTGTACACTCCTTTTAGTGGAAATAACTAATACTAGTTAGTGAACCAATTCATATCTTTTAATGTGTTTCGTGTATGAACCAAGACAAAGTATTATATGAAAATAGTTCATGATAAGCTTATCATAAAACTGTTTTAAAGAATCGAATATTTGATCAGAAGTATTGATAAACTCATCAGGGGTATCATTAATTTGGGTTCAAGAAAATTTACAACAATTATAATATATTGAACCCAAATTAATGATATCTCTGATGAGTTTATCGATACTCTTGGTCAAATATTCGCTACCTTAAAACAGTTTCATGATAAGTTTATCATAAACCATTTTCATATAAAACCTACCCATGGACCAATATATTGTGTACTCCCTCTGTCCCAGTGGTATTTGCACCCATGTGATTGCACGTGAATTAAGAAAAAAATAAAGTAGTAGTATGCGGGTAAATATGTGTACATTTTTTTGAGTGTGCATGCAAATGAATGTAAATTGGTGCGAGACCTTAAAATAGAAAAATGTGAATTTTTTTTGGGATGGGTGTGTGGGGTAAAAATTTGCAAAATGTGTATAATATCATTTTACGAATTTATTCGGCGAGATACCAAGAAATAGTGTTTTATAATTAATGAGAAAATTATTTGAAATGCTAACCATACGGCTAAACATAAGTAATGGGGCTTGTTTGTTAAAAACCCAAATTAACAAAGCTGGGCTTTAAAATAATTAATGGGCCTCATAAAATCATAAATACTTGGCGGCACACGCTCTTGTGTCTTCAACGGTCACGCTTTTATATTCTTCAAAATCAGTTTCTCTCTCAAAACACTAAAAATTCTTGAGATCAGATTCTCTTCAATCTTTTGGCAACAGACTAACCAACGGCTAGTAAAAATCAGAATTCTGACTGTTGAACGCGGCGGCGCTGCCTTATTTTTCTTCGGCGGGCGTGATTTTTCCGGCGGTAATCGCTTTAAGTTTTAATGAAGGGAAGGATTTGGAGGGTTCACATAGGAAGGAATACTCAACCGCGTGTTCAGTTTATAGTAATGAATCATCGGAACACTGGTTAGTCATTCAATTTTGTTCAATTAATTGGGAATTGGGACGCTGATGGGATTTTTTTCCATAACTTATGCCACAAGTTTTTAATGTGCAGGTTTATTCGAATTTCATGCCTATTTAGATCCGTTTATATGTTGCGTGTATATTACTCTTTTCACCCCCAATTTCTTGACTCGATCTGGATTGATTTGTTACTATGTTTTTATTTATAATAGTTGGGTTTTGTATGAGATTACTCTTTTCACCCCCAATTTCTTGACTCGTTCTGGACTGATTTGTTACTACGTTTTTATTTATAATAGTTGGGTTTGTATGAGATTACTGAATCGTTTAATCGGACAATAATTTTGGTTTTTTAAATACCTAATTTTTGCTCCACACCCAGATATTAGCTTTTTTCCCCCTTCAATTTTTTAGTAGGATTCTGATATTTCGTTCTCTTTTTTCCATTATTCAAGTTGACTCATTTTCCTTTCTTTGCATTCATCTCTGTCCTCTAAATGGGAAGCTTCTAGTGACGAGAGGGGTGGACGGGGTCAAGTGTCATGATATACGGCCATTTGTTCGTGGTTATGGAGCACGAAAGAACTAAAGTGAAGGTTTATGACCCGGGGGACGATTCTTGGGACGTTGTGGAAGGGCCCCCATTGCCTGAGCAGATATGCAAGCCGTTTCGTGTTAATTGCTGGGAAACTAAGATCTATGTGGTCGGTCGAAATCTTGACGTGGCTGTGGGCCACATCGTGAAGATAGACAGTGAAAAGAAACCTAGATTTTCGGTTCAATGGAAAACTGTGGATGAGCCCGGAAGCCTATTTGACTTAACCCCGTCAAGTGCACACATTATATTCGCTTAGAACCAGGTTGTCTTTTGTTATGTTGGTAATTGTTGTTGGTGTTGCTAAAGTAGATGTGAGAGTTCTATAAGTTAGTGAGATTATTTTGTATGGATTGCTTTTGGCTTTATATATATATATAAAAATATATACATATGTAAAGGTTCTGCATTTAAATACGTCTATTTCGCCTCACGTTATTGATTTTGTTGGTATCGGATTGTTGAATCTGTTTCCTAGTATCTAAATCTGTTAATTGTTGTTAGATGATGATGTATGATTGTGTTATATATTCAGACAAAGAAGCTTGACCCCAGAAAAAACTTTGATTATTCTACATTTGTTGACTGGTTTTTTATTGTTCTATTGGAAGTTGGAACTGTAGTTGATTTGAGTTGCAGTGTGGACTGTGGAAGAAGAGTTGATGCCGTGGTGTCGGATGGAGCCATTTCGGGAGAAACTTGGACTAACTGTTGATTTAACTGCTGATTCCTCTGTTGTTATATTACAGTGTGGACTGTAATTTAACTGTTGATTTGAGTTGTAGTGTGGACTACGCATGCCGTGGTGTCGGATGAGACGCACAAAACCATTACTCGATCCTGCGACTTTTACAGCGAGTATACATGGAACAATACCGATTGTACAGATGGTGTGGACGAATTACTTAACCAGTATAAAGAGATTGACATTTATAGCCTTTACACATCAGTCCGCACACTCGATTCATCCGCTTCTGGAGATAGATCCACTTTATACAAAGCCAGGACTTCATCCAAGATGGTACTATAATATACTAATTCTACCAACTCGATCGATCTTTTAATTATATATATATATATATATATATATATATATATATATATATATATATATAAGCAGTTTAATTAATAATAATGTATTGATATGATGACTACGCCAGGTTTTACTACAATCGAGCCAACATTCAGAATGCCCTCCATGTTTCTGCACATGGCATCACCCTCAGAAACTGGAGCATCTGCAAGTAATCTCTCCATCTCTCTCTGTGTCTCTCTCTCTTCAATTAAGTTTGGTATAATAGCTAATCCGATGTTTGATAAGACAGTATGACAGTGTTATGGTTGTGCAGTTTCTGCAAGAAAGATGGGTGCAAAGCAAAGAACAGATTGAAGTTCTGTCCGTCGAAATTCCTTGCGATCTTGTTACATGTCTTCGCCTCGTCAATCTGATCATGCTGAGCCCAGCTATTCATCTCAGCAAAGGATGGAGATGCAATCAAGATATGGAAGAATTGGTGATAACTATGAGAATCTTGAACAAGTATGTTTTTTTTTTTTTTGCTCAAATTATATTTTGTAATTGCACATATGATATTTGTTGGAAGTACTAGTCTTTGCTAAGAAGCATAATCTGTCTCTAACAAAATTTGGATAATTGATTAAGCTCTCTAGTTTATATTCTATTGTACAAGTATTTTGGGCTTGAATTCTTGATGTTGATCGTGTTTAGGTTACACAAGCTCTTATGGAATCCGGTTTAGAATCATCAAATCTCATCGTGGGCATTGACTTCACCGAGAGCAACGAATGGACAGGGAGGTACTCGTTCAATGGGAGGTGCTTGCACGGCACATTCGAAAGCTTAAATCCGTACGAGCATGCCATCTCAATCATTGGAAGGACGCTTTCAGCTTTCAATGAAGATAATCTCATCCCTTGCTTTGGCTTTGGCGATGGTATGTTTCTTCACCATCGATGTTGTTTTATATTATGAATGCTGATAACTTTGAAATTTATTCTACGAAGGTGAAATTTATGATATGACCTTTTCACACTTCAAAAGTCTGCATACATTAACTTTGATGAGTTATCACATTAAAGAATTGCCAGATTCAGTCAAAGGGCTAATACATGTGAGATATCTTAACATTTCATACACAAGAGTCAGATATCTGCCAAACTCGATTGGTGAGCTATATCACTTGCAAACATTATGGGCAAAGCCAACGATGCTGCCAAGTACATTGAAGTACTTGTTTAACTTGTGGCATCTCCACGTGCCTGATTATACAGAATTGCTGCCTCAGTGAGGAATGTTAACTTCACTCCAAACATTACCATGCTTTAAAGTGCGTGATGAGGAGGGCCACCGATTGTTGAGCTTGAAAGCTTGAAAACTTTCCAAGGGGAATCGATGATTGATAATCTTGAAAAAGTGCAAGATGGAGAAGAGTTTAAGAAAGTAACCTAGATTCTTGCTTCGGCTTTGTTCATTCGTATCGACCAAGGCCCATCCGTCTTGATGATTGGATGAATGATTTTGTACAGCCCGTTCGGTTTTCTGCTCGTGCCTGTCGATTCCATGGTACTCTCTCTCTCCCTCTAGCCCATGTATTGTACCTGGAAATCTTGGATGATGCTTGAGTTCCGTATAATTATCCTTTAAATCAAATTATATCTGTGTTTGGTAGATGTAGTTGGCAAAATTGAGTTTGAATGTGTATATGCTTTTTTGTTTCTTTTTTATGTTTAGATGGAAGGATTTCTGGTTTTACAATGAACTTTCTCCATGGTGTTAGATTGAAAAGTTGGAATCAACATATATTTAATCAAGTGAAGGAGGTAGAAAATTTATAACCATAGTCCTTAATGTAGGTTCTGGTTTTGATTTCCATCATGTTGTGTTACTCCTGACCTATATGCTCCATTTCTTTTTTGAGTAATATGACTGCAATAGCCAAGGTGCATTAACTCATATAAACTTTATTTAGTGACATCAATCATGCTTTTGTGTAATGGGGTTGCATCTATTTTGTCTTATTTAGATGATACACGTATAACACTTTTTTTTGTTATGACGGTGGAGTTTCCCTTCTTTTTTATCAGCAAGTATTTTGTCCTGTTGTTTTATCTTTAAATCTACCTAATAATTATGGACATTTTTCCACTATATTTCTTTTTCTTTGTCCATTTCATGACTTTTCAATATATAAATCTATAACCTATATCAGCAAGTATTTTCTTTGTCCCCCGATTTTATATTTTTTTACTATATATATTTAAATATTTATATAAGTAACCTATATTATAAATAATTTTGTTGAGATAGATAACAGAGTTGGTGGATTTCTTTCTTTTAATTTTTATTTTCTTTTTTAATTACATTTTCATTTCTTTTCTACATAATCATTATTCTTAATTAATTCAGAATACTTGTTCTAATTATTTTTCCTTTCCTTTCTTGATCATAAGTGCTTGTATAGGTAGTTTATTTATTCTTTTGTATGTATAGAACTATACTTTTATTATTTGAATTTAAAAATATATAGTTATACTATATATTATTATTTGTTTTTTTTATCTAAGTGTATAAGTGTTTTTTTTTAATTCTAATATTATAGACTCGTTCATTTTATTTGATAAATTAATTTTTTTTTCTTAATTATTTTGTCATTTCTTTTCTTCTTGATTATTTGAATATATTCCTACAATTTTCCATTTCATTTCTTCTTAATTATTCGTTTATATTCCTACTGTTTTCAACATCTAAATGTACAAGTTTTTTTTTTTTTTTTTAAATTCTAATATTATACACTCAGTCATTTTATTTTATAAATTAATTTTTTTTCTTAATTATTTTGTCATTTCACATCTTCTTAATTATTTGAATATATTTCTACAATTTTCAATATCTAATTGTATAAGTGTTTTATTTAATTATAATTTTATAGGTAGTTTTATTTTATATTCTCTAAATACAAACCTATTCTTTTTTAATTACATTGTCCACTCTTTTCTACATAATCATTATTCTTAATTAATTTAGAATAATTGTTCTAATTATTTTTCATTTCCTTTCTTAATCATAAGTGTTTGTACAACTAGTATTTTTTTTTTTTTATGTATAGAACTATGCTTTTAGTATTTGAATTTAAAAATATATAATTATACTATATATTAACATATTTTGTTCTTATATATCTCATTTTATTCGATAAATTAAAATTCTTCTTAATTGTTTTAATTTTTCATTTCTTAACTATTCGTTTATATTCCTACAATTTTCAATATCTAAATGTATAAGTGATTTTTTTAAAATTCTAATATTATACACTCATTCATTTTATTTGATAAATTAATATATATTTTTTTAATTATTTTGTCATTTCACTTCTTCTTAATTATTTGAATATATTTTTACAATTTTCAATATCTAATTGAATAAGTGTTTTATTTAATTATAATATTATAGGTAATTTTATTTTATATTCTCTAAATATAAACTATTTTTTTTAATTACATTTTCCTCTCTTTTCTACATAATCATTATTCTTAATTAATTTAGAATAATTGTTCTAATAATATTTCATTTTCTTTCTTAATCATAATTGCTTTTATAGGTAGTTTTTTTTTTTTTGTATGTATAGAACTATGCTTTTATTATTTGAATTTAAAAATATTAAATTATACTATATATTTATATATTTGTTATTATATATCTCATTTTATTCGATAATTTAAAATTCTTCTTAATTGTTTTAATTTGACATTTTATTTCTTCTTAATTATTCATTTTTAATCCAACAATTTTCAATATCTAAATGTATTAGTGTTATTTTTTATTCTCATAGTATAGACTAACTCATTTTATTTGATAAATTAATATTTTTTTTCTTAATTATTATTTCATTTCACTTCTTGATTATTTGAATATATTCCTACAATTTTCATTATCTAATTATACAAATATTTTATTTCTTTATAATATTATAGGTAGTTTTATTGTATATTATCTAAATATAGAGATATTCTTTTTTAATTACATTTTCCGTTATATTCTACATAATCATCATTATTAATTAATTCAGAATAATTGTTCTAATTATATTTCTTTTCCTTTCTTAATCATAAGTGTTTTTTTTTTTTTTTTATAGAAATATGCTTTTAGTATTTGAATTTAAAAATATATATAACTATACTATATATTAACATATTTTGTCATTATATATCTCATTTTATTCGATAAATTAAAATTCTTCTTAACTGTTTTAATTTTTCGTTTCATTTCTTCTTAATTATTTGTTTATATTCCTACAATTTTCAATATCTAAATGTATAAGTTATTTTTTTTATTCTAATATTATACGCTCACTCATTTTATTTGATGAATTAATTTTTTTTTCTTAATTATTTTGTCATTTCACTTCTTAATTATTTGAATATATTTCTACAATTTTCAAAATCTGATTATATAAGTGTTTTATTTAATTATAATATTATAGGTAGTTTTATTTTATACTCTCTAAATATAAACCTATTCTTTTTTAATTACATTTTGCTCTCTTTTCTACATAATCATTATTCTTAATTAATTTAGAATAATTGTTCTAATTATTTATCCTTTCCTTTCTTAATCATAAGTGCTTGTATAGGTAGCTTGTCTATTTTATTGTATGTATAGCACTATACTTTTATTATTTGAATTTAAAAATATATAATTATACTATATATTAACATATTTTGTTACTGTAGGTAGCATGTTTATTTTATTGTATGTTTAGCACTATACTTTTATTATTTGAATTTAAAAATATATAATTATACAATATATTAACATATTTTGTTATTATATGTCTCATTTTATTTGATTAATTAAATTTCTTCTTAATTGTTTTAATTTCCCAATTCATTTCTTCTTAATTATTCATTTATATTTAATTATACTATTAAATTGTAATTTTATTTTATATTCTCTAAACATAAATCTATTCTTTTTAATTATATTTTCCTATTTTTACTACATAATCACTATTCTTAATTAATTCAGAATAATTGTTCTAATTAATTTTCCTTTCCTTTCTCAATCATAAGTGTATGTATATGTAGTTTTTTTTTCTTTTATGTATATAACTATGCTTTTGGTATTTGAATTTTAAAATATATTTAATATATTTTGTTATTATATATGTAATTTTATTCGATAAATTAGAATTCTTCTTAATTTGACATTTCATTTCTTCTTAATTATTCGTTTATATTCCTACAATTTTCAATATCTAAATCTATAAGTGTTATTTTTAATTCTAATATTATAGACTCACTCATTTTATTTGATAAATTAATATTTTTTCCTTAATAATTTTGTCATTTCACGTCTCTTGATTTTTTGAGTATATTCCTACAATTTTCAATATCAAATTGTACAAATATTTTATTTTATTATAATATTATAGGTAGATTTATTTTATATTCTTTAAATTAAAACCTATTCTTTTTTAATTACATTTTCCGCTCTTTTCTACACAATCATTATTCTTAATTAATTCAAAATAATTGTTCTAATTATTTTTCATTTCCTTTCTTAATCATAAGTGTTTGTATAGGTTGTGTTTTTTATTTTTTTTATGTATAGAACTATGCTTTTAGTATTTGATTTAAAAATATATAATTTTACTATATATTTAACATATTTTTTTTATTATATATCTCATTTTATTCGATAAATTAAAATTCTTCTTAGTTGTTTTAAGTTTCCATTTCATTTCTTCTTAATTATTCATTTATATTCCTAAAATTTTCAATATCTAAATGTATAAGTTATTTTTTTCTAATTCTAAAATTATACATTCATTCATTTTATTTGATAATTTTATTTTTTTCTTAATTGTTTTGTCACTTCACTTCTTTTTAATTATTTTAATTTAATATATTCCTATAATTTTCAATATCTAATTGTATAAGTGTTTTAATTTAATTATAATTTATAGGTATTTTTATTTTATATATCTAATTATAAACCTATTCTTTTTTAATTACATTTTCCTCTATTTTCTACATAATCATTATTCTTAACTAATTCAGAATAATTGTTATTATTTTTCCTTTCTTTTCTCAATCATAATTGCTTTTATAGGCAGTTATTTTTTTTTGGTATGTATAGAACTATGCTTTTATTATTTGAATTTACAAATATATAATAATACTATATATTAATATATTTTATTATTATATATCTCATTTCATTCGATAAATTAAAATTCTTCTTAATTGTTTTAATTTGACATTTCATTTCTTCTTAATTATTCGTTTATATTCCTACAATTTTCAATATCTAAATGTATAAGTGTTATTTTTAATTCAAATATTATAGACTCACTCATTATATTTAATAAATTAATATTTTTTTTTCTTAATTATTCTGTCACTTCACTTCTTCTTGATTATTTGAATATACCCTACAATTTTCAATATCTATTCGTATTTTTTTTTATTTTATTATAATATTAAATTGTATTTTTATTTTATATTCTCTAAATATAAATCTATTCTTTTTTAATTACATTTCCTCTTTTCTATATAATCATTATTCTCATTTAATTCAAAATAATTGTTCTAATTAATTTTTCTTTCCTTTTTTTAATTATAAGTGCTTGTACTGGTAGTTTTAACTTTTTAATTTTTGGATAAAAATATATAATTATACTATGTATTATCATATTTTGTTATTATTTGTCTCATTTTATTCGATTAATTAAATTTCTTCTTAATTGTATTAATTTGCCAATTCATTTCTTCTTAATTAATTATACTATTAAATTGTAGTTTTATTTATATTCTCTAAATATAAATATATTCTTTTTAATTACATTTTCGTCTCTTTTCTACATAATTATAATTTTAAATTAAATCAGAATAATTGTTCTAATTAATTTTTCTTTACTTTCTTAATTATAAGTGTTTGTTCTGGTAGTTTAATTTTTTTTAATTTGTGTATAAAAATATATAATTATACTAAATATTAACATATTTTGTTATTATATATCTCATTTTATTCGATAAGTGTTTTATACTTTTATTTAATTATAATATTATAGGTAGTTTTATTTTACATTCTCTAAATATAACCCTATTCTTTTTTAATTATGTTTTTCTCTCTTTTCTACATAATTATTATTCTTAATTAATTCGTAATAATTGTTCTAATTATTTTTCCTTTCCTTTCTTAATCATAAGTGCGTGTTAGGTTTTTTTTTTTTTTTTTTTTGCATATATTGAATTATGCTTTTATTATTTGAATTTAAAAATATATAATTATACTATATATTTACATATTTAGTTATTATATATCTCATTTTATTCGATAAATTAAAATTCTTCTTAATTGTTTTTTTTGACATTTCATTTCTTAATTATTCGTTTATATTCCTACAATTTTCAAAATTTAAATGTATAAGTGTTTTTTTAATTCTAATATTATAGACTCACTCATTTTATTTGATAAATTAATATTTGTTTTCTTAACTTAATAGTCATTTCACCTTTTCCTAATTATTTGAATATATTTCTACAATTTTCAATATCTAATTGTATAAATGTTTTCTTTAGTTATAATATTGAGGTAGATTTATTTTATATTTTCTAAATATAAATCTATTCTTTTTTACTTAAATTTTTCTCTCTTTTCTACATAATCATTAGTCTTAATTAATTCAGAATAATTGTTCTAATTATTTTTCCTTTTCTTTCTTAATCATAAGTGTTTGTATATGTAGTAATTTTTTTTTTATGTATTTGAACTATGCTTTTGGTATTTGAATTTAAAAATATATAATTATACTATATATTATTTTGTTAAGTATGGATAAGGGAGTAGGTTGATTTCTTAGATTTTAAAATTAAAAAAAAATTGAACTCGCGAGTTAGAACTCCTACTTCAGCATATTTTCTCCATTTAAAAGTTTTTGCCTATTCCTTATGTATTTTTTTAACTAATACTTTTCTCTTCCTTTAATTACCACTTTTCTAATTCTTTCTTTCTTTTAAATCTTCTTTTCTTTTTTTAATTACATCTTTCTCTTTTCTACATAATCATTGTTCTTAGTTAATTCAAAATAATTGTTCTAATATTTTTTCTTTCTTAATCACATGTGCTTGTGTAGGTAGTTAATTTTTTTTTTATATTTATAGAACTATGATTTTATTATTTGAATTTTAAAATATATAATTATACTATATATTAACATATTTTGTTATTATATATCTCATTTTATTCGATAAATTAAGTTTCTTCTCAATTCTTTTAATTTGACATTTCATTTCTCCTTAATTATTTGTTTATATTCCTACAATTTTCATATCTAAATATATAAGTGTAGTTTTTAACTATAATATTATAAACTCACTCATTTTATTAGATAAATTAATATTTTTTTCTTTAATTATTTTGTCATTTCACTTCTCTTGATTATTTGAATATATTCCTACAATTTTCAATATCTAATTGTACAAATATTTTATTTAATTATAATATTATAGATAATTTTATATTATATTCTTTAAATATAAACCTATTCTTTTTTAATTACATTTTCCGCTCTTTTCTACATAATCATTATATTTAATTAATTTAGAATAATTGTTCTAATTATTTTTCCTTTCCTTTCTTAATCATAAGTGTTTGTATAGGTAGTATTTTTTTTATGTATAGAACTATGCTTTTAGTATTTGAATTTAAAAATATATAATTTTACTATATATTTAACATATTTTGTTATTATATAGCTCATTTTATTCGATAAATTAAAATTCTTCTTAATTTGACATTTCATTTCTTCTTAATTATTCGTTTATATTCCTACAATTTTCAATATCTAAATGTATAAGTGTTATTTTTAATTCTAATATTATAGACTCGCTCATTTTATTTGATAAATTAATTTTTTTTCTTAATTATTTTGTCATCTCACTTCTCTTGATTATTTGAATATATTCCTACAATTTTCAATATCTAATTGTACAGATTTTTTAAATTATAATATTATAGGTAGTTTTATTTTATATTCTTTAAATATAAACATATTCCTTTTTAATTATATTTTCCGTTCTTTTCTACATAATCATTATTCTTTATTAATTCAGAATAATTGTTCTAATTATTTTTCCTTTCCTTTCTTAATCATAAGTGCTTGTATAGGTAGTGTTTTTTTTATTTGAATCTAAAAATATATAATTTTACTATATATTTAACATATTTTGTTATTATATATCTCATTTTATTCGATAAATTAAAATTCTTCTTAATTTTTTTAATTTTCCATTTCTTTTCTTTTTAATTATTCATTTATATTCCTACAATTTTCAATATCTAAATGTATAAGTTATTTTCTTTTAATTCTAATATTATACACTCATTCATTTTATTTGATAAATTAATATCTTTTTTCTTAATTATTTTGTCACTTCACTTCTTCTTATTTGTTTATTAATATATAGCGGAAAAGTAATGAATAGTGTTGAAAAGTAATGAATAGTGTTTAATAAAGTAATGAATAGTGTTGAAAAGTGGATTGAATGAGTGACATTTTTGGTAATATTGTGTGAATTTGAAGGTTAAAGTTTATATGTAGTAGAGTGTTGTTTTTTCCATTTATGGAATGAGACACTTAGTGTGGAACAACCAAAAAAGGAAAGTGGGACACTTAGAGTGAGACGGAGGGAGTATTTTAATATATTTCTACAATTTTCAATATCTAATTGTATAAGTGTTTTAATTTAATTATAATATTATAGGTAGTTTTATTTTATATTCTCTAAATATAAACCTATTCTTTTTTAATTACATTTTCCTCTATTTTCTACATAATCATTATTCTTAATTAATTCAAAATAATTTTTCTATTATATTTCATTTCCTTTCTTAATCATAAGTTCTTGTATAGGTATGTATAGAACTATGCTTTTATTATTTGAATTTAAAAGTATATAATTATACTATATATTAACATATTTTGTTATTATATATCTCATTTTATTCGATAAATTAAAATTTTTCTTAATTGTTTTAATTTGTTATTTTATTTCTAAATTATTCGTTTATTTTCCTAAAATTTTCAATATTAATATTATTGACTCACTCATTTTATTTGATAAATTAATATTTTTTTTTCTTAATTATTTTGCCATTTCACTTCTTAATTATTTGAATATATTCCTACAATTTCAATATCTAATTGTATAAGTGTTTTATTTTATATTGTCTAAATATAAACCTATTATTTTTATTATTTGAGTTTGAAAATATATGACTATAGTAGTAACACATTTTGTTGTTATATCACTACAAATTATTTGATTAACTAATGGAATTGTTTTATATTAACTATTATATATATATTTTTGATTTAGAGTACTAAGGGCCTAATTTTTTTTTTTTTTTTTTTTTTGTCGTCTAGTGCCCTTAAAATCATAGGACGGGCTCTGGTGTGATTCAAGTGAAAAGGATTATTTCTTTAATTATTGGCGGTAATATCTACCAACACAACAGATAGAAATAGTATGTTTTGAACAATTTTTTTATTATTTTGTGATCTGTTGAGTTACCTTTCGTCATGAATATTATGTTCTTACTGAACGTGTCTTTTGAATTCAGATAAAAGGCATTTTTGTATTATATGTGTCTTTTGGATTCAAATGACGGCATTTTGATATTACCATATCAAATTAAAATTAGCTTGAAGTTACGTAGTCTTTTCAGGGTAGAAGATGATATTCAGAGTCATTAAATCTGATTCTTATCATGAGTGTAAGTGGATACTTTTCAGTCATTTGTGGGAGTGGGCTCACTGTTCATTTGAATGCCAAGTTCGAGGGCAATCATGAAATGTTATGCTTCAGAACAATTTCGAATACATCTAAACTCAGTTTAAATAACTTCACAAACTGAGCAATCTGCTCACTGTAGCCACATTATTTCATTCTTTTGAAATTAACATTGGCGATGTGTATTTGATTTTATTTGTACCATATTGTTTTTTATTTTTGCCTTATGAATAAAACTTTGGTCGCGGCTAATAACACCCGAACTTTTGCTCATCACACCCGTTGCTCTTCACACCCGAGCCTATATTTTTATTGAGTAAGTCTCTTGTGCATTTGGTGTATGATGCACTCACTCAACAATTGATAATGTATACACTGAAAAGTTAGTCTCAATCACACTGAAAAGTTAGTCTCAATTACACTGAAAAGTTTACATTAAAAATCAATTTTCAGTGTAAACTTTTCAGTGTAATTGAGACTAACTTTTCAGTATAATTGAGACTAACTTTTTAGTGTATACAGTATCAACTATTGAGTGAGTGCACCGTGCACTTGGTGCATATGAGACTTTGTCATTTTTATTTTAGTCAAAACACCCGTAATATATTGTCTATTTTATCCCTCAACTTAAATTTCAATATTTTCATACACCCAAATCTTAAACCCTAAAATAAACCCCCACACACAAATAAAAAACTAAAAAAAAAAAAAAAACCTCACACCCCAAACGCAAAACAATCACGCACCCACACCCAAAACATAGAGCACTCACGCACACAGAAGACTAGAACAAGAAAAAAAAACGCAGAATGTTTGGCTTACAGTGACCGAACTTTGTTCATGATGTTTGGCTAATGTTACAGCAGGAAATATCCTCGCCTGACAGGAGGTCAAATTCCCAAAGATACACTGACCCGACAAGATCGAGAGTCTACATCAGAAAAGAGTATTTAATGTATTATAGGTCTACTGTTGATCTTTATATTAATATTGTAATAAATCCCTAAAATAAAGGGTTGAGACGAATTTAGGGTCACTTTTGGGCCTTTGGGGGTGAACCTCTATAAATAGGGGGTCACCCCCTCATTGTAAAGGATTCACTTTTCTCTCATTTTCTCATATATCTAAGAAGCTCTCATATTCGTGGGAAGAACGAAAGTTCTTCCCCAACCGTTCGTGTTCGGTTATATTTATTGTCTGTCGGGCATAACCCAAAGAGCCACATAAATCTACTCGTACAAAAATGCCTGTCAACAATTTGGCGCTAGAAGGAGGGTCGGATTCGTGTTCATCTCGGTAGATGAACACGAAGATCTTCTCCTCAAAAAATCAAATTCCACTTCTTTTCAATCGAAACCATCCGAGAAAAATTTCAAGAAACCCATTTCCATTACTTACAACAGCATCCTCACAAATCATTCAGAAAAGCAAATGACAAAAAACTTCATCCCATTTTCAACCTATTACAATCCAGTTTCCAGAACCGAACACCCCTTCGAATCAAAATCATCCAGCAAAATTACAAAAACCAAATTCCAATCAGAGGGAAGGCACGCAGCTAGCCAAGCAGAAAGAACAAAAATTCAAAAAATCCTATTCTCATTACAACAAACAGCAGAAAGGCTTTGAGGTATCAACTAATCTCATCTTACTTACAAAGGAAGAAAGCACACGCAACTAAGGAGAAGAAGAGGAAAAAATGGCCGCTGTTGTTTCCGGCGGCGGGGCTCAAACACCGGAATCGCCGAACTCACGGTCGTACCCCCCGTACCCGCCAAACTCCACTAAGGCCGCCACTCCGCCGTCCCAGCGGTCTTTCGCCCGGAATTTCCATCGGAGTAGTGTCTTTTCCGTCCACCTCCATCGTTCGCCGGAGTGCAGCCTGGTGCCGTTCAAACTTCAAACGTTAAAGCAAAACCAGAGGAGGAAGGGCTACTATTTTCTTCTTGGAGTCCTCCACTGTATGCCTCGATTATTGGGCCCAACTTTTTCAGTTTACTTTTGCTTTTGGCACACGTCCCAACACGGTTGAAAGGTCAAGGGATTCCCTACATCGGTTCGAGCGCCGCCATGGCCGGAGCTCGGGGTCCGGTCGGTGGCTACCCGTCGCCTCCCGTGGCCGCCCGCGAGGGTCCAGCGGCCTCCGACCGAATCTCGTCGCTCAGCGGCTGTCGGCCAGCTCTAGCCGACCGAAATTGGCGTCTACCCGCAAGCCACAGCTTTCCCGCTGCTCGACACCACCCTTGAGAGACCTCCCCAGCAAACCATTCGGTGCGCGGTCTCCCCGCGTCTGCTCGCACGCACAGCCCGTCGCGCATCGATCTCGCGCCGCCCGGAAGCACCACCCGTCGCCACAGATCGCGGCCTGCCAGCGCCACGCCCGACCACGGCCTGACCTCACAGCGCCACCACACTCTGCCTCCTCCTCATATTCGTGGGAAGAACGAAAGTTCTTCCCCAACCGTTCGTGTTCGGTTATATTTATTGTCTGTCGGGCATAACCCAAAGAGCCACATAAATCTACCCGTACGAAAATGCTTGTCAACAGCTAACAGTGGCCGAACTTTGTTCATAATGTTTTGGTCAACAACAGCCGAACTTTATTCATAATGTTTGGCCAACATTGATCGAACATTTATCATTGCGATTGGCCAACTCTGGCCAAACATAATGATAAATGTTCGGCTCTGACTTGCCAAACATGCGCGATTTTCAGAATTCTTAAACCTCAAAATCGTCATCGTAACTCAAGTAATACAACTTTTAAACTCTAAATATTCTTCTCTATATAGATTTATACCATAACACATCATATAGAACAATAACTCATAGAAATTTTACATTACATGTATTTTTCGAAGTGTGTTCTTCCTCCATGGCATTTATCATGAGTATTGATTTAAGTGGTTGAGTGAAGAATGAAAAAGAAAGAGCTTGGGTGTGGGAGAAATAAAGTCACGATCAACAAGAAAAAATATTGAATTGGGTGTATTGAGCAACACTAAAATTTATATTTTAATAGATTTTAAGTGGTAAAGGGTATAATAGACTAATTACATTGAGCTATTTTGGTAAAATAAATATTTCGAATTTAAAGAGCAAAAGTTCGGGTGTTAATAGCCGCGGCCCTTGTTTCTTAAAAAAAAAAAACATATGTATATATATACTTCTGTTTCAGTCAAAAGTGGCTGGGGCGCAAACTTGGCTTCAGTCAAATTCGGTTCATTAAATTGCATGTTTTTCTTTCATTTTTGGTAAAGTTACACATGGGATGGAAAATCAAATATGAGATATTGAGATCTTATTCGAGTTGAAAAAATGCAGGATTTTTTTTCCAAAGACGGTGTTTAATTCAAAACTAGCCATGAATTAACCGAGCTAGCATTATATTTAACCTGGTTTCTGAAATCTCCATTCTTGATAAAACAATGAATTATCCGTTGTGTTGAGTGTTTTCATGAAAAGAATCCTATGTAGAAAAGGCCAAAGCATCCAAAACAAGAAAGTCAAACTTCTTTGGAGCGACACTCATCTTGCAGCTATTTCATCAATATGTACCCACATGAGTTTCTTTGTTGATTTAGTCTATTATAAATCAGAGTAATTGGACCTCGAATTGACAATCTGGATAAGCTTCTCACCATTCTTGGGGACAAGCTACTAATGATCGGAATTCCAAAATCTGATTGCAGAGTTTGAAGCTGGAAGTTTTATTCATTGCTTATTATTCTCCAATGATCTTTTGTTGAAAATGTCATCAATCTCTTGAAATCCAATATTATGAGATTCTTGAATCTTTTGCCATGTACCCGCAAGCCAGCTGTCACCAACTGAAAAAACTTGTGAAGCGAATTGGATACTTGGCTCATCAAACTTTTTTCTGGTGAAAACAGAAAGAAGCATAAATTTGGAGGCCTCAAAAGGTGGGGGAATACTGAGATTATAGATGATGTCATAGTTGGAGGGAATTTCAATCTCTGGGATGCCTGAAGTTGGTAAGACTACTTTAGCAAACAAATTTTTCAATCATCCTTCGGTCAACACTTGGTTTGAAAAACATCTAATGGAGCTGATTGATAAAAACCTAGTAATGGTTGTCAAAAGGAGATCCGAAACTTGTGTTCTTCATGATTTATTGCGTGAGTTATGCTCCAAAATATGCCAAGAGGAAAACTTCCTAAAAGAAGAGCAGGGCAAGTAAGTTTGTTATACTCTATTTTCCAATTTTTATTTTGCATCCCTTTGTTGCTTATGTTTTTTTGTTTTTTGTTTTTTGTTTCCAGTATCTACTCAGCCTCCGTCTACTAGCATTGCATACAATGTCACCATTGTATCATGGCAGAATCAGAGTCTTGCACTTGGATTACATTTCGGATCACTTAACTGGAATCGAACATCTGGTTAAGTTGCGGTATTTGGTTATTAGAGATTTACCAGCCTGAATGGGCAAGCTAGTAAAGTTTCGAGTTGAGACACATAAGATGGTGTAACTACCCCCAGAAATTTTGAGAATGATCAAGTTGAGATACCTTAATGTAAATTGCGCAACACACTGCAGTCTGCAGTAGCTTCCAAACAAATAGCCTGGAATTTCTTTCCTGCATTAGTATCAGGAATCTAAAGGATGAAGAGATGTTGAAATGCTCACCTAATCTTCGCACATGTATGAACGTGGTCATCCTTATTCCGATTTTGATCTCTGCTTTCTCTCCCATCTCGGAGTCACTCAAGGTATTGTTGTACGGGCCTGGAGTGACGGAAAAGCTGAGTCTATATGGCAGGCAGAACTTGCAATTGGAAGGTTGTAAAAACTGGAGGATTGACAGGAGAGGGTGAATTCCAGAAACTCAAGTTCTTGAAACTGGATGGACTGCAGGATCTCACTGAATGGAATGTGGACTTGGGTTCACATTTTCCGGTGTTGAGCCATTGTGAGAAACTGCAAGAATTCCTTGTGAAATTGGCGAAATCGCAGCGCGTAGAGTCACTGTTTGACATGTGAAATGAAGATCTCAGGATCCTCATTAACGCAGCAATACCTCAAAAGTGAAGTCATGCTTTCCATTTCATTCTCATTCATGATTCATTTTTTAAATGTTTCCCCCACTTTATTCAATCTTACTGCATGCGGTAGAGATACTGTCAATCCAGGACGTGGTGTACAAATGAGGTACGTTAAGTCGAGTCGAATAGTGTTAGGCCTTGTCTAATAATTGGCTCATCACTAGGTGGAACCACTGGCTTCTTGTCTAATTACTTATTAGTGATGTGTAGGTGGTGATTTCATAATCAACAAAATAATCTTATAAAACTAGTGATTGCAAAATTTATATTGATTACTTGAGAACTTCCTTGTATACGGTAGAAGAATGGTTAAGCAGGATGAAGAATGATACTATCATTTTGCACAAACTAATACCCAGGGCCTTTTTTTTTTTCCAGTCTGGACATAGTAAACAGAGGAGAAGATAATTCAGGCATATTTCCGAGCTTATTTTGTTTCAAAACATGAGATATAAGCAATAAGCGAAGATGACATACCAATTGCAATAAGAAAATCAATAGTAGGAACTCTGCTGACTTCTGCAATGGCTCAAGACCAATCCGTGGAAGAGCCAGAAACTCTTTTAACCCACTGACTTTCAGAGTCTTCTTTCCATGTACTTGACTCTGCCCTCTTTCTTCCTTAGTTTTGTACGAGACCGACACCATACTCCTGCATATTTTTGTGATACTCTAAAACTTGAGTATCACAAAAAATAGACAAAAATATACATAAAACTTATGAAATTGTGTCGCCATCATGATTCCCTTCTGAAGAACCCTTGTAGTGGTGGTTCTAACTCTGATTCACTTTCAGAAGATGGAGATGTGAATTGAAATGAGGATGAAATACGTCTACCTGCTTACAATACAACCGCAAAAATGTTAGTGGTGAGCTTGTTTGATTTGGAGAATTGTAAAATTTACTTTTTACATACATTTTTTACACTAGTAGCACATCTATTCAAAATTAGGTTGCAAGTATAAACTAGTAATGTACGGATCTCCTATTACATTCGTTAAATAATTCACCAGCAAACACAATATATATATATATAGATAGTTACATATCACCTCTTTTTGTCAGAGTGGATCCGAACCATAATAATTGAGCTAAAACACTATTTAATTAATCAGTACCGTTAATGAGGAGCCTGAGGTCGTCATCCATGTCTTTCTTCCTTTGTTGTTTTATGAGTTTAGCAGAATCCACCAGTGACTCTGCACATCTCAATCATCTCCAGCGTTGCAATTTCTCCTATTTCACATGGAATTTCCTGCAGATTCTTGCAATCATTCAAAACCAATCGTCGAAGAGCTGGGAGATGTCCGCTTGAGTCCACAAAGCATTCAACGAGACCCTCCAGTTGCAAGAATTTGAGCTTCTGGAATTCGCCATCTCCAGTTTCCCATGTCCCTCCTTCAAAACCCGTGATTCCTAGTTTGAGAACCTCCAGATTTTCCAAGCTTCCAATCATTGACATCTTCTCCCATGGGAAATTCTGCTCTCCATACAGACTCAGCTTTTTGATGTTCAAGGGGAAGCTAATTTCCGTCACTCCAGGCCCGTACACCACTAGCCTAAGTGATTGAAGACGAGAGAGAAAGGAGAGATCGAAAATGGAAGATGTACTTCCGCGTTTGTACATGCATTTGAGCTTGCGGCGAGCATTTCAACATCGCTTCATCCTTCACCGTCCGTATACTGATACAGGAAAGAAATTCCAGATTGTTTGGTTGGGAGCTATTGCAGTTTCTTCCGTATCTTGCTAAAAATACATTAAGGTACCTCAACTTCATCATTCTCAGAATGGCTGGGGGTAGATATACTACCTCCTGTATCTCCACTCGAAGATATTCTAAGTTCAAAAGGCAGCCTATTGATGCTGGTAAATCTCTAATAACCAAATATCGCAAGTTAACCAGATATTGAAAGCCAGTCAAATAATCAGAATTATAATCGAAATGCAGAACCCTCAGTAATCTCATCCTGGCAAGATAAAATGGTGATGACCTATACACCACATGCACGGAGCGAACATGCTGGCAATAGCTCCAGGTTTTATAATATCCAGATTCGTGAAAAGGTAGGTGAGAGAGGCCATTCTCATATGCTGAGTAGATACTGGAAAGGAACACAAGAAAAAACATCATCTATAAGCCAACACAGAGATGCAACATTTAAAACGAAAAATGAAGAAAGTAAACTTACTTGCTCAGGTCAGCTTCTTTTAGGAAGTTTTCGTCATCACATATTTTGAAGCACAAGTCCTGCAATAAATCATGAAGAACACAAGTTTTAACTCCACCATCTGATCTTCTTTTTGCAACCATTACTAGGTTTTTATCAATGAGCTCCATTAAATATTCTTCAGCAACATCCTCTGCACTCTTCCCCTCCTCCTTATGCATGAATCCTTCCGAGATCCATAGCCTCTTCAAATTTCCGATCGGGGTTTCCTTGTGTTCTGTAAATGCTCTAAAGTAGAGAAAGCAAAGCTTCAAATGTTGTGGTAGATGCTTGAAACTGAGTCCCAATATTTGCATTACTGAATCGTCTTCACCATCAAAGATATATGAAGCTAAATTTCCCCTCACTTCTTGCCATGCATACATCTCCTTATCCACAGTGGAAAGAATCCCAGCAACAACAACTACTGCAAGTGGTAGTCCCCAACAACTTGATGCGATTTCCTTTCCGATCCCAATCAATTTAGGAGGGCAAGTGTTGTTGACAAACACCTTCTTAGCCAGTAGCTCCCAACATTCGTCATTCGACAATGAGGGCACTGCATAGTTCTCGCAATTGGACGGACCCACATCTATGTCTCTGGTGGTGAACAATATCCTGCTTCCATTTCCATTATTTGGAAAACATCTCATCAAATCATCCCACAATTTTGAATCCCATACATCATCCATTACAATTAAGTATCTTCTCTTCCATAAAGTCTTGTGGATGTGTTCGACTAAACTTTCCAAATCCATTTTTGAGGCGCTCTCTTTGCCAACTTCACCATTTATTTGCATCAAAAGGACCGCCAGTATGTTCTGACTCTCGTACTTTTGGGAGACAACACACCATGACTGTTTGTCAAACCAATGGTTAACTGAAGGTTGATTGAACAATTTGTTTGCTAAAGTAGTCTTACCAAGTCCAGGCATTCCGGAGATTGAAATAACCTGCAGGCTCTCTGTTCCTCCAATCAGATACTCTAAAACAGCTGTTTCCCTCCTCTTCTCAAGATCAACCATGATCTCAATGCCTCCTTCATCTTGTACTGAAAGCTCTCTGCTGAAATACTTTGTAACTTTGAGGTTTCCAAGATTATGCTTCCTTGTGATTTCTTGGAACTCAGTCCCTATCATCTCAATCTTCTGGTTGATGTTTGTGAGCCTGTTGATGAGATACCACAGAGGAGCCGCTCCAGAGAAAAAAGCGACGATTAGATATTCTGTTTGATGTGCCATATTTCCAATTCTCTTCACAAGTTCTACATCCTTTACAGAAGACTGCAGAAAAGTGAACCCCTGATGGAGAGCTTGATAAGGTCGTTGGCATCAGCAATCGGATTATCTGCCCGACTAATTAGATCCTCAAGATCATGAATTACAGAATCGAGAATGAACGAGTCCACCAGAGAAGTCCCTGGAGTTGAACAACCTGGTCCGCTAACACATGGCAAAAGATTCAAGAACCTCATGATATTAGCTTTCAAGAAGTCAATACGCTCTAGAACATCCACAAGCCCCACATTCATATCTCCAAATGATCGCGAGAATAGTAAGGAATAGATTAACCTTCCAGCTTCATTCGCCACAGCTTCAAATTCTGCCATCAGATTCTGAAACTCTTCCTCATGTTCATCGACGTAAAGCATTGATGACTGGTCCCCAAGAGTGGTACGAAGAATTCTCAGCTCCTTCTCCAGATTTTCAATTTGATTCTCATATGTATCAAATGACTCAGATTTATAATACAGTAATTCAAGCAGGAAAGTAAGAAAAACTTGTAGTCGTTGATGTTTCTTGATGCAGCTTTCCTCCTCCAGAAACTTATTCAACCTTGGGACCCTGAAGAATTGGTGAAGCTCTTTTGTGAAAGATGCTACTATTTTAGCCCGGATTTTTGAACTTCCAGGCCCAGAATAGTGACTTGAAGCGACTACACTAGCTTCTACTAGTAGCTACCCCGCAAGAGTACGGGTTCACTGTAGTATGGGCAAGTATAGGGACCAAGTAGTATCGAACCCAAGGGATAGTGTATATGCGAATAGATCCCTGAAGATCTACGCGTCGTAGTTAATATGAGTGTAATGTTTTTTTGGGTTTTTGAAAGATTAATTAAGCTAACTAAATTATCCTACGAATGCAAAAGGAAAATTTAACTAAGTATCTAAGGTGTATATGCAAGTATGAGATGGTGATGCTCAGGATAGAAATCCCTACGTATACTAACGGAGCAGGTACATAATCAAAGTAATCGTGACAAACAAGAATTAACCTAAGTAAAAGATCGTAGAATGAAAGCTCAAGATTTCTCACCCTAATACTTTATCCTAGCAATCGACTTCACTAATCCACTAACAAGTTAATAGATAGCGCTTAATTAATGAGACCCTAATTTAACTAAGGTGATGCGGTCGCCCTCCTTCGCTAAACCGGTAGATGAATTAACCTTTCCTAAACCCTCTCGTTAAGACTACTAATTGTTATTGAGTGATGCGGTCGTCCTCTCTCTAACACTTTCGTACGAAATTCAAAGGTAGAGTTAAGATTAATTATATGAATTCATTAACTAAGAGAATTAAAACTAACGTCACCAATTACCTTAATTACGTACCCACATCCTACTTCTACGAGTTCATCCTAACCCAAGCATGCAAGGGTTTTAGCCAGACATGGTTATAACAAAAATAAAAGCAATAGAAGAAACAACAAACAAAAACATAATGAATTGAACGAAGAAAATAAGAAACATGAACTAGGGTTTTAAAATAAAATAATTCTAAGAACTGAAATTTAATTAACTAAGACGAAGTTTAAAACGTTTAAAGTAATCAAGCTAATGAAAAGAAACTAAGAAACGAAAAGAAAACTAAGAATTCGTATGAAAAACCTCAACAACGTAAAAGTAAAGCTTGCTCGTTCTTCTCCTCTTCCTCTCTCTAAAAACTAAGTCTAAAAGTGATTTCTAAAGTTGGGGATCCTTCAAAACGTGTTTGGAAGAGGTATATATAGGCACCGGGTCGAAACGGGAGTTAATGGGCCGAAAATACGCATCCGGAGGCGAAAATACGTGCGCGCTCGAGCGGTGGCGCTCGAGCGCCAAAACTGTTCTGTAAGTTTTTGGCCGCTCGAGCAAATCGCTCGAGCGCAGGCTGCTGTGCACTCGTTCGTAAAATCTTCATATCTCCTCAACCGGGAGTCCGTTTTGGCCGATTCAAAGTCCTACGAACTCCTCTTTTCGCCCTCTATCCATCTATGAAAACCAAAGAGACAAATTAATAATTTTATAAAAATGATACTCATTTGACTCCAAGCACTCATCGAAAACACTCAAAACATGAGTAAATCGGGCACCAAAACATAACAATTTCACGCCTAATCAACCCCCCCAAACTTACCATGTTGCTTGTCCTCAAGCAACGAAATAATAAGTCAAGTGAAATTGTTAGGAATGAATCAAGAATCAAATCATGCAAGTAATTGAACTCGAGCTTCAAAGATCAATCACCCGTATACTCACTCACTTTCTTTTATCGTACTCATGCAACAATAACAAGAAACACCAAGATCAAGCATGGATGTGCACTCAACGGTGTGTTTCACTCCCTCACAAGTGTATAACAGTGTTTAAGGGACTCACTCAATCAATCAATCACACATATTGGCAGCCATAGGCTTGTAAGCACTCTCACCTCCGACCATACTCTAGAAATCAATGCCGAATCAAAAAGGACTTTTCTCAAGGTTGTAATGTAGGCTCTTTGGACAGGTGGGATAACAATATGGGTAAAGTGACTCAAGTGAATGGAGAATAGAAATTCAAAACTTCGGTACTTCGATATTAAGAACGAACTACTTCAAACGTATTCAATCAATACACTTTCGCTTTCAATTCTCTCAACACTTTAATTTTTTCTAACTCTTTTCACTTTTTTTTTTTCAATCACTTCATTTTTTTTTTCGCACAAACACATGAGCTCATTTTTTCTTTTGCTCATTCTCAAATTTTTTGTTCTTTCCCACAACTCAAATCTCATCACTCCTTCTTCTCATATTCACTCAACAAAAAACCTTTTCCTTTTTCAACTCAATTCACTCCCTTCATATTCACACTTTCCTATTCTCCACTCAAATTGGGACAAAAAGGCTTAGGAATTGGAATAGTGTTCATATGTGCTAGCAAATAAAATAGGCTCTAGGCTCAAAGGGGCTAACAAGGGATCAATGTCATTGGTAAGGAAAATTTTGGCTAAGTGACTCAATTAAATCAAAGATGGCCTAAGATCACATTCGACATATCAAACTAGACACAATCTAGAAGCAAGAGCACATGCAAGTTCTAGCATCCTCTAAGGTGACGATCCACTCACAAACGAAGAGATTAAATCATGCATTTAAATCTCGTAAGGCTCAAAAGCTCACGGCTTTCACATCCATGCTAGTCCTAGTGAATTCTCACTCTCATCACACAAGTACTCAAAAGAAAAATTCACAAGCATACAAGTTCTTTCTCAACTCAGCTCAAACTCAAACACTCACACAAGAAAACTCCTAACTCAGCCTCACAATTCACCCTACTCATCAAATCATACTCAAAGATAGCAATCAACAAGCATAAGGTGATTGATAGGCATAAAATATAGAGTAACAAAACAAATTAATAATAGCCCAAGGAGCATCTCAAGGCACCAAATAACTAACTCAACTCAAAGATAAGGGGTGCTCCGGTGCAATGTAATAATAAAACAAATAAAAAACTCCACCCCCCCAAACTTCGACCTTGCTAGAGGTCTAAGTTTGGGGTTGTGGGTTACCTCAACCGAACAATTCAGTTTCTCTCAATAGCTTTGCACACTCCCTTGTCTCAAGTTGGTTCCTTCAATCTAAATAACTCCATGATACCTTTACTCCTTTAGAGACAAGCCTACAAAATAAAACTCTCGAGTACGAGGTTAAACATACGACTCAAAATATTCCCTAATACTATAAAAAGACACTAAAAATAAATGAAAGCAAATAAAAATGGGTTGCCTCCCATTCAGCGCTATTTTTAAGGTCCTCATGCCGGACCGTGCTCAAAGGAGCTTATGGGACATCATACTCAAATTTACCTCCCTCACTCTCATAAGAGTGGTGTTTGAACTCCTTTCCTTGATGCCCCACCATCATGAGCCCTTTTGTTCTCTTCTCATTCTCAAGTGTTATGGGTCTCAACTCCTTGGCAAATTTATGTATATATGGTGAATAGTGCGTGTGATTGATAATATAGAGTGGTTTGGAAGTTGTTTACGAAAATAGAGGGAATCGCCTCTGGGAGGGGCGAGTTTCCCTTTTTTTTTTTTTTCTTAGGTCGCCTTTGGGAGGGGCGAGTTTAATTTTTTTTTTTTTTTTTAAATCGCCTCTGGGAGGGGCGAGTTTAAGCCTTTTTTTTTTTTTTTATTTTTATTTTATCACGCCGTTGGGAGAGGCGTGTTTATGTTAAATTTTTTTTTTCGTTTCTTAGTTATAATTTGTTCCATGATTAAATGGGTTAAAATAGGTGTGTATTTGAGTTGATTTTAGTAATTATTGTTCAATGATTATGTGATGATTATTCAATGATATATTATAACTAAACCCAAATTGCTATTGAGATGTAAAACCCTAATTGTTAGTGGAGATAAATATAATTGTGTATTGAAATTGGTTTATATTTATACTATCTTTAAAAAAAAATTATAAACTATTTCATAAAAATTGAAAATTATTTCAAACACTAAATAATATTTTTAAGTAATAAATGTAAAATGTAAAAAAAAATGACATTTATAATAATAGTACCAATACAATTAGCGATGGCCCAATCGACCACCCGTTCCACATTGCGGCGGACGTCTTTCACGATAATTACGACGAGGTTGTTGTTCATGTTGGCTTGGTCCGGGCTCCTCTCCGTATGTGTCCGCATATGGTATAGGCGTTGAACTGTAAACTGGGCGTTGTGCGAATTGAGGTCGATGTTGATAATAGGTACTCATATTAATACCCGTATTTAATATGTCAGTAAATGAACCAGGCCATGATGTAAGAAGATCTGTCACAGATTTAGTTAATTTAGATCAATAATATATATATATTAAAATATATATTATTTATAAGTTGATATTATATACCTGGTTCATTATAAGGTGTCTAAAAACTGGGTTGAGGTATCTCCTGTTGCAACGTCGATGTAGAAGCAGGCTGGGGTACCCCCTCAACGCTTGCCCAACCAACTATCAAGTTAACAATAACATATCATAAGTAAATAAACATAATCTTTAAAAAATATTATTAAGGGTTATGTGTAACTTTCATACCATTTCCAGCAGGATGTGCGTAAGCTCCAAATCCAAATGAGGGCAACTCATAACTTGTGTGAGGCGTAGGCTGAGGTGGCCACTCATTTGATTGCCGAGCATCTATCAAATTAATAGAAATATACATAAACAAGTAAATATAATTTCTTGAATATTTTTAATTTATTATTGTAACTTTGATAATATTGAATTACACACCGTATGCAGTTGGTGTGTTGCCCAAAATTCGAGACGCTCCATACTGTTGGCCCATCGATGTAGAAGCATCTGTAACATGTTATAAAAATATTTAATAATTAAATAAATATAAACCAAAGGAATATCATATTTACAAGTGTAATTCCGTAAATTGCATACCATTTCCAGCAGTATGTTGTGTGCGGGGCGCTGATTGAGGAACTCGGTATTGAGTACCTTGTCGGGGAAAAGGGGAATCTGATGGCACTGCCGAGGAATGTCTTCTTCGACTCGCAGACGTTGAAGGACCTTCATCGCCGTCACGCTCTACAGACCTCCTTCTTGTTTGTCCTCTACTTGTTTCCCCGACTTCTACGTTTTCAACTGAGGCTCGTGGATGTTCAAGATAAGTAGGAGATTCAATAATAGGCTCCACTTGAGTGATGAAATTCTCAGCTGTTTCTAAAAATTCCACCATTGATGGTCTATTATCAATGTGAGCCCGTCGTTTACTGATTTTAAATTTTCGAAACCAGCTTACCTGTAACAAAAAAATAATAGAATGTTATTCATATTTCAAACATCAAAAATCAATATATAATTAAATTTGTGATATATAATTTACCAAAACATCACTGGCAGATGTTCTTGGTGGTTGGAAGCCTCGGACCGGTGTTGCAGTATACTCCTCTGGTGAAATCAATCGTCGTGTAATGTCATAGTACCACTGCATATAGTCTTCCGTGACCGGATCACCCCCGTTGATAGGCGTGCAAGGCATGAATGGTTGCCTGCTTCTCCAATATCTAATCCATTTGTCATGCTTGGTCGTCCAATCAAAGCCGGTTCTCCCCTGGCGGTTATACTCATGCAAGCTCTGGTCCCTTTCCTCTACATGACTTGGAATGTTTTGGACCATTCCAAATTGTCTGAGCACCCTATTCGGATAGTGAAGCTCCACTATCCAAATATTGATCAATGGACATTGCGACCTCCAATTTAAGGTCCAACAACGAGGTTCGAGATTCCTGATCTCCTCAGCGTCCACATCATAGGGATCCCAAATAAACTGTAAAGACACACACAAAACATTAATATCAATATTCTCAAAAAATAATTTATATTAGTTTGAATCATTATAATAATAACTTACTTGACCATTAGACAAACGCTCAAATATGTCGCGATATACACGAATTGAAAACCTCGTGCTGTCAATATGACTGTGATAATGTATCCACCTATAGTAGGTAAAAAAATAAGTATGTATATCCAAACGAATTATAGATAAATGTGTCTATAGAAAAATACCTAGCTCCATACGGTGGAGGCCCCAAATTACGACCATCTACACTTATCTGCCCTTGTTGGAGCATCGGATGTGCGTTCGATGGTTGGATCGTTTTTATCCTTGACCATGCCCATATCTGTTGTTCAATGATAAATTTATTTCAATGTACAATTAATCAATGAAATATTTAAAAGTAATTTAAATTAACCAAGAATTACCTGCAACAAGCATAATGGTCCAGCGATGCTCTTGCATTTATAGTTGCAAGCCATACAGAGTTCGCGATATAAACTCGCTAACACAGCACTTCCCCAGCTGTATTCCCCGACTGTATTCACGTCCCGCAGAAAATACAGATAGACTAATGGGACAGAATTTCGAGAATGGTCGGGCATCATTGTAGTTCCCAGGAGTAAAAGTGCACACCCCCGTGCATATTGATCAACGACCTCCTGTGGTGTATAGTCATCAATATCAACAGAATGTCTCACCAATTCGTTTAGGGAAGTCAATTTGATCGCACTATTGCCCCTTATATCATCTGGTTGTATGGTGATGCCCATCAACTCTTCACACAAGCTTTTCCACTGATCAAAGTTATTATATTCATCTCGCCGTATAATGGGCTCTCCTTCTATCGGTAAACCCCATAAAATGGCAACATCTTGCAATGTGACGGTCGCCTCTCCGACGGGGAAATGGAACGTATGCGTCTCTCGACGCCATCTCTCCACTAATGCAGTGATAAGATGACGATCGAGTCTGAATGTCCCACAACGAAGGGGACCGTAAAAACCCATCGTCTTGAGTCTGTCCACCACACGAGAATGGAGTGCGATCTTATAAGGATTTGGGTCTTCTAGTCTAAATGTCCAGAATGGCCCATCACCTCCATTGTATGTACTTAGCACTGTCTCGCTTGTTTTCCTATTAATGTAATCTAGCCTCGACCGATGGGTTTGTTGCATGGTGAGTACAGATCTGTTCTTCGGTCCATATAACAGTGCCTCTCTATCAGAATTCATCTATAATTCAAACATTCAAACAGATGTATTAGAATTAACACAAATCATACACATAAAACATAAAGCTCAAACACATAAAGGATAATGTATATGAAATTATTCAACATTATTGTCAACATTTTAATTCAATCCTACAAACTAATTTTATTCAACATTTTGATAACATTTTGACAATATTTTGATAGCATTTTGATAGCTCCTAGGGATTTACAACATCAATGTGAAGGACCAGCTCTATCTTGTGCTTGGTACTGTTGTCTAGCGCGGGTTTGGGCCCAATCCATTTCATTATGAATCCTGGACGTCACATCCCGACCACGACGCCTTATCCTGCGATCTGGATTATGTCTCAACTGAAAATAGGGTTCATCCCACTCCTGAGGATCCGGTAATGGCTTAAAATACCTAGAGGTGTAAGTTGAGGAATACACTGTTGTACTGTAGCATTCGGGCACATATACACTTGGATCGATTTGGAACGCTCTGCACACCTCCAACGCATGTGAGCATGGGATACCATCCAACTTCCACTGTCCGCAATCGCACTCTCGTCTTGATAATGCAACTCTATATGTGCGACACTGTACTGAGCCCTTAATACGGGCAGTAACTCTGGCTGATCCCACCGAATGATTATAAAGTTCTACTTGATGTTTCATCCCCTCTCGCTGCGCTGAATCATATTTGTCACTAACATGATCAGGCCACATCCGATGTCTCTGCACTAAAATCCCTGCTTCTTTAGCACGTTCCATAAATACATTTTTGGATCGTGTGAAGGTTGCACAAACTATAGCTGTAATTGGGAGGCGTCGTGCACCCTTAAGAACACCGTTGATGCATTCGGAGATGTTAGTTGTCATAACCCCATAACGTTGACCTCCATCATGACTAAATGTCCACTTGGCAGGATCGATATTTCGTAGATACTGATGACCCTCTTCACTTAAAACTCGGATTTCGTTCATCTTTGTCTCAAAATGTCTAACCGACAATGATGTTCCCGCATTGTAACACAAGTCCTTCATCTTTTGACTCTTGAACTGAGTATTAAAATTTGAAGCGACATGTCTTAAACAATAATGGTGCACTCCTCTTGGTGGTGAAAATGCTGGGACTTCTTCCACTGCCTTCAAAATACCCTTATGCCTATCAGAAATAAGGCATATCCCCTCCATATCACCCACAACATGTGTAGCTAACATTCTAAGAAACCATTTCCAAGACCTATAACTTTCGTCATCAACAATGGCATATGCTACTGAAATGATTTTCTGATTAGCATCAAGGGTGTTAGCAATCAGCAATTTGTGTTTGTACTTAGTGTAAAGGTGAGTACCATCTACACAAAGTATTTTGCGACAATGCATGAATGCTTCAACGCATGGCTTGAATGCCCAGAAGACATATCCCAACGTGTGCACATTCCACTCAATCGTATCCCTGTGTTTCCACTCCACAATGGTCCCGGGATTGTATTTCTGCAAGGCTCCCATGTACTTGGGCAAATACTGACATGAACTCTCCCAAGTTCCGAACACATTCTCCCTAGCACGTTTCAACGCTTGCCATGCCTTTTGATATGAAATAATGTAATTATATTTCTTATCTGCATGCTCCACGACATATTTGACGTCGTATGCTGGATCAACTTGTATGAGACTCTCCATGTCAGCTGCAAGCAAGTTTTTACAGAGATTTGAATGATTGCGCGAGTCAATATTCATCAAACAGGTATGTGGCGGCCCCAACCTAGTGATTTCCCAATAATCGTATCTTTTACGGTACGATGCGCGTAAATGCCACTCACAACGTTGCGATGTCGAGCAATTATCATTTTCACTGGCATAGTTCTGCTTACACACCAACTTCATTGTCTTCGAGTTGCTCTCTTCGACTCTATACTCACGCCTTGCATGTCGGACCGAATAATCCTTCACGACATTGATCACAGCATCTTTGTCTTTGAAAATCATCCCTAACCTCAAAACCCCATCATCCGCATCATAGCTTAGATCACCACTTCGAACGCCTACTGAATCGACAGGTACATCATCACATGACCTATCAAAAAATGGCACTCCAACCAAATTTGGATGAGGTCTCACTCTTGGCATTAGGGAATTTGGTACAGCAACAGTTGGCATCCAAGGATTGTCAGTGGTACCATCCTCATCAGACGACCCCTCGTCCTCAGAACCATTATCGCTTGGTTCAGAATTACAAGTAAAGTCTGGATATATATCACCAGCTATATCAACTATGGAGGTCCCAACAGGGGCCATCTCAGTGATACCAGAAGGTCCAATATTAGGATCTGAACCCCCGGCATGACTAGACCCTAAATGTTGGGCCTGATATTCAACGTCGGAAGGTCTATCCATATTGGCACCACCATGACCTGGCCATTCAGAAGGATAGTACTGGTTCCCCCACTGGCCATGGGATGTTGGGTACTGCACCTTCATTTCAACCTCCACTAATAGCTCAACGGAATTGAGCCCAGCTTGTGGATGGAAGAAGTATCGTAGGTCGTTGTTGTTCCTAATAGGACAACTAGACGAGGCATTCCCATTTTTTATTATGCAAGACACATTCAAAGAATACACTCGCAAATCTAATCCCGTAACCTCAGACAACTCACGTAATAGATCGTAGAAATCAAGCATACGATCAACTCTTCTTTTTCCAATAACAGCTCCGCAAGAGCGCACAATGATTCCAATGTCGCGAGAGGTTGACATATCTTCAACAACACAAAACACTTATAAAAATTTTATCTATAGGCACTAAATTAATTATTGGCCTCAATTATGTTTACATCTAGTATAGTAAATCAAACCCAACACCCTAATTTCCATACATTTTTAGTGTTTTTTTTTTTTTTGCAGTATTGAAATTTTATTCCGAACACTTTTTGATGGGTGTATTAACAAAAGATAGGAATATATATAGTCTTATTGTTACATTTAATATTCTTAATTCCATTTCTTAATTTTTAACAAATAAAAAGTATTTAATATTCTTAATTCCATTTCTTAATTTTTCACAAATTAAAATTTTCTAAATAGAAAATTCTCAAATACATTGAGAATATAAAATTAATTCGTTTTATTTTATTTAGTTTAGTTTATTTTATTTTATTTTATTTCGTTTTTTTATTTTAATTAGTTTTATTTTATTTCGTTTATTTTATTTTATGTAATTTCGTTTATTTTACTTTATTTTATTTAATTCATTTTATTTTATTTTATTTTAATTTCGTTTTTTTATTTTAATTAGTTTTATTTTATTTAATTCATTTTATATTAATTCATTTTATATTAGTTTTATTTTATTTAATTCATTTTATATTATTTTATTTTATTTTTTTAATTTATTTTATTTTGTTTATTTTATTTATTTTAATTTTGTTTTTTTATTTTTTTATTTTTTATTTCGTTTTTAATATTTTATTTAATTTCATTTATTTCATTTCATTTTATTTTATTTTATCTCTTAATCTCTTATTATAGTTAAATAAAATTATCTTATGATTGCAAAAATTAAATTTTAAAATGATGATCAATATTTTCATTAAGTAAGTTATCTAGAGTTTTTTAATACACTATATATATTAAATCTAGATTTTTTAAAACACTAAAAACACTAGAATTTTATAAAAATAAAACTTACATTGTATACATAATGGTTATTAACATCACGTTAAAAAAAAGTCAAATTTTACTTTAATAACTTTGATTGATAAAATGTCTAATTTACTCTTCGATTCTTCAAATGTATAAAAGTTATGCATCACCAAAACATTCAAAAAATTAAAAAAGTGTATCATTTTTTATTAAATAAAATTCTACATATATTTGATTAAATAAATTGAATCCCAATTAAATAAATAACACACTATGAACTTATTAATGGAATTTTAAATCAAAATAACCTATTTTTACTATATTTCTTTGGATTTGGCCTATTTTAAAAAATTTGCCCACTATGAGCTTATTAATGGAATTTTAAATCAAAATAAACCAAAAGAACAACACTACTACCAATTTTAAATCAAAATAACAACACTATGACATTATTAATGTTATTTTAAATCGAAATAGCAACACTACTACCAATTTTAAATCAAAATAAATCAAAAGTAACATGCTAAAACATGTAATTTCTCTAACATATATATATATATATCGACATTATATATATACTATATATACACTATTTCAAAAAATTGCATGCAAAATAATTCTAAATATATACAAAAAAATTTGAAATATTTACCACTTAATTGTAGTGTCTGTACTCCTCAGGTAGATAGCAAAATATCAATTCCTCAAGTACGTGAGACTGCAAGTTTGTATTTTGGAGGGCAAATTTTTTTTTTCTTATGGACTAGCCTTCATTTGAAGAAGAAGAAGAGAGGAAGGAAGGAAGGAGAACGAAGAAGAAATATAATGAGGAGATGAGTGAGGTAGGAAGGAGTAAGAAGTATCAGTTGGGAGTTGGGAGGAAGGAGTTCTTACGCCATGGAGGGAGGAGTTATATATCAGGGAGGAAGGAATCCGATTCTTACGCCAAATAGAAAACGACAAAGCGCGCCTCTGGGAGGCGCGAGTTCAGTACAGATATCAACGAAACTCGCCTACCAGAGGTGCGAGTTTGGTAACGACAAATGTGGGTGGGAAACAGCTGCATGGAACTCGCCTCTGGTAGGCGCGAGTTTAGTACTTCACCTCGATCGCGCTGAGCGCGATCTACTTCCTTGATCGCCTCCCCCGAGCGCGATCAACCCTATTTTTTATACCAACTTCGAACTTAACCTATTTTTACTATATTTCTTTGGATTTGGCCTATTTTAAAAAATTTGCCCAACTCCTTCTTGCCTCTATCTGGAGGAGTCTTACCACACAATTTCTTGAGTTTGGACTTTTTCTTCTTAACTCCTCCTTTCCCTTCTAACTGGACCACGTCCACTTTCTTCACCTCTTCATCCTTCAACTTCTTCACTTTATCCCTATTAACATAATCAAGAACATAACGCTCATGGGTTAAATAATCAAGTGAAGAACTAACAAACTCATGAGTATTAGAAAGATTAGGGATAGAAGGTGTGTCTTCAACACGAGGGTCAATTGCATCCATGCAATACAAGCTCTCATCCTCCTTCGGGTGCTTCATGGCTTCATATAGGGAGATCTTCACTTCTTGATCATCGACCTTCAACGTAATCTTCCCATTTGCCACGTCTAGCACCATCCCCGCCGTAGCTAAGAACGGTCTTCCCAAGATCAGGGGCACGTGCTCATCTTCCTCCATCTCTAGCACTACAAAGTCGGCTGGAAAGATGTGATCTCCAACTCTCACGAGGACGTCTTCAACCACACCTTGAGGTCTAGTAATAGACCGGTCGGCCAATTGAAGCGTCATCATTGTGGGTTGAAGTTCTCCACCTTCCAACTTCTTGAAAAGCGACAACGACATAAGATTGATGCTCGCTCCGAGGTCGCACAACGCTCCCTTCTTGATCCCGTTCCCAATATCGCATAGGATCGTGAAGCTTCCGGGATCCTTCAGCTTTGGTGGAAATGCCTTGTGCACTAGTGCACTCACCTCGTGGTTCAGCTGCACCAACTTCGGCTCATCCACTCTTCGTCTCTTCGCTATCAAGTCATTCAGGAACTTGGCATAATTTGGCATCTGTTCCAAAGCATCATAAAAAGGAATTTTAATGTGAAGTTGTTTAAAAACATCAAGAAAATTTGCAAATTTTTCATCAAGCTTCTTTTTCATGAAGCGCTGTGGATATGGGTCGGGTATCACAGATTTGGGTACCCCCCATTCATCTCTTTCTGTTTCTTTCACTTTATCCCTTGCTTCCTTTGCCTTTTTCCACTTAGGAACTCTCTCTATCTCCTCAAAGTCTTTCCCCTTCTGGGACTCATCCATATCTTCATGCTTCTCAATCCCTTTACTTTCAATCCCCTTCTCAACTTGGGGCGTCTCAGAATCAGCAGGCATCTGAGGACCTTCATAATTGGTTCCACTTCTAAGCTGGATCGCCTTGCAATGCTCTTTCGGGTTCCCTTCCGGCATTCCATTCACTGATTTTGCAATCTGGCTCATCTGGAGCTCTAAAGAAGTGAACCTTCGATTGTTCTCTTGTTGAGTTCTAGTCCACTCAACGTTCATCTTCTGGAGCTCTTGATCACGATGATCACCCTTCTTATACAGCTCCTTCACATCGTACTCCAAGGATGACAACCGCTTGCTCCCTTCCTCCACCTTCTGAAGGATCGCTCTCAACATCTCCTCGGTTGATGCACCGCCTTCTCCACCAGGAGGTTTAGATCCCGGATCAACACCTGCAGGAACAGTAACACCAGCTTTTGGGTTAGCATAAGAAAAATTATCATTCTTCCTCCATGTGTTTTGAGGAGGCTGCTGGCCTCCTTGATACCCTTGTGTGTTCCTCCATTGATTTTGAGGCGGCTGTGGGCCTGGAAGTACAAATGGTTGGCCATAAGAAGGCCTTCCATACTGGTTTCCACCTTGGTAGCCATTCTGGTTGTAATACGGACCTCCCATGTAATTGGCTACCTCTTGCTGTCCACTGGGTTGGTCTACTCTCTCATTCTCTACTGCATGCTCTCCACCCAAACTCTTCCCCAACTCGAGGTTGTTTATCTTCTCCATCATGGCCATCAGTAGCCTTCTCGTTCCTTCTCCCTCTTCAACCTGATGCACTCTCTGAAAATCTGCATCTCCACTCCAAGCACCGGCATTCGTGACAATGTTGTCCACGATCTCCCTACACCTCTCTATGCCTTGATTGAGGAATGCTCCACCCGCACAGGCGTCTAAATGGTCTTGCCCCGTCTTGTTGGCACCACTATAGAAGAACGCCATAATGTCTCCCTCATTGTACCCGTGCTGCGGGCACTCGATCAGCATGTTTGAGTATCTCTCCCACGCTTGGCGTAAATCCTCTCCAGACTTCTGGCGAAAGGACGAGATCTCAATTCTAGCCTTGATCGTCCTAGATGGAGGGTAGAATCGCTCGAGGAACAGACGCTCGAGCTCTGCCCAAGTGGTAATACCTCCCCGCGGGAGCGTATTATCGTACCACTCCTTAGCTATTCCCGTCAGTGAGAATGGGAACAGCCTAAGCCTCTTGGCATCTTCAGACATGCCATTATAATTGAATGTTGAGGCTATCATGAGAAAGCTCCTCAAGTGTGTATGAGGATTCTCCTTCCCGATCACTCCTTTGAACTGATTCTCGGTCAGCAGCTTTAAAATCCCCGGGGATATCGAGAAGTTGTTCGCCTCAACAGGAGGTAAAGCCACTCCATCATAGTACCGCTGTGGCTGTGCTGCAAACCTCCCTCGAATAACCATATTGTGATCTACGTTCTGAGGAACGTGTTGAGGATTAGCAGCAGGTACTGGTACTTGTTGGGGTGGTGGTTGGTAAACAGGTGGTTGGTTGTAGACTGGTGGTGGATGGTATGGGTATGGTGGGTAAGGATAAGGTGGATATGGGTAATGTTGGTATACTGGGTTGTTGAAAGGGTTATTTGGGTTTTGTGGGTAAGCAGGGTTGTTAGGAGGATTATGGACAAGGTTCTGAGCTGGATTCCCTACGTTTCGTGTATCCGGGTTTAGGCTCTGGCTATCCCCTAATGGAATTTGATTCTGGCTACCACTAACTCCAGTGCCTTCAACTCGGTCTACTGCCTGATTGAAATCGTTGGCAGCATCGTCCAACTCATTATTGATGTCCATTGGTTCCTTCCCTAAGTCGGCAGCGTTCATCCTTCTCAAGAAGGCTCGGTTCCTTCTGGCTATTGTCTCAGGGTCCAACGGTATTCTCTCTTCGCTCGTATTGCCTTGTGAGCGTGTTTTCATAAACCTGACACACTAGCAGAAAGGTCAAAACGCAACTGCTGAACAAATAAAAATAAACAGAAAATAAGTCACTCACTACTAACTACTAAGCTATCGACAAGTCCTATTCAAAAAGCATAAAACGCCATCCCCGGCAACGGCGCCATTGACTTGAAGCGACTACACTAGCTTCTACTAGTAGCTACCCCGCAAGAGTACGGGTTCACTGTAGTATGGGCAAGTATAGGGTGTTGATAGGCGAACATAAGTCAATAAATGGCGAACAAGGATTAAAGCTACATCAAAGATTATGAAGAACCAACCTCAAATCAAGGGTAATCAACAAAGAAAATTAAGTTGGGGTGCATCTACCAATTTTGGAGGTGTATAAAGTGACGAACAACTCCCCGACGAACAACTTATGGGCGAACAGGAATTTAGACCCGAGACCAAGAATGAGCCAACTGTGAAGTCATCAATGTCGAACAACTTGGTCAAAATATGACACAACAAATAGCCAAGGAGGTGTGTACAAGTGAACAAAGGACAAAGATCCCAAAGCCAAGCTGAACAAAGCCATAAGGCGAGCAACTTCCAAAGTACAACCTCAAGAGGCGAACAACTTTCAGTTGGAGAATCAACAAGATCAATCAAGCCGACTTAGGCGAACAACAATGAGTCCGAGATAAGACCAAAGAAGACTTTGTAACTAAGATTCAGCTTAGATAAGATCAAAGGGACACATGTCAAGCATGCAGGCTAGGGAGACCAAGAGTCTTGGACACCACATGCTTGCTAGTCTCTATAAATAGTTGTTCTCCAGCTTACTTATATAATTTTCGAATTTCAGACAAAAAATACACACAAACACACCCAAACTCACACATACACGAAACAAGTCCAATTTCGACTACCGAATTTACAAATTCGATAAATCCAAACCCCGATTTACCATCTACGGTGGTAATCAATCACACGTTATTGATTGGTGACGTAAAAACGGATTAAAACAGCCACTAATCCTTACGATTAGATTCGTTCACCAACAATTTGGCGCTAGAAGGAGGGTTCGAACCTTCGATTTAGTGTGATTACTCAAGAACTTCAAGTTGAAAACTTGAAGATTCAAAGGAAATCTCAAGAAATATTTGAAGATACAAACAAAAGTGTTCTTGGTGTTCTTGGTGTTCTTCAATTTATAAATTAAGAAGTAATTTAAATTGAAATGCCTCAATCTAAAGAGACCCAAGGATCACGATTGTCGAAAAAAGCATCTCAGACCCGAGCCACGTCGGCCGACCACCAGGACCGTGACCCGAGACATGCGAACAGGTCACAACATACGGCCATAACACATAACCTCCCCCCTGAGATGGAGGCTTTGGCGAACAACCCCAACGAGTTGGCCAAAACCATTGCTGCTCTCCAGGCCCTCCAGAGGCAACAAGAGCAGGTTAGGCCAACACAAGCAAGGCCAAGGGACAAGTCCCTGGAAGTTGTTAGACCCAGGACCACTAGGGGCGAACAGCGAGAGGTTGATAGTGCCCAAGTCAGACGGAACAAGGGAAAGGCCAAGGTGGTCGACCAACAAGAAGTACAGGCTGAGTCTGGTCGCGGACGAACAACTATGTCTAGCCATGGGACAACACGTTCCAGTGCCCAAGACAGACTTAGCCAACCCCGACCGGAAGCTGCTCGCCGGGGAGCAGATGATGGGCGAGCAACTTTTGAACAGCCTCGCCCATCAGTCCATGAAAGGCTCTCCCAGTCAGCCTTTAGGCGCCTAGGGCCAAATGCGGCGAACAACATTAGGAGGCCAGCTCAGGAAGTGCCCACTCCAAGTGAGGGACTGCGACGAGCAGAAAGGTTAATGCCTTTGCTCGCCGAACAGCCTCCAAGTCAGGGGGCACCTCTTGATGAATTATCAAGCCTAAGGAGGGTTGTGGAGAACATGCAGGGGCAACTGGACCAACAGAGGGGGATGGGAACGACCAGCATGCCATCCTCACCTTTGGCAGCTCATATTTTGAAGGCCCCAATCCAGAAAAAAATTCAATTTCCGGCTAGCATTCAATATGAAGGCATCGCCGACCCCCGGGTCCACTTAACGAAGTATACGGACTACATGGTCTCTGTGGGGGCCAGCGACGCCACCCAGTGCCGGAATTTTCCATTAACATTGGGCGATCGGGTTCACAAGTGGTTTTCATCAATGCCGCCGGCATCAATCCACTCGTTCGTCCAACTAAGTCGAGAATTTCTTTCTCACTTTTCAACGGCGGGGTCATATCTTTCCCAAAAACACCGGCTATCAGATTTGAGGCAAAATGATGATGAAACTGACCGGGCGTTTATGGAAAGATTCGATAAAGTTTTACTAGAAGGAGAACCGGTGAGCGAAGATACAAAGATCGTCGCTGTGATGGCCGGATTGAAAAAAGGGTCGAAGTTATGGAAGGAGGTACGTCTGAAGTGCCCAAAGACTTATGCCGAGTTTAGAAACCAAGCAGGCATTTTCGTTTCCATGCACGAGGCCCTACAAACAAATTTAGGGGAGAACAAAGCTGATCCTAAGGAGAATAACAAAAAGCCCGTCGGGACAAGCTACAGGGTCCCGAAAAACATGAAAGCATTCACCGAAGGATCGGATTTAAAAGAAAAATTGAACCAAGTATTAACAGTATCAGTTGATACTGTGTATGAGAGTGTAAAGGAGAGAGAGTTGCTTTCCCCACCACGTAAAATCCGTCAGGATACTGGCAAACTCAACCCGAACAAGTATTGTGCCTACCATCAAAGTGTGGGGCATTTTACAAGTGAGTGTAGAGATTTGCTTAAGCAACTCTGGCGATTTTATGAAGAGGGGAAGCTCTCCGATTTCGTCAAAAGGCAACCTGGGAAAAGAGCCCGGGAGAACAACTCAGAAGACGAAGAGGATGGTCAATCCCAGAGAAACAACAGACCCGGGCGACCAGTTCCCAATATGCCAGCCCAACCTTTAGAAGATTTGTTCATGATGGAACCCGCAGGTCCCGCGGGAGGGTGTTTTGATGGACAACCACCTGAATCTAACCGGAAGAGGAAAGCGGAGCTACGAGCGATTGGCCAAGTACAAGAGATGGGAGTTAAGCCGTCTATCATGCAAACGGCAGAATTAACTTTCACTGAAAAAGACCTTGAAGGCGTCTTAACCCCACACAATGATTCGCTCGTAATCTGTGCCAAGATTATGGGGACCAGAGTCCATAGACTGTTGGTGGACACCGGAGCCTACACGAACATCTTATTCAAGAAGACCCTCGATAATCTGGGAGATTATTCAGGTTATGTTCGGAATACAACACATAGAATCGTAGGCTTCGGGAATGCTGTGACAACACCGTTGGGAATTGTAACATTAGCTGTACAACTTGTAACGGCCTATGAACCCGAAAGAAATATAACGAGAATGGTAGATTTCTTGGTTGTAGACCAGGAGTCGACTTATAACGGGTTTCTTGGCCGACCTTTTCTTAATGAATTTAAAGCTGCGTGTTCCACTTACCACTATTGTTTGAAATTTCCAACAGCTAGTGGAACAGGCACAATTAAGGGAGACCAACGGAGAGCACGAGAATGCGTCCAACAGCTACGAGCAAAATTTGTACAAATATCCATGATGGAAGCAACAAGTTGTCCCATCGACGAACCATCAATACTAAACAATATGATGGACATAGACGACCACATGGATGCGGACGAACAACACTTGGACGAGCAAGTGTTGGATGAACAACTCGTTACCCCCCGCGAGGAAGCTCCATCTGACGAACAACTAAGAGGTGGTGACGAACAACCTTCAGTGGAGGACTTGGAGGGCCAAGTACAAACGAACAACAATAGGACGAAGCCAACTGATGATCTAGAACCCCGCCTGGGGGCAGAACCCATGGACATCGAAAATGATTCCAACCCTGAGGAACCCATACTTGATCCCCGTTGGAAGGGACAAAAACGACGAGCAACTCCAGTCGAAGAGCTGGAGGCGTTCAAAGTTAATCCCAACAGCGAAGATCTTGAATTATTCATAGGATCTGAGCTCCCAGAGCCTTACAGATCCCGAATGAAAGATTTCCTCACCAAGAATCTAGATGTCTTTGCTTGGTCTCATGCAGATATGGTGGGGATAGATCCAAAACATGCTTGTCACAAGCTAAATATAAACCAAGCCAGAAAGCCCGTCCATCAAAAGCGGAGGAAGTACGGCCCAGACAAATATCAGGCTTTAAATGAAGAAGTTAGAAAGTTGCTAGACAACGATCTCATCCGACAAGCACTCTGTCCACAATGGGTAGCAAACCCAGTACTCGTGAGGAAACCAAACGGGACCTGGAGGCTATGCATAGATTTCACGGATCTGAATGCAGCATGCCCGAAGGACAATTTTCCTCTCCCACATATCGATCAATTGGTGGACAGCACTGCGGGTCACGAGATGCTAACATTCATGGATGCTTTTGCAGGGTATCATCAAATCCCAATGCATCCCGACGATCAAGAAAGCACAGCTTTTTATACTAACAAAAACTTGCTGTGTTGGAAGAGAATGCCATTTGGCCTCATAAATGCCGGAGCAACATACCAAAGGCTGGTGAACAAGATGTTTGATCAACAAATTGGAGACACGGTTGAAGTCTATGTAGACGATATCGTGGTCAAAAGTCCCAGGAAGGAGGACCATCTTCAACATCTGACTCAAGTGTTCGAAATTCTTCGACACTATAACATGAAGTTGAATCCAAAGAAAAGCAGCTTTGGAGTCCACTCAGGAAAATTCTTGGGTCGTCTTGTTAGCCAGCGGGGAATTGAGGCCAACCCTTCAAAAGTTAAAGCCATCCTGGATATGCTACCACCACGTTCGGTGAAAGAGGTGCAAAGACTCACCGGGTGCCTAGCAGCATTAAACCGGTTCATATCCAGGTCGGGGGATAAGTGCCGTCCATTTTTCGAGGCCGTCAAAAAAGGGAAGTTTGCATGGACTAACAACTGTCAAGCGGCCTTCGATCAACTTAAAGACTACCTGGGAGATGTCAAAATCCTATCAAAACCAATCCCAGGAGAAAAGCTCTTTCTATACTTAGCCGCATCAGAAGTTGCCATCAGTTCTGTTTTGGTGCGGGAGGACGGCAAATTCCATCAACCAATCTATTATGTCAGCCAAGTTTTACACGAAGCAGAGATCAAATATGCCCCGACCGAAAAGCTGGCATATGCTTTGGTTATGAGCGTGAGAAAGTTACGACCATATTTCTTCGACCATCAAGTCGAAGTTCTAACAACTTTCCCGCTCAGGCAAATTCTCCATCGCCCCGACACTGCAGGTCGTCTCTTAAGATGGTCACTAGAGATTAGCCAATTCGGAGTGACCTATGCTCCTCGAACAGCGATCAAAGGGCAAGCATTAGCCGACTTTATAGTCGAACTAACTTTCCCACCAGATCCGACGAGAGGACTTGATCATCCTTGGCATCTCTATGTGGACGGATCATCAACCAACATAGCCTCGGGAGCAGGAGTGGTATTAATAAGTCCAGACAGACAAGTATTCACCTCGGCGATCAGATTTGGTTTCATGGCAACCAACAACGAAGCTGAGTATGAAGCTCTTATTGCTGGTCTCCACCTATCACTCGCAGTTGGTGTCAGACGCTTGCAAATATTTGGCGACTCACAATTGATCGTGAATCAAGTCCGAGGTGAATACGAAGCAAAAGATGATCACATGATCGAATATCAGCGGATTGTTGCTCACCTGATGTCCATGTTGCAGCAAGTTTTCATACAGCAAATTCCAAGGACGAGCAACACTCAAGCAGACGCACTTGCCCGACTAGCAACAAGTGAAGGCCCCGTAGAGTTGGCAGATATTATAGTTACAAAGATGAAAGATCCATCAACAGTAAGCTATAATGTCAATCAACTCGACGATCAAACCAGTGAAAAAGAAGACTGGAGAACAAGTATAGTCAAATACTTGAAAAGTGGGGAAAAACCAAACAATCCTTTTGAAGCTGCCAAGCTAATAAAGCGAGCCGCCAGATATACTCTGGTAGGCGAGCAACTCTTCAAAAGGGGAATATCAATCCCACTTCTCAAATGTTTGCCTAGGGGGCAAGGGCAAGCGGTACTCGAAGAGATACATGCTGGAGTATGTGGAAATCATACTGGGGGGCAAGCTTTGGCATACAAGACAATCAGACAAGGCTATTATTGGCCGACTTTACGTCAAGACGCAATAAAAAAAGCCAAGACTTGCCATCAATGTCAGATTTTTGCCCCAGGTATCCATACCCCGGCTCAAGAACTTGTGTCAGTATACAGCCCATGGCCTTTTGCAAGATGGGGGATGGACATCATTGGTCCTTTCCCGGCTGGAGTTGGAAATGTTCGATTCGCCGTCGTGGCAGTCGATTATTACACAAAATGGGCGGAAGCAGAGGCCATGGTGAATATCACACAGCAGAAGATGATCAACTTTATTTGGAAGAATATTGTCTGTCGTTTTGGAGTTCCACAGGCAATTGTGACAGACAATGGTCCACAATTTGATGGACAAGAGTTGAGAGAATTCTGTACGAAGTGGGGGATCAAGAAACATTACTCCACACCTTATCACCCCCAGTCGAATGGACAAGTTGAAGCTGTGAATAAAATCATAAAGCATACATTAAAAGTGCGACTGGCGGAGAGTAAAAGCAGTTGGTCTACAGAACTTCCAGAAGTCTTATGGGCGTACAGAGTTTCTCCCAGGTCTAGCACCGGAGAAACACCCTTTGCAATGGCTTTCGGGACAGAGGCTGTAATACCAATTGAGTTAAAGGCCACTACATTTAGGACGACCAACTTTGATGAACAGGCGAACAACTCTGCTCTAAATGCTGAATTGGATTTACTCGAAGAAAAAAGGTTGAACGCCGAGCTAAAAAATGCCACATACAAGCAGCGAGCAGAACGTTACTATAATTCCCATGTAAAAGTTAGGGAATTCAGAGTTGGAGATTTGGTTCTAAGAAAGTTGCTCGCCCAATCTACAGGTGTATTGGGACCAACTTGGGAGGGCCCGTATCGTATAACAGAAAAATACATCAATGGCGTATACGATATTGAGGACATAGAAGGCAAGCCGGCCCAATACTCCTGGAATGCTGTACATCTAAAGAAATACTATCAATAAAGTTGGGCGAACAAGTGTCTTGGGGGGCAAGGGATGCGTATGAGCTGAAGGAAGGCTAAGAAGGCTAAAAACTTGCCTAATTTTTTAAATCCTCAAGTATAGATTCAAAAGTTGCTCGGCACATTGTATAGTCTGGTGCTAGTGCTTTTGGTTTTATAAATAGTGTTGCTCGGCAAAAAATATTATAAGCGAGCAAGTTTTAGTTTGTGTTTAAAGCTGTTCGTCAGATTGTATATGATAGTGATCGACAGTCTTACAACATTTGTAATTACTTTGCAATGTAAATATAATAGTTGTTCGTCAAAAAAGGAAAAGTCCAAAAGCTCGAGGTACAAGTCCATTCAAAGGTTGTTCGTTTTACAAATGGACAGAACCTAAGGACCAAAGCCACTTAAAGGTTGTTCGTTTTTTAAAATGAACAGAACCTAAGGCTGAACCCTGATTCCATTGAAGGCAAGTTCAATTCGAACAAAAGCCCAACATTATATGTTATAATTGTAAAGGCATTGATAGAAATGTAAAGGCAATTAACATATATAAGAAAATGAGCGAACATGAGAAAGACGTTCCATTAATCGAAGGCATTAAGCCTCAAAAATAGTACAAGCTGGAAGCAGCCATTACAAGTACTACAAAAAGGAGCGAACAACTATTACAAAGAAAACAGAAAAAAGGCTAAGTCCTAAACTACTGCTGTTCGGCGGGAGGAGGATCTTGAGGTTGCTCGGCAGAAGGGTCGACAATCATGTCTCGAGCAAGGTCTTCAGCTGCCTTATCCTCCGCCTCTTTAGCAATTTGCTCGTCCGTGGCAGCCGGCTCATCTCCTTGCTCGCCATCATCAATAATCGGTGGAGGATGAGTGATGGAAATACTAGGGTCGAGTTTGTCAAGTTTGACCCCTAGTACTGCCAAATCCGCCAGCTGAATCTCGATATTGTTCGGCGGAGGATAGCTCTCTAGAAATTCATTCAGATCCTTGCACATCTCCTCCACCATATCCTTGAAGTCATATGCGTCCGCCGTGCGAATGCTGTCCGCATAGGCGCATATATAACCCAAGTTTGAGATGGGCCCACTCCGAGCTTGAAATTCTTGCTCGGCTTCTTCCCTTGAGAGCATTTCAGACATTTGCTTCTTTAGCCGAGCAACTTCTTCTTCTGCTTCTTCTCTCCTCTTCCTCTCTTCATCCAGCGCAGTCGTTGAGGAGAGCAGCTCAGCCTTTGTATCTTTAAGCTCGCTGGAGACAAGCTGATAGTCCTCAATGCGCTTCTTCTCCAGATTATCAGCCAACTTCAATTGGTCCTTAAGGCGAGCAATTTGCCCATTAAAGTTGTTCGCCATTCTATCTTTTTCCTCTGAGAGCTGGCGAATCGAGGCGGCATGATGACGAGCAGTCTCCTCTAGCTCGGCAACCTGGGCCATCCCCCTTTGAGCTGAAACAAGGGAGTTTGCAGCTTGAACCATTGATAAGTGAAAATTATCAATGGGGCCCTGAGCGAGGACCGCTTTGTTCAGTGGCCGCGACCATGCCCGAGCAACAAGTTCAGTTGCTCGGCGAACGTGGTCGTCCGTTATATCACGGAAACTCGTCGGAGTCCTAGAGCAGGCAAACTGGTGAATCAGGTCTGCTCGCCCTGGGTAATCGTTGGGCCGATACCTGCGAACAAAAAGAAGGTCAATACTTGGAAAATTGGGCAAAGGAAAAACTTGTTCGACAAGAAAGCAGAAACTTACTCAGAAAATTTTCGCTCGTCCCGGCCTAAGTATGTGATGTCCTCGGGGCCCCTGGGGGAACCTATATCTTTGCTCGCCTTGCCGGACCTCTCGGTGAGCTCGGCAGATGAACGGCGAACAACGTCCCCTTCTGGGCGAGCATGGCTCGAACCCACCTTCTCCTTCCCCTTGCCAGGGACATCATGGGACAAGGAAGTCCCGTCGGCTTTCTTTAAACGCTTCCCCCCATGGGGGGGAGAGACAGGAGGAGAACGGATTTGAATGGGGGGAGCAGCCTGCCTTGGAACCTTAGCCCCCTCGGGCTTGTTCGTCATCTCGAGCATCTTTTGTGGAGGGTCTCCTCTCCTTTTCTTCCCTCGAGTCGGTGCCATTTCGAGAACCCTTTGCTCCAGGAGGGTGTATGAAGGAGGGATGGCAACTGTAACTTGTTCGCCTAAAAAAAAAAAAAAAAAAAAAAAAAGAATTAGACGAGCAAGTTATACAAGTTAACGACGAACAAGACTTGAGCAGGGAGTTAGAAATTTTCATACCTGGGGGCACCTCAGCTTGAGCCTCCAGGTGGTGAGGATAAGTCAGGAGGCGAGCAGCTTTTTGGCACCTTGATCGGCAAAGATAGTCAATAGTCCTATCTGCCCGGTTGCGAAGGCCGACCAAGCACGAAGTAAATTGAAACTCCGAGCTCAACTCCTCCTCTTTCGAATCCCACTTGGGTAGACGAGGGCCTGCGAACAAACAAGAAAAGTTAAATTAGAACTACTTAGCCCAAAGGCGAGCAAGAAACAAACTTACGTTTCAATTTTCCATAGGCTGCTGGAGAATTTATTCGTCCAGGGCCGCCGTGTGGACCAGAAGATGCTCGCCAGTCACCCCCAATCCAGAAGAAGTGTTGCTTCCAGTCTCGAATCTTGTTCGGCACTTCTTCTACCATTTTCAACCCAGTCCTGGCCTTGAGATAGTAATAGCCTTCTTCTCCCAAGGGGCAGCTTGTGATTGTCATCAGGTAGTTGATCTCTTCCGCAGTGATCCGATCAACGTACCCCTCCAAGGCGAACAGACACATGGAGCCCAAAAGGTTCATCCACCCAATTGGAGTAATTTGGGTGATGGCCAAGTTGGTCGCCTCCAGGAATCGACCAACAACGGGTGGGAGAGGCAGCTTTAATCCAGCAATTAAAGTGTGAATGTTGATCGCCGTGCATCCTGGGGGTGGGCGATCAGCTCTTTCCCTCCTCTGAGGAGCCCACATGTGAATATCAAATGGGATTTTATATTCCTTTCGGATGGAGTCCAGTTCATCTTCGCGAACAACACTTTTTATCTTGCTCGCCTGGAATCCAGTTTTCACCTTATCCATTATTTGTCTCTGGGGACGGGAAAAGCTGTTCGCATATCGTTCAGCATATGCTCGCCATTCAAATAGACGAGCAACCCCTGCTGGGATCTCATTTTCCCGCATCCTTGGGGATGGGAAGTTAATGCTCTCCAAGAACTCGCGAGTGAGTTCGTTAAGGTCTGGATCTCTAGATTCGGCAGAGGACGAAGAGCCAGCGTCCAAATTGTTGTTCGCCGCAGCTACTAATTCTCTCCCAGATGGGCCCGCACCGGTGTCCTCCACAGAGCGAACAACTGAATCCACGTGATGATCCGACGCCGAAGAAATCTCGAGGGGAGGTTGATCGATGGGGACCGCAACGGGAAAAAGGGGATCTAGGGTCTCCTCAGCTTTATTGCTCGATTGCGAAGACATAGGAGGGAGAGGATAAATCTAGGCGGTGGCGGATAGTGTTGCAGACGGCGGCGTTTTCCCGGAGAAGACGGAGGCGTTTGGGTCCACACGGCGGTAGAAAGAATTTTCGAAGAAAAGATAGAGAAGAAGAAAAATAACTACCTGGGAATGGAAATTTGAAGCCAAACGTTGAAGAACGGACGCCGGAAAGCTCGAAATCGCCGGAGGAAGGAAGGATTCGCCGGAGAACTATTGCAAGAGGGGGAAAAGTGGGAAAATTTTCAGTTTTCCCACTATTTATACCCCAAGCAAAAGCGGGGTCCCAGGCGAAACTTCCCAAAAGCCCTGGGGCCAAATTGAGAGAAAACGGGGTAATTTCCGTATAAGTTCAAAAATTCAGGGACCTATATATAATTATAGAGGCGCGTGGCCTCGGGATTGCTCGCGCGTGGGCGGCGCACAGCCATGCCGCCCACGTCATCTTCGTACAACTCCCAGACCTTGGGAAGACGAAACGACAGACCATAAGTTGCTCGCCCAAGCCAATGATGTTCGCCCCAACCCTCGTCATTTTGATATCCTAACTATAGTTGCTCGCCACAAAGTTGCTCGTCTGGGGCAACATATAGCCAGGATAGGGGGCAATTGTTGATAGGCGAACATAAGTCAATAAATGGCGAACAAGGATTAAAGCTACATCAAAGATTATGAAGAACCAACCTCAAATCAAGGGTAATCAACAAAGAAAATTAAGTTGGGGTGCATCTACCAATTTTGGAGGTGTATAAAGTGACGAACAACTCCCCGACGAACAACTTATGGGCGAACAGGAATTTAGACCCGAGACCAAGAATGAGCCAACTGTGAAGTCATCAATGTCGAACAACTTGGTCAAAATATGACACAACAAATAGCCAAGGAGGTGTGTACAAGTGAACAAAGGACAAAGATCCCAAAGCCAAGCTGAACAAAGCCATAAGGCGAGCAACTTCCAAAGTACAACCTCAAGAGGCGAACAACTTTCAGTTGGAGAATCAACAAGATCAATCAAGCCGACTTAGGCGAACAACAATGAGTCCGAGATAAGACCAAAGAAGACTTTGTAACTAAGATTCAGCTTAGATAAGATCAAAGGGACACATGTCAAGCATGCAGGCTAGGGAGACCAAGAGTCTTGGACACCACATGCTTGCTAGTCTCTATAAATAGTTGTTCTCCAGCTTACTTATATAATTTTCGAATTTCAGACAAAAAATACACACAAACACACCCAAACTCACACATACACGAAACAAGTCCAATTTCGACTACCGAATTTACAAATTCGATAAATCCAAACCCCGATTTACCATCTACGGTGGTAATCAATCACACGTTATTGATTGGTGACGTAAAAACGGATTAAAACAGCCACTAATCCTTACGATTAGATTCGTTCACCAACATAGGGACCAAGTAGTATCGAACCCAAGGGATAGTGTATATGCGAATAGATCCCTGAAGATCTACGCGTCGTAGTTAATATGAGTGTAATGTTTTTTTGGGTTTTTGAAAGATTAATTAAGCTAACTAAATTATCCTACGAATGCAAAAGGAAAATTAAACTAAGTATCTAAGGTGTATATGCAAGTATGAGATGGTGATGCTCAGGATAGGAATCCCTACGTATACTAACGGAGCAGGTACATAATCAAAGTAATCGTGACAAACAAGAATTAACCTAAGTAAAAGATCGTAGAATGAAAGCTCAAGATTTCTCACCCTAATACTTTATCCTAGCAATCGACTTCACTAATCCACTAACAAGTTAATAGATATCGCTTAATTAATGAGACCCTAATTTAACTAAGGTGATGCGGTCGCCCTCCTTCGCTAAACCGGTAGATGAATTAACCTTTCCTAAACCCTCTCGTTAAGACTACTAATTGTTATTGAGTGATGCGGTCGTCCTCTCTCTAACACTTTCGTACGAAATTCAAAGGTAGAGTTAAGATTAATTATATGAATTCATTAACTAAGAGAATTAAAACTAACGTCACCAATTACCTTAATTACGTACCCACATCCTACTTCTACGAGTTCATCCTAACCCAAGCATGCAAGGGTTTTAGCCGGACATGGTTATAACAAAAATAAAAGCAATAGAAGAAACAACAAACAAAAACATAATGAATTGAACGAAGAAAATAAGAAACATGAACTAGGGTTTTAAAATAAAATAATTCTAAGAACTGAAATTTAATTAACTAAGACGAAGTTTAAAACGTTTAAAGTAATCAAGCTAATGAAAAGAAACTAAGAAACGAAAAGAAAACTAAGAATTCGTATGAAAAACCTCAACAACGTAAAAGTAAAGCTTGCTCGTTCTTCTCCTCTTCCTCTCTCTAAAAACTAAGTCTAAAAGTGATTTCTAAAGTTGGGGATCCTTCAAAACGTGTTTGGAAGAGGTATATATAGGCACCGGGTCGAAACGGGAGTTAATGGGCCGAAAATACGCATCCGGAGGCGAAAATACGTGCGCGCTCGAGCAAAACGCTCGAGCGGTGGCGCTCGAGTGATTCGCTCGAGCGCCAAAACTGTTCTGTAAGTTTTTGGCCGCTCGAGCAAATCGCTCGAGCGCAGGCTGCTGTGCACTCGTTCGTAAAATCTTCATATCTCCTCAACCGGGAGTCCGTTTTGGCCGATTCAAAGTCCTACGAACTCCTCTTTTCGCCCTCTATCCATCTATGAAAACCAAAGAGACAAATTAATAATTTTATAAAAATGATACTCATTTGACTCCAAGCACTCATCGAAAACACTCAAAACATGAGTAAATCGGGCACCAAAACATAACAATTTCACGCCTAATCAAATAGCTGAGCATAACATTGAACAATCTGGGAAAGCGCGGACGGGTGAAGTGGCATGAGGGGTAAAGATTGGTGAAATAGTCATCAACAGTTGAAATATGCATGTAACTCCAATTAAATACTTTGCTCATATCTCCCCCACTTGATTGTTTTCTTTAGAAGACTATCCATTGTTCTTGAGATGGAAAATCAAATTGATGCTATCCTTATTCGACAAACGAGGTTCATCAAGGATGCTGACTAAAACAAAAAAAAAAAATGGTTTACCAACTCCTCGTGTAACTTGGAAAAGAAAAATGCAATTTAATGAACTGCATACGTTGCTTCAATTTTGAAATCACAGTGATGCACGCTAACTACTTTGGATCCATATCAAAGTTCAAAAACACAAAATTTAATATTGCTGATTTGTTTATTAATTTTTTTTTTTTTTTTTTTTTTTATATCGGTATATAACCTTTTCAATATTGATAAATTCTTGTGTGAGACGTAATTAAATTATGCATCCTTTTAACCCTTATTCACTCATTAACTAATACTCAAATTTGCTAAAGATTATTTGACCGCTTAACAAAATAATATCTCCTTGACAATTATGCACAAAACAATTAAGCAATCTAAAACATATACATACAAAATCAAAGTTAAGCTCCTTATGGAATTGAATTATACTCCATAACGATATATGTCACTTTCCATATGCTTTATAAAACTAAAATAAAACGGTAAAGAAAGGAAGAGAGTGGTTTCAGAGTTGAAATTTCATTGTTGACAAGGTGAACGTTAATTGTTTAATTATATGATCTGGTCGTCTAAACCATTTTTCAAGGTCCCACTAAACCACTCCATTAGAAATTACGTCAGCAACTAAATAGTCATTAACTCATTATTATTATACATGGGTAAAGGTTTTTCTTTTACCTTTAACTTTCATCAATTCTATTGATTTTTTCAATTATAAATATTGTTGGGTGGCGAACAAGTAAGTAATTAATAAACAGAAGAGATTATTAGACTTGGTAACAGGATAATAAACGAAAGGAGCTAGCAGCTTCGTGGAGCGAACAACTTTGTAAAGGAGCTAGCAGCTTCGTTGAGCGAACAGTTTTGTAGAAAAGTACTAATGCGGCAAGCAGGATTGTGGCGAGCAGCCTTGCAAAGAACAGCTGTGCAAGCGGCGCAAACCAAGATCAATTTGGGCGAACAACTTCGTAATGGAGCGAGCAACATTGTAAAACAATCCCAAGCGAGGAGCGAACAGCTCGGAATGCAAAGGACCATGACATCTAACGAAGACGTACAAACGAGCAACCGGTCACCATCGAGAGCATCTCAGTGTTGCCAAAGACCAAGTACAACATGGGGAACTCCAAGAGTCACTAGCTTAGATATGGTCCAAGTATCTCAACACTTGGCACCCATCCAATGAGCAATAGTGTAGATGTTGTACAAGTGTCCTAACACTTGGCAAATATCCAATGGTTAAGCCACCAAGATGGTGACACATGTCCTCTTTGTATGTCTATAAATACCCCATTCATTTTCATGAAAAAAGGGGGAGAACAATTCAATAAATAGCAAAACTCTTGCAAAATTATTCCTTGAGCATTATTTAATCAAATCCCATAATCATTGTTCTTGTTTGATGATCTTCATGGAGTAAAACAGCCACTAATCACATTCAATTGAAAAAGGTCATCAACAATTGACGCTAGAAGGAGGGGTTCGAACCTCCGTTTATGAAAAATTCGAAGAAAGGTTGAAGACTCCCATCGGAATCTGCAAAATCTCGCCGGAATCCGGGAAGCAGCTGCCGGAAAACAAGAACGCACATTTTTAGGACAAAGATATATAATACTTTGAGGGTTTTAATGCATGTGTGCATGAACTAAGGTTTTTGAATCTTCATATTCACACACAAGGCTAGTAACCCTTGGGAAAAGTGTTTGCAAGAACAAGATTACTTCACTCCTTTGTTTATCTCAATACATTTTGGCAACCAAGATGGTCAGATCACAAGACGAACGACATTCGAGTATATCTCCGAGTCGTAAACCGAGGACTAGGGTTTCGTCCACCGAGGGACATGCACGAACGGTGAGAGCAACTCCGCAAAGAAACATTCAGGTCACCATTGATACAATCCCACCAGAAGTAGAAGCACTTGCTCAGAACCCGGAGGAGCTAGCAAAAACGATCGCTGTCCTTCAATCATTACAAAATCGACAAGCAGCAGGACCGTCAAGAGCACCTGTGACGACCAATCGAGCAGGCGAGCAGGAACGAATGGGCGAACAACAAAGTAAAAGGAGAGAAGATGCGCGTCGGGACGAGGCCGACAGCGAGGAGGTCCGTAGAAATAAAGGAAAAGCTCCATTGAGCGAGCGTCTGGGAAGTCGAGGGGAATCATCACCAAGTCAAGCAGATGAGTCAAGCAAAAGTACTTCTCGAACAAGTGCTTTGGAAAGACTAGGAACAAGGAATGAAAATAGGAGGGAGCCATCCCGAAGGAACGAGGAGCGATCACGCCATCCTGCTCGCCCATCGGTGCATGACCGAATCAGGAGGTCAGCTTTTGGCCGACTAGGGCCAAATGGAGCTAGCAATGCTGCTAGGAAGACGACTCAGGAGAAATGTCCCGTTGGCAAGGGACTGCATCGTGAAGAGGTCACTGACCCCAATCGCGATGAACAGCCTTCCATCGGGAAGACTCCCCCAAATGAATTGCAGGAAATGAGAAAGGCGATCGAGGAATTACAGAGACAGTTGGAATCTCAGAGAGGTGTCGGATCAACTGTTCTCCCTTCGTCACCGTTATCTCCGTCTGTCCTCAATGCACCGATCCAGAAGAAGATTCAGTTTCCAGCCATCAATTTGTATGAGGGAACGTCGGACCCTCGAATTCATGTGACGAAATATTCGGATTTCATGATCTCAATGGGGGCAACCGACGCCACACAATGCCGAAATTTTCCACTCACCCTTGGAGATGGCCCGCACAGATGGTTTTCAACACTGGCTCCTGGCTCCATCAACTCTTTTGCCCAACTAAGCAAAGAGTTTCTGTCTCACTTTTCAACTGCCGGGTCCTACTTGACCCACAGACACCGTCTGGCAGATATTAGGCAGGGAGACGAGGAGTCTGACAAGCAATTTCTGGAAAGATTTGATAAAGTCTTACTGGAGGGCGAAATGGTGAGTGAGGACACGAAAATAGTGGCAGTGATGGCTGGTTTAAAGAAAGGGACGGACCTGTGGAAGGAAATGCATTTGACTTGCCCGAAAACATACGCGGAATTCAGACACAAAGCAGGAATCCACGTGTCAATGCAGGAGGCCCTGCACAGGGAGATGGGAGACAAAGCTGATCCAAAAAAGTTTGGCAAGAAGTCGGGAGGAAGTGATTACAAGGCTCCGAAGAACATGAAGTCGTTCAATGAGGGAGTTGAGTTGAAGGAAAAGTTGAATCAAGTCCTTACCATGTCCGTGGACGCTGTGTATGACAACGTTAAAGACAGGGAAATGTTGTCAGAGCCACGGAGGATAAGGCAAGAGAGAGGAAAGTTGAACCCGAACAAATACTGCGCATATCATCAGAATATTGGCCACTTCACAAGCGAGTGCCGAGATCTGTTGAAGCAGTTGTGGAGGTTCTATGAGGAAGGAAAGCTGTCCGAGTTCGTAAAAAAGGAACCAGGTAAAAGACCAAGGGCACCAGAACCATCTAGTTCGGATGATGGAGACAGTGATGAACAACCAAGTAAAACTGGTAAGAAAGGAAGGAAGGTCTCAGCAGCCCCAGCAAGGCATATCCCGGAGATCTTAATGCTAGAACCCACTGGACCAGTAGGTGGTTGTTCTGATGGGAGACCACCTATGTCAAAAAGAAAGAGGAAAGCAGAACTGAGAGCAGTGGATCAAGTGATGGAAGTGGGCGTGAATCCATCAACCAGACAAACAGGGGACCTAACTTTCTCAGAAAAAGACTTAGACAGGGTACTCACTCCTCACAATGACTCGTTGGTCATTTGCGCCAATATTATGGGGACAAAAGTGCACCGTCTACTTGTCGATACTGGTTCCTATACGAACATCCTGTTCAAGAGCACGGTGGACCAGCTAGGAGATTGCGCTGAGTACATCAAGGACTGTGATCACAAGATTGTAGGATTCGGAAATGCTGTAACCACCCCGTTAGGAATAGTTACGTTGGCAGTTGAGCTTGTATCAATCGAGGACCCGGAAAGGAAAATGAATAGAATGGTAGACTTCCTGGTTGTAGACCAACAGTCCACCTATAACGGGTTCCTCGGCCGTCCTTTCTTGCATGAATTTAAAGCAGCTGTTTCAACGTACTATTATTGTTTAAAATTCCCAACAAAGAAGGGTGCAGGTACAGTCAAAGGAGACCAGAAGAAGGCTCGTGCGTGTCTTTTGCAGATACAGTTGCAGGATCATCAAGTCAACATGATGAACAGGTGTTCAGACAAGGACGGGGACGATAGCGAGGCCATGACTTCCGTCGATACTGAAATAATGGAAGTCGACGAGCAGCTTTGCGCAGACGAACAGCCGCGCAGCGACGAGCAACTGTGCGCAGACGAACAACCACGCATTGAAGAGCAGCTGTGCGTAGGCGCACAGTTGGACGAAGACGAGCAGGAATGCAAAGACGAACAGTTTGTCCAAACAAGAAATAGAGAAGCTGCTACAACCAGCAACGAGGAAGAACAAACAACGGCAATGAACGTTGATGCAGAGGACATCGAGCCACGACTGGGGGCAGAACCGATGGAGACCAAAGATGAGCTAAAGGCAGAAGGGCCCACTATTGACCCCAGATGGAAAGGCCAGAAACGAAGGGCTACCCCGGTTGAAGAGTTGGAAACTGTGAGAGTCGACCCGAACCAAGAGAGCTTAGAACTCTTCATAGGGTCCGAGCTACCAGAGCCGTACAGGACCAACATGATTGAGTTTCTTAAAGCAAACCTCGATGTGTTCGCATGGTCGCATGCAGACATGGTGGGCATCATCCCCGAACATGCCTGCCACAGACTCAACATCGACCCGAGGAAGAAGCCAATCCATCAGAAGAGGAGAAAATTTGGGCCCGACAAATACGAGGCGCTCGATGTGGAGGTTAAAAAACTACTGGATAATGACTTAATCAAACAAGCGTTATGCCCGCAATGGGTGGCGAATCCAGTGTTGGTCAGAAAAGCGACTGGAGCATGGAGGCTCTGCATCGATTTCACAGATCTCAACGCCGTCTGCCCAAAAGATAATTTCCCATTGCCTCACATCGATCAACTGGTTGATAACACCGCTGGACATGAGCTTCTCACGTTCATGGATGCATTCACAGGATATCATCAAATAGCGATGCATCCCGATGATCAAGAGCATACGGCGTTCTACACCAACAAAAACTTGTTGTGCTGGAAGAGGATGCCATTTGGGTTAATCAACGCTGGAGCTACATATCAGAGATTGGTCAACAAGATGTTCGATGATCACATTGGGAAGACGATGGAAGTATACGTAGATGATATTGTTGTCAAGAGCTCCAAAAAGGAAGATCACCTGCAGCATCTAGCTCAAACGTTTGGGATACTTCGAACATACAACATGAAACTGAACCCTAAGAAAAGCAGTTTTGGGGTCCATTCTGGGAAGTTCTTGGGACATCTAGTCAGTCAAAGAGGGATCGAAGCAAATCCCGTAAAAGTGAAAGCAATCATGGAAATGCAACCACCCAGATCAGTTAAAGAGGTCCAACGGTTAACCGGATGTCTAGCAGCTTTGAGCAGGTTCGTCTCAAGATCCGGAGACAAGTGCAGGCCGTTCTTCGAGGCAATCAAGAAGGGAAAGTTTTAATGGACAGACGTCTGTCAACAAGTGTTCGAGCAGCTGAAAGAGTATCTCAGTGACACGAAAATTCTTGCCAAGCCAATCCCAGGGGAGAAGTTATACTTGTACCTGGCAGCTTCAGAAGTGGCAATCAGCTCAGTGCTCGTTCGAGCAGAAGGAAAGTTCCACCTGCCCATCTACTATGTGAGTCAAGCTTTACACGAAGTAGAACTCAGATACTCACCAACAGAGAAGCTAGCATATGCACTAGTGATGAGCGTCAGAAAACTTCGTCCATATTTTTTCGACCACCAGGTGGAAGTGTTGACAATGTTTCCGCTCAAGCAAATACTGCACAGACCCGATGCGGCTGGTCGCCTCCTAAAATGGTCATTGGAAATCAGTCAGTTTGGGATTTCATATGCTCCTCGAACAGCGATCAAGGGGCAAGCCTTAGCAGACGTTATAGTCGAACTGACTTACCCCCAAGATCCAACGAGAGGACATAACCATCCCTGGCACATGTATGTTGATGGTTCGTTAACTAATACAGCATCGGGAGCAGGTATAGTCTTGATAAGCCCGGATAGGCAAGTTTTTACTTCAGCTGTTCGATTCGAGTTCATGGCGACGAACAACGAAGCAGAGTACGAAGCTGTGATCGTTGGGTTACGCCTAGCATTAGCAGTTGGAGTACGAAGGTTGCAAATCTTTGGAGATTCGCAATTGATCGTCAACCAGGTCCGAGGAGAATATGAAGCAAGAGATGAAGACATGACTTTGTATCAAAAAATTGTTGCTCACTTGGCCTCTTTGTTCGAACAAATATACATTGAACAGATACCAAGAGACAATAATGCTCAAGCAGATGCATTAGCCAGGCTAGCAACCAGCGCCGGACCAGCAGAATTGTCGGAAGTGACGCTAACAAGAATGTCCAAACCATCAACCGAAGATTACAAAATCTATCAAGTCAACGAAGATTTCGAAGAAGACGACTGGAGGATACTAATCATTGAGTATTTGCAAAACGACAAAAAGCCAGACAACCCGTCTGAAGCTAACAAGTTGGTCAAGAGAGCAGCAAGATACACCATGATGGATGGACAGTTGTACAAGAGAGGAATTTTGACTCCCACTTTTGAAATGCTTGGCTAGGGGGCAAGGGCAAGCAGTACTGAAGGAAATTCATGAAAACATATGCGGAAATCACGCTGGAGGACGAGCATTAGCGTATAAGACCATAAGACAAGGGTATTATTGGCCGACCCTCCTCCAGGACGCAATCAAAGTTGCCCGAACTTGTCACAGGTGTCAGTTGTTCGCCCCAAACATCCACAAGCCCCCGCACGAACTAATCTCTGTCAATAGTCCGTGGTCATTTGCGAAATGGGGAATTGACCTCATCGGGCCTTTTCCGCCAGGAAAAGGGAATGTTCGATTCGCAGTGGTGGCAGTAGACTATTACACGAAGTGGGCTGAGGCAGAAGCGCTTGTGCGAATCACACAGGAGAAAATGATCAACTTCATATGGAGAAACATTGTTTGCCGCTTCGGGGTGCCTCAAGCGAACGTGACAGATAACGGAAAATAATTTGAAGGAAAAAAGATAAGAGATTTTTGTGAAAAGTGGGGAATGAAGAAACATTTTTCAACACCGTACCACCCCCAATCAAATGGCCAAGTAGAGGCAGTGAACAAAATAATTAAACATATTTTGAAGATCCGCTTAGCCGACAAACAGGGGAAGTGGTCTGAAGAGTTACTAGAGGTGTTATGGGCATACCGAGTATCTCACAGAACAAGCACAGGCGAAACACCGTTCACAATGGCATTCGGGACAGAAGCAGTAATACCGGTTGAGTTAAAAGTCCCAACAAAATGAACAGCTGCGTTCGACGAAGAAGCAAACAACTCCGCAATGGCAGCAGAGTTGGACTTGCTTGAAGAAAAAAGAATAACAACAGAATTGAAAAATGCAATTTACAAGAAAAGAGCAGCAAAGTACTACAATTCTCAAGTAAAAGCAAGAGAATTCGAAGTTGGGGACTTAGTACTTCGAAAAGTTTTAACACCACCAGGAGTATTCGGCCCAACTTGGGAGGGCCCATACAAGGTGACGAATAAGTGGCACAATGGCACATACGACCTTGAAGACATGGAAGGCAAGTCGTCCCAATACTCCTGGAATACCACTTTGCTCAAGAAGTACTATCAATGAAGTCCTGAAGTACTATCAATGAAGTCATGTAAGTCTTAGAAGTTTTACAAATAGATCCTTGTAATTTTTTGATTTTTGCGCAAGTTTATATATAAAAACGAGCAGTTGTGCAGTTACTAGGCGAGCAGAATCGTATTTATCTTTTGTCTTGCTTTCTTTTGAGCCTTAAGTCCAAATTACTTAGTTGCAAAAAAAAAAAAAAAAAAAAATTAAAAAGTGCAAGTCTGTTATAAGACGAACCATAGAGCTTATTAAAAGCAAAAACAAGGCTAAGTCCATAACGGACCAATAGCCCACATTAATGCAAGGCCAAGTCCACAAGCGACCAAAATGGCCCAAACAACTAAAGGTCAAGTTCTATAAGAACCAAGTAACCAACTTAAAATTTGACTAAGTGTTTACCTTAAGAAAAAAAGAACACTTAGAAACTAAGTCATAAGCAAAAGAAAGAGGCGAGCAATTAAGTAAGACAAACAAAGAGGCACAAATTTGTAGATGAGCAAAAAATTTCATTTCTTTAAGTCAAAAGATGTTTACAATAGGAATAAGAAATACAGAAAGAGTGTACATCCTATTGTAAATTAAAAAAAACTAAGTCTTCAAGAGGGAGGTGGAGGAGGAGCATCTGCAGTTCTGGTCGCCTGAACACTCGGCTGCTCGCCTGAGGCACTTGTGCCAGCCCCATCTATTGGCGTTAAAGGAAGAGACGCCAACCCTTCAAAGACCTCATCAGTGGCCGCCGTGCTGGTCGTCGCTGGAGCAGGGTCAGGCTGGCCGCCATAAGTGGGGGCAGCAATGTCGACCTCCTCGCCGAAGACATCCAAGGGGAAGCCAAGATCGGCCAGATCAGAGACGAACAAGGTAGAGCCAGGAGCAGGGCGGTAATTCTTGACATATTCAATGAAGTCCGCTTTCACCGCGCCACGAATATCTTGGTTGTGATTATGGGCGAAGTGAACAGACCTCAAACATTCAGCAAATGCACAGATATACCCGAAGTTGGTCTTATCCAACACCTCCTGCTCATGGACTTCATAGTCGATCATGTTCTTACGCTCCTCCTCCAATCTCTTGATGTGCTCCTCGGCAGCTAGCAGGCGAGCAGCTAAGTCTGCTCGCTCCTTTTCAGCCCTTTCGGCTCTCAGATCTGAAGTTTTTACCTCCAGCATCATCTTTTGAGCCTTGTCCAAGGCACTCTTCTCGCCGGCCAAGGAGGCCTCCATCTTACTCTCCATCAAGGCCAGCTCCTTAGCATGCTCGGCCTTGCACTCTTTGATGGCGGAGATTCTTTCTTCGTCCATCCTCTCCACACGACGACCCAAATCACGGTTTGTCCGCTCGAGCTCCGTGACTTGGTCGAGCAACATCTGGGACTGGATCAATTGATGGCTAGCATTGTACGCCATCAAACGAACATTGTCACTAGCAGATTGGCTAGCAACAAGGGTGTTCGCCGACTTCGTCCAGGCCCTGGGAACTGTCTCGGCTGCTCGGCGAACAGGGACATCAGGAATATCAGAAAACGAAGAAGGAGCATTCTTCACCACGGAGAAATGGTGAAGAGTAGTCCCGCGACCAGGATAGTGCGCGGGGTTATACCTAAAACAAAAACATGTCAGTAAGCGAGCAACATTGCGCCAAGCGGCGAACAACAAAAAAGCCCAAGGCAGTTAACTTACTCCTTAATTTTGATGGGGTCCCAACCCAAATAAGAAGTATCTTTGGAATTGTCGCCTCTCTTGGTCGCCACCAGGCCAGCGACCACTTGTTGTTCGTCCACCACTTCCAAGGAGGTGGACTTAGATGCAGGAGATCTGGGAACAATGCTGCTCGCCTCCACCGCAGCTTTTGATCGCTTCGAGGCACGATCATCATCGCGAGTGCCGTGAGCATCGTCGCCTCGTGGCGCTTTCCTTTTATCCCTATCCCGTTCCCTCTCCTTTTCCTTCCTTGCATCCCGCGGAGAGAAGGTAGTTTTGGCCGCAGGTTTAGGGCGACCAGCTCCGGCGGCTGGGCGACCAGAAGGGTTCTCTCCTGCCCGGAGGCGCATGATGGCAAGGGGAGGGTCCATCTTTCTTATTGAAGCTTCGGCCATTTGTTTAACTCGTCTGGCGAGCAGATAATACGATTCAGGCACAACCGGGATAGCAACGGTGACTCGTTGATCTGTCAAGAAAAAGACAAGGGTTAGGCGAGCAAGAAAAGTGGCGAGCAGGAAAAATAGGCGGGCAAGAAAGTTACCTTCGGGGATAGCAGCCTGAGTTTCAAGGTGGTGGGGACTCGTAATCAAGCCAGCAAGCTTGCAGCAATGAGCTTTTGAAAGATGTTCCAAATCGCGACTAGCAGCGTCACGAAGAGAAATGATGGCTAACGTGAAGAGGTATTCGTCGCTGATATCGGGATGCCCCCACTTCAAATTTCTCGGACCTGCAAAACAACGAAAAGGATTAAAATTAGTCCTACTTATGAATTAGCAAGACAAAATTAGCCCTACGTTTGATTTTTCCAAAGCCTTCAGGCGACATGATGCGCACCTGCCCGCCAGCGAATCCCTCAGTTGCTCGCCAATCTCCACCAATAAAGAAGAATTGGCAATGCCAACTCTTAATCTTATTGGGAACACCTTCGACGAGTTTCAATCCGGTCTTCGCCTTAGCGTAATACCAGCCGGCACCGTCCTCGGAAATGGTCAAGGCGTAAAGGATCTCCGCGGTTGTTATCTTATTCTTATAGCCCTCAAGACCAAAAAGAGTCATGAAGGCTAGAAGAGTACTCCAACCATTTGGGGTGATTTGAGTGATCGCCAGATTCATGTCAGATAAGAAGCGACCAATGAGCGGATGGACGGGGAGCGGAAAACCCGTGTTTAACACATCCAAGTTAATCGCCGTACAGCCAGGAGGGGGGCGATCAGCAGTCTCTCCTTTCTTCGGCACATACATGAATATATCGTAAGGGATCTTGTATGTTTCACGGATGCTCGCCAGATCACTCTCCACACATACACTAGCAACCTTGCTCGCTGCATAGTCCCCATCCTGAGCCTTCATAATTACCCTCGATGTGGGGGCAAAAGTCTTCGAGTAGCGAGCAGAATAGTCCGCCCACTCGTTGTCACGAACAACTCCTTCCGGGATCTGAGATTCTGGTGTAGTTTGAGAGATGGGAAAATTGATTTCCCTTAAAAACTCCCAAGTGAGCGTATGACCTCCCTGCTCGCCAACTCGCTGCTCGCCAGCAGTGTCAGCTTGATCGCCCTCAAGGTCAATTGAACCCTCTATCTCCGCGGCCACTGCTGCAGAATCTTCTCCAAGGTCAGAAGATGTTTCAGGTTCGCGAGCAAGAGAGTGAATCTCTTCTTGATCGCCAGAACGGTCAGCGGCGAACATCTCTACCGAGCGAACAACGGAGCTCGCGTCTGAGTCCGCGCCTTCATCCACCAATAATGTGCGCGGGTTGTTCGCTAGCGCTTGGCGAACAGATCTGCGCGGAGGAGATGGATCTACGGGTCTTTTTTCCGGATTTCGTCCGGGTCCAGATTGAGAGGAACTTGAGGGGGAAAACTCCATTTTGAAATAAGTGATGAAGAAATTTGGCTAAGTATGGGGTAATATACGGATAATGATGCCACCGGAGAAGTTACGATGGTGGCGACGGCGTCAACAGGACGGCGGCGCTACGGTGGTCCACGGCCGGAATTACAGTCACAGTTGCGAGAAATGCGGGAAAATAGAAAAAAATTTACGAAATTAAAGAAAGAAAAAGAAACATAAGATGGATTACCTTCGAAGAACCAAAATCTAGAGCAAACACGAAGAAATCTGAACGCAAGAATTGCAAGAGGAAAAAGCTCGAGAAGGTATCAATGGCGGAAGTCCGAAAAGAAAGAAATGAAGAAGGAACCGCCTATTTATAAGAATAAAATGGGGGCGAAAATGCAATATTTGCAAAGTACTATAGGCCCCTATAGGCAAATTGGGAGACGCGCATGACTGACGCGACGCCTCGCATTCCGTGCCTCGGGAATCCAACTGTCGCGACACGAAAGGGAGTTCGCTGCTGGCCGCGCATGCATGTTCCCATGCTCGTTTGTTCGCTAGACCGCTCGAATGTTCGCCCAAATGAATAGCCATTTTTTCCTTCTTGCTCGCCCAATTTTCAAAGAGATTATAGCTTGGTCTCAATTGATCAAACCATGCCCAACGCGAGACCAAGCTAGGGGGCAATTGTTGGGTGGCGAACAAGTAAGTAATTAATAAACAGAAGAGATTATTAGACTTGGTAACAGGATAATAAACGAAAGGAGCTAGCAGCTTCGTGGAGCGAACAACTTTGTAAAGGAGCTAGCAGCTTCGTTGAGCGAACATTTTTGTAGAAAAGTACTAATGCGGCAAGCAGGATTGTGGCGAGCAGCCTTGCAAAGAACAGCTGTGCAAGCGGCGCAAACCAAGATCAATTTGGGCGAACAACTTCGTAATGGAGCGAGCAACATTGTAAAACAATCCCAAGCGAGGACCGAACAGCTCGGAATGCAAAGGACCATGACATCTAACGAAGACGTACAAACGAGCAACCGGTCACCATCGAGAGCATCTCAGTGTTGCCAAAGACCAAGTACAACATGAGGAACTCCAAGAGTCACTAGCTTAGATATGGTCCAAGTGTCTCAACACTTGGCACCCATCCAATGAGCAATAGTGTAGATGTTGTACAAGTGTCCTAACACTTGGCAAAGATCCAATGGTTAAGCCACCAAGATGGTGACACATGTCCTCTTTGTATGTCTATAAATACCCCATTCATTTTCATGAAAAAAGGGGGAGAACAATTCAATAAATAGCAAAACTCTTGCAAAATTATTCCTTGAGCATTATTTAATCAAATCCCATAATCATTGTTCTTGTTTGATGATCTTCATGGAGTAAAACAACCCCTAATCACATTCAATTGAAAAAGGTCATCAACAAATATATTCCAATAAACTTATCAAATTCAACTCTCTCTCTTTTTATTTAACCGTATAAAAGAACGAAAAGTTGATTTTGAAAATTTTAAAGAAATCAAATTGGTGCAAGTTAATAAAAATAAACATTTAACTTATTATTAAATTGCCCAAGACAAATTGATATTTTACGAGCATCATTCAAATATTATATGATAACAATATCCCGGATTTGATATAATGCCCACCGGTGGGTATAAACTTATATGTCCACCGCGAATGTGATAATGACACGTAAGCAAATTTAAGTAATCAATTAAAATAATAGTAGGACCCCTATTTAAATTTGCTTACGTGTCATTATCACATTCGCGGTGGGCATATAAGTTATGCCCACCGGTGGACATTATATCAAATCCGAACAATATCCTACTATTATATTGATTGTTTTAAATTTTCCATCAAAACCAAAGCCATAGGATCAAAAGGTCTTGATACGGGACCTCAAAATGCCCAATGCACCCGTTCATAGACCCCAATATTCTCTCGGTTGAATCCTTGTCTAAGGTTGGCTCATAAAAATCCTTAGCCCTAGGTGGAAAAACTGGCTAAGATATATTAAGAAAATTTAGATTAAACAAGTTCATTTTTTTTCTACGTATTAGTAAATATAGAACCTATGTTGCATGCTATTTGTACGATTCTTGAGTTTTTCGCATATATTATTGAATTTTGTACTAATGACTTCTACTTTTGAAGAATCACAAAAAGTTGATTACAAAATTTATATTGTGAAGCAAAAGCCCCTTGCTCTTTTTGGATGCCGAGATATTGATGCTTCCTTCTATAATTCCACCACTCGCTCTGTCAGATTTATATGGATGTCCTCTGAAATGATGTATTATGAGGAAACACATACCAGAGAAATGATGATTATGGTTAACCTCAGTTGGGGAATTTAAAATCTAATACTAAAATGATGAAAAATAAAAAAACAGTTTCATCAATTGATATTGATCCACTGCTTGAGGCGAGGGCTCATTCATTTTGGGCACTTAGGAGTTCAAAAGCTCCAGAATGGGGGCAAATTTGACCCACCTCGAGGTTTTGGCTGATTAATTGAAGCACCAAGCTCCTACATAAATCACAATTCCAAGGGAAAGGAACTTACAAACGCATGCCAGGAGCTAAGTAGATTATGTAACCCAAAACACATTGTTAGGAATAAAAGCTAGGGAAAGGGGCTGCCCGATGGTGGGCCCAATGGGGTTGCCACCCGGAAAGTGGACCTTGGCATATGGATTGCCACCTGGAGTGCACGGACGCCTGACTTTAAGGGGGTCGATTGTTATGATTCCATATCGGATCCACAATAATCTTTATCCTTTGACCATGGTTTTGGGTTAAGTTAGGGCTCTCTAGTTTATATTCCTAGCAGTGATGTTCGTCTAAATACTCACTACTACTAGAAGGATCAGGGCAGATATTTTTAGATTCAGATACTGGAAAAAACCAGGCCTTTTGTTGCCAGTCAGGACATAGTCAACCGGAGAAGATAATTCAGGCAGATTTTAAGTTTCTTTTGTTTCAAAATCTGAGAGATCAGCAATAAGAGAAAATTTGCATGCAATTAACATACCACAAGTCCACAACCTTTAGATTAATTTTGTTTACTCATAAAATAGAGGTAACTAATTGCAATAAAAAATCAATAGCACCACACTACAGAATTCTGCTGGGGAAATTACGACTTCTGATAGAGCTTCAACAACCCCAGTTCATCAACTATAAGGTAACTATATAGCCAGGGGATGGAGGATCCATTAAAGGGATACAAAATATATATTTTGTGAGCTGAGAAAAGAAGATTTGTCAGCTCCTCAATGTTTGCCCCTTCAATTCAACTAATCCATTTGAAAAATGCAATCTTAGCCTACATAGGATGAATCCCAAAATCTTCAGTCACGAATTACAGAATATGAATGAAAATATTAACTTTCAATCTTTATCTTAATGATGGGAAGAGTGGATTAACCAAATGTTTTGCCTTCTACAATAAAGAAACGATGAAAAACGAGGCATCGATGAATAAGTGTAGATAAATGGAAGTTATTAATAAGTATAATTTAATGTAAATACGAACAAGTAGCATTAATGTTGCACGTAGTAAAATATACTCCCTCTATCCACTAAAAGTATGCACATTTTTCTGCACGTAGTTTAATGCAAAATATTGGAGGGTATTTAGGGGTCTTGTGAGGTCCATTTATGAATAAAGTGATTGTTTATGAAATGTATGTTATGCATACTTACCATAAACAAACATTTTATTCATAAACGGACCTCACAAGACTCCGACATATCGCATCAAACCAGGTGCAGAAAAAAATGCATACTTTTAGTGAACGGAGTGAGTATATTAAAAGAATAAAAGGGTCTAAAAAATGTTTCTCAAGTTAAGAGACTTAAAATATATCAATATAGAGTGATATATAGTGAAGCATTCTAACATTAATTGCAGGTGGAATAATTAATACGTACTTAACATCTGACATGCATTTGAACACAAGGCAACAAAAAGATAAAATATTAGTTGACATACAAGATTCTCACCGCAAAATTTTGATCCCTTGCATTATTAGCTAGAGATCAGTATTAGCAATGAGGATTCTGAGCTCTTCATTTCCCATGTTAAATTGTTCACGTTGCATCAGCTTAGCAGACTCCACCAGCAAATCTGTGCATCGCCCTTTTACCTCGATCAACTGCAGCGCTCAAATTTCTCCGATTCCACATGGAATGTCTTGCAGATATCTGCAATGGCTCAAGACCAATCGCTGAAGAGCAGGAAAATGTCTGCTCGACTCAACATTCCATTCCTTGAGTTCCTGCAGTTGATCCAGTTTCAAGAATTTGAGCTTCTGGAATTCATCCTCCCTAGTATCCCATCTCTCTCCTTCAAAGCCTGTCAGAGGTCCTAATTTGAGAACCTCGAGTTTTTCCAATCTCCCGATTATTGACATCTTCTCCCATGGCATGTTCAGCCAGCAGCCAGATAGACTCAGCTTTTTTAGGTTGGAGGGGAAGCTAATTTCTGTCACTCCATACACATCCAACTCTAACTTGAGTGAGTTGAGATGAGAGTGAAAGCAAAGATCAAATTTGGAAGGCGTCTCTTCAAAGTTGGAAGATGGAAGTTCACACATGTACTGGCAACTGAGTTTGCGAAGATTAGGCGAGAGTTTCAATATCTTTTCATCCTCCAGCTTGTTAATCCCAATACAGGAAAGAAATTCCAGGTTGTTTGTTTGGAAACTATTACAACATCTGTCATCATACTTTGCAGAAGGTACACAAAGGTATCTCAAATTCATCATGCTCAAAATAGCTGGAGGTAGACATACCACTGTCATTGTCTCCACTCGAAGGTATTCTAAGCTCACTAGGCTGCCTATTGATGCTGGTATATCTTTAATAACCAAATATCGCAAGTTAACAAGATATCCTACTCCACTTAAACTGTCAGAATTATCAACGACATGCAAGACTCTCAGTAATCTCATCCTTCCAGGAAAGAATGTTGATGTCTGAGACACCTCATACAAAGAGCGAATTTGCTGGCAATAGCTCCGAGTTATACAAAGTTCAGATATTGGTCGATAAAGGATGCCATTTTCGTACCCTGCGTAGATACTGGAAAAAGGAAAGCAGAAAAAACATCACCTCACCATTACTATGGGTGCTCAAATGTGTACGATCTAAATAGCCAGAAATTGAAAATTAAAAACGGGAAATAGATAAAAGCAAACTTACTTGCTCTTCCCCTCAATCTTTAAGAAGTTTTCGTCTTCACATATTTTGGAGCACAAGCCACGCAATAAATCATGAAGAACACAAGTTTTAACTCTACCATCTGATCCCCTTTTGGCAACCATTACTAGGTTTTTATCAATGAGTTCCATTAAATATTCTTCAGCAACATTTTCTGCACGCTTCCCCTCCTCCTTATGTATGAACCCTTCTGAGATCCAAAGCCTCATCAACTTTCCAACCCGAATTTTTTTGTCTAATGTAAATGCTTTAAAATAAAGAAAGCAAGGCTTCAAACGTTCTGGTAGATGCTTATAACTGAGTTTCAATATTTGCATTACTGAATTGTCTCCACCATTGAAGACCGACGAGAGTAAATGCTCCCCACTTCTTCCCATAGATTTTTCTTCTTCTCCATAGTTGAAAGAATTCCAGCAATAACAACTACTGCAAGTGGTAGTCCCCAGCAATTTTCTGCGATTTTCTTTCCAATCCTAGTCAAATTAGGAGGGCAAGAGTTATTGCCAAACACCTTCTTCTATAGTAGCTCCCAGCATTCCACATTCGACAATGAAGGCACAGCATAATCCTTGCAATTGGATGGAGCCGCATCTTTATTCCTGGTGGTGAACAATATCCTGCTTCTATTTCCATCATCTGGGAAACATCTCATCAAATCATCCCACAAGTTTGAATCCCACACATCATCAATTACAATCAAATATCTTCTTCTGTATAATGTTTTGTGAATCTGTACCACTAAACTTTCCGAATCCATTTTCGAGGTGCTATCTTTCCCAAACTCACCATTTATTTGGGCCAATACCTCGGCCAGTATGTTTTGGAAGACGTACTTTTTGGAAGCAACACACCATGACTGTCTTTCAAACCAAGTGTTAACTGAAGAATGATTGAACAATTTCTTTGCTAAAGTAGTCTTACCAATTCCAGGCATCCCAGAGATTGAAATAACTTGTAGACTCTTTCCTCGTCCAACCAGATAATCTAAAACATCTGTTTCCCTCCGGTCCTTAAAATCAACTGCGCCGTTTGCAATCTCAATATTTCCCTCATCGTTTATTGGTATCAGCATGTTGGAATATTTTGGAACTTTGAGGTCTCCAAGTTTATGTTTCATTGTTATACCTTGGAGCTCAGTCCCTATAAGCTCAATCTTCTGGTTGATGTCCGTGAACCTATTGATGAGATACCAAAGAGGAGCATCTCCAGATAAGAAAGAGACGACTAGATATTCAATTTGATGTGCCATACTTCCTATTCTCTTCCAATGTTCTTTCAATTCTCCTACTTCTGAAGGTTGTGAAAGCACTACATCCTTTATGGAAGACTGCAAAAAAGTCAACCCCTGATGGAGAATCTTAATGTGGCCCTTCATATCCGCAATTCGATTATCCTCCCGAATAATTAGATCCTCAAGATCGTGAATTACAGAACCGAGGATGAGTGAGTCCAACACAGAAGTGTCTGGAGTTCTACAAGCTGGTTTGCTAATACATGCCAAATGATTATTCAAAAATCTCATGATATTAGCTACCAAGACTCCGATACGGTTTAGAACATCCGCGAGGCCCACATTCATATCTTCAAATGATTGACAAGTACTGGAGAATAACAAGTAATGGGTTAAACTTCCAGCTCCATTCGCCACTGCTTCTAATTCTGCCATCAGATTGTGGAATTCTTCATCATGCTCATGCAGCACGAATGATTTGTCCCCAAGAATGGTGAGAAGAAATCTCAGCTCATTCTTCAGATTGTCAATTTGATCCTCATATGGATCAAATGACTCCGATTTATTATAGAGTAACTGCAGAAGGAAAGTAAGGAAAACCTGTACCAGTTGATGTTTCTTGATGCAGTATTCTCCATCTACAAATGATTTCAACATTGGGACCCTGAAGAACTCGTGGATCTCTTGTGTGAAAGAAGCAGATATGTTAGCTCGAATTCTTGAACTTCCAGGCCAGCTATACCTGAACTTCAAGGCCTGCCATCCGACATATTGCACTTCTGCGAAGTAACATGAGCGGGAAAGATCGGTGAAGTAGTCATAAACAGTTGAAAGATGCATGTCATTCCAATGAAATGCGTGGACCCCTTGATTTCTCCTCCATATCATTGTCTGCGATAAAAGATCCATCACGGCAAGTACAGAGTCAGGATCCATTGTTCTAGACATGGAGAATCTTACTGGTGATATATGTCAAACAAGGTTTATCAAGAATGCAGATACAAATGCAATGTAACAGGCAGCAGAGACTTTCAGTTATAACTTAAAGTCAAACAATTCCCAATCATGGGCATTGACCAACTGTGTAAATGAGAAAGAAAGTCATGCATCAAAATTATTGAGTGTCAGGAAACTGCTATCATAAAATATTTGAATGATGATGCACGTATAATAATTTTAAATTTTAGATGATTCAAATTGCGTGTACACAAGATAGGGAATTTTATAACATAAAAAAATGAGTTTAAACGTCCACATGGGCCAACAATGAAAATGTCAACTTTAAAACGTGCACATACATTTCTTTACAAATCATTATTGCAATGTATTTTTCCTATAATCATAATGCTCGCAATATACACCAAAATTTGCGTGAAAGTTGAAAAAATTATCAATCATGTTTTAAATATATTGATTCATCAACCGAACTAACCTTTAACCAATTACTTTTTACTAATTGAAGATGAAAAATATCTAGAAAAGGAAAAATCAAAACTCATGTAACATAACAATGACATTTTGTTTTTCTAGATGTGAGAAATTGTGAATCAACACTTGTGCAAATATGTGTTTCAACTTCCAACCCAAAACCCCCAAATATGAATTCGAACCAAATAAATCCCAGATATTCCTATAAAATATGAGCTACGGAAGTGAATGAAGCAAACTTTCGAATTCTAAATTATAAATGCTCACTTACCCTGTGTCAAGACTCAACAAACTGCGAAATACTTGAACGATTTCCAACGCAATTCTGCAAATACCAACTACAGTCGCAAGTTGATTGCTCAGCCATATTAGCTGTGATTCGAATCGTGGGATATCGAAACTCGGTAAGATATGAACCGACAAGTGAGAAGAACAGAGTCGAGAGGCGAGAGATTGAAAGAGTGATAGATAGAAAAGGCCACGGTTACTTGCACTACCCTCGACTTTTTCTTTGGAAAATTTGTAAAATTTTCGAAAAAGATTTCCCTTTTTTTTTTCAATTTTACTATGTTTGAATTTTATTTTCAAAAAAGTGAAAAAAATTCAATAAATTTTTTCGAACACTGAATAATGTATTTATCTTGGTAGTGTATTTAATAAAGAGGCTAGTGCAAATAACCTGTGTCGATTAGAAGAAGATGAAGCTTGCTTAACGGCCCAAAAAGAAAACACAACGGCCCATTTCAAACAAAATGAGATTGTAATTCAATCTTTAGTTCTATATGATTTGGGGTGTGTTTGAAAAAAGTTATATATTTTGAGAAGTGATTTAATTTAGTGATTGTGGGATAATGAGTGCTTGATATACTTAGTTAAAAGCTAGAATAGGTAGAAGCATATTCTTCTCAATTTTTAGACAGTAGGTTCTAAATGATTAAGTAAAAACATTCAAATATAAAATACTCAAAATAGCTTTTGCACATGATTCAATGGAATTATAATAATATTGATTATTTTATCGTTTCAGTCAATTAGAATCTTGAACATTGCTCCCTAGGTCTTTTGGAAGAAACGACGGTCCTTCAAATTTGAGAACAAATTGTTTCTTGAGGAAAGTCTAAGATACATGGTGGAACGGAGTTGGAAAGGTTTTCAAAACTATGATTTACTCATCCGTATAAAGGCAACAATAAATATCTTGGGGGATTGGGGGTACCGACTTGCAACTTGCAATTGCCCAGAAGCAAGAAAAAAAGAGACCGGAGAAAATGATTGAAAATTTGTCAGGCATGGAAAATTGTGTGGGGAGTACTCAATTTAAGGAAGCAAGGAATAAGTTAGTAGTATTATTAATATAAAAGAAGAATCTCACTATAAATAGAGAACCAAAATATTTTGATTACAAGGTGGAGATCTTAATACAAGATTTTTCCATTGTATGGCTACGCAAGGAGATTAGGTAGATGAGCATAATGGGTTAGAAGATACCATTGTGGAATATTTTTTCCACCCTCTTCAAATCAAGCACTGATTTTGGGCAAGATATGGTTGATGCTTCGTTGAGTTTTGTTCGCACAACTTAATCGAGGAGGGCAATGAAATGTTGATCCGATGTTGGCATGCAAATGCATCCCCAAATCACCAGGCGCTGATGGGTTTAATTCGGCCTTCTACCAAACGTTTTGGAGCTTATTAGGTCTGGATATTTCCAAAGAAGAGAGATGGTGGCTAAGAGAAGATGTACTTCCATAAGGGTTAATGGAATGAATGTGGTACTCTTTCCCAAAAACATTTAAAGATTTGAGACCTATTTCATTATACAACGTGGTCTATAAGATCGTGTTAAAGGTGCTTAGCAACAGACTTAAATAGGTGCTAACGAATCTGGCCGATGTTTCTTAATCAGTAGTTGTCTCGGGTAGAGCCAAACAAGATAATGGAAAAAATAAATAAAGAAAATGGAAAGTAAGAGGCGGCTCTCAAGATTGATATCTCCAAAGTGTATGACTGGGTGGACTGGGATTACCTTGATAGAATGTTGGTTAAACTGGGATTTGATACAAGATGGATCCAACGGATGAATATGTGTATCCAAACAAGGTCTTATAATTTTTTGGTAAATGATAACATGGTTGGTCCTATTGTGCTGGAAAGAGGCCTCCGCCAGGGGGATTCTCCCTCCCCATATTTATTTATCCTCTATGTTGAAGGGTTGTCTTGTCTGTTAAAACATGAGAATTAAACGAGAGTTTTGCATGAAAGTAAAGTAAGTCGTAAAGATCCCTCAATTTCTCATTTACTATTTGCAAATGATTGTTTATTGTTTTGTCAGTCAATAGAAGAGAAATGCAAGGGCCTGAAAAATACTTTTAATGTGTATTAGACCATATCGAGGTAGATAAACTTCGATAAATTAGGTCTTTTTTATAGCAAGAATGTGTGTGATGAAGATGGAAACTGAATCACTAATATTTTTGGATTTCAAAACGCTTTGAACAAAGAAAAATATTTGGGGCTTCCATCTTAAGTGGGGAGAAAGAAAGCAGAAAATTTTGAGCATATATAAGATCGATTATGGCGTTGTATCCAATGATGGAATGACAAGAAATTATCAAAGACGAACAAAGAAGTACTCATTAAAGTAGTCGCATAATCTATTCCGACTTATCACATTAGTACTTTTATGTTACCATATATGCTTGTTGATGAGATGCGAATAAAGTTTAATGGTGGGGCAGTGATCCTAACCCTAGAAAGGGTACTAAGGGGAAAACTTGGAAGAAATTATGTGCTCACAAGGATGTTGGAGGTATGAATAAAACTGGGACAGAGAGAATATTTCACATAAAAAAAATCAGGTGGGGCACTTGTTGTGCCTTGCCTCTGTGTGTATCTGGGCAAACCGTCCGTTGCAACAATTAGTAATCATAAATATTTTGTTGGACACAAATTGGATAGAGACTTCTTCAAGCTTAATGTCGATGTTGTGTTCTATGCAGATTCTATGGAGACGAGTATCGGCCTAGTGCAACGAGATTATTTTTAGAATTTTGTAGCAGCTAGAATAAAGGTATTTGCCGATTGCATGAATGTTGGAATTGGTGAAGCAATGGTGTTTCTGGAAGCTCTTTATTGGCGGAAGAACCTCCAACTACACAATATCATCCTTGAGGGTGTAGATGTCATTAATTCTCATTCATCGAGTGACTATAATTTTGGAGATCCTATTAAGGCTTACAAATCATTATTTGCCGAGAATCGAATTTGTTCAATTTCTTTTATTAAATTTAAATGGGGTAACAATATCATGGGCATGGCTCACGTTCTAGGGTTTTCAGTTTTATAAGAGACTTTATTATTAGGTTGAACTCTTTGTTGGTGTCTGCTCTTGCGCCAAGTCAATAAGAAACTTTGGGTTAACAAAAAAAAAGTTGTATACATAATCCAATTCAGGAATAATGTCTGTTGATGATTTTGGCTCGGATTATATGATTAGTGGTTGTTCTTATGCTAGAAGATCATCAAACAAGAATTAAATCAAAGATTAAAACTATATTTCTTCAAGGAAATGTTGGGGAGAAAATTTGTAAGAGTTTGACTTGTTTTTGAATTATTGAATCCTTTTTTATTGTCCCATGAAGGGATATATATAGTGGTACAAGCAAGTAGGAGGTGTCACCTCCCTAATCACTTTCATTTACAATGTGACAAGTGTTAAGACACTTATTTTATCCTTAAGCTATTACATCTTATACAATGACAAGTGTTAAAACACTTGTTTGTTCCTAATGTAATGCCTAATTATTGGGATTTCTGATGATCTTCCGAGGTGCCCTCTTGCTCGCCTGTTCGCCTCTTTTTATTTCTCTTTCCTCCTTCTTGGTCAAGTTGGTCGCCTCTCTTTTTATGCCCACATGACCAGCTGCTCGCCTCCTCTGTCCTGGTCCTTTGACCCAGCTGCTCGCCTCCTAGTGCTCACTTCCCTGCTGCTCGTCCTTTTTGCCTTTTTTCCCTTAATGACTTCTTGATCATTATTTTAATATATATTTTTTTGTTACCTTAATCCCGTTGCTCGGCTGTTCGCCTATCAACAATATCCCCTAGTTTGACATATTAGGATGAATTTTTATTTTTACTCTTTTATGTCAAGCTATAAGCTGAGTCGTACTTTTATGATGGGAGGCGAACAACAGGGTTTTGCGCTTCAAGGTTAGTAGGAGGCGAACAACAGGATTTAGAATTTTATGGGCGGGAACTTTGGGAGTGACCAACAGGGTGTGGCCTTTGATCTGATGACTTTTCGCTTCCCGAGGTGCGGGATACGAGGCGACGTGGGCGGTTGGTGACATCACCGCCGCCCATGCGTGCACTTCTCTTTTTGAACATGGGGGCCTCAATTTCTCTTAAATTCTTCAAATTGACCCCATTTTTACTCTTATAAATAGCTTCCCTTCATTCACCCATTTTCCTTTTTCCGCTATTGTGAACAGAAACCTCCATACACGAACACTTCGAAGCTTTCTCATTCCCAAATCTTCTCAGATTTCGATCGATTTCGCTCAAATCAAAGGTGAATTTTTTGGTTTCTTTTATTTTTTCTCTTTAATTCTTTGCATTTTATTCTTCGATTTTTCCTTTTTCTTTCGCGATTACCACCATTTTGGCACTGCTCCGCCGCCCTTGCCGCCGTCGCGCCGCCGCTGCTTCTTGTTTTTTATTTTTGTGACGCTATCGGCACCGCCATATCATTATTTCCCTCCCATTGTCCGATCAAATCTTCCCAAATGGCATCTCCTTCTTCGAGTAGTATGCCTTCTGTTGAACTTGTTGGCTGAAATCTTGGGAAACGGCCTATGGTAGATGAACAGCCGCTCCTCGCCGCTCGCTCCGCCGAGCAATTGCTCAAAATCCCATAACCCTACTTGTTGATGAAGAAATGGGGTCAAAGACGAGCTCCGTTTTTCTCTCCCTTGACGAATTTTATGATGTGGAAAGTTCGGGAGAGCAAGACGTCCATGGTCCTGTTGCTCGCTCTTCGCCGAGAGATGGAACATCCTCAGATTTGGGTTAGGACTCCGCTGAAGTCGCCGCTGAGATCGAGGAGATGAGTATCCCTGGAGACACGGGAGTGAGCAACGGGCAAGCAAGCAGGCGAGGAGGCGACCAACAAGGCCAACCTCCTACCCAACTGACCTGGGAGTTCCTTAAGGAGATTAACTTCCCTATATCGAAACCTACCCCTGAGTCTCAAATCCCTGAGGCCGTTGTTCGAAGACAGGAATGGATTGATTATGCTAATCAACATCATAACTCTTTTCCTACTCCGCCACGACCCATCATGGAAGCTCGAGATTCTTCCTCTACGGCGAGCAAAGTCGCGAGCGTAGTCACAGAAGATGACCTAACCCGGATTTGCTCCTCTTATCGCATCCCATATGACATTCATCTGTACACACCGCAGAAAGGGGAGACTGCTGACAATCCGTCTCATGGATGCATTGCTATCAATCTGGACGTCCTCAATACGGGGTTCCCGTTGCCTCTGCACCCAATAATCGGGCGGTTTCTCGAGGACACCAACTTGGCCATAACCCAGATCACCCCGAATGGATGGAGTGACCTCTTGGCCTTCATAACCCTCTTTGGGCTAGAGGGTTACAAAAATAAGATCAACACTGTGGAAATTCACTATGCGAGGACCATTTCTTTGGCCGTCAATGAAGAGGGACTAGGATGGTACTATATCAAGGCTCGTAGCGGTGTGAAATTGATCGAAGGAGTGTCGAAAAAAGTGAAGAGCTGGCATAAATAGTTCTTCTATATTGGTGGCGACTGGCGGGCGTCCTCTGATTTTTTGGGAGGACCTGAGCGTATAAACTCCCCTACACACTTTGGAGAAATTCGGCGTAGGTTTCACCTTTTGGTTTATCATATCCAAGGTAAACTAATTTTAATGTTTTTTCTTTTGTTTTACAGGTCCGCGCATTCAAAATTGGGGGCACCCTGAGCTGAGTGAGGAGTTCTTGTACGTCCTTGCTTTGATTTCTCTTCGGGACGTGAAGGATCGCAACATCAAGCATCTCTCTAAGGCGCACTGTCGGAAGCTTGCTCTCGTCACCAAAAGTACCCATCATTTGGAAGCCCAGGCCGACGTTTCTGAAGGTAGCTAATGTATTTTACTTTCATGGCTTTTTGGTCGACTGGTCGCCTATGACCTGTTGGTCGCCTCTGACCTGTTGCTCGTCTAACTTGATTCTATATTTTATTTTCAGCTCAAAGGGTAACGGTAGTCGTTCCTCAAATCCCAGAAAGTTACCATCTCCTTGCTCGCCGAGTGAAGCAAATGGCAGCCAACCAACCATCCAAAAAGAAGAAGTTTGACCCTTGCACTTCTTTAATCAAGTTGAGGGCAGAGGCACACGACGAAGAGGAAGCTCCCTCGGCGCCTGTCCCTACACCTCGCCTCCCTCCCCGCTCCTCGCCTCCTAAAGACACTAGGGGGAAGAAAAGGCTGACTAAGGAGACAGCCCCCCGGAAGGACGATGAGCGCTCCAAACGAGCTAGGGGACAAGGCCTCTCACAGGCGAGCAGGTCTGCTGCTCGCTCTTCGCCTGTGGAGGAAGTGAGCGAGCAGCAGGTTGTGGGCGAAATGACCGTCGCTCGAGGAAGGAGCTCTTCGCCTGATCAGTCCTATCTGGGTTATGACCCAGTAAAAATAAGGGAGTAAGTATTTTCTGTCTTGCCCGGCTGTTCGCTTCTTGTCATACTTTTTTGACTAACTTTTCTCTCTCTGTGTAGGTACAAGAAATATGATTATCCTGGACGAGCTAAAGTACTCCATCAACTTAGCTGCGTCAAATCTACCCCCGCCTATCACGAAATCAAGGACTCTCACGTCCGGCGGGCTACAGAGTTTGTCCCTCGCTCCTGGACAAAGACGGGCGAAGAGATTCTTCAGAGTCAAAGTCTGAGTGACAACGCCCGCCTCCTAAGCTATAATGAGAGCTATCAGGTCATCTCTGCTCAGCGGGTCCTTGACCAAGCCATCGAGCTCGAGCGGACGAACCGGAGCTTGGGACGAAGGATAGAGCAGCTCGAGGCGGACCGAGATGCTCAACTGAAGAGAAAGGAGGAGGAGCTGGCCAAGCTAAAAGCCGAATTTGACAAGGCCAAACTCTCCTGGGAGCGGGGTTTGAAGGCATCTGAGGAGCGAGAGAGGGTTGCCTCCAATGCTTCAGAAAAGTTGAAGTTGGATTTGGGTGTTGCCACTGATCGCCTGCAAGTTCTGGAGACTGAACGAGTGGGTTTGGTAGAGCGGGCTGAATCTCTGAAGGTTCACGTCGACAGGTTGGAGAAGGAGAAAAAGAGTGCCATATCCTACACCACGTACGTGCAGGATGTAACTGATAACACCAACCTCAATTACATTTGTGCGTATGCGGACTGTGTGAGGTCCGTGAAGTATGCCTTGGACAATGGTCTTGATGTGATGACCAGTACTGCCAAGGACTTCACGGACTACGTCATTGAGAACCCTCCGGCTGCCGGTTTCGATATCCATGTTGCCGACTTGGGAGAGATGGGGGTTAACTTGGACATCTTTAAAGATGATGTCCGAGTCGTGGCCCCAAAGGAGAGAACTGAGGAAGTGAACCGAGACGCCACTGTATTTGATGCTCTAAGTCCTCTCTTTTTGAACCCTCTTGGTGAGACGAGCACCTCCACCGCAGTAGGCGAGCAGCAGGTCCCAGTGGCGACCAACCAAGATGTTCCTCCACCTCCTGCTGAAGACCCCCCGGCTCCTGAGTCTTGAAGTCTTTTGTGTTTTCTTAGTTGACGTGCTAGGTCTATTGTAACCCTTTTTCCTTTTGCACTTGTACCAGAAGTTCTATCTTTAATGAATTCATACTTTTTTATTTTATTTGTTCGCCTTTTATTTATTTTTGCTTAAGTATTTTTTTCTTTGATTGAAAGTTAAATACTTTTCCTTTGCAAATCTGTGTATGTTGAGCATGCATGGGTCTATTTGGTTCTTTAAGAACTTGACCTCTACCATACTTCTTTTTATGCCCTGTTGCTCGCCACTCGCTATGTTATGCTTTAGTGCATTTAGCTTTGGGGCGAGCAACTTTGTGTTATGGGTACGATTAATTGGGCCTCTGTGATTTTGGAGCCCTGCTGCTCGCCTCCTTTGGACTTGTGTTATGACACTTACCTGTCTCCGGCGAGCAGCTTTCCTCCTTAGGTGAACAACTGGGCTTTGATGCCTTCTTGTCCGTTTAAATGCGTAATACAACAAACGACTATTTCTATTTATAAATTTTAGCTAAAAAATTTGAAAAATTTACCAACCTTATAACACAAATAATATGTTTTAAACAACTTGAACTAATTCAATGATCTATATAGACAAACTTTTACACTGGTTTCCTAACTATTGATAATATTTCTTCAATAAAGTTGTGTTCCAGGTGTATTGGGCCGAGTTGCCTTCCATGTCTTCAAGGTCATACGTGCCGTTGTACCACTTGTGAGTTATCCTGAATAGGCCCTCCCAAGTCGGTCCAAATACTCCTGGAGGTGGTGCTAGAACTTTAAGGAGTACCAGATCTCCGACTTTAAATTCCCTGACTTTCACTTGCGAATTATAATATTTTGCGATTCTTCTCTTGTATATTTCATTTTTCATTTCTGCCGAAATTCTTTTTTCGTCAATCAGATCCATTTCTGCAGCCAGTGCTTTATTATTTTCTTGTTAATCAAACTCGGCTACTCTCTCAGTAGGTACCTTGAGCTCTACAGGTATAACTGCTTCGGTATCGAATGCCATAGCAAATGGTGTTTCTCCGGTGCTTGTCCTATGTGATACTCTGTATGCCCTAAGTACCTCTGGCAGTTCTTCTGACCATTTTCCTTTCTTATCCACCAGATGGATTTTTAGGATATGCTTGATTATCTTGTTAACTGCCTCGACTTGACCGTTGGATTGAGGATGATATGGTGTTGAAAAATATTTCTTGATTCCCCATTTTTTGCAGAACTCTCTTATCTTCTTTCCTTCGAACTGCTTTCCATTATCCGTCAGTATCACTTGCGGGACTCCGAATCGGCACACTATGTTTTTCCAAATAAAGTTGATCATCTTTTCTTGTGTTATTGTCACTAGTGCTTCGGCTTCGGCCCATTTTGTGTAATAGTCCACGGCCACTACTGAAAATCTTACATTCCCCTTTCCTGTTGGGAAAGGTCCTATGATGTCTATCCCCCACTTTGCGAATGGCCATGGACTATTTACTGAGATCAGCTCTGTTGGTGGCTTATAGATGTTGGGGGCGAACAGCTGGCACCTATGGCATGTTTTTGCAACTTTGATCGAATCTTGTAACAGAGTTGGCTAATAGTATCCTTGTCTTACCGTTTTGTATGTCAATGCTCGCCCTCCTGCGTGATTTCCACATACACCCTCGTGTATTTCCTTCAACACTTCCTGGCCTTGCCCCCTTGCCAAATATTTCAGTAGGGGCAGTGAAAATCCTCTTTTGTAAAGTTGGTTTTCCATGATAGTAAATCTTGCTACTCGTTTGGCTATCTTGACTGCTTCTTGCGGGTCTTCGGGCACTTTACTGTCTTTGAGATATCTATATACCGGTGTCCTCCAATCTTCCTTTGTCAGTTCTTCTTCAATTTGACTGATTTTGTAGTCACTGGTGGATGGGTGAGAAATCTTTGTTATTGTGACTTGTGAAAGTTCCGCTGGTCCCGTGTTAGTAGCCAAGCGAGCAAGTGCATCTGCCTGTGCGTTGTTATCCCTTGGTACTTGTTCAATATAAATTTGCTCGAAGAGTGAAGCCAGGTGAGTAACAATTTTTTGATACAAGACCATGTTTTCATCTTTAGCTTCGTACTCTCCACGGACTTGGTTGACTATCAGCTGGGAATCTCCATAAATTTGGACTCTTCGAACCCCCACAGCCAGAGCCAGTCGTAGTCCGGCTATCATCGCCTCGTATTCAGCTTCGTTGTTTGTTGCCATGAATTCAAACCTGACCGCTGAAGTGAACACTTGCCTATCTGGACTGATCAGTACTATCCCGGCTCCCGCTGCTGTGTTATTTGATGATCCATCCACATACATGTGCCAAGTATGGTTATGACCTCTCGTCGGATCTTGAGGGAAGGTTAATTCGACTATAAAGTCAGCTAATGCTTGTCACTTGATCGCTGTTCGAGGTGCATAAGATATTCCAAACTGGCTTATCTCTAGTGACCATTTGAGGAGGCGACCAACAGTGTCAGGTCTTTGCAGAATTTGTCTTAGTGGGAATGTTGTTAAAACCTCCACTTGGTGATCAAAGAAGTAAGGTCTTAGCTTTCTCACGCTCATCACCAGTGCGTAGGCCAACTTTTCCATGGGCGAATATCTAATCTCTGCTTCATGTAGAGCCTGACTTACGTAGTAGATCGGCAAATAGAATTTTCCTTCTGGCTGAACTAAGACTGAGCTGATGGCCACCTCTGACGCAACTAGGTATAGGTACAGTTTCTCCCCTGATACAGGCTTTGATAGAATCTTGGTGTCACTAAGATACTCCTTTAGTTGCTCGAATGCCTGTTGACAATTGCTTGTCCACTGGAACTATCTTTTCTTGATAGCGTCAAAGAAAGGTCGGCATTTATCACCAGATCTTGAGATGAATTTGTTCAATGCTGCTAAACATCCATTAGTCGTTGAACTTCCCTGACCGATCTTGGTGGCTGCATGTCCATGATTGCTTTGACCTTTGATGGATTCGCCTCAATGCCTCGCTGACTGACCAGATGCCCAAGGAACTTTCCCGAGTGAACTCTGAAGCTACTTTTCTTCAGGTTTAGTTTCATGTTGTATGCTCGAAGTATTTCAAATGTTTGTGCCAGATGTTCCAAGTGATCTTCCTTCTTCTGGCTTTTCACGACTATGTCATCCACATTTACTTCCATTGTTTTGCCAATATGTTCATCGAACATTTTGTTTACGAGTCTCTGGTACGCGGCTCCTGCATTGATTAAACCGAATGGCATCCTTTTCCAACATAGTAAATTCTTGTTGGTGTAAAATGTTGTGTTCTCCTGGTCGTCCGGGTGCATTGGGATTTGGTGATACCCGGCGAATGCATCCATGAAGGTGAGGAGTTCGTGTCCTGCCGTGTTGTCCACCAACTGGTCAATGTGAAGCAGTGGGAAGTTGTCCTTAGGGTAAGCGGCATTCAAGTCCGTAAAGTCAATGCATAACCTCCACGTGTCATTTGGTTTTTTCACTAATACTGAATTTGCTACCCATCGAGGACATAAGGCTTCCTGGATAAGATCATTATCAAGTATCTTCTTTACTTCTACGTCCAGTGCTTCGTATTTTTCAGGCCCGAATTTTCTTCTTTCTTGCTTCACCGATTTTCTGGTTGGATCAAAATTTAGCTTATGACAGACATGCTCAGGGCTGATGCCTACCATATCAGCGTGCGACCATGTGAATACGTCGAGATTAGACTTGAGGAATTCTTCCATTATGGATCTGTATGGCTCAGGGAGCTCAGATCCGATGAATAATTCCAAGTCTTCTCGATTCGGGTCGACTTTTATTGCTTCTAGCTCCTCAACCGGGGTTGCTTTTCTTTTCTGATTTTTCCAACGAGGATGGGTCCTTCTAGATTAATCTCATCCTCGATCATTGGTTCCGCCTCTAGCCTTGGTTCTATGTCGTCAACTTTATTTAGTCTAGGTACGGCCTCTCTTCCCTGCTGCTCGCTGGAGCCCTCCTGCTCGTCCTCGCCCTGCTGGTCGTCCACCTCCATCATTTCGGTGTCAGTGAACTCCATGATTTCATCCAAGATGGAGGGTTCATCTTCAGCCCTGCTGCTCAGCTGTTCGTCCATGATGGACACTCTGTTGTCGTTAGGCTGAAGTTGTAGGAGGCATTCCCGAGCTCTCTTTTGATCACCTTTAACCGTACCTGAACCTTTCGGCGTTGGAAATTTAAGACTGTAGTAGTACATGGAAACGGCTGCTTTGAAGTCATTCATAAAAGGTCGACCGAGAAACCCGTTATAGGCAGACTGTTGATTTACAACTAAGAATTCTATCATTCTAGTCAGTCTCCTTTCGGGATTCTCGGTCGATACAAGCTCGACCGGCAATGTAACTAAACCTAAGGGAACAGTTACATCATCTCCGAACCTTACTATCTTATGGTCCCACTCCTTTACATATTCTTCACAATCACCTAACTGATCTAGTGTGCTTTTAAATATGATATTTGTGTATGAGCTGGTGTCCACAAGCAGGCGGTGGACTCGGATCCCCATGATGTTGGCACAGATGATCAGTGAGTCGTTATGTGGGTTGAGTATTCCATCTAGATCTTTTTCATAAAACACCAAGTCGCCCATTTTCTTGGTAGCTTGGTTCACTCCAACTTCCCTAACCTGAGCCACTGCTCTCAGATCTGCCTTCCTTTTTCTTTTGGACATTGGAGGTCATCCGTCTAAGCAGCCTCCTACTGGTCCGACTGGTTCAAGCATTAGGATTTCTCGGACAGGTTCCGCCGGAGCCGTGAATGCCTTTTTACCCTTCTTGTCCACTCTGCTCGGCTGCTCGTCTTCTTCGTCATCTTCCGAGCTAGATGGAACTGTCACTCTGGGCCTCTTGCCTGGCTGCCTTTTCACAAACTCCGATAATTTTTCCTCTTCGTAGAATCTCCATAGTTGTTTCAAGAGGTCCCGGCACTCACTTGTGAAATGGCCTATGTTCTGGTGATACGCGCAGTATTTGTTGGGATTCAACTTTCCACGCTCTTGTCATATCTTTCGGGGTTCTGACAGCATATCTTTATCTTCACATTGTTATATACAACCACTATGGATATGGATAAGACATGGTTCAACTTTTCCTTCAACTCGGAACCTTCGTTGAAGGCCTTCATGTTCTTTGGGGCCTTGTACTCTCCTCCTGACTTCTTCCCCGATTTTTTAGTGTCGGTTTTATCTCCTAATTCCTTCTGTAAAGTTTCCTGCATTGAAATGTATATGCCACCTTTATGTCTAAACTCAGAATATGTCTTGGGAAAAGCTAGGTGCATCTCTTTCCATAAGTTCGTTCCTTTCTTGAGCCCTGCCATAACTGCCACGATTTGGTGTCTTCACTCATCATTTCTCCTTCCAGCAGGACTTTATCAAACCTTTCAAGAAAAGTCTGATCGGATTCTTCATCTCCTTGTTTTAGATCCGCAAGTCTATGTCTTTGCGTGAGGTAAGATCCGACTGTCGAAAAGTGCGACAGGAATTCCTTGCTAAGTTGCATGAATGAATTTATAGAGCCGGGAGTAAGCGCGGAGAACCATCTGTGAGGGCCATGACCAAGAGTTAACGGGAAGTTGCGGCATTGTGTTGCATCTGATGCCTTTACTGATATCATGTAATCCATATATTTAGACAGGTGCACTTTCGGGTCTGAGTTTCCTTCATACAGATTAATGACTGGGAATTGTACTTTTTTCTGAACTAGCGCATTTAGAATAGCTGGAGACAAGGGTGATGATGGCAATATAGTCGATCCAACGCCTTTTTGGGCCTCCAACTGTTTCTGCATTTCCTCCACCGCTTTTTTCAAAGCTTGCCACTCATCCGGAGACGTTCTTCCATTAGAAGGTTGTTCGGCATGGTTGGGTTCAATAACCTCTTCATAATGTAGTCCCTTGCTAACGGGACGTTTCTCCTGTGTGACACGCTTAGCGATGTTGCTAGCTCCGTTGGGACCCAAACGCCCAAAGGCTGACCTTCTCAACCTCTCATGAACTGAGGGGCGAGCAGCAGGGTGTGCTTGCTCGTGTGCTCGCTATTCGCTTCTTTGGTGAGTCTCTCTCCTATATCCATTGTTATTTGTTATTCCTCTTGTGTGAGAGTGGCTCATACTCTTTGTTCCTCCGCTGCTCAACTCCTCGCCTGTCCCCGGAGTGGACTCTCCTCGACTCCCAAGTCGTTCACTTATTGGGGTTTTGCCCTTAGCTCTCCTTGCTTGTTCACTATCAACTTCATCCATTCTCACATCTTCACGTTGCTTGGTTCTTCTTTCAGTTGCCCGGTTGCTCGCCTCCGGGGCTTTGGATGGCCCTTGCCGTGCTGCCCAGTTGCTCGTCTCCCGGGTCTTTGATGGTCCTACAGCCTCTTGTCGTCTTTGCAACGATCGCAAGACGGCAATCGTTTTTGCCAATTCCTCTGGGTTTTGAGCCAAAACTTCCACTTCCGGGGGAAGAGTATCGATTGTAACTTGTACATTCCTCCGGGACGTCGCTCGTACCGTTCTTGCATGTTCACCCGTCGATGATACCCTTGTTTGTGACTTGTTTGACGGATGAGAACTTGATGATTGCATCTCATGTGATCTCGCCATTTATAAAATATGAGGTATTTCTTGACAAGGGATTTGTGTTTGTGAGTGTTGAGTTAAAAACAACTAGCCTTGCATGTATGAATTTGGTTTGTTGCAACCTTTGTTCATACATGCATGCATTCAAGTCTTTAAATCTTCAAACAAAATACTTCACAAATACCAGCCAACACCTCCAAACCCAGTTTCCGGCGACCTATAGCCGGATTTTTGCAGATTCCGGCAACTTTTCACAAGAATTCTTCAAAGCTTCAACCAATCGGAGGTTTGATCCCTCCTTCTAGAGCTAATTGTTGATGATGTTGGCTCGGATTAGATGATTAGTGGTTGTTCTTATGCTAAGAAGATCATCAAACAAGAATTAAATCAAAGATTAAAACTATATTTCTTCAAGGAAATGTTGGGGAGAAAATTTGCAAGAGTTTGACTTATTTTTGAATTATTGAACCCTCTTTTATTGTCCCATGAAGGGATATATATAGTGGTACAAGCAAGTAGGAGGTGTCACCTCCCTAATCACTTTCATTTACAATGTGACAAGTGTTAAAGACACTTATTTTATCCTTAAGCTATTACATCTTATACAATGACAAGTGTTAAAAACTTGTTTGTTCCTAATGTAATGCCTAATTATTGGGATTTCTGATGATCTTCCGAGGTGCCCTCTTGCTCGCCTGTTCGCCTCTTTTTATTTCTCTTTCCTCCTTCTTGGTCAAGTTGGTCGCCTCTCTTTTTATGCCCACATGACCAGCTGCTCGCCTCTTCTGTCCTGGTCCTTTGACCCAGCTGCTCGCCTCCTAGTGCTAACTTCCCTGCTGCTCGTCCTTTCTGCTTTTTTTCCCTTAATGACTTCTTGATCATTATTTTAATATTTTTTTTACCTTAATCCCGTTGCTCGGCTGTTCGCCTATCAACAATGTCAATTTAGGGTTTGAGAGATGATAAAACTATCAATTTAAGACCTAAATATTTTTTCTTACTGATTCATGGACTACAAGATATAAAACTATTAATTAAGGGCCTGAAAGATAAAACCTATCAATTTAGGACTAAAAAATATTAAGACCATGTTTGACATATTATAGTTTATATTCTTATTTTATATGTATGCATTATTATTTTTTCATTATTACTTTTATTTCTTAGTTTTTCAATCATGTGAAATTAATATATCTTTTATTTATTCTTTTGCAATTATAATTTATAAAAATATACTCGGATAACAAGATTTAATAAGAGGTCAAATAAGATGTTAAAATTGGTTGGTTTTGAATTAATAGATTTTATCTTTCAGATGTGAATCGATAGAAAAAATCTTTCAAACCTTAAATTGATAATTTTACTATTTTTTAGGTTGTGAATTGATAAAGCTTCTTAAATTTATGTAAATCACTTGTTGCTGTAATAGTGTGCGTAATAAATTGAGTTTGAAATGTGGTAATCACAATATTGGTGTAATTAATGTGGGTGTCATAAATTGAGTATGTAATAATGAGTGTATTAATTGCATTATGTACATTCTTATATATATAATTGAATTTGAATAAGTTACCTCTTCCCTCCAAATTCCCACCACATTTCAAATTTAAATATTGTATTTGATATTCTCTTTATCCAAAAGTTCATCAAACTAGTTTTCCACAAACTTGTCTCTGTCAATCTTATCTTAAATTACTAGCTATAAATATAGATAAAGTATTATGTGAATTTCGTGCAGTTTACACTATTAAATTATAAAAATTAATATACTATTTTTTTAAACTGTAAAGAAAATATATTACGAATTCGAGCACAATGGATACTCAATTCGTACAAATACAACTAAACTAATATTAGTGTATATTAGTATACGAATGTGTTCTCGTAAAAATAATATTTGTGCAACATGAACATTAACAAATAAGAAAACTTGACTATGAGTGGATGAACAAACATGTTATTTGTAAACTACCTCTGCTTCATCTAAGTATTCTATCCGTCCGTGAAAATTAATGTTGTTGTTTTTTTGCACGAATTGAAAAAAATAGATGTATTGTGTGTAAAAGTAAAAGAAATTATAAATTGATAGTGTAAAATATTACAATTTTTGGAAAATTGACCATTTTTCAAACACGGACAGATATAATAATGTTGACTATTTTTCATGTAAGGAAGAAGTATTTTTTTTAAGAGTTTTACAGTAAAAATAAGGAATAAAATTTAGATATATTTTCCATAATCAATACAATGAGTTATTTATTTGTGTGATAATTAAAACATTATAAATATAAGATGAAGAATAAAAAAATATCTTTAATTATTATAAAATACCAAGAATGTTTTAGATGGGAATAAATTGGGACGCAATGAAGAAAAGTGGTTAAAAGGAAAAATAATTATAAATAAAATTTAGTCTCTAGAAAATATTTAATTGTAAAATGGAGATAGTATATATAAACATTTCACATGTATAGAGTGTAGGTAAATCATCACAAACAAAAAAGTTCAAATATATATACATATATTTGAGAGTAAATTCGTATTACACATTGTCATCTCATTAATTTCTACACATGTTAATTTCTTATTCTTTTAATAATATATTTTATTTTCTGTAGTTTTATCTAAACATTTATATTGAATCCGGACCTGTAAATATTTATTTATGATGATAAATAACGAAGAAAAATATTATAAAATATAATTAATTTGAAATTAGAATTCATATGAATATTTTAATTAAATCAATATTTTCATATTATATTTGAAGATACAATTTTTTTATTAGTTATGATCAATTGAATTTTTATATATAATTTTAATTTAATTTGTCTTCCGTTAACTATTAAAAAAATATTTTTTAGAATTAATTACTAAAATTAAATTTATAATATTCTTGCGTAATTTTAGAGAAAAGAAATACTTTTTTGGTCCATCATTACCACTAAAATAGGTTTGAATAAATTTTCACATAGATTTGAATAAATATTAAATATTAACTCTATATTTTGTCTTATTTTACATAAAGTAAATAAATTAAATAGGGTGAAGTATTATGTACATCTTGTACACCGTAAATCATTAATGTTGTTGCTAGTAAAAAATTAGCATTATTACTATAAAACTAATTATATTACTTATAAGAAGTAATACTATTGACTAATGGTGTATGGTACATGTAGTGTTGATAATACAATTTTTCATTTAATAGTCTCATTTTGGTCAAGAAATAATAATTAATGATTTGAATAAAGAAACCTACTTGTAATTTAAAAAATTGGAAATTAGAAATTAATCTTAAGCGGGGAGGCATGGAGGGAGTATGTCGTATATATATATCGGAGCTGAAGAAATCAAAATAAAACCCTTCAAAGCTTTCCATCCAAAAAAAGACGAATTTCCAAAACCTCCATATTTTCCATCTTTCAAAACTCTCAATAGAGCCAACAAATATGCTGCAAAATCCATCACATTCAGGGGAAAAACGGAAAGCGTGAGTAGAATCTACTCCTCTGCATAGTTTCTCATACTCTCATACTTTTCAAACAGGTTTCATGCATAATTATGTGTGTATTTTTGTATCTATTCAAATAATTTTGCTGTATGTGTTGATGTGCACTGAGAAACTCACATCGTTTTTAACCTAATTCTGTGTTTTAGCGCGTGTGATACTTCGGAAAGTATGGATTACGCGAACGTGGATACGGAATCGCTCAACGGGATGCTGCTTGATCACATAAGCAGAGTCGCACGAGAAGTAATTTCTTGCTTTTCTTATTCCTGTTGATTTTTATTTTGAATCTGTGGTGTTTTTCTTGTTGTTTAATGTGTTCGGCTGATTTGGATTTAGTCTGTTCCTATGTAGCGTTTCCTCTTTGAATTGAGGATAGATTGATGTAAATTTATGTTTAAAATCTGGATAAGAGACTTCGGCTAAAAGAGTAAAATTCAATTAATTAAAATAATGATATGGATAAATGAGTGAGTGTTATGATCTTGGAAGTAGTATTTTAAGTTAGTTCTTTCATGAGTAAGAGACTGAATTATGGTCTCTTTTGAGTCTTAGATTCGAATTTGGATCCTCTGTATTTCCATCCCTAAAATAGTGGATTCATCCACATTTTTTTCAATGTCTTCTTCTTTCTTGTTTTATATACAAATGCAATTATTTAAGGACAAGTTGAAACTCTTTTAATTAATTAATCTGAATCTTTAGTTATATGGCTTGGTAGGTTAATCCTCAATTTTATTCTTACAAAAATGTTTTTAAAAAAAATACAGAGGGAAAAAAGGGTAATGGAAACACACAAATTTTAGTGTTTGTGTGCAATGACTAATGTTTATGCACTGTTGTATTGGTTGTATCAAAAACTTTGTTTGCATCTTGTGATATCTAACGATGTAGAAATTTAATAAGTTATGGAAATGGCATTTATCTTGTTCAAGTGACTCCTTAGTACGCCCATGCATGATGCATCTACAAATCTCTCGTGTTTGTGTATATTTCTCTAAATTTTTAGATACATATACAATCTTTATTTCTTCGAAACAATGGAATTAGGTCTCAAAAACAAAAATAAGAGGCACTCTGTAAAAATTATTTTTCCTTTTCACCAAGATCATGTATATGACTGATTTATCATGCTTCTAGGGATATGTGGATCGCCATTTTTTGCAGTTGCATTCATTGAAGGAGGACAGTGGTCCATCATTTTTCTTGGACCTGATCATTGTATTTCTCAGTGATGCCCGCACAGTAATGAATGACATGTTAAAGATTCTGTAAGTTCTTCTCACGATATTGGTTATTGCATTTTTCGTTGTATGGTTTTAGGGTTGATTACTCATGTTTGGTTTATCCTGTTTATTACTAGGTACCAACAAGGACATGTGGACTACAAAAATCTGCATGCACATTATATCAAGCTTAAAGGAAGCTCTGCATGGTATTATCACACCTTTTTTTATTTCTCCCTTTAAGCATTTTGCATAAATATAAATTTGTCTGGTATCTATCGCTTGATTTGGATGCTATCTTCTGTCCACCATTGAAGACGAGATTTTGTTACGTGAATTAGCCACTTTTATTTTTCATCGTTTAGCATTTTACCTACTTCACGTCGTTTTAATTTTGTAGGCTTATATTCATGCTCTTGTATTATTTGATTTGCAGCTTTGGCGCTTTTCGAATTACAGATGCATGTAAACATTTGCATAATGCTATTCAGAACAATTCCAAAGAAGGGTAATATGATTAAATCTCTACCTTTGAAATTTTTACACAGCTGCACTTTTTTATTGTTAGTGAACCTCATTAATCTTCAAAATGTCATCTTGCGAGCATCTTTTTTAGAATTGATCTTAAATTAAGGAAAGCCGAAAGAACTTGTGTATTTCCAAACATAGATATATCATTAAATTTTGTCAGTATACGGAATACTACTTCCAGAGAAGGGAAAGCCGTAATAGATTCGAATTTGGTATGAAGGCAATAAGTTGAAGGGACTATTACTATTTATCTTGTTAATGAAAATAGAGGACTCCCAATGCATACATCTTGGGAAGATGTCCTTTTTTGTTGACAGCCAACTATATGGTTTTTCTGAATACAAAAGGTCCATGTTAGAGCTACCTGTAATGTTAGAATGCCTAATGTCAATAATCATTATACTTGTTTTTTCTTACATTCATTATAACCTTGTACCTCCATTTGTTTGAGATAAAATTGTCTACAATAGTTACTATTCGTATAATACAAGCAAGTTGACAATGTTGAGATTTTCTCATTTTTAAATTAAAAATATACTCCCTCCATCCCGTGATTACTTTCACACTTGTCTTATTTGAACGTCCCACGATTACTTTAACACCCCAAAAAAGGAAATAATTCTCTCTCACAAAAGTCAATAAAGCATAAAGCTATCATTATTTTACTCAACTCCACACTCACATCCTCCCTTTTTCTCAAACATGTGCAACTTGTACATGTGAAAGTAAAGGTGGAACAGAGGGAGTAGGTTCTATGCATAGCCTTACGTAGTATCCCTTTAGGATCTGAACTATCTAACATATTGAGGCAGTAAGTAAATGTATGAATTTGTTATATAGCTAATCTGAAGTGTGCATAAATGACTAACCGGAATACCTAAGGCATTTATTATATAACTCTACACTCTATATTGTTAGATACCTCGCAGAACATCATCATCCATTAATCGGTTACTCAAAGCTACAATTTAAAAAAAAAAATTGTAAAGGTATTTTCTCTCCAAAGGCTTCACCATCACTGTACAGAAATTATTGCCTCAATCTTCCATGGATTACTTTATATGAAAGTTTCTTAAGATCAATCTTACAGCACTGGAATCATGATTTTGCATATCGATTCTTAACTTTCAAACACTTCATTTCAGGTGTTTGCAGGCATTGCATAGTATACAAGGTGAATACAACTGTCTGCATGACCAATTGTACAGCATCATTCAGGTGAACAAATAATACTATTTTGCATAGAAATTAGTCTTGTACACGATGACTAAGTTTGCATGTATTTCCATTCTTTGTTTGGTCATAAAATTATCTTCATGCTTAAGCTATTATCGGGCTGGTGAAGTTGATTGAATCTACCTCCTATTAGTTCCCACCATTCCTTTTACATTCTGAATTTGTTGATAATCCAAGATGATGGAATTTTAAGACTTGAAAGAGTCCAAATTACACAATTACTACTAATGCTTATAAATAGACTCATGACTTCCATACTGAAAGCAGATGCATCCTTCATTTTTTTTTAGTATGTTATATTGCCCAATCTTTTACTTATTAGTATGTTATGTTTCCGTATCCTGCTGCAGCATTAATACTATTCGATATTCACTAGATTCGACCTTTCTCTCTTAGACAACAACCTGAATGTAACACTGCAATTAAATAGTAATAGATGTTTTATGCCACTTGTGAGTTCAATATTGCACTAGGTTGATACTTAATAGGAAACTAGGAGTTTAGTGCACTTTACACGATGTAGATTTTCTTTCTATTTACTAGTGTAGGTTTACATGACATGACATCCACACAACTTTATTCTGTTCTAGTAGGTATTCTGGTACCAAGTTCACGTGAACTCTCTTCTTCAAAGTAATATCTTTTAGAATATGAAGTATCATGTTTTAACATGCTAAGTATCACTATTTAAAAAATATTTGATATATGTATTTTTTTTTTCAAAATCACTAAACAGTGATACTTCATATGTTAAACAATATTCTAAAACTTCTGTGAACCAGGTTTATAGAAGTTTTTGTATATTCTTAAAACTAAACATTACAACTTATAGACGTGGTAGTGGATATGCGTTAAGGCTGAAGGAAGGGGCTATCCTTGGGAAATTTGTACAGATATAGAGATGAGTTCCCTTATAGGGGATAGTTCAGTTTGTGTTGGTGCAGCTTATGAGATTTTCAAGTTACAAGTTACCATTGCTCATCTAGTCATAGGCTAAATTAAAGAATGCATCCTATTTTTCAGACACAGTTAAGCATCTGAAAGCTAGTTAATTGTTGTTGGTGATCCCATTTTATCGTCAATCATCTTATGACATAATTAACTCGGGTTTTGTTGGCTTGACGTGGAGTGTGTGTGGAGGCTACCATATTAACTTATACATCACTTATGTTATTATTAGTTTTGTGCAAACTTCCAATGTACTTTATGTGTTACAGATTGAGCGGGAAATTGTTTCAAGAGTTACCGGAAAACAGTGATCAGAGAATCGAGCATGGCATAGGAGTTATATAGCATCAGTGGCTTTTTTTTATCTCTTATTTGTAAGTAATCATCTTGCATTGACCTAGCATCCAGTGTTTATCACTGAACTATTTAGTCCAATATAGTTTAGAAAAAAAAATCAGCCACTTTTTGGAAATTATATTAGATTAATTATTAGAATGATTCTCTCCTTTTTTCTGCCGCTTTCCAGCAACCAAATATAGTGAGTCAAGATGGATCATATTTTGTGTTGTTCTTTTTAATGGAAAGATGAGGTTCAAATATGTTGTGTTATTTTCGTAAATTTATTAACATTATTATCCTAGTCTATAACAAGAATGTGAATGTGTCATGATTCATGAAACTGGTGTGGTATGTTTCATTATTATTGTATACGAAAGGGTAAAAATGAATTAATATGGTTGTGAATTTTATTAACGTTAGTGTCGTCAATATCAAACGGCTGTATAGTTAAAAGAAAAAAAAACGGGAGTAGTAACACAATAAATTGACTTCTTGAATAATTAATTTAAAAAAAAGGAATTCTTGATTTGTTAATTTATTAAAATATAGTAAGAAGAAACATTTCCCGCTTTTATACCCTTTCTTTCTTACCGTTTGTAGAAAAGGCCTGTTACATACATATGTCATAAATCATAATTGACTACTTAATTGATTATATTTAATAAAAGGAAAGTTCTGTACATCTATGCTCCAATTACCAATTGAATTTTTTCAAAGGTGTATTAAATAATGACGACTTCTTGTCCAATTATCCAACTTACCGTTAAGTTTTTTTTTTTTTTTTTTTTTTTAAGAAAAAAAAAGGGAAAAAGGACTAGCATCTGCAGCATTTCTCACTAATCATTAAATGTTATTGTTAGGGTTACAAGTATAGCGATTGATTGATAGCACCACTTTAATATTACAAACTTTATATAATAATAAATGTATTTATTTTAGTAATAAAATTAAAAACACTTGTAGAGTGTAAGTATATGTAACCTGTACAACATTACAATCATGGTGTATAAAACTAGCCTGCTTAAGTTGTATGTAGTGGGTGAAGACCAAATCAGCATATCACAAAATCAATAGTCTTACTCGTTCATTATATGAAATTTGTCGGTACAAATGATTTGGTAAGAAAACTGCACTACTATTATTAGTTAAGCTGACAATTCGGCCGCGAGACTCAGTCCAATCTAGTTTATTGGGGCCAATAGATAATCATATGTTGGGTTGGGCAAGATTTTCATCTGGCCTGTGAAAATGAAAATGTAGCCTAACCTCAATCTTACTTGAGCCATCAGGACATCTCAATCCAACTCCCAATTTATTTTTTTAGCAAAAAAATTATTAATAAAAAAAAAAATTAATATAAAACACGAATTCACCAATTACCCTAAAAAATAATTTTAATCATTCATTTTTAAATGTTTACTATTAACATTCGAAATTAAATAATAGAAGAAATTAAATGCAAATGAACATTTTTTTTCAAATATAATGTTTTGTGTTTAATCAAATCACACAATTTCAAATGCTTCATATGGAGTGACAATTTATAAGAAAACATAAATTTCAAATTAATTATCCAATTATCAAATTATTAGAATATAATTTTGTAAAATTCAAAGTCACCAGCACAATAAAAATAATATTAAAATATTAAAAAGTTTGGCCAGTCGGGCCGCCCAGTTGCCCACGAGCCAAATTTACCCCAAGTCCATTAGGTCTAGGGGTTACATGGGTCGGACTAAGTATACCAGTGTTTTTTAGCCTATATTTTATAGTTCAACCCATACTTATTTTCGAGTTGGTTGAGTTCAAATTGTCGACTCTAAATTAGTTACTGAAGTTCAGGATTTAAAAGGGGTCAAACTAGTGCAATCATATCTTCTATTTCATAATTTTTGTTATTCATGATAACTTTTATGTATATTCTATCTCTATCTTCATTATACATATTAGATAGATGTAGCCCCGCCAAATTCACAGAATGACAGAAAAATTGTGTTGTATAATAAAAAATTCGATTTGATTTTTTTTTAATAATTGTTTAGATTTTTATATAAACAAAATCCATCCATCCATCCTATCCTAAACTCTATATAGTCAAACCTCTCAATGCCTATGTGGCATTTCTAGGATGCCTCAATTTCAAGAATGGGCCCTTCTTATTTAATCATTAATTGCAAAATCATCTTGATCGTTTATTTTTGTTGTATTTGATCGTGTTCGTTCATTGATCCTACTTATTATCTATAAAATGTTGCACCCTATTCTTCTTTTCTTCATTCGATCATATCTTTTCATATTGCCTTATAATTTTTTTAGTTGTCGTCTCCGGGTGCTGAGCTTTTAATCTTCTGAGTCTCCGGGTGTTCATCTTTGAATCTTCTGATGATTTAGATCAATCTCACGTAGTATTAATTTTGAGGAGTATTTTTTCAAAAAATTTTGGTCCACAATCTTTGGATTTAGTTTCATCCATTTGTGGATTTATATGTAATTGTGAGGAAATTTTTTATTGTAGTTATTGTTCGTTTGATGATGATGATCATTCAAGTCTTTTAATATTTAGTTTATTATATAATAGTTTGTCTGGGTTTCTGCCTTTTTTCTCTATTTTGTAGTTGTAACTTTCTTTTATTCCGTATGAATAATTATTTTTCGTTTTGAATAGTATGTTTGTCACCTTCATTAACCAGTAGTTTACACAGTTCATTTTCATCTTCGTAGATTTTGTAATTTCCATGGCGTGAAACACAAAATATGATTATTGAGCAACAATTCACCAGAAATAATACTGTGTATTGGAACCATAATTTGTAGTGTATCTTGCATCTATATTTTCTTGTCAGTTAGATTCGTTCTTTTTATAAAATTTGATATGATTGATTCCTTAATACAGTGTGTTTGTTATTGGTGGAATTTTTGTGATTATTAGCTAGGATTTTGTTATAATCATATTAAATTCTCTTTCAGTTAAATAAATCCAATTTTTTAGGCTTAGATTTTTCCTAATCGTATTAAATTGTCGTTGCATTTTATTAGATCCGATTATTTCATGGTTTATTTGGATTATATTCCTTTTTTTTATATTCATTTTAGTCACTTTCAGTTAAATAAATCAGAATTTTAGTCTAAGATTTATCATAATTACATTAATTGGTACTTTTGGTGGGGGAGGCGGTGGGGGTGGCGGTGATAAGGTGGAGATGAAGACCCTATTAAGTGTTAGGACCTCATTACAATCACTATTTTTAGAAAACTATCAATGTAATACCACCCACTATTTCGGACACTTTCTAAAGAAAATAGAGAAGATTTACTGATAGAAAGCAATGTCCACTTTAGGTGTATTAAGTGACCAAGTCCCAAGCGACTAAAATTGGAAACTAATGTTAATTAAGATTAGAAATACGCTATTTATTCATACAAAAACTATAGGTCCATAAAATTAGGAATTCATATGAAATTGGAAAAACATGGTATTTATGTCGGTCATTAATGAAATAGTACTCAATTTGGTATTGAGAATAAATTTACAGTTTATTTACAATTATTTTTCCAATTTAATAAAAGAAACAAAAGTATGAAAATTTAGACTATCAATATTCAAAGCATGAAAGAAAGAACTGCAATCATTCTCATGCAAGAAGATTCACATTATGTTGACCATATGTAATTAATGAATTCACTTTTGGCTATATATAGAAGATTCTTTTTTACTGACCATATGCCTACTATATGTAATAAATTAATTCACCTTTCACTGTATCTTATAGACCTAATAAAAAAACGAATCTAAACACAAAGAAAGACTATGTAACGAAGAATTTAATTGAACATCGAATCTAAATAGGAATAATATTTTAGGGAAAAAAACTTAACACACCTAGAAAAAAAAAGGATTGACAAAAAAAAGCTCATTTTGTATACATAATCTATTATCACATTTCATATAAATGTTGTGCAAAAAGAGATTAGATTTCAAATACAAGTTAACTGATCGATATTCTACTAAAAAATACTAAAAGATGATCAAGAATGAAAGGCGCAACAAAAATACAAATGGACCGGCCTATTTCATTACTCCATGGTAAAAGTTACATTGTGATGATTTTAAAGTATACGAAAGAAATGGCTCAAGAAACATTAAAAATGGAGATTGCAACTCTATTCAATTCATCCTTCAATTACAAAAAAATGCTTAGAACAGAATATACCACAATTCATATTGAAATACGATAAAAACATGTCAAAAATTACAATTTATTGGGAAAGAGTATATTCATTGAATAATAAACGAAACTATTACAGGAAATTCATGTGCACACAAAAAAAAAAAATCCGCACACTACGGCAATGGTATTACAATTTTTGACGAATGAAGCGAAAAGTTCCATGAACATGTTAAAAAAATCCTAACTAAACCAAATTATAGACGGAGACCTCATCCAAAAAACTCATTGCGCCCTAAGCGATCGAGACACAACTTGCCAAAAGAAAAAAATGAAATAGCAAGTGAAATGTGATTAGAAGCACAATTCATATCGAAACAAAATAAATGTAATACAATCACACGAAACAGGGGTAATAAAATATTTTTGTTGATAGGCGAACAAAAATCAATGATGGGCGAACAAGGATTAAAGCCTTGAAAAGGATTATGAAGAACCAACTCCAAATCAAAGATGATCAACAAAGAGAATCAAGCTGGGGTGCACAAACTAATCCAGGGAGTGTATAACCTGACGAACAACTACAACGACGAACAGCTTATCGGCGAACAGGTTTTAAGGCCCAAGATCAGAGATGAACATTCTGCTGAGTCACTGATGACGAGCAACATTGACAAAAGGTGGTGCATCTACCAACCTAAGAGGTGCATGTCGACGAACAAAGGATCAAGATCCCGACGCCAATCTGTGTAAACACAAAGGCGAACAACTTCTGAACCATGCACCCAAAAGGCGAACAACTTTTATGAAAAAACCATTCTGGATACACTAAGCCGACCTGGACGAACAACAATGAAGTCCGAGATAAGGCCAAATAAGACTTTGTAACTAAGATTCAGCTTAGATAAGGTCAAACAAAGGTCAAAGGACACTTGTCAGGCATGCAGGATAGGGAGACCAAGAGTCATAGACACCTCATGCTTGCTAATCTCTATAAATAGTTGTTCACCAGCTTAAGAAATACAAGTTTAAATTCACAAATACTCCAAAAACACACACTTAAACACCTAGACGTGCACACATACGAAATTATTATGATTTCGACTTTAACATTTACAAGTTCATAACCCGAACCCTCGATTTACCATTTACGGTGGTAACCAATCACACGTAATTGATTGATGATCTTTAAACCGAACTTAAATAGTCACTAATCCACCCGATCAAAATTGATCACCAACAATTTTGATCGGATAGAAATGTGCAATTGATCCTGCAAGATTAATGGGATGTTAGCATGTGTGTTCTTCTCTTCTTTTATGAAATTAAGTATAGTTATTGTGTTAGTCATTGATTATTTTACAAGATCGAGGGGATGTTTAATGAGTGAACTCAGTATTACTGATTTTGCATGACTTTTTCCTTCTTTTTGTTTTTTTTAGCTTGACTTTATTATAAAACAAGCTTATGTCTTGTATTTAAATAGCTTAGATTTAGTGAATTTAAATATCTTTATTGTGTAAGTTGTTGCCAATTTTGCTAGATTAAAGGAATGTTAAATTGATGAACATGATATACTTATGAAATGTATGCTATAACTCTTTTATGTATATATAACCTTTTTAAATATTTTTTTTATTGAAGTTTTTTATAAATTAAATACCCCAATTTTATTATGGTCTTGATTTGGTAAAATTAAATTTACGTACTGTCTAATATCTTTGATATTGTATTGTATCTTTCACTTTGATTTGATATGGAATGCACTATCGGTTAAGTTTGCAGCAACGTGGCATTTTTTTTACAAAAGTATATTAAGTCAACATTCCCTTGATCTTGCAAAAAATATTGTTAATTGGTGTGGTCTAGAAAATTGTTCTCTTAGTTAGAATATATTTGTTTGGTATTAGTAATAATGGTAGAGTAAAAAAGTTATTTGGTGTCTTCACGTATCAAGTGTCCGAATAGACCCTAAAATTTTGAGTCTTCAATTTTGGTCCTTTAACACCTGTGGAATGTCCAAATGTGATCACATTTTTCTCCAGAAAAAAAAAAACTAAAATTATGCATATTTTTGTCACGTGCAACTCACATTCCACCTGAATCTTTGGCTTTATGGTGCCCTCTCAGTTTTCGCCATAGAACAAAAAAAAATTCAATTTTTATTTTTTAATAATTTTTTTTCTTCATATCAGTAATACATGGTTGGAAACATGGAGGATTAGAACCTACAGATTGCGGGTTTGGGGAGGTGGCAGTTGAGAGGGATTAGACTGCGGAAGAATAATATATTTATTTTAGTTTTATTTTTATTTTATTTTTGTTTAGTTTAATTTAGTTTATATTTATTATTATCAGTTTATTTGGTATAGTGGAAAAAAAGGTCACTTGGCAACCATGTTAGTGAGAAGAACGGAAACCTCCCAGTTTCGTCAATGTCATTGTTTTTGTATTGCTGAAAAAAATGGGACAAAAATTGGACAAATTGTAGGAGTCACAAGACCAAAATTGAAGACTTAAATTTTTTTGGACTAAAACTGGACACATGATAAAGTACGTGACCAAACTAAAATTCTCAGCGAGAATGAGACCAAAATTAGATAAACCGTAAAAGTTATGGACCAGTATCAAATATGCAAGAAAATTTGGGTCAAAAATCGAATATTCAATAATTTATATGATCAAATTTTGATATTCTCCAATAATGATATGTATGATGACATGACATATTTGTGTATTTATGTTGTAATATTTCTATGTATTACTTATTGGGTTTAGATTGGCATTTGTTGACAAAATATTGTGGAATTGATTTGGTTTTAAATTCACAACAATTAACATACCGGTCTACAAAGTAGCTAACCTTTGAACAATCACCATCAAGAGTAAATCAACTAGCTTGCATGGATTTTGACACAAATTTTACTTGCAAAAAAAAAAAGGTTCTACTTAGTAATTGTAATATGATTTTTTTTTTATTTGGATTAATGCAAAATTGTGGTATTTTTTTGCTAGAGAAGCAGTAATGAAAGGATTATTATCACTAAAGTCCAATTCTTTTTTAGTGAGTGTTCGGGAATGTTAAATCACCGTTTGATTTTGAAAGACTTAATGTGTGTCAATATAGTTCTTCTAAGTAATATTGACCATAAGTTCGGTTTGTGCAATGCCTCAAAATTTGAATCTTTTTTTGAGAAAATATAAAAAGTGATCCTATAATTTTGCTGAGTCCAGATTTAGTCCGTTATCTTCTTAATTTCACAATTACGGTACTTTTGTAATTAGAAAAGGTCCTTTCCGACAGATTTATTTTTAAAAATGCCTTAAATTCTTATGTGCTTTGGATTTTGTGCCCCTGTGATTCTCTAAGTCAATAAATAAGGTTCACTTCACATTCCATTTGGATTTGACTGAAATCAAGATTTCTCCCTATTAACATAAATCTAATTTAATCCAAATGACGTAGATCTAATTTCTTAACTTGAAACACCACATAAGTAGTACCACTGGAGCACATATAAATTTCGGGAGATTTTTCAAAATTTCTGGTAATGACCTTTTCTGATAACAAAAGGACCATCATTTTATAAATTAAGAAGATAAAGGATCTAATTTGGACTCGGACAAAGTTACATGATCGTTTATAACATTTTCTCTCTTTTTTTCTCTATTATAGAAAACTTTTAGCATTCCAGGTTTTGACTCTTATATGATTTTCCAGTTTTACATGTATGATATGATACCTTTATTTTAAATCAAAATGACATTTAAAAAAAATTATTTGGTTGCTTGGAATAATGATTGTTTCAGTTTACATTCTGCGGATAGTAGTTGAGTTATAATGGAAATATATGTACAAATATTTAATAATTTTGCTCCACATTCCTTTTTGGTCCTTTTTTTCTTGCAAATTTGTAGACATTGGCAAAAAAAATTGCTTTGAAGATACAATTTTTTTTGGACAAAAAATTGCAACTTATGCATTCTTTTGGGACTTACCTGTAATTATTTATGGGACCAAATTTAAAAAACTTACGGGACATGAAATATCGAAAAAAGCATCATTGTTGCAAACCGGTTGTTCTCATAGGGTCAAAAATTTAAATTTCCCAGTCTTTTGCATATATCTATCTCTATTTTTATATTTGGGAATTTTTTTTCACGTGATGTGGTTTAAGTTGGGTGTTGTCTATACTCTGTTGATGATTTTTTTATATGATGGCAGTTTGTAATAATAGTATTCGAGTTACAATAGAAGTATATGTGCAAACAGGAGAATAATTATGGTCCACATTCATTTTTGGTCCTTAATTTTTTTTATATGTATACATTTTTTTTCAGTTTTGTTCCATCCATTAATTTTATGGTCCTCTAACTTTTACACATATATATGTATATTAGATAACAGAATCATGTTATCAAACTTTTTGTAATTTTTGCATCTTTTTGTCTTTTTTTTTTTTTTTTTTGCAATTTTGTTCCATCCATAGATTTTGATAGTATTCACATATTAAAATGTTTATTCAAAGACAAAACGAATTAACCTTATTTTTTTTATTTCTAAATCTTGCTTTTCTAAAATATATTGGTAATAAGGAATTTTTTGTTATTTTAGGACACTACCTTATGATTGTTTGTAAAATAGGACACTACCTTTGCGAGCTTGCAAAATTGAGAAAATATATATACTAACTTGCAAAAAAAAATGTTTTGGGCTTATATGAGTTAATTTAGTTATAAATTATAAGGTATGATTTATTGTATACAATTCAATTCGTAGTTCAGATAATATTGGCGATAGATTAGAAACATGATTAACCTCATCTTGGTATTGCGTGTTTTAAACATTAAAATATTAGTATTGTGAGTATGTCATGGAATTAGATTATTTCATATATGAACCACTTTATAATTATTTTTAGATACACTTTACTTTAACCAATTAATGTTCTTTAACTTAAAATTAATATTCTTCATTACCATCAACTAAATTGGCTATAACAAAAAAAAATATTATTTGGGGCACTATTTTTATGAGTGTTTGTTCAATTAGGACACTATTTTTACGAGCTTGCAAGATTGAGATACTATATCTTTACGAACTTGTGAAATTAGGACAATATCTTTACAAACTTGCAAAACTAGGACACTTTTTTTTTGTCCAAATGCCAAATTTTATAATATATGGTTCAAATAAATTCCGATTACGATATGCCAAAAAATATTTGTGCATTTGCCAAAATAAATAATTAATAATTAGTTAACCAAATTAATAAAAATTTATTTACATAATGTTTTTAAAAATATATCTAACAATTTTTTGTCGAAACCCGCAAAATTCGCGGGCATTATCCTAGTAACTTTATAAAGCAAAACCTCTCCATGCCTACGTGGCATGTCTAGAATTCATCTATTTCAAGAATGACACCCTCTCATTCAATTATTTATTGCAAATTGATCTCATCCATTATTATTGTTTCTTTTGATCGTGTTCGTCCATTCTCGATGTTTCGCATTTATAAATTTGTACTCTACTTTACATTCTTCCACTTATTCGGCATTCGTAATCTCAGGTCATCCCTATCCTGCATCTTTTTTTTTCCGAATCATGTATTTGTCTTTGAATCATTATCTATTGCATCCTATTTTGTAGGTATCGTGTATTTTCAAATCTCCTTGCAATTTTGTTGTGCGCCTAGGTCTGATCGTCTTCACTAAAAAATATTTGATTTTGCAGTGGAACTTAAGATTATATCGATGATTCCTCTTTTGTTATACTAATGTATAGATGAGTCAGATTCTTTTGGTACACTGCTGCAGTGTTTGATTCGTCCATGCATGGATCATTTTTGTATATTTTTATGGACATCGTTGTTGTTCTCAATGTTGGGAAAATAGGGGTGCCCGGAATCTATTCGGGATGAATTTTAAATACGAATTTAAATACAATTATTACTAGCATGAATTAATCCTAATTAATTCAAATAATAATTCCAACAACTAATTATCATCATGCATGTTGAATTAATTTCACATATTTAATTAAGCGGAATAAACAATTAAATATGCGATTAACGTACCTCTTGTAGAATTGGCCTTTGAATAAACGGGACAATCACGATCTCGCTTTATCAACCCAAAAACCTTCTCAAGTATTTCCCTTTCGCCTTACTTGATCACCGGTGGGAGATGCTTTCAAGTAATTTAATAAACTAAGGAAAAAGAAAAATATCTATGCTCTTGATTTTTCCAACACATGGAATTATGTACTTGGGGATGAAATAATCATCCCCTATTTATAACTCATAGTGGCCGAAATTTAGAGGGTTTATTGGGCTTTGGAGAAAATCTTTTCTTAGACTCTAAGAAATCTTGAATATATCTCATATATTCTTTTCTCCATAAAAAAATATTCCACAAAAATCTCAACCTCCTATACAAGCTATAATTTTCGAAAATTATTAGAAAAGATCCCTAGATTTGGATCTTCTTGAATATATGAGATATTCTTGTATTCCAAGAATACATATCTTCCATAATATCTTTTCAAGAAAATCAAAAAAATCTTTTCTTCTCCAATATTGCTATTTTCGAAATTAGGTGTAAAAAATCAGCATAATATTATCTTTTTATTTTAATCACCTTATCATTATTGGGCTACTTGAGGGGCCTTAAGGAGAATTAAGATTGGACCTCCTAATGGACTTCTGAATTTCAATATTGAGCCCCAATATAATTCAGCCCATTAATATTAATTATTACCACTAATAAATTAATATTGCACTATCCATCTTAATCCATATTACGATAATATGGGCTCCCGGTTATTATTTCCCGCGTTTAAGATTATCAAGTCCATTAATTAATTAAGCTTCTGAATAGCTCTAAATTAATTAACATTTTTCACCTTGGAGTAAAGACAGCTCAACATTATTATTCGTACCGAAGAAACTAATTCTTCACTTGCATGATTTGGTACAATAAAACTTCTGAGCCCACCAAGGGGACTAATCACACGAGCCGTACTCGCACGCGTTTCTCCGTATTAAATCTTAGCAACCGTCGTATGATTAATATTACTGCCCAAGACACAAAGTTCGAAGTCACAATGATTCTCACCCAACATGAATCAAAGCAGTAACTATTAAGCACACACGGTCCTATTTAAGTGACGGAGATTAAGAAATCAACAACCACTGAGGTCTAATTCTTCACCTTTCAGAACAGAAGAATTTATCCTCGCTGTAGGACCTCTTCAACACATACTAAATGTGCTAGTGCAATCTCTTAGTCAAGACAGACCAATCTGAGCCTTACACATCGACCTTTCACGGCGGATTGTTCAATTCCACCTGGGTCGTGAATTGTACGTTTAATTACAAGTAAACTGTTAATGTTGTCTTCCGTGATCGGGTATCACCACATTAACTACAATGTAACACGTACTATATATTGAACGGTTTGCAATAGAAATTCAACATTCAATTATATCTAAGGCAAATGCGATAAAAGAATTATTCTCATAAATAGAGTGTTTGATACACGAGTTATACAAAGTAAAAGCATACTTTCACGTATAACTCCAACAATCTCCCAGTTATACTTAAAGTTTGCTTTTAGTATACATCACGCATGTCTTAGTGTAGTAGCTCTACGTGACATCTCATGTCAACCTACACTAACCTAATAATTCCTCCCACTTATACTTAAAGAAGATTGGCAATAGTCTTGACTCCCATTCCATCCACATGTCTCTCGAATGTATTCAGAGGCAGACCCTTTGTGAATGGATTTACTAGGTTGTCCCCGACGCATATCTTTGCCACCTCTTTATCTCCTCTCTTAACGATTTCTCGTATAAGATGGTGTTTTCTTTCAATGTGTTTGCTGGCCTTGTGGGCTCTCGGTTCCCTTGAATTTGCAACTGCTCCGGCATTGTCACAAAAGACAGTTATCTTGTCGGGCAAATTCGGAACAACGTCCAAGTCCACTAAGAAGTACTTGAGTCAAACCGCTTCTTTCGCTACTTCACAAGCAACTACTTATTCGGTTTCCATGGTCGAATCTGCGATGCATTTCTGCAAATCGCTTCTCCATGTCATGGCTCCTTCTCCCATGCAAAACACACTACCCGAGGTAGGTATTTTGGAGTCTATGTCTGATTGGAAATTTGAGTCTGTGTATCCCATGGGAATTAGATTGTCTGATTGTTAAATCAGCATTCCATAGTAAGTTCTTTTCAGAAACTAAAGAACGCATTTAATTGCAATCTAATGTGCTTTCCTGGGGTTACTTTGATATCTTGCCATCATGCCCACGGCAAAGCAGATATCCGGTCTCGTACACAACATTACATACATAAGACTTCCTACGTCCGAAACGTACAGAACGTCTTTCATGTCATCTATCTCCACTTGCGTCTTAGGGCATATTTCTTTAGATAGATGGATTCCGTGCCTAAAAGGTACAAAACCTTTCTTGGAATCTTGCATGCTGAAATGCTTCAAAACAGTGGCTTTGTATGAAACTTGCGATAAACCCAACATCCTCCTCTTGGATCTTTAGTGAACTTGATCCCAAGGATGTGACCGGCTTTCCCTAAGTCCTTCATGTCAAACTGATTTGACAGCCATACCCTTACGTCTGACAATACCTTTACATTGTTTCCAATGAGCAGAATATCGTCTACGTATAATACTAAGAATACCACCGCAGTTCCGTCACATCTTTTGTACACACAACTTTCGAACTTGTTTTGATCACAAACCCATAAGACTTAATTAATTGATCAAAACACTGGTTCCAAGTACGTGATGCTTGCTTAAGTCCATAAATGGATCTCTTAAGCTTGCATACGAGGTGCTCTTGGCCTTTTTCAACGAAACCTTTGGGCTGTTGCATATAGATCCCATCAAGACTTCCGTTAAGGAAAGCTGTCTTGACATCCATTTGTCAGATCTCGTAATCCAAGTGCGCAGCGATCGACAAGAGAATACAGATGGACTTAAGCATAGCTACAGGCCACAGGCCACAAGCCTTGCTTTGAAGGTCTCTACCCTTCCGTCCGGTCCTCTTTTCCTCTTGTACACCCACTTGCATCCAATGGGCTCTACCCCATTAGGTGGATCAACCAACTCCCACACTTGATTATAATCCATCGAACCCACCTCAGTTTCCATTGCGGTTTGCCACACTTCCGCGTCTTTGTCTTGGATTGCCTCGTCGTACGTTCATGGGTCTGATTCATCGCCGGGAATCAAATCCGAAGATTCTCCAATTCCCATGAATCTCTAGGGTTGCTTTGCAATCCTCCCACTACGACGGGGTTCCGGTTGTGAAGGTATGACGTGTGGTATATCATCTTGTATACTTGGTATAGGAGTTTGCCCTCTTAACTCGTCTAAAGTAATCTCACTTCTGGGCTTTCTTTTGTTCATATAGTCTTCCTCCAAGAATTTAAAGTGCGAACTAATCACGGTCTTTTAATCCTTGAGACTATAGAACATACACCCTTTCGTTCCCATGGGATATCCTATAAACAACCTTAATTCCGAACATGGATCCAATTTACCGGCTTCCTTATCTAGCACTTATGCCGGACAACCCCAAATCTGCAAGTGTCTTAGACTGGGCTTGCGCCCCGGTCCACAATTCCATTGGGGTTTTAGGAACCGATTTGGATGGCACCAAGTTTAGAATGTAAGTCATTGTTTCCAAGGCGTTACCCCAAAACGACTTGGGTAAATCCGAATAACTCATCATGGATCTGACTATTTCTAAAAGAGTCTGGCTCCTTCGTTCCGCCACACCGTTCTATTGAGGGGTTCCCGATGTGGTCAACAGGGATACAATCCCTTCTTCCGATAGGTAGTTCAAGAATTCATTGCTAAAGTATCCGCCTCCACGAACAAATCGTAGAGACTTGATACTTCTTTCCCTATGCATCATAAGGTAGATGTATCCGTATCTTGAGTAATCATCAAATTACTCATACCTCTTCTTGCTATGATCGTCATTGAACCACACATATCGGTATGAACGAGTTCTAACACTTCCGTAGTTCTATTCCCCTTGGCTCCAAATGCCCTCTTGGTCATTTTACCCTCTAAACAGGATTCACAAGTTGGAAACGGTTCGACTTGGAATGATTCCAAGGATCCGTCTTTCACCAATCTCTCTATCCATTTTAGATTAATATGACCTAGTCTAAGATGCCATAGAAGTGTTTCGTTCATCTCCGAAGAACGCTTTCTTTTATTACTCGAAATAATCGATGTGTTATTAGATTAAATTTTGTGAGTGGTGTGCCCAAATAATGGTATAAAGATCATCCATTAAAGTTCCGGAACGGATAAACTCATCGTTTCAAGCAATAATAACATCCTTATTAAAAGAAACTGAGTATCTATTCAAACAGTTTAGAAACTGAAGGTTGAGTTCTTTCTAAACTAGGAACATGAGGAACGTCTCTCAAGACCATAACTCTATCTTCACAAGATAGGCGCACTTCTCCCACTGCTTCAGCTGCCACTCTCGTAGCATTGCCCGATGTGATGGGGATCTCATTTCCGTTAAGTCGTCGGGTTAGCTTAAACCCATGAAACAAATGTGATCAGTAGCTCTCGTATCCACTATCCACGAATAGACAGCATACGCCACTTCACAAGTTTCGACGACTAAGGTGTGTGAATTACCTAACTTTCCTAGCCTCTTAGGCTTGGAACAGGCAGACCTCCATTGTCCTCTCTCACCGCAACTAAAAAACTTCCCCTTCAATGCTAGCCTTTGCATTTGCCTTTCGCAACAATTGGATTTGCTTGGATCCGGCCTCTGGTTCTCTTCCTCTTTTTCCCTCCCTTGGGACCAAAAGAGGTAGACGAACCATTAGCCACCATAGCACTAGACTGGTGCTCCATTATCACCTCCACCGAAACTAAAGCTTGCAAGAGCTCGGGCAAACGACTTGTCCGTTCATTCATCTGACAGTTCAGATGAAACTACTCAAAGCTTCTCGGTAGGGAATGGTATATGAAATCAATCAAAATCCGCACCAAGTACTTCCAACTTGTTAAGGTATGCCATTATCTCGAGAACGTGCTCCCTCACGGGCGTTCCTTCCACCATTTCCAACTTGACCGAGTCATGTTTGGTGAACTGATTAGTCATGGGATTCTGATGTGAAAACATCTCTTCAAGGTGTTTCATGATTTCAACAGCGGATACAATGTCTTCATGAACGCGCCTCAAATCCTCAGACAGAAATGTCAAGATGATGCACTTCATTCATTGTCACGCTTCCGATCATAAACTGCCTCTTCCCATTGCTTGACTTATCATTAGGCTTGCCGGGTATATTAACATAAATAACTCAATTGTGTTTTCGTGCAGTAAGGACAAATTAAAAAAAAAATTCCAATCAATATAATTCTCTCCAAAAAGTTTATTAACTTTAAGTATATTAAACAGTGGATTAAAAGGTTGCGACATGATGAAATGAGAATAAAACATACATTCATATCAATATCTAGAAAAATATGAAATTATCACATAATTCGATCACATCAATTATATTGAAACCTTAAAACAATATAATCATGCATCAGCCAACATCTCGAAACAATTTAAATGCGCCACGAGGGGTGGTCTATACATTTAAATACATTCAAGCGGATTACAAACTTAAAAGTTACAAATCCTTAATTCAAAATTAATAGTTGACTCCCACTTTGACCACATAGAAACTGACAGGGACTCCGAGGGGAGTAAGTTAATATCAATTTCCTATGCCTAAGTAATAACCATAATTAAATACAGGATTATTATTTCGCTTTGAGCAAGCCACTCGTGGTGAGGGTCAATACCGCCACTAGTAATAATCCACAATCATCCTTTCGGAATTTATTCATGTGAAATCCGTTCTTTTGGCCGATCCGAGGGGGAAATGTATTCCAAAAGAACTTCACAAATAAATAAATTATGGAGGTCAAATTAATCCAATTTTAATATCCGGAATAAAATTGCGATTAAAAAACATACTTAGTAATTTTCGAAAGTAAGGTTTTTCTTGGACAATTAAATTCATGCAAACACATATTAACAAATAATAATAAGTACACGAAATAGAACATCCATCAAAACAAAATTAAACACATTGGAGCACTCAATTCCAATTGTCACGGTTTAATTTCTTCACGTCTTGATGCAAAAAATCGTCTTTGTTGCTTTCCGACGTTCGTCTCGACGTGCTCCCACTCGAACAGCAACACTTCTTCAAAAACATCATCGTTTGGGGTTCGGGATGACGTTTAAAACACACAAAAAAAAAACACGAACCGAAAAAATTCCACGGCCTGAGATACAGCGCGCGTCGGCCCACGGAGTGGGCCCGCACGCTTCCCGGCCCGAGAAGCGCTGGAAAAACGCCCGAGGCGCGCCGAAGCGCAGCCCCGAGGCGCTGCCCGGGGAGCCCCGAGGCGCTGCAGTCCCTGCCGAGGCGCGCGCACGGCGTGCGCCGTGCACCCCCGTGCGCCGTTTTTTTCGCCGTTCGTCCTCGTTTTCTTCACCCCTTGCATGATTTTACCTCCATATACGCTCCACGCTTGTATGCGTCGTCCGGGTACGCCGTTTTTAATTTTTTCGTTCTTCGTCACGATCCGGTTACAATTTATTTTTACAAAAAAATAAATACTAGATCTAGACTAGTCTATTACAATGATCGAATCAAAATAAAAACAACTAATCTACTCGTGGATTTTCTCACGAGAAAAACGAATTCGAACGAATCGAATTAAAAACCAAATTAATTCACACGCATGAAATTAACAACATTAAAAACCATAACAATTGGATACCTGCAAAAAAGATCTAACAATTCTACTATCCAATTTCAATTTAATGTTCAACAATTTAAATTCCAATTTAAAATTCAGAGCCCGAAACCGTGGCTCTGATACCAGTTGTTGGGAAAATAGGGGTGCCCGGAATCTATTCGGGATGAATTTTAAATACGAATTTAAATACAATTATTACTAGCATGAATTAATTCTAATTAATTCAAATAATAATTCCAACAACTAATTATCATCATGCATGTTGAATTAATTTCACATATTTAATTAAGCGGAATAAACAATTAAATATGCGATTAACGTACCTCTTGTAGAATTGGCCTTTGAATAAACGGGACAATCACGATCTCGCTTTATCAACCCAAAAACCTTCTCAAGTATTTCCCTTTCGCCTTACTTGATCACCGGTGGGAGATGCTTTCAAGTAATTTAATAAACTAAGGAAAAAGAAAAATATCTATGCTCTTGATTTTTCCAACACATGGAATTATGTACTTGGGGATGAAATAATTATCCCCTATTTATAACTCATAGTGGCCGAAATTTAGAGGGTTTATTGGGCTTTGGAGAAAATCTTTTCTTAGACTCTAAGAAATCTTGAATATATCCCATATATTCTTTTCTCCATAAAAAAATATTCCACAAAAATCTCAACCTCCTATACAAGCTATAATTTTCGAAAATTATTAGAAAAGATCCCTAGATTTGGATCTTCTTGAATATATGAGATATTCTTGTATTCCAAGAATACATATCTTCCATAATATCTTTTCAAGAAAATCAACAAAATCTTTTCTTCTCCAATATTGCTATTTTCGAAATTAGGTGTAAAAAATCAGCATAATATTATCTTTTTATTTTAATCACCTTATCATTATTGGGCTACTTGAGGGGCCTTAAGAAGAATTAAGATTGGACCTCCTAATGGACTTCTGAATTTCAATATTGAGCCCCAATATAATTCAGCCCATTAATATTAATTATTACCACTAATAAATTAATATTGCACTATCCATCTTAATCCATATTACGATAATATGGGCTCCCGGTTATTATTTCCCGCGTTTAAGATTATCAAGTCCATTAATTAATTAAGCTTCTGAATAGCTCTAAATTAATTAACATATTTCACCTTGGAGTAAAGACAGCTCAACATTATTATTCGTACCGAATAAACTAATTCTTCACTTGCAAGATTTGGTACAATAAAACTTCTGAGCCCACCAAGGGGACTAATCACACGAGCCGTACTCGCACGCGTTTCTCCGTATTAAATCTTAGCAACCGTCGTATGATTAATATTACTGCCCAAGACACAAAGTTCGAAGTCACAATGATTCTCACCCAACATGAATCAAAGCAGTAACTATTAAGCACACACGGTCCTATTTAAGTGACGGAGATTAAGAAATCAACAACCACTGAGGTCTAATTCTTCACCTTTCAGAACAGAAGAATTTATCCTCGCTGTAGGACCTCTTCAACACATACTAAATGTGCTAGTGCAATCTCTTAGTCAAGACAGACCAATTTGAGCCTTACACATCGACCTTTCACGGCGGATTGTTCAATTCCACCTGGGTCGTGAATTATACGTTTAATTACAAGTAAACTGTTAATGTTGTCTTCCGTGATCGGGTATCACCACATTAACTACAATGTAACACGTACTATATATTGAACGGTTTGCAATAGAAATTCAACATTCAATTATATCTAAGGCAAATGCGATAAAAGAATTATTCTCATAAATCGAGTGTTTGATACACGAGTTATACAAAGTAAAAGCATACTTTCACGTATAACTCCAACACTCAATTGAAGATTATAAAATTTTATTTTTATGAATTGCCAATTTCCTTCGACTTATGATTTTAATTGTGTATCATTGCACACGTTGTATGTATAGTTTCTATCCTTTTTTTATTGCTCTCTCTTAATTCACAATGATAATTTTCTTTTTGCGTATCTTTTTTGGTTGCCATTGTAGTGTTTATTTTTTCCATTACTTCAATTTTGTTGATCGATTTTTATGACAATTATCTTTCCATGGGTTATCTCCATATATAAAACTCTTTTTTTTTATTTAGTTGTCATTGCACGCGTTTTCCTTATTTCCATCATGGATGAGATTCTTGATTTTCTTTTTTTAATTTTTAATTGGATTTGACTTGGTTAAATTAAATATTCCAATTGTGTTAGTAGTTGGTGATCTTCCTATTTTGGGGGAATATTTATTTTTTTTTCTTAGTCCACGGTTTTCTTAAAAATTATTGTAATATTAGATTTCTTGTGTAGGTTACTTTGTTCGATGCTGCTTTTGTTGGTATATATACACCGGATATTCTACCGAATATATAGAATGCTTTTTTTTTTATCTAAATATCCAAGATTCGAAATAAATATTTAAAATTTTTATGACCGATTATAAGTTTTAATATGTAAATTTTATTAACAATGTGGTCACTGATCTTAAAATATAGTCATTCATTCATCCAATTACAATTAATGTAAAAAAGAGTAACGGTTATTTTTTTCCTTACATTTAAATTAATAAGTTAATTCCGTATTTATTGACAAATTACCATAATTTAATGGATCAATGGTTGAAATTATTTGGTGACTAAATTTTTTGTGATTATTAAAGAAAATTGGATCAATGGTTGAAATTATTTGGTGACTAAAATATGGAAGGAAATTGAGTTCCTATTATATCTTAATATATTATAAAGACAAAGTTTTGGAAGCCTATGTGGTAAGCTCTTAATCCTCTATTTTAAAAATATTCTCCTCTCATTCACCCAATTCATTGACTTTAAAAAACTATTCTCAGACATTGAATCTTAATATCTAATCTAATCTTGACCGTTGATATTTTCACATCTCCTCTATATATATCATGTATCTCACACAACCAAAAATCAATTATAATAATCTCTCCAAAGAAATCATTCAATTCTCTAAAAAATATATTTGTTTCTTTCTTCTTCTTTTTTTTCTCAATTTTGTTATGAAGTTCTATATTAATTCTCATTTCGTCTAAATCTTCATAATTGTTTTTTCTTGCAGGATCTTCCTCTCAATATATTCAATATTCATATTTCTTTTTTGCAGAATCTTCATCTTAAGGTATATATATATATATATTATAGTTTTGTTGTATGACTTTAATCTTCATATTTTGTGTAATCTCTTCTACCAATGATCCTTTTATTAAAATCATCTTTTTCTTTTTGTGATTTGGACGAATGGAAATCTCTACATATTTAAAGGTATTTATACTCTATTTAATAATTATATTGTTTCTTTATTTTTTTTTATTACTTATTATTTTATTTTATTCGTATGAAAATGATTATTGTGTAAACTTTTTGGGGGTTTTTTTTTTTTTTAGTATTCAACATCAGCAATGAAGATGAAGTGGATGATCAATTTTTAATTTCAAGATGAAGTGGAAAATCAATTTTATTGTGAAGATGAAGAATCATTGATTATATGTTAGGAATTAATTTTTTTAACATTGTAATATATTACTTACAATCCAATGTATTATTTACAATTCTATAAATAATGTATTATTTACAATTCTATAAATAATGTATTATTTACAATTCTATAAATAATATTCTTTATGTGATTACAATTATATTGAATACATAATATTGAATATATAATTTAAAATTCGATTTATATTGAATATTATCTATAAAAATTGGATTTTTTTAATGCTAATATGATGAAGAATCGTGCTAATTTTTTAGGGTTTTTTATTGATCTCATATTATTGTATATATAATATTATTTAGTACGATTTTTTAGCATATGTGCTAAACATATCTATTGAATATTAGGAACATATGGACTTATATGCAAAGAATCTATTAGTATGAAATTATCATATTTTATTATAATTTTAGATTTGAAATAATTATATTAGGAACAATATATAAATTTATACTAATTATAAACTTTACTTATTTAATTAACTTTAAATTTCAAATTAAATATATTAGAATAAGTTGACTAATTTTAAATGATAATTTAGTCCGATAATTTATTTGGTAATTTTTTATTTCCCCAAATTTCTAAATCCTAAATTTTTGGTTAGTGGGTATCTTTTAAAAAAAGTGTACATGTAATAGTATTATTATGAATGATCTTGTTTTTATAAATTTATACTACCTCCGTCCCAATTTTGTTTACCCAGTTGACTTTTGTTGACTTTTTTGTGAGACTTAATCTGTAGCCTTTAAATGGATAAAATAGTTTTTTTTATGATTGCGTATTATTCAATTGAAGTGCGTGAAACCAAATAAAGATGCTTTTCTACGTAATTATTAGTGGAATGAGGTGTAATTTAGATGTGTTTGAAAGGGGTACATAATGAAATAGGTAAACAAAAAATGGGACGGAGGGAGTACTAATTATAAACTTTACTTATTTAATCAGTCTTAAATTTCAATTTAAATATATTAGGAAAAGTTGACTAATTTTAAATAATAATTTAAAAAAATAATTTATTTGGTAATTTTATATTATCCCACATTCCTAAATTCTAAATTTGTGGTTAGTGGGTATCTTTTAAAAAAATGTATATGTAATTGTATCTATGAACAATTTTGTTACCATATAATACTACAATTTTGTTATCATATAATACTTAACCACAATTTTGTTATCATGATAATTAAAAAAACAATTTATTTGGTAATTTTATATCATCTCACATTCGTAAATTCTAAATTTGTGGTTAGTGGGTATCTTTTAATAAAAATGTACATGCAATTGTATTATTATGAACGATTTTGTTTTTTTATAAATTTATACTAATAATAAACTTTACTTATTTAATCAGTTTTAAATTTCAATCTAAACATACTAGGAAAAATTGACTAATTTTAGATGATAATTTAAAATTTATTTTTTCGGTAATTTTCTGATATCCTAAATTTGTGGTTAGTGGGTATCTTTAAAAAAAATGTAATTGTATCTATGAACAATTTTGTTATCATATAATACTTAAAAAAAATAATGTATTTGAATTGCATATAATCAAAGTATTTCAAAAAATAATAGTTAAATATTGATGAATTTAACTTTACTTATTTAATTAACTTTAAATTCCAATTTAAATATATTAGAAAAAGTTGACTAATTTTAAATGATAATTTAGTCAGATAATCTATTTGGTAATTTTATATTATTCCACATTTCTAAATTCTAATTTTTTTTGTTTGTGGGTATCTTTTATAAAAAAAAATGTACATGTAATATTTTTTATGAACGATTTTGTGATCGATTCATAGAATCTGTAGTCAGCAATCCTTTACCTCCCATTACATTGTTATAGAAAATGCACGGATTAACACAAGGGGTGGAGGTAAATCATTCAATATTATTTTGTATACATGAATATATAAATATTTTTTAATTATTTTTATTATTACAGTGAGAGTACTTGATGCTATTGGTCAATCTACAAGGATTTACTACAATGAAGACATGGCAATAGATTTGGCTGATCAGTTTAATCTGATTATGATCTGAGCTATATATGTAATCAATATTCTAAATTAGGTCATTTGCACTTTATGTAATCTTGACCGTCTTTATCACTACAATTATTAAATAAAATTATTGGTTACATCTAAATTTGTGTCAGTTAAATTTTTTTATTTATTGTTTATATATTAGTACGTTAATATATATTCACTTTATGTATAAGTCAAATATTAACAGTACAAAATTAATTATAAATTAGACCAAATGAAAATCAATAAATCATATATATGTTATGTATCAGTTTAATAAATTATTTAAATTTTGGATGCCTAAATTAATTCAGAACATAGATGAAACCATGTAATCAGAATAAATTGGGACATACTAATTTCTATATATATTAGACGTAATGATGTTATAGTAATGGTAATATTAAAAATACTGGGATTATGATCAAATATTTTATAAACTTCTATGCTTATAATTATTAATAGTGTTTCAAATAATTGTAAATACAAATAAGTCAATTATATATATTTTTAGCACATTATTTAAAATAAGATTTAACTCATAATTTTGAAGAAATTTTAAATTAATTATTCAGATTTAATCTCATCAATTCTTTTAACTAAAATATCATATTTATGAATATGCATATTTGTGTTATTATTTTTCAGTCCAAGATTCATATTTTGGTTGACATGGTATAAAACAAAATTTGACATGGTCTAACATTCCATATATAGGTGTGTATGATATATTCCTTAAATTTTGGACGGTTGGTATCTTAAAATTTGAATTATTATTTTTTGGATTGAAGATTCATATTTTGATTCACACGGTATAAAGTAATATACCCACATTCTAAATGCACGTCTGTATGATATATTCCTTAAATTTTGGATGATCGGTATCTTTAAAAAAACAATTTTATCTTAACAATAAATATTTTAGTAACTAAATTTTGTTAATCATAAAACTAATACGCTAGATTAATTAGTGTATGAACCATTACGAACCTTTAATTGAATTAATATCGAACCAAATGAATGAAATTGTCCAATAAAAAATAAATTGGAGACAGCTCTTCTAACCATGATATTAATTATTTTTATCTTATATGTTGCACTTTTTTTTTAATTTATAATTATAATAATATTTTTTTCCAAATATAAATATAATTAACTAAATATTCATAACTTTTCAGGTAAAAAGAGGAGAGGTGTTGTTGCTGAGCAAATATCAAAAGGAAGTAATACCGGTGGTGAATATGGTATAAAATTTATATTTTATTATACAAATATATTTTTTATTAGATTTTTTTAAAAAAAATATTTAAAAAAATTTAAATGTAATTAACTAAATATTCATGACTTTTTAGGAAAAAAGAGGAGAGGTATTGTTGTGGATGAAAGGTCAAAAGGAAGGAATACCGATGATGAAAATGGTATAAAATTTATATTTTATTATTAAAATATCTTTTTTATTTGATTTTTTTAAATATTCATTTTTATTATATATATATAGGGTATGTTGATTTTGGGGATGCTACGTTTGTTTGCGTCTATTGCATTGCGTATATGTGGTATGACGAAAGAAGCAATAAAAGATTGAATGAGAATCCACCAAAATTTCCATCTTGTTGTTCAAATGGAAAAGTACAACTTCCAATGTTGAAACCCCCTCCTTCTATATTGACAAATTTTTTAACGGGCGAAGATGAAAGGAGCAAGCATTTTATAAAAAGGATTAGAGCTTACAACATGATGTTTAGTTTTACATCTATGGGTGGAAAGATTGATGATTCAATCAATAATGGAAGTGCTCCTTATGTTTATAGATTGCATGGTGCTAATTACCATAAAATTGGAAGTCTTTTGGCAATGCCAAACAATGAGCCTAAATTTTCGCAACTATACATATATGACACTGAAAATGAAGATCAAAATCGAATTGACGCTCTCGGGTTAGTTAATTATTCATCTTATAATTATTAAGTTAGATTAATTTTACTAATTCAATTTTCCATTATCTAATATATATTTTACTTTATATTTTATATTTTGCATTTTTTTAACAAATTATGCAATATAATAATTATAGATAATATTTTTTAATCAATTCAATTATTTTATATGTGCTGGAGGCGATCGAAAGATAAAAATAAAATGCTGAATGCTATTATTGTTCGTGATCTTAAGAGGATTGTGGATACTTTTAATCCATTTGCAATGCAATTTCGTAGTGCAAGAGAAATTATTATGTCTGGAGCTGAGCCAAATTTGAGATTGAATTTGCTAGAAAGAAGGATTTCAGATGGAAGAGTTTATAACCTTCCTACAACTTCTTAAGTTGCAGCACTTATTCCAGGGGACATTGATGCAGCTATGGAAAAGAGAGATGTGATTCTTAAGACGCATAGTGGTGGATGGTTAAGAATAAGTAAATTGCATCCATCTTATGTTCCATTGCAGTATCCTTTATTGTTCCCCTATGGCGAGGATGGTTATATGATTGATGTGGTTCATAATGATGATGGTTTTACAACAAGGAAAAGAATCGGTCTCACGATGAGAGAATTTTTTTTCCTTTAGAATACACGAGCGTAATAATGAACCCAATACTCTATTCCTGTCCAGGAGACTTTTCCAACATTTTTTTGTGGATTCGTATACCATGATTGAGTCGGAAGGTTGTCTTTTAAAATTCAATCAAATGAAACTGAGTCTGGCAGAGGTGATGATATGAAAATTGCAGTTGATAGAGGTGATGTGGATCCATCTTCTACGGGTAAAAGAATAATGCATGCATCCTTCACAGGGAGTCCTATGTATATGATTCAAAATTTTCAAGATGCCATGACAATTTGCAAGTATTTTTTCTTATCCAGATTTATTTATCACAATTACTTGCAATCCCAAATGGCCTGAGATTACAAGATTCTTAAACGAGAAAGGTCTTGATTCTGTTGATAGGCCAGATATTCTCCGCAGAATGTTTAAGATGAAACTTAATCATATTGTAAAGGATTTTAAGGAACTTCAAATATTTGGAAAAAATTGATGCATGTAAGTTTATCTTTTTATATTTTTAAAATTTTTAGTTCCATAATTTTTTTTTTGTGTGTATAGAATAACTTTACAATTCTTTTGAATAATTTTAGTATATAACTTGATTAAAAAAATTCAATATGCAGTATTATACGCAATGGAATTTCAGAAAAGAGGATTATCACATGCTCATATCTGCAAAAATACCAGATAAAGATGATGATGCATTTTTGAATGACTTGGTAAGTGACTACATGATTCACGGACCCTGTGGATTGGCAAAAATGAATTCTCCTTGCATGGTCAACAATGTTTACTCAAAGAACTTCTCCAAGAGTTATAATGAGTTTACATCTGTTGATGATGAAGGTTTCCCACTGTACAAAAGGAGAAATACGGGAGTGACTGTTGATAAAGGAGTTAATCATTTGGATAATCGTTTTGTGGTTCCTTACAGTCCAATACTGATGCGAAGGTATCAGGGCCAAATAAATGTTGAGTGGTGAAATAGACATAAATCTATAAAGTATGTGTTCAAGTATATCAATAAAGGAGCTGATAGGATTACTGCTACTGTGGAGAAAGAAGGGGTCATTGAAGGTGAATCAAAACCAAAAGACGCAGTGGAAAATTTCATAAACTGCCGATACATATCTCCGTGTGAGGCAGTTTGGAGAACTCTTTTAGTTCGATATACATTATAGGTATCCATCAGTTATGAGATTGGATTTCCATCTTCCTAATGAGCAAAAAGTTATTTTTCAAGATGAAGATTACATTGATGATGTTCTCGAAAGACCATCTTCAGATAAATCAATGTTCTTGGCGTGGATGGATAAAAATAAAACCAATGATGAGGATGCAAAGAAGCTGACTTATGTGAAATTTCCAAAGATGTATGTTTGGGATAGAAAAAAATATCAGTGGGAAAAAAGAAAGTGCAATAGATTTTCTTTGGGAAGACTATGCAGTGTTCCATCGGTGGCTGGTGAATAGTATTATTTATATCTCTTACTGCCTTATAGTAAGGGATCAACGTCTTACGAGATGATACGAACCATTGGTAATATTGAGTATGATACCTTTAAAGATGCTTGCTATTTAATGAGATTGTTGGATGATGATCGTGAGTACACTGATGGGATAACAGAGGCAAGTTTTTGGACAAGCGCTCATTACATAAGGAACTTATTCGTTGTTCTTCTCATGTCATCTTCAATGAACTTTCCAGAAACCGTATTTTAAAAGACGTGGGAATGTATGGCGGATGATATACTCCATAAAAGAAGATGAACATTGAATATTCCAGGTATAATATTATTTAAAAAAATTATTTCATTTAAATTGTTAAAATATTTTATAATTATATTTATTTCTAATTTTTATTTAGATTTACAGCTTAATAACGAAGAGTTGAAAAACTTGGCTTTAATGGAAATTGAGAAGCTACTGCAGATGAATGGATCTACTTTGAGTAGATTTGCATCAATGCCAGTACCCAATTTTGAGTTTGAGAATAATTTGATAAATAAACTCATTCGTCAAGAATTGAATTACGATCAGTCTGAACAAGGAGAAGAATATGACAAGTTAAGTTCAACTCTCACAGAAGAACAAAAACTTGTGGTTAGTGAAATACTTGAAGTTGTTTGGTTGTAAGAAGGAAGGGTCTTCTTTTTATACAGATACGGTGGAACTGGAAAAACATTCATTTGGAGAACGATCTCCACAGCAATACGTTCTGAAGGCAATATTATTCTTAATGTCGCATCAAGGGGAATAGCATTTCTACTTCTGCTCGACGGACGTACTGCTCATTCGAGATTTGCTGTACCGCGTAATATTGATGACACCTCCACTTGTAACATAAGGCCTGGGACACATTTGTCCGAACTATTATTGAAGACAAAGCTTATTATATGGGATAAGACACCAATGATTAACAAATTAAGTTTTGAATCTTTAGATAGAAGCTTAAGAGGTATTGTTAGATCTCCAGATGGAACCATGAGCGATATGCCTTTTGGTGGTAAAATCGTTGTGCTTGGAGGAGATTTCAGACAAATACTCCTTGTTATACCAAAAGGAAGTCGAGAGGACATTGTGCACTCAACTATCAATGTTTCATATTTGTGGGATCATTGCAAGGTATTTTGTGCATCTTTTATTAAAAAAAAGTAATATGTTTTTAAAGAAATAATAATTGGAAAACTAAATACATATCATATGTTTTCAATTTGAAGGTTTTAAGATTGACGAAGAACATGAGATTGCAAAGTTCTGATCCCAATTCATCTTCGAATGGTGATGATGTTGTTAACTTCTCGAGGTGGATTTTGGATGTTGGTGATGGAAAAATTAGAAATAGGCAAGATGGTGTCGCTGAGATTGAGATTCCAAAAGATAATTTAATTTATGATGTTGCTGATCAAGTTGCATCTATAATCGAAAGTATTTATCCATCCTTGATTGATAATTTAGTGACACATAAATACTTTGAGGATAGAACAATACTTGCACCTACTCATCGAGATGTGGAGTCTATAAATGATAAGATTCTATCTATGATTCATGGTGATACTAAAGTATACTTGAGCTCAGACAGTGTTTGTGCATCTGAATTTCGAGAAGGAGGTAGTGGAAATATTATTATTGTTGAATTTTTTAATTCTGTTAGGTGTTCCGGAATGCCTAATCACCGTCAGATCTAAAAAGAAGGAGTTTCTATAGTATTACTAAGAAATATTGATCACAAATCCGGTTTGTGCAATGGAACAAGATTGATCGTCACCAAACTTGGGAACCACATTCTTGAGGCTGAAATAATATCCGGAAGGAATATTGGAAATAAAGTATTCATCCCAAGAATGACATTGACAAATTCCGATCCTACTATGCCGGTGAAATTTACAAGGCGACAGTTTTCAATTCTATTGTGTTTTGCCATGACAATAAATAAAAGTCAAGGACAATCACTTTCTACTGTTGGATTGTATCTTCCCAAGCTGTTTTCACTCATGGTCGACTTTATGTTGCAGTATTCAGAGTTAGATCCAGTAGAGGATTGAAGATTTTGTCACTTGATTCTAAAAGAAAACATTCAAAATACGCAACAAATGTTGTTTATAGAGAGATTTTCCGTAATTTGTAAGCATTATTTTCTAAACATTTGGTTAATAATTTATTTCATGAATTTATAGTTTATTGTTTTTTAAATATAATTATTTATTATTTACTAACATGTATAAAAATGCAATAAAAATACTGAATAAATAAAATAATAACAATAACAACATTTAAAAAACTTTAAAAAAAATTAATTAATAATATTATAATAAATTTTATGTACAATTTCGCGATAATCGCGGGTTTAACACTAGTATTATTATACATATAGATACTGTGTTATTTATGGAGATAATCAAATTAAAGTTTTGGATATTAATCAATTTTTTTTAAAAAAAAATCCCTTCTTATCCGTATTTCATGCGCTTTTATCGGGCATTTATAAATAAATAAGATACCCCATTTATCTAATTTTTGTATTTTAGATAAGTTTGACTTGAATTTTTTTTATATATTTTTTAAACTTCCCTGGGTCTATATTGATTTATTATTAGTCTTAATTTATTTGCTATTTATGTTAGGTATGTAAATTCTTTTGTTAAGTATATACCTAATATAAATTGTGATCTAACTTTAGTTATTTTTTACCTAATTATTTTAAATTAAAATTTTCCCTTTTTTTCTCTTTTGTGAGATGGACGTAGACTTGCCCAAATAAACTGAAACCATCGGTTCTGACCGACGGTTTGTCGGTTCTAACCGGAACCATAACCAACAATAGTGGAACCGTCACTAAACCAGAATTGAAACCGTGTATTACAAGGTTCGGTTTTGGTTCTACTAAATCGAGAACCATAACCGCTGGTTCGGAACCGACGATCCCACGGTTCGAACCAGCGAATTAATATATATAAGTGTTGATGGGCGAACAACTTTGCATTTAATTAACGAAAGATTATCATTGAACTTGATAACAGGATAGCAAATCAAATGAGCTAGCAGCCTCGTGGAGCGAACAGCTTTGTAGCGGAGCTAGCAGATTCGTAGGGCGAACAGCTTTGTAGAAAAGCACTAATGCGGCAATCAGAATTGTGGCGAGCAGCCTTGCAAAGAACAGCTGTGCCGGCGGCTCAAGCCAGTCAATATGGGCGAACAAGGACGTAATAGAGCGAGCAGAATCGTAAAATGATCCCAAGCGAGGAGCGAACAGATCAGAACGCAAAGGACCATGACATCTAACGGAGACGTACAAGCGAGCAGCCGGTCACCGTCGAGAGCATCTCAGAAGTGCCAAAGACCAAGTACAACATGGGGAATCCCAAGAGTCACTAGCTTAGATATGGTCCAAGTGTCCTAACACTTGGCACCCATCCAATGAGTAATAGTGTAGATGTTGTACAAGTGTCCTAACACTTGGCAAAGATCCAATGGTTAAGCCATCAAGATGGTGACACATGGCCACTTTGTATGTCTATAAATACTCCCTTCTTGTACATGAAAAATGGAAACAATTGAATACAAGTCCAAACTCTTGTCAAATTATTTCTTGAACATCACTTAGCCAAATTTCATGATTTCTTGATCTTGTTTGGTGATCTTAGTTATAGAAAACAGCCACTAATCACCTTAGTTAGAAAAGATCATCAACAATTGGCGCTAGAAGGAGGGGTCGAACCTCCGGTTGTAGAAAAATTCGAAGAAAGGTTGAAGACACCCATCGGAATCTGCAAAATCTCGCCGGAATCCGGGAAGCAGCTGCCGGAATACAAAGTGCACATTCTTGGGACAAAGATTTACAACACTTTAAGGGTTTTAAGGCATGTGTGCATGAACTAGGGTTTTCAAACCTTTACAATCACACACAAGGCTAGTAATCCTTGGAAAGGGTGTTTGCAAGAACAAGATTGCCTCATCCATTTGTTCATTATCTATACTTTGATAATCAAAATGGTTAGATCGCAAGAGGAACGACATTCGAGTATATCTCCAAGTCGTAGACCAAGAACTAGGGTTTCTTCCACCGAGGGACATGCACGGACAGTGAGAGCAACTTCGCAGAGGAATATACAAGTTACTATTGACACAATTCCACCGGAGGTTGAAGCTCTTGCTCAAAACCCCGAAGAGCTAGCAAAAACCATTGCTGTCCTTCAATCCCTGCAAAATCGACAAGCAGCAGGACCGTCAAGAGCACCTGTGACGACCAGACGAACAGGCGAGCAGGAACGTACGGGCGAACAAAGAAGTAAAATGAGAGAAGATGCACGTCGGGACGAGGCCGACAGCGAGGAAGTTCGTAGAGGTAAAGGAAAAGCTCCACTGAGCGAGCGCCTAGGAAGCAAAGGAGAATCGTCATCAAGTCGAGCAGATGAGTCAAGCAAAAGTACTTCCCGAACAAGTGCTTTGGAGAGATTAGGGACAAGGAATGTGAATAGGAGGGAGCCATCCCGGAGGCATGAGGAGCGATCACACCATCCTGCTCGCCCATCAGTGCATGACCGAATCCGGAGGTCAGCTTTTGGCCGACTAGGGCCAAATGGAGCTAGCAACGCTGCTAGGAAGACAACTCAGGAGAAACGTCCCGTTGGCAAGGGACTGCATCGTGAAGAGGTCACTGAACCCAATCACGATGAACAGCCTTCCAACGGGAGGACTCCCCCAAATGAGTTGCAGGAAATGAGAAAGGCAATCGAAGAATTGCAGAAACAGTTGGAATCTCAGAGAGGTGTCGGATCAACCGTTCTCCCATCTTCCCCATTATCTCCATCTATCCTCAGTGCACCGATCCAGAAGAAGATACAGTTTCCAGCCATCAACTTGTATGAGGGAACGTCGGACCCCCGCATTCATGTAACAAAATATTCGGATTTCATGATCTCAATGGGGGCAACCGACGCCACACAGTGCCGAAATTTTCCACTCACCCTTGGAGATGGCCCACACAGATGGTTTTCAGCACTGGCTCCTGGCTCCATCAACTCGTTTGCCCAACTAAGCAAAGAGTTTCTGTCTCACTTTTCAACTGCCGGGTCCTACTTGACCCACAGACACCGTCTGGCAGATATTAGGCAGGGAGACGAGGAGTCTGACAAGCAATTTCTGGAAAGATTTGATAAAGTCTTGCTGGAGGGCGAAATGGTGAGTGAGGACACAAAGATAGTGGCTGTGATGGCTGGGTTAAAGAAAGGAACTGATTTGTGGAAGGAAATGCATCTGACTTGCCCGAAAACATACGCAGAATTCAGGCACAAAGCAGGGATCCATGTGTCAATGCAGGAGGCCCTACACAGAGAGATGGGAGACAAAACTGATCCAAAAAAGTCTAACAAGAAGTCGGGAGGAAGTGATTACAAAGCTCCGAAGAACATGAAGTCGTTCAATGATGGAGCTGAGTTGAAAGAAAAGTTGAGTCAAGTCCTTACTATGTCCGTGGATGCTGTGTACAACAACGTTAAAGACAGGTGTTGGTGAACGAATTTAATCATAAGGATTAGTGGCTGTTTTAATCCGTTTTTACATCACCAATCAATAACGTGTGATTGATTACCACCGTAAATGGTAAATCGGGGTTTGGATTTATCGAATTTGTAAATTCGGTAGTCGAAATTGGACTTATTTCGTGTATGTGTGAGTTTGGGTGTATTTGTGTGTATTTTTAGTCTGAAATTTGAAAATTATATAAGTAAGCTGGAGAACAACTATTTATAGAGACTAGCAAGCATGAGGTGTCCAAGACTCTTGGTCTCCCTAGCCTGCATGCTTGACATGTGTCCCTTTGATCTTATCTAAGCTGAATCTTAGTTACAAAGTCTTCTTTGGTCTTATCTCGGACTCATTGTTGTTCGTCTAAGTCGGCTTGATTGATCTTGTTGATTCTCCAATTGAAAGTTGTTCGCCTCTTGAGGTTGTACTTTAGAAGTTGCTCGCCTTATGGCTTTGTTCAGCTTGGCGTTGGGATCTTTGTCCTTTGTTCACTTGTACACACCTCCTTGGCTATTTGTTGTATCATATTCTGACCAAGTTGTTCGTCATGGATGACTCCACAGTTGGCTCATTCTTGGTCCCGGGCCTTAATACCTGTTCGCCCATTTGTTGTTCGTCGGGAGAGTTGTTCGTCACTTCATACACCTCCCAGGTTGGTTAATGCGCCCAAATAGTGATTTTTTTTGTTTTAGACTTCAATAATTGTTCGCTCCATATCTAGATGATGTTCGCCTATCAACAATTGCCCCCTATCCTGACTAGATGTTGTATCAGACGAGTAGTTTTACGGCGAGCAACTGTAGTTAGGATATCGTTTGGGCCAAGATTTGGACGAGCAGCATCTCTGTGACGAGCAATGTTGGTATAACCGTTTCGTCTTCCCACGATCTGGGGAGATCACGAAGATGACGCCAGCGCAATGATTGCGCGCCGCTCACGCGCGAGCAGCCCCAAGGCGACGCGTCCCTATAATTGTTTATAGGTCCTTCATATTCTAGTTCTGCTCGGAATCTACCCCGCTTTCTTCCAGTTGAGCCCCAGAACTTTCGGAAAATTACGCCTGGGACCCCGTTTTTGCTTGGGGTATAAATAGTGGGAAAACTGAAAATTTTCCGACTTCTCTCCCACTTGCTACAGTGCTCCGGCGATTTCTCTCCTCCTCCGGCGATTTCAAGTTTTTTTGGCGTCCGTCCTAAATGTAGTGGCCTTTAACTCAATTGGTATTACAGCCTCTGTCCCGAAAGCCATCGCAAAGGGTGTTTCTCCGGTGCTAGACCTGGGAGAAACTCTGTATGCCCATAAGACTTCCGGAAGTTCTGTAGACCAACTGCTTTTACTCTCCGCCAGTCGCACTTTTAATGTATGCTTTATGATTTTATTCACAGCTTCAACTTGTCCATTCGACTGGGGGTGATAAGGTGTGGAGTAATGTTTCTTGATCCCCCACTTCGTACAGAATTCTCTCAACTCTTGTCCATCAAATTGTGGACCATTGTCTGTCACAATTGCCTGTGGAACTCCAAAACGACAGACAATATTCTTCCAAATAAAGTTGATCATCTTCTGCTGTGTGATATTCACCATGGCCTCTGCTTCCGCCCATTTTGTGTAATAATCGACTGCCACGACGGCGAATCGAACATTTCCAACTCCAGCCGGGAAAGGACCAATGATGTCCATCCCCCATCTTGCAAAAGGCCATGGGCTGTATACTGACACAAGTTCTTGAGCCGGGGTATGGATACCTGGGGCAAAAATCTGACATTGATGGCAAGTCTTGGCTTTTTTGATTGCGTCTTGACGTAAAGTCGGCCAATAATAGCCTTGTCTGATTGTCTTGTATGCCAAAGCTTGCCCCCCAGTATGATTTCCACATACTCCAGCATGTATCTCTTCGAGTACCGCTTGCCCTTGCCCCCTAGGCAAACATTTGAGAAGTGGGATTGATATTCCCCTTTTGAAGAGTTGCTCGCCTACCAGAGTATATCTGGCGGCTCGCTTTATTAGCTTGGCAGCTTCAAAAGGATTGTTTGGTTTTTCCCCACTTTTCAAGTATTTGACTATACTTGTTCTCCAGTCTTCTTTTTCACTGGTTTGATCGTCGAGTTGATTGACATTATAGCTTACTGTTGATGGATCTTTCATCTTTGTAACTATAATATCTGCCAACTCTACGGGGCCTTCACTTGTTGCTAGTCGGGCAAGCGCGTCTGCTTGAGTGTTGCTCGTCCTTGGAATTTGCTGTATGAAAACTTGCTGCAACATGGACATCAGGTGAGCAACAATCCGCTGATATTCGATCATGTGATCATCTTTTGCTTCGTATTCACCTCGGACTTGGTTCACGATCAATTGTGAGTCGCCAAATATTTGCAAGCGTCTGACACCAACTGCGAGTGATAGGTGGAGACCAGCAATAAGAGCTTCATACTCAACTTCGTTGTTGGTTGCCATGAAACCAAATCTGATCGCCGAGGTGAATACTTGTCTGTCTGGACTTATTAATACTACTCCTGCCCCCGAGGCTATGTTGGTTGATGATCCGTCCACATAGAGATGCCAAGGATGATCAAGTCCTCTCGTCGGATCTGGTGGGAAAGTTAGTTCGACTATAAAGTCGGCTAATGCTTGCCCTTTGATCGCTGTTCGAGGAGCATAGGTCACTCCGAATTGGCTAATCTCTAGTGACCATCTTAAGAGACGACCTGCAGTGTCGGGACGATGGAGAATTTGCCTGAGCGGGAAAGTTGTTAGAACTTCGACTTGATGGTCAAAGAAATATGGTCGTAACTTTCTCACGCTCATAACCAAAGCATATGCCAGCTTTTCGGTCGGGGCATATTTGATCTCTGCTTCGTGTAAAGCTTGGCTGACGTAATAGATTGGTTGATGGAATTTGCCGTCCTCCCGCACCAAAACAGAACTGATGGCAACTTCTGATGCGGCTAAGTATAGAAAGAGCTTTTCTCCTGGGATTGGTTTTGATAGGATTTTGACATCTCCCAGGTAGTCTTTAAGTTGATCGAAGGCCGCTTGACAGTTGTTAGTCCATGCAAACTTCCCTTTTTTGACGGCCTCGAAGAATGGACGGCACTTATCCCCTGACCTGGATATGAAACGGTTTAATGCTGCTAGGCACCCGGTGAGTCTTTGCACCTCTTTCACCGAACGTGGTGGTAGCAAATCCAGGATGGCTTTAACTTTTGAAGGGTTGGCCTCAATTCCCCGCTGGCTAACAAGATGACCCAAGAATTTCCCTGAGTGGACTCCAAAGCTGCTTTTCTTTGGATTCAACTTCATGTTATAGTGTCGAAGAATTTCGAACACTTGAGTCAGATGTTGAAGATAGTCCTCCTTCCTGGGACTTTTGACCACGATATCGTCTACATAGACTTCAACCGTGTCTCCAATTTGTTGATCAAACATCTTGTTCACCAGCCTTTGGTATGTTGCTCCGGCATTTATGAGGCCAAATGGCATTCTCTTCCAACACAGCAAGTTTTTGTTAGTATAAAAAGCTGTGCTTTCTTGATCGTCAGGATGCATTGGGATTTGATGATACCCTGCAAAAGCATCCATGAATGTTAGCATCTCGTGACCCGCAGTGCTGTCCACCAATTGATCGATATGTGGGAGAGGAAAATTGTCCTTCGGGCATGCTGCATTCAGATCCGTGAAATCTATGCATAGCCTCCAGGTCCCGTTTGGTTTCCTCACGAGTACTGGGTTTGCTACCCATTGTGGACAGAGTGCTTGTCGAATGAGATCGTTGTCTAGCAACTTTTTAACTTCTTCATTTAAAGCTTGATATTTGTCTGGGCCGTACTTCCTCCGCTTTTGATGGACGGGCTTTCTGGCTTGGTTTATATTCAGCTTGTGGCAAGCATGTTTTGGATCTATCCCCACCATATCTGCATGAGACCAAGCAAAGACATCTAGATTCTTAGTGAGGAACTCTTTCATTCGGGATCTGTAAGGCTCTGGGAGCTCAGATCCTATGAATAATTCAAGATCTTCGCTGTTGGGATTAACTTTGAACGCCTCCAGCTCTTCGACTGGAGTCGCTCGTCGTTTTTGTCCCTTCCAACGGGGATCAAGTATGGGTTCCTCAGGGTTGGAATCATTTTCGATGTCCATGGGTTCTGCCCCCAGGCGGGGTTCAAGATCATCATTTGGCTCCGTCCCATTGTTGTTCGTTTGTACTTGGCCCTCCAAGTCCTCCACTGAAGGTTGTTCGTCACCACCTCTTTGTTGTTCGTCAGATGGAGGTTCCTCGCGGGTGGTAACGAGTTGTTCATCCAACACTTGCTCGTCCAAGTGTTGTTCGTCCGCATCCATGTGGTCTTATCTCGTCACAGAGATGCTGCTCGTCCAAATCTTGGCCCAAACGATATCCTAACTACAGTTGCTCGCCGTAAAACTACTCGTCTGATACAACATCTAGTCAGGATAGGGGGCAATTGTTGATAGGCGAACATCATCTAGATATGGAGCGAACAATTATTGAAGTCTAAAACAAAGAAAATCACTATTTGGGCGCATTAACCAACCTGGGAGGTGTATGAAGTGACGAACAACTCTCCCGACGAACAACAAATGGGCGAACAGGTATTAAGGCCCGGGACCAAGAATGAGCCAACTGTGGAGTCATCCATGACGAACAACTTGGTCAGAATATGATACAACAAATAGCCAAGGAGGTGTGTACAAGTGAACAAAGGATAAAGATCCCAACGCCAAGCTGAACAAAGTCATAAGGCGAGCAACTTCTAAAGTACAACCTCAAGAGGCGAACAACTTTCAATTGGAGAATCAACAAGATCAATCAAGCCGACTTAGGCGAACAACAATGAGTCCGAGATAAGACCAAAGAAGACTTTGTAACTAAGATTCAGCTTAGATAAGATCAAAGGGACACATGTCAAGCATGCAGGCTAGGGAGACCAAGAGTCTTGGACACCTCATGCTTGCTAGTCTCTATAAATAGTTGTTCTCCAGCTTACTTATATAATTTTCAAATTTCAGACTAAAAATACACACAAATACACCCAAACTCACACATACACGAAATAAGTCCAATTTCGACTACCGAATTTACAAATTCAATAAATCCAAACCCCGATTTACCATTTACGGTGGTAATCAATCACACGTTATTGATTGGTGACGTAAAAACGGATTACCTCTCCCACATATCGATCAATTGGTGGACAGCACTGCGGGTCACGAGATGCTAACATTCATGGATGCTTTTGCAGGGTATCATCAAATCCCAATGCATCCTGACGATCAAGAAAGCACAGCTTTTTATACTAACAAAAACTTGCTGTGTTGGAAGAGAATGCCATTTGGCCTCATAAATGCCGGAGCAACATACCAAAGGCTGGTGAACAAGATGTTTGATCAACAAATTGGAGACACGGTTGAAGTCTATGTAGACGATATCGTGGTCAAAAGTCCCAGGAAGGAGGACCATCTTCAACATCTGACTCAAGTGTTCGAAATTCTTCGACACTATAACATGAAGTTGAATCCAAAGAAAAGCAGCTTTGGAGTCCACTCAGGGAAATTCTTGGGTCATCTTGTTAGCCAGCGGGGAATTGAGGCCAACCCTTCAAAAGTTAAAGCCATCCTGGATTTGCTACCACCACGTTCGGTGAAAGAGGTGCAAAGACTCACCGGGTGCCTAGCAGCATTAAACCGTTTCATATCCAGGTCAGGGGATAAGTGCCGTCCATTCTTCGAGGCCGTCAAAAAAGGGAAGTTTGCATGGACTAACAACTGTCAAGCGGCCTTCGATCAACTTAAATACTACCTGGGAGATGTCAAAATCCTATCAAAACCAATCCCAGGAGAAAAGCTCTTTCTATACTTAGCCGCATCAGAAGTTGCCATCAGTTCTGTTTTGGTGCGGGAGGACGGCAAATTCCATCAACCAATCTATTACGTCAGCCAAGCTTTACACGAAGCAGAGATCAAATATGCCCCGACCGAAAAGCTGGCATATGCTTTGGTTATGAGCGTGAGAAAGTTACGACCATATTTCTTTGACCATCAAGTCGAAGTTCTAACAACTTTCCCGCTCAGGCAAATTCTCCATCGTCCCGACACTGCAGGTCGTCTCTTAAGATGGTCACTAGAGATTAGCCAATTCGGAGTGACCTATGCTCCTCGAACAGCGATCAAAGGGCAAGCATTAGCCGACTTTATAGTCGAACTAACTTTCCCACCAGATCCGACGAGAGGACTTGATCATCCTTGGCATCTCTATGTGGACGGATCATCAACCAACATAGCCTCGGGGGCAGGAGTAGTATTAATAAGTCCAGACAGACAAGTATTCACCTCGGCGATCAGATTTGGTTTCATGGCAACCAACAATGAAGTTGAGTATGAAGCTCTTATTGCTGGTCTCCACCTATCACTCGCAGTTGGTGTCAGACGCTTGCAAATATTTGGCGACTCACAATTGATCGTGAACCAAGTCCGAGGTGAATACGAAGCAAAAGATGATCACATGATCGAATATCAGCGGATTGTTGCTCACCTGATGTCCATGTTGCAGCAAGTTTTCATACAGCAAATTCCAAGGACGAGCAACACTCAAGCAGACGCGCTTGCCCGACTAGCAACAAGTGAAGGCCCCGTAGAGTTGGCAGATATTATAGTTACAAAGATGAAAGATCCATCAACAGTAAGCTATAATGTCAATCAACTCGACGATCAAACCAGTGAAAAAGAAGACTGGAGAACAAGTATAGTCAAATACTTGAAAAGTGGGGAAAAACCAAACAATCCTTTTGAAGCTGCCAAGCTAATAAAGCGAGCCGCCAGATATACTCTGGTAGGCGAGCAACTCTTCAAAAGGGGAATATCAATCCCACTTCTCAAATGTTTGCCTAGGGGGCAAGGGCAAGCGGTACTCGAAGAGATACATGCTGGAGTATGTGGAAATCATACTGGGGGGCAAGCTTTGGCATACAAGACAATCAGACAAGGCTATTATTGGCCGACTTTACGTCAAGACGCAATCAAAAAAGCCAAGACTTGCCATCAATGTCAGATTTTTGCCCCAGGTATCCATACCCCGGCTCAAGAACTTGTGTCAGTATACAGCCCATGGCCTTTTGCAAGATGGGGGATGGACATCATTGGTCCTTTCCCGGCTGGAGTTGGAAATGTTCGATTCGCCGTCGTGGCAGTCGATTATTACACAAAATGGGCGGAAGCAGAGGCCATGGTGAATATCACACAGCAGAAGATGATCAACTTTATTTGGAAGAATATTGTCTGTCGTTTTGGAGTTCCACAGGCAATTGTGACAGACAATGGTCCACAATTTGATGGACAAGAGTTGAGAGAATTCTGTACGAAGTGGGGGATCAAGAAACATTACTCCACACCTTATCACCCCCAGTCGAATGGACAAGTTGAAGCTGTGAATAAAATCATAAAGCATACATTAAAAGTGCGACTGGCGGAGAGTAAAAGCAGTTGGTCTACAGAACTTCCGGAAGTCTTATGGGCATACAGAGTTTCTCCCAGGTCTAGCACCGGAGAAACACCCTTTGCGATGGCTTTCGGGACAGAGGCTGTAATACCAATTGAGTTAAAGGCCACTACATTTAGGACGACCAACTTTGATGAACAGGCGAACAACTCTGCTCTAAATGCTGAATGGGATTTGCTCGAAGAAAAAAGGTTGAATGCCGAGCTAAAAAATGCCACATACAAGCAGCGAGCAGAACGTTACTATAATTCCCATGTAAAAGTTAGGGAATTCAGAGTTGGAGATTTGGTTTTAAGAAAGTTGCTCGCCCAATCTCCAGGTGTATTGGGACCAACTTGGGAGGGCCCGTATCGTATAACAGAAAGATACATCAATGGCGTATACGATATTGAGGACATGGAAGGCAAGCCGGCCCAATACTCCTGGAATGCTGTACATCTAAAGAAGTACTATCAATAAAGTTGGGCGAACAAATGTCTTGGGGGGCAAGGGATGCGTATGAGCTGAAGGAAGGCTAAGAAGGTTAAAAACTTGCCTAATTTTTTAAATTTTCTTAAGTATAGATTCAAAAGTTGCTCGGCACATTGTATAGTCTGGTGCTAGTGCTTTTGATTTTATAGATAGAGTTGCTCGGCAAAAAATATTATAAGCGAGCAAGTTTTAGTTTGTGTTTAAAGCTGTTCGTCAGATTGTATATGATAGTGATGGACAGTCTTACAACACTTGTAATTACTTTGCAATGTAAATATAATAGTTGTTCGTCAAAAAAGGAAAAGTCCAAAAGCTCGAGGTACAAGTCCATTCAAAGGTTGTTCGTTTTACAAATGGACAGAACCTAAGGACCAAAGCCACTTAAAGGTTGTTCGTTTTTTAAAATGAACAGAACCTAAGGCTGAACCCTGATTCCACTAAAGGCAAGTTCAATTCGAACAAAAGCCCAACATTATATGTTATAATTGTAAAGGCATTGACAGAAATGTAAAGGCAATTAACATATATAAGAAAATGAGCGAACATGAGAAAGACGTTCCATTAATCAAAGGCATTAAGCCTCAAAAATAGTACAAGCTGGAAGCAGCCATTACAAGTACTACAAAAAGGAGCGAACAACTATTACAAAGAAAATAGGAAAAAAGCTAAGTCCTAAAACTACTGCTGTTCGGCGGGAGGAGGATCTTGAGGTTGCTCGGCAGAGGGGTCGACAATCATGTCCCGAGCAAGGTCTTCAGCCGCCTTATCCTCCGCTTCTTTAGCTATTTGCTCGTCCGCGACAGCCGGTTCATCTTCTTGTTCGCCATCATCAACAATTGATGGAGGATGAGTGATGGTGATGCTGGGGTCGAGTTTATCCAGTTTAACCCCCAGCACAGCCAAATCCGCCAATTGGATTTTGACGTTGTTCGGCGGAGGATAGTTCTCGAGGAACTCATTTAAATCCTTGGCCATCTCCTCCACCATCTCCTTGTAGTCATAGGCATCAGCCGTACGGATGCTGTCCGCGTAGGCACAAATATATCCAAGGTTGGAGATGGGGCCGGTACGAATTTGAACCTCCTCTTCAAGTTGCTCACGGGTGAAGAGGTTGGCTTCTGCTTCCCGGAGACGAGCATTCTCCGCCTCAAGCTCAGCAATTCTTTGTTCGACCGAAGTCAATCTCTTCTCTCCCTCGCCGAGCAAAATCTCCTTATCTTTCAGCTCTTTGGACATGGCCTGAATCTCTTCAAGGCGCTTGTGCTCAGCATCAATGTAAACATTGATCTGGTTGTTAAGGCGAGCAATCTTGGCCTCGTATTGGCTCACCAGGCCATCTTTTTCTTCAGAAAGCTGCCGAGCAGTACTCGCATATTGGCGGGCAGACTTTTCTTGCTCGGCGACTTGGGTGATTGCCCTCTGAGCAGTAACAAGGCCGTTGGCGACGAGCATCATCGAGAGATGGAGATTGTCCATCTGCCCCTGCTGAAGGATGGCCTTGTCCAGAGGACGCGTCCAGGCCCGGGCGACCAACTCCGTCGCCTTGCGAACATGTTCGCCAGGAATCTCCCTTATGTTTACGGGAGTCTTCGAGCAAGCGTACTGGTGTACAACACTTGCTCGGCCGGGATAATCATCGGCACGGTATCTGCAAACAAAAAGCAATTGATACTTAGAAAAATAAAAAAATGGATGAAAGTTGTTCGGCAAGAGAGGATAGATACTTACTCGGCAAACTTCCGATCATCCCATCCTAGGAATGTAAGGTCTTCTGGGCCACGGGGTGAGCCTACATCTTTGCTCGCTTTCCCCAACCTTTCCGTGGGCTCCCCAGAAGAACGCCTTATAGCATCCTCTTCGTGGCGAGCATGACCTTCGCCCACCTTTTCTTTCCCCTTGCCGGGGACATCTCCGGCTAGTGGGGTCCCGTCTGCCTTCTTAAGGCGCTTACCACCACGAGGTGGGGAGACGGGAGGAGACCGAATTTGAACTGGGGGGGCAGCCGATCTTAGAACTTTAGCCCCCTCAGGCCTGTTCGACAGGGCGAGCACGGCTTGTGGAGGGTCCCCTCTCCTTTTCTTCCCTCTTGGTGGCCCCATTTCAAGGACCTTCTGCTCAAGAAGAGCGTAGCTTGGGGGAACGGCGACTGTTACTTGCTCGGCTAAAAAAAAAAAAAAAAAAAGAAGTTAAAATTAGACGAGCAAGTTAAACATGTTAACGACGAACAAGACTTGAGCAGGGAGTTAGGAATTTCCATACCAGGGGGCACCTCAGCTTGAGCCTCCAAATGATGTGGGTAAGTCAAAAGGCGAGCAGCTTTTTGACACCTTAATCGGCAGAGATAGTCTATAGTTCTATCTGCTTTATTGCGGAGGCCGACCAAGCACGAAGTAAACAGGAACTCGGAGTTCAACTCCTCCTCTTTCGAATCCCACTTGGGTAGACGAGGGCCTGCGAACAAACAAAAAAAGTTAAATTAGAACAACTGTCCAAAGGCGAGCAAGAATTGAACTTACGTTTCAGTTTTCCATAGGCTGCTGGAGAATTTATTCGTCCAGGGCCGCCGTGTGGACCAGAAGATGCTCGCCAATCACCCCCAATCCAGAAGAAGTGTTGTTTCCAATCACGAATCTTGTTCGGCACCTCTTCCACCATTTTCAACCCAGTCCTGGCCTTGAGGTAGTGATAGCCATCTTCTCCTCGGGGGCAACTTGTGATTGTCATCAGGTAGTTGATCTCTTCCGCAGTGATCCGATCAACGTACCCCTCCAAAGCGAACAGGCACATAGAGCCTAAAAGGTTCATCCACCCAATTGGGGTAATCTGAGTTATAGCCAAGTTGGTCGCCTCTAAGAATCGACCAACAACAGGTGGAAGAGGTAACTTCAACCCAGCAATCAAGGTGTGGATGTTGATCGCCGTGCATCCGGGGGGTGGGCGATCAGCTCTTTCCTTCCTCTGAGGAGCCCACATGTGAATATCAAATGGGATCTTATATTCCTCTCGGATGGAGTCCAGTTCATCTTCGCGAACAACACTCTTTATCTTGCTCGCCTGGAATCCAGTTTTCACCTTATCCATTATTTGTCTCTGAGGACGGGAAAAGCTGTTAGCATACCTTTCAGCATATGCTCGCCATTCGAATAGGCGAGCAACCCCAGCCGGGATCTCACTTTCCCGCATCCTTGGGGATGGAAAATTGATACCCTCCAAAAATTCACGAGTGAGCTCGTTAAGATCTGGATCTTCAGATTCGGCAGAAGACGAAGAATTTTCGTCCCGATTTTTGTTCGCCACAACCGTTAGTTCTCTCCCAGATGGGCCCACACCGGTGTCCTCCATAGAGCGAACCACTGAATCCACGTGAAGATCCGACGCCGAGGAAATCTCGAAGGGAGGTTGATCGACGGGGACCGCGACTGGAAAGAGTGGGTCTAAGGTCTCCTCAGTCTTATTGCTCGAGTGCGAAGACATAGAAGAAGAAGAAAAATCCAGGCGGCGGTAAAAAGAGTTGCAGACGGCGGCGCTTTCCCGGAGAAGACGGCGGCGCTCGGACCCACACGGCGGCAATGGCGATTTCGAGAGAAAAAGTAAAGAAAAGAAAAGAAATAAGAAGGTAACTACCTGGGAATGAAGATTTGAAGCCAAATACTGAAGGACGGACGCCAAAAAAACTTGAAATCGCCGGAGGAGGAGAGAAATCGCCGGAGCACTGTAGCAAGTGGGAGAGAAGTGGGAAAATTTTCAGTTTTCCCACTATTTATACCCCAAGCAAAAACGGGGTCCCAGGCGTAATTTTCCGAAAGTTCTGGGGCTCAACTGGAAGAAAGCGGGGTAGATTCCGAGCAGAACTAGAATATGAAGGACCTATAAACAATTATAGGGGCGCGTCGCCTTGGGGCTGCTCGCGCGTGAGCGGCGCGCAATCATTGCGCTGGCGTCATCTTCGTGATCTCCCCAGATCATGGGAAGACGAAACGGTTATACCAACATTGCTCGTCACAGAGATGCTGCTCGTCCAAATCTTGGCCCAAACGATATCCTAACTACAGTTGCTCGCCGTAAAACTACTCGTCTGATACAACATCTAGTCAGGATAGGGGGCAATTGTTGATAGGCGAACATCATCTAGATATGGAGCGAACAATTATTGAAGTCTAAAACAAAGAAAATCACTATTTGGGCGCATTAACCAACCTGGGAGGTGTATGAAGTGACGAACAACTCTCCCGACGAACAACAAATGGGCGAACAGGTATTAAGGCCCGGGACCAAGAATGAGCCAACTGTGGAGTCATCCATGACGAACAACTTGGTCAGAATATGATACAACAAATAGCCAAGGAGGTGTGTACAAGTGAACAAAGGACAAAGATCCCAACGCCAAGCTGAACAAAGCCATAAGGCGAGCAACTTCTAAAGTACAACCTCAAGAGGCGAACAACTTTCAATTGGAGAATCAACAAGATCAATCAAGCCGACTTAGGCGAACAACAATGAGTCCGAGATAAGACCAAAGAAGACTTTGTAACTAAGATTCAGCTTAGATAAGATCAAAGGGACACATGTCAAGCATGCAGGCTAGGGAGACCAAGAGTCTTGGACACCTCATGCTTGCTAGTCTCTATAAATAGTTGTTCTCCAGCTTACTTATATAATTTTCAAATTTCAGACTAAAAATACACACAAATACACCCAAACTCACACATACACGAAATAAGTCCAATTTCGACTACCGAATTTACAAATTCGATAAATCCAAACCCCGATTTACCATTTACGGTGGTAATCAATCACACGTTATTGATTGGTGACGTAAAAACGGATTAAAACAGCCACTAATCCTTACGATTAGATTCGTTCACCAACAATTTGCCAAATTGTTGGTGAACGAATTTAATCGTAAGGATTAGTGGCTGTTTTAATCCGTTTTTACGTCACCAATCAATAACGTGTGATTGATTACCACCGTAAATGGTAAATCGGGGTTTGGATTTATCGAATTTGTAAATTCGGTAGTCGAAATTGGACTTATTTCGTGTATGTGTGAGTTTGGGTGTATTTGTGTGTATTTTTAGTCTGAAATTTGAAAATTATATAAGTAAGCTGGAGAACAACTATTTATAGAGACTAGCAAGCATGAGGTGTCCAAGACTCTTGGTCTCCCTAGCCTGCATGCTTGACATGTGTCCCTTTGATCTTATCTAAGCTGAATCTTAGTTACAAAGTCTTCTTTGGTCTTATCTCGGACTCATTGTTGTTCGCCTAAGTCGGCTTGATTGATCTTGTTGATTCTCCAATTGAAAGTTGTTCGCCTCTTGAGGTTGTACTTTAGAAGTTGCTCGCCTTATGGCTTTGTTCAGCTTGGCGTTGGGATCTTTGTCCTTTGTTCACTTGTACACACCTCCTTGGCTATTTGTTGTATCATATTCTGACCAAGTTGTTCGTCATGGATGACTCCACAGTTGGCTCATTCTTGGTCCCGGGCCTTAATACATGTTCGCCCATTTGTTGTTCGTCGGGAGAGTTGTTCGTCACTTCATACACCTCCCAGGTTGGTTAATGCGCCCAAATAGTGATTTTCTTTGTTTTAGACTTCAATAATTGTTCGCTCCATATCTAGATGATGTTCGCCTATCAACAATTGCCCCCTATCCTGACTAGATGTTGTATCAGACGAGTAGTTTTACGGCGAGCAACTGTAGTTAGGATATCGTTTGGGCCAAGATTTGGACGAGCAGCATCTCTGTGACGAGCAATGTTGGTATAACCGTTTCGTCTTCCCACGATCTGGGGAGATCACGAAGATGACGCCAGCGCAATGATTGCGCGCCGCTCACGCGCGAGCAGCCCCAAGGCGACGCGCCCCTATAATTGTTTATAGGTCCTTCATATTCTAGTTCTGCTCGGAATCTACCCCGCTTTCTTCCAGTTGAGCCCCAGAACTTTCGGAAAATTACGCCTGGGACCCCGTTTTTGCTTGGGGTATAAATAGTGGGAAAACTGAAAATTTTCCCACTTCTCTCCCACTTGCTACAGTGCTCCGGCGATTTCTCTCCTCCTCCGGCGATTTCAAGTTTTTTTGGCGTCCGTCCTTCAGTATTTGGCTTCAAATCTTCATTCCCAGGTAGTTACCTTCTTATTTCTTTTCTTTTCTTTACTTTTTCTCTCGAAATCGCCATTGCCGCCGTGTGGGTCCGAGCGCCGCCGTCTTCTCCGGGAAAGCGCCGCCGTCTGCAACTCTTTTTACCGCCGCCTGGATTTTTCTTCTTCTTCTATGTCTTCGCACTCGAGCAATAAGACTGAGGAGACCTTAGACCCACTCTTTCCAGTCGCGGTCCCCGTCGATCAACCTCCCTTCGAGATTTCCTCGGCGTCGGATCTTCACGTGGATTCAGTGGTTCGCTCTGTGGAGGACACCGGTGTGGGCCCATCTGGGAGAGAACTAACGGTTGTGGCGAACAAAAATCGGGACGAAAATTCTTCGTCTTCTGCCGAATCTGAAGATCCAGATCTTAACGAGCTCACTCGTGAATTTTTGGAGGGTATCAATTTTCCATCCCCAAGGATGCGGGAAAGTGAGATCCCGGCTGGGGTTGCTCGCCTATTCGAATGGCGAGCATATGCTGAAAGGTATGCGAACAGCTTTTCCCGTCCTCAGAGACAAATAATGGATAAGGTGAAAACTGGATTCCAGGCGAGCAAGATAAAGAGTGTTGTTCGCGAAGATGAACTGGACTCCATCCGAGAGGAATATAAGATCCCATTTGATATTCACATGTGGGCTCCTCAGAGGAAGGAAAGAGCTGATCGCCCACCCCCCGGATGCACGGCGATCAACATCCACACCTTGATTGTTGGGTTGAAGTTACCTCTTCCACCTGTTGTTGGTCGATTCTTAGAGGCGACCAACTTGGCTATAACTCAGATTACCCCAATTGGGTGGATGAACCTTTTAGGCTCTATGTGCCTGTTCGCTTTGGAGGGGTACGTTGATCGGATCACTGCGGAAGAGATCAACTACCTGATGACAATCACAAGTTGCCCCCGAGGAGAAGATGGCTATCACTACCTCAAGGCCAGGACTGGGTTGAAAATGGTGGAAGAGGTGCCGAACAAGATTCGTGATTGGAAACAACACTTCTTCTGGATTGGGGGTGATTGGCGAGCATCTTCTGGTCCACACGGCGGCCCTGGACGAATAAATTCTCCAGCAGCCTATGGAAAACTGAAACGTAAGTTCAATTCTTGCTCGCCTTTGGACAGTTGTTCTAATTTAACTTTTTTTGTTTGTTCGCAGGCCCTCGTCTACCCAAGTGGGATTCGAAAGAGGAGGAGTTGAACTCCGAGTTCCTGTTTACTTCGTGCTTGGTCGGCCTCCGCAATAAAGCAGATAGAACTATAGACTATCTCTGCCGATTAAGGTGTCAAAAAGTTGCTCGCCTTTTGACTTACCCACATCATTTGGAGGCTCAAGCTGAGGTGCCCCCTGGTATGGAAATTCCTAACTCCCTGCTCAAGTCTTGTTCGTCGTTAACATGTTTAACTTGCTCGTCTAATTTTAACTTCTTTTTTTTTTTTTTTTTTTTAGCCGAGCAAGTAACAGTCGCCGTTCCCCCAAGCTACGCTCTTCTTGAGCAGAAGGTCCTTGAAATGGGGCCACCAAGAGGGAAGAAAAGGAGAGGGGACCCTCCTTCTAGCGCCAAATTGTTGGTGAACGAATTTAATCGTAAGGATTAGTGGCTGTTTTAATCCGTTTTTACGTCACCAATCAATAACGTGTGATTGATTACCACCGTAAATGGTAAATCGGGGTTTGGATTTATCGAATTTGTAAATTCGGTAGTCGAAATTGGACTTATTTCGTGTATGTGTGAGTTTGGGTGTATTTGTGTGTATTTTTAGTCTGAAATTTGAAAATTATATAAGTAAGCTGGAGAACAACTATTTATAGAGACTAGCAAGCATGAGGTGTCCAAGACTCTTGGTCTCCCTAGCCTGCATGCTTGACATGTGTCCCTTTGATCTTATCTAAGCTGAATCTTAGTTACAAAGTCTTCTTTGGTCTTATCTCGGACTCATTGTTGTTCGCCTAAGTCGGCTTGACCTGGGAGGTGTATGAAGTGACGAACAACTCTCCCGACGAACAACAAATGGGCGAACAAGTATTAAGGCCCGGGACCAAGAATGAGCCAACTGTGGAGTCATCCATGACGAACAACTTGGTCAGAATATGATACAACAAATAGCCAAGGAGGTGTGTACAAGTGAACAAAGGACAAAGATCCCAACGCCAAGCTGAACAAAGCCATAAGGCGAGCAACTTCTAAAGTACAACCTCAAGAGGCGAACAACTTTCAATTGGAGAATCAACAAGATCAATCAAGCCAACTTAGGCGAACAACAATGAGTCCGAGATAAGACCAAAGAAGACTTTGTAACTAAGATTCAGCTTAGATAAGATCAAAGGGACACATGTCAAGCATGCAGGCTAGGGAGACCAAGAGTCTTGGACACCTCATGCTTGCTAGTCTCTATAAATAGTTGTTCTCCAGCTTACTTATATAATTTTCAAATTTCAGACTAAAAATACACACAAATACACCCAAACTCACACATACACGAAATAAGTCCAATTTCGACTACCGAATTTACAAATTCGATAAATCCAAACCCCGATTTACCATTTACGGTGGTAATCAATCACACGTTATTGATTGGTGACGTAAAAACGGATTAAAACAGCCACTAATCCTTACGATTAAATTCGTTCACCAACAACAGGGAGATGTTGTCAGAGCCGCGGAAGATAAGGCAAGAGAGAGGTAAGCTGAACCCAAACAAATACTGTGCATACCATCAAAGTATCGGCCACTTCACAAGCGAGTGCCGAGATCTATTGAAGCAGTTGTGGAGGTTTTATGAGGAAGGAAAGTTGCCCGAATTCGTGAAGAGGGAACCAGGTAAAAGACCGAGGGCGCCAGTACAATCCAGTTCGGATGACGGAGACAGTGATGACCAACCAAGCAAAGTTGGTAAGAGGGGAAGGAAGGTCCCAGCAGCCCCAGCAAGGCATATCCCGGAAATCCTAATGCTGGAACCCACTGGGCCAGTAGGTGGTTGTTCTGATGGGAGGCCACCTATGTCGAAAAGAAAGAGGAAGGCAGAGCTGAGAGCAGTAGATCAGGTAATGGAAGTGGGTGTAAATCCATCGACCAAACGAACAGGGGACCTGACTTTCTCAGAGAAAGACTTAGACGGGATACTTACTCCCCACAACGACTCATTGGTCATTTGCGCCAATATTATGGGGACAAAAGTGCATCGTCTACTTGTCGACACTGGTTCCTACACGAATATCCTGTTCAAAAGCACGGTGGACCAGCTAGGAGATTGCGCTGAGTACATCAAAGACTGTGATCACAAGATTGTAGGTTTTGGAAATGCTGTAACCACCCCGCTAGGAATAGTTACGTTGGCAGTTGAGCTTGTATCAGTCGAGGACCCGGAGAGGAAAATGAATAGAATGGTAGACTTCTTGGTTGTAGACCAACAGTCCACTTATAACGGGTTCCTCGGCCGTCCTTTCTTGCATGAATTCAAAGCAGCTGTTTCAACGTACTATTATTGTCTAAAATTTCCAACAAAGAAGGGTGCAGGTACAGTCAAAGGAGACCAAAAGAAAGCTCGTGCGTGTCTGTTGCAAATACAGTTGCAGGATCATCAAGTCAACATGGCGGACAGGTGCTCAGACAAAGACGAAGATGATAGCGAGGCCATGACTTCCGTTGATACTGAAATAATGGAAGGCGACGAGCAGCCACGCAGCGACGAGCAAGGCGACGAGCAGCCACGCAGCGACGAGCAAGGCGACGAGCAACCACGCAGCGACGAACAACTGGGCGCAGACGAACAGCTGTGCATTGACGAGCAGGAACGCGTAGACGAACAGATGGACGAGGACGAACAGAAGCGCGAGGACGAACAGGTTGTCCAGACAAGAGATAGAGAAGTTGCTTGCCCAATGGACGTTGATGCAGAAGACATCGAGCCACGACTGGGAGCAGAACCGATGGAAACCGAGGATGAGCTAAAGGCTGAAGGGCCCATTATTGACCCCAGATGGAAAGGCCAGAAACGAAGGGCTACCCCGGTTGAAGAGTTGGAAACTGTAAAAGTCGACCCGAACCAAGAGGGCTTAGAACTCTTCATAGGGTCCGAGCTACCAGAACCGTACAGGACCAATATGATTGAGTTTCTTAAAGCAAACCTCGATGTGTTCGCATGGTCGCATGCAGACATGGTGGGCATCAGCCCCGAACATGCCTGTCACAGACTCAACATCGACCCGAGGAAGAAGCCAGTCCATCAGAAGAGGAGAAAATTTGGGCCCGACAAATACGAGGCGCTCGACGTGGAAGTCAAAAAGCTGCTAGATAACGACTTAATCAAACAAGCGTTATGCCCGCAATGGGTGGCAAATCCAGTTTTGGTCAGGAAAGCGACTGGAGCATGGAGACTCTGCATCGATTTCACAGATCTTAACGCCGCCTGCCCGAAAGACAACTTCCCATTGCCTCACATTGACCAGCTAGTTGATAGCACCGCCGGACATGAGCTGCTAACGTTCATGGATGCATTCGCAGGATATCATCAAATCGCGATGCATCCCGATGATCAAGAGCACACAGCGTTCTACACCAACAAAAACTTGCTATGCTGGAAGAGAATGCCATTCGGGCTAATCAACGCTGGAGCTACATATCAGAGGCTGGTTAACAAGATGTTTGATGACCACATCGGGAAGACGATGGAAGTATATGTGGACGACATTGTTGTCAAGAGCTCAAAAAAGGAAGATCACTTACAGCACCTGGTTCAAACATTCGAGATACTTCGGACCTACAATATGAAGTTGAATCCCAAGAAAAGCAGTTTCGGAGTTCATTCTGGGAAATTCTTGGGACATCTGGTTAGTCAACGAGGAATTGAAGCAAATCCAGTGAAAGTGAAAGCAATCATGGAAATGCAACCACCGAGATCGGTAAAAGAAGTCCAACGACTAACTGGATGTCTAGCAGCCTTGAACAGGTTTATCTCGAGATCGGGGGATAAGTGCAGGCCATTTTTCGAGGCCATCAAGAAAGGAAAGTTTCAATGGACAGACGCCTGTCAGCGAGCGTTCGAGCAATTGAAAGAGTATCTCAGCGATACGAAAATTCTTGCCAAACCGATCCCAGGGGAAAAGTTATACTTGTACTTGGCAGCTTCAGAAGAGGCAATCAGCTCAGTGCTCGTTCGAGCGGAAGGAAAGTTCCACCTACCCATTTACTATGTGAGTCATGCCTTGCACGAAGCAGAGCTCAGATATTCACCAACAGAAAAGCTAGCATATGCGCTGGTGATGAGCATCAGAAAACTTCGTCCATATTTTTTCGACCACCAGGTGGAAGTGTTGACAACGTTCCCGCTCAAGCAAATACTGCACAGACCCGATGCGGCTGGTCGGCTCCTGAAGTGGTCCTTGGAAATCAGTCAGTTCGGGATTTCATATGCTCCTCGAACAGCGATCAAGGGGCAAGCCTTAGCAGACTTTATAGTCGAACTGACTTTCCCCCGAGATCCAACGAGAGGACATAGCCATCCCTGGCACATGTATGTTGACGGGTCGTCAACTAATACAGCATCGGGGGCAGGTATAGTCTTGATAAGCCCAGATAGGCAAGTTTTTACTTCAGCTGTTCGATTCGAGTTCATGGCGACAAACAACGAAGCAGAATACGAAGCTGTGATCGTTGGGTTACGCTTAGCATTAGCAGTTGGAGTACGAAGGTTGCAAATCTTTGGAGATTCGCAATTGATCGTCAACCAGGTCCGAGGAGAATATGAAGCAAGAGATGAAGACATGGCTTTGTATCAAAAGATTGTTGCTCACTTGGCATCTTTGTTCGAACAAATATACATTGAACAAATACCAAGAGACAATAATGCTCAAGCAGATGCATTAGCCAGGCTAGCAACCAGCACCGGACCAGCAGAATTGTCGGAAGTGACGCTAACAAGAATGTCCAAACCATCAACCGAAGATTACAAGATCTATCAGATCAACGAAGATTTTGAAGAAAACGACTGGAGGATGCCGATCATTAAATATTTGCAAAACGATAAAAAACCAGACAACCCATTTGAAGCTAACAAGTTGGTTAAAAGAGCGGCAAGATACACCATGATGGATGGACAGTTGTACAAGAGAGGAATTTCGCTCCCACTTCTGAAATGTTTGGCTAAGGGGCAAGGACAGGCAGTGCTGAAAGAAATCCATGAAGGTGTATGCGGAAATCATGCCGGAGGACGGGCTTTGGCACATAAAACAATAAGGCAAGGATATTACTGGCCAACTCTCCTTCAAGATGCAATCAAGATTGCCCGAACTTGTCATAGATGTCAATTGTTTGCCCCAAACATTCACAAACCCCCACATGAATTGATTTCAGTCAATAGTCCATGGCCGTTCGCGAAATGGGGAATTGACCTCATCGGGCCTTTTCCCCCAGGACAAGGAAATGTTCGATTCGCGGTGGTGGCTGTTGACTACTACACGAAGTGGGCGGAAGCAAAAGCACTCGGGCGGATCACACAGGAAAAAATGATCAACTTTATATGGAAAAACATTGTTTGTCGTTTCGGGGTCCCTCAGGCGATAGTGACGGACAACGGAAGACAGTTTGAGGGAAAAGAGATCAGAGATTTTTGCGAAAAATGGGGAATAAAGAAACATTTCTCGACACCATACCACCCCCAATCGAACGGTCAAGTGGAAGCAGTGAATAAAATAATCAAGCATATACTGAAGATTCGTCTGGTTGACAAGCAAGGAAAATGGTCAGAAGAACTACCAGAGGTGTTGTGGGCATACCGAGTATCCCACAGAACAAGCACAGGCGAAACACCGTTCACAATGGCATTCGGGACAGAAGCAGTAATTCCGATTGAGCTAAAAGTCCCAACAAAACGAACAGCTGCGTTCGACGAAGAAGCAAACAACTCCGCAATGGCAGCAGAGTTGGACTTGCTTGAAGAAAAAAGAATAACAGCAGAATTGAAAAATGCGATTTACAAAAGAAGAGCAGCAAAGTACTACAATTCTCAAGTAAAAGCAAGAGAATTCGAAGTTGGGGACTTGGTACTCCGAAAAGTTTTAACACCACCAGGAGTATTCGGCCCGACTTGGGAGGGCCCATACAAGGTGACGAATAAGTGGCACAACGGCACATACGACCTTGAAGACATGGAAGGCAAGTCGTCCCAATACTCCTGGAATACAACTTTACTCAAGAAGTACTACCAATGAAGTCATGTAAGTCTTAGAAAGTTTGTAAATAGATCCTTTGTAATTTTTTGAAATTTTTGCGCAAGTTTATTAGCGAGCAGATTTGCATTTATCTTACTAGGCGAGCAGAATTGCATTTATCTTTTGTCTTGCTGAATTTTAGTTTTTGAGCCTTAAGTCCAAATTACTCAGTTGCTCGCCCAAAAATTTGCAAAATGCAAGTCTGTTATAAGACGAACAGAAAAGCTTATTAAAAGCAAAAATAAGGCTAAGTCTATAACGAACCAATAGCCCAGATTAATGCAAGGCCAAGTCCACAAGCGACCAAAATGGCCCAAACAACTAAAGGTCAAGTTCTATAAGAACCAAATGACCAATTTAAAATTTAAGTGTTTACCTTAAGAAAAAAGGAACACTTAGAAACTGTCGAGCAAAAAGCAACAGGCGAGCAACTAAGTAAGACAAACAAAGAGGCGAGCAGTTAAGTAAGACAAATAAAGAGGCATAAGCTTGTAAATGAACAAAAATCTTCATATCATTAGATCAAAAAGTTTTACAATAGGAATGAGAAATACAGAAATGTTGTATGTCCTATTGGAAGAAAAACTAAGTCTTCAAGGAAGAGGTAGAGGAGCATCTTCAGTTCTGGTCGCCGGCGCGCTCGGCTGCTCGCCCTGGGCACTTGTGCCAGCCCCGTCTATTGGCGTTAGGGGAAGAGACGCCAACCCTTCGAAAACTTCATCGGTGGCCGCCGCGCTGGTCGTCGCCGGAGCAGGGTCAGGCTGGCCACCATAAGTGGGGGCAGCAATGTCAACCTCCTCGCCGAAGACGTCCAAGGGGAAGCCAAGATCGGCCAGATCAGAGACGAACAGAGTAGAGCCAGGAGCAGGGGGGTAATTCTTAACATATTCAATGAAGTCCGCCTTCACCGCATCACGAATATCTTGGTTGTGATTATGGGCGAAGTGAACAGACCTCAAACATTCAGCAAATGCACAGATATACCCAAAGTTGGTCTTATCCAACACTTCCTGCTCATGGACCTCATAGTCGATCATATCCTTGCGCTCCTCCTCCAACCTCTTGATGTGCTCCTCGGCAGCGATTAGGCGAGCAGACAAGTCTGCTCGCTCCTTTTCAGCTCTTTCAGCTCTCAAATCTGAGGACTTCACCTCCAGCATCATCTTCTGAGCCTTGTCCAAGGCACTCTTCTCGCCGGCCAAGGAGGCCTCCATCTTCTTCTCCATCAAGGCCAGCTCCTTAGCATGCTCGGCCTTGTATTCTTTGATGGCGGAGACTCTCTCTTCATCCATCTTCTCCACGCGACGGCCCAAGTGACGGTTTGTTCGCTCAAGATCCAGGACTTGATCGAGCAGCATCTGAGATTGGACCAACTGGTGGCTAGCATTATACGCCACCAGGCGAACATTGTCGCTAGCAGATTGGCCACCTACAAGGGTGCTCGCCGATTTTGTCCAAGCTCTGGGAACCATCTCAGTAGCCCGGCGAACTGGTAGATCTGGGATGTCACGGAGCGAGGAGGGGGCATTTTTGACCACAGAGAGGTGGTGGAGTGTTGTCCCTCGGCCGGGGTAGAGTGTTGGGTTGTACCTAACGAACAGAAATAAATGTTAAGTGAGCGAACAACATGGCAGGGACGATTAGCTTACTCCTTGATTTTTACTGGATCCCAACCCAAGTAAGAAGTGTCCCTGGGATTGTCCACTGTCTTGGTCGCCACCAAACCGGCGACCACCTGTTGTTCGTCCACTACTTCCAGTGAAGTGGATTTCGGAGTAGGGGATCTTGGAGTAATGTTGCTCGCTTCCCCAGCAGTTTTTGACCGCTTTGAGGCGCGATCGTCTCCGTGAGCGCCGCGAACGTCATCGCCTCGCGACACCTTTTTCCTCTCCCTCTCCTTTTCCTTCCTCGCATCCCGTGGAGAGGACGTAATCTTGGCCGCTGGTTTGCGGCGACCAGCTCCGGCTGCTGGGCGACCAGTGGGGTTCTCCCCTGCCCGGAGGCGCATGATGGCGAGGGGAGGGTCCATCTTTCTTCTTGACGCTTCGGCCATCTGTTTAACTCTTCTGGCGAGCAAATAATACGATTCAGGCACAGCCGGGATAGCAACAGTGACTTGTTGATCTAACAAGAAAAAGACAAGTGTTAGGCGAACAAAAATGATTGGCGAGCAAAAATAAAAAAGTTACCTTCTGGAACGACGGCTTGGGCTTCAAGATGGTGAGGACTCGTAATCAAACCAGCAAATTTGCGACAATGAGCTTTCGAGAGATGGTGTATGTCGCGACTAGCAACGTCGCGAAGAGAGATGATGGCTAAGGTGAAGAGGAACTCGTCGCTGATGTCGGGGTGCCCCCACTTCAAGTTCCTTGGACCTGCAAAACAATGAAGAGGATTAAAATTAGTCTTACTTATGAATTAGCAAGACAAAATTAGCCCTACGTTTGATTTTCCCAAAGCCTTCAGGCGACATGATGCGCGCCTGCCCGCCAGCAAATCCCTCAGTTGCTCGCCAATCCCCACCAATGAAGAAGAATTGGCAATGCCAACCCTTAATCTTGTTGGGAACACCCTCAACGAGCTTCAATCCGGTTTTCGCCTTGGCGTAATACCAGCCAGCACCATCCTCGGAAATGGTCAAGGCGTAAAGGATCTCCGCGGTTGTTATCTTATTCTTGTAGCCCTCAAGACCAAAGAGAGTCATGAAGGCTAGAAGACTACTCCAACCATTTGGAGTAATTTGGGTGATCGCCAGGTTCATGTCGGATAGGAAGCGGCCGATGAGAGGATGAACGGGGAGAGGGAAACCCGTGTTCAACACATCCAAGTTGATCGCCGTGCAACCAGGTGGGGGGCGATCAGCAGTCTCTCCCTTCTTCGGCACATACATGAAAATGTCATAAGGAATCTTGTATGTTGCACGAATGCTCGCCAGATCCTCCTCAATGACAACACTGGCAACTTTGCTCGCTGCATAGTCCCCGTCCTGAGCTTTCATAATTACCCTCGATGTGGGGGCAAAAGTCTTCGAATAGCGAGCAGAATAGTCTGCCCATTCGTTGTCGCGAACAACTCCTTCTGGGATCCGGGATTCTGGCGTAGTTTGAGAGATGGGGAAATTGATTTCCCTTAAAAACTCCCATGAAAGCATAGGACCTTCTTGCTCGCCAACTTGCTGCTCGCCAGCAGTATCAGCCTGGTCGCCCTCGAGGTCGATTGAACCCTCTATCTCCGCGGCCACTTCGGCAGAGTCTTCGCCAAGGTCGGAGGACGTCTCAGGTTCGCGAGCAGGGTGGTGAGTTTCTTCTTGATCACCGGAGCGGTCAGCGGTGCATATCTCTACCGAGCGAACAACGGAGCTCGCAACGGAGTCCGTGTCTTCGTCCACCAATAACGTGCGTGGGTTATTCGCCAATGCTTGGCGAACAGATCTGTGCGGAGAATCCGGATTTACGGGTCGTTTTTCCGGATTTCGCCCGGGTCCGGATTGGGAGGAACTTGAGGGGGAAAATTCCATTTGAAATAAGTAATGGAGGAATGTGGTCAAGTGAGGCAATATACAGACGATGACGGCGGCGTTTTACGACGGCGACGGCGTCAACAGTACGGCGGCGTTTTACGACGGCGACGGCGTCAACAGTACGGCGGCGTTACGGTGGTTCGCAGCCGGATTTATAGTCGCGGTTACAGGAAATACGAAAGAAAAAGAAAAATTGTACGGAATCGGAATGTAAAGAAAAAACGAGATAAATTACCTTTGAAAACGAAGAACAAAATGACACGAAAGGAGATTCAGGTACAAGAATCACGAAGAAAGAAAGCTTCGAAGCGTTTGTCAATGGCGGAAGCGTGAGAATCGAAAGAAAGAGAAATGAATGGGAAATCGCCTATTTATAAGAATGAAATGGGGCAAAAATGCAATATTGGCGAAATACTATAGGCCCCTATGGGCAAATTGGAAGTCGCGCGTGACTGACGCGACGCCTCGCATTCCGTGCCTTGGGAGTCCAACCGTCGTGACACGAAGGGGCGCTCGTTGCTGGTCGCACGCTTAAGTTCCTATTGCTCGTTTGCTCGCCTACGCGGATGCTCGCCCACATAATCAACTATACTCCCTTTCTGCTCGCCCATTGTTCGAAAATGAAATTGTAGCTTGGTCTCAGTTGATCAACCCACATTCAACATGAGGCCAAGCTAGGGGGCAATTGTTGATGGGCGAACAACTTTGCATTTAATTAACGAAAGATTATCATTGAACTTGATAACAGGATAGCAAATCAAATGAGCTAGCAGCCTCGTGGAGCGAACAGCTTTGTAGCGGAGCTAGCAGATTCGTAGGGCGAACAGCTTTGTAGAAAAGCACTAATGCGGCAATCAGAATTGTGGCGAGCAGCCTTGCAAAGAACAGCTGTGCCGGCGGCTCAAACCAGTCAATATGGGCGAACAAGGACGTAATAGAGCGAGCAGAATCGTAAAATGATCCCAAGCGAGGAGCGAACAGATCAGAACGCAAAGGACCATGACATCTAACGGAGACGTACAAGCGAGCAGCCGGTCACCGTCGAGAGCATCTCAGAAGTGCCAAAGACCAAGTACAACATGGGGAATCCCAAGAGTCACTAGCTTAGATATGGTCCAAGTGTCCTAACACTTGGCACCCATCCAATGAGTAATAGTGTAGATGTTGTACAAGTGTCCTAACACTTGGCAAAGATCCAATGGTTAAGCCATCAAGATGGTGACACATGGCCACTTTGTATGTCTATAAATACTCCCTTCTTGTACATGAAAAATGGAAACAATTGAATACAAGTCCAAACTCTTGTCAAATTATTTCTTGAACATCACTTAGCCAAATTTCATGATTTCTTGATCTTGTTTGGTGATCTTAGTTATAGAAAACAGCCACTAATCACCTTAGTTAGAAAAGATCATCAACAATAAGTATATACAATTTTAATACCTATGATAATATTAATATTTTATAAAAAAATTTCATTATTGTATTTTTTATTGTAATGTAGATTGTGAGTACTAAATATTAAGTTATTTTCATGTAAAAACTTTAAATTGTAATTTGTAAACTTTGTATTACATATTTTTAAAATTTATAAACCTTAGTTATTATTTATTTATATTGTAACTGTAATTGTGTTTTGTATGTCGAAAGTTGAATACAATAAAATTTTACTTATTTAATTTTAATTTTCATATTTCTTTGTACTTGAATTAAGAAAAAAATTGCCTGTTATTTATTAAAAAAAGAAAGGTTCGGAACCATGAACCGTCGATTTGGAATCGGAGCAGTCAGGATCGAAATCGGAACCAAAACCGACAGAATCTAGAACCTCCAATCCATATTTAGCGTTTCGGTTTAGGTTCCACTAAATTGGAACCGGGAACCGACGGTTTGGAACCGTTGGACAACTCTAGATGGACGTGATTTCCATTATCCCATATATTGACTTAACTAATTCACTACCATTATAATGGGAACTACTAATCCGTGGGCAATATTTAAGCTTTGAATTCAGTTATTCTAATTAATGTGTTGTGAATTATGACTAATATTTCGAATTAATGTGCAAATACAAATTATTGATATTAGTATAATTAATTTTGAATTTTAAAATGACTAAGGACAAAATTACACATAAAGATTCCGACTTCAATTATTCATTTCTAAAACTAATCCATTTTTTAATCACATTTACATTCAAGAGTAACGGTTAAGAATAAATATATAATTTAATATAGTGTAATGGTTGTACTTAAAAACTAACAAATTAAGTCAATAATGTTGTGCAACGTTTTATTTGAACATTAGCTCAGTGAAAAATGATAAATTTTCGTGAAATCTTATTCGCTATATCATTTCACTCTAGTTTTGATTAATAATTGAATCTATCAGTCAAGTGTAAAATTCCCCATGTTGCATAGGCGAATTAATGTATTGTATTATCAAGTATCATAAAATGAATATTACAAGGAGCGGGAAGATTTTTTCATTGGGCTTGATAAAATATGGCTAACTAGGCATATTATAGTTGGGCTTTATTTGACCCACATTTATAGAATTTGACCTAAATTTGTCCAATATAAAAGACAGTGTCCATATTTTGCGAGATTGTAAAGATAATGTTTTAATTTTATAAGCTTTCTTAAATTTGTAAGCCTGAAAAGATAGTGTTCTAATTTTGCAAACACCCATAAGATAATGTCCTAATAATATAATTTTTCCTTGTGCATATGAGTTAAATTAATGAAAAATGTTAAGGTATGACTTATTATATACATATCAATTCACAGTTCAGATAATATTGGTGGTAGATTATAATACTATATAATTAACCTTAATATCGTATTATATATTTTAATCATAAAATATTACTATTGAGAGTATGTTATAGAATTAAATTGTTTCATATACGAACCACTTTATATTTATTTTTAGATACACTTTACTTTAACCAATTAGTGTTCTTTAAATGAACAATTAATACACTTTGTTACCATTAACTAAATTGGTTATAAGAGAACTTTTTTTTTATTTTAGGACACTGTCTTATGAGTGTTTGTAAAATTATATTTACGGGCTTGGAAAATTGAGTCAATATCTTTACGAACTTACAAAAATTAGGATCTTTACAAACTTTCAAAACTAGGACACTAACTTTTAATTTTGGCCAATTTAATCCAAATTGTATAAAATACATCCAAATGGGCATATCATAATCAAACTTTCTTTGTCCCACGTTTTACCAAATTTGACCTAAATTTTATTTAACCGGAAGATGTGGTGATAAGTAGCAATTTCTACAATTAAAAGATAGTGTACTTGAAAATAGTTTTCACATATTAAAAGGTATATTTGAAATAAAACCAATGGTTCTACAATGTCTAATAAATTAATTAATTATGGTTTTGATTCTACAAGAAACAACAACTAGAGATTGCGTCAACTCTCTCAACTCTTCTTTGAAGCGGCTATCAAAAGAATGTATTTTTTTGAAAATGTTCCATACTTTTCTCCATTAAAATTGACCTTTTTTTTTTTTTTTTTTTTGTTTCTCAATCTTACTTTTCTTAAATATATTGGTTATAAGGAATTTTCTGTTTTTATGTTAGGACAGTGTTTGTAAAATTATGACACTTTCTTTACGGGCTTGCAAAGTTGAGACATTACCTTTACGAACTTTCAATTAGGACAATATCTTTACAAACTTGCAAAGTTATGACACTATCTTTTAATTTTGGTCAAATTTTATAAAATACGGTCAACTAAACATATTATAATTGGGGTTTATTTAACCCACATTGTATATAATTTGACCTAAATTTGCCCAACATAAGAGATAGTGTCCTTATTTTGCAAGATTATTTAAGATAGTGTTCTAATTTTATAAACTCATAAAGATAGTTTCCTAAATTTTTAGGCCAAAAAAGGCAGTGTTCTAATTTTGCAAACACCCATAAGATAATGTCCTAAAAAATTATTTTTCCTTGAGTATATGAGTTGATTTAATGATAAATTACAAGGTATGACTTACTATATGCATAACAATTAATAGTTCAAACAATATTGGTGATAGATTAGAAACATAATCAGTCTTAATGTGGAATTACATATTTAATCACAAAATATTACTATTCAAAGTATATTTTAGAATCAAATTGTTTCATATATGAACCACTTTATAATTATTTTTAAATACACTTTACTTTAACTAATTATTTTTCTTTAAATAAATAATTAACACTCTTTGTTATCATTATCTAAATTGGTTTTAAGGGAAAACAATATTATTTTAGGATACTACCTTCTGAGTGTTTGTAAAATTATTTTTACGGGCTTACATAATTGAGTCAATATCTTTACAAAATTGCAAAATTAGGATCTTTACAAACTTTCAAACTGAGACACTATCTTTTAATTTTAGCAAATTTAGTCCATTTTTTATAAAATATGGCCGACTGGGCATATCATAATCGGACGTATTTGAACCCATATTTTATAAAATTTGACCTAAATTTCATTTAACCGGAAGATGTGGTCATAAATAGCAACTTCTACAGTTAAAATATAGTGTACATGAAAATAGTTTTCACATATTAAAATATTTATTAAAAAAAATTAATGGTATTATAATGTCTAATAGATTAATTAATTATGGTATTTATTATACAAAGAAACAACAACTAGAGATTGAGTCAACTCTCACAGCTCTTCTCTGAAGCGATTATCATAAGAATTTTTTTTTTTGAAAAAGTTCCATATTTTTCTCTACATATTGGCATACATGAACTAATACAATTATCCTCTACATATTGACCATGTAATTTTGAATATTGCTTCGAGTGGAATCGCAGTGCTTCTTCTCCCGGGTGGCCGTACTGCTCATTCGAGATTTGTCATTCCCATAAATATTTAAGAGTCGTCCACGTGTCACGTACTTCTTGGATCATAGTTATCAATACTTCTGATAATGGTCAAGCTAATAATTTGGGATGAGGCACGATGGTAAATAATTTTAGTTTCGAAGCATTGGATCGTACTTTTGTGAGATATTATTAGGAATTCTGATGGATCCGTGGGTGATTTACCGTTTGGAGGAAAACATGTTGTTCTTTGTGGAGATTTTAGGCAAATACTTCCAATTATTCCAAATGAAGTAGGGAAGAAGTTATTCATTCTACCATTAATTCATCGTTCTTGTGGGATTACTGCAAGGTAATTTTAGTTTTTTAAATTGAACAATAGTTACTTATCTTTGATATTAAGTATTTCTCTGTTAATTGGTTAATTTCTGCGTGTTTTTATGGCTCTGTGATTAAGTACTTACATTGACAAAGAATATGAGTTTGGAGGTTGGAAGTTCACCTTCTAATTCAAGCAAAAGTGGAATTATTGAATTTTCAAATTAGATATTGAAAGTTGGGGATGGCAGACTCGGTCACGGTAGAAATGATTTTGCGGATACTGAGGTCCCACTGTAAAATCTCATCTATGATGAGGTTAATCCTATTATGGCTATTATTCGAAGTATCTATCCGTTCGTCGAGAAAAATCTACGTACACATAAATATTTTGAAGATAGAACAATACTTGCGCCCACGCATCGAGATGTGGATTGTATCAATGAGAAGATTCTTTCCATTATTCCTGAGGAAACTAAGGTTTATTTGAACTATGATAGTGTTTGTAAATCAGAGCTCCGTCCTGGAGGTAATGGAGAGCTGGTTTCAGTGGATTTTTTAAACTCTGTCAAGTGTTGTGGTATGTCTAGCCATCGATTGGTACTGAGGGAAGGTGTTCCTATTGTTCTTTTGAAAAAAAATCATAAAAAATATGGGTTGTGTAATGGAACGAGACTGATTGTTACTAGACTGGGAAATCACGTGATTAAAACTGAAATAATTTCTGGGAGGAGAAATATTGAAAATAATGTTTTCATCCCAAGAATGACTTTGAGCAATTCAGACGTAAGCATGCCTGTAAAATTTACGAGGAGACAATTTCCTATATTATGTGTTTTGCAATGACTATTAATAAAATTCAGGGTCAATCTCTTTCGACCGTTAGGCTATACCTGCCACAGTCAGTTTTTACTCACGAACAACTGTACGTTGCAGTATTGAGGGTTAGGAGTAAATATGGTTTGAAAATTCTTTGTATTGACTCTGAAGGGAAGCCTTCAAAATACACAACGGATGTTGTTTATAGAGAGATTTTTAAAAATTTATGATTATTATGTTGAATTTGATTGTTTGTTTCAATGAAATAATTATATTTTTATTAGGAAATTGTGCATCTGTCGTGAATAATTTATTAAAAATAACACAACCACATTCCCATGGACATACTTATATTGTATTGTTGAACAAAAAAATCTAATATTTTTTCTTGAAACCCGCGATACTCGCGGGTCTACAACTAGTCATTTATAATTAAACATTTTTAAATTGACATTGGTGTTGCAACCAAAATCAAGAAAAAACGAAAATAGTTAAAAAAAAATAGAAGAGAAATTAAAAGAGATTGTTTCACTTTTGTCCCACATAACATCTACTAATTTCAAAACGGTCCCAATGCTTTTAGAACTGATCCAAAAAAAAAATTCTTGCAAATTTAGTCCCACAAAATTTTTTGATTGCAAAATTAACCCCAAAAGTTAACAGAAGTAAATGAAAATTTTAATTGCACGTTAAATTTGCATACTTAGTACCAAACATACGTCCAGTGGTACCAAAAATACAAAAATTTTATTTCTTTTTATATTAAAATATAGAATTTGTATAAATCATTATCAAAATTAAAATAAAGTAAAATATAACAATATTATTATATTAAAATTGACCATTTTATTTTTTTTATTAAAAAAACTTTGTATTAATAGAAAAATAATAAATAACTTTATTGTACTGAATTTTTTATTACGACACTTTAAGTACATGATACAATATTATTTATGATTAATAATATATTGTATTTTTGTTGATATCAGAATAAGGAAAAACTATGTGTTGATGTTTTAAATTATTATAATAATTTTTATTATTTAAACAAATATTTATATTTTTCTAATTAATTTTATCAAATTTTTTAAAAGAAGAATTATTTAATTGTTTGTGGAAAAATCAGAAAATAAATCTATAGAATTATATAAAATTATAATACTAATAAATAAAAATAATATTTATATTTTATTTTTGTTTTTAAGTTTTTAAAAATTATTATTAAAAATTATTATAAAAAAAATATTATAAAAATAATTATGCATATCACACTTAAAATGTAATATCCAAATTATCAAAATTTTCAGTGCGAGCTTGTTTTTTACTTTAAAATAGTTCTAGTATTTCAAATTAATCCGATCTTTTTTAAATTATACTCCCTATGACCGCAATTACTTTCAAACTTGTCTTATTTGGACGTCTCACAATTACTTTCACATATCACTCTTGTGTATACACAATATCACTGTGATACTAGTTTACTATCACTGTTATGCATGTGCACTATCACTATTTAAAAATCAAACTCATTTCTTAAGCAGTTGATACGCTGAATAGTGATAGTTTTATAGATAACAGTGGTATTTAGAAAGAAAAAAAAAGTTCACATGAACTCAGGTTCACAAGAGACTTACTCCCAAAACTAATACTCTTTAGTGAAACACCACTAATACATTTTAATGAAACAATTCATATCCTTTAAAGTGGTTCATGTATAAACCAGTTTTACTTTATACTTTGTCTTACACCACTAACCTAATTGTGGTGCACTCCTAAAGTCCTTTAAAAAAAAAAAATTGTCCGTGAAATTATGTTTGCATTTTTAACATGATACTGCCTAGCACAAAATTTATCTAACAATATTTTTTTTAAATATTTTTCTAGCCCCTTGCATAAATTCTTATAGTGTAAATTATTGTAATTTTTTATAATTATTTAAATAAAATGTAAAGTGAATAGTTCCAATTTTTATAATTTTTGTAATATTTTATGTTTAAGTAAATAAAAAACAATGTGAAATTTTCTATTTTTTAACAGAAAAATTAATTTATTCTATATTTAATTAAATAAAACATAAAAGTAAATTGTTACTGCTTTTTAAAAATTTGCACAAAAACTAGAATAATTTATATTTATACTAAATTAAATAATATGCACATTAAATTATTATATTAAATTATGGGACCAGAAAAGAATTAATGAGACCATATTTGCAACTAAATTCCTGCCGAAATTGATACATAGGTGTAATTTTAAGTTTCATTTCATATGAGACCATATTTGAAAAAAAAAAAATCTCACTGAAAACTATTAAAAATTTGTTAATTAAATTTTAAATAATGTGGGACCAAATCTACAAAACACTTAACGGATTCTGTAACGGTAAGACTAAAGTTGCAAGAAAAAGAAAACATTTGGAACCAATTTTAAAAGTATTAAGATTGTTTTGAAATTAGTAGATGTCTTGTGGAACTAAAAGTGAAATAATCTCGAAATTAAAATTTCCAATAGACTGCAGCCTTGGTTGCTGTATCAACCCAATACTTTTTTTTTTAAAAGAAAGAAATCAACTCAATACTCATGCATGGACATCTTTGGTGTGCCAGTTAAAAAAAAAAATCGTATTTTTAATTTTTTTATAAAATAAAAACCAATATTGACATATTGTAAAACATAATATAACACGTTTTATTTTCTTCTCTTTTTTTTTTCATTTTTCTCCTAAGAATTATATTTACAAATTTTAATATGTAATTTGTATTTTCTCTATTTATAATTTTTCTTTTTTGCATGCCTTTATTTTTTGTTTGATTTATTTCTTTTCAATTTTGTATTCAGTCTCTTGTATATACTATTGGGAATCTATTCCTATTTCTTCAAATCACTCTATTCCAAAATACAACAATTTTATACATTTTAATTATTTATGAAATTTAATTTATAATATCTTTATTTTTCAATGATTTATTTTATAACTCTTAATTTTGTCCATTCATATAATTAATATAATTAAATTTAATGTTTGAATTCATTAATATATTTCTATTGGTGTTAGACAATTAAAAAAATTATCATCTTCATTTTTCATTGAATTTAAATATAATGTTTCATAATAAATTATTGATTTTTTTATATTGCACATAATAAATATAAAAATATAAATTAAAATTAAAATATTTAAATAAATAGAACTAACTAAGACTAACAAATATTTATAATAATTTACATAAAAATAATAATATAAAATTATATTATATCCGCATAATATGTGGAATTACGTGCTAGTCACTGATAGAAACTTGACAATATAACTGACACGGGACAATTGAACCAATTGACAATGTTGTAATCAAGGATGAAAATGACACAAAATTTTACCGAAATTACATTTTTTAGAGGTCTCGATATGGATATCCAACGGAACAATATTTTTTTCAAATATAAGTAAAATATCGAGAAATATCGGTAAATAGCGGTATCGATGTCGATATCGGTGAGCTGTAGTTCGGAATTTGTCAAATAACGGAAATTTCGAGGAAATATCGGTAAAAAACGAAGAAAAAAATCTCACTTTTTCGTTTATTGTCAATGAATATTATTTTAGATCTTGAGATGGTTTAGCCACTAAACCACAATTTATTAAAAAATCTTGCAAGAAAAAGGTTTCAACATGCTTAGTTGCGTTATTCATATTGAATTAAATTATTATGAACAACTATTGTATCATTTTAGGCTGTTTAAGTATTTTGTTATAAGCAATTTTATTTGTTTGAGTTTAAGTTAAATTTATATATACATTGAAGTTGGTTACTTTCATGTTTAATTTCCATCATTTTATAAAATTTCCGTCAATTTTATACTTTTTACCGATATCAATATTTCCATTGATATACCCATAAATTTAAGGTACCAATATTTCCATCCATACCGATATTTTCATCCTTGGTTGTAACATAACTTTGATAATGGTCTAGAGGTTATGAACTTATAATGGTATGCTACAATGGAATAAATTTATTCCATTTTGTAACATACTAGTGAAAATTGGTGAAATTGGGTTTTTGGTGAATATTTTTTGGATCATTTTTAAATTTATAATTTATAAGGAATTCAAAATTCAGTAGTGGCTTAATCACTTAAAAAGGAAAACATGGATTTCAACCAAAAGAGTTACTGTATTAAATAATTTAAATTACACGTGATAATCTTTTAAAAATTAAATTTAAATATGTACAGGTCCTATTTGTACAAGTGAAAATAGAGTATAAACTCTTTTACAGCCAAACAAACATGCTTGTTTGTGTAGCAATGCGTGCTTCGAGTATGCTGGCCATTTTAAAAAATCTAGGCTAAGAAGAGTTATATTCATCACTTTTGTAGTTCAAAAAAGATGAGAGAGACTATGTGATAGTTGCACTAGGCTCAAGCCCAGGGCAAATGACTTAAAATTCTATATATTATGTGTAATATCTTACGAATTGGTCCATCATTCCACCCTCAATAGTGGAATCAACCCACCCCAATTAAATTTATTGTATTATAGCTCATTCCATTAGTAATTTCTGGCCATAGACATCTATTATAAAAAAATAAGTTAAGAACAAAAAAACGCGGGTGAAGACTTGCACCATCGATTTCTTCATATTTAGCTAAGAAATTAAATACGTTCATTTTACCATTAATTAGAAGCTAACCGTATTGGGACCATCTAAGATAATCATCTTCACCATCTTCTTCTTCTTCAACTTCATCCGACTTCACGGGGATTTCAACATCAGCGTCACCATTTGCTGCATTAACATTCTCTTCGTCATTCGCTGCATAGTCATTCTCTTCTTCCTCTACGCGCTCTTCTTTTGCCCCATCGTCCTTTACGGTGAATGTCAGGTAAAAATTAGGCAGTTATAAACCAACTAATAACACAGTTTTTCTAACAGAAGCGATATGGATCCCCTCCATACCTTTTTTTGTAATTTCTTGTAAATTTGGAAAGAGATAAAACAAATTATATCAATTTCTAGATTTACAAGAAATTTACAGAAAATAAATGGAGATGATCAATTTCCCTTACAGAAGACATGAATTTGCAGAAGAGGAAACAACATACATCAACATCAGCATTTGAAGTCCCCTCCTCTGGCAAATCCATTGACTCAGCATCCTCGTTTTCTTCAGCTGCTATTTTCCGTAAATGCTTGACTACCATTTCAAATTGGGAACGATCTGCAAAATGAAGATATACCAGCAAGTGATGATTACTTTCTCAATTTTATCTAACAGGGGTACCTCTCCTTCACAATACATACTATTCTTCATCTTTGTAAGTATAGAAATTAAGGGAGGGATTAGAGTGTAATTCTACCTTTGGAACGGTTGGCCAAAGCTTCATGAAGCATCAATGGATGCTGCCGTTCTTCCTTTTTATATTTCAGTTTTACTTCTCGGCGGCTACGACCAGGAAGACGCACTGTTATCATAGAAAGATCGGAACCAAACATCCGCACGGCCTACCAAATGAATAAAAACAGTTATTCGGCGTAAGATTTAATCAGGAGTCATTTTTAGGCAGTAATATTAATTCACAATTAATCACAAATTCACGATTAATAAGTCATTCAATTAGCATTAAAAGGCCAGCATTAGACAACATGCATGATCATTGACTCCAGCCTTTATTTCTCACTGATTTCTCATATGTGGAAGTACCAAGGAGGCATACGGCATACCTCATAGAATAATTCAGTCTCCTGTTTGGACCATCTTTTGGTGCGTGTTTTGTCCATATGGCTCTGATAATTGAAGTATTCAGTGGTGTCAACCATAGGAGGACTTCCTTGTTCGTCAAAATTTTCTCCACCTTCTTCAAAATTAGAGTCCCCATCATTGTAGAGGCCTGAAGAATTACCAGTACTGCAAAGCACGAATAATCAGAACATTATATACTCATCATTAAGATACATGCAATATACATTGTATATACTGTTCCAAAGTAGAATATAAATCTATGACAAAGCAGTTTCAAAGTGGAAATGAAAGAAGAATACAGTCCACAAGCATCTTATATTTCAACCTGAATGGACTACAAAAGTCGAGAGCAAAAAAAAATCGTGGTCATTTGATAAAATATGTTACTCTACAGGAAACATGTACATTATAATACATGATTTGCCATGGAAGCTCAGATATAACAATATATACAATTATTTTTTGTAAACTTGTCTGCTGTCTATTTTCAAATGCATCACATTTTGTTCAAGTGCAGCCAACTAAGAATAATAAGAAAGGCATAACAGCATAATATTATAAACCCAGCTTCTTGAATTTATATGAACACATACATACAGGGTCTCAATGTAAATAACACTGACATAAAGATTAACCTGAAAAGTAAAATAACAAGACATTAGTTATACGTCATAACTTATCTTTTATTATCTTTAAAGAAGTAACTGATCATGTATGGACTGTATCACTTTCCTTAAGGCAACCCAATGTAATATATGGAAGTCGGTACAGTATCTACCAAGCCCAGGTACTATTCAGCATGTCTTCATTAAACTAATTGCTCAATATTGTCACCATCTTTTTCCACACTCCTGAGCCTGTTGTTTTCTAGATAGTTCTTTCACAATATCTTTTTGCTATCATTAGAATCCAACAATTAAGGGTAAATTCTAGTACACAAACATTAGATATTATCAGCCAGCTAGGATACAAAATTCTCAATTCTCAACATGACCTGATTTATACATCTTTTTTTGACAAATCAATGAGTTATTACCTTTGGTTCCTGGCTGGTGCTACAGCTGCAGCTGCAGCCTGTTCTCTTTTCTGCAAAATGAAAATGATAAAATCAGAATTCTGACATTAAATATCAATTCAATAATGCCAACTGGTATCTCAAAATGCTGGAGATGATCCATTCAAAACTCTGATTTACACCATACACAACTGATTTTACATCCACTGGTAGTAGTAAGTATCAGACTATAAATAAACCATAGTACAAATGTACAATGGATAATTTACATACCGTCTCTCGCTCCCTGTGGTCTGCAAGGATAATTAAATCCCTCAAAGGCCACTTTTGAGGGTCAATCTCTTCCTCAGGAGTCTCCAGCAAAGTCTTGTCAACAACTATGTTTAAACAGTTTCAGGTAAGTGCATTAAACAGGAAACAATATCAAATTATAAAAGTTATGTCTTACAAATACCTCTTCTTCGCCGAGTAGTATGAGAGAACTTTTTACGCTTTGCATCCCCCTGGTCGTCAGCCTCCTTGGCCTTCTTGCTCTTTTTGGCTGGTTTTTCTTTACCACCATCAGTTTTCTTAGACTTTCGCTTCGACTTTTTCTTTTGGGATTCACCTTTCACTTGATCTCCATCATTGTTAATGGTTTCCTCCTCTATTGGAGAACATCCTTCAGTCTCCCCCGTGGCAAGGACTTCATCTCTATCCTCATCCACTAGTTCATAGATATTTGATTTGCCTTTTTTTGGCCGTAATGATCTTCCAGTTCCATTCTCTTGACTTGATTGCTGTTGTGAAGAAGGATCTGATGCATTGTTTCTAGTTCCAGTCTTTGCCCGACGAGAAGCCTAATAAATATAAAATAATAATCCATAATATTTTGGAAATATGAGCAATCAACCATGTAAATTAAACACATGCTGTACCATCCATATAAATATATGTGTGTATGTGCATGAAAACTACTTGTTGCACCAATAACTTACGAGTTTTGCAGGAATTTCAGGCAAATCAGCTGGAGGTATGCACGTGTCCAACTCAGCCACCTCCATAAGATTCATTGACTCTTCATGCAAAGGAAGTTCTGAGGTTGCTCCTGTGGGTAACGTATGAGTGGACCTCAGTGATGAAAGATCATGAACATCATCCTGATGGGATTTTGGAACCGAATCCATTTCTGCAGAATCAATTTCCGGTGGAACAGATTGTGAACCAAGTGAGTTCGAAACGGGCTCACTGACTTGTATATGTTCTGGAATTTCTGGTATTTGCTTTGGCTGAAATCTTCCTTCTTTCTGTTCTGTACAACACTGACCATATTAATATCATAATGTTTGAAATATCAAGATGTCTCATAAAGCAGGTTAAGTAAAACTAAATATACCATATTTAGCTGGTGATACAGTCATATCTATAGAATCCAAGACATCCATCGCCTGCATTTGACCCACTTAGAGCTCAATTCTATGATTGCAACTGCAATTCCATGGTCAAGAACAGCGCAGAAACTAAAACAAATGGCACTTTACCTCTCTTCCCAGATCTCTATCGTGTGCAGTATCAAGTAAATCAGCCCTTGAAACAATAGGCTCACCAGCAGTCACTGGAGCTACTTGTGCTGATAGGCTAGGATATGTTGGAGAATCAACCACATTAAATGCATGGGTAGAATCCTCAAAGGAAAACATACTGGGATTCTCACTCCCTCCCATGTTCTCAGAGTTGGGGACATTAAGATCTGCTGCAGCCGAAGGAGGAACAGAACATTCTGTAACATAGTTCAAAGTAACTGGGTTAGTTCTCCAATTGATAAGTAAGACAAGCTTAAGTCAAATAATAAATCGGCAGATATAGGGCATTCAAACTTCAAAGTGTGAAATTTGTCATCACCTTTATCAGTTGTAGTTTGAGGAAGAAGTGCTCCCAACCCAATTGATTTATCAGCATTCTAAAAGCAAAAAATATGTGCATCAGCAATTTATATGAAAGGTATATGCGCCAGCACATTAAGTTAACAACATTAATTAGAACTATAGTACTCACCTCCCCTTCTGGCTGCTCCGTGACAGCATGCAAGCCTGCATTGTCATTAGGCACAACATTTGAACCTGAAATACATAAAGGAAACAAGAATGGCTTAATATCTTTCTATCTTCAAATGATAAAAACTTCACAACGAGAAACATGGTTACTTAAAAAATATTTTATATATGTCTGGTAATCAATATTGATGCAATTAACCAAGAAAATACTAACTTTGCACCGATGGCTTTGCAGTCGCACTAGGTTCACTTAATTCACTCGGTGCAGAATCAATGGTTTGGACAGTCTGTGAGGATGTAACTGAAGTTTTTGCTGAACCCTTTTTTTGTGGTCTGAATTTTGGCTTGGGCTGAAATTTTCCAACTGGCCTAGCTGCAGAAGCATGCGAGTGTATATGTGAAAAAATATAGCAAAAATAATTAAATTAAAAAACATATCTTGGAGCATTTACATGACAATGACTAAACTTCACATATTACCTTTCTTCGATGCTTCTTCAGCAAAAAGATCATCCAATGAATCCAAATCATCACCCATTGCAAAATATCCTGTATCAAACAATTTCTTAGCCATAAACAGACCAACAAACTTGATCTGAAAACCACATCATATTAGAAGCTTAAGGATTGGCATTAAGAAAGTAAAGGAAAATTTCGAGAATCATGTCAAAAGGATTGACATAACCACAAAAGGGGGGACCTTTTTTGAATTTTACAAAATGGACGGGACCCAAATTTACATTTCATGCCTACCCTGCTAATCGCTAGATTGCAACAGATGGCATAGGACAACAGCTACTATGTGTAGGATGATCATATTAATACAGACTCAGATATGCATTTGGGTATAGACGCCAAATAGCCTAATTCTGAACAAAGTTAAAGAGGCGAAAGAAAATTCAAGTAATCAATTATCATAAAGTCGCCGTAACTCAACACTTTGCAATGGGATGGTAAGATTGCAAATGCAAGAAGTCTCAAATATCACAAGAATGCAGTGTATTCAGTTATCCAGCCGAAAATTCAACACAAATCAGAAAACAACATACAAAACCACAGATGTATACCGGCGGGAAGGTGAGAGTTAAGACTTACGGAGAAGATTGCGTGAGCAGTGACGCAATTGGCTCAACTGCGGCGGCGGCGGTCTCCGGTGAGGTCGTGAGGGAGAGTTGCCCGCCAAAACTTCCACGGAGCCGCAAATGGAGAAGCGTAGGTTAGTCCAAGAGCGCAGATTAATCCCTCTTTCAATTTAATTAATGTAATCAAAATCATCTAGCCCTTTTAATGGCCTGACGGTATGGAATTTAACGACCACTTTTAAGGGATGTGAGATCGATCCCACCTTCAACCAAAAAAAATTAAGAACAAATTATTTTATTATAATTTTGACCCATACTGACCCAATTACTAATTGGACTAAAATAAAAGCCCAATATAATGTTGTGAGATCGATTCCACCTTGAAGCCAAATAAAAAGAATAAATAATTGGCTCACCCGAAAAAATTTCCAAATTTATATATGTTTAATGTTTTTCTATTTTGGCATTTTCAAAAAAAAAGTTACTATCATCTTATATAGAACTGCATTTAACCCGAGCTTAAAAGATAGGACTATATTCAATTCCCCTTCAAAATTACTTTTATCGAAAAATTGACTAAACTTTCAACCATTAAAAAAAAGAGTCCAACTGTATACCCCTCCATAATTAATAGATACACCCCAAAAAATTTATTAAAAAAATAAACGGACAAAAATACCCTTTATTATAGTTTTTTTTCTCTCTCCCTCCTTTCAGTTTTCACTAAAGACGCCGCCCCTCAGTCGGAAGCTCCAACCCATTGTAGTTGATTTTTCTTCCCTGTGGTATAACAAAGGAAAAAAAAAGTATATAATTGCAAGAATAATTTTTTTTTTTCAATTTAAACAAAAAATCAGAACACTTATTCATAAATTAAGGTGAAAAAATTTCATTTTATTGATTCATATTGCATCACTGTTCGGCCCAAAGTATTGAAAATTGTCTCGTGTTTTGAACATATAAATTTAAAAAATATTTTTTTTTTTTACAATAAATCAAGGGTTCAAATAAGTGAAAAAAAAAAAATCTTGGTGAAGAGAAACAGGGAGGAGATTCGATTTTTTATCATAATTTACATCACAATTTTTTAATCTGCAAAAATTGACTGAACTCATGGAAAATGGAGAAGAGAAGGATTCAATTTAGAAAAAAAAACCTTGTGATGGCGGCGTTTTGGCCGCTGCACAGGGGCGGCAGGGTGTGGGCGCTTGGGCGGTCTCACGGGGGAGGGGGGGGGGGGGTGGCGGCGCTTGGGTGGCTTCACAGGGGTATGGCGGCGCTATTAGTCGCCGGGATGCTGAGGGTGGAAGCGGAACGTTCAATTTGAGAGAAAAAGAGAGCGTAAATCTGAAAAAAAGAGAAGGAGAAAAGGAGAGAAAGAAGGGGTATAATAGGTAGTTTAATGCATGTGTATGTGTATCGTTTCGAAATTTTGCTAAGCAAATATTTGACACATTTTTCTAAAATATTGATTAAATTTTGATAAATAGGGTGGTGAGTACGTATACAGTCTGGGCCTATAATTGGACTAAGATTAAAGCGCAATATAATATGACCCAAAACACCAACCTGTTGTTGAAATTGGCCCAATCCAAACTGAGAAGAAGAACACGATTGCGAAAGGCGGCGGGACTGAGACGTGGCGGCGACGCGACTGCGACTGCGACGCCTGCTACAACGCGACCATGACGGCGGTAGTTGCGGTGGCGAAGGCGAGTGCGGAGGGGGATGTTATAATTAGAGATCTAGTAAATAAGTGATAATCTACGGAAAAGATTCGATTTCACGAATGCTTGGTTTCGTTGCGATATTACAAATCCTTGCTGGATTATTCGTCTTCTATTCAGAATCAGTTTAGTTTTCCGGCGAAGTCCTGCTACTGATTTTTCAATTTCCGGTCGTCGATTTGTTAGCAGTAACCCAATTGGGTTTCCTTGGATTTGAATGTTTGATCAATTTCAATACTAGGTTCAGGTATATACGGTACTATATAAATACACTCCCTTCTATTTTTTCTTTTTTAAATAAGGATATGAAATACGATGATGTAATTCATTAAAATTCCTTTAGACATACTACATAGTTGATAGTTGTCATTGTGGTAATGCCAAGTCGTTGTCGCACTTTTAAAATTCTTTTATTTTTCTCGAATTTTTAACTACGATTCAACGTGGACGCGTGTTTAAAATAATTTTAATCAATTACATATGTTTAATATTGTAATTTTATGTTTTTGTTTTTAAAAAAAAAAAAGTTGAGTGTATTTCCAAATTTAAAACTGCATATAACCTGGGCCCAATACTGTTGATGCTAGTTTATTGGGCTTTATTAGTTTTCATAATTGTAGGCCCATTATTTTGTTGGGCTTTTTCTTGGAAGACCACCTCGTTGTTGCTAGGTAGAGCTGGTATTTGAGGCTCAGGTTAAATACAGTCCCATATTTTGTGAATACGCCCCACCCAAAAAAATGTTCGGATTTTTTTTCTGAAAAGTGTAACAATTTTTGGATTTTCTTTTTTAAAAATTCATATGTTTAGTGTTTTTTATTTTGCATTTTCGATTTTTTTTCTCCAAAAATTATAAAAAATTTCGAATTTTTTTCCGAACACTTTTTGGTAGGTTATATTAACAAAAGATAGGACTGTATAAAACCTTGGCCGGTATTCAATCTCCGTACTCTAATTTATACATGAGCCCAACTCAAATTCATAACATATTCAATTTATTAATAAATTGGTTAGAGCTCAACTCATTAGACTTGATATATTAGGATTTTCTTATCATTTTAATTTAATATATGAGGACTCTCGTAGACTCTTGATTTGAGCTCTATTTTTAACTTGTTAATGTAATCAAACTTGTTGTAACTGTTACTGAAAGAGTGTATGTATATTTCGAAACACTGAAGGATAAAAGAAAGGAAACACGAAACGAATTCGTGATGTAAACCGAGTCTAGGAATAACCTATTCCCGCAAGACTAAATACGCCCGTATAGTGCTTACGGTATAATGCGTACAAGTCTCCAAAGGTAAAACGGTTTATCAATTCACACTGGTAGCACCACCGAGTATGAATTTCCGGCGAACTAAATCGGAATTATGAGCTTAACGGGATTTTTGCAGCGAAAGGATTTCGGGAATTATTGGGTTCGTGAGTCTGTTCGAAAGAATGGACGAAGTGGGATATATATAGGCGGAAATCCGACCCATCTGAAGGTTGCTGGAGTGGAGTACGTGGTGATCGTGAGTCACCCACGTTCTGTAGTGGAGAAAAACGCAGTTTCTCATTCTTGGGAAGCAAGACGGAATATTCCAGATACTCTGGAGTGTATTAATCAAATTCGTAGGTGTATCAACCAAGTTCGTGGGCCGACTCAATTCTAAATGGGCCACCTGAAGTGGGCCGATCCGAGTTCATAAAGGCCACCCGAACCGATTGGTTCCAAAAGGTATTGGGCTATTTTATATTTTTGGTACTCTAAAAATATAGGTAAGACCCCAAAGCCCAAGAACCACGGACCCGGATCCGGGCTCGGGCGGGGCGCGCGTGTGTGGTCCATGGTTAGGGTCCCCATGTCTCAATTTAAAGAACATGAATACTTTCCTACTTATATACAAGACAATCTTCTTGTAATTTTCCAATGTGGGATGAAACTTCATTTTCCATTTCCCATGGATTTATTCAATACAAATGATTAATACTACAACTTCCCAAATTAATTTCTCACTCACCGGAAATCGGTTTTGAGATATTAAATATACCACGCTCATCTACTCCGCGAGTAGAACAACATCATTAGTTTTATTTTTCCAAAAACTAACGTTTTTACTCCTCAAAAAATTGGTCAAAGTCAGGGTATGAAACCTTCATTAAAACCAATTTCCAACAGTAACTTGACTCGACAAAAACTTTGGTCAAATTTGCACTTCAAACACTTAGCTAATTTCGACTCAAATAACAAGAAGTTTTCCCCATATTGGTTTGATGAGCGTACTTCGCCAGATGTAAGCCCTTTTAGGGGTGTGGATTGCTAGTTCTTCCGGCTTTGGAACATCATTTTGGGCTTTCTGAACTTTATTTTATAATATTGTCTTTCTTTGTCATTTATTTAGAGTTAATTTATCATTATATAAAAGGCACATCACTTCAAGATTTATCTCTCATCTTAATATTAAGAACTTCAAAAAAAGAAAATCCATATTAAACATGTATTATTACAGCTTTTTACACTCTCTTAAGTGACCTTTTACTACTTTAAAATCAAACTTAAAAACCTTTTAATTAAGGCAAGAACTTGTATGCACCCATTACTGAGTATCATACAATTAATCTATATTTTTAAATGTAATAATTGATTCACTTATAAGTATAAAAATGTAAGAACAAAATATAAAAATGAGCACGATTTGCTAAAGATGAGTCGCACTGAAAAGGTGAGACGAGCAATAACTACTTGAAGACTAAATGGACCTAATGTCCACCGTATGACATGCAAACCAAAATTTAATTTTAAGTCATCATTTTTTCCACGTAATGTTATTAATATGATATCATTAATATACCAGCGGTAAAATTAGTAACAATAAAAGTTCTTTTAAAGCATAATTTGCAATTGGGGAACCAAATTTGAAATGTGGGGCAAGCAATAACTAATAGTGGTTATGAAGCATTAAATGGACATAAAAGTCTAATGATATGACATGAAATTGAAATAGATTTTCAAGACCCAAAATCATTTTGATATTTTTGGTATTCTGCCAAAAGGCACAACAATGATCTAACTCAAGATTAAATATCATTCAATATTCAATGAGCTGTTGAAACTACCCTTTTAATGATCTTTCATATCATTTATAAACATGGTATTGGTCTTATTTTAAGTTGAATCAAACTAACAAAATGTCTCTCAAGAACCAAACTTTCCAGACATCTGATGAAACTGACTGCTTCCTATACATAAAAGCTGCTGTGAAGCTTCAAAAGGTGTACAGAAGCTATCGAACACGACGAAGACTAGCAGATTCAGCAGTCGCAGCCGAACGTCTATGGTGAATATCCTATATATGAACATGCATTATATTTTCTAACATGGAAAAAAGTCTCTAATCTGAAGAATTATGTGAAGGTGGCAAGCGATAGAATATGCCCGTCTGAATCATAGCACAACGGCCTTCTTCAACTTATTTCAACACGAAAAACCATCTTCGCGTTGGGGCAGGATCAGCTGGAATGCATCCAAGGTATGATAATGATTCATGCATTACTACTTTAAACTAAGAATCGTGTTTTTTAGGCGATAAATACATGATTCTTTATGATCGTTCACAGGTTGGGAAGGGACTGATCAAGGATGAAAAGGCTCGAAAATTGGCTTTCCAGCATTGGATTGAAGCTGTAAGATTGTCACTTCAAATATTTATAGCTAGTACTAGATTGTTATAATCATGATTCTTGATTTGCAGATTGATCCGAGGCATCGTTATGGTCATAACTTGAACATATACTTTGATGAGTGGTGCAAAAGAGACACACCTCAACCATTTTTCTACTGGTAATTAGTGCTATGTAAAACAGTTTTACTGTAAAGCTGGTTTACAACTATCACTTTATAGTAAAACAACTAACATTGTTCACAAATACACACACAATACATGGTAAAACTGGTTTACGCAAGAGCTTAACCAAATTCCAAGTGCTATCATCAATCGTACCTCGATTTAGGTTGGACGTTGGGGATGGAAAAACTGTTGATCTTGATGAATGCAAACGATCAAGGCTTCGCGAAGAATGCATCAAGTACCTAGGACCTGTAAGATTATCAACATTGCATGCCTCAGTTATGAACTCTGTTTTATTGATACTAATCCGTTATCACTCATTGCCTAGAGAGAAAGAGAGAGCTACGAATATGTGATAGTAGAAGGCGAACTGAAGCACAAGCAGACCGGATATCTTCTAGACACAAACGAGCAAGTTACGGGCTCAAAATGGATATTTGTTATGAGCACGTCTAATAGATTATATGCTGGAGAGGTTAGAACAATATCAGATATGAATGTATACTTACTTTCTTGATGTAAAGTGATGCAGATTGTTGTGTTTTTCTTCAGAAAAAGAAGGGGAAGTTTCATCACTCGAGCTTTCTAGCAGGCGGTGCCACTCTGGCAGCTGGAAGACTCGTTGCAGAACGAGGAAAACTCAAGGTACAGTGCAAACAGTACAGTATGTACAGTGGTAACTAGCAGATGATTTTGGAAGATAATTTAATGATGTTGTGTTATTGCAGTCTGTGTCTGCTCATAGTGGACATTACAGGCCGACAGACGAGAATCTCGGCGTCTTCCTCGCCTTTCTGAAGAATAATGGCGTTAATCTTGAACAAATTAAGGTGAAATTTTCTTACAGCTCTTATCATGCAAGTAGATATGTGTAATTTATTTAATATGTCTGAGAACTTTTCTATTTTAGGCAGGTAGATTTCTACACAGAGCTTCATCAGAAATCAGCTAACGAATGTAAAGGAGGAGTGCTAACTGAATCAATGAAGAATGCCTATCATATTCAGAACCAAACTACGAGAAGACATATCAAGAATCACTAAGTAAATAGCAGAAGCAATGTAGTTAATGGACGAATATGAATCGAGCATGAATTTCTGTATCTTGTGTACGAAAAATATTAATGAAAACTTCATCATCTCTCAACAATACATCTGCTTCAATTTCTTGAACAAGTTATTATGCATTACATAAGCTGATAGGATTGGCAAATACAACAACACACTGAATTGTTCCCATATTGTACTTAAAATCTAAAAGGTGGGGTTTGTTACATAGTAATGGTTGTAGAGATAACAAGTCTATTAAGCAGCAGCAACAGTCTCGGTGGGCTTTGATTCTGGTTCGGCTGACGATGGCTGGGCGGCAGCTGGTGCTTCAGCTGGTGGTGGCTGGGCAGCTGCTGGTGCCTCGGCTGGTGGAGCTTCCCAGAAGGCGGTTGCCTTTCCGGTCTTGGATACAGTCTGGTAAACAACGTCTGGTTGGACATTGCCTATCACTGTCACCTTTTGCTTGTCAATATCGATGTCAAATGATTCGACACCTGTGAAGCACCACAACAACTTGAAAACTCAAAACCTTTACAATTACCATTTAGATTGAATCAGTAATTTAAGAATCCAAGAAAGGGAAATAGGGGGCCACTTAAACAAATTTACAAAATCGAGCAATGGAAGACATCAACCAAAAGGCATTTAAGATACTGCATAGACGGCTGTATGAGAATAGGTTAATAACTATACAATCTGCAGACAAGAATATCGATAGACATTGCTACAAGATTACAATTTTTTATTCACAATCAATGAACTTTGCATGCTTATAAGTAAAGGAAACCAATTATCTATGTACAGAAAATTGAAGCCTAACATGTCAAAGATGCATAACACGATCCCAGATTGGTTTAAAGAATAACCACACCTCACAGAAAAAACTTGACTCTACTGGTCCCGTAAACAAGAATAAAATTAGCCAAGGGGTCATCACATGACAAAATATAATAGTCCATAGAATTTGCAAATGGTGAATATAAGAGTCCACTAAATACATGAAAAGAAATTCTCCGAAAGTTATTGACATTTGATCTAGAGAAGTTAACGAACCTTCCAATTTCCCGAGAACCCTCTTCACAGCTCCGACGCAGCCTTGGCATGACATGCCAACCTTCAGCTCAACAGTCTACAATACAAGACATTATCATAAGATCATCATAGTTCATAACTCATCCAAAATAGATTGCCAGAAACCTAATACCATTGGATCTAAAACAAATTTAATCTATATTTGAATCTTTTATTTCATTAATTTAGTTCAAAGTTTCCCAACTGATGACATTTGAACAAGATTCAAAATTAAGAATTTGCAAGTAAAAAATTCAGATATATACAGCAGGTTCTACTGCTTCCACAAGCAATCCGATAACAGGAAACTAAAAACAATCATCTAACAGAAAAAAAGTCAAAAGAAAATCGATGAACACTATGAAGAAAAAACAGAGTTATTCCAGAGATTGACGATTTCCTCAAAATCTTTAAGCAAAGAATCGAACCCTAAATCAACAATTTCAACAAATCGGATTTTTCCTACCGGCTTTAAGCTAAACCGCCATAAATCACCAATTCAAGTTTCAAATACAGAAGAAGATGTAATGAGCTTTCATAAAATCATGGCATAGGTTCAACAAAATTATAATACCAAGTTCACTCAACTAATTTCAGAAATGGGAAAAAAATCGAATGATAAAAAGATTCTTCACCTGCGACATGATGATTGTTGATCAAAAGAAAGACACTCCTCCCAAAAAGTCAGAGAAGAAGATTATGATATTGGGATGAGACTTTGGCGCTGTGAACTGATGAGGAATGAGACGGTATTTATAGGCAAAAAAATTCTTGAGGAAATGAAAAATTATCAATTTGATGCCTTTTTAATTCTTATATTCCGTCCGCACAAAAAATTCTTATATTCCACATTTCATATTTGATTATATATATATTGTAATTGGAGTATAGGAAAAATAATTTATACATAAATTATTTAAAAAATATTAATTATTTTTATTAGAGAATATTAATTATTTTTGCTGAAGGTACGTAATAGTTCTTGTGAGTATTAGTTGTTTTCATTATATTCTGCAATTTTAATTGAATTTGGTTTTTTGTTTTCTCAATTTATTATTTTTTTCCTATTGAGACATCCTTTTTACAATCTTGACATAATTTCGTTTGATGAAAAAAAAAAACAAATATTTTGAAAATTTAAATTTTTAGATATATATTTTATTAATTTCTTCATGTTCATTTTGGATTACTGAATTGTTGAAGTTCAAAAAAAAAAAAAACCCTTCAACACTTATTTTATTAAGAACAAACAGATTCATTCCTAAGCGATGAGTATTATTTCTCGATAGAAAATGTATCACATGAATGTTTTTTTTTTTTTTTTTTTTTGCGGCCATGTATCATATACATGTTGGAAATATTGGTTTGAATGAGTGAAAAAATAATTAAAATTGAGATATTTAAGTGGCAAAAAATATGAATAATTAAATAGATATTGAGGGGACTAGGGTATTGAAATTAGGGGGTTCATTAATTTTTAGAGCCCTAAAACACTGAGATGGACTAAAAAGGAAAATGAAACTCAACCTAAAAATTAGATTGTCCAGATTTATTGAACATGTAACTGAGTCATCAGTATAATTGAAAGAAATAATTAAGCATTAATTTCTCTTGTAACTAGCAGTCATAGTTGGTGTAATTAATCTCAATGAACTGAACATTATGTCCAAATTTATATAAATTAGCAGCTTGATTGGTGTTAATGAATTTAGATTGCACAGCGTCCTCATTTGTGAGTTGACATTTATTGTCTGAAATCATTTAGCTCTACCCACATAAATTCGAATAGAGCCTAAAAATAGGCAAATAGGCATATATTTCAATACATACATTCTTATCCCGAAAATTCTCTGTATCTTTAAAACTCTTGCATGTTTATTATAGTAATTCTATTCATTTTCACGTCAATTTCGATTCACTGGAGCTGTTTGCATTAAAAATATAATTTTTTCTATTGAAATGTGACATTTGTTGTCATATGAGATAAGTGTAACGATTTAATACAAGTTTATGTCATTTATTAAGCTCTTGTTTTTTCATTCACTTTTAATACATTTGAAGATCTATTTTGTAAGAGAAGGAATGGTATGATATTGTCTTATGCAATAAACAAACTCAGTATTTTAATAAAGTAAAAAATAAATAAAGAAGGATTTGTTAAACAAACAACCAAACGGGCTCAATAAAGTATTATTAATATTAGGGCATACTATTAAAATTTAATGGTCCAAAATTTGTTTGCCATTATTTATCTGATTTTTGTAATTTTGGGTAGGGTGGGTTGACAACAACATTTTCATAGCACTATAAAAAGTATTCATATCTTCAAAGTAGCAAAAGCCTTATTTTGTGGTTGTATTTTAAAGTCCATATTTGATATAATGATATGAGGAATTCACGACTTTTGTATTACTAATTTATTTAATAATGGTGGAGATAAAGATGAAAATGAAATGAAAGAAGTGAAAGAGAAGATGAAAAAAAAAAAAAAAAGATTGAAAATGGTAGCAAGAAAAGGGACCATTATTTAAAAGGTTCATTCACACAAGTACTTGGTTTCACCTAAATGGTGATATAAAATTATTTGCACAAAATTTTATCTTTACGAGGCAATTATCATGAATTCCAACACTTTAAAAAACAGTAAAATACTTCATAAGATTTTGTTTTTATAATAAGAGATCACATGCCATAAACGTGCTTATTCATAGATCGATGTGTATCGATTAAATTCATCATTGCATATCTAATTCGTAGTATTAAAAATAAAAAAAATAAACTGTACATTGAATGGATCATGTGTGACTAATTTCTCAACGTAGTCTTGTGCGTCTCTATAAATTTTGGTTTATTAAATCACTAGAATTGGTGAGTGCAAATGTCTAGACTATAAATAATAAAATTGAAAATGAAAGACTATTTATTAAACAATATATTTCCTACAAATGTAGGTCTTTATATATAAATAAAACAAGAGGGGAGTAAAATTGGTTTATACACGAATTATTATACGGTACTAGTTGTTATTACTAAAAAGTATTAGTTGTTTATAGTAAGGAGTATTAGTTGTTTTCATTGAAGAGTTTTAGTTTGTTTTCCCTGAACAACTAAAATTCTTCGGTAATAACAATTAATACTCTTCGGTGAAACAACTAACACTCTCTAGCGGAAAAAAAACTAATACCCTTTGATAGTTCATGTATAAATCATTTTCACATCATACTTTTGTCATAAAACAATAACTATGTGCCCGGGATAGTTGATTCAAACACACTGTATTATGTGCTTGTTTTCAAAATATTTTATTTTTCTAAATAAATAGACAGATTTTAAGACTCCATTAAATCATCAAATTCTAACAACTGCCCTAATTTTACTACCAATCCTAAATTGATTAAATTTAAGTTTTTTTCTTAGAATGTTGGAATATAACATGAAAGATGCTAGAGGTAAAAAGATTATACTTTTTAAAATTTCTAGCATTAATGCATTATTACTAAGAACTGCCACAGAACAAGCCTTATTCCACATTATAAGACTTAATCTTGACCCTTAAAATGCCATGGACATTATTAGTCTTCAAAAAAATGGTCCAACTATTCTTTTCGCATAGAAATCTCCTAAATTAAATATTATTTAAAAATATCACCAAAAGAAAATGTTTATGACATGGAAGATGCATATTTTACCCAAATACAGTTAGTTTTTTTTCATAATATCAAAACGTCAACAACAGTTTAAAAGACATCGAAATAAAACTGCGTATCTGATTCAAAGACCACTCTCTTTTAAATAATATATCTATATATCACACGTGTCGGTATATGATAAACAACAACTTACAACATAAAGAGACAATTATATTTATAAGAATTAAAATACAATAGTCAAAACATACCTAAAGTTGTTGAAAATGAGAACATCATTGCATAATTTAGAGATAGGTGAGCAGAAGATATGTCATCCCTTAGAAGCAAGGCATATTTTCAGTTAGTTAGTGGACCAGAAATACTTCTTCCTTTTCATTTAGGGGTCGCAGGATTAGTAGTACAAAATATATGCTATATACTGTGGTACTAAAAGAGAAATGTACTACCACGTTTCAGGAAGTACAAGCATGTGAAACAAGTTGGAATCTTTTTTCGAAAAATAAAAGAAAATCCAAAATTTACTGGAATTAGTTTGATACTTTGATTGATAAGATGATCTGAAATCCATATAATTAGATCCTAAGCAAATTTATTTGTAAAATTGAATTATTTTCATCCTATCAAAAGTATTGAAGATGAAGTAACAACAAAGTCTGTATGGGAGCATATTTCTTGACCTCAAACCAAGTTTTTACTTAAATCATGTTAATTTTGAATAAATTTTAACATAAAATAATTTTGTATAGAAATGCATATGGATTTAAATTCGTAAAATCAACCCATATTCAAATCAAATGCTCTTTTTTTATGACTCAATTAAAAATAAACTGCTCTATTTATTTTTTATTATATATTTTAAAATGATTTACACGTACAAATTTACAAAAACCATAAAGGTTGAGAGTTTTAACCTTTTATCCCATGGAACAAAAAACCAATGTATTTATTGGTTAATCACAAGAGTATGTATAGAGTGAAATTGGTTTATATATGAATCACTAAAGGGTATTAGTTATTTTTATTGAAGAGTATTAGTTGTATTTACTGAAGAGTATTACTGATTTACACTAAAGAGTCTTAGTTGTTCAGTAAAAATGAACTAAGAATCTTCAGTGTAAACCAGTAATACTCTTCAGTAAAAACAACTAATACTCTTCAGTGAAAACAACTAATACTCTTCAGTGAAAACAACTAATATCCTTCAGTGATTTATGTATAAACCAGTTTCACTCTATACCTTGTCTAATTACAAATGTTGCTCGAAATTTCCTCATTATTTGAAACTTGAATGAAATTCTTTTATAGTTTAATAAATATAGTGAATTCTCTTATTTTTAGAAATTAAATTGAGTTCACGATTTTACCTACTTCTATTTATTGTATTTTATTTTTTCAATTATTAAAATCTTAAAGCTATATTATGAAGGACATAACAAGAAATCAAAAAAATTATTAACTCATTTTTTAAAATGGGGAGAATTCGCTAAATTTAATAGACCATAAGATAATTTTGTATCATTCTCAAACCACGAAGGAATTTCACGCAATATTTTGAAACCATGAAGGTATTTCGTGCAATTAACTCGTATATTTATTGTATTACTGTTTTGTTATCATTATTAAAAATGACATTTTCTCAATTATACAATAAAATCAAATAATTTAATTTGTATTATTATTTCGACTTTTGGTTTCAATACTATTAAAAATAATATTTCTATACCAATAAATAATCTTAAACATTTTATTCAAAATAAAGAAACAATTAATATTCAATATACATTAGACCCCAATTAAAAACAACTAAACTTAAACAATTTGATCAGGTCAAATGCATTGTACTTCTTTATAAATTATACATTATAAAATATACATTATTTGAGTTCCCAAAAAAATAATTAAACAATAAAATAATATTATCAGTTTTTTTATTATGAAAATACAAATGATATATATTTTGTTGTAATTTTACCTACTTATTTTTCTCATTTTCTTTAAAATGGTTAAAAACATAACAATTTTATAGTAAAACATGTTTTTTTTCCCAAAATTACCTATATTGTTTCCTGTTTTTCTTCTAAATATTTACGTCGATGTATGAATTATCATGCACACGTATTTATTATGTAATAATGTATCTTAAAAAATAAAATACATATTTTTTTCAAATGTTTTAATATTTTAATTATTATTCTAACTATATACGTAGAATATTAAAAAAAAAAAAAAAAAAGAACCGTGTAACATGGGAGCCCTACCCTAGTTTAATTCTATTTAATATAAGGGTTAATTGAAAAAAAAAACATGAATTTTGTAGTTTTTATCAATTATAATATGACCTTTTAAAGTTTGCAATTCGATGCACGGACTAATTTATTATTGCATTTTGATACATGGTGTAAATTTCTGGAGATATGTACGCTCACGTGCCAGTCGAAGATGACACAAAAAAAATGCATCACACGCCACGTCAGATGTCAAATCTGAAAAAAAAAATCAAAAACAAAATTATAAAAAGATATATTGCTCAAACACGTTTAATAATTGATTATAAAATTTGGTGTTGTCTAGTTTGTGTAGGAAAAAATGTCTCACATCATATAAACTTATACAAATACTATAGAATAATTTTATTTTATTTTACTATTTTCACTCTTATTAAACCGTATTTGAACATTATTGTATTAAAAAATATTGTATTTTTTAAAAAAATATTTTTTTCTTCTAGATTTGATATTTGATGTAACATGTGACGTGTTTTCGGTGGCAGCTTAGTCTACCACATAGCATTAGTAATGCCGAAAAATTTACATTATGTGTAGAGTATCCTCAAAATTTTACACCGTGTATCGAATTGCAAAGTTTAAAAGTTCATGTTGTAGTTGATAAAGACTATAAAGTTTGTCATTTTTTTTCAATTAACCTTTAATATAAGGGTTAATTGCAAAAAAAATCACAAACTTTACAGTCTTTATCAATTACAACATAAACTTTCAATGTTTGCAATTTAATACACGAACTAAATTTACAGTTGCAATTTGATACATGGTGTAATTTTTTTGCGATACTTACGTCTACATGGCATTCGGAGCTGCCACCAAATATTAAATATCGTCAAAAGAATTTGTTATTTAAATGTATTACTCTTGTGTGAATCAATTTTACCATTAAATTGGTTTACAACTAATATTTTATAGTAAAACAACTAATATATTTTAATAAAACGACTAGTAACTTTAATTTATTACTCTTTAATAAAATAACTAATATCATTTGTGGCGTGTGACGTGTCTTTGGTGTTGGCTTTAACTGCAACGCAAGCATAAGTGTAGCAAAAAATTTACACCATGTATAGAATTGCAACAATAAATTAGTTCGTGTATTAAATTGCAAACTTTAAAAGTTCATGTTGTAATTGATAAAAACTATAAAGTTCGTGATTTTTTTTTCAATTAACCCTTAATATAATTACACTTAAAAAAAATTATAAACCAAGATTTTTTTTTTTAGTGCATTAATTATGGTGTCATGATTTGAGTCTATATATCCTACTTCAGAAAGGCGTTTTAAAGCCAGGGCCCAATTTACTGCTGATCCACTAACTTGGGCCCTTCTGTTAAAATAAGGAAGCCCAAGTCCATTAAAATACAAACAAAACAAGCAAGCTTGGCTAGTTGTGTTTTGTTCCTTTTATTTTTCTTCTCTTTCATTTACCCCTTTCCTTTTAAAAAAAATTGAAGTGTTCAAGTTTACCCCAACTATTTTGGTAGTCAACATTGAATGGGTTATGGTTATGGGTGGTTGAAGTAATAGAAGAATATCTTTCAATTGAGCTGGAGAGGAGATGAAAAAAAAAAATTTACTTCTTGCAAAATCGTTTTAACTTAAAAAAAAAAAAAGTATTTTTTTGATGACATGGAATGAATTGAGAAAACACATTTTGAGCTATAAAGAATCCTGAAAAGATCCAGGCCTAATTTTCAAAGTCGTCATCAAAACTCAGGTAACTACTTTTCTAGATCAAAACAAATCGTCTTACGGCGATGATGTTAGGCTTTTGGAGTCCAAATTCTATTGTCTAGACTCTTTTTTGGCCCATTTAGCTATTTATTTTGAATTCAATTTAATATTTTTATATTCTTAGATTTATTTGCTTATAAATCTTGTTCTTGTCTTTATTATAAAAAAACATTCAATGATACTTAAAAAAAATCCAAATTCAAGACCCTGTTCTCCAAATTATCAAGCATTTGGCACCTAATATTTGATCTGCACTATTTTATTCACCGAATAAAAAAGTGAGGTCAATGGTCAGGTTAGAGATTGACAATCAAAATTAGAGCTCAAACCCAAACTTTAATCCGTCTTAATTTTATAATTCAAATACATCTACTCTAGCATTAGCAACAAAAGAGATGGACAATAAGCAGGCCATAATAAATTAATAATACATATACATGGAAAAAAGTGGTAATAATTTGTTTAATTGGTAGGACAAATTTTAGTGATAATAAGTGTGAATTTTCACATGAGAAGTGAGCGGAGAGAGACACTTAGAGCAGAATAAACAGCTCCCCAGCCATAATTGGAAGGATGAATTGAATCCCAAAAAAATGATTGATTAGGATTCTCGCACACCCCATATTTCTGCTCTCCATTCTTCTCAACAAATCCACAGTCCCCAGAACAACATGGCTTCAATTTATTTAATAAATCTCCTGCAATGAAATATAAAAAAACAAGAATGTTGAAAAACATTGGGATATCAACACAATTTCTTGAATTTTTGTTATAAATGTGGAGTAGAATGTATATCTATTAGTTATGCATCATCATGTTATCCAGCAAGTAACCAGGTGGCTTAGCCCACCTGGCCACCGGGTTCCTCACTCTAGTGAGTGACCTGGGTTCGATTCCCTTTGGGAACGAATTGGGAGGGAGTTATAAGGTAGGCTTGGAGATTTCTGGGAGTGTATGGAGACTTGGTGAACTAATCTAACTACTAACAACTAACATTTACCGATAAAAAAAATAAAATGTTATCCAGCAAGTAACACTAGTGTGAACTAGCTGCACGACGCAACTAATTCCCGAGTAGTATTAATGAAATGAATAATGTTAATTAGTGAAAGTTTTCGAATAATATCATTCAGTGAAATGCACAATATATATAAAAAAAAGTGCACGATGCAAATAGTGTATACAATTTGTCATATCCAATAGGTTAGTTATATGTTTAACTTTTTTTTATCGGTAAATGTTAGTTGTTAGTAGTTAAAACTTAGAAGTTAGTATACCAAGTCCCCAAATACTCCAAGCCGTCACTCATTGAAGTGAGGAATCCAGTGATCAGGTGGATTTAGCCACCTGGTTAATTATATATTTAATTAAATAAATTTTAATTACCAACATAGAATTTATTTAAAATCATTATGTATAATTATACCTGAAGGGTTTTGGCCTAATTGAAGGGCTGAGGTGAAAGCATTGTAGAGGTCCAGATAAATGAATAAAGGGGAACCTGCTTCAGCGTTCAATTTCCGAATCTGCCCCTTGAGCATTTGGTTGTGAGAATCTGAAAATTCATTTAAAACTGCATTGCAATTTTCATTTGAATTTGAGGCGATATTTCCAGGCAAACACCCCAATGGTGGAACCCCTGTTATGCCTATTTTCTTTATTCCAATTCCATGAATTCTTCTAACATTCACCATCAGCTGATTAACCACTGATTTTGTGAATTCAGGCAATTCCTGATTCACAAAAATCGAAACAATTAAGATAGATATGAAATACGAGATGAATAATTTTAGGGTACATTAAATAAGAGTACTTTGAACGATTTTTAATTCTCCATTTTAAAGTGTCTTAATTAGAATTTATATTTTATTTATTTTCTCAAATTAAGATTCAATTTTATTATTTTAATTTTTATAATAAATTCAAAATATAATAAATTTTGTTTGCAATCAAATTTTAAAATACATTATAAATGATTATATGACAAGTAACTAAAATTGTGTGACGAATGATATTCAATATAACTACTGTGAATAGTAATTTATTAATATCTTATATTAAAGTAAATTAAAATAATCAAATACCCTTCGAAATTGATACTTTTAGTGCATTCACTAGTACCCTTAAAATAAGTTTTATGGTGAATATCTACCCTTTCAAATTATATATGCATAATATAATGTTGTTAATGTAGACGTGGCAAAAAGCGTATATATATGTGTGAAAGTTAGTTAAACAAGTTTACCTGAAATGAGCCGTTTTTGGCTAGATAGGTAGCATAGTCATTGCCTGCAAGGGAGACTAAGGCGATGGAGGAACTCAAATCAAGAGTCGTAAACACGTTTTTAGCGATGAGTTGTTGAAAGAAATCAATCTGTGTAGTCATGTTTGGTTGATCAACCTGCAGGGTTGTGAACACTCCTGTCCCTCCATACGCAAAATTGATACCAATTTGTGTGTTGGTATTAGTCTTCATCAGTTGGTATGCCACTGGTGAGCTTATACCAACAAACGAAGCTAAACAAAGATGAAATTAAAATGAATCCAGTAGAAACGATATTTTAAAAAAAGTGTGTGAGACAGTTTTATAAATAAGATGGGTTCTCAACTTCTCATTACACTTGTGTATTACAAAGTATGATATGTGAGTTTATGATACAATCTGAATAGTAAGTCTAAATACTAAAGTGTAACTTGTGCATGAGAACATCTCACGTAAAACTCTCTCAAAATTTTAAAATGTATTATAGTACATTGTATACCACTTACCAATAATATTAGTTCTTTATCAATAATATTATTAGTTCTTGCCACAATAGTAAGTTTTACAAGATAATAGTATTAGTTGTATACGGTGTATACTGCACATAATATTTTGCCTTTAAACATACATAAACTTTCCTATGAAACTGATAGCATAATATTTATTCAATATTACCATAATATTCATTTAGTAATATCATTGTAGTTATAAACTAAAATCCTATTATGAAACGTTATGGCATTAATTTATAAAACAATACTCTATTTGTCCCCAAAAAGCATGCTTGTTTTGTTTTGATATGTTTAAGAAAACGTAGATAAAGTAATGGTATTTTGAGTTATTGTATGGTTCATTAATGAGACATGTAAATTACTTAATAAGTGCCCTAAACTCACTAAACTATCAACGATTTTGTATCTACACCACCAAACTATATTTATTGGAGTAACTCTTTTGTGCACTTGGTGTATGGTGCATTCACTCAACACTTGAAATTGTTTACACTGAAAAAGACGGTTAGAATACATTGAAAAATTTACACTAAAAATCGATTTCAAGAGTAAATTTTTCAGTGTAATCTAACCACATTTTTCGGTGCAATCAGCCTACTTTTTTCAGTGTAAGCAGCCTCAATTGTTGAGTGAGTGCATCTTGCACCAGGTGCATATGAGAGTGTGTCTATTAAATTTTGACACATAAACCACTAAACTTTTATTTGGCACAAATAACCCACATATGTTGAAAATCGGAATTTTTTTTGTTGAAAATCGAAAAAAAAATTAGCTGAAAATTAAGTTTAATGGTTTATGTGTGCCAAAATTTGATGGTTTGTATGTGCCAAAAAATATAGTTTGGCGATTTAGATGCAAAATCGCTAATACTTTGATGGAGTTAGTGCAATTAGGCCTTAATGAAATGATGGTCGGATGGTGAAGCAAAAAATTGTTAAAAAATTGACTGAACATGTTTTGAAGGATCTAGTAATATAATTGAATAAATTTTAAGGTAAGTTACATTGAGAATATATACCACTATTATTAGATCTAAAAAAATTTGCTAGCTTCTATTTTTAGAAATTTCTATAAACTATTTTGTAACAATTAATTTCAACCGGTTGCACATTTGTATTTGGGGATAGTAATGTTGGTTTCCATACAAAATATTTGTACGTACCAATATAATCAGTGAAAACACGACCATCGGAGAATCTTCCGGTGGGTTTTCCGGGGACAGTAATGCCATATGGTGCCTTCCATGCTCTTGAATCAGAGATTGGTGAGTTTCCTGTGTCAGCATACGAGTCCCCAAACGCAAAAATCAGCTTCACTTTTCCATCTTCTGCACCTACTTTCATTTCTATTCATCAGTACCATTATTATACGCATTAATTAATTTGTTGAAGACTTAAACGAAAGTGAGAACCTGTGAAAACAAGAGCAGAAGACACGAGGCAGAAGAAGAAGAAAATTAATTTCTTGGGCTCCATTTCTAGTCTCAAAGTGAAGACTGATGAAACATAAATAGAGATAGAGAGGGTGGTTGGGCAATTATGTATGTTATGTACTCGGAACATTTATTCTAGCTTTCTATGTACAGGAATAGGAGCCTTCAAGAATCAAGGAAAATAATTGTTTGCTATAATTTTTATTATTGGATATACCAATAAATATTATGCAACCGCTGCCAAATTTTGAAATCTAAACACAAAGTTTGTTGATATAGGTACGACCATTAGTTGGTAGAAGCCAGCTTAATTAGCCTTAGATTGATTTTCTGATCTGTCAAAAATGTACCCATGTGTCGTCTTGGAACAATGAACATATATTAAAAAAAAAAAAAAATTGCAAATACTTACATATCTTGATAACAAAATTTGTAAATTAATACAAATTAACATTCATCTCTTTAAAGTATTAATGCGTCATGTTCAACTTATATTGAGTCTCATCGTGAGACGATCTCCCACTAGATCTACTCTTTATTTTTTACTATACATCTAACGAATGTTCGTTTGTTTTTTTTTTTTTTTGGGTTATTAAATAACGCATTCATCTAAAAATTTTAATGACTTGAATAATTGAGCAGATGCACAATTCAACTCAAATGCATTTTTAAACAATCACCCATATTTACACTAAAAAGTTACTTTGTTTTCACCGATCCTAATTTTTCAATGAAAATAATAATGGTTTTTCAATAAAAATAGAAGTGGATGTTTAAAAATATACTTAAATTGCACATTGCACATTGCACATTGCACCTGATACATACAAAAGGCTACGTAATTTTACCGAACACCTCTCTAGGTTGAAATATATCCACAATGATAAGGATGTCATAATACAATTATGTAAAACCTCAGAAATAAGAAGAAATACATCATTAATATTAAGAATGGATTGAAAACCTATCCAACGGTGCAAGTTTTTGAGATACACATTCAATGGTGCATGATCAACCATGCATTCTGTTATCAATATTCACTTTCTTCAGTTCTTGGTAGACCAAAGCCACCTTTCCCTATGCGATGGGCAAACGAGAATCAAACCCTCCAAAATACGTAAATTTCTTTGACAATGGAGCGTCATGACTAATGGGGGTGTTCCACCTTTTCTACAAATGCTGGTGGATACAATTGCTGCACGCAGATCAGTTCGTGTATTCTTCGGCAGAGATAGGACGTATACCTCAAAAAACAGCTGAGAAATTTAATGCAACCGCCTCAGAATGTAGGTCTGGGTAGCCCCCGATTATATTTTGGTGGGTTCTTCTTGGCAACATCAACTGTTATCATCCAGCCATTGATGATCTGAAAGCATGAAAAAGGAGAATTTTAGCTGTGGCCTTATTGAGGATGAGAAGCTATTTCGGAAGGTCATGATATCGTGTATATATAGATTAACAATCAATCTTCTATCATCTAATCCTACAAAAAATCTACACTTCCAAAAATACACAAAATTCAAACACACATTTTACTATTCATAAATCCAATGGAATCCATAAACTAACACCACCCTAGTGTACATACCTTTCCGTTCATTTCTTGGAGAGCAGTACTTGCAGCCTCCTCGGTGGTGTACTCTACAAAGGCAAAACCTTTCGACCTCTTGGAAATCTTGTCCATTATGATTTTAACTGGAAAAATAAAATCTTTATAAATAAAGCTTCACATACATGGTCGTTTTCTAAGGGTGCATTTTTACCTTCAACTAGTTCGCCAAAACCTTCAAAAGCTGCACGTAAGGTTTTCTCGGATGTGTAAAAGGATAGGCCTGCAAAGCACAGTAAACCATTTCTTTAGTCCTTTTTTCAACAACAGTCCTGTATACCTGATCATATACCCCATATGAATGCATCAAGTGTGAACCATTAAATCCAAGTTCAAGCTTTTAATATTTTAGACTGCTTTTACCATATACCTTCAATCAGGAACAGAATGTACTGTATAATGTTCCAAACCATGAAAATTACGACAAACATTCAATTTGTTGAAATGGAAAACTTCTATTTCGACTCCAAAACCTCCAGGACTTCAATAAAACAACAGGACAAAATGCTAGTTTCCGTAATGGTAGAACTTCACAACTATTACTTCATGTGCAGAACATGATTCTGAGAATTCAAGTATACATATTCCAAAAGTTTATGAGTTCGTCATACCAGTCACAAAGAGCTTCTTTGTTGCAATATTGCTTGTCAGGCTTGATGCTGAAGAATCTTCAGAGGGTCTAGATTTCTCACCTGCAAGAGGCACATGCATTATTTCCAGCTTCATATTTTTTATTAGGAAAATAGACCATAAATCACTAAGGCTATGTTCTTTTTGGGTTTTAAGTGGTTTTTAAAAACCGGTTTTGAAAACCAGTGATTTTTGTAATCCATGGGGTTTTTAAAATCTCTGTTCTTTTTTGGTATTGAGTAGGGTAGGCTTTAACTTTATTATGTAAAAGTAAAGAGCGGTGTATAGGTTATTTATAGGGTTGTAGGAATAGGATTTCAAAAACCTAATTTTAAAACCCAAACTAAAATGGGTTTTAGATTTCAAAATCCAAATCTGGGTTTTTAAAACCCAAAAAGAACATTATGTGAACCATGATTCCATCATATACATAAATGTGTTAAAAATAGTGAGTAGCTGATAGTTATGTGAACCATGATTCCATCATATACATAACAGTGTCAAAAAATTTGTTATCAGCAACTCTAAAGCAGAGAAGCAATATGGGTATATATAAGCTTTACTTTGACCTATTTACAAAGGATAAACACAATTTGTATGTTTATGAATCCACTTTTAAACCTCTATGCATGCAAACTTGCCAAAGAGGTTGGTCTTGGCCTGACTACCACTCAGAGGCATCTACTTTCAAACTCTCAAAGATGAAAACAAATATAGATGTAGGCATGAATGAAAATATAAGATACCTAGAATCAGATTTTTCCGTTCCTTGAAGAAATACAATAACCAAAAAGGAAAAGAAAATCTGAAAACCAACAAAAAAGGTATTAATGATGACAAACCTGCATAATCTTTATCATCTGAACCGAAACTTTCATCTGGCTGAACTGATAGAATGCCTGGCACAGCTGCAACAAAGATATCTAGCATCACACCAATAATGCATACACATATCAAATAAGATGTAGCATAGAATACAAACCAGCTAACTCTCGAGCACACTCATCATCCAGTTCACAGCAGAAACCATAGTTGGATTGCCATGAAATGTGGTATATACACATTTGAGCATCTTCCTCACTGTAATAAATGATTTTACTAAATGAAAGTTGAAAAACCTTATGGCGAAACAGTCTGTCGAAAAGAACACTGACAATCGGAAAATTAATACTCACTTCCTCAAAACCCTCATTAAGATTTGAACATAATAATCAACCACCTCAGCCTGGCTGATGACTCCAATTGCTGGTCTCTCCATTCGAACAAGCCAATGTTTAGCAGTCCCCGCAGGAAACAATAGTGTGCTTCCGTAGGAAAGGCTCGAATCAGTATTCAGTTCAATTTTTGAAGAGCTGTAATCTTTCTGTGTAGAATCTAGCTCATGGTCTGGCTTAACGGACAATATGCCAGGCACGCCTGCAATGCAACAAAGTTAGAATTTATCACTCAAATCACTCTTCCTCTTTCAGAATTATTCAAGAAAGACTACAAATTTGCATATTGATGGAAACATATATATTTCATATTGGTTATGAACTTTGAAATCGTAAATGAAGTAACTGGACAACAGCACAAATACAGTAAATATCAACGTACTTGCTAGATCACGAGCTGTTTCTTCATCAATGTCACAGCAGAAACCAAAGTAGGTATCACAGGAAGCATCATATATACACCTCTGAGCATCCTTCTTACTGAGAAAACCAACAATAACAACGCATTTCTACCATACACAATAAGAGGGGGGATAATCACGTATAAACAAGCCAGCAAAAGTGAAAAAGAAGCACCACAATTACACATTGAGCATCACACAAAATCATAGAGAAAACAGGAAATGGCTGATCAAATCCAAAAACAGTTCAACAGGAATCATAAACTTGAAATCATCAAAATGAGCAAATAATAACCTACGAACGCATACGAGAAAATAGAAGAAACCTAGAAAAATAAAAGAAAAGCCTACCTGCCTAGAACGCTTTCAACTTTCTTCACGTAGTAATCGATTATTTGGGATTTAGCAGTGAGTTCCTGAGGAGGGGGTTCCACGAGCACCATCCAATGCCGATTTTCACCACCAGTATCATTTAAACCTAAAGTGGCGGTCGAAGAAGTGGGAGTTGAAGCAGTTTCTGCTCTTGCAGTTCTCGGTACGGAAGATGAAATACTGCAAATTGGAAAGATAGGTGTTGCCTTGGCGGGAAAGGAGAGGGTGAGCGGGGGGATTTTGGAGTGTAAGTTAGGGGGAAGTTTCGCGAAGAATGTTGGGATAGAAGCGGCGGAGACGGCAGTGGCGGAAGAAGAGAGCAGCGTTTCCATGGAGGGATAGACAGAGGAGCAGAAAATTTGAGCTGATTTCGAGGATTGATATTTTCACCACGAATTTTGGCAAAAATGCAAACTTTACCCCCATAACTTCTCCACAATTATAATTTAGCCCTTTTAATTTAAGACTTATCTCTATTCACTAATTGCATATTGAAGATCTAACTTTTGATATTTGCAAGATAAAATATTGAATTTTAAAATTATTACAAAAAAATGACATCGGACAATTTGTCCTCTTTTTAAATTGTATTTTTGTCTATTAATTTGCTTAGATGAATTTTAATTTTACAAGAATTTAATATTTTGGTATCTATTCTACAAAAGCCGAAATTTAATTCTCATAACTCAATTTGTGCAATTTGTGCTTCAAGAAATTCAGACTCGTAAATGTTTTTCTTCTCAACGTCAATAAATCATTAATTATGTTTTCCAACGTATGTTTTTTTAAGATAGTTAAATGTATTATTACACAAACAAAATACACTATTTTTACCCATCGCACATATTTTTTTCTCCCAAGACAACTCGTGTATTTTCTTGCCAACAACTTCCATTTTTCAATTACGATTTTCTTCGTACATAAGTGCGAATTTTGTACAAAATCTGCAAAAAGTGCTTTTTTTTTTTTTGTACTTTCCTTTTAGAAAAAAGACCATTCTCCTTACGAACTTTGCGGCCAAAAATTAATAATAATATACTAAAAATTGGACATAAAAATAAGATAAGATGAGAATACGCCTAACTTTGGTGGATTAATACAAGTTCATAAGATACATAGCTTCTCTCTTGTGTAAGAGCAGCTTATTATGATCTGATCTCCACGTCCATCTTGATTTGTACATCTTCAGACTTCAACCACAATGTTAAATAGTCGTCAATTCTCACGAAAGAAGGGGAGTTTCGACGTCTTCTGTATACGCTTCTGAACCCTTTTTCAGGGGAGCTTGTACTTGGAGTGTCGAAGCAAAGCACAACGCAATCACCTACACACAACAATACATAATAATGAATTGCCAAGAAGACTGTCTTAAATTGAGTTCCTAGCAAATGAGTGCTTACCATGCTTATTGATGCTAATATGATGCTGAAGCCTTTGCAATCAAAAGGCGCATCACTTGATAAAAACCACGCTGCAAAGAGAGAGTAAAACGCATTCATCATCACATGTTTTCAGCTTTCTCCAAATGGAATAAAAACGGACTTACTGGTTAGAGGGCTCATTGCTAAGGGCGAAAGGAGACTTGCAATCGATTGCACGCCCGCTATAAACCCTTGTGCTTTCCCCTGATTCAACACAACACTCGAATCAATCCCTTTTCTAATAAAGGTTAATTGATCAAGAATATGCAGCAGAGTAGACTAACCTGATCTGCTGAGTTTGATGCCTTAGATATCACCGCGTAAGTCTGCAATTTTTTCCAAATACCGAGTAAGATGGACAATAAACTATAGCTTTATTATAGCTCTAATAAACAGAGGTGAGAGAGAAATTACTTACTGCGGGTTTCACAAGGATATAGATGACTCCAAACGAAGCGCTCAGGTAGGGCACCTGCGTCAATTTGCATAAAATCATTCATCATATAGTTTCATCTTCTTGACGTAAGTTAGAAACAATAACAATTATCAAAGCAGAAATAGTTAATTTACGTACCCATGATGCCCAAGCCAATCCATAAAATAATCCCTGCAAAAACAAAAGTTTTTCAGGTCGTTTCCTTTCAGCAAGAAAAGCTTTTTGTAAAAATTCTCTAAGTTGTTTTATTTAATAACTTACGTATGCTACTGAGGCGAGCAGGCCCATACATAGAATCAGTTTCTCTCCAATCAACGGATTGAGTAGAGGAAGCACCACCATCTTGAAACGAAGGAGAAAGTTAAGTGGATGGACCAACTTTGAAAAGATTCAAACTAGCATATAATGAAGTACCTGGGAAAAAATCGAGCCTACTCCCACCATCATCAAGATTTCTGATAATTGATTTTTGTCGAAACCAAAAACTGACTTCAAATAGTACTGCGGAGTCATAGAAGGCAAAGAGTTGTCAAGAGTTGTCAATATGTTTAATATTACAAACTAAGGTGATTCCTGATTCCATCACAGAACATCACTCTGCTACAAAAATTAAATTGTTGCTTACATTTCTGGCCTTCCTTTACCATTAAAAATTATAAACTACGGTATTGTCTAACATGGCTTAACAGAGTTCATGATAAAAGATTTTCCTTTTATTTCTGAGAAATTTTATACTTGAAACTGATTGTTAAAAATAAATATTTATATTCCATATAAGATCTCATTAATCTTCCCATAAATGTAATTATGCTTAATGTCCTTGTAAGAGACGTACCAGTAAGACGCCGCTGATGCCAGACATTCCCAGTTCGTAGAAGAAAGAAATGGAAGAAATGCGCTTGAGCGTTGAGCTAAAGAAAAAAATAACTATTTAATTAGTATCTGCTACTTAATTTGTGCTTCCTGAGAGCCAGAACAAATGGCACACGAAGAAACACAGTTTACCTGCTAGTAACAATATCAACAGCATGTTTCATGGAGTAATATCGGCCTTTGACAATCTTGGCAGCCTTCTTAAAGCAAGGCATATTATTGTCCTGTTTCTCAGCTGGTCTGACTGTTTCTTTCAGAAAAAATGCCATGTAAGTTGGGACAAAGACCAGTAGAGCTATTGACACCTGAAATCAAAAGTATAGTCGTGTGTACAATTAGGTAAAAATTGATCAGAACGAGAAATGATCCCCAAGAAATAAGCATACCACGAAAATATAATCTTCTGGAAGAAAACGAGCTAGCATGTTCCCTACAACATGTGAAGCAGAAAAAAGGCCGGTGATCCAACTAAAGGCAGCAGCCCTCTTGCTGTCCTCAACAACGTCTGCCTGAAAAATAGGTAAAGTGTGTGTTCGTAAATTTAATTCATGTGGTGTCCGATGATGGCAGAAAAGAATGAACTTACGGCATAAGCAACAGCAATGCAGAAAATGCTCCCCTGGCTTATTATATAAGAAATGGTACGAAGCCCATAATAAGCATATACTGATCCTCTTGATTGATCAATGGCAAGTAAAGCTGAAAAAAGGTGATATTATTGAGTCAAAATATGCATCTTGAGCAATAGAATCATGCGATAGAAGATATCTTCCAGTCAACACATCTTAATTGTTGTATTGGTCTTGTTTAATATCCAAATTGAAATATAGAAGCATATTTTAGTGAATATTATGACTAAAGAGTGCATTTTCATGCCCCAGTACTTGGATTAACAATCTAATAGATAAACGAATAAAGTTTCCCCATATAAATACAAGTTAAATGGATTAAAAAAACTGTTTAGTATATATTTCTATGCAGAAAAAGATGTCCCAAGAAACATACTGAAAGGAACAATTGTTGTGGATAGAGTGACAAGCAGCAAAGGTTTGCGTCCATAATCATCGGATAGTTGACCTAAGAGTGGAAGAACTATCATCTTGAATATTCCAACAACCTACAAGCATAATACACAGCTAAAGTTATATGCATTCATAAGCTATCTTGTATTCTAATACGTAAAAAACAGTAAGCTTCCATGAACTCAGAACAACCTATCCATTGGAAGTTCATTTTTGCATATTGTTTTCCATATAAAAGTTACTTCAAATTTTTACTGCCTTAAACCAAACTGCTTCATCAAATTACTCCACCCCAACCCTCTCAGCAGTTAGCACTAAAAGTCTCACAGTGCAGCAGCCCTTTTCAATTATTGTCCTTAAACCTTAACATCTTAATTTGTATACGGCATCCATTATACTCAACTAAAGTTTGTGGTCCAATCGAAAAATCAATAAATATGCATCCAAGATTATGACACCTACCACTAATGTGTATTTCCTGGAGATATTGATTGTGATATGTTAATTGAAAGATGGGGGGGACCATATTACTTTTGCAAGTTGTGCCTTTGTTCTTCCCTATTAAGCCATATCTTATCTAGTTGATCAAATTTATAAAGTAAAATAATACAAGTGCCTAACTTTAATAACTCCAAGATAAAAAATTAAAAAAAGTTCATGCATCTAATCTAACAGTGAAACTTTTACATGTCCAGGATAATGGTGTGTTTGGTACTAATAGACTCGAGATTTTACAAAAGTAGAGTGTGATGTTAACGCCAAAAAGTGCCCCGAGGGAAATTAAGGTGGTTTATATAGTAAAACAAGAAACATAGTCATATGTTCTATTGGTGCATTTACTTGACAAATTGTACCACTACCACAGAAGTTTGAAAGGGTAAATATCTCAAGAAGTCTTGAGTACTGAAAAGCGATACTTCTGCCCTCCACATACTGCAACATCTTGAGTGGTGTGTCCTATTATAAGAATTTTTATTTTTTTCTAAAATGATAACAATGTATGGGTTAAGTCACAGAGGCACATGTCAATCACTCTCAGTATTCATTTCAAACAGAATATAACAGATACAGATAACAATATGGTCCCAAAACTAGTAGTAAAACAGAACAGAAGTGGAGAAATGTCAATGCATTATGTCATTATCAGCACCAAAAAGAAAAGGCAGCTTGAATGAACAAGAATACCTCACACAAGAGTAAAAATGGGATAATAGTATGATCTTTTCTAGAACTAGAACCACCATGATCAAATGCTAGGGACTCTTCTTTCTTAAATTTACACTAAATATCTACTGTGTAACCCTTGAATGGAAATCAAAAGACATACACAGCCCAAGGATACTGCAAACTTTACTCTACTTCACAATTTGAAAGTGCTAAATACAGCTGGATCCAAAATTCAACTATGATCAAGAAAATCCAGTACTCTCAGATACTTAAAAGAAGACAAAGTACAAACTCCACAACCAAAAAATTCAGTGTTAATAATCCCCAACCAAGAAATGGGGGAGTGTATATCCAAAATCTGATCTAAAAAAAAATGAAATCCCATATATCAGTAGACACATATTCAGGTTCAAGAAAGTCAAACATCAATGATCCAACAAGTTAGAAGAAGTCGAGCAAACAATCTAGTGTGTGAGAGAGAAAGATGTGCATAAAACAGAGGAAAGGACTGACAGTTTGTTGGATGCCATTAATGTAGATGGCTTCAGAGCAAGTCTTGTTGCCCGGACAAAGAGCATTAGTTGTGACATCAACCAGCACAGATACAGTCATCTCTTCAGCAACCCAGTGCACACACAGTGGAAACAATAAGTGCACCAATGGCCTAAGTGTCCTCATATTCTCCCACCACCACCCCGCCATAATCACCAAGATTGCAACTTTCTTTCTCTATCTCTCTCCCCCCACCAATTCTTGATCAACACCAACACCTTTCTCTCTCTATAGTACACTAACTCTACCAATACCCCAACAATTTTAACAAGATCCCAACTTTTCTTCTTCTCTCCCTCTCAGTCTCTCTCAACAGAGGTATATATTCAAGAATGAGGAAATATAGTTCCAAAAATAGAAATCACAGTCAAGGGTTTGGTAGCAGTAATGAGGGTAGTTGAAAGGTCTGATTTCATCAATGGTGACGTGAGTGTGTGGTGCAGAAATGGGCTTTTCTGAAAACGGAGGTTAATAAAGAATTTGGCAGGGGTGCTTTGGGGAGGTGTACATCGTGCTTGGGCGAGAGTACGGTGAGCCGGGATAGGCCATGGAGTGCGAGAGGCACGGTGAAATCGCGTGCTCCCATTGACTGGGCGTGTGGAAACTGAATGGCTGGCGTGCTTCTGCTGCAATCTTACCCAGTAGAAATGTGGGGTTATTGGATAATTTTAAATCTAGTATTTTATTTTTTTTTAAATGGGCAAATCCCCAAGGACCCCCAACGACCTTGTACCATCGTGGAATATACTTGCATCGACCTATTTTGTCACGTATTGAAGTTTTCTTTTTACTTCAGTTTTGTTTCGAGATAGTGCAAATTTGTGTGAAGTTTAAATAAAATAAGTGTACAAATTATGTTATGAAGGAGGGAGTATAGATGATGTGATTTAAGAGAGAAGAAAATATAATATTGAATTTATGAAGGAGAGAATATAATAATAGATAGAGCATTATAAGTCTACAAGTGATGTGATGAGGAGGGAATAAAATATACTACCTCCGTTCCAATTTAGATTACTCATTTCTAAATGACACAGTTTTTAAGAAAAAAGTTGTTTATTAATACTTTTGAGTATAAAGTAGTTTTTTAGGAATTGTTTATTAATACTTTTGAGTATAAAATAGCTTTTTGAAAGTTGAGTTTGAAAAAGTGGTGTTGTTTTTTGCCATTTTAGGAAATGGGTAAACAAAAAAAAAACTTCTTTTTTTTGGTTTTTGGGTAAACAAAATTGGGACGGAGAGAGTAATATTTAAAGTAAAAGAATAATACTAAATTTAAAAAGAATATGTCAAAAGTAGAATATGAAGTTCAGGAAGAAAAAAATAGTGGGATTGGTGGAGTATTATGCTCTTTTTGGAATTTAAAAACTTGGATTTGAATTTTGAAATCTAAAACTCATTCTAGTTTGGATTTTAAAATCGATTTTTAAAAATCACTTAAAATCAAAAAAGAACACGTTCTTAATTTTTCTTTAAATTACAGTTATGATCATCCCTTTATAATACCAGAGAATAAGGTATTTCTTTTATAAGAACCAAAATAAAATGGATAAGGATCAATAATAAATGAAGGAGTATGTACAGTTACAATTAATTTAGGAATCGTATCATTCAGGACATTGCGTGAAGAAATTGAGCAACATATTCCAAAATTTAATGTCTTGGGGGATGCACAATTTTTATTTTTATTTTGGTCAACAAGATTATATAATGATATTCAGCGTGAGGATTAAGATAGTTTATTTTGTATGATTTGGACTAGATGAAAGAGATAATTAGTGGTAACAATATGCAAAAAAAGATAATACACCCTTCTATTCAAAATGTTTATCGACTTTGTCATTTTATATAGAACTAAACATGAATAGAGAGTAACAAAGATGTAAAATATGCAACATTCATATTTTACATGTGAAAGATATTAATTTAACGGGAATAAATATATTTTCAAATCAAAATACTATATATTAGAGGGTAAATTTGAAAGAAATTTTGAAAAATATGAAAAAACAATAAACATTTTGAATTGAATGGATTAGGATTTAAAATATAAATGGGATCAACTCTGCCCACTTTCTTTGGCCCACCTTAATTCGAATTCTTTTTAGGATGTCCCTATTCAAAATAAACGCAATAACTAACAACAAATTTCAATGTTTTTAAGACTGGCAAATGCAGGGAGAAAAAAGTGAGAATTATGCAAAATGTCCACTTTCAGACCTCACAAAATTAATTTCTACCCACCCGTCAAAAAAAAAAAAAAATTAATTTCTACCCACTCCGCTTTTTATAAAAAACAAATTAAAATTAGCCTTCATATTTATGAGACACTGATTTCCCCTCCCTCCCTCTCTCTGTTCAATTACTCATGTGCTGCTCCAGTTAATGTAGCACCTTCATCTTCAGCATCAAATTCTTGTTCCACAGCTTTGACCTCAGGCACATAATGCATTAGCATATTCTCTATGCCAGATTTCAGAGTGACTGATGAGCTAGGGCATCCACTGCAGGCTCCTTGCATTCTCAGTTTAACTATTCCACTCTCAGGATCGAACCCCACATATTCGATATCTCCACCGTCGTCTTGTACTGCTGGACGAATCCGAGTTTCTAACAGCTCTTTGATCATCGCAACTGTTTCTGAATCATCTTCGCGGATGGCCGTGTCCATGGAAGCTGCGGTGGTCGAGTCCAACATCAATGGCTGCCCGGAGGAATAGAAATCCATGATTGCTGCGAAGATTTGAAGTTTAAGCAAATCCCACATGATTTCATCTGATTTCGTCACGGTTACGAAATCTGATCCGAAGAAGACCCTGGCGATTCCTGTACAAATATAAGATCACCATAGATAGATGGATAGAATGAATCTGTGACCTGAGAATCAGGTCAGTGTATAAATGCAAATGTAATCACGTTAGACTGTAGCCCGAACAAATGACCACTGGCTTTCTTGGAACATTATCAACATATACAGATGAGATAAATAATTACTAGAAACAGTGTGACTTCACAACTCAAAACCCCATGGTCTTCTCTCAATTGGCAATGTCAAAACCAATCATTTTGGCACTCTTAACAATGCATTACCATCTCATATAAATGAAGCTTCTGCTCGGAAACTCACATCCATGATATTTAACTCTTCATCTGGAAAAATCCAAGTTTTGGTATTCTTTTTACCCCATTAGTTCATAACTCAAAAGGGGTGCCTATAAAGTGCTAATTATGGTCCTACTGAATATCATTTCATCAGCTTATGTCCTACGATTTAACTACCAGGCATAGTTACTAATTAAGGAAAAAGTAGCTCAGTCATATGGATGTGATGAAATTTACCCACAAATGCTCACTTGATAAGTTCCAGCTTTATAGCCTTTTTGCTTAAAGATCATACGGTCAAGTTCTACAATTCATTCATTACCATTATTTATGCCAAACTGTTTTGATATTCAAGAATCTATTATCTACCCATACACAAAATAAACAGTCTGTCGTCTCAAGTTTATGGTTTTATACTCTCCAAAGATTCTAGAAACATCAACAAAAAAGTCTAGCTTGCCTCAGATTTCATTATATGACTGGCCTAAAAAAGAGCTCTAGAACTCCTAGGCATAAATCAAAGTTCCATTTCCATCTTTAAGTAATTCATTTTGCAAGACTGACACATTGACAACTTTTTTTTTGTTTGACGGGACACATTGACAACTTAAAAACACTGGTTAACTTCATCTTATTGACGAAATGTAGGAATATGGATGCCTACCATCAATTCCAAACAGACTCTTTGCTAGCGGTGAAGTCATAGCGGAACGTGCATTAGGAAAATCTGCACTCCCTGCCTCCATAACTGGCTTCCCAGGATAGAACATGAGCGAAGCTGGATTCGGAGTCGACTGTGTTTAACTACCAGGCATAGTTACTAATTAAGGAAAAAGTAGCTCAGTCATATGGATGTGATGAAATTTACCCACAAATGCTCACTTGATAAGTTCCAGCTTTATAGCCTTTTTGCTTAAAGATCATACGGTCAAGTTCTACAATTCATTCATTACCATTATTTATGCCAAACTGTTTTGATCTTCAAGAATCTATTATCTACCCATACACAAAATAAACAGTCTGTCGTCTCAAGTTTATGGTTTTATACTCTCCAAAGATTCTAGAAACATCAACAAAAAAGTCTAGCTTGCCTCAGATTTCATTATATGACTGGCCTAAAAAAGAGCTCTAGAACTCCTAGGCATAAATCAAAGTTCCATTTCCATCTTTAAGTAATTCATTTTGCAAGACTGACACATTGACAACTTTTTTTTTGTTTGACGGGACACATTGACAACTTAAAAACACTGGTTAACTTCATCTTATTGACGAAATGTAGGAATATGGATGCCTACCATCAATTCCAAACAGACTCTTTGCTAGCGGTGAAGTCATAGCGGAACGTGCATTAGGAAAATCTGCACTCCCTGCCTCCATAACTGGCTTCCCAGGATAGAACATGAGCGAAGCTGGATTCGGAGTCGACTGTGTTTGGATAAACATGCTTCTCCTCTGCACTGTCCATATCAAAAGCTTGATGGTGTTATCGTTATAAACACAAAAATCATTTCCAATTCAGTGAAAATATTAAAGAGCAACCAAGATTGATCACTAGGCTGAGTGGCTTTCATATAAGTAAACATTTGTGTTTTTGCTTACTAACATCAGTAAAATGAGACAATCCAAAAAAAAAAATGGGCGCTCATTATTCACAGTGACAGAAACGAAATGCTGAAAGTATTTTTCGCCCTACACAATTCTATAAACAAATAAATGTTTGTAGAAACTCATGGATATCCAGAAACCTAATTCCCAATAAGCGACAGATACAGAAAAGAAAACGGTTAATCGAATTCGTGTACGCATATCTATGAAATCATACCTTTCCAATCGAATTAACGCAACAATAACAGCATTCGAGACAAAGAGCTGAAATACCTCCGAAATTGTCCCATTGGGAGGAAGACTTCAACAGCTTCAAACCGGACAGATCACTTGGCGAAGAAAAAAAGGAGAAGATGAAGCGACGAAATACGTTGAATCTCGTAACAGGGTTTTGTGAATTGAAGAGTTTTGATGGTAATCCGCCATTGTTGCTGCTCAATAGAACTGCTCGATAGACCAATCTTCCCCAACTTTTCATTACAAATCGACCCTCTTTGCTATCTTACTCAACAGAACTTTTTTTGGGGGGGGGGGGGGGGGGGGGGGGGGGGGGGGGGTTGGGTTGGGGTGGGGTGGGGTGGGAGGAAATTATCTTTATCAATAACCCTTCGTAATTGTTGACAAATATTTTCGTATGGATAGATGTATATGGTTATTTAGATTATGCCCGACAAATAATTAATGTAAAACGAACACGAACGATAGTATCAACCTTTACAATGAGGGGGTGACTTTATATTTATACAGGTTTATCCCCAAAGGCTCAAAAGTGACCCTAAACTCGTTTTAATCCTTTATTTGGGGATTTATTACAATTATTAATCTAACAATCTACAGTAGACCCATAGTACATTAAATGTTCTTGTTTGATGTAGACCCTCGATCTTGTCGGGTCAGTGTATCTTCGGGAATCTGGCCTCCTGTCAGGCGAGGATATTTCCTGCTGTAACAATTGCCCCCAAGATTGGGCTCTGATTGCGGCCAGAGTTCGATCTTGATCTGTGCTTCAAATAGGTTTTGCTCCCGAGCCTGAAAACAGGATAGCTCAGATGCCCCAGGGCGAATCTTCGACGACAGGGTCCTTGATGGACGACCGGGGAGACTCCTTTCGCTCTGGCCTTCGGAACGGAAGCGGTCATCCCAGCGGAGGTCGTCATCCCGAGTCATCGCACCTCGCAGCTCATAGGGGCCGACAACGACAAAACCATGTTGCACGAGCTGGAGCTTTTGGAAGAAAGAAGATTGTCCGCAGAACAGAAGAACATAGTCTACAAGCAGAGGGCAGAGAAACATTTCAACTCGAAAATCAAAATTCGAGAATTCAAGGCCGGGGACCTCGTCTTGCGACGGACGGTCGGGCAGCCCAAGGGTGCATTTGGCCCGAATTGGGAGGGGCCCCTGAGAATCTCCAAGCGCTTGGCTAATGGGGCCTACGAGCTCGAGAGCCTCGAGGGCAATCCGATCCAATACCCTTGGAACGCTTCTCTTCTCAAGAAATACTACCAGTAGCAAAGTACGCAGCGATCGAGCAGTTCATCAAAATATAACGGGTGTAACCCGCAATCACCTTTTGCCCGCTGGGGGCCACAATGTAATCACGTCTTGAGCGCATTGTACCATCTTTTAATTGATTGATAATTCAATCATGTGTTCGTGAAGTCGTTGCCCGTCTATCGGCTAAAGCACTTCACTCATTAATCATTTGGTTAATCTTTTAATCGATTGCTAATTCAATCTTGTGTTCGTGAAATCGCTGCCCGTCAATTGGTCAAAGCACTTCACTCATTAATAATTTGGTTAATCATTTAATTGATTGTTAATTCAATCTTGTGTTCGTTAAGTCGTTGTCCGTCTATCGGCTAAAGCACTTCACTCATTAATCATTTGGTTAATCTTGTAATCGATTGTTAATTCAGTCTAGTATTCGTGAAGTCGCTCCCCATTAATCGGCTAAAAGCACTTCACTCTAATCAGATAATTAATCTTTTAATCGATTGTTAATTTGATCAGTCCGTTATCAAATCGATCGCAAGCACATTTAAAAATAGTGAAGTGCTTTAGCCGATTGACGGGCAGCGACTTCACGAATACGAGATTGAATTAACAATCGATGAATTGATTAATCAATGATAAAAATAGTGAAGTGCTTTAGCTGATTGACGGGCAGCGAAGTCACGAATACGTGATTGAATTAACAATCGATGAATTGATTAATCAATGATGAAAATAGTAAAGTGCTTTAGCCGATTGACGGACAGCGACTTCACGAATACGTGATTGAATTAACAATCGGTGAATGATTAAACAGGATGCGATATATCATGGCCACAAGCGGACAAAAGTGATGCGGGTTAGTCGATGCCGGTGAAGGCGGACTGGTTGATGTCGTTAAGATGGACAAATCAACACCGAGAAACAGATTAGTTGACGCCGGTGAAGGCGAACTAAACAATACCTCGCCCATTAAGGCGGAAAGTCAACATTTAAAATGTGGACTGGATCCACGCCGAGAGGCGGATTAGTTGACGCCGGTGAAGGCGAACTAATCAATATGTCAACGCATAAAAGATGGACTAATCAACACTAAGAATGCGGATTAACTCGGGAAATAGATTAGTTGACGCTGGTGAAGGCGAACTAATCAATATGTCAACGCATAAAAGACAGACTAATCAACACCGAGAAGGCGGATTACTTCGTTGATCCGGGCGGAATGTCGACGCCTAACAGGCGGATTAATCAACGTCGAGAAGGCGGATTACTTCGCCGATACGGGCGGAAGGTCGACGCCTAACAGGCGGATTAATCAACGCCGAGAAGGTGGATTACTTCGCCGATACGGGCGGAAGGTCGACGCCTAACAGGCGGATTAATCAACGCCGAGAAGGCGGATTACTTCGCCAATCCGGGCGGAATGTCGACGCCTAACGGACAGATTAATCAACGCCGAGAAGGCGGATTACTTCACCGATCCGGGCGGAATATCGACGCCTAACGGGCGGATTAATCAACGCCGATAAAGTGGATTACTTTGTCGATCCGGGCGAAAAGTCGACGCCTAAAAGGCGGATTAATCAATGCCGAGAAGGTGGATTACTTCGCCGATCCGGGCGGAATGTCGATGCCTAACAGGCAGATTAATCAACGCTGAGAAGGCGGATTACTTCGTCAATCTAGGCGGAATGTCGATGCCGAGAAGACGGATTAGCTCGAGAAACAGATTAGTTGACGCTGGTGAAGGCGAACTGATCAAAACGTCAATGCCTGAAAAGACGGACCAATCAACGCCAGGAAGGCGGATTAACTCGAGAAGTAGATCAGTTGACGCCGGTGAAGGCGAACTAATCGATACGTTCACGCCTAAAAAGGCGGACTAATCAACGCCTAAAAGGCGGATTACTTCGCTACTCCAGGCGGAACGTCAACACCTAAAAGGCGGACAAATGTTTGTAGTCGAAAGGTGTGACCATTTATAAATATTGAGTTATTTATTCGGTGAGCAACCTCAATGATTTTACGAAGTTATACTAGAAGTTTTAAATAACTGACCGTATTTAATTATATTCAGTGTCAAATAATTTATTTTTGATATCCCAAAATGATCTTAGAATATGTATATTCATGCCCCCGCCTTTTAATGTATATGAAATTTGCGAGTCGTAATATATATTAAAAGGAAGTTGTCGAAATAAACCTGATTCAAGTGGGCAAAGGACTGCCCGTAGATTTTTCGTTGATGAAGAGGCTCCGGATGCTCGTCTCAGAAGCTCTTGCCCGCCCCACCTTTTTTTTTGGGTCCTTCCTTCCATTTGAAAAGAAAAGAGGCCCACCCGTTTAAGTAAAAGAGGCCCACTGATACAACTTAAAAACTGGCCTAAAAAATACAAGTCTGGGCCCAGACTAAATATAAATCTGGCCCGACCAATTAAGTAAAAAGGCCCAACAATTAAATATACATGGGACCAACACTCAAATATTCACAAGGGGTCGGTAGCACCTTGTTTGGCCCATTCCTACTTTCTGGACCCATTATCCTCTTCCCGCTCGATCGCGATCTCGAATTGAATGGGGGAGGTGACATGTCTCTAGATCTCGGCGGTGGTGGGTGAATTGAAGGAGACGGCTGGTCGCGTCGATTGCCAGAGATTTGGTGGCCATGCCCGATTGTCTGAGGCCGCTGAGCAGCGAGAGATGTTGGAGCCTCGATCTCGCACTGGGGGGCGCTCGGGCTACGCGAGGGCGGTCCAGGTAAGTGCAACGGGCGAGGCAGGTAGGCCACGGTTGGCGGCGCGGGTAGGCCGCTGCGAGGCCGTGATGGGTGGCGATGAGGAGAGGCGCACTGGCGGCGAGGGCTAGCCGCGGGTAGGTCTCGGTCGCGGAGCCTGCACGTGCGGTTAGGCGACGCGGGTTGGATGCGAGCGCATCGATACGGGGAGGTTGTGGCGAGCAATGCGGCGCGGGGAGGCCGGTCGTGACAGAGGGCGGCCATTGGGAGCGGCGAGCGCGGCAGATGCTGGTCGGAGGCTGCTGGGCGCGGATAGACACGATGGCGAGCGATTGTCGGAGGCGGGGAGACCAGGCTCTGGGAGCATCGCGGCTTGCGGGTAGACACCAGGCTCGGACGTCGAGCCCTGGTCGGAGGCCACTGGGCGGCGACCGCTGGTCGAAGTCCGCGGGTAGACACGGGCGGTCGTTGGAGACGACGGGTATCGACCTTGGCAGCACGCGGATTGAGGTCGGGAATCTTTTAACTTTTCACCATATCTTGGGAAACGTGCCAAAAGCAAACTGAAAAGCTGTGGAAAAGTGGCACAATAATCGAGGCAAAGAGAAAGGGTTTCAAAGCAGAAAATGGTCGTTTCGCTTGAAAATTTTCCCACACGGGTCCGGAGTAATTTCACGAGGGTGATGGTGCGGAGGCTAGGCTCGGACCGCGATGATACCGGAAAGTTTTGCAAGCCCCGTCGCCGGAAATGACAGCAACATCCTTTTTTTTCTTGCTTTCTTGCGTGGTTTTTCCTTTACAGAGTGAGAAAAATGAGTTTTTGTTTTGGAATTTTTGTTTGGATGAATATGTGAGCTTGCTGCTGTAGGGATGGGGAAATGGTTTTCTTGAATATTTTTTTTTAAAATCGATGTGCACATACTGGCTAGAGAATGAGGACATTTTTTATTTTTTACTTATATTGTTTATATCGAAAATGATCATGGTTTGTGGGATTTGATTTTGAAGGGAAGATCTTCGTGTTCAACCCTCAAGAAGAACATGAATTCACCCTTCTTCTAACGCCAAATTATTGACAGACATTTTCGTATGGATAGATGTATGTGGCTATTTGGGTTATGCCCGACAAACAATCAATGTAAACGAACAAGAATGATAGGGAAAAAACTTTCGTTCTTCCCTTGAATGAGAGTTTTTTTGCATATATGTGAATGAGGGGAAAATGTCAACCTTTACAATGAGGGGGTGACCTTCTATTTATAGAGGTTTATCCCCAAAGTCCCAAAAGTGGCCCTAAACTCGTCTTAACCCTTTATTTAGGGATTTATTACAATTATTAATCTAACGATCTACAGTAGACCCATAGTACATTAAATGCTCTTGTTTGATGTAGACCCTCGATCTTGTCGGGTCAGTGTATCTTTGGGAATCTAACCTCCTGTCAGGCGAGGATATTTCAATGCAGTCCTCGTCAAGAAAAATAACAATACATGGCGGATATGCATCGACTTCACTGACCTAAATAAAGCATGCCCCAAAGACTACTTTCCGATGCCACATATCGACCATCTGGTGGACAGCACTGCCGGGCATGAAATGCTCATGTTCATGGATGCTTTTGTCGGTTACCACCAGATTCTGATGGTCGTCGACGACCAGAAGCACACCATTTTCCTCACCGAGAAGAACATGTACTTCTGGAAGCAGATGTCGTTCGGGTTGATGAACGCAGGGGCAACTTATCAAAGATTGGTCAACCATATGTTCCACGACCAGATTGGGATGACAATGGAGGTTTACTTAGACGACATCGTCATCAAGAGCGAGAAGAAGAAGTACCACCTCACCCACCTGGCCGAGACATTCGAGATTCTAATAAAGTACCATATTAGGCTCAACCCGAAAAAGTGCAGTTTCAGTGTCGAGTCGGGCAAATTCTTGGGGCACATGGTCAGCCGGCGAGGCATCGAGGCTAATCCAACCAAAGTTCAAGCAATTCTAGACATGAGCTCTCCCCGCACGGTGAAGGAAGTACAGCGAGTCACTGGCAGCCTGGCCGCACTCAGCCGTTTTATCTCCCGTATTGGGGACCGGTGCAAGCCTTTGTTTGATAGCATGCGGAAGGGAAAATTAAACTGGACGCCACAGAGCCAACTCGCATTCGACAACCTGAAGGTATACCTCTCAAACGCCCAGATACTAGCCAAGCCCGTCCCCGATGAGAAGCTTTACTTGTACTTGGTGGCCTCGGAGTCAGCTCTCAGCGCCGTGCTAGTACGGACTGAGGGGCAGGCACATTTGCCAATCTATTACGTCAGCCAGACACTCCACGCCACCGAGCTGCGATACCCGCCCTTGGAGAAACTGCCCTATGCGTTATTGATGAGCGTACGAAAGTTACGTCCATACTTCTTCGACCACCAAGTTGAAGTGTTGATAACCATGCCCCTGCGACAGGTCCTACATCGGGCAGACACAGCGGGCAGGTGCCTCAAATGGGCAGTGGAGATCGGGCAGTTTGGAATCACTTATGCTCCCCGAATGGCCATCAAGGGCCAAGCAATGACCGACTTCATAGTCGAGCTCACCTACCCAGAGACAATGTCCAAAGTCGAGCAGTTGCCCTGGAAGATGTACGTCGACAGATCATCCACCACCACGCGGGCCGGGGTAGGAATCGTCTTACTTAGCCCGTCGGGCCAATCATTCACGACAGTCATACGATTTGGGTTCCATGTGACAAACAAGGAGACCGAGTACAAAGTTTTGATTAACGGTTTAGAGATGGCAATGGCAATGGTCATGGGGGTGAAGCGGCTACAAGTCTACATCGATTCAAAGTTGGTCACATGCCAGATTTCAGGGGAGTACGAGGCACGCAATGACAAAATGATGGCCTACCAAGGACTGGCCAAGAACCTGCTCGAAGAATTCGACCAGGTGCACATAGAAGTCATGCCCCAACTCGACAACACTCAGGCAGATGCACTGGCCCGCCTCGCAACGTCCGAATGGGCGACCAACATGTCACAGATCGCGGTCACATACATGCCCACCCCGTCAAGCTCAAATCAGCGGGTTGCCAGCATTGGGCAAGACGGAGACAGGTGATTAGTGTGATAGTTGCTCAAAATTCATGCATTTAATTTGCATATTTCATTGAACTGTTGTTGACAGGCATTTTCGTATGGATAAATGTATGTGACTATTCGGGTTAATGCCCGGCAAACAATAAATGTAAACAAACACGAACGGTAGGGGAAGAACTTTCGTTCTTCCCTCGAAAAATGAGAGCTTCTTGGATATATGTTGAAGGTAGGAAAAATGTGAACCTCTACAATGAGGGGGTGACCTTCTATTTATAGAGGTTCACCCTCAAAGGCACCAAAGTGGCCATAAACTCGTCTTAATCCTTTATTTTAGGGATTTATTACAATTATTAAACTAACAATCAACAGTAGATCTATAATACATTAAATGTTATTGTCTGATGTAGACCCTCGATCTTGTCGGGTCAGTGTATCTTTGGGAATCTGATCTCCTGTCAGGCGAGGATATTTCCTACTGTAACAATTGCCCCCAAGATCGGGCTCTGATTGCGGCCAGAGTTCGATCTTGATCCGTGCTTCAAATAGGTTTTGCCCCCGAGCCTGAAAATAAGATAGCTCGGATGCCCCGGAGGAATCTTCGACGACAGGGTCCTTGATGGGCGAATCTTTCAAGTCATCTTCGAATTGTCAAACTTTTGAAACTAGTTGGGTTGGGTGGGGTGCGATCTTCCATCGTGCCCCCGAGTCGAGAATAGTGATGTTCAATTAATACAGAGTTCTTGCACTGACTGACATTGATTTTAATAACTTAGCGATAAAAGTCGCGATGATTAATTAATGAAGTGTTTTGGCCGCTTGCAGGCATCGATTTTAGTAATAGGGCGGTAAAGACCGCGATGATAAATTAACGAAGTACTTTGGCCGCTTGCGAGTAGCGAATTCACGAACAATAGATTGACTTAATAATTGATAATAATTGATTAATCGATGATAAAAATAATGAAGTGCTTTAGCTGATTGATGGGCAGCGACTTCACGAATACGAGATTGACTTAACAATCGATGAATTGATTAATCAATGATAAAAATAGTGAAGTGCTTTAGCCGATAGACGGGCAGCGACTTCACGAATACGAGATTGACTTAACAATCGATGAATTGATTAATCAATGATAAAAATAGTGAAGTGCTTTAGCCGATAGACGGGCATCGACTTCACGAATACGAGATTAACTTAACAATCGATGGATTGATTAATCAATGATAAAAATAGTGAAGTGCTTTAGCCGATAGACGGGCAACGACTTCACGAATACGAGATTGACTTAACAATCGATGAATGATTAAATAAAGCATCAGGACGCAGTATATTATGGCTGCAAGTGGGCAAAAGTGATGCGGGTTAGTCGATGCCGGTGAGGGCGGATTGGTTGATGTCGTTAAGATGGACAGATCAACACCGAGAACAGATTAGTTGACACCGGTGAAGGCGAACTAAACAACACCTCGCCCATTAAGGCGGAAAGTCAACGCCTAAAATGCGGACTGGATCCACGCCGAGAGGCGGATTAGTTGACGCCGGTGAAGATGAACTAATCAAGGTCGAGTGATGGATTATCTTGAGAGACAGGTTAGTTGACGCCGGTGAAGGTGAACTAATCAATATGTCAACGCATAAAAGGTAGACTAATCAACACCGAGAAGGCGGATTAACTCGAGAAAGAGATTAGTTGATGCCGGTGAAGGCAAACTAATCAAAACGTCAACGCCTAAAAAGGCGGACTAATCAATGCCAGGAAGGCGGATTAATCAACGCCGAGCGGGCGGATTACTTCGTCAATCCAGGCGGAATGTCGACGCCTAACAGGCGGATTAATCAATGCCAGGAAGGCGGATTAACTCGAGAAGTAGATTAGTTTACGCCGGTGAAGGCGACCTAATCAAAACGGCAACGCCTAAAAAGGCGGACTAATCAACGCCTAAAAGGCGGATTACTTCGCCACTCCAGGCGGATTAACTCGAGAAGTGGATTAGTTGACGCCGGTGAAGGCGAACTAATCAAAACGTCAACGCCTAAAAAGGCGGACTAATCAACGCCTAAAAGGCGGATTACTTCGCCACTCCAGGCAGAACGTCAACGCCTAAAAGGTGGACTAATCAACGCCAGGAAGGCGAATTAACTCGAGAAGTGAATTAGTTGACACCGGTGAAGGCGAACTAATCAAAACGTCAAGTTTTAAATAACTGACCGTATTTAATTATATTCAGTGTCAAATAATTTATTTTTGATATCCCAAAATGATCTTAGAATATGTATATTCATGCCCCCGCCTTTTAATGTAAATGAAATTTGCGAGTCGTAATATATATTAAAAGGAAGTTGTCGAAATAAACCTGATTCAAGTGGGCAAAGGACTGCCCGTAGATTTTTCGTTGATGAAGAGGCTCCGGATGCTCGTCTCAGAAGCTCTTGCCCGCCCCACCTTTTTTTTGGGCCCTTCCTTCCATTTGAAAAGAAAAGAGGCCCACCCGTTTAAGTAAAAGAGGCCCACTGATACAACTTAAAAACTGGCCTAAAAAATACAAGTCTGGGCCCAGACTAAATATAAATCTGGCCCGACCAATTAAGTAAAAAGGCCCAACACTCAAATATTCACAAGGGGTCGGTAGCACCTTGTTTGGCCCATTCCTACTTTCTGGACCCATTATTCTCTTCCCGCTCGATCGCGATCTCGAATTGAATGGGGGAGGTGACATGTCTCTAGATCTCGGCGGCGGTGGGTGAATTGAAGGAGGCGGCTGGTCGCGTCGATTGCCAGAGATTTGGTGGCCATGCCCGATTGTCTGAGGCCGCTGAGCAGCGAGAGATGTTGGAGCCTCGATCTCGCACTGGGGGGCGCTCGGGCTACGCGAGGGCGGTCCAGGTAAGTGCAACGGGCGAGGCAGGTAGGCCACGGTTGGCGGCGCGGGTAGGCCGCTGCGAGGCCGTGATGGGTGGCGATGAGGAGAGGCGCACTGGCGGCGAGGGCTAGCCGCGGGTAGGTCTCGGTCGCGGAGCCTGCACGTGCGGTTAGGCGACGCGGGTTGGATGCGAGCGCATCGATACGGGGAGGCTGTGGCGAGCAATGCGGCGCGGGGAGGCCGGTCGTGACAGAGGGCGGCCATTGGGAGCGGCGAGCGCGGCAGATGCTGGTCGGAGGCTGCTGGGCGCGGATAGACACGATGGCGAGCGATTGTCGGAGGCGGGGAGACCAGGCTCTGGGAGCATCGCGGCTTGCGGGTAGACACCAGGCTCGGACGTCGAGCCCTGGTCGGAGGCCACTGGGCGGCGACCGCTGGTCGAAGTCCGCGGGTAGACACGGGCGGTCGTTGGAGACGACGGGTATCGACCTTGGCAGCACGCGGATTGAGGTCGGGAATCTTTTAACTTTTCACCATATCTTGGGAAACGTGCCAAAAGCAAACTGAAAAGCTGTGGAAAAGTGGCACAATAATCGAGGCAAAGAGAAAGGGTTTCAAAGCAGAAAATGGTCGTTTCGCTTGAAAATTTTCCCACACGGGTCCGGAGTAATTTCACGAGGGTGATGGTGCGGAGGCTAGGCTCGGACCGCGATGATACCGGAAAGTTTTGCAAGCCCCGTCGCTGGAAATGACAGCAACATCCTTTTTTTTCTTGCTTTCTTGCGTGGTTTTTCCTTTACAGAGTGAGAAAAATGAGTTTTTGTTTTGGAATTTTTGTTTGGATGAATATGTGAGCTTGCTGCTGTAGGGATGGGGAAATGGTTTTCTTGAATATTTTTTTTGAAAATCGATGTGCACATACTGGCTAGAGAATGAGGACATTTTTTATTTTTTACTTATATTGTTTATATCGAAAATGATCATGGTTTGTGGGATTTGATTTTGAAGGGAAGATCTTCGTGTTCAACCCTCAAGAAGAACATGAATTCACCCTTCTTCTAACGCCAAATTATTGACAGACATTTTCGTATGGATAGATGTATGTGGCTATTTGGGTTATGCCCGACAAACAATCAATGTAAACGAACAAGAATGATAGGGAAAAAACTTTCGTTCTTCCCTTGAATGAGAGTTTTTTTGCATATATGTGAATGAGGGGAAAATGTCAACCTTTACAATGAGGGGGTGACCTTCTATTTATAGAGGTTTATCCCCAAAGTCCCAAAAGTGGCCCTAAACTCGTCTTAACCCTTTATTTAGGGATTTATTACAATTATTAATCTAACGATCTACAGTAGACCCATAGTACATTAAATGCTCTTGTTTGATGTAGACCCTCGATCTTGTCGGGTCAGTGTATCTTTGGGAATCTAACCTCCTGTCAGGCGAGGATATTTCAATGCAGTCCTCGTCAAGAAAAATAACAATACATGGCGGATATGCATCGACTTCACTGACCTAAATAAAGCATGCCCCAAAGACTACTTTCCGATGCCACATATCGACCATCTGGTGGACAGCACTGCCGGGCATGAAATGCTCATGTTCATGGATGCTTTTGTCGGTTACCACCAGATTCTGATGGTCGTCGACGACCAGAAGCACACCATTTTCCTCACCGAGAAGAACATGTACTTCTGGAAGCAGATGTCGTTCGGGTTGATGAACGCAGGGGCAACTTATCAAAGATTGGTCAACCATATGTTCCACGACCAGATTGGGATGACAATGGAGGTTTACTTAGACGACATCGTCATCAAGAGCGAGAAGAAGAAGTACCACCTCACCCACCTGGCCGAGACATTCGAGATTCTAATAAAGTACCATATTAGGCTCAACCCGAAAAAGTGCAGTTTCAGTGTCGAGTCGGGCAAATTCTTGGGGCACATGGTCAGCCGGCGAGGCATCGAGGCTAATCCAACCAAAGTTCAAGCAATTCTAGACATGAGCTCTCCCCGCACGGTGAAGGAAGTACAGCGAGTCACTGGCAGCCTGGCCGCACTCAGCCGTTTTATCTCCCGTATTGGGGACCGGTGCAAGCCTTTGTTTGATAGCATGCGGAAGGGAAAATTAAACTGGACGCCACAGAGCCAACTCGCATTCGACAACCTGAAGGTATACCTCTCAAACGCCCAGATACTAGCCAAGCCCGTCCCCGATGAGAAGCTTTACTTGTACTTGGTGGCCTCGGAGTCAGCTCTCAGCGCCGTGCTAGTACGGACTGAGGGGCAGGCACATTTGCCAATCTATTACGTCAGCCAGACACTCCACGCCACCGAGCTGCGATACCCGCCCTTGGAGAAACTGCCCTATGCGTTATTGATGAGCGTACGAAAGTTACGTCCATACTTCTTCGACCACCAAGTTGAAGTGTTGATAACCATGCCCCTGCGACAGGTCCTACATCGGGCAGACACAGCGGGCAGGTGCCTCAAATGGGCAGTGGAGATCGGGCAGTTTGGAATCACTTATGCTCCCCGAATGGCCATCAAGGGCCAAGCAATGACCGACTTCATAGTCGAGCTCACCTACCCAGAGACAATGTCCAAAGTCGAGCAGTTGCCCTGGAAGATGTACGTCGACAGATCATCCACCACCACGCGGGCCGGGGTAGGAATCGTCTTACTTAGCCCGTCGGGCCAATCATTCACGACAGTCATACGATTTGGGTTCCATGTGACAAACAAGGAGACCGAGTACAAATTTTGATTAACGGTTTAGAGATGGCAATGGCAATGGTCATGGGGGTGAAGCGGCTACAAGTCTACATCGATTCAAAGTTGGTCACATGCCAGATTTCGGGGGAGTACGAGGCACGCAATGACAAAATGATGGCCTACCAAGGACTGGCCAAGAACCTGCTCGAAGAATTCGACCAGGTGCACATAGAAGTCATGCCCCAACTCGACAACACTCAGGCAGATGCACTGGCCCGCCTCGCAACGTCCGAAGGGGCTACCAACATGTCACAGATCGCGGTCACATACATGCCCACCCCGTCAAGCTCAAATCAGCGGGTTGCCAGCATTGGGCAAGACGGAGACAGGTGATTAGTGTGATAGTTGCTCAAAATTCATGCATTTAATTTGCATATTTCATTGAACTGTTGTTGACAGGCATTTTCGTATGGATAAATGTATGTGACTATTCGGGTTAATGCCCGGCAAACAATAAATGTAAACGAACACGAACGGTAGGGGAAGAACTTTCGTTCTTCCCTCGAAAAATGAGAGCTTCTTGGATATATGTTGAAGGTAGGAAAAATGTGAACCTCTACAATGAGGGGGTGACCTTCTATTTATAGAGGTTCACCCTCAAAGGCCCGAAAGTGGCCATAAACTCGTCTTAACCCTTTATTTTAGGGATTTATTACAATTATTAAACTAACAATCAACAGTAGATCTATAATACATTAAATGTTATTGTCTGATGTAGACCCTCGATCTTGTCGGGTCAGTGTATCTTTGGGAATCTGATCTCCTGTCAGGCGAGGATATTTCCTACTGTAACAATTGCCCCCAAGATCGGGCTCTGATTGCGGCCAGAGTTCGATCTTGATCCGTGCTTCAAATAGGTTTTGCCCCCGAGCCTGAAAATAAGATAGCTCGGATGCCCCGGAGGAATCTTCGACGACAGGGTCCTTGATGGGCGAATCTTTCAAGTCATCTTCGAATTGTCAAACTTTTGAAACTAGTTGGGTTGGGTGGGGTGCGATCTTCCATCGTGCCCCCGAGTCGAGAATAGTGATGTTCAATTAATACAGAGTTCTTGCACTGACTGGCATTGATTTTAATAACTTAGCGATAAAAGTCGCGATGATTAATTAATGAAGTGTTTTGGCCGCTTGCAGGCATCGATCTTAGTAATAGGGCGGTAAAGACCGCGATGATAAATTAACGAAGTACTTTGGCCGCTTGCGAGTAGCGAATTCACGAACAATAGATTGACTTAATAATTGATAATAATTGATTAATCGATGATAAAAATAATGAAGTGCTTTAGCTGATTGATGGGCAGCGACTTCACGAATACGAGATTGACTTAATAATCGATGAATTGATTAATCAATGATAAAAATAGTGAAGTGCTTTAGCCGATAGACGGGCATCGACTTCACGAATACGATATTAACTTAACAATCGATGGATTGATTAATCAATGATAAAAATAGTGAAGTGCTTTAGCCGATAGACGGGCAGCGACTTCACGAATACGAGATTGACTTAACAATCGATGAATGATTAAATAAAGCATCAGGACGCAGTATATTATGGCTGCAAGTGGGCAAAAGTGATGCGGGTTAGTCGATGCCGGTGAGGGCAGATTGGTTGATGTCGTTAAGATGGACAGATCAACACCGAGAACAGATTAGTTGACACCGGCGAAGGCGAACTAAACAACACCTCGCCCATTAAGGCGGAAAGTCAACGCCTAAAATGCGGACTGGATCCACGCCGAGAGGCGGATTAGTTGACGCCGGTGAAGATGAACTAATCAAGGTCGAGTGATGGATTGTCTTAAGAGACAGGTTAGTTGACGCCGGTGAAGGCGAACTAATCAATATGTCAACGCATAAAAGGTAGACTAATCAACACCGAGAAGGCGGATTAACTCGAGAAAGAGATTAGTTGATGCCGGTGAAGGCAAACTAATCAAAACATCAACGCCTAAAAAGGCGGACTAATCAACGCCAGGAAGGCGGATTAATCAACGCCGAGCGGGCGGATTACTTCGTCAATCCAGGCGGAATGTCGACGCCTAACAGGCGGATTAATCAATGCCAGGAAGGCGGATTAACTCGAGAAGTAGATTAGTTTACGCCGGTGAAGGCGACCTAATCAAAACGGCAACGCCTAAAAAGGCGGACTAATCAACGCCTAAAAGGCGGATTACTTCGCCACTCCAGGCGGATTAACTCGAGAAGTGGATTAGTTGACGCCGGTGAAGGCGAACTAATCAAAACATCAACGCCTAAAAAGGCGGACTAATCAACGCCTAAAAGGCGGATTACTTCGCCACTCCAGGCAGAACGTCAACGCCTAAAAGGTGGACTAATCAACGCCAGGAAGGCGGATTAACTCGAGAAGTGAATTAGTTGACACCGGTGAAGGCGAACTAATCAAAACGTCAATGCCTAAAATGGCGGACTAATCAACGCATAAAAGGCGGATTACTTCGCCACTCTAGGCGGAAAGTCGACGCCTAACATGCGGATTAATCAACGTCGAGCGGGCAGATTACTTCGCCAATCATGGCGGAATATCAACGCCTAACAGGCGGATTAATCAACGTCGAGCGGGCGAATTACTTCGCCAATCCAGGTGGAACGTCAACGCCTAAAAGACGGACTAATCAACGCCAGGAAGGCAGATTAACTCGAGAAGTAGATTAGTTGATGCCGGTGAAGGCAACCTAATCAAAATGTCAACGCCTAAAAAGACGGACTAATCAACGCCTAAAAGACGGATTACTTCCCTACTCCAGGTGGAACGTCAACGCCTAAAAGGCAGACTAATCAATGCCAGTAAGGCGGATTAACTCGAGAAGTGGATTAGTTGATGCCGGTGAAGGCGAACTAATCAAAACGGCAACGCCTAAAATGCGGATTACTTTGCCACTCCAAGCAGAACGTCAACGCCTAAAAGGCGGACTAATCAACGCCAGAAAGGCGGATTAACTCGAGAAAGAGATTAGTTAACGCCGGTGAAGGCAAACTAATCAAAACGTAAACACATAAAAAGACGGACTAATCAACGCCAGGAAGGCGGATTTATCAACGCCGAGCGGGCGGGTTACTTCGCCAATCCAGGCGGAATGTCGACGCCTAACAGACGGATTAATCAACGCCGAGCGGGTGGATTACTTCGCCAATCCAGGTAGAATGTCGACGCCAGGAAGGCGGATTAATCAACGCCAGGAAGGCGGATTAACTCGAGAAGTGATTAGTTGACGTCGGTGAAGGCAAACTAATCGAAACGTCAATGCCTAAAAAGGCGGACTAATCGACGCCGAGGAGGCGGATTACTTCGCCAATCCAGGCGGAAAGTCGACACCTAACCGACAGATTAATCAACATCGAGCGGGTGGATTACTTCGCCAATCCAGGCGAAAAGTCGACGCCTAACAGGTGGATTAACTCGAGAAGTAGATTAGTTGACGCCGGTGAAGGCGAACTAATCGAAACGTTAACGCCTGAAACAGTGGACTAATCAACGCCTAAAAGACGGATTACTTTGCCACTCCAGGCGGAACGTCAACACTGGAAAGGCAGAATAATCAATGCCAGAGAGGTGGATTAACTCGAGAAGTTGATTAGTTGATGCCGGTGAAGGCGAACTAATCGAAATGTCAACGCCTAAAACGGCAGACTAATCAATGCCGAGCGGGCGGATTACTTCGTCAATCTAGGCGGAATGTCAATGCCTGAAAGACGGACTAATCAACGCCGAGGAGGCGGATTAACTCGAGAGGTAGATTAGTTGACCCCGGTGAAGGCGAACTAATCGAAATGTCAACGCCTAAAATGGCGGACTAATCAACGTCTAAAAGGTGGATTACTTCACCACTCCAGGCAGAACGTCAATGCCAAGGAAACGGATTAATGTTTGTAGTCGAAAGGTGTGACCATTTTTAAAAATTGAGTTGTGTACCAGGTGAGCAACCTCAATTATTTTTTGAAATTATATTCGAAGTTTTAAACAACTGACTGCATTTAATAATACTCAGAGTCAGATAATCTATTTTTGATATCATAAAATGAGCATAGGATGTGTATATCCATGCCCCTACTTTTAATGTATATGAAAACTTACGAGTTGCGATATACATTAAAAGAAAGTATCCAATGAAAATTGTATTTTAAAAAATTGCCCCTGCTTTGATTTTTCGTAATATGAATATGTGCCCCGCTTTTAATTTATATGAAATTTGCGAGTTGTAATATATATTAAAAGAAAATTATCGAAATAAACCTGATGCGAATGGGCAAAGGACTGTCCCTAGATTTTTTTTTTGATGAAGAGGCTCCGGATGCTCGTCTCAGAAGCTACTCGCTGCCCGTAATTTTTTTTTACTACTGCTTCATTTCAGCATTTTAGTTAAATCTTGGGCATTTCCTTCCATTTAAAAGAAAGAGAAGCCCAACAATTTGATTAAACCTGGCCCACTAATATAATTTGAAAATCAGCCCAAAAGACAAAAATAATAGATTCGGCCCAGACTAATTATAAATCTGGACTGACTCTCCCCTGGATGATTCGTGAATTGGAGCTGGGCACATCGCGACGCGTGAGTTACGGGGAGGCGCGTCGAAGGGTGGCCGCGCGTGTGGAGAAGCTGGCCGCTGGCGGTTCCCGGAGGTCGGGCTGTGGGCTTGGGTTTAGGTGGCCGGTGCTCGGATATCGATAAGCGGCTAGGCTGCGCTGGGCGGCGATGACGGCGAGGGCTGGTGAGTGGAGGCCGCTGGTCAGTTAGGACAGATTGGGGACGGCACTTTGAGCCCGCGCTGGCGATGGTCGGAGCTGATGCAGGGAGCCTGGTCACTGAGAGGCGGGCAACGAGGGCAAAGGAAAGGCCAGGCCGAGGGCGGCGGTGCGGGAGCCCAGGCCGCGAGGAGCGAGGCGGGGAGATTGCGGCGATTGATGCGTCGCGGGGAGGCCACGCGACGGGTGCGCTTGGCGGGGAGGCCGCAAACGACGGCGATGCTGGGTTTCTGCCCGCGCTACGTGGCGGTTGGCGGGGAGATTGATGTCAACGCGGGGCGATTAGACTGCGGTAGCGACGCGGGCAGGAGCCCGCGGTGGGCGACGGTCGGGGAGCGACTCTGGCTGTGCGGTTGCTGGGAGACACTGGGCTCACGCGGTGAGCGACGGTCAGAAACCAATAGGCCCATGCGGGTAGACGTGGGCGTCCGCGGGAGACGACGGGGGCGACCTCGGTGGAGCACGGATCGAGGTAAGGAATCATTTGACTTTTCAACGTATGTTAAGAAGCGTGACAAAAGAGGACTGGCCCTCTGAAAAGCCGGCACATCCTTCGAGGCGGTGGTTGGGGGATCTGAAAATGAAAACAGTAGACCCTTTATTTTGGTTTTGCTTGAACGTTCAACAGCGCGGCTGTGCTCCGGCGGGCGACAGAGGTGGACGGAAAAGACGCTCTATTGATGGATTTTTTGGGAGGAAGACCATTGGAACGGTGGAGTGGCGACCTTGGTGGTTTCTTGCGCGTGAGGGGAGCATGGCGGTGAGTTTGGCAATTCCGGCGGCTGAGCTCCATCGCCGAAAACGACGGTAACACTTCGCCGGAAAGGATAGCTACTATCTTTTCTTCTTCTCTTCTTCTTGGCTAGCTGTTGTTGTGGTATATGGAATGGGCTCCTTGAATATTTTTTTCTCTCCTTAGCTAGTTGTGTGAGCCTTGCTGTAGCAAAGAAGTGGATTTTTGGCTTCTTTTTTTGTTGGGATGTTGTTTTGATGATTCGGTTTGGGACAGGATTGTGAGAATGCTTGTAAGGCTTTTTGTTTGATGAAACGATGAACAGATTCAGATCTTTTGTTAGTAGGATTTGTTTTTTATTTTGAGGAGAAGATCTTCGTGTTCATCCATCGAGATGAACATGAATTGCACCCTTGACATTTTCGTATGGATAAATGTATGTGACTATTCGGGTTATGCCCGACAAACAATAAATGTAAACGAACACGAACGGTAGGGGAAGAACTTTCGTTCTTCCCTCGAATATGAGAGCTTCTTGGATATATGTTGAAGGTAGGAAAAATGTGAACCTCTACAATGAGGGGGTGACCTTCTATTTATAGAGGTTCACCCTCAAAGGCCCGAAAGTGGCCATAAACTCGTCTTAACCCTTTATTTTAGGGATTTATTACAATTATTAAACTAACAATCAACAGTAGATCTATAATACATTAAATGTTATTGTCTGATGTAGACCCTCGATCTTGTCGGGTCAGTGTATCTTTGGGAATCTGATCTCCTGTCAGGTGAGGATATTTTCTGCTGTAACAACTGTGTGTGATTATTTACATTAATTTTATTGTTTGTGTTTAATAGTCGAGAAAGACGTGTTTGCTATTTTTGCAGGAAAAAGTGTGATTTTTAGAAGTCAATATGAGCCTTTAATTTATTGAGGTCAAGCGAAGAGAAAAAGTCGGGAAGGAAACCAATTGGGCTCATTTTAATATTTGCAGGGACCAGGTTATTGGCACTAGCCTTTGGGTTAAATACCCTACCCAGATTAATACACTACTTGTTAGAGAAATACACTACTTCATTATTTCCAAAATATCATACACTACCTAAGTTACACTATTTCGACAAAACTTGACGAGAAGGAAGATGCGTTTCCTGAAGAACAACCGAAATCACAAAGCCTAACCTGTTTCCCCGCCGCCGCCGGCCGCCAACCCGTCGCCGCCCCTGCTGCTTCAATGGGTAAGTATAAGTCTCTTTTTTTTTGTTTGAATCTATACTTAGGGCTTAGTGTATTGGGTTTAGGCTTTAAAGTTAAAATTTTGAATTATTTCTGTTCTTGTGGGGTTGTATTTGACGATTATGTATGAAATAAGTATGATTTTCATCTTGTTATTCGATTTGATTCAAGATTTAAGAAAAAGTTGTTCGTTTGCTGCGTTTCGCAATTTTTTGCCGAAATTTTGTCATAATTTCGAAAAAATTGACCGAAATTTTGTGTAAATTTCGAATTAATTTTGCGAAACTTGCGTTCGAGAAATTTTTCCGAAATTAAGATATAATTTCGGATGAATTTTCCGAAAATTATCCGTATTTTCTAAACTTTTTGCCGGAGTACGTGTTCGAAAGATTTTTTCGAAAATTTGGCATAATTTCAGCTTAAATTTTCAAAATCTTTACGGAATTTCTATTTTTTTCCGAAAACTTTGTTTAGCATGTCTCATTTGTTTGATCCTTTTGCTTCTGGTTATGTTGTTTAACTCACACACTTTGGGTCCATTTTTCAGCCAACGATGATAAGACTCGCCCTACTGCTTCTAATAGAGCGAAAAGAGCAAAAATGTTGAAAAATATGAGTGCTACCGAGGAAGAACCAGAACCTCAAGAACAATCGGAGCCACAAGGGTTAGGATCCTCACACCCACCTGAAATTGAAGACGACGACGAAGAGACTGAGGAAAAAGAAGAAGATGATGATGATACAGGAGACAATGAAGAAGATGATGGTAGAAATGATTCTGGAGAGGAAGCGGCCCATGAAAGAATGACCCTCAAGATGAATTGCCATCGGATGGTTTTGAGTCCCACATTTTACAACCAAACTCCACTCGGAAGGAGATATTTGCGCCCCCTTCAAAAGAAAAGGACATCCACATTTTTTTGAACCGGTAGTCCTTCTCTTACTACTTGATTGTTCTTTACTTTCTTCTCCAGAGTCAAAATTCTCTTTTTCTTCTCCCATATCCTTAAGCTTACCCTTAAACTTACGGTATACACCTCCACGTTCACATTGTAAGACTACGTAAGGCCTTTTTTTTTCTCGTATCCACCATATGAACGCTTAACAACAATAACAATTTGGTGCTCATGCCCTACACGACGAACCCATTCCAATAATGCATCACGGGATGAAAAATGCACTGTGGTTGTGAATACATTTGAGTAATCCACAACAATTTCCTGACCGGGATGTTCATCATTCGCTCCATTAGCTTCAAATACTTGTGTTTCCTGGTCGGGATGCTCATCATTGGGTTGCTCGTGGCTAGATTGCTCATCATTAGGTTGATCTTCAATACCTTCATTAGGTTGATATTCCGCAAATTTGAGATAGTCATCATCCACATCAAAGTAATCATCTTCATCATCTCTTGACAAGTCCTAAACAGAAAAATCACATAAATTAAGTTTTTCGGAAAAAAATATATGAAAAAATAGACAAAATTCGGAAATATAATTCGAAAGGTAGAGTTAAGAACTTTTTTTCGAAATTTTAACAAAAGTTCAACTATTTTTTTCGAAATTTGCATAAAATATCGAAAAACACTACCGAACATAACTTTCGGAAAAAAATTCGAAAAATTTCATAAATTTCGAAAAAAAATTACGAAATTGTGTATCAGTTTCGGCAAACCAGTGATGAAAATCGAAGTCGCGATTTTTTGAAAATTTAACACTCAATATGATCAACCAACAACAATATTATCACACGCATTCAATTTAACATTCTCAAACAACAAATAAATGCATAAAAAATATTCCAAAATACAATAAACATCATCATATTCAAGATTTTCTAAACCTAACTTTACAAAAAATTATGAACACTTACATATGTGTGAGTAGGGCTTGGAGTATTCACCATCTTGAGTACATAGGCGTTCAACAAACCATACAACACGCAAATTTTCGTTGATGATTCAACAAATTCATGGAGTTCGAACTTTCTTTCGTTTTTTTCGAATTTTGGAGTGATTTTCGAACAAAATTGATGAAAAAGTGAGGAAGTGTATTTACTATACTAATTTTGGAGGGAATTCATTAAGGGCATTATTGTCATTTTATATATATATGAGTTTATAGTGGTAGTGTCTTTAACCAAGAGGCTAGTGCTAATAACCGTGGCCTATTTGCAGCTATTTATTTATTTTAGCCCAAAGCATTTAAATCGGCCCGATAAGAGAAGCAGCAGCCCATTTGCTACTTATACTGGAATTTAACTCTTGAATTCATTCATTTCAGTAGCTCAACTCACGTGAAGAAGCAGGAAAAGCAAGCTGCTAATTTCAGCTGGACCCCACCGGGTAAAGGAGATGGGGAAGAGCTCCTACCAAATGAGGGACAAGAGGTGATATGTTCTATTTCTCACCCTTTTCTCACCCTTATATCACGTACCAAAGGGGGCATTAGGAAAAAACATGGTCAAAGCTAGCTTACAAAGATTGGAGGACGTCCATTTTTTTGAAAAAGAAAGAAAGAAAGTAGCTGGAGGCCCACGTTAAATTCCAATAGAAGAGAGAGAAATGAAGCTTCAAGCCATTTTTAGTGAAGAGGAAAAAATGCAGAGTTCACGCTCAACATTAATGGAGGAATTATTGCAGGAGGAAAGCTGTCGCATTCGTCGGAGCTTCGTGCCAACCAGAAATTCTGAGAAGCCACGCCATTTTCAAAATGTAGCAGCCGCCGTCATCTCATGCTCGTTGCGCCGGAGTAGCAGAGCCGAAATTCAAGTCGCCGGAAGAAGAAAGCCATGTCCGATTTCCAGCTGAGAGAGAGAATGGTATTGCGGGACCCACTTCCTTTATCCTTCCCACGTGTTAAATTGCTATCTCAAAGCAAAAGTCCCAGCACTTTTAGAAAACGCGAGCAAGCCGGCTCGTGCGAGTCAATGTCGGTGATTACAGAATGTTAGGAGGAAATTTGGCCGTGCACGACCACGAGTCTCGCTCGAGTAGATCAACTCGGTCGTGCACCCTTTTCTGGAAAAGTCAAAAGCAATTTTTGAAATCGTACTCGACCAAGAGGTCCGATCGAGTTGGACCGAGTCAGGCGGGTTGAGAGCGAGTCACACTGAGTTGGGCCGGGTTGACTCGAAAGATGGGTACAAATTCGAATTTTCATCATTTTTCAGGGATTAATTTGCAAATTTTGTCTCAATACTTTCTTCCCACACTATATATACCTCTTTTCTCAGATTTTATCACACAATACCATACACTCCCTTAGAGAACACACACCCTACACACCAATTTAGTTTTATTTCACCTTCATTCTTTGACTTTAGTTTTTCTCTCAATTATTAGAGTAATTTAGCTAGTATTTGAAGAGCAAATTTCAATTTCAAGTTGTAATCACTCTATCTAGGTGATTTCTATCCTTTATCTTTCAATTAATTGGTATAATTTTCTCATTCATTGTTATTTACTTTTTTATTATGATGATCTCCATGGGTTTATTGATTTCTTTAGTTTGTTTATCCATTGATTTTGTTAGATTAGTCATGGGCTAATCCCCAAATGCTTTGGGTGTTTGAATTATGATGGAATTAGTGTTGTGATGTTAATTGAGCTTGGATTATGCTATTGGGGTGGTTCGGTTGCTTCTATTAATGTGTTATTCTTGATTAAATTAATTGATTAAGTTTAGTAGCTCTTGTTAGGTTAATTTGTGCTACAACGAGAGTTGGGTGTGGGTTAATCGAACTTGTGGTGAGGAATTTGATTAGTTAATTGGATTCAATTAGTCGTCATTGAGAGAGGGTAGACGGCTAGACCACCATAAATAGACACTAGGTGCCTTAATTTACGGGTTTAAGTGCTTAGTGAAGGGAGAATACTTGAAGTGCATCGCGTGCTTCAAGTCATTCACTATCTTAGGTGCTTTTGGTAGCTAATTAGGTGCTAGTTAGCTCAATTGGTCACCAAGCCTCAAAAGGGATACGTATTCAATACAATAGCAATAACTCTTAGTAAGAACCAACGAAAATAGCATAAGACAAGCGATATTAACGAACGTAGCATTGATTCCGGCATAAGGACGACACCCGAAGCATTACCCTCCACTCGCACTTCTCATGAAGTTTTAAATTGTTTTTTTAGTTTAGTTTGTTCATTTCATTTCTAGTGTTTAATTTGATTCTTGTCTTTTCAATTCTATTAGTTTCAAACCCCAAAACACGCTTCTACAATTCTATGGAAACTCATAATCTTAGGGATTCACCGGTCCACTAGGTCTTTGGATCGATAAAACTTGGTCGTGTGCTTGCATGTTATATCGAACTCATCAGCTTTTGGGTCGTGTTTAATTGATTGATTAAAAGTTTCAAAAATACGAAAAAAGTCAACAGTTGGATGACCCACATCCTCAATTACCTTCGCCACGGGCATCTTCCGATCGATCGGGTAGCGGCAAGGCAGTTGCAGCTTCGGGCGGCTAGATATACAATAGTGGGAGGTCACTTGTACAAGCGGGGTTTTGCTCTACATCTCTTAAGATGCATAACCCCAGAGCAAGGAAGGAAGATCATGGAGGAGATCCACGAGGGGCTCTGCGGGAACCACGCCGGGGGCCAAGTACTCGCCCAGAAAATTATCCGCCAGGGCTATTTCTGGTTCACCTTGAAGAAGGACGCAATCAATTACACAAGGGCGTGCCACAAATGCCAAGTATACTCGCCAGCTATCCATCAGGCGCCGACCGAGCTCACTTCTATTTTTAGCCCATGGTCGTTTGCAAAGTGGGGGATCGATCTCATTGGCCCTTTGCCCACAGCCCCGGGCAGCGTCAGGTACGCGGTCGTGGCCGTCGACTACTTCACCAAGTGGGAGGAAGCGGAATCGTTGAAGACAATCAACCAAGAGCACGTCATCAAGTTCATACGACGCAACATAATTTGTTGTTTCGGTCTCCCTCAAATCATCATTTTGGACAATGGGAAGCAATTCGAAGGGTCGGAAATGGAAAAATTCTGCTGAAAGCACAAGATCAAGAGGTTGTTCTCGACTCTCTACCGCCCCCAATCAAACGGGTAGGTCGAGGCAGTCAACAAAATAATCAAGCATACCCTGACGGCAAGATTGGAGGAGAACAAAAGAGCCTGGGCGAGCAAGCTACCCGAAGTATTATGGTCGTACCGGACCACTTGCCGCACGGCCACCGGGGAGACCCCTTTCGCTCTGGCCTTCGGAATGGAAGCGGTCATCCCAGCTGAGGTCGCCATCCCGAGCCATCGCACCTCGCAGCTCGTGGGGGCCGACAATGACGAAGCCATATTGTACGAGATGGAGTTCCTGGAAAAAAAAGACTGTCCGCGGAGCAGAAAAATATGGTTTACTAGCAGCGGGCAGAAAAATATTTCAATTCGAAGATCAGAATCCGAGAGTTCAAGGCTGGGGACCTCTTCCTACGGCGGACGGTCGGGCAGCCTAAGGGTGCATTTGGCCCGAATTGGAAGGGACACTTAAGAGTCTCGAGACGCTTGACCAACGGGTCATACGAGCTCGAGAGCCTCGAGGGTAATCCGGCCTAGTACCCTTGGAACGCCTTCATTCTCAAGAAATATTACCAACGACGGCATACCCGATAAATCGAGCAAACTGTCAAATTGTAACGGGTATAACCCGCACCACCTGTTGCCCCCTGTGGGCCACACTATAATCGTGTCTGGAACGCATTATACAATCAATAAAATCAGTTGTTAATTCAATCTTGTGTTCGTGGAGTCGCTGCCCGATCATCGGCTAAAGCACTGCACTCATTAATCATGTGATTATCCTTTTAATCGATTGTTAATTCAATCTCATATTCATGAAGTCGCTACCCGTCAATCGGTTAAAGCACTTCACTCATTAATCATTTGGTTAATCATTTAATTGATTGTTAATTCAATCTCGTATTAGTGAAGTTGCTACCCGTCAATCGGTTAAAACACTTCACTCATTAATCATTTAATCGATTGTAAATTCAATCTCGTATTCGTGAAGTTGCTACCTGTCAATCGGTTGTAAATTCAATCTCGTATTCGTGAAGTCGCTACCTGTCAATCGGTTAAAGCACTTCACTCATTAATCATTTGGTTAATCATTTAATCGACTGTTAATTCAATCTCGTATTTGGACGAACATGAAAAACAATTCAAGCAAACTCGAATAAAAAAGCGGGGACCACACTTGTAAAAAGAAAAAGAACATTCCCCATCGCCCTCAGCTGCCCGCTCGCCGTCCACCACCACCGACCCCTCGGTGACCTCCTCGTCGATAGGAGGATAGATGAATGTCTCCACATCGGGGAAGAAGGACAAATTCACCCTGCGGTTGGTCAGATCTTTCAGTGTAAGTTCGTATTCTGCCTACGGGGGGTTGGCCGCTACATAATCCTTCAAGTCCTCGAGGGGACCAGAAAGATCAGCCTCAGTGTTCTTCCGGAGGAGGGAGCGTATCGAGTCGGCATATGCATTGAAGTAGATCACAGACTCGACCGCTTCCTGCTCCCCTTCTAGGCGGGCACGCTCGGCGGCCACACGCTGTTCAAGCTCTTCGGCAAAGGCTTGCCGAGCCTTGTCGGACTCTTCCTTCGCGGCAGCGGCCTGAGCCTCAGCATCGGCTTGGGCTTTCCTCTCGGCCTCCAAGAGACCCTCCACCTCCGAGCAGCGGGAACGGGAGACAGCCAACTCCTCCTCGATCTTCTTCACCTTCTCATCTAGTCGGGCGACCTCCTACTTTTTGGACTGGAAATTGGCCTTGTAGGCGGCAAAGGTCCGCATCTCCCGCTCATTGTCGATCATCATGCTCTCCATGGCGATTGCATCGTGGGCAGATCGAATAGCCGACGACCTCATCTTGTCGGCCAGAGTAGCGACCTGCGAGGCCTTCTGGCAGTTAAGCGTCCACGACCGGGCAAGTTCACCACCGCGCGGCAAAGATCCTCCGGCCAGGACTCGGGGACAGCCTCCGCGTAGGGGGGATCCCGCAATCGGATGAATTGAAGGACCTCGGTCGGGGGCAGAGGGTCAGGCCTGTGAATATCGGGACGATGAGAATTTTATGGCGAGGAGGCGATCTAAAGACATGCTAAACATAAGAGAGATTTGTTTACTTACGTGAGATGGTTGCCCCAACCTAGGAACGAAAAGTTGCTCCTATCGCAAGTAGACAGGCTCGGGCTCCCTACGGCGGGCCCAGTGGTGCCCGCTAACAGACCTCCGGTGGTCGGGTGTGATTGCCAAATTCGTTAAAGCATAAATTCGAACTACTCGCAATTGTACGAGATCGTTGTTATAGTAAGACAATTGACCAAGTAATAAAATTATCGAACCCTAGGGAAGCAAGTGATTAGCTAAGTCGATTCACGTTGGCATGCAAGAAAAATTAAAGGACAAGATCGGGTTGACTATGCTACTAAACAAGGAAATTAAAACAAGCAAACTAGTAAGCAATAAAAGAAATCTATCCAACTTCGAGACGAAGTGCGAGGGGATTTGAATGCCTCAAATGGTTTCCGTTATGCAATCCTTAGGATCAATCCTCAACTTATACAAATTTCAATTGCAAATTGATTGTACCAAGTATTCCCTTCACCTAACCCTTCAACAGACTATCAAAGACTTAGGGCTTGTTGACTACTATGTCCCAAATCTCTCTCGACAAATTGACATAAGATAAGCGCATCTATTCACTCCTCACTCACACCCAATGACTTCCTCAAATTAATGTAACTCTCGTCTACACTAATAAGTATCCACACATCGATATAAGCAATTCATACATAGAGCTAAATTAATTCCAATCAACAAGGGCACGCAAACAACATGCAACTAAAATAAGCACAAATTTAAGATCAATCGTAAATTCTCACATAACTTTCACCATTCAGGGCACACGAAGTTGTGATGCTTAGGATATCTTCAACCTAGTGAAACTCAAGTAGGATTGTCAAGCCAATTCTATGTATCAATTTGGATTTAATAGGAGACCTCACCAATTACATAAACAACCATTAACTCTCTTTCGATGAATCAAACGTAAAATAGACGCCTTCAATCATAAATCTCACACTCATCCATCTAATCATGTTTATGTAACTCTCGTCTACGCTAAACATGCCTCAACAAACAAGCTACAAGAGATCAACAATCAAAGCTCAATACAAATCCATCATTAGAAGCAAAATCCAAATATCAACATAGAATAGGCAAAGAGCAATCCCAACTCAAGATTTCACATGGTATCTAACATCCCAAGCATCAAAACAATTAGCTTATGGTTTTACAATGAAAAACCATATCTAAACAAGAACAACATATTAAACTCATGACTCAATGAAAATGAAATTGCAATAATATGGAAAGAAATCACCTCTTGGGTTTACGAGCTTGAAATTGAACTTAAATCTTCAAATCCTAAGCTAAATTACTCTAATAATTCAAAGAAAAATATAAACCTAAAAATGAAGGTGAAATTAAACTAATCTAGTGTGTGGGGTGTGTGTCCCCTAAGGGGGTGTATGGTATTGTGTCATCCCCCTTTTAAAATCTGAGAAAATGGTATAAATAGTGTAGGGAAAATATATTGAGACGAATTTGCACTTTAATCCCTGAAAAATGATGAATTTTTGCATCTTATACCTATCTGCCGAGTCAACTCGGGTTGACTCGGTCTAACTCGACCGAGTTGGTCTACTCGACCGGAGCTCTTGGTCGTGCAAGACAAAATTTCTTCTTAACTTTCTGTAATCACCGACATCGACTCGCCCGAGTCACCTGGCTTGACTTGGCCCGAGAATCAAAACACGATTTCAAAAAATTGGCACGACTCTTTCTTTTCTGCTGCACTTCTTCCTCGTGGGTCCCACTGTGAGATGGCAACTCTCTTCGTCTGCAAATCCGGCGGGAATCGAAACTCCCTTTTGAATTCCGGCTAATTAACAGCAATAACAGCTTCCAGCGTTGGCAGCGAGCTTGCTTCAATTAGGATATGGGCGGCGATTTTCCGGTGACAAAAACCTCTCCGGTGTGGTGGCGAACAGCAGCGCGGCTGCTATCTTTCTCTCTCTGAATTCCGGATGGCGAACTGCGGCACTATGAATTCCGGCGTGGGTTTCAATTTCTTCAAGCTTCTCTCTTGGTCAACTAAAGTAGGCTCTATAGCAGCAAAGAAATTAATTGCCAAGCAAAATTGTAGGTCCCATCTTGATTTGCTTCTTGTTTTGATCATTCACGTGAGCTTCTGCATTTCAATTAAAATGGAAATGGACTTTCAGCTTTCAAATGGCCTTGAGGTGTAATAGCTTTTGAAATGCACATGGGCCTTCCTCTCTCCAACTGGGCCGTGAATAAATGCATTGAGCTCACTTAAATAAATAGCTACAAATATTAAATTGAGCCCAATTAATTTTTCTTTTCGATTTTTCTCTTCGCTCGACCTCAATAAAATAAAAGCTCGTATTTATTTCTAAAATTCTCCAATTTCCTGCAAAATAAACACAAAAGTCTTTCTCGACAATTAAGCACAAATAATCAAATTAATGTAAATAAATGCAAGAAACTATATAAAATTTGACAAATTAAGTACATGAATTTCAAGCAAAAACCACACTAATCAGGGTGCACGACGGTGACCATGGCCGGCTCGATTAGAGTTTGGTCCTCAACTTGAGCTTTCTTGGCGGGGGCTGGCCGCTGGCGGTCGTCGTTTTGGTGGTGGGCGGCGGCGCTTGGGGGTTGGCGCGGGTGGCATGGGCGTTCAGGCCCCTTACAGCTCCCTTCTTCGTCGGGGCGGCAACGACGTTCTTCTTGGACGCCATATCGACTGTCTCCTCGGAGGATTCACAGTTGATTACTGGGACCTGGCAAACGTCGGGTGGAGGCTGGTCATCGGCAACGGGGGAATTGTGAGCAGGCGAGTCGGAGAGGTTGAGATCGTTGTCAGTCGGGAAGTGCTGTTCTGGGGTTAGCAAAAAGAATAAATACGAGTTAGATGGCAGACAAAGTGAATCAAGAGGAGGATTAGACAGCTTCGGGCAGGAGAATTCTTATCGCCGAAGTTAAGATGACAGGAAAAAGTTTGGAGACCGGAGAGACGTCTTTACTCGTTGTCGTTCAGCAGATCGACAGACCGATGAACGTCGAGCTCTTTCTTCACACGGGCAAGGGCGTAGGAGAAGTCGTCGGTGAGATCGCTAGGGTTTGGTGTCGAGTTGCCTGCACGATAAAAAAAATTAGATCAGTACATAAGAAAAAGAAGGAAAATGAGATTATACCTCTCCGATTTCGGCAACGGTATTCCCAGGGAACTTCGATGACCACCCCGTCGGGCCCCGTACTCTCCCAAGTGCCGCCGACCCACCACCATTTTTTGTGCCAGCTGATCACCTTCCACGAGATACCGAAAATAATGGCATCCCCGCCCCGAGGCCTCACGGAGTAGTACCCCGCGTTCATGACGCCAGTGGAGGCCACCGTGTAGTATAAGTGGTTCATTTCATCGGGGAGGGGCTCTAATGGAGTCCCCGACGCCCGAGCGCAATCATGGCACCCAACAGGTAGCTCCACCCATTGGGCATGATCTGGGTGATCGACAGATTCCAAGCGACGAGGAGCCTGGAAATTGTCGGGTGGAGCGGGAAGCGAAGGCCCACATGTAGAGTGTCAGTGTTGATGGCAATCAGCCCCTCGGGTCGCTGATCGGCACTCTAATTGGCCAATGGGGTGTAGAAGTGGACGTCGGTGGGGACCTCGAACTCCCAATACAGGCTCGAGAGATCCACGTTCGCGGGCAGACAGCTTGGACGGTGGAAGGCACCAAACTCACTCTCAACCGCTTCCCGATAAGAAAGGTCAGGGCGCTCACGTCGTTGTCCATGGATGTATTTGGCGTAATCAAGCTGCATCAAGCGGCTGTCCGAATATCTGACGGGCTCGAGGTCCTCGTCCTATCATCGCTTGGCTCGGCCGCCGGCGGGTAGACGGCGACTGGGGTCGCGCTGAGAACTAGGGCATCCCGTACGGGGCTCATTCGATCGAGGGCATCGGTGAAGGCGTCAACATCCGTTGAGGTACCTTTGCCTTCCCGGGCGGTGGCGGCCCTGGAGGTCCTTCTCCGGCGTGGCGGAGAGGCCTCGCGGCGGCGACAGAACTGGTAGACAGCGGCGGCATCGACACTCTCCACGGAGTCACTCATGTTCGAAAAAGATGGAAAGAAAGGAAAGCAACAGTGGAGGATTACCTAAAAATGTGGAAAGTCGTTGGAATCTGGAAAATCTGGGAGAGCGTTCGCCGGAAAAATTAAATATGCTGAGATCTGATATTTATAGAAGAATAAGGAGAGAGACTAAATTGCAAAAAATGGTGTCAAAATTGGAATTAACCCAAAGTATGAGGGGCGCGTGCCCAGCACGCGCCTGTCAATTGGGCGACAGGATCGGCAGACGTAACGCATGTGATCCTGCGTATCACGCACGCCAGCCGATGATGTCAGTAGGAACGGAATACGAAGCAGCACCTCTAAAGACGAAACGACGCAATGATTACGGAGTCACGAGAATAACCAACCCGTCACCCGACGGCATCTCCTTCCCGATGATGGGCTGGTGGGGCAATTATTATACCTGGTAATACTACCCGACCAACGGGCAAGCGGGTTAACTGATCAAGACGGGGTAAGAGAGTAGAGACGTCGGCGAGCCCAGCCGAACCGTCGGGTAGAGAATATAGGGGCAGCGGCGGCGATATCCTCCATCGGCTAGCGGGTAGGTTCCTGGCCGTCTCACTGGATCTTCTGCCCATTACCCGCAGACGCTTGCCTGTGGGTACCCGCTGGAACATCACTACCCGCTTGCAGGCGTCGCCAGCTACTTGGCACGTCTAGTCCCATCGGACGTACGGATGTGACAGGGTCGGAGTAGGGTCAGTAGGAGGAGTCTCATCAATAGAGGTCAACAGTGCCACGTGGCACGCCCCTATTTGCCCATAGAGGGGGCTATAGCCAATCATGACTGAACAACTAGGATTTAGTGGGGCCTGCGGGCAAATCAGATCAAGTGGGTAAACCCACCATGTGTTGGAGTTATACGTGAAAGTATACTTTTACTTTGTATAACTCGTGTATCAAACACTCGTTTTGTGAGAATAATTCTTTTATCACATTTACTTTAGTTATGATTGAATGTTGAATTTCTATTGCAAACCGTTCAATATATAGTACGTGTTACATTGTAGTTAATGTGGTGATACCCGATCACGGAAGACAACATTAACAGTTTACTTGTAACTAAATGTACATTTTCACGACCTATGTGGAATTGAACAAACCGCCGTGAAAGGTCGATGTGTAAGGCTCAGATTGGTCTGTCTTGACTAAGAGATTGCACTAGCACATTTAGTATGTGTTGAAGAGGACCTACAGCGAGGATAAATTCTTTTGTTCTGAAAGGTGAAGAATTAGACCTCAGTGGTTGTTGATTTCTTAATCTCCGTCACTTAAATAGGACCGTGTGTGCTTAGTAGTTACTGCTTTGATTCATGTTGGGTGAGAATCATTGTGACTTCGAACTTTGTGTCTTGGGCAGTAATATTAATCATACGACGGTTGCTAAGATTTAATACGGAGAAACGCGTGCGAGTACGGCTCGTGTGATTAGTCCCCTTGGTGGGCTCAGAAGTTTAATTGTACCAAATCTTGCAAGTGAAGAATTAGTTTCTTCGGTACAAATAATAATGTTGAGCTGTCTTTACTCCAAGGTGAAATATATTAATTAATTTAGAGCTATTCAGAAGCTTAATTAATTAATGGACTTGATAATCTTAAACGCGGGAAATAATAACCGGGAGCCCATATTATCGTAATATGGATTAAGATGGATAGTGCAATATTAATTTATTAGTGGTAATAATTAATATTAATGGATTGAATTATATTGAGGCTCAATATTGAAATTCAGAAGTCCATTAGGAGGTTCAATCTTAATTCTCCTTAAAGGCGCCTCAAGTAGCCCATTAAGTAGCCCAATAATGACAAGGTGATTAAAATAAAAAGATAATATTGTGCTGATTTTTTCATTGTATTTTCGAAAATTGCATGATAAGAAGAAAAAAGATTTTGTTGATTTTCTTGGAAAGATATTATGGAAGATATGTATTCTAGAAACATAAGAATATCTCATATATTCAAGAAGATCCAAATCTTGGATTTTCATCTTATTATTTTCGAAAATTACACCTATTTAGGAGGGTGAGATTTTTGTGGAATATTTTATTTTGGAGAAAATAATATATGAGATATATTCAAGATTTCTTAGAGGCTAAGAAAAGATTTTCTCCAAGCCCATATTTCATTGATAATTTCGGCCACCCTAGTCCTATAAATAGGGGATGATTATTTCATCCCCAAGTACGTAATTCCATGTGTTGGAAAAATCAAGAAGCATAGATATTTTTCTTTTTCCTTAGTTTATTAAATTACTTGAAAGCATCTCCCACCGGTGATCAAGTGTGGTGAAAAGGGAAATACTTGAGAAGGTTTTTGGGTCAATAGAGCGAGATCGTAATAGTCCCGTATATCCAAAGGCCAATTCTACAAGAGGTACGCTAATCGCATATTTACTTGTTTATTCCGCCATAGTTAATATGTGAAATTAATTCAACATGCATGATGAAAATTAGTTGTTGGAATTATTATTTGAATTAATTAGGATTAATTCATGCTAGTAATAATTGTATTTAAATTCGTATTTAAATTTCATCCCGAATAGATTCCGGGCACCCTCAATTTCCCAACAACTGGTATCAGAGCCACGGTTTCGGGCTCTGATCTTTAAATTGTTAAGCATTAATTTGAAATTGGATAGTAGAATTGCTAGATCTTTTTTGCAGGTATCCAATTGTCATGGTTTTAATGTTGTTAATTTCATGCGTGTGAATTAATTGTTTTTAATTCGATTCGTCCGAATTCGTTTTTCTCGTGAGAAAATCCACGGGTAGATTAGTTGTTTTTATTTTGATTCGATCATTGTAATAGACTAGTCTAGATCTAGTATTTAGTTTTTTGTAAAATAAATTGTAACCGGATCGTGACGAAGAACGAAGAATTAAAAACGGCGTACCCAGACGACACATACACGTGTGGCGCGTGTATGGACGTAAAATCATGCAAGGGGTGAAGAAAACGAGGACGAACGGCGAAAAACGGCGCACGACCCGGGCGCGACGGGAGGCCGGCGCCGCGTGCGCGTGCCTCGGCGCGCCTCCGTGCAGCGCCTCGGGGCTGCGCCTCGGCACGCCTCCTGCAGCGCTTCGGTGCTTTTTGGGCCGGGAGGCGTGCGGGCCCACTTCGTGGGCCGACCGCGCCGTATCTCGGGCCGTGGAATTTTTCGATTCGTGCTTTTTTTTATGTGTGACTTTAAACGTCGTCCCGAATCCCAAACGATGCTGTTTTTGATGAAGTGTTGCTGTTCGAGTGGGAGCATGTCGAGACGAACGTCGGAAAGCAACAAGGACGATTTTTCGCATCAAGACGTGAAGAAATTAAACCGTGACAATTGGATTTGAGTGCTCCAATGTGTTTAATTTTGTTTTGATGGATGTTTTATTTCGTGCACCTATTATTTTTTGTTAATATGTGTTTGCATGAATTTAATTGTCCAAGAAAAACCTTACTTTCGAAAATTACTAAGTATGTTTATTTAATCGCAATTTTATTCCGGATATTAAAATTGGATTAATTTGGCCTCCATAATTTATTTATTTGTGAAGTTCTTTTAGAATACATTTCCCCCTCGGATCGGCCAAAAGAACGGATTTCACATGAATAAATTCCGAAAGGATGATTGTGGATTATTACTAGTGGCGGTATTGACCCTCACCCCGAGTGGCTTGCTCAAAGCGAAATAATAATCCTGTATTTAATTATGGTTATTACTTAGGCATAGGAAATTGATATTAACTTACTCCCCTCGGAGTCCCTGTCAATTTCTATGTGGTCAAAGTGGGAGCCAACTATTAATTTTGAATTAAGGATTTGTAACTTTTAAGTTTGTGATCCGCTTGAATGTATTTAAATGTATAGACCACCCCTCGTGGCGCATTTAAGTTGTTTCGAGATGTTGGCTGGTGCATGATTATATTGTTTTAAGGTTTCAATATAATTGATGTGATCGAATTATGTGATAATTTCGTTTTTTTCTAGATATTGATATGAATGTATGTTTTATTCTCAGTTCATCATGTCGCAACCTTTTAATCTACTGTTTATTATACTTAAAGATAACAAACTTGTTGGTGAGAACTATGTTGATTGGAAACGTAACCTTAATATTGTCCTAACCGCTCAACACCACAAGTGGGTACTTACTACTCCTAAGCCCCAAGAGCCTGCCGAAGATGCCACGAAAGCGGACAAGAAAGAGCATAGAGTTGGTTTGACTCCGATGAGATGGCTAGGTGTACTATTCTTGCTTCAATGTCAGATGTGTTGCAACACCAACACCAACACATGGAGACCGCCTCTGGGATAATGCAAAATCTTGAAGCGATGTTTCAACATCAGAACCGTACGGCTAGGCAAATCACCATGCGAAAGATGCTTTCATTGAAAATGGTGGAAGGTACGCCCGTAAGGGATCACGCAATCGAGATGATGGGTTATCTCAACAAGTTGGAAGTACTTGGTGCGGAATTTGACCTCCCTACTAAGGTCGATTTCGTTCTCCATTCTCTGCCAAAGAGCTTTGAGCAGTTTCAATTGAACTATCAAATGAATGACCGGGCAAATAGTTTGCCCGAGCTCTTGCAAGCTTTGGTATCGGCGGAGACTCTAATGGATCACCAAACCGTTGCTATGGTGGCAAACAATCCGTCTTCCTCTTCGGGTCCCAAGGGAGGGAAGAAGAGGAAGAGGACGAAGGGCCATACCCAAGCAAATCCAACCGTTGCGAAACCCAAGGCAAAGGGAGAAGGAGGTGGAAAGAAAGCTGCTAAGGGTAAGTGCTTTAATTGTGGTGAAAAGGGACATTGGAGGGCGACCTGTTCTAAGCCTAAGAAGACGGGAAAGAAAGGTAAGTCTCATGCTTTAGTCGTTGAAACATATGTTGCGGCGTATGCTGCCCACGTTTGGGTAGTGGATACCGGGGCAACTGATCATATTTGTTTCACTCTTCAGGGGTTCCAGCTTACCCGGCGACTTAGCAATAATGAGATCACAATCACTTTGGGGGATGCTACGAGAGTGGCAGCCGAAACAGTGGGTGTCGTGCACCTATCTTTTGAAGATAGAGTTTTAATTTTAAGAGATGTTTTATACGTTCCGAACTTTAGGAAGAATTTAATTTCGGTTTCTAAGTTGTTTTTTTTATGGATATTCAGTTACTTTTAATAAAGTTGTTACTGTTTCTTTTAAGAATGATGTTATCTGTCATGGAACGTTGGCAAACAATCTCTATACGATTAAGTGTGCACACCACTCAAATAATGAATCTAATAACACGTCGATCATTTCGAGTAATAAAAGAAAGCGTTCTTCGGAGATGAACGAAACACTTCTATGGCATCTTAGACTAGGTCATATTAATCTAAAGTGGATAGAGAGATTGGTGAAAGACGGATCCTTGGAATCACTCCAAGTCGAGCCGTTTCCAACTTGTGAATCCTGTTTAGAGGGTAAGATGACCAAGAGGGCATTTGGAGCCAAGGGGAATAGAGCCACGGAAGTGTTAGAACTCGTTCATACCGATGTGTGTGGTCCAATGACGATCAAAGCGAGAATGGGGTATGAGTATTTCGTTACCTTCATTGACGATTACTCAAGATATGGGTACATTTACCTTATGCGGCATAAGTCTGAAACTTTTGAAAAGTTCAAAGAGTTTAAGGCCGAAGCCGAGAAACATAGGGAAAAGAGTATCAAGTTTCTACGATCAGATCGTGGAGGCGAATACCTCAGCGATGAATTCTTGAACTACCTATCGGACGAAGGGATCGTATCCCAGTTGACCGCATCGGGAACCCCTCAACAGAACGGTGTAGCGGAACGAAGGAACCGGACTCTTTTAGAGATGGTCAGATCCATGATGAGTTATTCGGATTTACCCAAGTCGTTTTGGGGTAACGCATTGGAAACGACGGCTTATATTCTAAACTTGGTGCCATCCAAATCGGTTCCTAAAACCCCAATGGAATTGTGGACCGGGCGCAAGCCCAGTCTAAGACATTTGCGGATTTGGGGTTGTCCGGCATACGTGCTAGACAAGGAAGCCGGTAAGTTAAGGCTATTTATAGGATATCCCGCGGGAACGAAAGGGTGTATGTTCTATAGTCCCAAGGATCAAAAGACCGTGATTAGTACACACTTTAAATTCTTGGAGGAAGACTATATGAACAATCAGAAACCTAAAAGTGAAATTACCTTAGAAGAATTGAGAGGTCAAACCTCGATACCAAGTATACAAGATGATGTACCACACGTCACATCTTCACAACCGGAACCCCGTCGTAGTGGGAGGGTTCCTAGGCAACCCGAGAGATTCATGGGGATAGGAGAATCTTCGGATTTGGTTCCCGGTGTTGAATCAGACCCATGGACGTACGACGAGGTAATCAAGACAAAGACGCGGAGTCGTGGCAAACGGCAATGGAAGCCGAGATGGGTTCGATGGATCATAATCAAGTGTGGGAGTTGGTCGAGCCACCCAGTGGGGTAGAACCCATTGGATGCAAGTGGGTGTACAAGAGGAAAAGAGGACCGGACGGAAGGGTTGAAACCTTCAAAGCGAGGCTTGTGGCCAAAGGGTATACTCAGAAAGAAGGGATCGATTATGAGGAAACCTTTTCGCCTGTAGCTATGCTTAAGTCCATCCGTATTCTCTCGTCGATCGCTGCGCACCTAGATTACGAGATCTGGCAAATGGATGTCAAGACGGCTTTCCTTAACGGAAGTCTTGACGGGATAGATATCTATATGCAACACCCAAAGGTTTCATTGAAAAAGGCCAAGAGAATCTCGTATGCAAGCTCAAGAGATCCATTTATGGACTTAAGCAAGCATCGCGTACTTGGAACCAGTGTTTTGATCAAGTGATTAAGTCTTATGGGTTTGATCAAAACGAGTTCGAAAGTTGTGTGTATATAAGAAGCGTGACGGAACTGCGGTGGTATTCTTAGTATTATACGTAGACGATATTTTGCTCATTGGAAACAATGTAAAGGTATTGTCAGACGTAAAGGTATGGCTGTCAAAATAATTTGATATGAAGGACTTAGGGGAAGTCGGTCACATCCTTGGGATCAAGATCACTCGCGATCGCAAGAAGAGGATGTTGGGCTTATCGCAAGCTTCATACATTGACACTGTTTTGAAACGTTTCAGCATGCAAGATTCCAAGAAAGGTGTTCCGTACGCTTCAGCCGTAGGAAGCCTTATGTATGCAATGCTGTGTACGAGACCGAATATCTGCTCTGCCGTAGGCATGGTGGCAAGATATCAAAGTAATCCCGGGAAAAACCATTGGACTGCCGTAAAGTGCATCTTGAGGTATCTGAAAAGAACTCGGGAGCGGATGCTGATTTACCAGTCAGATAGTCCTAGTTCTCGTAGGATACACGGACTCAGATTTCCAATCAGACATAGACTCAAGAAAGTCAACCTCGGGTAGTGTGTTTTGCATGGGAGGAGGAGTCATTTCATGGAGAAGCGTAAAGCAGAAATGCATCGCCGATTTGACCATGGAAGCCGAGTATGTAGCTGCTTGTGAAGCAGTGAAAGAGGCAGTTTGGCTCAAGAACTTCTTAGTGGACTTGGACGTTGTTCCGAATTTGCCCGACAAGATAACTGTCTTTTGTGACAATGCCGGAGCAGTTGCAAATTCAAAGGAACCGAGAGCCCACAAGGCCAGCAAACACATAGAAAGAAAATACCATCTTATACGAGAAATCGTTAAGAGAGGAGATATAGAGGTGGCAAAGATAGCGTCGGGTGACAACCTAGCGGATCCATTCACAAAGGGTCTGCCTCAGAGTACATTCGAGAGACATGTGGATGGAATGGGAGTCAAGACTATTGCCAATCTGCTTTAAGTATAAGTGGGAGGAATTATTAGGTTAGTGTAGGTTGACATGAGATGTCACGTAGAGCTACTACACTAAGACATGCGTGATGTATACTAAAAGCAGACTTTAAGTATAAGTGGGAGATTGTTGGAGTTATACGTGAAAGTATGCTTTTACTTTGTATAACTCGTGTATCAAACACTCGTTTTATGAGAATAATTCTTTTATCACATTTGCTTTAGTTATGATTGAATGTTGAATTTCTATTGCAAACCGTTCAATATATAGTACGTGTTACATTGTAGTTAATGTGGTGATACCCGATCACAGAAGACAACATTAACAGTTTACTTGTAACTAAACGTACATTTTCACGACCTAGGTGGAATTGAACAAACCGCCGTGAAAGGTCGACGTGTAAGCCTCAGATTGGTCTGTCTTGACTAAGAGATTGCACTAGCACATTTAGTATGTGTTGAAGAGGACCTACAGCGAGGATAAATTCTTCTGTTCTGAAAGGTGAAGAATTAGACCTCAGTGGTTGTTGATTTCTTAATCTCCGTCACTTAAATAGAACCGTGTGTGCTTAATAGTTACTGCTTTGATTCATGTTGGGCGAGAATCATTGTGACTTCGAACTTTGTGTCTTGGGCAGTAATATTAATCATACGACGGTTGCTAAGATTTAATATGGAGAAACGCGTGCGAGTACGGCTCGTGTGATTAGTCCCCTTGGTGGGCTCAGAAGTTTTATTGTACCAAATCTTGCAAGTGAAGAATTAGTTTCTTCGGTACAAATAATAATGTTGAGCTGTCTTTACTCCAAGGTGAAATATATTAATTAATTTAGAGCTATTCAGAAGCTTAATTAATTAATGGACTTGATAATCTTAAACGCGGGAAATAATAACCGGGAGCCCATATTATCGTAATATGGATTAAGATGGATAGTGCAATATTAATTTATTAGTGGTAATAATTAATATTAATGGATTGAATTATATTGAGGCTCAATATTGAAATTCAGAAGTCCATTAGGAGGTTCAATCTTAATTCTCCTTAAAGGCGCCTCAAGTAGCCCATTAAGTAGCCCAATAATGATAAGGTGATTAAAATAAAAAGATAATATTGTGCTGATTTTTTCATTGTATTTTCAAAAATTGCATGATAAGAAGAAAAAAGATTTTGTTGATTTTCTTGGAAATATATTATGGAAGATATGTATTCTAGAAATACAAGAATATCTCATATATTCAAGAATATCCAAATCTTGGATTTTCATCTTATTATTTTCGAAAATTACACCTATTTAGGAGGGTGAGATTTTTGTGGAATATTTTATTTTGGAGAAAATAATATATGAGATATATTCAAGATTTCTTAGAGGCTAAGAAAAGATTTTCTCCAAGCCCATATTTCATTGATAATTTCGGCCACCCTAGTCCTATAAATAGGGGATGATTATTTCATCCCCAAGTACGTAATTCCATGTGTTGGAAAAATCAAGAAGCATAGATATTTTTCTTTTTCCTTAGTTTATTAAATTACTTGAAAGCATCTCCCACCGGTGATCAAGTGAGGTGAAAAGGGAAATACTTGAGAAGGTTTTTGGGTCGATAGAGCGAGATCGTAATAGTCCCGTATATCCAAAGGCCAATTCTACAAGAAGTACGTTAATCGCATATTTACTTGTTTATTCCGCCATAGTTAATATGTGAAATTAATTCAACATGCATGATGAAAATTAGTTGTTGGAATTATTATTTGAATTAATTAGGATTAATTCATGCTAGTAATAATTGTATTTAAATTCGTATTTAAATTTCATCCCGAATAGATTCCGGGCACCCTCAATTTCCCAACACCATGTACACTATAAATAGGGCCTTAAATGCCTATTTGTAACACACATCTCATTTATTACAAAGACTCCCTTGAGAGCTCATTTACTACAATATTTATTACTTTCAAGTTATTATAGTTCATAATTCCTAACCGCTAGGAACCCAACGACGAGTTCCTTACGAAATCGCTGTCAACAAAGGTAGGATGAACTTATCCGAGTTTGGTGAAGAACGTCCTCGAATTTTTAAGAATCTGTTGAAAAAATACTTGATTGATGGGTTTTAGGACCTTAATCTCGGATCGAAGGCTGTTTTTGGTGGATTTGCACGAAGAACACCTTTGAATCTTCAAAGGTCTTGAAGAACACTCTCGAATCTTCAAGCGCTTCTTCGAAGTGAAACACCGGATCAAAGGGTTTTTGGCCTTGAACTCGGATTAAAGGATGTTTCTGATTGATTTTCGTGAACGCTTCGAGTTTGATGAAGAACACTTTCATTCTTCAAGAACAGTTGCAGAGGATTCACTTGCTTGTGTTGATGATCATCTCTAATCACAAGGATTAGTGGCTATTTTTAATCGTTAATTAGATCACCAAACAATTACGTGTGATTGATCACTAACGTAATTAGTGAATATGAAATCTTTGGTTTAAAGTTGATTAAGAACGTTTATAAGCTTATGTGATAAATTCGATCGTAAGATAAACGAGCTGCTTTGGGTTCGTAGATGAAGTTTGGACGTGTATAATAATTTGTGCTTATTCTATTAGCTGAAAAAATCTAAGTATTTATAAATATTTGCCTAGCAGGAGGTGTCGTGACTTTTGGCCTACCAGGCCTGCATGCACGACACCTGGACTTTGACTAAGTTGACCTTATCTAGACTAAATTCTATCCTTATCTGTTAGACTTGCTCGCAGTCAAGAGCTGCTCATCATATTGAACTTGTCCTGGAGGAGTCTTTAGTCTGATTTTGTTGGTCTCTTGTTTCACTTAGTTGCCGTTTTGGTATTGTGGTCGGATCTGGTCGGCGAGATGCTAATTGAGCTCATCATGTGGCTTTTGATCTGATTTTGTTCGCCTATTCATCTTGGTGTAACACACAGGTTCTGCTCGCCAGATATCTTGGGTGTATCTTGAGTCAATTTTGCCTTAATCTTTAAGTGTTTTGTGCTAATCCTGGTCGCCCAAATGCTGATTCTGCTCGCCTATCAACAATTGCCCCCTTGCCGATCAATAAATTGTGAAGATGATGAACGAGCACTTTTTGGGTTGGCAACTTTTAAGTGTCATTGGTGCGAGCAGGAATGTCGAGGGGGCGAGCAAGTTTTCACGGGTGGATAACATTGGTCGAGTAGACTTGAGTTGGTGACGGTTGGGATCCCAAGGCCTGGGTACGGCTCGAGGTGTGACGTGGGCGGAATGATTGTTGCCACCCACGCGCACGTGATCCCGAGGTGACGCGCCTTCCCGCTTTGTCGGACAGGTTTTGCACGCGCCAAAAAATTACATTCCAGTCCTTCAACTCTTGGACTTGCTCGCCCGGAACCCGAAAAAATTTATGATTTTATTCACTTTTACTTTTCTTCAAGCGCGAATTTCTCCTTCTTCTCCTTTTCAAATTTCCAACGAACGTTTCTCTATTTCCGGCGACTTCTAAACGACTTCGAGGTAGTTTCTCCTTTGCTTTTTTCTTCTCTTTTTTCTTTTCTTATGTTGTGTGTGCCTTGGTTTTGCTAAAATCCCTACTCCGTCGTGGGAAGTTCTAAATCACCGAGTTCTCCCTCGGCCAGAATCTATAGACATATAAGCTTTTTACCTTCACATACTGGATGTCATTGTATTCTGAGACCGGATCCTTCCCTCCCCGGAACCCCAAAAATGGCCCATCGAAGAGAATCCTCTTATCGTAAACCTGGAGTCCGATCCCAAAGCGGCTTCGGTTGCACGCTCCATTAACTCAGGAGCTCGTCCCTCCGGGGAAAGAGAAGAGTGAGCAAATCCTGCTCGCCAACTCTTGGAGGAAATGAGCTCGGATCTTCATGAGGACGAGGACGAGGACGAGGAGGTTGAGGTATTTCAGCCAGTGAACCTCGACGAACTAACCTGGGCATACCTTAGGGACATTCAATTCCCCATGCTCAGGCTGATTGAGCATCAAGTTCCAATCGCAGTTGCTCACCGTATAGAATGGGGCGAGTATAAAAGGGAGCACTTAGACCGGTTTGCCATTTCTGCTCGTGGGGTACGAAAGCTCAAGACGACCGAGTTCGCTGCGAGCTGTATTGCGTACGCTATTACTGAGGAGGACCCGCCCAGGATTCGGAGGGATTATAAGATTCCCTTCGATATCCCTATGTATGCTCCCTTGGTGGATGACAGAGCTGATCGCCTACCGCGCGGATTGACGGCGATCAACCTTGCTACCCTAAATGCCGGAGTTTCCCTGCCGCTGCATCCTCTGGTCGGCCAATTCTTAAAAGATGTGAACCTGGCCATCACCCAACTTACCCCTGTTGGGTGGATAAATCTGATGGCTATGATGGTCATGTTCGCCCTAGAAGGATACCCCAATAAGCTGTCCGCCGAGGAGGTTTGCTGCTTGATACGATCACGGGTTGCACCGGGGAAGAAGCGGGTTGGCACTATTTAAAGGCGCGACCCAGCCAGAAACTGGTGGAGGACATCCCCGGAAAGGTGCGAGATTGGAAGCATGACTGGTTTTGAATTGGAGGAGACTGGCGTGCTTCTGCTCGCCCTTCTGGGGGTCCTGTCCGGATTGAGACCCCGGCGAAGTTTAGGGAATTAAAGCGTGAGTCTTACCTCTTCTATAATTTTGAAGTGGTTTGACTAATTTTAATTCTCTTTTTATTTTGTTTCATGTCCCAAGAACTTGGGGTGGCAAACTGTCAAGAATAGCATCAGCGACCAACTTTTGTTCGTCGCGTGTCTGATCGCTCTTCGTCGCCGAGAAGATCGCAGCATTGGCCATCTCTTCTCCGAGGCCACATTACGAGTTACCCACCTCACAACTTATCCTCACCATCTTGAGGCTCTAGCCCCTATTCCGGAGGGTAAGTATTTTTCCTTGTTGGGCGAACAGATCTGTTCGAAATTATACTTGGAGTTATCTAACTTGTTTTACACTTCTCTTGCACACCAGCTCGTCACCGTCGCCATTCATCCTTCCTTCTACGAGCTCGACAATCGTATTTGGGAGATGCCGACAAAAAGAGGTCGCAAGAAGTCGGATCCCCTCTCCAAGATTATTGCCCTTGCGGCTCAAGGTGGAAAAGGCGACCCTAGACAAGCTGGGGGGTCGAGCTCGGCGCAGCCGCCTGCACCGGTGGCCAGTCCGCCCAAGACTTTAGCTCCGAGGGTGAAGAGGCTCCTCCGCGGAGATGGCACCCCCGTCTCCGACTCTGAAAAGACGGCTAAACGAGCAAAAACTGCTTAAGAGAAGGTGACCGTTGCTATTCGGCCATCTGAGGGCGACAGCGAGCAAACTCCCTCCGTGGAGCGCCACGTCGCGCAAGCTTTGGTCGCCGCTGCTCGCGAAGGATCTGGTCCTTCATCCGACCCCACCTATCTTGGTTGGGATAAGGGTCGACTCGACAAGTATGTCTTTTCTCGCCCAGGACACTTGGCATTTTTTTAACTAACTGAGGATTTCTTTCCAGCTACTTGCCCGAGCAATATCCTGGGTGATCTAACATTGTGCACCGGTTTGCCTGCTCGAAGGTGCCGACCAACCTTCGTGAGATCCCAGACTCCTTCGTCCGCCGTGCTTTTGAAGTCGTTGCCCGCAGCTGGACTAAGGAGCTGAACGAGACTGTCAAGGCAAAGATGCCTCATGACAATGGCCGTCTGTGTCTCGTCGAGACGGGCAACACCTTGGCGGCCGTGCAGCGTTTGGTCGACCAGGTTGAGGATCTCGAGAAAGACTCTCGTCAGCATGCGGCCACTGTCAGCCGTATTTCCAAGGAGCGAGATGATGTAAAGGCAGAAACGAAGAAATTGTTGCCGACCTGGAGAATAAAGCCAAGGCCCATCAAATCAGCGAGCAACGTGCTCTGGACCTGCACGTCAAGGTCTCTGAAGAACTGAAGGTCAAGATGGCCGAGGTCGAGCAGATGCGAGCAGAACTTGCCCGCGCTCAACAACAGAAGGAGGTCGCGGAGAAATTTGCGACCGAAGCAACGGCTAAAATTGCCGACCTCGAAGCCCAGCTCTCCAACTCCATTACTCAAGAGGAACTTATTCCAAAGATGGAGGTGAGCTCAATCCTGGGTTATGTGACAGGCTATGCCGAGAGCATTCGAATTGCTCATGAGTTTAAAGCTGCCTCTGTTGTTGAAGAGACCGGCAAGGAGCTCTGCAACTTTGTCGAATCGAACCCTCCAGCCCCGGGCACAACTCTCCAGATCGGCGACCTGCCTGATTACGGGGTCAAGCTTGACTTCATTGGCCCCGATATCATTATCACAAGTCCTCCCGAAGACGAGGAGGAAGAGGAGGGCGATGTTGCCGAGGGCGAGCAAATCCTGCCCGCCGACCAAAGTGAAAGAGCTTTACAAGAACGAGCTGACGGTGAGGGGCTGATTGCCGAGCTATCCCAAGAGGTCCCGATTGATCCCAATCTCACTGGGTCTCCTCTGGAAGATCCTAAAGATGATAACATTCCCCCTCCTGCCGGGCAAGGAGCTTAGCGGACAGGATTAGCTAGGGCCTTGTACTTTTTTTCTTTTTTATTGTTGTTGTTGTTCGTCTTCATTGTAATTTTTGGGCGATTAAGCCTTATCTTCAATGAAACTATTTTGCTCATCTGCTCGTCTTATTTATATACTTTACATTAATTGTTCTTTGCACTTTTATTCATGATTTAACAATCTTAATGTAATTGGGCCTTGTTCCTTAAGAACTTTTCTGGCCTTAGAATTTGATGGGCTTTTGGCCTTAGGCTATGCTCATTTAAAAACGAACAGCCTTTAATGGGCTTGGTTGTATAATCAACTTGCGCCTTGAGCTTGCATTTCTGTCTGAACGAACAACTTAACATTGATTTAAAAACTGCAAGTACTGAATGCGAACAAGAATGTAAACCTATACAAACCAGGTTGGATTTGCTCGACCAAAACAATATCAAACTATTAACCGCTTAGAAACATAATTTACACCAAGAGTCAAAGTTGCTCGACCACTATATACTTTGTCAAGGCATCTTTAAACTCTCAAGAGAAAATAAACAGGCTTGCATACCAGACTGCGACCAAACTTGGCCTAATTCAACTCTGTTCGACCACTCATACTTGGTGAAATTTTCAAAAAATTAGGCAAGTTTTTTTATTCATCTTGTGCCTTTGTTACTTTAGCTCGCCCACTGGACTTAGTAGTACGCCTACCTCAACTCGACTCTCTCATGAGGCAAGACTAGGGGTGGGCATCGGGTCGGGTTTTGCGGGTTCGAATTTTTCGGTTCGGGTACCCGAAAATTCGGGTTGAAAATTACATTATCCGAACCCGACCCAAATTTTTTGGGTTACCCGAAATTCGGGTTACCCGATTTTTCGAGTACCCAATGCGGGTAACCCGAATTTTTTTGTTCTTTTTTCCTGTTTAAACGTTCAAACATAATATACTACCTCACAAAGTCATTTCATTCATCAAACATAACAAATGATCCTATTTCACCAAACAATAACATAAACAACTTTAAAAAGTTACTAAATAGGTTTTCAATATCAATTAACAAAGTCGAGCAAATACAACTAAAAAAGTGAATATTTCATACTTAATACAAATAGGCTATTAAACATCAACTCCAACTAAAATTGTAGCAAACTTCTTTCTTCACTCATCGAGACATCAATGCATGAATGAACGAGCAAACATAACAACACTTGAACTCATCCTCCACTCATCAAATATTGAAATTGCAACCATGAAACACCAATACTTGATAATTGATAATTAGAATGTTTGATAAGATTTACTTTTAAATTATTATTTAGTATATAAATTGACCGATTCAAATTTCTATAAATATATAAATTAACATTAACATTTGATCTCATTATAATATATAAATTGCATGTTTTTGAAATTATTATAATTAACATAAATAAATATATTAAATTATATGTGTAATTCGGGTAACCCGATTGGATTTTTTGGGTAGACATTTAATACCTGAACCCGAATTCGATTATATATATCGGGTTCGGGTAACCCGAAATTCGGGTTTTATAATTAAAAAATCCGAACCGATCGGTTTTTTTTTTCGGATTCGGATCGAGTACCCAAAACCCGAAACCGAATGCCCACCCCTAGGCAAGACTGCTCGCCTACTGAAAGTACTTCCTTAAGTTAGCTGCATTCCAGGAATATTGGGCCGAGTTGCCATCTAAGTCCTCTATGTCATATGCCCCATTGGGTAACCGGTCCGTTACGCTGTATGGGCCCTCCCAAGTCGGGCCAAATATGTCTGGAGGTGGGGCGAGCTTCATTCTTAAAACAAGGTCACCGACTTCGAACTTTCTTATCTTGACTTGGGAATTGTAATAGCGTTCCACTCTTTGTTTATATGTTGCATTTTTTAGCTCGGCGTGTAATCTTTTTTCTTCGAGCAAATCTATTTCAGTAGCTAGAGCATAATTGTTTGCTTGTTCATCAAAGCTGGTCGTCCTGACTGTGTTGGTCTTTAACTCAATTGGTATCACAGCCTCTATTCCGAAAGCCATTGCAAAAGGTGTTTCTCCGGTGCTTAACCTGGGAGAAACTCTATATGCCCACAAGACCTTCGGGAGTTTTTCTGACCAACTACTTTTGCTTTTTGCCAGACGTATTTTCAATGTATGCTTGATGATCTTGTTTACAGCTTCAACTTGCCCGTTTGACTGGGGATGATAGAGAGTCGAATAGTGTTTCCTGATCCCCCACTTTGCACAGAAGTCTCTCAACTCCTTTCCGTCGAACTGCGGGCCATTATCTGTCACAATGGTTCTTGGGACCCCAAAACGACAGACAATATTCTGCCATATGAAGTTGATCATATTTTACTGTGTAATTTTCATCATGGTCTTTGCTTCTGCCCACTTTGTATAATAATCGACTGCTATGACGGCAAATTGAACATTTCCAACTCCTGCTGGGAAAGGACCAATAATGTCCATTTCCCATCTTGCAAATGGCCATGGACTATAAACTGATACGAGCTCCTGAGCCGGGGTTTGAATATTTGAGACAAAAATTTGACACTGGTGGCAAGCTTTGGCTAACTGGATTGCGTCTTTTCGTAAGGTTGGCCAATAATAACCTTGCCTTACAGTTTTGTAGGCCAAAGCTTGCCCCCCAGCGTGATTTCCACAAACTCCAGAATGTACATCCTCCAGAACTGTCCTTCCTTGCCCCCTAGACAAACACTTGAGTAGCGGGAGTGAAAAGCCTCTTTTGTAAAGTTGTTCATCTACCAGAGTATATCTGGTTGCTTGTTTCGTGATTCTTACTGCTTCAAATGAGTTGCTTGGCAGCTCCCCGTCTTTCAAGTATTTAGCTATAAGAGTTCTCCAATCATCATCGCTGTTTTGTTCAATTATTTGGTTTACTTCGTAGTCCATTGTTGATGGTTGGATTTTTCTAGTAATGACAATGTCTGTCAGATCTGCTGGCCCATTGCTTGTTGCTAGTCTTGCCGAGGCATCAGCCTGTGTGTTGCTTGTTCGAGGTATCTGCTGGATAAATACTTGGTCTAGCAGAGATACCAAGTGAGCAACTATGCGTTGATACTCGATCATCTGTTCGTCTCTGGCCTCATATTCACCTCGTATCTAGCTTACAATGAGTTGAGAGTGTCGGAAAATCTGGAGTCGTCTTACTCCAACAACTAATGATAGGTGGAGACCTGCAATGAGGGCTTCATATTCAGCTTCATTGTTGGTGGTCATGAACTCGAATCTGACTGCTGAAGTGAATACTTGCCGGTCGGGACTGATGAGAACTATCCCTGCCCCCGAGGCCAGGTTTATTGACAAACCATCCACATAAAGATGCCATGGGTGATCCAGCCCTCTCGTTGGATTTTGAGGGAAGGTTAATTCGACTATAAAGTCGGTTAATGCTTGTCCCTTAATCGCGGTTCGAAGTGCATATGTCACGCCAAACTGGCTTATCTCTATGGATCATTTTAAAAGACGACCAGCGGTGTCGGGTCGGTGTAGTATTTGTTTGAGTGGGAAGGTTGTCAATACTTCGACTTGATGATCAAAGAAGTAGGGTCTTAACTTCCTGACACTCATGACGAGAGCATATGCCAGCTTTTCGGTTGGTGAGTATTTCACCTCAGCATCATGCAAGGCCTGGCTGACATAGTAAATTGGCAGGTGAAACTTGCCTTCTGCCCGAACTAACACCGAACTTATGGCCGTGTCAGACGCTGCCAGGTATAAATATAACTTTTCGCCGGGAATTGGTTTTGACAGAATTTTTACATCTCCCAGATACTCTTTTAGTTGATCGAAGGCTTTCTGGCAGCTTCCCGTCCAGGCAAAGTTGTCTTTTTTGATGGCCTCAAAAAATGGATGGCACTTGTCTCCCGACCGTGATATGAACTTGTTTAAAGCGGCTAGGTAACCGGTTAATCTTTGTACTTCTTTAACAGAACGTGGTGGTTCCATATCGACGATCGCTTTCACCTTTGCTAGATTAACTTTGATTCCTCGCTTACTGACCAGATGACCCAAGAACTTCCCAGAATGTACTCCAAAACTACTTTTCTTTGGATTTAACTTCATATTGTACTTCCGGAGTATGTCGAACACCTGGGAGAGATGATAGAGGTGATCTTCCTTCTGTGTACTTTTAACGACTATGTCGTCGATATACACTTCCACCGTCTCCCCAATATGTTCGTCGAACATGTTGTTGACCAGCCTCTGGTAGGTTGCTCCAGCATTGATTAGACCAAACAACATCCTTTTCCAGCATAGTAGGTTTTTGTTAGTATAAAAGACCGTGTTTTCTTGGTCATCTGGGTGCATCGGGATCTGGTGGTAACCTGCAAAGGCATCCATGAATGTGAACATCTCATGCCCGGCTGTACTGTCCACCAGTTGATCGATGTGCGGGAGCGGAAAGTTGTCCTTCGGGCATGCTGCATTAAGATCTGTAAAATCTATGCATAGCCTCCAGGTTCCATTCGGCTTCCGTACTAAGACAGGATTTGCAACCCATTGTGGACACAAAACCTGTTTAATTAAGTCGCTGTCCAGTAACTTTTTGACCTCCTCGTTTAAAGCTTGATACTTGTCAGGTCCATATTTTCGTCGTTTCTGGTGGACGGGTTTTCGAACTGGGTTGATGTTCAACCTGTGACAGGCATCTTTTGGGTCAATTCCCACCATATCAGCATGGGACCATGCGAAGACGTCTAAGTTTGCTTTCAGGAAATCCGTCATGCGGGTTCTGTAAGGTTCGGGGAGTTCAGACCCGATGTAGAGTTCAAGGTTATCTCGTACAGGATCAATCTTGATGGCTTCCAATTCTTCGACCGGAGTTGCCCGTCGTTTTTTCCCCTTCCAACGAGGGTCAACTATTGGTCCCTTTGGACTTAGCAGGTTCCGGGCTGGTTTTGGTCGCCATTGTTGGGCCTTCCTGGTTATCCTTCGGACGTATACTATTAGTTAGGGGTGACAATTCGTGCTAACGGATCGTGTTTCGTGTCGACACGATAGTGACACGACACGATAAGCCCCGACACTAACACGACACGATAAGCATCCGTGCTGACATAACACGAACACGATAAAATCCGTATCGACACGACACGACACGATAATGACACAATATTTTTTGTGTTAGTGTCGACACGACACGATAACGACATGATTCATTATGTGTCGACACGACACGATAATGATACGACTTATTCCGTGTCGACACGACACGATAATGACACGATTCATTCCGTATCGACACGAACACGATATAAACCTGATAAAAAAGATGGCTAAATTTAAAATTTCAACACAAAAAACTACAAATGTTAATAGAAAGCATATTCTATCCAAAACGATTACAAACCAAAAGTAAATTTTATTCTTAATTTGGTCCTTATAGTATACTTAGTTTATAAATTGATGGGCCTGGGAGTTGGGCTTCCTCTGCCTGTTTTTTAGTTAGGGATTTGAGACTAAATTTTTAATGTGCTTGAAAAGATCAAGTTATATATTATTATTTTTGTAAAAATATAATTAAAATATACTTCGTGTCACTATCGTGCTATGTGTTATTTCGTGTCACTATCGTGTTCGTGCTTAACGGGTTGTTAACATGTTAATGGGTTATCCGTTAGTTTTATCGTGTTTAACGTGTTGACACTAATCCGACACTAACTCGCCACGAAATTTTCGTGTTCTTATCGTGTCGACCCGATAAGGACACTAACCCAATAAGATCAACACTAACCCGCAATTTTCGTGTCGGATTCGTATCGTGCTATCGTGTCGTGTTCGCAATTGCCACCCCTACTGTCAGTAACGGGAGGTAACATTGCTTCTGGCAAGGTTTGCTCGCCGCCCTGCAGCATTTGCTCGCCCATGGGTGAGGGCTGGTCGTCTATGTCCATCTTATCGTTTTGGGCCCCAAGGATGTCTTCCAAGATTGAGGGCTCATTCTCAAGTTGTCTGGTTGATGCTTCCATCATAGATACTTATACCTGCTTCGACTGAATTTGTAGGAGACACTCGTGAGCTTTTCTTTGGTCTCCCCTTACTGTGCCAACTCCACTTGCTGTTGAGAATTTTATGCAATAATGATAGGTTGAACATGCAGCCCTGAACTCATTCAAGAAAGGTCGACCAAGGAACCCGTTGTAAGTTGACTCTTGATCAACGACCAAGAAATCTACCATTCTCGCGATATTTTTCTCGGGTTCTTTGACCGTCACAAGTTGCATAGCCAAAGTTACTATTCCCAGTGGGACCGTCACAACATTTTCGAATCCCAGAATACGATTGTTGGTGCACGAATCTAATCGTAAGGATTAGTGGCTGTTTTAATCCGTTTTTACGTCACCAATCAATATCGTGTGATTGATTACCACCGTAAATGGTAAATCGAGGTGTGAATTTATCGAATTTAAAGTTGGTCTTATTTCGTGTATGTGTAGGTTAGGGTGTGTTTATGTGTGTATTTTTGTCTGAAATTCGAAATTCTTTCAATAAGCTGGAGAACAACTATTTATAGAGGCTAGCTAGCATGAGGTGCTACTGACTCTTGGTCTCCCTAGCTTGCATGCCTGACATGTGTCCTTTGACCTTAATTTGACCTTATCTAAGCTGAATCTTAGTTACAAAGTCTTCTTTTGGGCCTTATCTCGGACTCATTGTTGTTCGCCTAGGTCGGCTTGACTGGTCTTGATGACCCTTCAATTGAAAGTTGTTCGCCTCTTGAGGTTGTACTTTGGAAGTTGTTCGCCTTATGGCTTCGTTCAACTTGGCTTTGAGATCTTAGTCCTTTGTTCATGTGCACACCTCTTTGGCTGATTGTTGTATCATATTTTGACCAAGTTGCTCGTCATTGGTGACTTCACGGTTGGCTCATCCTTGGTCTCGGGTCTTAAAACCTGTTCGCCTATTAGTTGTTCGTCGGGGGAGTTGTTCGTCACTTTATACACCTCCCAGATTGGTTAATGCACCCAAATCGTGATTTTCTTTGTTTAGACCTTAATTGTTGTTCGCTCCATATTAGATGATGTTCGCCTATCAACAATTGCCCCCTATCCTGACTAGATGTTGCATCAGACGAGCAACTTTGTGGCGAGCAACTGTAGTTAGGATATTGTCTTGGCCAAGATTTGGACGAACAACATCTTTGTGATGAGTAACATTGGGATAACCGTTTTGTCTTCCCATGATCTGGGGAGATCACGAAGATGACGCCAGCGCAATGATTGCGCGCCGTTCACGCGCGAGCAACCCCGAGGCCACGCGCCCCTATAATTGCTTATAGGCCCTTCAACTTGTGGTTTAGCTCGGAATTAACCCCGTCTTCCTTCAATTTAGTCCCTGAGCTTTTGGGAAATTACGTCTGGGACCCCGTTTTTGCTTGGGGTATAAATAGTGGGAAAACTGAAATTTTTCCCACTTTTCCCCCTCTTGCTACAGTGTTCCGGCGATTTCCACCTTCCTCCGGCGATTTCAAGCTTTCCGGCATCCGTCCTTCAGCATTTGACTTCAAATTTCAATTCCCAGGTAGTTATTCTCTTTTTTTCATCTTTTTCTCTACTTTTTCTCTCGAAAATTCTATCGCCGCCGTGTGGATCCGAGCGCCACCGTCCTCTCCGGGAAAGCGCCGCCGTCTGCAACACTATCCGCCACCACCTGGATTTTTCCTCTCCCTCCTATGTCTTCGCATTCGAGCAATAAAATTGAGGAGACCTTAGATCCCCTTTTCCCAACTGTTGCTTACGATCCACAACCCGTTGGAGTTTCTTCAGCATCGAACGCTCACGTGGATTCAGTTGTTCGCTCTGTGGAGGACATCGGTGCGGGCCCATCTGGAAGAGAACTAATTGTTGTGGCGAACAACAATTTGGATGAAAACTCTTTGTCTTCTGCTGAATCTGAAGATCCAGATCTTAACGAACTCACCCGCGAGTTCTTGGAGGGTATTAACTTCCCATCCCCAAAGATGTTGGAAAATGAGATTCCAACGGGAGTTGCTCGGCCATTCGAATGGCGAGCATATGCTGAGGAATACGCGAACAACTTTCCTCGTCCACAGAGACAAATAATGGATAAGGTGAAAACCGGATACCAGGCGAGCAAGATTAAAAGTGTTGTTCGCGAAGATGAACTGGACTCTATCCGGAAGGACTATAAGATCCCATATGATATTCACATGTGGGCTCCCCGGAGGAAAGAGAGAGCAGATAGCCCCCCACCAGGATGCACGGCGATCAACATCCATACCTTGATCGCTGGATTAAAGCTGCCTCTTCCACCTATTGTTGGTCGATTCCTGGAGGCGACCAACTTGGCCATCACCCAAATTACTCCAATTGGGTGGATGAACCTCCTAGGCACCATATGCTTGTTCGCCTTGGAGGGGTATGTTGATCGGCTTACTGCGGAAGAGATCAACTACTTGATGACAATTACGAAATGCCCCCTGGGAGAAGAAGGCTATCATTATCTCAAGGCCAGAACCGGGCTGAAGATGGTGGAAGACGTGCCGAACAAGATCCGTGATTGGAAGCAGCACTTCTTCTTCATTGGGGGTGATTGGCGAGCATCTTCCGATCCACACGGCGGTCTTGGACGAATAAATTCTCCAGCAGCCTATGGAAAACTGAAACGTAAGTTCAATTCTTGCTCGCCTTTGGGCTAAGTTGTTCTAATTTAACTTTTCTTGTCTGTTCGCAGGCCCTCGTCTACCCAAGTGGGATTCAGAAGAGGAGTTGAGCTCCGAGTTTCTATTTACTTCGTGCTTGGTTGGCCTCCGCAATAGGGCAGATAGGACTATTGACTATCTTTGCAGAGCAAGGTATCAAAGAGCTGCTCGTCTTTTGACTTACCCTCACCACCTGGAGGCTCAAGCTGAGGTGCCCCCAGGTATGAAAATTTCTAACTTCTGGTTCAAGTCTTGTTCGTCGTTGACTTGTTTAACTTGCTCGTCTAATTCTAACTTTTTTTTTTTAGCCGAGCAAGTAACAGTTGCCGTTCCCCCTTGCTACGCTCTCCTTGAGCAAAGGGTCCTAGAGATGGCGCCTCCAAATGGACGGAAGAGGAGAGGTGACCCGCCCACGAAGATTCTGGGGATGACGAATAAGGCGGAGGGGGCCAAAGTTCCGCGGCCCGCTGCCCCTCCTGCTCCTGCCAAGCCATCTTCACCAATTTCTCCCCCCCGCGCGGGGAAACGCTTAAAGAAGGCGGATGGGACTCCGTTGGCCCACGAAGTCCCCATTGCTGGTAAGGGGAAGGAGAAAGTAGGCCACAATCATCCTCGTCCAGAGGGGGATGCTGTTCGTCGCTCTATTGAGCCTGTAGAAAGAACAGGCAAAGCGAGCAAGGATTCTACCTCTGGCCGCGGGCCTGAGGATCTCACCCATCTGGGTTGGGATGAGCGAAAATTCAAGGAGTAAGTCCACATTATCTTCTGCTGAGCAAGTTCCATCATCATCTTTTATTATTTTTTCTAAGTATCATTTCCTTTCTTGTTCGCAGATATCGTGCTGACGATTATCCTGGTCGAGCAAGTGTTGTACATCAGTACGCTTGCTCGAAGACTCCCGTTAACATAAGGGAGATCCCTGGCGAGCATGTTCGCAAGGCGACGGAGTTGGTCGCCCGAGCCTGGACGCGTCCCTTGGACAAAGCCATCCTTCAACAGGGGCTAGTGGACAATCTCCACCTCTCAATGATGCTTGTTGCCAACGGCCTCGTCACAGCCCAAAAGGCCATTGCCCAAGTTGCCGAGCAAGAAGAGTCTGCTCGCCATTATGCCAGCACTGCTCGGCAGCTTACTGAAGAGAAGGATGGCCTGGTCGGCCAATACGAGGCTAAGATTGCTCGCCTCAACAACCAGATCAATGTTTACATTGATGCTGAGCACAAGCGCCTTGAAGAAATTCAAGGCCTGTCCAAAGAGCTGAAGGGCAAGGAGGCCCTGCTCAAGGATAAGGAGGCCTTGCTCGGTGAGGGGGAGAAAAAGCTGTCCGCAGCTGAACAAGAAAACGCCGAACTGAAAGCAGAAATTGCTCGTCTTCGGGAGACGGAAGCCAACCTCTTTACGCGCGAGCAACTTGAAGAGGAAGTTCAGGCTCGAACTGCTCCCATTTCCAACCTTGGATATATCTGCGCCTATGCGGACAGCATCCGCACGGCCGATGCTAATAACTTCAAGGATCTGGTGGAGGAAATGAGCAAGGACTTGAATGAATTCATGGAGAACTATCCACCGCCGAACAATATTGAAATGCAGTTAGCGGATTTGGCTGTGCTAGGGGTTAAACTTGACAAACTTGACCCCTGTATTTCCATCACTCATCCTCCTCCTCCAGTTGATGAAGGCGAACAAGAGGAGGAGGTGGCCGCCGCTGTCGAGCAGAGTGCTAAAGAGGCGGAGGATAAGGCAGCCGAAGACTTGGCTCTAGATATGATTATTGAACCTCCCGCCGAGCAAGCTCAAGATCCTCCCCCCGCCGAGCAACAATAGTTCTTAGGACTTAGCTTTTTCCTTTTCTTCTTCTCTGTAATAGTTGTTCGTTCCTTTTTTGTAGTACTTGTGGCTACTTTCAGCTTGTACTATCTTTTGGGCTTAAAAGCCTTTGATTCAATGGAATGTCTTTCTCATGTTCGCTCATTTTCTTTATATGTTAATTGCCTTTACATTTTTGTCAATGCCTTTGCAATTATAACATATAGTGTTGGGCTTTTGTTCGAATTGAACTTTGCCTTTAGTGGAATCAGGGTTCAGCCTTAGGTTCTGTTCATTTTAAAAAATGAACAACCTTTAAGTGGCTTTGGTCCTTAGGTTCTGTTCATTTAAAAATGAACAACCTTTAAATGGACTTGTACCTCGAGCTTTGGACTTTTCCTCTTTGACGAACAACTATTATATTTACATTCATAAAAAAAAAATTACAAGTGTTGTAAGACTGCTCGTCACTAACATATACAGATCGACGAACAACTTTAAACACTAATCAAAACATGCTCGCTTATAATATTTTTGCCAAGCAACTTTATCTAAAAAACAAAAGATGAAACAGCACCAGACTATACAATGTGCCGAACAACATTAAAATCTATACTTAGCAAAATTTTCAAAAAAATTAGGCAAGTTTTTGGTATGCCTTACTTGGTTTCTCTGCCCCCCAAGACAGTTGTTCGTCCAACTAAGAACTTGTTCGCCTTATTGATAATACTTCTTTAGATGTATGGCGTTCCAGGAGTATTGGGCCGGCTTGCCTTCCATATCTTCAATATCGTATACGCCATTAACGAATTTTTCCGTTATACGATACGGGCCCTCCCAAGTTGGTCCCAATACACCTGGAGGTTGGGCGAGCAACTTTCTTAGAACCAAATCTCCAACTCTGAATTCCCTAAGTTTAACATGGGAATTATAATAGCGTTCTGCCCGCTGCTTATATGTAGCATTTTTTAGCTCGGCATTTAATCTTTTTTCTTCGAGCAAATCCATTTCCGCAGCTAAAGCAGAGTTGTTCGCCTGCTCATCAAAGTTGGTCGTCCGGAATGTATTGGTCTTTAACTCGATGGGTATCACAACTTCTGTTCCGAAAGCCATTGCAAAGGGTGTTTCTCCGGTGCTTGACCTGGGAGAAACTCTGTATGCCCATAAGACTTCCGGAAGCTCTGTTGACCAACTGTTTTTGCTCTCCGCTAGCCGTACTTTTAACGTATGCTTGATGATTTTGTTTAAGGCTTCGACTTGTCCATTTGACTGGGGATGATAGGGCGTAGAGTAATGTTTCTTGATCCCCCATTTTGTACAGAAATCTCTCAACTCTTTTCCATCAAACTGCGGACCATTGTCTGTCACGATGGTTTGCGGAATTCCAAAACGACAGACAATGTTCTTCCAAATGAAGTTGATCATTTTCTGTTGTGTGATCTTCAACATGGCCTCTGCTTCCGCCCATTTTGTGTAATAATCGACTGCCACAACGGCAAATCGAACTCCTCCAACTCCTGCTGGGAAGGGACCAATAATGTCCATTCCCCATCTAGCAAAAGGCCATGGGCTATAAACCGATACGAGCTGTTGAGCCGGGGTATGAATGTTTGGTGCAAAAATTTGGCATTGGTGGCAAGTCTTTGCTTTTTTTATTGCATCTTGGCGTAAAGTTGGCCAGTAATAGCCTTGTCTGATAGTTTTGTATGCCAAGGCTTGCCCCCCAGTGTGATTTCCACATACTCCGGCATGTATTTCTTCGAGTATTGCTCGTCCTTGCCCCCTAGGCAAACATTTGAGAAGTGGGAGTGATATTCCTCTTTTGTAAAGTTGCTCGCCTACCAGAGTATATCTGGCGGCTTGCTTTATTAGTTTGGCAGCTTCAAAAGAGTTGTTTGGTTTTTCCCCACTTTTCAAGTATTTGACTATACTTGTTCTCCAGTCTTCTTCTTCACTGGCTTGATCACTTAGTTGGTTGACATTATAACTTGTTGTTGATGGGTCATTCATTTTCGTAATTATAATGTCTGCCAACTCTGCAGGTCCTTCGCTTGTTGCTAGTCGGGCCAATGCATCTGCTTGAGTGTTGCTCGTCCTTGGGATTTGTTCAATGAATACTTGATCTAACAAGGACATCAGGTGAGCAACAATCCGTTGGTATTCGATCATGTGGCCATCCTTCGCTTCATATTCGCCTCGAACTTGGTTCACTATCAATTGTGAACCACCGAATATTTGCAAACGTCTGACACCTACTGCCAAGGATAGATGGAGACCAGCAATAAGAGCTTTATACTCGGCTTCGTTGTTGGTTGCCATAAAGCCAAATCTGATTGCCGAAGTGAATACTTGTCTGCCTGGACTGATTAGAACCACTCCCGCCCCCGAGGCTACGTTAGTCGAAGATCCGTCAATATAAAGATGCCAGGGGTGATCAAGTCCTCTTGTCGGATCTGGTGGGAAGGTTAGTTCGACTATAAAGTCGGCCAACGTTTGCCCTTTGATCGCTGTTCGAGGAGCATAAGTCACCCCGAATTGGCTAATCTCTAGTGACCATTTTAATAGACGACCAGCTGTGTCGGGGCGATGGAGAATTTGTCTGAGTGGGAAAGTAGTTAGCACTTCAACTTGATGATCAAAAAAGTATGGTCGTAACTTCCTCACACTCATAACTAGTGCATATGCCAGCTTTTCGGTTGGGGAGTATTTGATCTCTGCCTCATGCAAAGCTTGGCTGACGTAATATATAGGTTGATGGAATTTGCCGTCTTCCCGTACCAGAACGGAGCTGATGGCCACTTCCGACGCTGCCAAGTATAAATATAGCTTTTCTCCTGGGACGGGTTTTGATAGGATTTTCACATCTTCCAGGTAGTCCTTGAGTTGGTCGAACGCCTTTTGACAGTTGTTAGTCCACGTGAACTGTCCTTTTTTGATGGCTTCGAAGAATGGACGGCATTTGTCCCCCGATCTGGATATGAACCGGTTCAGTGCTGCTAGACATCCTATGAGTCTTTGCACTTCTTTTATTGAACGTGGTGGTTGCATATCCACTATGGCTTTGACTTTTGTTGGATTAGCCTCAATTCCCCGTTGACTAACAAGATGACCCAAGAACTTGCCTGAATGAACTCCAAAGCTGCTCTTCTTTGGATTCAGCTTCATATTGTAGTGTCAAAGAATTTCGAACACTTGGGTCAAGTGTTGGAGATGGTCTTCCTTACGGGGACTTTTGACTACGATGTCATCAACGTAGACCTCTACTGTATCTCCAATTTGCTGGTCGAACATTTTGTTCACCAGCCTTTGATAAGTTGCCCCGGCGTTGATGAGGCCGAAAGGTATTCTCTTCCAGCACAGCAAGTTTTTGTTAGTGTAAAAAGCTGTGCTTTCTTGATCGTCAGGATGCATTGGGATTTGATGATACCCTGCAAAAGCATCCATGAATGTTAGCATTTCGTGACCCGCAGTGCTGTCCACCAATTGATCGATGTGCGGGAGAGGAAAGTTGTCCTTCGGGCATGCTGCATTCAGATCTGTAAAGTCTATGCATAGCCTCCAGGTTCCGTTTGGCTTCCTCACCAGCACGGGGTTTGCTACCCATTGTGGACAAAGTGCTTGACGGATCAGATCGTTGTCTAACAGCTTTTTAACTTCTTCATTCAGGGCTTGATACTTGTCTGGGCTATACTTCTGTCGTTTCTGATGGACGGGCCTCTTTGCATGGTTAATGTTTAGCTTGTGGCAAGCATGTTTCGAATCTATCCCCACCATGTCTGCATGAGACCAAGCAAAAACATCTAGATTTTTGCTGAGGAACTCTTTCATTCGGGATCTGTAAGGCTCAGGGAGCTCAGATCCTATGTATAATTCGAGATCCGGGTTTCCAGGATTAACTTTGAACGTCTCCAACTCTTCAACTGGAGTTGCTCGTCGTTTTTGTCCTTTCCAACGAGGGTCAAGTATTGGTCCCTCAGAGTTGAAATCATTTTCGATGTTCACTGGTTCTGCCCCCAGGCGGGGATCTAGATCTTCTGTTGGCCCTGATTTGTTGTTGGTAGTCAGCATCTGGCCCTCCTGGTCATCATTTGAATGTTGCTCGTCACCTCCCCTTTGTTGTTCGTCAGGATGATGTATCTTATGGATGGTGAGGAGTTGTTCATCCAACATCTGTTCGTCGTGATGTTGTTCGTCAGTATCCATGTGGTCGTCCATGTCCATCATGTTCTCCAAAATTGATGGTTCATCAACTGGATAGCTGGTTGTGGCCTCCATCATGGATACTTGCGCATGTTTTGCTTGCATTTGTAAGAGGCATTCCCGAGCCTTTCTTTGATCTCCTTTAATTGTGCCTGCTCCACATGCTGTTGGGAATTTCAAACAATAATGGTAAGTTGAACAGGCAGCTTTAAATTCATTCAAAAAAGGTCGACCAAGGAACCCGTTGTAAGTTGATTCCTGATCTACGACCAAGAAATCAATCATTCTAGTAATATTCTTTTCGGGTTCCTCGATCGTTACAAGTTGTACAAGCAAAGAAATTTCTCCCAACGGGACTGTCACTGCATTTCCGAAGCCTAGAATTCTATGGTTTGAGTCCCGGATATGGGCTGAAAAGTCTCCCAGTTTATCGAGTGTGCTTTTGAACAAGATGTTGGTATATGCTCCAGTGTCGACCAACAATCTATGGACTCGAGTCCCCATGATCTTTGCGCAAATTACAAGCGAATCGTTGTGTGGGGTCAAAACTCCTTCAAGATCTTTTTCCGTGAAGGTCAGTTCTGCCGTCTGCATGATAGATGGTTTGACTCCCATTTCCTGGACTTGGTCGATCGCTCGTAATTCAGCCTTTCTTTTCCGGTTGGAGATTGACGGTCGTCCATCAAAACATCCTCCTGCGGGACCTGCAGGTTCCATCATGTATAAATCTTCCAACGGACGAGTAGGGATGGCAGGAACTGGTCGCGCCGGTTTATTGTTCTGAGGTTGATCATCTTCATCCTCAGAGTTGTTCTCCCAGATTCTCTTCCCGGGTTGTCTTTTGACAAAATCGGAGAGCTTTCCGTCCTCGTAGAAATGCCAGAGCTGTCTGAGCAAATCTCTACATTCACTTGTAAAGTGCCCCACGCTTTGATGGTAGGCACAATACTTGTTAGGATTGAGTTTGCCAGTGTCTTGGCGAATTTTCCGGGGAGGGGAGAGCAACTCCTTATCCTTCACATTCTCATAAACAGTATCGACTGACACTGTTAGCACCTGATTCAACTTTTCTTTGAGTTCTGTCCCTTCAGTAAATGCTTTCATGTTTTTAGGGACTCGATAGCTTGTTGCACCAGGTTTTTTGTTGTTCTCCTTGGGGTCGACTTTGTTCTCCCCCAAGTTTGATTGCAGGGCTTCATGCATAGAAACGAATATGCCTGCCTGATTTCTGAACTCGGCGTAGCTTCTTGGGCACTTCAGATGTACCTCTTTCCATAACTTTGACCCTTTCTTCAATCCTGCCATTATAGCAACAATTTTTGTATCCTCGCTGACGGGCTCACCCTCCAATAGCACTTTGTCAAACCTTTCCATGAATGCCCGATCTGATTCATCTTCATTTTGTTTTAGGTCTGACAACCGGTGTTTCTGGGACAAATATGATCCCGCCGTTGAGAAATGAGACAGGAACTCCCGACTCAGCTGAGTGAATGAATGGATGGATGTTGGTGGCAATGCTGAGAACCATTTGTGCACCCGATCTCCCAAGGTTAACGGGAAATTTCGGCATTGAGTGGCATCGCTAGCTCCCACCGAGACCATATAATCTGAGTATTTTGTTAGATGAACTCGGGGATCAGCAAGGCCGTCATATTGAATGCTTGCAGGGAATTGGACTTTCTTTTGAATCGGGGCTTTCAGAATGTAGGTTGATAATGGTGAAGATGGCAAGCTGGTCGTCCCTACGCCTCTTTGCTGGTCCAATTGTCCCTGCATATTTTCTATCGTCCTCCTCAAGCTTGATAGCTCATCCAGAGATGCCCCCTGACTTGGAGGCTGTTCGGCGAACAAAGGTACAAACCTTTCTGTTCATCGCAGTCCCTCTCTTGGAGAAGGCAAATCCTGGAGCTTCTTTTTAGGGTTGCTCGCCGCATTAGGTCCCAAACGCCTGAAGGCAGATTGAGAAAGTCTTTCATGGACCGAAGGGCGAGGCTGTTCAAACGTTGCTCGCCCATGTCCCTCTTCCTGGCGAGCAACTTTCTCTTGTTGTTGGGGTTGGCCAAGTCTGTCCTGGGCACTGGAGCGTGTTGTTCCGTGGCTCGACATTGTTGTTCGCCCGCGAGCAGACTCTGCTTGGCCCTCCCTTGGCTCGTCCATCTTAGCCTTGCCCTTGTCCCGTCTGATCTGGGCGCTGTTTACCTCGTGTTGCTCGCCCCTTGTTGATCTGGCCCTAACAACCTCCAAGGGTCTATCTTTAGGCCTTGCCTGTGAAGGCTTATTCTGTTCTTGCTGTCTCTGAAGAGCCTGGAGAGCAGCAATGGTTTTGGCCAGTTCATTAGGGTTGTTCGCCAGGGCCTCCATTTCAGGCGGGAAATTATGGGTTATGGCCGTGTGCTGTGATCTGTTCACATGTCTAGGATTTCGATCCTGGTGGTCGGCCGACGAGGCTCGGGTGGGAGATGCTCTCCTTGACAAACGTGATGCTTGGGTTTCCTTTGATTGAGGCATTTGAATTAGATTGTTCTTTAATTTTAATATTGAAGAACACCAAGAACACCTTTGCTTGAATCTTCAAGTATTTCTTGAGGTTTTCTTTGAATCTTCAAGTTTTCAGCTTGAAGTTCTTGAGTAATTACACTAACCGGAGGTTCGGACCCTCCTTCTAGCGCCAAATTGTTGGTGCACGAATCTAATCGTAAGGATTAGTGGCTGTTTTAATCCGTTTTTACGTCACCAATCAATATCGTGTGATTGATTACCACCGTAAATGGTAAATCGGGGTGTGAATTTATCGAATTTAAAGTTGGTCTTATTTCGTGTATTTGTAGGTTAGGGTGTGTTTATGTGTGTATTTTTGTCTGAAATTCGAAATTCTTTCAATAAGCTGGAGAACAACTATTTATAGAGGCTAGCAAGCATGAGGTGCTACTGACTCTTGGTCTCCCTAGCTTGCATGCCTGACATGTGTCCTTTGACCTTAGTTTGACCTTATCTAAGCTGAATCTTAGTTACAAAGTCTTCTTTTGGGCCTTATCTCGGACTCATTGTTGTTCGCCCAGGTCGGCTTGACTGATCTTGATGACCCTTCAACTGAAAGTTGTTTGCCTCTTGAGGTTGTACTTTGGAAGTTGTTCGCCTTATGGCTTCGTTCAGCTTGGCTTTGAGATCTTAGTCCTTTGTTCATGTGCACACCTCTTTGGCTGATTGTTGTATCATATTTTGACCAAGTTGCTCGTCATTGGTGACTTCACGGTTGGCTCATCCTTGGTCTCGGGTCTTAAAACCTGTTCGCCTATTAGTTGTTCGTCGGGGGAGTTGTTCGTCACTTTATACACCTCCCAGATTGGTTAATGCACCCAAATCGTGATTTTCTTTGTTTAGACCTTAATTGTTGTTCGCTCCATATTAGATGATGTTCGCCTATCAACAACGGTGATTTGTGTCTATGATGTAGCCTGCACAATTTCCCATTTGATCAAGCGTCTTTTTGAAAAGGACATTAGTGTAGGCTCCAGTATCCACCAATAGTTTGTGCACCCTGGTTTCCATGATCTTAGCGCATATCACAAGCGAATCGTTGTGAGGGGTCAGTACTCCTTCCAAGTCTCTGTCGGTAAAAGTTAATTCTGATGTTTGCATGGTGGGTGGAATAATCCCCATTAGAGTACATGACCGATCGCTCGTAATTCTGCTTTTCTTTTACGATTAGAAATCGGTGATCGTCCATCAGAAAACCCGCCAACAGGTCCTGCAGGCTCCATCATCTGGATGTCCGGAACTGGACCTCCTGCAGGCACCTGAGCTGGTCGCCCAGCCCGATTCCGACGGGGTGCCTGTTCTAGACCCTCCTCATCAGAATCTTCATCTCTGTCTCTCTTGCCGGGCTGCCTCTTCACGAATTCGGATAGCTTTCTCTCCTCATAAAAATGCCATAACTGTTTTAGCAAGTCACGACATTCGCTCGTAAAGTGCCCCACACTCTGGTGGTAGGCGCAATACTTGTTCTGGTTTAACTTGCTCGTATCTTGACGTATCCTACGGGGAGGTGTGAGCAATTCTTTGTCCCGGACATTATTGTAAACTGTATCGATTGATACGGTAAGAACATGATTCAATTTATCCTTCAGCTCCGTTCCTTCAGTGAATGATTTCATGTTCTTGGGAGCTCGATAACCAGCACCGGGCTTCTTTGCACCCACTTTCTGCTCTCCTTTATCTCCCATGTCCTTTTGCAGTGCTTCGTGCATGGAGACAAAGACTCCTGCCCGATCTTGAAACTCAGCATAAGTCTCCGGGCATCTAAGGTGTACGTCTTTCCAAAGTTCGGTGCCTTTCTTTAGTCCGGCTAGGACGACTACAATCTTGGTGTCTTCACTGACAGTCTCCCCTTCTAGTAGGACCTTGTCGAATCTTTCCAAGTACGATCGGTCCGACTCGTCATCAGTTTGTTTCAAGTCGGATAACCGATGTCTTTGGGATAGATAAGACCCGGCCGTTGAGAAGTGGGACAATAATTCTTTGCTCAGCTGGGCAAATGAATGAATTGAAGCTGGTGGCAAGCTGAGAACCATTTGTGGACACGATCTCCCAGAGTTAAAGGAAAATTGCGACATTGAGTTGCATCACTTGCCCCCTTGATACCATATAATTGGTGTACTTCATCAGATGCACCCGGGGGTCCACCGTGCCCTCATACTGAATGCTTGCTGGGAACTGGATCTATTTCTGAATCGGGGCTTTCAAAATCACCGAAGACAGAGGAGAGATTGGAAGAGTTGTGTTCTCATATCCTCTCTGTTGGTCGAGCTGGTCTTGCATGCTTTTAATGGCCTTTCTCATAGAGGCGAGTTCTTTAAAGGATCCCCCTTGGCTCTGAGGCTGCTCGGCGAGCAGAGGTGTGCGACCATCTGTTCGCTGCAGTCCCTCATTCAGCGTGGGAAACCCCTGAGTTGGCCTCCTGGGATTGGGCTCGGCGTCTGGGCCAAGACGACCAAAAGCTGACCTAGTCAGTCTATCATGGACTGACTGGCGAGCAGGTGCAACAGTTGGGCGAGCCACTCCTGGTGTTGGATGAACTTCCATGACTCCTCGGCCGTGGCGACCTAGTCTTTCTAGAGCACTCTGACGCGTGCCCCAACTCACCCCTTCAGCCGGATTCTGAGTTGAACCTCCTTGACTAGCGACTTCAACATGTTGTTTATCTTTGCCCTTGGCCTTACGAGCTTGGGCACTGTCTGCCTCATTTAAGTGATCCCCCCTAGCCTTCTCATGTTCACGAGTCTTTGTGGGGATATGCCTTGCTCGTACATGAGAAGGGCCAGGCTGGGCCTGCTGTCTTTGTAGAGCCTGGAGCATGGCTATGGTTCGTGCCAATTCGTCGGGATTGCGAGCAAAAGCGTCCAACTCAGGGGGCATCAACTGGCGAGCAACATTGGTCTGATTCTCCTGGTCATTTCTGCTCGCTCCTGCTCGTCCACTAGCTTGGGACATCCGGGAGTGTGAATCCCTGGTTACATGTTGTGAACGTTGTATTTCTCGTGATTGAGGCATGTTCACAGGTGGTATCAAGTATTGTTCTTGGTGTTCTTGAATTTTTTCCTCAAAAGTTCAAACGTGTTCTTCAATCTTGGGGTAATCTTCATGTTTTTAATAATTTGGAGGTTCGTACCCTTCTTCTAGCGCCAATTTGTTGATGATCAGTTCTAATCACAAGGATTAATGGCTGTTTTTAATCGTTAATTAGATCACCAAACAATTACGTGTGATTGATCACTAATGTAATTAGTGAATACAAAATCTTTGGTTTAAAGTTGATTAAGAACATTTATAAGCTTACGTGATAAATTCGATCGTAAGATAAACGAGTTGCTTTGGGTTCGTAGACGAAGTTTGGATGTGTATAATAATTTGCGCTTATTCTATTAGCTGAAAAATCTAAGTATTTATAGACATTTGCCTAGCAGGAGGTGTCGTGACTTTTGGCCTACCAGGCCTGCATGCACGACACCTGGACTTTGACTAAGTTGACCTTATCTAGACTAAATTCTATCCTTATCTGTTGGACTTGCTCGCAGTCAAGAGCTGCTCGTCATATTGGACTTGTCCTGGAGGAGTCTTTAGTCTGATTCTGTTGGTCTCTTGTTTCACTTAGTTGCCGTTTTGGTATTGTGGTCGGATCTGGTCGACGAGATGCTAATTGAGCTCATCATATGGCTTTTGATCTGATTTTATTCGCCTATCCGTCTTGGTGTAACACGCAGGTTCTGCTCGCCAGATATCTTGGGTGTATCTTGAGTCAATTTCACCTTAATCTTTAAGTGTTTTGTGTTAATCCTGGTCGCCCAAATGTTGATTCTGCTCGCCTATCAACAACTTGGATGCTTGATCGTCTGAACGCTCGTTGACTTCGATGATCAAATGAGCAAAGGAAGACCCTTCTTTATAGGGTGAGGGTTGAAAAACCTTCCTTTCCTATCATGTCATGTGGCACCGTCTGATTGGTCGGTGTCATTTGATTGGCTTAATTTATGAATTAATCAATTTTGATTTAGTTCGCTTCCCCTTTTAACGAGACATCATTTAATTTTCGATCTTATAACAAGTAAATTGTATTTATTACCCAATATGAGTATCGAAAACTTGTGTAAGTTGATCGATTATACCGTGTACACTTAATATCAAGTTTAACTATTTAATTCAATAATTATTTTAATTTAATTCTTAAAATGTAATAGTAAATTTAATTTGATATTAACATTTGATGTGTATATGTGTCAACCATTTGATTGAGTACAAAATTAATTTGCTTACAATATACTCTAAAGTTTCATGTTAAATTTCCGTCAATTTTGAATTTTTTGCTGATATCGATATTTCAACCGATATATGTGTAAATTTAAGGTATCAATATTTCCACCAATATCTATATTTTCATCCTTGGTTCAATTAATTGTTTGAATAATTGAATTAATTTTTAATATAATATTTAAAAAAATGAAATACTTTTACACCTATACTTATATATATATATATATATATATATATATATATATATATATATATATATATATATATACTTTTTTTAAGACAACTTTTATATGAGTATGTATGGAGTGAAATTGATTCATACATGAATCATCGAAGGATATTAGTTGTTTTCACTAAAGAGTATTAGTTGTGTCCATCGAATGGTATGAGTTGTTAATACTGAAGAGTATAAGTTTGTTTTCACTAAACAACTAATACTCTACAATAAAAACAACTAATATTCTTTAGTGAAAATATCTAATACATGGTTCAAATATGAACCATTTTCACTATATAATTTATCCTTTTATACTTATAAAGAAAAAAAAATCACAAATTAATATTATTGGAGTTTTATCAATTAAGGGCTCAAAGGATAATAAAACTATCAATTTAAGGCCTGGAATATATTTTTTCCATCGATTTAGGGCATGAAAAAGAAGAAGAAAACTATCGATTTAAGACCCGAAAGATAAAAACTTTAATTTAAGACTCACCCATTTTAAAACCGTGTTTGATCTCTAATAATTTTTGTTATCCGATAATATTTTTATAAATTATAATTCTAAAAATATAAAAGATATATTAATTTCACGTGAGTGAAAAAATAAGAAACAAAAAAATTAACGAAAAAATAATAATGTATATAAATAAAATAAAAATAAAAATAATAAAATATCAAACATACTCTTAATATTCTTGAGTCTTAAATTGATACTACCTCCGTCCCGGAACACATTGCAGATTTCACTTTATCTTCGTGTTTTAGCGAGCGAGTTGTTTATTAGTATTTGAAATGATAAAATAATTTTTAAAATAGGGTATGATAGATCTATCTCTTCTCTATTATAAGATAATTTTAAAATTACTTTATCATTTCAAATACTAATAAAAAATTCACTCACAAAAACAAGAGAGGAATAGTAGCCCCGCAATGTGTTGTGGGGCGGAGGGAGTAAGTTTTATCTTTTAGGTCTTGAATTGATAGTTTTCTATCTTTAAGGTCCTGAATCGATAGGAAAAATCTTTTAAGGTCTTAAATTGATAGTTTTACCATCTTTCAAACCCTAAATTGTAGGGATGACAATGGAGCGGGTTTGTACCCGGTCAAGCGGGTTCGAGGCAGGTCATGGTTTTGATAGGACTCGCCCCGCGAATCCGCTTCATAGTATATTAATATTATTTTATATATTTATATACATTATATATGGACTTATTTTCAAATTAATGTATATAAATTTATTAATATATTGATTATATATATTATTTTTAAGTATTAAATGAATATTAATTTTTTTAAGTAAATATATATTTAAATTTAATTTCTCGAATGTAAAAATTATATATTTTGTATTTAAAAATTAATTTAAATTAAAAAAAATTATAAGAGTCGGGACGGGTTGGACCCAACAAATCCCAGGGTGGATCCGGGTCCCTTAAAATTCTCCCATTGTTATCCCGTGGGATATATCAAGTATAGTCGAATAACCCGACTCATATACAATTTTAGCCCAACCCTCTTTGACCAAGTTTAAAACCACTTAAATGTTTAATAAAAAAAATAGAAGTAAAAAAGAAGCAGAGGACTCACGGTCCTTTTTGGTCACCAACGTCTCTCATTTTTCTTCTATCTCACGGACGAGATTTCTGGCGACGACACAACGACCAGACTTCTGACCGGAAAGCAGCAGCGGCGGCGGCATAACTGACCGGAAATCAGAGGTTAGATTTTATAAATTAAGTTTTTAAATTAGGGCATTGAATTTTAACACTCATGAATCAAGAAATAATTCAATTATATCTTCCAAACAAATTTTCACATGTGTTTCTCCAACTTTTGTGCACTCAATCCGACTTAAACTAGCTAGCACTTGAATTACAAACATTAAGAGTTTGGGGGGTTTTGGAATGGTTTATTTTTTATTCTGGAATTATCATCCCTATTTTTGTAATGATTTATTTTTTGTTTTGGAATTCCCGAAGTACTAATCTGATGAATTTACCAAATTTTCTTATTCCCCTAATGTGCTTATTGGAACTGTGCAAGCAGAAGTTTTTTTATTTATTGATTTCATTAAAATTATTAACTTAGAGTTTGATTAATTATTCATTGTTGAGGAGCCAGTAACAATACCTGAGTTTTGAGATTTAATTTTAGGGGTATACTCTTTGATATGGAAGTTCATACATATTAGGAATTCCATTGATTAATAATTACTATTTAATTTTGCATTGATTAGTTTGAGAGTTTGGGAGATTTATTCTTTTGACCAATTCTGTTTCCTTTTTAAGAATATTGTTACTGTAAAATTTCATGCATTTTGGACACGTATTTTCTTGGAGAGCGGATTGTCCAATACCCACATTTGTTTGATCAAACTTCATGCATTTTGGACACATATTTTCTTAGAGTTGTGAAAAGTGTTGGAGAGGTTGTTTATAATAAGATTCCTATAAGAAAGAAAATGGAGAAAATGACTGTTATGGTTTCTTATTTGAATGACAATGATGAAGAGCACAAAAAAATAGTAGCTCAATTGGTTAGATATGTTGATGGTGAGTCACCGATGCTAGGTAATTCTTGGAAGGACTGTAGGTTTCTATACATCCCTTGTTGTATAATCGACCATTGGATTGCACTTAGAGTGAATGTACTAGAGCGAAAGATTGAAGTTTATGATAGTTTGGGAGACTACATCAAGTGTGATGAGATTATTGACATAGCAAATATTCTCCCGAAGTTTATATGCGCAAGATTGAATGAGAGTTATGGTATGGAAAATCTTAGCATCGAAAAAATGAGTTGTCCTAAACAACTTAACGGGTTAGTATTTTGGAATATTTCCCAAGTTTGAGCAATATTTTTTCCCTAAAAATAACACTTGATTTAATGCAGATCCGATTGTGGTATGTTTACCATGAAGTATATTGACTTTTTGTTAGCTGGAAAAGATGTTGGTCTTGTTCGTCCAGATTATATGAAAGAATGGAGGGAGAAATTAACAACAGATATCTTTTCGGAATATTTTGATCCATAGGTAAGTATATTTTATAACTTTTAGAATTTTATAACTAATGTAAATTACTACTATTTTTTTGGATTTTCTGTTTTTTTGGAAATTACTACTTCTCATATTTATATTCTCCTACAGTTTTGAATTGACACCATAAAAGATGACTTTTGGGGTGTGATCATTGATCCAGGTGCAACCTTTTGATGAGTTGGACATATGTACAATTTGTTGGCAAATTACATTGTCATTAGAATATGTAAATTTGCTATTATGGTCATGTAAATTTAACATTATGTTCCAATGTATTTTGTAAATGGAGTTGATGAATATTTAATGATGAAGTTGTTAGAATTTGTTTACATTTGTTCAAGTGTCTAGTTTTTCATTGATATGCATTTAAGTTATTTAAAACAGGGTTGTTCAACAACCGGATTGGTTTTATTTTATCAAGGTTGTTCATATATAAGTTAGATCATTAAATAATTAGTGTTTAGTGATAAAACATATGGAAAACTTATTTTCAATGATGTACAATGGAGATATTTAAAACTGAGTTGTTCAACAGCGGATTTATTTTATTTAATTAAGGTTGTTCATATAATATAACTCATCAATAAATAATTATTTTTTTAGTGACAAAACATCATTTTGACTTTTAAGGTTGAAAAAATCACATGAAAAACTTATTTTCAATGATGTACAATGGATATATTTAAAACTGAGCTGTTCAACAGTGGGGTTGTTCAACACCGGGTTGATTTTATTTTATTAATGTTGTTCATATAAAAGTTCTCATCAATAAATAATTACTTTTTAGTGATAAAACATCAGTTCTGACTTTTTTAAAGATGAAAAAATCACATGGAAAACTTATTTTCTAGCGATATACGAAAGAGTTGTTCAATATTTGTTAAGTGAAATAACTTGGTTGTTCAAATGTCCGAGATAGTAATGCGACTAAGTTTGTTCACGTAAATGTTCAAATCAATAAGTAAGTACTTATTTCAAGTGAAAACATTGATTTTGAGTTTCCAATCTTAAAAAATTAAAGAAAACTTATTTTCTAGCGATATACGACGGAGTTGTTCAATATTTGTTAAGTGAAACAACTTGGTTGTTCAAATGTCCGGAATAGTAATGCGACTAAGTTTGTTCACAAAAATGTTCAAATCAATAAGTAAATACTTATTTCAAGTGAAAACATTGATTTTGAGTTTCCAATTTTAAAAAATTAAAGAAAACTTATTTTCTAGCGATATATGACGGAGTTATTTAATATTTGTTAAGTGAAATAACTTGGTTGTTCAAATGTCCGGGATAGTAATGCGACTAAGTTTGTTCACGCAAATGTTCAAATCAATAAGTAAGTACTTATTTTAAGTGAAAATATTGATTTTGAGTTTCAAATCTTAAAAAATTAAAGAAAACTTATTTTCTAGCGATATACGACAAAGTTGTTCAATGTTTGTTTAGTAAAACAACTTGGTTGTTCAAATGTCCGGGATAGTAATGCGACTAAGTTTGTTCACACAAATGTTCAAATCAATAAGTAAGTACTTATTTCAAGTGAAAACATTGATTTTGAGTTTCCAATCTTAAAAAATTAAAGAAAATTTATTTTCTAGCGATATACGACGGAGTTGTTCAATATTTGTTTAGTGAAACAACTTGGTTGTTCAAATGTCTGGGATAGTAATGCGACTAAGTTTGTTCACGCAAATGTTCAGATCAATAAATAAGTACTTATTTCAAGTGAAAACATTGATTTTGAGTTTTCAATCTTAAAAAATTAAAGAAAACTTATTTTCTAGCGATATACGACGGTGTTGTTCAATATTTATTAAGTGAAACAACTTGGTTGTTCAAATGTCCGGGATAGTAATGCGACTAAGTTTGTTCACGCATATGTTTAAATCAATAAGTAAGTACTTATTTCAAGTGAAAACATTGATTTTGAGTTTCCAATCTTAATTTTTTTAAAGAAAACTTATTTTCTAGCGATATACGACGGAGTTGTTCACTATTTGTTAAGTGAAACAACTTGGTTGTTCAAATGTCTGGGATAGTATTGGGACTAAGTTTGTTCACAAAAATGTTCAAATCAATAAGTAAATACTTATTTCAAGTGAAAATATTGATTTTGAGTTTCCAATCTTAAAAAATTAAAGAAAACTTATTTTCTAGCGATATACGACGAAGTTGTTCAATATTTGTTAAGTGAAACAACTTGGTTGTTCAAATGTCCGGGATAGTAATGCGACTAAGTTTGTTCACGCAAATGTTCAAATCAATAAGTAAGTACTTATTTCAAGTGAAAACATTGATTTTGAGTTTCCAATCTTAAAAAATTAAAGAAAACTTATTTTCTAGCGATATACGATGGAGTTGTTCAATATTTCTAGCGATATACGACGGAGTTGTTCAACAACTGAGTTGTTTAAATAACTGGACAACAACTATGCAAAAAAAGTGATTGTTAAGTCTACAACTAATTGTTCACATTCAGGGAGAATAAACCGTATCTCCACATCATGCAACGCAGAATCAACATTGCACAGACTTAGTACTTCTGAATGGAGCTCATCAAATGTCATATTTGAAGATATTGGAAGTCCTTCTACATTGACACCACGACCACCCTCGTCTTTTTTCCATTCCCATTGACCATTTTCATCAACAAACTCGCCAAAATAAATTACATTGACCCAATACTGAGGTGAATCCATATCTACATTAAATAAGAAAAAATTAACTAGTAGAAAGCAACTAATAAATTAAACAACTTAAACAATTGAACAACTAAATAATTTAAACAACTGAACAACTAAACAACTATGTAACTTTTAAAAATTAAACAACTGGATAACTTAAACAACTAAATAATCTAAACAACTTAACAATTTAAATAATTGCACAACTAAGCAACTAAATAATTTAAACATCTGAATAACTGGACAATTATGTAAATTTAAAATTTTAAAAACTTAAACAATTGAACAACTATTTAATTTTAAAAACTGAACAACTATTTAAATTTTTGGATAACTGAACATCGAACAACTGAACAACCGAAAAACTGAACAACTGAACAACTCCTGCGCGATTAGGGTTTACAAATAGCTAAAAAAAAGTTGTTCATCATAAAAACTATAATAAAAATGATTCATCAACTATAGAATAACAAATACTAACAAACTAAACAAATAAAACATGTTATTACCTTCAATCCAAGCTTTACATTACCATTGTAGGAAGAAAAGAGAAAAAATTGAGTGTATAAAAGAATGAATGAATGGAGAAAAATAGATATTAAAGGTGTAGATGAGAGAATGTGGTTAGGGTATTTTTATAATTTAATAAATATATAAACTAGTATAATTTTATATTATTTAATAAAAAGAAGACTATTTTTGTATAAATTGTATAAGTTTGACTATTTTTGTATACGAGGGGTTTGACTAGGCTATTCTTGTACAAACCCCTTGTTATCCCTGCTAAATTGACATTATTCATAAATTGGGTACAAATCACAAATCCGACCATATAGAATCCAGATTCTTGAAGAAAGGGACATCAGATTGTACCTCACGTGGCGTGCACGTGCCTACCCACCGAAGCAAACGCAAGATGCATACACAAAACCAAAACAATTTAGAAAGAAAAAACACCCAACAGTCGTCAAACCCTATCCCTCTCTCTCTCTCTTCTATTCCCCCATCTCTCGAAACCCTAATCTAAAATTCAGTTTTTTCCCCTTAATTAAGCCGATGATTTAGATGAAATTCGTCGGTTTTTCCGAATCGGAGGCTCATGTTCTCTCGAATTTGAGCTGGATTTGATGATTCTTCCGTTTAAGGGTCAAGCACTAAAGACTCGCTGCGTCTTAATCAGATAGGATTATTCGAAGCGTTCATGGAGGGCTCTGCAACGACGTCGTTGGCCTCCGTGGATGATGGGCCGGAGTCGTGGGAGGTTGCTGACGTTGAAGCGAGCATGCGCCGCCTCATGCTTTCATCCAGAAAGGATCCTAATATTAGCTCCAACAATAAGCAGGATGAGATAGTTGATGACCCGGGTCCGACCCTGGGCTTGAATACGGGTTCGGATATGTCGGGCGATTCGATTAACACAGTGGATCAGTTTTTGCGGGAAGCTATACAAAATCCTCGGGAGCGTCTCTCTGGTGAGTTTTCTCGGACTAATGCGTTCCCTCCTCGTGTTTTAATTGTCTTGCTGACAAACTAATTCTGCATGTGGTCGATCGCAAATCTTTAGTCAGTGAATTGTCAAAAGGTTTTGATGTGATTTACTCTGTGATTAGATCAAACTCTTAGTTTAATTCATCAGACCTTAATTTTGGGAACGTTATAAACAATTTCAGAGATAATATATGGGTGGAAATTGGATTTGGGCCTACTTTGGAATCCTCCATGAACAATCTCTGACCTTATCCAGCATTACCTAGAAGATTATATTTAAGATAGGGGTCGTGTACTATGACTATGTGGTGCCACAGTACCTGTTTTGTGCGTCTCCATGGCTGGATATGAATTAGAAGAATTTTTTAAGATAGAGAGGAATATATACAGAAAGTATGGTAGGATTAAGTTTAGAGTTGTACGGTGGTTTCCATAAGGATTTCAAGGGCCTTTTTGTTTCTGACGTTGGTAGAGATTGGAGTTCCTCTCTGTAGTTTCTTGTAACTTAACTTTGACTACAGAGAACTCTTCTCATATCATATTGATCAGCTTCTTCAACCTGTACCCTCTTCAGTTTTAAGAGCAAGGAAAAAAAATCCAAAAATTAAAGAACCCATTTCTGAAAATAATAACACGGTTCAAGCCCATGTCAGGGAATCAATAGAAAAATAATAATAATAAAAAAACTGTTTCCTTGCAAATACTTCCCAGATTGAGTTATTCAGAGGTTTTGTATTCAGGACACAGAAATAGGCTTCGTTTACGTTGGGGAAATTGACAGACTATGTACCTTTTAAGCCGAAACAGAGAACTCCTCGCTTCCCAATTTCCCAAATTTGTATTTTGTCCTTGAACTTCTTTACTAAGATGACTATGCCCCTTACTAATCTGCTCTCTGGGCACTATCCCACTTTTCTGAGTTGAACAGTATCGTCGCGCGCTCTGTTTCAGCATCTCCCAATTAGAGAGAGCAAGAAAGAGTTATTTAGGATTGTGCTAAATTTGTATATTGGTAGACAACTGTGAAGGACAAGGATGTAGTACATTACACATATCACCTATGTGTAATCAATCATTTTCCTTGAAAATCGTGTCTATCCCGGGGATCCTGAATAAGAACACCTTTTTGGTCACTGTCACTCAAAGTAGATTGGTGATAAAATTGGATGGTTTATCTTTATTCAGCCTAATCACTCAAAGTAAACGCAACTTTATTTTATAAGAATTTAGTTTCTCCTTTAAAAAAGACATATATGTACTGAAGTTTGATTGATGTTTGGCTCAATCAATGCTTGTTCAAGACTTCAAGCTTGTTTAGTTGATATGCAAGCAAGTATAGCTCATTAAGAATTTTATTGAGGAATGAGCTTAATCAGTGTTTTTGTTCGACTCAAGTTGATTTGTCCACAGCTGTCCATGTAATGGTATAGTCGCTCGAATTCGGATTATTTTCATTATATGTTCTTTCTGTAAGTAGTTGAGGATAACATTCTTGCAATTTTTATTTTATGCACTCATTGATTGCTATCGAGATTTTTTTTTGTCAGAGACTGAACTGATTTGGGTGACTATTTTCTGGAGGTGGAGATATTCCCAAGTCATGGGCATGGTACAGGGTCAACACTTACCATATATATGCTTCTTAGTCTGATGGGTTTTTAGATTTTAATTAGGATATTGTTAATCAGAATGAGGAGATCTTGGCACTATAACCCCTTACAAATTACAGTTTTGTTAATGATAGCACTTGATGGCAGTAACTTCACAAAAAAAGTGGTAGATCAACAGAACTCTTCAAGTTTAGGCTGCACTATGTAGATTTTATTGAGGCTCAAATTCAATGGATAGATCGTAGCTGTAGTTGTATTTTCTTGAAAGCTAATATGATTAATGAGTAATTTCTGATCATTATAGTGACACCTTGTAATGCGTTTTAACAATTAACTAGATTATGCAGTTATAAAACGGTTATGTTTGCTTTGATTTAGTAGTATAATTCTGTGCAAGTTATGGGTTTACTTCATGCGTTGTGATAGTAGTGTTTGTATTATTCTGTATGATCTTTTGCCTTTGCCTTGAAGAAGTAAATCATATTAAATGTCTTTTCAGTGTTGAGAATGGAGCAAGATGTAGAGAAGTTCATTCGCGATCCTACTAGGGAACAGATGGAGTTCCAACAACTGCCCACTTCTTACCTGCGCTTGGCTGCTCATCGTGTAGCACAGCACTACTCTCTGCAATCCATGGTTTTGTTGGATAATAACCTGCCCGATGGATCTGGCTCCAAAATCATTGTTCGGAAGACTTCTAATCTCCGGCTCCCTCTGGTTCGTCTTGCTGACATCCCTGTAAATTTACCCTCCGAAGATACTGGTGCTGTTAAGGTCGCAATTAAGCAAAGGCCCCAGAAGGGGTCACTGAGTAGTGGTGGTTCAAATTCGAATTCTGCAAAATCAAATAGTGCTAAAAGTGTTGAGGAAAGAAAAGAGGAATATAATAGGGCTCGAGCTCGTATATTTAATTCCAACAGTTCTAGTGGGAGTTCTAGTGGGAAGTCAGGAAGTGATGCTAGGATTCAAGATTTCCATCATGGTTCATTCGGAATTAATAAGGCAGAAGAGAGAACTGGTGGTCCGGATGTTGTTATTGGACGAAGTTTATCTGAATCATCTACATCTAGCAGTAGATTACCTAGGAGTAGGATAGAAAGAGAGCCAATTGGGAGGCCAAAGACAAATAGTAGGGTGGCGATCTTCCGGGATCGTGATGTTGATCGTAAAGATCCTGATTATGACAGAAGCTATGACAGGTATCTTTTAATCTTTTTCTCAGTTACTCTTTTCTCCGTACAGAGAATTGTTTGTGCGCATATCTTCCTTATCTAACACAGCATGATTTATTTGAAAAAGAATCCATTGTTGGTCCACAAATTAGCTTCTATTAATCTTATAATGTTATCATCAATACATGTGGATATAATATTACAAATAAATCCTCAGATATCTGCAGAGGTTTGATCCTGGCTTCGGATTTAATGGTGGTCCATACCCTGTTCAGCCTATGTATGCACCTGCAGTAAACTATAACACAGAGTTTCCACAGCTTGGATCGAGTCACATGCCCCCAATTTCTTCAGAACACCACCCTCGGCCTCTTCCTCAACACCTACCGGGTCAATGGGTCGCTCCATCTGCTCCGTCTGGTATTGGATATGGTCCTGCTGACATGTCTCCATTTGGTTCTGGTCATGTTAATGCACGCTCAAACTCTGGTATCTACTTACATTCTCCTCAATATCCTTGTCAAAGATCTGGGCTGCCATATCTCCATCTTCTTGACCCAGTTCACCAGCCTTATTCACAGGTATGATATTACACAAGATGTATGCTGTATGTGCTATTGTCCATTGTCCATTGTCCATTGCACATGCATATTACCTCTGTCCCAAGAACTTGTTCATACTTGTGTTTGACACTTTTTTTAAGAAAAAAGAGAGTATGCGAGTGTGGAATTGAATAAGATAATGATAACTTTATGCTTTATTGACTTTTGTGAGAGAGAGTTATTTCCTTTTTTGGGGTGAAATAAATGTTGGGACTTCCATTTAAGACAAGTGTGATAAAATGTTGGGACGGAGGGAGTATTATTTAATAATTACCTCCCCGACTAAATGTTTTGTACAATTTTAGAATACCCTTGCAAAGTTTGGTACAATTACAATAGAACAGCTGGCGAGTTATATATCACCAGCATAAATACGTGAATGTTGACTTCGCTAGATGAGGAACAAAACTGTAGCAATAAAAGTAAAAGCATGGGTTCTTCTCTTATCTTTTAGGCATTTCAGTTGGGATTACACGCACTTGTCATATGAAAAAGTAAGAAAAGAATTAACAGTTTATTCACTTGTCTGAAAATGATTTTCTCTGTATTTTCTGTATTCATGATAGTTGAGTGCCAAGAAGAGGAAAGTGATTAGTCTGAAATTGATGAAACAAATGAATGGAACCTTTATACCATACTAGTATGTTGCATGTTTTTTCGTGTATATCCTTTGGCTGAGTTGCTGGATCTGTGCACAAACTCTATATGTAATTTTTACTAGCTGCCTGCTTGAGAAAATATCTAGATGGGATTTCTGAAAATGTTTTGCCTTATACGAGCATTTTATTGGTTATTATCTTTACATATCCACTTTCTGTTGACCAGCCATTGGCATGTCATTTCGTATCTGAAGATACACCAGACCCTACAAGCCCTTCCCTGGGTTTACCAGGAATAGGGCCATTACCTTGGGGCAATTGAATACTTTGTGTTTGAGCATTTGATTCTAATATATATTTTCAAAGAAAGCCATAATAATAATAATCTGATAATCATTTGCTTCATCCTTTTCAGTCACATCAGCAGCAACCTGATGCAAGTTTTGGTCTAGCCCGGCCCCGTTGAGGGGCGTGGGCCATGCCTGCACCCTAGCAGCATACAGTTGGGCATGGTTTGATGGTCATTGCTAGGGAAGAAAGTTAGGCCCAACTGACTAGGGTGCAGGCATATGAAACTGGGACACTGGTGGTGCTTCATCTTCCACTCAGTCCCAGTTCAAGTTAAGCTTTGTTGCATTGACAGAGCTCGCCGACAGTGGCACTGCAAAAGATTGAATGAGTTCCCTAGAGCTCTGCTTTTCCACTGTTAAAGATGAAGATGATGATGAAAATCGACACAGGCAACGTTTGAAATCATATTCCAATGTTTAGACACAGGTATATGCCTCGGTCGTCCCTATTCTCGATTTTATCGTGTTTCTACAGAATCTGATCTTCTGATTCATAATATTGATGTTCTTATTCTTACTTTTTGTCACAGCACCGTTGCAGATGGTGAATCGAGGTACACGGCGAAGACTGTCCTTGCTGTCGTTTGTTTGGGCCTTAGATGATTGGTGCTTGTTGGCTAACTGTTAACTTGTTTAATCCTTTGTTCTGATTTGACTTGTGCTTCCAAACTGTGTGTTACATATGAATCTTTTCGTAGCTAATTCTATTACTAGTTATCTTCAGTTCTAAGTTCTTGTTTAGCAATTCTATTAATCTGATATCCATACTGCTTTTTGTTATGTGAGGTGTGAATTTGGGCTTAACTTAAGATGACTGGGTTTAATATAAGGCGCAGGTTAAATACAGTTCATCTTTTGTTAATACACTCTACCAAAAAATGTGTGGAAAATAAATCTAAAAAATTTCCCCTAGTGCGTTTTTTTTTTTTTTTAAATTTTTAAAATCGTCAAGTTTTTGAGATTAATTTCGAATTTTTTTTTTTTGGGCGATGGTATATAACTGATATAACTGAGTCTGTGTGTAACTGGGCCGAAGGAATTGGGTGGATGAATATACAATTTTTTGTTCGAATTTTTTTTTTATTTTTTTGAACATTTTTTCCGAACATAATGAAATGAACAATATTTCGAAAAAAATTTCGAATTTTTTGTTTATTTTCGAAACTTTTTTTTCGAAAATGTTGCAAATTTTCGAAAAAAAAGAGTATATTTAACATAGGGGCTAGTGCAAATAACCGTGGTCTTACATTATATGGTTGGAGATGTTCTTTTAAATCAGTAACTTCTAATTTTTTAGGGGCTGACTATATACCCCTACATACTTATTAGATACATTCACTCAATTTATATATTATTATAATATATTTATTAAATAATTTTAATGACTTAATTATTCAATTTTTTTTTTTACATATTTGATACACCCACAAAAAATTTCAAGAGTCACCACCATATATGAGAAACTAGAGGAGAGTCGGAGCCGACGTTGCAACACGAGCATTAATTGAAAACTTTCTTGTGGCTGCAACACTATTTTATCATTCGTATGGTAGTTGTTGCAACTTTATAAGCTCAATAATAAGTGTGTTAATGTTATTTCCGCATTTTGAACAAAAATATCCCGACACTGTATTTTCGAACTTGGTTTTTCGAAAGATAGTTGAGTTTTCGAAAAAAACTTGTCGAAAAATGACAAAAAATTCGATAAAATATTTTCGAAAAGCTATGCTTCGACAAGATTTAGCCGAAATCCTAACCACATTTCGATAAGTTTTTGTCGAAATCCTTACCATTTTTCGAAAAACCAGGTTCGAAAATACAGTGTCGGGATTTTTTTTTTTTTCAAAATGCGGGAATAACAGTAACACACTTATTATTGAGCTTATAAGGTTGCATCAACCACCATACGAAGGATAAAATGGTGGAGTAGCCACAAGATTTTCAATTAATGCTCGTGTTGCAACGTCGGCCCCGACTCCCCCCTAGTTTCTCATGTATGGTGGCGACTCTTGAAATTCTTGGTGGGTGTACCATATATATATATATATTTGAATAATTAAGACATTAAAATTATTTAATAAATATATTATAATAATATATAAATTGAGTGTGTGTATCTAATAAGTATGGAGGGATTTTATGCACATCAATTTGGGCTTCCCCCAAGTCGTGGTTAGTAAGTATTTTTTTTTCCTTCAAGGTCCAAGTTCACAATTAACTTAAATTTTAAAGTATTTAAACACTAGAACTTAACATTCTTGCATTTAAACCTAAGACCTAGTTTGAAGAAGTGGACAAAAAGCTATTGTAAGACGATCAAAATTTATTGAGTAATAAAAAAAGTTGGTAATTGAAAAGTTATTAAGTAATCAAACGAAAAATGGGTATAAATTAATTAATGGGTAAATGAATAGAGTAAAAATATACATAATATAAATCCATCTCACAAAAAGATTATCTTAAAAAATATCATATACTCCTTAATTTTAGAAAATAAAATAGGATTGCGTTAAAATGGAGGAATTTGAGCAATATTTTAAATCAACAATCTAAATTCACTCAAGATATTCAAATTGATGTATTTTAAATATTTAGTTTTAATCCTAGTTCAAAATGGAGGAATTTTAAATACTAAGCAAAACTATATCATTTGAAATTCATAAATTTTTTAAATTCATTCATTTTCAAATCCCTAAAATTTCAAATGACATTATCCAAACACAAACGGGAAGTTCTACACCCACACAAAAACCATCAAACAACTAATAACAATAACTCGTTTAACATCTCTATATACGAGAGCATACAAGAGCAAGGACGGAGCGACGTTGGGCCCAGGGGGGTCACTGGCCCCCCCGGGCCATTACGAAATTCTCTGTATATATATATATTGTTCCATTCAATTAATATTGTTCGAAGTTGTCCCAGTGGGAAAATCTTAGTAAATTGAGTTTCTCACCAGGGTTCAACTCCTTGTGGTTGCAATTTTTTAATTTTGGTTTTCTCATTAATACATTTGGGGTTTTCTTATTACTTGATTACATTTTTTATTTATTGTTAAATTGAATATCATGGTTTAATTATATTAAATGAATTGTAATATAATGAAATGAATTTTTTTAACCTTTTCAAAATTATTCTAATATAATAAAATTTAAGTTCTAACTTCTAAAAGATATCTATTAAATTGGGGGTATAAACTTGAGATCGTCTCATAGCATGAGACAATACAAGTTAACATTTATCCTTTTAAAATATTAATGCATCATTGTCAATTTATACTCCATTCCAGACGATCTCACACAAAATTTACTTTAAATTGGGACCCCTAACTAAAATTTCTGGCTCCGTCACTGTACAAGAGGCCATCAAGTGGCAACGTTATTAGACAATGGCGAAGGGGCGGGTTTTTTTGGGGTACAATCGTACCTCCAAAATGAAAAATACCCTTCTATGTACGATATATTTTTATTCCAAAATACACAAAGAAGGACCTAAGGAAAAAAAAAAAAAAAAAAGTCTCTCTATCCATGAAAAATTATGATGGATTAAGAAAAAAGTAAATAAAGTAAAAATATTATTGAAGTATTGTGGGGATTCTTTATTAATAAAGTAATAGTGTATGAAGGTAAAAGTTGATGATATATGTGTAATTAAGTGTTGGTTGGAGGGTGTTAATAAAATGCTTGTTTCCATAAAGAGAATGTACATATTCTTGGTGGACGAACAAATAATGCAAGTGAATGTAAATATTTTTAGTGGACGAAAGGAGTAAATAAAAAAAAGAATTGTGCGATAACACGACCCCACATAAAAAAGAGTGATACCCTCTACCTTAAAAGTGAACTTTTTATATGAAAAATCGATACTGATAGTAGTACGGTAAGACGATCTCACATACATTCTTGTCTTAGTTTCAAGTATTTTTGTACCCCCAAATTTAAGGATCCGCCATAGCTGCAAGCACACGATTGTGGTGACAAAATTGTCTTTTGTGTTAATCTTGGTATCTAGTCCAACATTCCTATCTTATTTCCCCCTCAAAATGAGCATATATCACACTAATTTTCATGCAAATGTGCAATCCCCACGTGGTACAAAGCCCCAAAACTAGTGTTCACACGACCCCAATGGTGAAAGCATGGTTTGATTGCATGTCTTTTAGCATATGAGCAAAGCACATAATTATGGCTTTCTGCTGCTTTATTAGCAACTGGTGCTCTTCTCGTGAGACCGTTGAGAGAATAAAGGAATGTCTGTTTTGGACTGTAGGGGCATAGGACAATCTTGACCGATAAATCTTTCAATTAGAAAAAAAAAAAAAAAAAAAGAGAGAGAGAGAGAGAGAATTTATATTGCGTATAATCGTATATATTTAGTTGTGGGGCCTAGATGTGCAACTCAATTAAAAATAAATAAATGGGGCATGGATCCTCTATTGTAAATGTAATAGGAGGCAACTGCATACAGGAGATTCCTTAGTTGTAGGGACGTAGTATGGTAGAATTGTAAAAAACAAGTGACGTAATAAAAAAAGTGTGATTTATAAATAATATGAAAAGTATTAAGAGAGAATGTAGATATTATTAGGATTAAATCATTTGTATTAAACAGAGATGTGAAATTTGAAAGGCGATTAAAAAAATGGATGAAAAGGTTTTGACATAGAAAAAAAAAAGGAGGCAGACCGTGCGTTGGAGATTGTAAAAAAAAAAAAAAAAAAAAAAGAAAAAAAAAAAAAAAAGAATTGAATGGAGATCTAACATGAAAATAACCACGTACAAAGTACTCCTCCCCCAAAAGTGCGCTTAATGTTTGGACACATATTTTAAAAAGAAATGTAGATAAAGTAGATAAAATAAAATATTATTATAAAATTCATTATCAATAAAGTAAAGGATAGAAACAAAATAATTATTGTCATTTATTGGGTGGATACATTTTTTCGTAGACGTTCAAAAAAAAAAAAAATATATATATATATATATATAAATTTGATGGAGGGAGTAATTAATTTAGAATTTTTCCCTAAATACGGTCTTGTGGAATTGATCACATGCCCACCGGTGAGTACAAAATTATATATCCACCGCGAATGTGTTAATGACACATAAGCAAGTATAAACAATCAACTAAAATAATAGTGGCCCCCCTATTTATGTGTCATTAACACATTCGCAGTGAATATATAATTGTGTGTCCACCGGTGGACATTTGATCAATTCCGTTCGTTCCTGTCTTACAAAGATCACTTTTTTTTTTCTACCTTCCCACAATATAGATCACTTACTATATTTGAAATATCATTAAATTTCATTTCCATATTTGCTTATAAATTATAATTAAGGCATCTTGTTATTTACTAAATCGATACATATTCATTGTCCTGGAAATTAGTAGACAAAGGTAAAATGGAAAAATAAAATTTTATAATGTATTACTAACAACTTTCATTTCTTAATCTATGTGATAAAAACTGTAAGCCTACCTTTATAAAAAGAAGAGTAGATTAGTACCAAATTATTGCAAATTACCATTTAAACAATATCCAATTTAATGCAAAAGCACCATTGCACAACGGGTATAGTAACCCCTTCAAAATAGATTACTATATCCAATTCTAAGAGTTTATTGCAAAAGCACCACGGGTATGGTAACCAACTCAATACAAATCACTCTATCCATTTCACGGTATCTTTTAAAATCTAAAATTTTATATCTAATTATTTGTTTGCTTACCTATTTTCCCTCTTTTTTTTTTCCAATTTACCTCCACCTAAAAAAGAAATCTCTTAGGAATTTTTAATCAATACGTTTTATTCTTCAAATATCTATGTATCCTTTATATACCATAAATTACACCTCCCTTTATATTAGTGAGGGTAAAGGTCTATATCTAATTATAAATTTTTAAATACAGAAAAGAAGTGGATGGTTATGGTATATCAAAATAATTGAGGAGAATGATTATAAAAAAGAAAGATAATTAAATGGGTAATGATTACCTTATATAAAAGGAAAAATAATATTGCGAATCTTTTTTTTGTTCTCATTCATCACTATAATTACCATATTTTTATTCTCATGGAATAATATTAATACAAATTACTGTAATATTCACGAGTTTAGTACTCGTGTCATCAATGATTAATACCAAGTGCGCACGAGTTTAGAGCCAAATTAATATTTAGCACTCACGAGTTTAGTACCAGCTTCATGCAAATTAATATTTAATACGATTGGCATAATCCGGTATAAATAGATGGCTTTCGTTCTACCAAAACACCACAAAACTTCCCCCTTCCTGGGATCATTATCATTCCAAATTTCAAACTTACTTGCACCAATTGGTTCTCCCTCCCTCACTCTCTCTAGAACACGGCATCACGCACACGCACAAACACATTTTTAGTATTCATAGACATCTGTGTTGAGCTTTACTAACCTTTGTTGATTTGCAGACAAGCCCGAAAGCTGGAGATGGAGAAGCAGAACTCGAAGCTGTACAAGGAGAATCTTGAAATGATGCGAGAAAACGAGATACTGCGCCAGAAAGCTGAACGACTCAAACAGGAGAATCAGGCCTTGCTAGCTGAGTTAAGGAAGAAGCTTTTAGAAGCAACTACTAGAGAAAAACACGACCTGCAACTCAAAATCAACGCCTGCTCATCTTCGACTCACAAGAAAAGCAATAAATCTCGTTCTTAGAAACACAACTAAAACATGTTTCAAAGACATGTTGGGTTTCTATCATTTATGTTAGGCTCTATTTTGTTATTCGTGCTCTTCATTTGCATCAAGTGATGCTCGTTTCTGTGAATTTTCACAGAGACAGAAGAATAAAATTAGTTTTCTAAAACATGGTTTGTTTTAAAAATATTGTAGCATGAAGCTCTCTCTTTCTTATCTACTGTGTGTAAATGTGTGTATGTATGTGTTCGTTCTCATTCTTCTTTCCCTACCACCAACGAATCCAACCAGCACCTACATGGAAAGTGCGGAGACTTTAAAATCATCTTGAATGAGAGGCTAGAAATCCACTTTCAGCTTTTTGTCGATGCTTGAGAATGTTTTATAAAATGCCTTGAAGTGTCTGTAAGCAAAGTCCACATCCTCCTTTCCGCAGATTTCTCTCACACTGCCAAACAGAGGGAAGAAAATGAACCCAAATATAGAAAATGAAATAGCTAAGATCAACGCATTTAGAATATTTTATAGGGGTGCTTTATTGCTCTCATTTTAACAGACCTAGAAACTCTATGAACTTCAAATGCTAACCTGTGCATGGATAGCTGAGCTATGCCACAATCAACTGTACGGATTCCAACACCTGAAGCCAGAATGGGCCCAATAGTGGATCCACAACCCATATCGTTTCTCACAACAAATTCCTGCATAAATTAATGTGTTGCATAACCACAACTTTTGTGTAAGGACAATGCCAAATGTCGATTACATGAAAAAGTACACTACTCATGAATCTGTTAAGTTATTTTATAAATTTGCCTATTTGCCTTTATTTTTTAATTCAGAAACTTCAAATTAGCATAGTGAGTGCAGGAAACTACAACTCCCTCTAAGGTTCAACTTGATGCAAGGAAGCCAAGAACATAGTCGAGTGCAAAGGCATTATTGTACACAATTTTAGAGGAACATGTGTAGCAAGGAGCAAGGGTTTTACTAGTATATTTTTATAGAAAAACAACAGAAGGAAAGAGAACCACTTCCATTCCTTTATTTGCGAGTAGATATGTTATTGCAGCAGTAAAAGTTTCTGAAAATTAAATTTATAATGATATCACTAATATTAACACTACTAATAATAATACACAGAACTATTTCTCTCTGTCTTCCCATTGAAGTCTCTTGTTTTTCTTTAATCAGTATAAATCCTACTTATAACGATATTCCAAGGATTTTGTCCAAATGGGATAAGGTGCTAATCCAGCTCCAAGCCAAGCTTGCTATACATTGTTATATTCCAAAAGATCAATGGAGAAAATAATAGCTTACATAGTGGAGAAAAATCACTAAAGCAGCAGCAATAATTTACCTGCGTAGGAAGATTATGAATTTTAGCAACTTCCTTGAAAAGGAAAGATGTAACTCCGCTCGTAGCATATCGCTGGTTTGCATTATACTTTATTACAAGCCCCTTTTGCAACATGGGCCGATGATTTTCTTCATGCTTATCCACAAAACTGGGATGGACTCCATGAGCCATGTCAGCTGATACTGGTTCAAGTATGGATAAACTCAAGATTATTTACTTATTTGGTGAAGGGGAGAAATTGTAAGTAATATGATAGAAATTTGTCTTTCCTCCCTTTCTAGGTCAATTAAACCGTATCCTTGGATTTGTTAATCCAATCAACTCGACAATATATCATCACACAAGTATAAAGAAATAATGAACTCAGCAAAGAAATGCTCAAATTCACTCAAACATATGATTGCCAAGTCAGCTAGATCTCAATGGCTACAGTATCAATAAATTAAAAATGATTAACTCAAATAAACTATCAGAAAGCATATATTTGATTATTTAGATATGACCATAAGTTGCTTCCCATGTTGATGAAATTTCATAGCCATATTATATAATATATTGCATCTTTTCGAAGTGAACTCCCTTGGAGTAAAAAAGAGGTTTTTGTGGAGACCGTGCTCCATCATGCACAAGTCTTTTTTCATTGGTTTGAAAAAGCATTACACTTCCAAAAGAACTAGATCAGCAATAGTACTTAGGTTATGAGAGAAAAAGATGTATGCTCCTGTCACAGATAGCGTACCAAGAAAAGAGTGACGAATTGCTCGTGCAAAGCCACATTCCCCAACAGACTGTTGACCTAAACAAGAAATTATTCTTCTCATGGCCTCAAACATAGTTGGTGCACTAGCTCCTTGGTATGAATCTGAACCAACCTGCAATAATATGAGTGGTTATTGACATATTTAGTTTGAAAAATGAACATTTTTGACAGAAAATCCTGGCTTCATGGCATGTCAATAACATGCACCATTTCCTCTTATTTCTTTGTTTGATTACTCTGTATATAAATGCTTTGAATTCATCCATCTACATATAACCCTTTAGCATCCATGAAATGATAATAGCCCTTCCACAGTGGCGGAGGGAGGGGGGTACACAAGTTGAAAAATGCCCCCTATTGTACCCTATGTAAAAAAAAAAAAAAATCATCCAAACTGATTTTGTAACCTCTCTCTGGAGTTTGGATATGGGTATATCTGCTGGGCTTGAGTGGAATTGTTCCTGTTTTTTTTATTGATTTAGGACTTGAGCTAGTTTTGCAAGGAGTAAATATTTTGGGCATAGTTTTAATTCGCTTAAAAAAATGTAAAATGTATCATTCGTAAGGTAAAAGTTTGAAAAGTGATACAATACTTTATCTAAAAAAGTGATAATTTTCTATAGAAATGTGATACCAGTTACAGGGTGAGACGATCTCGTATAATTCTTTTTTATTTATTACCTTTCGTACCCTCAAATTTTTAATCTTGTATCCGCCACTGAGCTTCCACTACCCTGGTTAAGTACAAAAAAGGCTGCACATAGCAGGGTCTTGATGCCCTCGGATTTGTGGTGCGATTCAATGGAATTATGAATTATGAAACAGCAATAAAATTCAAGTACTTTGTTTAGGGTCTCACTGTATAAGATGTCAGATCAATTATTTTGAAGGTTGGTTCAAGTTACAATATACTGCATTTCATATGGGACAGAAAAAGATAAAATGCTGAGGTTATGTTTGTTTTGGGACCCACCCGAATAGACTTTGGACTTTGGAATTCAAGCTCCATACGAGTTTGAGATTTAAAATCAGGTTTTCGAATCTCAAACAAAATCTGTACCTAAAATTACTTATGAACCTATTACTACTTTTCACAAAATTCAATACAATCACATCATCAGTTTTTTATCATCTACTCAATTTCTCTCCTACTATTCTCTCACAAAATACAATAAAATAATACAACATCTATCACGATTAAACATTGATTTGACATAAAGCAAAATCTCACCCTACCAAAATCCCAAAATAAACACATACTTATATTACTACCTTCATTCCAGGAATTATTTCACACTTGGGATGGGCACATTTTTTTAAGAAAAAAGAGAGTATGTGAGTGTGGAGTTGAATAAAATAATGGTAACTTTATGCTTTATTGATTTTTGTGAGAGCTGGTTATTTCCTTTTTTGGAGCGTAAAAGAAATGTTTGGACGTCCATTTATAGCAAGTGTGAAAGAAATGTTGGGACGAAGGGAGTATTAATTAAGATTTTCACATCCTAAAATTTCAGACTCATGACTTCCCTCGCACACCTAAATCCCAAAATAAACATCCGTAGTGGACTCCATCAAGTATTGATTCAGCTATCAGACTTGATACCAGATACTGGATCAACTGATGCTTCAGGAATTTGCATTAAAATTCTCTTGTGACTCAGTATCATGGCATAAATGCCCACTTTCATATATACCAATTGTTTCCTACGTACATAACCATTGTTGGATGATGTGTGTGCTATAGACATGGGATATTTTTCAAACTTCATCTACAGAAGCCTAAACTTGAGGGTAGATGGGATCCAATTAGTTACTTGTATCTTGGTTAGGAAAAGTATCACAAGATTTATGAGAATGTTCGATGGACAGTGTAACAAGGTTGGTTCAGAATTTCTTTACAAGATCATCAAGACCTGTCTTTTCTTCTCTTAGATTGTCTTTCAGCATGCATGATACACTCTCATTATCAATTCTGCACTATAAAGAGATACAAGAATTTTCAAGGAAACACTCGTTTTAATGGACGGTTTTCACATCTTGAAGTGCCCAAACTAATACCCTAGAAACCTGTCATCAATCGAAACCCCCGACTGACAATCAGGTATAAAAAGACAATTGGGCAAGAAAATTATAAAATCTGAAATATCCTGTTATACATTAGAATCCCTAGAATCCAGTGGAGCCAAAGGCATAACTCTTATGCCAAAGCTGAGAAAAAAAGCAGTGAATGCAAACAGAACCACATTTTCTGTTGAGTATTTGACTGAAATAATTCTGCAAAAAGATCATGTTCTGCAGTAACTAGTAATTACCTCCTCATTGTCAAATAAAGCAACCATTCGAATTGCATGCTCATTTGCCAAATCTTCAGGTGCGGCACATGCGTCAACAAGAGCTCTCAATGCACAAAAACTTGAAGCCAAATTGTCCAATCTCCCAGAAAATATGAACTCATCATTAGCACCTCCAAGGCAGCTGGGTTGAGTATCACAGACATTTAATTCGATGCTAGCAATATCATTAACCTCACAGCCCAGCTCATCTGATAAGATCTGGACAATGAAAAATATACATGCAATATGATAAGATGTTCCAAATATATCTATACCACGCTAGATTTGCACACATGCAACCATGATCTTATAAATACCATATAGATTAATGAATAGTGTCTCAGTATGGAGGGCATGTGCATATCATGTGGGCAGCAGTTGAAGAAGCAATACTATGAGAGCATACAGGTAAACTGCTAATGACACCTCAATTTTTTAAACCACTCCCCAACAATATTTAAAAAAAAATAAAAATATGCAGTGATGGAGGAAAATCTCGGCTAGACATCCTTAAATCTTAACTTTACAACAAATGCAATTTTTAGAAAGATATATTTGGACCTACAGAAATTTACCTTAAATAGGCAACCTTTTTGCTAAATGTCATCTTCTACATAAACCAGACATTAGAATGTGAAAATGATTGAGGATAGCATGCAAATTATTCTGATGGTACAATTATGTTTATATAACTGAAGAAAGAAAAATGTTGCTACTTTATGTTTTTGGTGTACTTCTTACTCTTGCAGATGTAGAACCAGAAATTTTATATGATTTAAATTAGAGGTCTATTTATCAAAATATCGCGGTGGTTTGCAAATCAAAACAATCTTGAATGTAAAAAATGCTGATGCTTCCCCATTAAGCTTGATATGAATTATGACAATTATCTGAAGAATAGCTTGTTTTGTATACCCCTATGCCTTACATCTATGTGGATATAGTCCCGCAACATATTTTTCTTTACATATTAGTAAAACACCACAATGGTTTATTGAGACTTTTCCAAGTCTTCCGGATATACTTAGAAAGAATACAATCAGAAAGGCACCTGCATGAGCAGTGGGTGATGAGGATCTTTTGAAGATGCGCTAGTTTTGTCATCAGGCTCAGAAGATGCTTTGTCAGTTTCAATTGCCAAAAGAGGGATAAGTTGAGTCTCCAAGTTTGGCTTGAATCCATCTGTATTTACTGTCCTAACATTCAAGAAGCAAACATAAAGTCACAAACAACATTGATGCCACAATTTGAGCGTGAGCAAACATATCAAATACAGTTCGATAGCCTATAAAGAACAAGTTATGGATATTCTTTAAGTGGGGAATTATAGATTTTTTTAACCTTATATTTATAAACAGGTTCATGACTACAAATTAAGAAAAACTATCCTTTGGATCTCTCTCTATCTATCTATAATATTCGAAAATCCTCATCTACTATTGTGCACAAGTAATCAGTTGGACTAGCCAACCAGTTTATTAGGCCAAAGAAAAGTAGGATTATACATGGGTTCCCTCATTATCCAACAGAAATGGAACAGAGCCATAACTAGTACTCCCTCCGTCCATGAAAAATGGGTTTGTTACTTTTATCACGGTTATTAAGAAAGTTGATATAATATGTAAAAAGTAAGAATATTGTGTCAAATCAAGTACAAAATAAATTATTTTAAAAATGTTATGTGTGTGTGTTGAAAAAATAGATAAAGTTTATTCTTACCATTTTAGGCAACAGGACTATTTTTCGTGGACGGCCCAATAAGGCAACCAGGACTATATTTTGTGGACGGAGGGAGTATAAGTTAATGAAAACTCCTTACGTTTTTAGAGGTGTATCAGGTAGAGACTCCTAACAACAAAATAATATAAAGCATATGTAGCCATAGGTAGCCAATGAAAATATATTTATAGAAACGAATAACAAGTCATGACGAGGGCCTCAATAGAATGATCAGTTCATGCTTATATATACATAGAATTACTTTAAGAGGTCAAAACATCAGAAAAATAGTGATTTAGGATCTGACTGGAACCTGATACCAGATAAAGCTCACATCAGCTTACAACATTGACCTCATCCATGGATTTTTGGCCCTCTTGTATAATATCAGAAGAGAACAGCTCTTTAAAATCAAGGTGATATCCAGATTATAAAACATGAACACCAGAATGCAACAGAAAAACAATGTAATTGATACAAAGATCCACAAAAACAAGGCAAAATGAGAAGTAAAAAGCCCTTAACTTGTTAACCCTAAAAATGTGGGATGCGATTCTTAGGATAAAAAAAACAGACCTGTTGAGATGAATAGCAAGTGTAGGCACTCGCAGTAAAGGTCTCTTTATCTTGACTAGCTTATGTGAAAATGAACCATCCTCTGCTCTAACAATAACCCTTCCCGCTAGACTTAGGTCTCTGTCAAACCAAGTGTGCCATAGACCACCACCATAAGTTTGTACATTGACCAAAAGATAGCCAGATTTGGATGATGCAGACTTTGGCTTCAGTTTAAGACATGGGCTATCTGTATGCGCAGCAATTACATGAAAACCATTTCCAATTGAATACCTGCAATGCTAGCACATGCCTTTCAGTAACTAAGATGTTGATGCCATTGGCTAGAAAGGAAAAGGTATGAAGAAACTGGGAATGGGATCTGAGCACATCTAGAAAATAACCATCTGTTTTTTACAATATCTAGTGGCTGAGGTACATAAGAAGCTGGAGCCTTAGGTGTGATTACAACAAGTAAGATACATTTTGCTCACTTTTCGCCAATGGCAAAGGCAACTAAAGAAGACATGTTCCGTGTAAAAAAGTATCGACCACCAGGCTTCAAATCCCATTCTTCATTCTCATTCAGCAAATGAAATCCAGAATCAAGTAGTTGTCGTTTTGCTTCAGCTAACAATTGAATAAAAAGTAACAGCAAATTACATGTATGGGAAAAAAAATAAGTTAACAAAAAATATATATAATGGTTGGTTACAATAGGATACACAGGGTTTCCTGTCTCCTCTGTGCAGATTGTACAGTGAGAAACAAAAACGTAAATGGCAGGCAACGTGTAAAGTGTAAACAGCCACAACAATTTGCTAAAAACCAGATTATTTGTTGATTTATGATATATTGTTGAGAATCCAAACTGGAAAACCTTTCTCAATGACACTCTGCACATTTTGTTTATCTGAAGTTGCTGCTATTACTTGCTTCAGTCCGCAAGAGGCAATTATAATAGATCCAAATATTATGGTATTGTTTCTTGACCTCACAAGGTCAAATACCAACAAATCTATGCTAGTCATAGCACGAAAGAAGATTATTCCTCCTAATGGAACTTCAAAACCAAGTGAAATTCAAATAACTTCAGAATTAGCAACTAACCCTGCTACGTGTTAGAAATAATATTAAAGTTTGACTTCAATATGTTTTACGACATGAATACCAAACAGAATCTTTCATTATCTTCAAAAAATTATGCATTTGACTCGCGTCCATGTCTATTTCCTTGGTCATTGCTTAAAGCCTATTTTTTCTAGTCATCAAACAACCAAGTACATATATGAGCATTGCCATTTCATTCTGCAAAGTTTGTGATCTCAAATATCCCAATCAAACCTGAGAATAACATAAGAGATGATTTCATTCTCATTATAGTAATTATTTTCAATGCCTAATAATTCATAGGAAATTAAAGGGATTAAACTTTGCAAGTTAAAGCCGGAATTAAAAAAAAAAAAAAAAGGGGGAATATCCTTTCAGCAAACTTGAGAATAACATAATGGATTCTTATGTTAGTCATAGTAACTATTTTTAAAGCCTAATAAATCCAAGAAAACTAAGAGGGATTAGACTTGCAAATTAACAATGAATAAAAATGAAATCCGCTACAGGCATATCCCTTTTACGCATATTTTGGCAAAAATAAGTAAGCACCAATTAAGTCCGCAACTAAACCAAATTCAAAATAAAAATAAAAATAAAAATGCTTAGTTCTAGAAACACGAATAGCAATACCAGTAGCATGGAACTGAGTCCAGGACTCATTCAGGTAGTCCAGAAGATCACTAACTATTGACCGGCTCGATTCAGTTGAACTAACGCTCTGCAGTAAAATATTAAATTTCGATAACGTCAATCGCCAACAGAGAACGCATAATGAAGACAATAGAGATGTAGATACCTCGGAATTACACCGAAGTGGCGGGATGGTGGAGAATTTACGGCCGCAGCCGCGGTTGTTGTTGGTGGAACTAGTGAAGAAAGGAGAGACGCGAGGAAACTTGGACAGAATTGCAGAGGATTTGAGGAGTGGAGATGGCTGGAGAAGATGAAACCGAGCTATGGCCGCCATTGCTCTGAGGCTGAGCTCTGCTCACTACTGAAATTGTAAGATGCAACGGTGAAGGGTGAAAGGGATAAAATGTGCGAAAGGATTACATAAAAATGCGCTGTGTTCACCCACACTTTTTTTTAATAAGAATATATTTAATAAAAATAACTAATATATCATTTATAAAAATAAACATTAAATTTATTAAACGCTTACGCTTTCAACACTCTGCCCAAAATCTCATAACTCATGCAATTTTTTCTATTTTTTTACACACACAATTACACTATTAAAAAAAAGGCAAAAAAATGACATGATCATAAAAATATAAACCATAGAGATACAATTTAATGAGATTAAATTATTATTATTTTCTTTATATTGGTACAACTTGAAAATGAAAGAAATAAAGAAAGAAAATGAGGTTTGTGGGGTCGGCACTATAAAAAAAAGTGTTGGTGTGCTATTTTTTAAATTTTAAATTGGTGGATGTGTATATTTAGTGAATGATCTAATTATTATATTAAGGTTATAGTAGTAAATTTCATGGGGGTACGTTAAGCAAAAAAAAAATTAAAAATTAGGTAAAATAAATGGTGGGTTAATTTAGTAGTGGGTGAACAAAATACTTTTGTGGGTGTTAATAGCTGCGCCCTTAATTTATTTTAAACTAAATTGTATGAAAATTTTGTGTGATATGATTTTCAAAATAACACAATTAATACTTTCCATCCCGGAAGAATTTGTACACTTTTTTTCTTGTTCGTTCCAAAAGAACTTGCACACTTCATAAAAAGAAATATTGATTTATGTGCACAATCATAAAAATATACACATATTTATTTATATATCGTAACTTTATAAAGAAAAAAATCTTGAGAAATATGTCCACTGAGGTGTCCAAGTTCTTTTGGAATTCGAGGAGTATGAAATATTAAAGACAAATATCTCTCCAGATCGTCATATGATCCAATCATTTGGGTTAAAGATGATAAATGCACTAACAAACAAACAAAACAAACTATTCACCCCACAGTGGTTTAAATGTTACTCCCTCCGTCCCCTATTAAACTTCACAGGTTGGGTGGCACAAATTTTAAGAAAAACTGCTTTATTGACTTTTTCAAGGAGAAGAGTATTTTGAATTAAAGTAGGTATTGTGAGTGTGTTTTATTTCCTTATTTGGGGTGTGAAATTTATTGTGGGACGTCCCAAATAGGAAAGTGTGAAGTTTAATAGGGGACGGAGGGAGTATAACTCTCCTCTCTCTCTCTTCCACGTCAATATCACCTCACTATTTCATCAACACACACTAACTCTCACAATGATTCAAGAGTTATAACATATTTGTTGGGAGACCACTTTCATTACTCTATTTATTATTTTATACCAAAAAGAGAATAAAAACAACCACTAAAATTAAAATAAATAAAAGAAAAATGTTATTTTGGAAAGAGTAACTATTTACTCTGTACTAACTCATTTGAGGAGAGAGAGTGTTATAACTTATTGTCACAATAGTAGTAACTCTTTTTCAAGAGTTATAACATGCTCCAAAGTAACCATTGTGGTCGGTTACAAGTTATTTTTCTTTTTCTTTTTCTTTTTGGTAATGTTTGATAAGTGCTTGGTTGGGTTGATCAAAGCTGAATATGAAAGATAAAGTACTCGTATTATTTATTTATTTATTTTTAAATACAACTAATTTCTAGTTTTTTTGTACAAATTATTTGGTTTGTGTGCGGAAAAAAAAGGGGGTTTTACAAATTAAATCATTATACTAATAAAAAAATGTATTTCTCGTTTAATTATTCGTTGTATAGAAACGGTAGATAACAAAAAATAATAATTAAAACGAAAATAAACACACAAAAGAAACCATAATTAATATTTTGTAGCTGAGTAATATATTTAAGAAATAGTGAAAAGGGCAAAAATATCCATTTTAATAGAAAACTACTCCCTCCGTCCCGCTATTCTGTTCCCGTTTTGCCATTTTGGTCCGTCCCACTATTATGTTCCCATACTTTATTTGGAAATCAACTAATAATATTATATTCATTTACTTTATTCACATCCACTCATTTTAACCACATTACACTTTATTCTCTTCTCTCTCCATCACATCACATGTACTATATCTATATTTTAATATCCACCTTAAATGTTGTGCCCAAAAGTAGGGGGAACAGAATAGTGGGACGGAGGGAGTAGTTTTTTTACCCATTTTTTAAATTAGAAAAACTCATCACTCTCTTTTAGACAAATATACCCTTAAAAATGTATAGTAATTTCTTTGTAAAAAAATTTGGGTCGTTGATTTCAAAATATTATGGTTATTTCAAGTAGTAGTTTCGATTGGTTGTTCTAAAAGTTTTTGTTTGTTTCTGTTAGTTGTTCCAATTGATCGTTCAAAACAAAATTGATCGTTCTGACTGGTTGTTAAAAAAAAAAAACACTTGATTCTTATAATTGGTTGTTCCAAAAAATTATAATTATGGATATTTTTTGAAGGGTAAGATACTTGATAGCTCAAGATGTCTAATGGGTTTTTAGGGTTACATCCCTATTACTAAGTATAGATATATCACTGATTATTGTATTGTATTGTATATACAATCAAGAACACATAAGAACACATGAAAATATAGTAAAACCTCCTAGCTTGGTATGCCCCCAGACACAGTCATTTATGACGAACTTAGTAAATACATTTGTGTCTTCGTGTTCTTTATTTTATAACACGTTATCAGCATAAATGTTCTACCAAATTAGATCTTTAGTCATCAGTGGCAATAGGTACGTTGTTACCACGACCAGGTAAGTCTATTGAGAGAAAAAAAAAATCAATTTAAAAGGTAAATTAAATAAATATATATGTATCGTGTCTATATACGTTGGATATATTAGCTTGGATATTGATTTCAATAATTAAAAAATACATGGTTATGGTGTATGATGTTTGATCAAGTTTGAAAGATGATTTTTTTTTTTTTTTAAAGAATTGATTTTCTTATTGCTAGTGATCCGATCTGAACTTTTAATTGCACTGATGCATTAAGACAGTGTCAATTCGAAGTGCATGCTATATTTGTAAGTATATTTCTTTATTATATTTTAGATGTTATACTCGGTGATATTGTATGCTATGAGCATGTTTATATAATATGTTTTTTATGTTTTGAGTTTTTTTTTTTAACTCGGTATTTACTTAGTTATTGGATGTCAATATTTATATGATCTTCGAAAGATTTAAAATTCTCCAGATGAGAAATGATGAAAATTACAATATGTATAGTATAAATGTACAAATGACTATTATATGGCCTGAAACGGTCGGGTAATGCAACCGATTTAACGAGTTCCTCCCGAAGAAGAAATATTTAAACAATGATACCTTTCCCTAAAGGAAAAATGAATTTGAGCATTTTCTCGAAGGAAAAATTAATTGAGCATTTTCTCGAAGGAAAAATTAACTGAGCATTTTCCCGAATGAATAATGAATTTGATATCTCCCTGAATGCAAGATGAATTTTATAAACAAGTTAACATGCTTATAGAAGATAATGAATGAATATTTGTTTGATCCATTTAAAGTGGACTTGTGGTAAGACCAAAAGTTCTTTATGTGAGCACCAATAGTGAGCTATATGGTTGTTATTTATGTGTATGATCCTCGTACTATTATATTTTTGTTTGCACTAGTACTACAATATCATGGATGTCTGTTAAATAATTTATGGTTATCACCTCCTCAAACTACTTGGTAATTATTAATTTATATGAGGTTTCACGAGAATGCATTTGGAATATGTGAGTAAAACACATTTGTGATTCATGTGGTATTACTAAAGTAATGACAAAACACATATTTCCGAAATTCTTTTATTCACATGAACTTCAGAAAAGTGGTGAAATTATTATACAACAGTTGTGCTAGTTACAATCTGGCATATTTGTCTATTAAATCCCTTCATATATCTATTTTTGATAAATATGTTCATGGATTGAAATGTATACGCTTGGAAGACTGTTGTCTTCAGGGGGTGACAAGTTCAAAATAATCCTGAAGATCACAATGATTTTACTCATTTTCCCTTTGCGTAAATTTAACCTTTAAATTATTTTATCGAAGTTTTAATTGAGTATGAATATCACGTCGTAATGTTCAAGTGTAAATATAAAATAATTATGGACATTACTTAGAGGGTAAGATATTTGATGAGTCGAGATGTCTAATGTGCTTTTAAAGTTATGTTGACAGGCATTTTGGTATGGATAAGTGTATGTGGCTATTCGGGTTATGCCCGATAAACAATAATAATAATCGAACACGAAGGATAGGGGAAGAACTTTCATTCTTTCCTCGAATGAGAGCTTTCTTGCATATATGAGAAATGAGGAAAAATGTGAACCCTTTACAATGAGGGGGTGACCTTCTATTTATAGAGGTTCACCCCCAAAGGCCCAAAAGTGGCCCTAAACTCGTCTTAACCCTTTATTTTAGGGATTTATTACAATATTAATCTAACAATCAACAGTAGACTTATCATATATTAAATGCTCTTTTCTGATGTAGACCCTCGATCTTGTCGGGTCAGTGTATCTTCGGGAACCTGATCTCCTGTCAGACGAGAATATTTCCTGCTGTAACAATTGCCCCCAAGATTGGGCTCTGGTTGCGCCAGGGTCCGGTCTTGATCAGTGCTTCAGAGAGGTTTTTCCCCCGAGCCTGAAAACAGGATAGCTCGGATGCCCCGGGGAAATCTTCGACGACAGGGTCCTTGATGCGCAAATATTTTGAGTCATCTTCGGGTTAGGTGGGGTACGATCTTCTGTCGTGCCCCCGAGTCGAGAATAGTGATGTTCAATTAATACAGAGTTCTTGCACTGACTGACATCGATTTTAATACCTTAGCGATAAAAGTCGCGATGATTAATTAATGAAGTGTTTTGGCCGCTTGCGAGCAACGACTTTACGAACAAGAGATTGATTTGACAACCTATTTGAATTGACTTAACAAATGAAAAACTAGTGAAGTGCTCTAGCCGATGACGGACAGCGACTTCACGAATACGTGATTGAATTAACAATCGATGAGTTGATTAATCAATGATAAAAATAGTGAAGTACTTTAGCCGATGACGGGCAGCGATTTCACGAATACGAGACTGAATTAACAATCGATGAATTGATTAATCAATGATAAAAATAGTGAAATGCTTTAGCCGATGACGGGCAGCGACTTCACGAATACGCGATTGAATTAACAATCGGCGAATGATTAAATAGAGCGTTCAGGACACGATATATCATGGCCACAAGTGGGCAAAAGTGATGCGGGTTAGTCGATGCCGGTAAAGGCGGACTGGTTGATGTCGATAAGATGGACACATCAACGCCAAGAAACAGATTAGTTGACGCCGGTGAAGGCGAACTAAACAAAACCTCACCCATTTAAGGCGGAAAGTCAACGCTTAAAATGCGTACTGAATTCACGCCGAGAAGGCGGAATAACTCTGGAAATAGATTAGTTGACGCCGGTGAAGGCGAACTAATCAATATGTCAACGCATGAAAGGTGGACTAATCAACACCGAGAAGGCAGAATAACTCGGGAAATAGATTAGTTGACGCCGGTGAAGGCGAACTAATAGAAACGTCAACGCCTAAAAAGACGGACTAATCAACGCCATGAAGACGGATTAACTCGAGAAGTAGATTAGTTGACGCCGGTGAAGGCGAACTAATCGAAACGTCAACGCCTAAAAAGGTGGACTAATCAACGCCAGGAAGGCGGATTAACTCGAGAAGTAGATTAGTTGACGCCGGTGAAGGCGAACTAATCGAAACGCCAATGTCTAAAAAGGCGGACTAATCAACGCCGAGGAGGCGGATTACTTCGCCAATCCAGGCGAAAAGTCGACGCATAACATGCAGATTAATCAACGCCGAGCGGGCGGATTACTTCGCCACTCCAGGCGGAATGTCGACACCTAACAGACGGATTAATCAACGCCGAGCGGGTGGATTACTTCGCCAATCCGGGGGGAATGTCGACGCCTAAAAGGCGGATTAATCAACGCCGAGCGGGAGAATTACTTTGCCAATCCAGGCGGAATGTCGACGCCTAAAAGTCGGATTGATCAACGCCGAGCGGGTGGATTACTTCGCCAATCCAGGCGGAATGTCGACGCCTAAAAGATGGATTAATCAACGCCGAGCCGGCGGATTACTTCGCCACTCCAGGCTGAATGTCGACGCCTAACAGACGGATTAATCAACGCTGAGCGGGCGGAATATCGACGCCTAAAAGGCGGATTAATCAACGCCGAGCGGGCGGATTACTTCGCCAATCCAGGTGGAATATCGATGTCTAAAAGGCGGATTAATCAACACCAAACGGGCGGATTACTTCGCCAATCCAGGCCGAATGTCGATGCCTAACAGACGGATTAATCAACACCGAGCGGGCGGATTACTTCGCCAACCCAGGCGGATTAATCAACGCCAGGAAGGCGGATTACTTCGTCACTCCAGGCGGAACGTCAACGCCTAAAAGACGGACTAATCAACGCCAGGAAGACGGATTAACTCGAGAAGTAGATTAGTTGATGCCGGTGAAGGCGAACTAATCAAAACGGCAACACCTAAAAAAGCGGACTAATCAACGCCGAGGAGGCGGATTACTTCGTCAATCTAGGCGGAAAGTCGACGCCTAATAGGCGGATTAATCAACATCGAGCGGGCGGATTACTTCGCCGCTCTAGGCGAAATATCGACGCCTAAAAGGCGAATTAATCAACACCGAGCGGGCGGATTACTTCGCCAATCCAGGCGGAATGTCGACGCCTAAAAGGCGGATTAATCAACGCCGAGCGGGTGGATTACTTCGCCAATTCATGTGGAATATCGATGCCTAACAGGCGGATTAATCAACGCCGAGCGGGCGGATTACTTCGCCAACCCAGGGGGAATGTCGACGCCCAAAAGGCAGATTAATCAACGCCAGGAAGACGGATTAACTCGAGAAATAGATTAGTTGACGCCGGTGAAGGCGAACTAATCAAAATGTCAACGCCTAAAAAGGCGGACTAATCAATGCCCAGAAGGCGGATTGCTTCGCCACTCCAGACGGAACGTCAACGCTTAAAAGACGGACCGGTCAACGCCTATGAAGGCGGACAAATGTTTGTAGTAGAAAGGTACGACCATTTTAAAATATTAAAATGTACTCGGTGAGCAACCTCAATAATTTTACGAAATCCAACTTGAATTTTTAAATAACTGACTGTATTTAATTATACCCAGTGTCAAATAATTTATTTTTGATATCATAAAATGAGCATAGGCTGTGTATATCCATGCCCCCGCTTTTAATGTATATGAAAACTAATGAGTTACAATATATATTAAAAGGAAATATCAAATGGAAATTACATTTCAAAAATTGCCCCCGCTTTGAATTTTCGAAATATGAATATATGCCTCCGCTTTTAATTTATTCGAAATACGAGATTGTGATATATATTAAAAGCAAATTATTGGAATAAACCTGATTCGAGTGGGCAAAGGACTGCCCATAGATTTTCATTATCGAAGAGGTCCCGTGCTCGTTTCACAAGCTGCTGCCCTCTTTTTAACCGGCCCAAAAGCCTTTACAACTTAGGATACTCAAGTAATTAAAAATACGACCCAATGACTCCAAATAAAATTGGACCAATAATTAACTAAATAATTGGCCCAACAGATAAATAAAAACCCTAGGCCAAGATAATTAAATGCACATGGCCCAACGACTTATGACAAAAGAAGCCCACCCCCAAATTAATAATTTACAAATTGGGAATTCAATGTTGGTCTGATATTGGGAAGGAATCTGGTCGATCACTGAGCAGCGTGTGAGGGCTGGGCGACGCGGGGAGGCCACCGCGAGGGACGGCACGGGTAGACGGAGGCCGCGGTGTGCGTGGTGGCTGCACGGCGCCGACGCGTGGAGGCGGTTGAGCCCGCCTGCAGCGGCGATGCGGGGGAGACCTGGTCGCAACGCGCGGCGGCTGCGCGTGCTGGCTGGTCGATGGGAAGGCGGTGAGGGCCGCCACGGTGAGCAGCGGGGCAGCGAGGAGGGGCGTTGATAGGCGGCGAGGAGCGGCGGTCAGCGGCTGAGGTCGCGCTGGGGAGCACTGACCGCTATCGACCGTGCGGCTAGAGGCTATTGGCGCGGGGAGGCCGTGAGATGGGCAACTCGGGGAGGAGCCAGCGATCGGTGGCGACACGAGCAGGCGCGCTGGTGGCGCGGGCTGGGATAGAGTGGCGAGGGCTGCAGTGCGGGGGGCCGCACTGTGCGATGCGATGAGCCTTTGCAGGCAGCGGCGCCGGGAGACCGCGATTGGCGGTGGGGGGGGGGGGGCTGGCCGCTTGGACGGCGGCGCGGGAAGGGCAGCCCGCGGAATGGTGGCGACGGGGTTTTGTGCCCAGTGGTAGAGATTGAGGTCGCGATGTTTGGAGGTGTTCGCTGGTATTACGCGTAGGCGGTGCGGGGAGCCGCGTCGGGCTGTGTCACTGAGGGCTTTAGGGAGGATATCCGACGGTTGCATGTAAGCGACGCGTGGAGGAGTACCCGACCGGCGGCGGAGCGGGCAGGGACGTGCGCTGGGCGACGTGGGTAGGCCGAGCGAGAAGGTGAGAACGCAGATCGGACAGCGGGCTGAGCAGGCGATGACTTGAGGCCGCTTACGGAGGCTGGTATCGCTACCCGGGGGCTGAGGTCGCCGACTAGCGTCGCGGCGACCTCGACGACACACTTATCGAGGTTTGCAGGGATCTTTTGACTTTTCAACATACATTGGGAAGCACGCCAAAAGCAAGCTTAAAAAGGCTGTATTATTGTGGAAAAACCGATGCAAGGATCGAGAGACAGCCAATGAGGATTGAAGTAGAAAACAATAGCGCCTTCTCCTACGGTTGTGCTTGAACTCGCGACTGCTTTTGCTTGGAATTTCCACAACACAGGTCTGGGGTGGATCTATGGCGGTGATGGAGCGGAGGCTGAGTTCGGGCCGCGACAGCACCGTTGGTCCTTGGCGCCGGCAGAGGAGGCGTGACCTACGACGGTTGTCCACGTTGACAGTACCGGAGGGTTGTGCCCGCCTCCGGTGGAGGCAACTCCTACGGTGGAGCTTCGCGGTGGTGAACCGAAACCGACGGCGATAACTCTTTCTTCTTCCTTTCTCTCATTCTTGACTTGCTGTTATTGTATCATGTGAAATGGGTTTTCTGAATCTCTTCTGGAATTTACTTCTTGAAATTTTGTTTGGATATTTTGTGAGCTAGCTGCTGTAGAAATTGGGAACGAATCTCTTGAAGGGATGATTCGGTTTAAAATTGGAAATCAAGATTCATAATCTTGAAACGAACTCTATGGATTCGATGATGATAAATATATGAGTAATGTGATTTATGGTGTATGATTTTGTAGGATATTTTTTAATTTTTCTGTTGTATGGTTTAGATCGAAAAGGCTCATGGTTTTTTGAGTTTGATTTTTTTATTTTCGAAGAGAAGATCTTCGTGTTCATCCGTCGAGATGAACACAAATTCGACCCTCCTTCTAGCGCCAAATTATTGACAGGCATTTTGGTATGAATAAGTGTATGTGGCTATTCGGGTTATGCCCGACAAACAATAATAATAATCGAACACGAATGATAGGGGAAGAACTTTCGTTCTTCCCTCGAATAAGAGCTTTCTTGCATATATGAGAAATGAGGAAAAATGTGAGCCCTTTACAATGAGGGGGTGACCTTCTATTTATAGAGGTTCACCCCCAAAGGCCCAAAAGTGGCCCTAAACTCGTCTTAACCCTTTATTTTAGAGATTTATTACAATATTAATCTAACAATCAACAATAGACTTATCATATATTAAATGCTCTTTTCTGATGTAGACCCTCGATCTTGTCGGGTCAGTGTATCTTCGGGAACCCGACCTCCTGTCAGGCGAGGATATTTCCTGCTGTAACAAGTTACAGCCCTATTACTAGTATGAATATATCTTTGATTATTGTATTGTATTGTATTGTATTGTATATACAGTCGAGAACACACAGAAATATAGTGAAACCCTCCTGACTTGGTATGCCCCTAGACGTAGTTATTCATGATGAACTAGGTAAATAAATATGTGTCTCTACATTCTTTATTTTATAACAGATTCGAGGGGTCATTTCAAAACCTAAAATAAAGAGTGGTTGAAGGTTGTGGATCATGTACATCATTTTTTTTTTATAATAATAAGAGTACATGAATGATTTATTTAGGGCATGTTTGTTTTAGGATTCACCCGGACAAGACTAAAACTTTCCGACCTCCGTTCCATTCTAGTTAGAGATGTAACCACCAGTTTTCACATCTCATTCTCCATTCACACCTATAAAATCTATTATTATGTATCTCAATACAATTCACTTTATACAATTTAAAAATATTATTTCTCTCACTCAATCATTACTCCACATATCACTTTTTTATCACTCAATCATTATTCAATTATCGTTTTTTCCTACTTTTCTCGTACACATCATACTTTACTCTTACACATGATTTGTCATAAAGTAAAATACCACCCTACCAAAATCTCAAAACAAAACACATAATTTTACTATTCATGAAGGACATTACATTTTGTGGATGTAAAGTTATAACTTCACGTGCACATTTAAATCTCGAAACCAACAAGCCCTTAACTACAAAATGGGTATAATTTTTTTTTCCCTAATAAAAATGGGTAAAAAACTTTTTATTTTTTTTCTCCCTAAAGAAATATACTCCGGTTAAAAATGTATTAAATGCTCCGTTTACAAAAGAGCCCTCATTTTACCTTGTTATTCACAGCTGTGTACTGAATCTGGAAGAATCAGTTTAGTCCTCGCATCGAGAAAACACGCGATTAAGCAACAGATCACTCGCCAGATCTCCTCCGATCCATGGCGAACGTGCCGCCGGTTATTTTCCCTTCCGCCGGGAATCCGGCAGCCGCCTCCTCCGCCCCCCAGCAACGCCGCCTCCCCAGCGCCCCTTTCCAACCCCCGAGATCCTCAAACCCCAGCCTCCCTTTCCTCTCCTTCGACGTCAACTCCGCCGCCGCATCCACCTCCTTCTCCGCCGCTCCCCAGTTCCCCTCTACCATCGGCGGAGGCGGCCCCACAAGTTTCGAGGACGAACCCCCACTCCTCGAAGAACTCGGCATTAACACTAAGCAAATATACCAAAAAACCCTATCAATCCTCAACCCTTTCCGAATCAATCATTACATCCACGAGGATGCCGATCTATCCGGTCCGTTTCTCTTCCTCATGGCGTTCGGATTATTCCAGCTTCTCGCCGGGAAACTGCATTTCGGAATCATTCTCGGGTGGGTGACAATGGCGTCGATGTTTCTGTATGTCGTCTTCAATATGCTTGCGGGCAGGAACGGAAATCTCGATATGTACAAGTGTTTGAGTCTAATTGGGTACTGTATGCTGCCCATTGTGATGTTATCGGCCCTTTCTCTGTTCGTTCCACAAGGTGGAATTGCGATCATGGTGCTAACTGGGCTGTTCGTCATCTGGTCTACGCGTGTTTGCACTGGATTGGTGGTGGAGCTTGCTAACTGTGGAGACGAGCATCGAGGATTAATAGCGTATGCTTGCTTTTTAATTTACATGCTTTTTTCGCTGCTTGTGATATTCTAGTTGATAACACACTGTACAAGATCTATCCATAAATGATGATGGGGTTTTGAAGCTTGGCTCATATGTTGTTTGTGTGTGTCTTATAGTGTCCTTTTCACTTTTACATTAGGTGTTTTCCATGGATAGAGAGATCGTTAGCATTTTTGTAAGGTGTTAAGGGATTGATTTGGGGATCGGAAGTTTAATTAATATATGATGTCTGGATGGAATATGACAATTGATGAATCTAATTCAGGTGGAATTCAATTATTCTTGCATAATTTACTTCTGTTTGTGTTTCGTGGTGTTGAGGACCATGTTTATTTGTTGTTCATTCTTTTGTCTTGTTTGGGTTTTTCTCAATGTTTAGAATTTTGAGAGCAACGTGTTAGTTTCTTCGCCTGTGTTGCCACTTTTGATAATTCATTGCTGTGATAAATTCGGATGGCAGTGCTTAAATTATTGAGTCTGGAAGGAAAGAGGAATTTCTCTTCATCAAAATGGTTGTTTCTTGCATCCATACAATGAATAGTCTTTAGCATGGAAATTTGTTGTAACTAGTGGATTATGTGTAAGAGGTTGTCTTGCTGTGCCTGTAGGTATTAGGACATATATTGCTTCGTTACTTAGAATGCATATCTTCATAGAAGGAGTGATTTGTAATTGCCATATGATATGAATGCTCTTTTTTCTTCTTCTCAATAAGTGTGGTTGCTAAGACTGCTCCAAGAAATTAATTATTGGGGAAGTTTTAAATGTTTCTCTTGGTCTTGGCTTCTTTTCTTGATGCCTTTGGTCATTCTGGAAAACTGAAGCTGGAAACTATGTTATTCAATTTGGTAAAGTTAAGTATACGTATATCTTCACACATGTTTGCTGAATAGCTTGGCAACCATAATCAATGGTTTCTATTCCTTTGATTGGTCGTTTGTTCGATCAGACTTTTATACTAGGCAAACATCATAGTGATACTTAACTAGCAGGTGTGCCATAGTTTAGGCTTTTGCACTATTCTTGTTCTTGGTTTTCTCTATATGGGCTTACTCAAATCCTTGGATCTCTGAGTAGGACATGAAGTGCCGGACTATTGAAAAAAAACACTCTTCTTTGGTGGTCCAGAGCTTGTCTGCTTTGGGTATGTTTTTAGCGGCTCTATATAGTCACTTATGCATGCATATTGTATCTATCTTCAGTGAACTGATCGCTAAGCATCACAATGAACTTGCTGCATATCATTAGTCCTTTTAGACCAATTATTGTTGAGTGGAATCAGGAATGGTGGATGAACGCGCACGATGCCATGTTTAGCTGGTTTTCTACTTGTTGGTTTTGGGACAAGTTAGCTATCCAAGAACTGTTCTTGTAACATTGGTTTTGGAATAAGTTTATATTATCCTTGCAAATTCTTCCTACTTCAAAATAATCTTGCCCTGAACAGTTCGTTTCAAATTTATTTGCTATTTTCTTTAAATTGTGATTTAAGTAGCTGATTTTCTAGACCTGGTCCTGGGTGCATGCGAATTGTGTTTTGAGTCCCTTCGCCCTAGTTGTAACTTGTTATGATTTTTCTGAAAAAGCTAAACTGGCAAGAATACCCACCTCCTTTGAAGCGAATCTTGTGTACCTTATAGGTTTTTGTTGAAATGTGATTTATTTATTTAAGGAGACTAATTTCTTGAAGCACAGAGTTGATGACACTGCCACCTAGAAGGAAAATAACATAGTTGAAGTTCTATATACTTATTAGGCGATTTATTACTCCTTACATTTTGAGGTCTATTTATAAATTATGTCACATATATATATTATTCATAAATAATTATTTTATTTATAAATGAATTTTATAATACTCCATAATATCTTCTAGCATATCATAAATATATAAAAATAAAATAGGACTTAGTAAAATTAGACAGTGGAAGTAGTAATTTGAGTATTTTATTAGATAAAAATTTGTGTGGGATAGTTTTATGATGAACGGTTTATAGACTAACACAAATTAACACATATCTCTTCTAAATTGTGTTCTGTCTCGTGCAAGACTTACCCTAAAATACATGCTATACGAATACATGCATGAGTTGATGAGAATGTATACGGTCGAAATTGCATAACCGACACTATACGGACAAAAGTAGAAAAACATATTCCCTATTTTGCCTAATAAATTTCATACATGGGAGGTGTTACAATTTTTCATGAAAAAATATTTCATTGATTTTTTTAAGTCAATAAATGAAAGTTAGTTTGGAATAAAATGGATATTGTGGAAATTATTTATTTTCATTTTAATAGTGGAAAGATAACGGAAATGATCACATGCCCATGATGGGCACAATATTATATATCCACCGCGAATGTATTAATGACACATAAGCAGGGGGGCCACTATTATTTTAGTTGATATATTATAATTGCTTATGTGTCATTAACACATTCATGGTGGATATATACTATTGTGTCCACCGGTGGGCATATGATCAAATCTGGGAAAGATAATGCATAACATTTAGAAAAGAAAAACACTCATTTTGTTATAGAGTAAGTTTTCTACTTTTCTTTTCGCGCTGATAGCAAAAAAAAAAAAAAAAAAACATTCCACCACGTATAAGTGTTAACCTTCAAATTCACACAACATTACCAAAAATGTCACCTATTTTTTTACTTTTTAATATTATTCATTACTTTAACTAAAAAATTAACATGTCGCACACCATATATTAATAAATAAATATATTTTTTTAAACAAAACAACAAAAAATATAGAAAATTTACTTCGGGACGAATGGAGTAGGACATCTATTAGGGTGGGAGGGACTATCAAATAACATTGAGGCCATCATTTGATTTTATGTTTACTCGATTTGATTTTGGTTGATATTTTTAGCCGATCTTGGTACTCTTTATGTTCCAGGATTTTTTTTTTTTACGCTAACAAATGGCACTTTGTTTTTAAGAAAAAATGAGTGAGCGTGAGGTTGAATATTTTTTTAATAAAACAAAAATATTTTATTGACTTCTATGAAAGAGAATTATTTCTATTTAAAAAAATGTAAAAATAATTGTAACGCTTTCAAATAAAACAAAATTTCTGATTGGAGTTGTTTTTGGTTAGTTGGAAAAATATATTAAACCGAATCCATCAAAATTTTAGTACATGTATTATGATGTAAGAAAGTGAACAAGAGTAATTCAATGAACAGTGAGTAGGATAAAATTTTATGTCAAATCAATAATGTTATATATTGTATTATATTATTATTTTTAGTGGAATGATATTAAAGTAAAAGAGAATGACTAAGTCAAATATAAAATTGAAATAGGAGAGATAATGAGAACGAATATTTGAATGAAATCGAACCCACGACCACATAGTTAAAAGCCATGCGCTCTACCAGCTGAGCTAAGACGGCCTGGGCAAAGTTTTATTTTTGATAAATAATTCGATTGCTTTTTTTTTTCAATTACAGCGGACTTGGTTTCCAATTCGATTTTGCACTCGATAAACACCCTATTTATATTAAACGTTCAAATTATTGTAGAAAAGAAAATAGAAAATAGCGCCAACCCAGCCATCTCCCCTTTTCGTTTTGGACAAAAGCCATTTCCATTATTGATAACATATCAGTTAAATCATAAATGAGCTTTATGAATGAATTAAAATCTATCGCTGTCAAAGTGACTGGATTAAACTCTATCGTTGTCATAGCGTGTCATTATAGATTTATTACAGTTGAACCAAATATTTGGAAATTGGATTGGAACCAACAACTTTTAAAAATTGGCAAAAAAGAAAAAAAGAAAAATGTGCATCTCATTCTTCTTGGAAAAGCTAGCTCATAAAAGACAGACAATGAAATATAGTTTAATGTTTTTAAACTTATATAATTAATATTTTAAAGGTATTTTATGTTTACTTCGTTTTTGTATAATTGTATCTACGTAATTTGTGGAGTATTTTTTTTTTTTGTGGGATCGTTGATTTGTATAATTACGCCGTATTTATAACGCCACCTCGTATATGTAAGTGTACTTGTGGTTGTTAATATAATTATTATCATTTTAATATATGGTCAAACAAATATCTAATAAGTTCTAGCTCCCCATTTGCAAATTATTACATAAGTTATTTAGCAGTGTGCATTTCCAAATTGTTGTTGTGATAAAGGTCTCGAACGAAACACAATTTAATAAGATAAAAAATTAAGTAATTACAAAAAATAAAATATTTATAAAGTCAACTATAGTTGCTCCACTATTTGAAAATTGCTAGTATGAAACAAAGAGAGAAGGTGGAGACGCAGACGTGTAAGAATCTAAATAGAAGTAATTCATCAAACATCTCAACAACTACCACCTTCAAAGAATCCTCCCTTCTCCAATTCTCTCTCCCCTCTTTAAGCAGTGTGCATTCGCTGAAATAATCTCAAGTGGAGCACATCTTAAAGGTTTGCAAAATTGATTAATTTCTCGTTTTCACTTGTTTCCCACTTCGAATTCATGTTCCATGTATCTATTTTTTGCGGGAAATCTTCTAATATGTTTTCATGTTCATGGGCTTCCTTGTTTCTTGAAATTAATTTTAACTGTTGAAATTTTAATCTGAATACTAATTTGTAACAATAATGTTGTGCCCAATTGGAGTTGAATTTTCAGAATATGTGATTTTCTATCCTTGATTCTTGATATATTAATGTGTATTTTTCTGGTTTATGAATATTGTTTTCTATAGATAGATTGAAGATGTGGCATATTCCTCCAGTTTAATTTAGGTTTTGGGTAATAGATGAAACCATCTGTATATATATTGCCTATTTACTTTTCTAAAGCAATCAATGACCTGAACTTTTTACAGTTATGTGTGTTAAAAAGTTAGATTGAAGAACATTTATAACGAAAGTTGAAAAGTGGAGCAAATAATTTTAGCCTGATTAAGTTAGTAATTAGTAATAGTAACAGTTGATTTTAGGCATAGGTATCTTGCAGAATGGTGTGGTTCAGTCTCATTCTATTGTCCTTCAGGCTAAGCCTTATGTCGATTTCTAGATAAATTTTGCAGTTTAGCTCGTTTGTATGCTTTTCGATCCATGTAGTTCGCTGTTTGGTTTCATATGTTAAATGCTAACTTAACTTTATTGAGAAGTTGAAGTTCCAAGGAAATGCACATTGAAGAATTTTATATAGAATGTATTTTCTGCTTTCAGCCATGTCTTTGAAGATTATAGTAGTGTTGTTTCTCGGACTTCTAGCATGGGCTTATCAGGCCTTCTGCCCTCCACCACCTCGACTCTGTGGTTCCATTGGTGGGCCGCCCATCAAAGGACCAAGAATCAAGCTTAGAGACGGACGGCACTTGGCCTACAAGGAGCACGGAGTCCCCAAACAGACAGCTACATATAAGATCATCTTGGTTCATGGCTTTGGATCTTGCAAACACGAGGCCTCTATCGCTACGTCGGTAATAACTCTTTTTTGTATCCACATCTTCAGATGAGGTCTCTTGTTACAATATTTAGATGAACAATACATATGCATTACAACAATTAATCACATTTATCATCTCACGATAATTACACTACCTATGTTTCATTCATCTAGATGGGGGAATTCTTTTAGGCCCATAACTTAGGGATGATTGTATTTTAAGGACAATATGTTTTCGAGTTTGTGAAAGTAGGACAGTATGAGTTAGTACTTGTAAAAGTGGGATAATATGTTTTTTGGCTTGTAAAAGTAGGAAAATGTTTTTTATGGCTTGTAAAAGTAGGACAATGTGTTTCAAAAATATGTAAATATAGGACAAGCGAGTCCGAATTAGAAGCCCTAAATTTGCAGATTGTTAGAATATATTGTCCTACTTTTACAAGCCTGAAAAAAATAATATTGTCCTACTTTTACAAGCTCAAAAACATATCGTCCTACTAATCTTACAAGCTCAAAAACTTATGTCCTATTTTCACAAGCCTAAAAACATATTGTGCTTAAAACACGACCACCCCTAAATTATGGGTCTAAAAAAAAAAATTCCATCTATATGGTGTAACAAAAGATGTTATATAATTGTGTAACAAGAGAATTTCCGTATTCTACATTATTGTAATGACTTTCGAGTATTTTTCAGGACTTGGTCGAAAAATTAGGGATACATTTGGTGTCTTTTGATCGACCAGGTTATGGAGAGAGCGATCCAGATCCAACGAGAACTATCAAAAGCACGGCATTAGATATAGAAGAGCTCGGTGATAAGTTGGAATTTGGCCCGAAGTTTTACATCATCGGTACTTCTATGGGGGGACAGGTGGTGTGGGGGTGCCTCAAGCATATCCCTCACAGGTAATGATCAGCTGCATTGCATCACATTGTAGCTTCCTTTAATATACTCGAGTTGTTTAGAAGCTTCCTTGTGAATGGTTTCATGAACGGTAACAGGTTGGCAGGGGCGACGTTGATAGCCCCGGTTGTGAATTACTGGTGGCCTGGTTTTCCATCGAACTTAGCTGAAGAAGCGTACTATCAGCAATTCCGTCAAGATCAATGGGCGTTACGAGTGGCTCACCATGCTCCATCGCTCGTCTATTGGTGGAACACTCAGAAGTGGTTCCCTGCCTCTAGTGTTGCTTCTGGGACACCTAATTTCACCGCCCCGGATCTTCAAGTTCTTTCAAAACTTGCGTCGAGGCTGAGTTTCAGGGTACTCGTTTTTCTCTCTCTTGTTTCTTGGTAGTTACATGAAAACTGTTACCTAACTTTCGTCGGCCCCCTTACGTCTACTCTTGAAACTACATAGTTTTAGTATCAGTCTACTATTCACTCTATTCCACAAAGATAGTTACATTTTGAGTTTCTGTTCCACAAAGATAAGATAGTCTCACTTTGATTTTTACGCAAATCAATAAAACATTATTAATGTTGTTTAAAATATGATATAACCTACAAATTTCATGGTATGTCCTTATAAAATTACACTCTCCTAATACGAAATTAACTATAGTTTGGGAAAAAAAAGAAAGGAAAATGTGACTATTTTTATGGGATAGAGGAAGTAGTTTCAAGAGTGGGAAGGCGGGACGGGGGCGTTTCTGTCTTACTAGTTCATTCATGTGCAAGTATTTTTACTTAACGTTTGAGTTTCAACAGGAATACGCAACACAACAGGGGGTATACGAGTCAATTCATCGCGATATGAGGGTTGGATTCGGGCCTTGGGAATTTGATCCAATGGATCTTGAAAATCCTTTTCTCAATGGAGAAGGGTCCGTTCACGTGTGGCAAGGCATTGAAGACGGTCTGGTTCCCGTCTCTCTCCAACAGTACATTGTTAAGAAGCTTCCCTGGATACAATACCACGAGGTACCCAACGCTGGACATCTCTTCGCGTACGCTGATCCTGCTGCCAAAGATGGTATCTTGAACTCGCTTCTAATACGCGATAAGTGATAGTGATGATACAGATGACCGTTTCTCCTATCTTGGGATGATCGTTTCTTTACTACGAAGCATCCTGATTCTTGAGAGAATGCAGCTGACTAGAGGGAGTTAAGGGTGTGGAGGGTATAAAACTACATTGCATTAGGCTGATCACTGTTTGTAAGGACTTTACATGAGAATATAGAGTGTCTATCAAACTACATTATTCATCATTTATGTGTATTAAAAAAAGAGTGCTTCAATAATAGCAGTTCATCGTACCAAATCATACTTTCTACCCTGTATTTCATCATTTAGAGGTACGTCAAATGTATAATTAGAGCACAAAATCAAACCAAGTTATTTAATACTGAATTTGAGATTGATTAGTATAAGTTCATTTGAAAAAGGGAAAAAAAAGGAGGGGTTGAACATGCATTTATGGTTGACACATTATAAACCCTCTAAAGCTTGGTTTGAGCTCTATATATTAAAATAAAATAAGTATAAATATGTTAAACTATTCAAACTCGATTTGTGATTAAAGTTCATTTGTACTCGAACAAATTTCAAGAAGTTTATTCATTCAGTCGAGCTGAGCTTAAGGGGAATGACGATCAATGCTCGGTTCCATCTTCTCAAGCCATCTCTATTCCTCAAACCCTCTGTAAATCTATCTGAATTTCCTCGCGCCTCTAATTTCTTCACTTTCTCCGCCAGTAACAACAGTAATCTCCGCCTCAACCACGGCGACGGCCCTAAATTCTCCACCATTCCGCCACTTGGATGTAATTTCGAGGTCTCTAATCTTAATAGTATTCAGCTTCTATTTAAGTCTCCTCGCGTTTCTCCTTTCTCCACAAATAACTACACCAATCTCCGCCTCAACCGCGGCGGCGGCTGTAAATTCTCCGCCATTCTGCCACTTAGAAGTAATTTAGAGGTATCTTTGTTGCCTTCGCTATTTGTCTGCATCCGCATTTGGTGATTGAGATTTAATTCTCCATTTTTTTGTTTTATTACAGAGCAGTAGTTCAGTCACTGAGTCGAGCCAGTCAATAGTTGGCGATCCTGTGGCTTTCCGTAATGAGTCGCGAACTCAGTTTCACGCTACTGGTATCCCCCTTCCTGTTTCAGAAATTATGCAATTTTCCCCCTAAATTTCGGTTTAATTTTGGAAATAATTGTCGGACAATTCTTTTTGCTGAACAATGCTCTAATTAAAGGATATTCCATTTTTGTATTTGACGTTATAAACCTTTGATTTAAGCATGGCTTCACAGCAAATTTGTAGAGTAAATGAAGACTTTGAAAATTCGTTTGAGCCCCATCTTGAATTCAGCATATGAATATAGGTGTTCCAGTTAGGTACCTCTTCTTTTCCCCTCTGTAAATTGCTTATTCAGGAAATCCTGAGAACACTATATGTTAATTTTTGGAATTCTTTGGGGAGATGATGAAATATTCAGTAGGGATTTCGTATCAAAACAAGTTTAACTTAAATGTTAATTGTAACACATATCATGGAAAAGCTAGTTGCTATTTGCTAAGTTAAAGTTCTTTAGCAAGTCCATACCATGAATAATTATCTTTCACTCTTCAACCATCATAAATTTGTTGGTATTAGATCACGAGAGTCAGGAAAGCAATATCTGGACTGATTAAATCTGCTTATGCAAAATACGACAAATCTTAGCAGTAATATTACATGACCAAAAATGTACGAAGTGTCAATAATTGTGTTGCTGTTAATCCTTCAGGCTACCTTTGTTGATTCTTGTATTTTATTATAACACAATATTTGCTAGGATTAATCTGCGACGTTCCTCATGCTTATGTGAAGGGAAATGGTAGAGTAATTTGAGTCTACATCATGTAGTTATGTTACCTTTCATATTATTAATTAGAGGTGTGATGATGTATGTTGAATACCACACTTGAATGATTCCTCAACTTGATTTGAAATTTTAAGTTTGTTGTTGGGAAGAATTCATGCTGATGAGTATCTTGGTTGAATTTAATATTTTCTTAAAAAGCAGATTTTATATTCTATATACCACTCTACTATGTTTCTTGCTTAATCTAAGTAAAGGGCAGTCTCTTAATAGAAGTTTTCGTGATGAGACATAAAATTTCTCATGATTCTGAAACGTATCCAAGAAAAGGCACCTTAAGAACAAGTGTATAAGTGGGAATCTCATATGTTTCATTTTCTGTTTTCAGCTATATTTTGGAAAATTATAGTAGTGTTGTTGCTTGGATTTCTAGCATGGGCTTACGGGGGCTTTCGCCCTCCACCTCCTCGACTCTGTGGTTCCATCGGTGGCCCATCCGTCAAAGGACCTAGAATCAAACTTAGAGATGGAAGACACTTGGCCTACAAGGAGCATGGAGTTCCAAATGAGACAGCTAGATATAAGATCATCTTGGTGCATGGCTTTGGCTCTAGTAAACATGATGCTCCCATTACTGAATCGGTATTACATTAAAATGCATATTAAGTTCTGGAAACTTATTTTCTGCATATATATTGCTCTGTTCTTGCTGAAGACCGTCATAAATGTATTCCACATATTTTCAGGAATTGGTCGAGAAACTGGGGATACATTTTGTTTCTTTTGATAGACCAGGTTATGGAGAGAGTGATCCTGACCCGAACAGAACAATGAAAAGCATATCATTAGACATAGAAGAACTCGCGGATCAATTAAAACTTGGCTCCAAGTTTTACGTCATTGGAACTTCCATGGGAGGACAGGTGGTTTGGGGATGCCTCAAGTATATTCCTCACAGGTATTGCTAAACTATACTAAACACTTTAATTTCTATAAGCGCAACTTTTTCAATCAATGATTCACATAGACCAAGACTTGAAACTTCATCTTGTGCTGCATTTCCCATTTGCAGCTTTCTCGTATTCTCTCTATCTAGTTTCGTTCACTTCTGAAATGGTGCCAGGTTGGCAGGAGCAACATTGATAGTTCCAGTTGTGAATTACTGGTGGCCTGGTTTTCCTTCAGACTTAGCTACAGAAGCATATAATCAGCAACTCCCCCAAGACCAATGGGCACTACGAGTGGCACACCATGCTCCATGGCTCGTTTACTGGTGGAACACTCGGAAGTGGTTTCCAGGCTCTAGCGTTGCAGCTGGGAAACCCAAGTTTACTGCACCGGATCTTCAAATTCTTTCAAAAAATGCTTCAAGACCGAGTAACAGGGTACTCTCTTTCTGTCCCGTTTCTCTTATTGATATATCGATAAAATTTAGCACTACATATTAGCAAATTACTATTTCTCTGACTAATTTAAAATGAATGGATATAAAAATCGGAAGTCTCAAACAAGTGGATTTTAAATCCTAGATTTGGAGTTCACTTTGCTTTGGACGTTCTGGGGCTTTTGGTTCATAATTCTTCAATGAGAAAGGTAATGGCAATGAATGTAGGGTTAATAGGAATAAAAGATGATCAATTAAGTATCTCCTCGTTATAATCATTTTTCCTCAATCACTCTGCTATTTTTCAACCAACAATTATTTTTTGTCACAACTCATTCCAAGAATTTGAACCATGCGGCCCACTAGTTTGTTTCATGTGCAAAAAGCTTGCTACACTATATCCATGTATAACAGTTGATTATCAATAGGAATACGCAACACAACAGGGGGAATACGAGTCACTTCACCGTGATCTAAAGGTTGGATTCGGGCATTGGGATTTTGGTCCTATGGATCTGGACAACCCCTTTCCCAATGGAGAAGGGTCGGTTCATTTGTGGCAAGGCGTTGATGATGCGTTGGTGCCCATCTCTCTTCAACGATACATTGTTAAGAAGCTTCCTTGGATACAATACCATGAATTACCAGATGCTGGACATCTCTTCACACGCGGTGATGCTACTATCAAAGATGCTATCCTGAATGCTGCACTATTGACAGGCGATAAACGGCGAGACTAATATTCCATCTGGTAAATTTTATATCTAGTTTCTATTTGCATGTAACATATTTAGTATTGTACATCTGCTACTTGATGAGACATAACTAGTTCGGTAGTTCCTATATAATGCAGAAGGAAGTAAACACCTGGTATCTCGTACGTGGTCACCGATATCAGTATCAACAGTGGAGAACGATATTTGCAAAATACTCGTAAAAATATCAATTTGGTAATTTATTGCACAAATTTGAGCTTAAAATCGGTAATGTATTGGGAAAAATATGGATGTGTAATAGTAGTATCAAAAAAGAAAAGCTAAAATTTTATTTGATAAAAAGTAAAAAGAGTTAATTATAATGTATATATAAGGATAAATGACTGCATATATATGAGATAATATTATGTATATTGTTTCATATATATTTACTATAAGGATAAAATTTGTTCAAATTGTTTATTAAATTTATTTATTAAAATTTAATACTTTATTATTTATATATTGGAATTTCATGTTAAAAATTTAAAATTTAACAGTTTTTTTAATTTATTGATATTCATCGATATTTAAAAAAATTTAAGGTGTCGGATATTTCTGTTGGTATTGATATTTTCAGTCTAGAATACACCTACATTTTCAGGACGTATGTATTTTTTTTTTATCTATAAAGTTTAAGAATTTTATATCTTGCTTAGGTCGTGCTATGCTTGGGAGGTTAAAAACTGCAAAACATTTTGTAGGTTAAGACATCAATATCGCCAGAAGCCAATTGCAATTGCAATTGATATCTTCCACTTCTCTTTTAATTGCGGAAATAAACATAAATAAATAAATTCAATTTAGTATAAATGTATACACACGTATACACACTTCGTAAAACATTTAATACATGTCGTGTTTCTTGTCACAACTTAAATTGCCACCCTACCGACAAATTGAATGGTATCATTTTTATATTTTGATATTTCACTCTGTATTTTAGTTTGAATATATTATATGTAGAATTTTAAAAAATATTCAACAAACCACTATGTATATGTTAAAACATTAAAGAAAAAAAAGAATACATATTAAAGCATGGCACCTTAGAAGTTAGAGGGAGAGGGAGAGAGTATATATATTTCTAATGTATATATTTTAAAATTTTATAGAAAAAATGTAGTTTAATGTATAATAAAAATCATTTATGCATATGTTATTTAAAATTAAATGAATATTTATTACCGTTTTAGGATAAAAACTGAAAATATTAGATTCATTAAATAATAAAAATTAATTATTAGTGAATGTTGATATGACTCTATTTAAAAAAAGTAAAATATTAAATAAATAATATTCAAAATACGTAAAAAAAATTATTTTTGTAGATTTGCCTAGTTGAATGTGATTACATATTTATATATATATAGTATATTTTAATTAGACTGAATATTAATTAAAAAAAAAAAGAATAATCACATATTAATGCAAAATTGACATCTCGAAACATAAAGTTTTCAAATTCACCACAATTATGAAGCATAGGATTAAAATTAATCATAAATCGATACATAAACTAAATTGACCACAATCCTTACATAATACTCCTTCCGTCTTGGAGGAACTTGCCCACTTTCCTCTTTTGGCCGTCCCAAAGGAACTTGCACACCCTTTAAAAAGAAACATTGATTTGCGTGCATACTTACAAAAATATATACATATTTACCCATATGTCACTATTTTATTCAAAAAGTGCCTTTTTTTATAAAAAAAAAAAGTGCCCCGGAGGTGTGCAAGTTCCTTCAGAACGGAGGTAATACTAAATTCACTATTTAGTATATGAAAATGATTTGTTTTTGCATTTTATTTTTTAAAAAGGAAGCAATTGTACACTTTTGCCAGTTATATGTCATATGATTTTCTATTTTTTTAACAGAGGCACCTACATACATTATTCTATTATTATATATTGCTATAAAATTATCAACAATTGTTGATCCATTTCCTAATTTTCACTTCGTTCATCTTAATCCAGGTAATCTACTTTCTTGATTCTTCTTTCCAATATGTTCTTTTTTCCTATATCTGGAAATATTTCATCTCATTTAAAAGTTTATCTCATGTTTATAGAGAATTGAAAAAATTAATTCATGAATATGTATAAGGCAAAATTGGTTCATACATAAACTAGAGTATTAGTTATTTTCATTAAAGGATATTAGTTATTTTCACTGAAAAAGTATTAGTTGTATATTGAAAACGAACTAGAATTCTTCAGTGAAAACAACTAATACTTTTCAATGAAAACAACTAATACCCTCAATAATTTATCAACGAACCATTTTCACTCTATACTTTGTCTTAATTCATTTGTATAATTCCAATAATGTTGTGTGTCTCTTCTCAAGAATTCGTGCAGTTGAATTCGTGATTACTTGTCTTTTTCTGTTTTCAAACGATGGATTATTTTGATAGATTCAATGGTAAAGTTTACGTTTCCTAGATATTCAATTTTTTTTAGTTCATAGATATTACGGTACTAGAAATATTTTATATCATTAAAATTGCGAAAAATAATATTTAAATCAAGTATTTGCACAAAAATATTCTTCTTCTTATTATTATAAAATACTAATGAGTAAACATCAATTGCTCACTATTATTGTGTATATCGAGTTTGCAACCTAATTTATTTTTTTACGAAGAAAACGTTATTTTTAGGTTATAGTAGTACTTTTTTTATTGGAATGATAATATTAGCTTTATTCATTTTCTAACGTAAATAGTAATTATATATTACTAAAACTGATATATATCATGAGTTTTGTTAAGGAAAGTATGGAGTGAAAATGGTTTATACATCAAATAAACCATTTAAAGGGTATTAGTTATTTTCACTAAAAAATAGTATTAATTATTTTTACTAGAGGATATTAATTGTTTTTTCGCTGTAGAATATTAGTTGAATGATACAAAGAGTATTAGTTGTTTAACTAAAGAGTATTAATTGATTACACTAAATAGTATTAATTGAATTTTTAAAAGTATTGCACAATGGTTCATGTACGAACATTTTTCATCCTATACGTACTCTTTGTTTTATATATGAGTGAATAATTTAGCTTAGGGAGCTTTTGTTTCGAATTCGTCAATGGAAATGAAAATGAAGATTTATTTTTTATATCCGTCATCGGGTATGCTGGATGAATGAATATCCGTGTTGGTTACATTACTAGTGATGTGCTCTACTTTTGAAAAACATTCACGTTGGTTATAACATGGGGAAATAATAAAAGAGGAAGCTTATAAAAAGATTTTCGTAATTAATTAAGGTAATGATTACCTTATTTATGAGGGGGAAAAGTGTTGCGTATCATATTTTGTTACATTCTAAAGCATTGTAAATTGTAACATAGTGGTTGCGAAACAAGTGTACAATAAAAATGTATCATATACGATTAACTTCAATATAATACTATCACACTCTTACTTATTGATTTGATATAAAATTAAATCGTGCACTATTTAAATTTCATAACAAACGTGTACAGTCACACTTTATCACCATTTTGAAATCCAAATTTAGTTTAAAATCCCCCAAGTCAAGTTATTTTTATGGAGTCTATGTATATATGTTAAAAAGATTAACACATTCTGTGGCTAAGCTTGAGCATTGATTCTTTTTTCTCATTCTTACTTCATTCAGCTTCAGGTAATTCTCTATCTTTCTCTCTCATCACAATGTAGGCTTGTTGGTTTTCATGTTCATTGCTACTTCCAGCAAATTCTCACATCTTGGGCAATTAATTTGGATGCTTGGTGTTGTTTATTTGTACATATCATGCACATGATCATATACATAGTTCATAAGTTATTGTGAATATAACCTCCACCATTCCTGTTGGGTAAGGAGATCGGGGCCCTATGAACGAGGACTTCGCCTTTTGTTACAAGCTACTGTGAATATAGTTAAAAGAATAATATAAATGAATGATTTTAGATTAACGAAATAAAAATTAAATAATACTAACAAAAAGTTACTATCCGCATTATTTTCTTGGAATGTCCTGGCCCAAATTTACTAGTTTAATCTTAAATTAATGTTTTATTATCATCTTTTATAACCACTAACCAATATACTACCATGTTAAATTCTTCACATTTATTATATTATCAAACAAAATAATCAATCAAAAATTATTCTAGGAAATTTAATGTATAATTTGTTTTGTCTAATACGATTTCACTGTTCGTCTTCAAAACGGAAGTGATTATATAGACGTATGCGGCAGTAGTCACTAGTAGTCAGGAGGGACTTTTTTTTTTTTTTTTTTTTTTTTTCTTTTTAAAGAAAATTATAATTACTTATATGCATTTACCAACAGTTATTTAAAGAAATAAATTTGTCAACAAGCCAAAAAGTAGGAGTTAATTGGCATCAATCAGTATTTATTGAAAATTAAAAATACCTTATATAATTTCAAAAGAGAATATTAAATACCTTGTTGATTTATGGTAACTGCATTATATGCTAATTAAGTGCTGGGATTTCCATCCTCAGTCTTATATGATTCTCATACATTATTCTTACCTTATTTCAATTTCAAGCAATTACAATTTTCTTGAAATTCTACATTTTCTTTGATATTGCATAAAAATATCATAATTTTAGCATTCTAAACACAACTGCACTAATCAAAATCTGCAGGTATGTTTCTCTAGTGAGTAGGTAACGCTTCATAATAAGCTGTTAGAGTATCCTTGAACTAGTTTTTTAAATTGTTTCATAATAAACTATTTTCATAATTACAAAATGCTTTTCTTGTTCAAAAAGATTATGTTTTTAGCAATTTAATTTTCATGTTGTATCCAGATCAAAACACTTATTTTTTGCTGTTGAATTGAATTTCAGGTATGTGTTGGGCAATCATACTAGGGTTCTTGGTCACGTTTGTAGTATTTGCGTACATGTCCATTCGGCCCCCATCCCCTCGGGCCCTAGGCGCAATCCAGGGCCCTAGGATCAAACTTAGAGATGGAAGATACTTATCCTACAAGGAGGATGGAGTTCCTAAAGACAAAGCAAATTATAGCATCATCTTTGTTCATGGTTTTGGAGCATGTAAACGTGACGATTCTATGGCTGAATCGGTATTTATATTACATTTAAAATGATCTTTTGAGTAATAGATTTTTGTAATAATGTTCCACTTTTGTGCTAATTTTTCAGGTTATGATCCAGAAACTGGGTATACACCTCGTGCATTTTGATAGACCGGGTTATGGAGAGAGTGATCCGGACCCGAAAAGAACGGTGAAAAGCTTAGTATTAGATATAGAAGAGCTGGCGGATCAGTTGGGACTTGGTTCCAAATTTTACGTAATTGGAGCTTCCATGGGAGGCCAGCCACTGTGGGGATGCCTCAACTACATTCCTCATAGGTAATTTTTTGCTACTACTATTTCATGTTCAATAATAACAAACCCCCATTCTCCTATATATACCCCAATTTATTTTTGTCAAAAATAGTTTTAAGTTAAAAGTTAAGATTACCCATTTATAAATATTATTTTAATTATAAAATAAATTTCCTTTAGTTTTTCACTCATTTTTCTCATTCTCAGCATCGCAAAATTAACATTTTGAAATTCCGAAAAACTAAATTTCTGCATTATTTTTCATTAAATCCCTAAAACCCAAATTCCTGAATTATTTTCATTCAATTTAACACAAGATAATCCAAGTTTATAGTGTCTAATTAATGGAGTCACACGACACAAAATATCACATTAATGTAAGTATTATTTTTCTTACGTTGAATGACAAGTTAATATGTATCCGTAGTGCATCAGTATAATTTTGTGTGAGATTTTTTTTGCGTTTTTTTTTTGCAGCATCACTGAATAAAATTAATAGAAGTTAAATTATAGTTCGATTTGAAAGGCAAAAAATTCTGCATACTTGGAATAAAATTTAATCACACTTTGTTAGCCTACGTTGTGTTTTTTTTTGCAAATTATTTTTTTCTCATTTTTTTTTTAGAATAAGAAGATCACCTTTTTTCTATTGTGTTTGAATGATTTCGAAGGTCAAATTCGTTGTTCTTCCTTAATAATTTTGGAACTTTCACTTTTGTTTTGATCGTTTATACGCTTAAGTGAATAAAATTGTGAGTTTATAATTATTTACTTTTCTTTTTTGTGTTTTATATTTAGGTTAATTTTTTTAAAGGGCATAATTGTCTAAACTTGGGGTATGTTTAGTAATCTTTTAAAATAATTATATTTTTAATGGGGTTTGTATAGTAATTAGGGTATGTATAGGAGAATCGGGGGTTTGTTTAGCCGCGGACTAATAACAATACAAATAATAAACTGATAGAGTGCATGTAAATTTAAAAAAAAAGAACGAAAATATCTTAAATTTTCAGGTAGTGTTTGATTTTATCTAGAGATGGATCGAACACATTTGAATTAGGAAAAAGGTGAATGAAGCAAACAAAATACTCCTTCCATCCCAAATCAATTTTCACACTTTTCTTTTTAATTTGTCCTACTGCTCTACATTACTTTTTTCACCCTAAAAAAGAAAAGTTTTCTTATAACTTTTACCCTGAAAATTCTCACTTATTTACTCATATGTCATTACTTTTCTTACACAAATAAACCACAACCACACAATTAAAATTGATTTGACATAAAGTTCCCACTTTATCACTTTAACTATATAAAATAATAAAATTTCTTAATTACCGTGCCCAGATCAGTGTGAAGACTGATTTGGGATGGAGGGAGTATATGTTTTGTTTGTTTAGAAAGTGGTTGGGGTGGATGTAATTTTATATCAAATTAATATTTTTGAATGATGACTGTGTATTATTTTATTAATATTAGTTAGTGGGGTATTTAAGTGCAAGAAAAGTAGGAGAGAAAATGACTTGATACAAACAAAAAAAATAGGAGAGATAATGAGTTGATGGAAGAAAATGTAGTGATGTAATAATTTTAGGGTGTTGGTGTATAATAAGGATAGATGAGTATTAGGATAGATGATGAGATGTGCAAATCCAAAAAGTGATTTAGATGGGGGAAAGTTCATCACTCATCCGGATGTGTGCATCCCTAATCAAACATATACAACCTAATCATTATCTCATTAACTAATTTTAATAAAATAATATACATCATCATTTAAAAGTACTGTTTTGACATAAAATTACATCCGTTTTTACCACATCCAATATAAACCAAACACAAATTAATTATTCATAGAATTTGCTCCATCCATTTTAATCACTATCCCAACGTGCTCCATCCATCTCTATCCAAAATCAAACACTATAGAATTGTCTTTTTTAAAAAGTATATATATAAAACTTGAGGGCAAGACTAAGTTCGGTGGTAATGAGAAAATATTGAATGGTGAATTAAAAAAGAATATTGATTACACTATTAGTATTTTGCTCTAAAATAAGTAAAAATATAAAACAATTGTTGGTTGAGAAATAGTGGATAATTATGAAAAATGATTATAGGAGGAGATTTAGCTGATCATAAAAGGGTAATAATTAACTTTAAGGTTTTATTTTGTATGAAGTGTGTTGAAGATGAATTGATCACTATTTATTCTCATTAACCACCACAATTATACTATTCTCATTGTTTAATAAAATTATGTTTGTTTGTTGGGAAAAAATACAATTTGGACCATGAACTAGTGTCATGGGTACAAATTGGATCTTAAACTAATTTTTTGTACATATTGGACCCTAAACTATTGTCTCAGGTACAAATTGGACCTTGAACTAGTGTATTGAGTACAAATTAGACTCTGACCTATTTCTTAGTACAAATTGGACCGTGAACTAATATTTGGGTACAAATTAGACCCAAATTAATTTTTTGGTATAAATAAGCACTAACTTTTAAAATAAATAAACCGCAATTAATAAAAATAATTAAATATTGGTATATAATATTTTATTAAAACCTTTATGAAAAATTACATAAATAAATATTTCAATTCAACATTATTTATCGGCAATGGTTATTTTTAATCCATATTGTTAATTTTTTTTAACATTAATTTAAATACCTATTGCATATTAAAATAAAGTTAGTGCTTAAAAAATTAATGTTATTTTAAAACATATTAATGTTAGTGTGTATTTCAATCCAACCTTTTTATTTTTTTTATGTCAGTAATAAAAAAAAAAAAAAAAACCAATGCTTAACGAAAATGACCACACTCGGTTAAAAAAAATTGTTTTAAAACATATTAATTAAGCAATATTTTTTTTTCTGTTTTAGCAATTGGCTTAGATTTTTTTTATTTAATATGCAATATGTATATAAATTAATGCTATTAGTTGAAAATAATCACTATCGATAATAAAATGTACTGAAATAACAATTTATAAAATTTATAATAATTTTTTTAGTGAAATGTTATATAACAATGATTAATTTTTTTATTAGTTTTAATTTATTTATTTGATTTTAAAATTTAGTGAATACTTATATCTAAAAAAGAGTTTGAGATCCAATTTGTACCTAAGACATTAGTTCAGGGTCCAATTTTTGTACTATAAAATAGTTTAGGGTCTAATATGTACCTATGACACTACTTGAAGGTCCAATTTGTACATGAGACATTAGTTGAATGTCCAATTTGTACAAAAAAATAGTTTAAGGTCCAATTTGTACCCATGATACTAGTTTAGGGTCCAAATTGTACCTTTTCCCTTGTTTGTTTTGAACATGTTTTAAGAAAACATAGGCAAAATAGATGAAATGATATTTTGGGTATTGTGTCGTCCATTTATGAGCTAAGTAGTTATTTATTTATTTATGAGTGTAAAGTCAATTGCATGTGAAGCAATTAAGTGATGATTGGATGATTAAAAAAAGAACAAAATCGATGAAATAATAGAATGAACACACTTTTTACTAGTAGCATAGGGAGTACATTCATTTTCATTACCATATTATAATTGAAATATTTTGATCCAAGCTCCCTAATATTTTATAAGGTGACAGACTTGCAGGGGCGGCGTTGATAGCTCCGGTAGTGAATTTCTGGTGGCCCAGTTTTCCTTCAAACTTAGCCACTGAAGCATTCTCAAAGGAGTTTGTGCGTGATCAATGGGCGTTACGAGTTGCACATTATGCTCCGTGGCTTGTACACTGGTGGAATACTCAGAAATTGTTTCCTTCTCACAGTGTCATAGCTGGAAAAGCTAACTTCACTGAACCAGATCTTCAACTTCTCAAAACACTTGATAAGGGACCAGGCAATTGGGTACTCTCTCTCTCTCTCTCTCTCAATGTGATAATTATATAGATATAATTTTAGCAGAGTGTAACACTCATTTACATCAGTTGACGCTGCAACTGTACTCAATTAATAATTTTCAGTAAAAATCACTAATACCTTTTTTAAAACATTTGAATTGCACAATGTGTACATATTTGGGGAATGCATTTTCTATATTACTAGTTTGCAAATACCTTGGTAGGGTAGGGAGGGTTATATACTTATGCTTAATGCTTGATTATTGACAGGAATACGCAACACAGCAGGGAGTACACGAGACACTTCACCGCGATTTGATGGTTGGATTCGGGCAATGGGAGTTCGATCCTATGGATCTAGATGACCCTTTCCCTGCGGGAGAAGGACGCGTTCATCTGTGGCAGGGTGCAGATGATGGCCTGGTCCCAGTATCTTTGCAACGATACATTGCTAAGAAGCTGCCATGGATACAATATCATGAAGTAGCTAATGCTGGACATATGTTCTTAGCTGAAACTGCTGTCAAAGATGCTGTGTTGAAGTCCCTTTTGACAGGCGATACATAACTATACGCACAAATGATCGGACGGGATCCTCTATTCTACTATAAATATTTCATAATAAAATGGTTCATGTCCCATAAATGTTCAAAAGTATTTGACTGAAATGTTTATTGTTATGTCTTGGGATGGATTTCAACACTAGTTATCTTGATATCATGCTCCTACTTACCTTTTTAATTGACACTAAATGCACATCTCAACTTGAGCAAGATCTCAGTGTCATATATTCGAGTATTTTTATCTGAGGCAATAAAAAATCACCACAGAACGGATTATCAATCGTGTTTTACATTCCAGACAGAAGTCAGGATAGAAATGGCGAAAGAGCAAGAACTCAATTTATTTGATAAAATTCTGGAAAAGATGCTTGCTTACACAATAACTTAAGTAAAAACAGGAAGAAATGTCATAACAGAGACACTCCTAACACAAGACAATGTAAAAAGGCTAACCATTTGTATTAGCCCCGAAGCAATTAGGTAGATGAAGTTTAAAGCCACAAATACTTGGATCTCTTCACTTAGGGCAGCCAGTTTCCGGGTTAATGAGAGACCGACTTTCATCAGTAAGCACGATGGGGCCTCTCCCAGGCCTCGTGCAGATAAAGTAACTAACATCACCCTTGTGTCTCTGAGTTGAAGCATTTTCCTTAGTTTCTGGAGGTGGAGTCAGGGCATCTATGTCCTTCATTTCATTAACGCCAGCATCTTTTAATATTGTCTTGTCACCAATAACATAACTGTGGAAATGTACGAATAATCAGGGAAATGATCACATGTTGAGAGTAAATGCAGGAAAAGGGTTAAGTGATCTTAGACAAAATTTTAGAGCTATAAGTTACCTGTCCAAATCAGTATCTGATTGAGGAGGGAAGTAATAGAGCAGCCTTTGAAGAAGAAGGGTAGCAGCTTTTCTGTTATGTGAAATTAGTACTGCATTTGGCCCAGCATCGAAGGTATATGCCACCTGTGAAGTTTCACAGTTTTTTGCTATTTGTTACAATTTATCGAATAAAATCCTACATAGGATAAGTAGTTTACCCCACCATTTTGGTTCTTAGAAACTTGTGAAAAGGGCGAAGGCCCACATTCAAAATTATCTGAGGTATATATAGAGCATGGCCACAGGGAAAAGGAATTCAATGATTAAAAATGACCAAGTTGATTCTGATTAAGTAAAAATAAAGATACTTTTACAATTTAGGTTCAAGTCTTTGTTCTTTGTAGAAGGCAGTGTACATGGTATTTTTTTAACAAGACAAAGTTGCCAAGAGGAAGTGAAAGGAACCTGAGGTGATCCTTCATGACGATTCCATTTCTCAACGCAGCTGATTATCCTGAAACATCAATGTCTTTGAATTAAAATCTACAAGTAGCTGCTTGAAAAAACTAACTGGAGGATGTAATGAGAGAAAACTGTTGAAGTAAATGAGCCTTGAATTGAAAAAAGGTGCTTACTTATGAGATGTGTCATTCATGTAGAATATGGGGGGCAAGGTATCTAGGCAGACTGCATGAAACTGATTACTGTCTGCACATGCTAGACGAGCAAAAGAGGGAAAATCGCGCTTTTGTATTGCTTCTTCCATTTCAATGATACGTTTTGGTACTACTTCCTGTGAAATTATCAGCACACATGAGATTTGTCTCACCTCAGAACAGATATTTCACATCCAGCATAAAAGAAAGCATGATGAATAGATGGTGTTCTAAGAATGGTAGAGGATAATTAATAATATCTATGAAGATGTCAAATATCCAAAAAGTTCTTAGACTAACAGCAAAGATTATAACATACCTGTGCTCTATGTTTTATAAGTGCACTGGTTTCAACGGTGTCACGCATGCCAGAGGTACTACTGGTTTCCTTTTGTCTTGAACTTACCTGAAAAGTAGAGAAACATCAGTTAACAGATGATATGAAAGATCCAACAGAATAATCATCTCAGAATACAGACTAGAATGAGCAGTAAATTTTCTATTTTAAAGGAGAGAGATCCCTGGTGGATTTTACATGTGTTGATGGATAGCATATAGCACAAAATATTTTTTAACATTTAATTCACTCATTTATGGAAATAGAAACATTCATTAGTGCATTCTAAAGGGATAAATCACAACAAATTGAATGCTGTAACATATGAACTGTGTAATTGCAACAGCTACGTAAATGTCAACAAAGACGAACAGAACAAGAAAAGGTGAATATTTCATTCTTTTTACCCTTCTTGAATAAAATCTTTGCACCAGAGGTCCAGAACACAACAAGTATATAATTGAGTGCCATCAAACAGAATTTACTGTTAAAGAATGATATGAGAAACTTAATCTTTGCTTTAGACTAGTAAAATAAAACCAAATTGGTCCTGAGACTCCTGTAGAAAAGGAAGGATGCGCACCACTGCAATGATAATAACAAGGTCATCCCAGTGCTTCTCATCAGCAAGTTGAACAGCAATGCTATCGCTACCATTTTCCTCCTTCAGACATTCAATAAAATGAATTATAAGTAACAAAAATATCAACACACTTTCCAAGAGAATTTAGGAAAGAAAAGGCTGGGAAGTTTTAATACTTTTCCCATGATCCACTTGACAAATCCACCATACAGGCTGCGGCAAGCACTTCCTGAACCTTGCCTGATATGAATACACCAAAAGAAAATTATTTGTCTTGCACTAAACTCTCTTTAGCTCTAGGAGACAGAGAAGAGAGAGAGTGAGTCTTCATAATAAAATCCGTCCTAAAAAATGAATAAAATATAAGGAAATAAAAGGAAAGCTGACAGACAAATTGTGGTGTAGGTCTTGGCCAGATCTTACGATTTATACTATTAAATATAAGCTTATCACATGTTTCGTGAGACTAAAGACTGAATCTAAGAATTCTTCAGTCTAATTTTCAGAAATATCTAATATGTATCTGAACAGTGAATTCAGTGAGGCATATTACCTTGCAATAGCAGATAGTTTGCTGTGATCTTCTTTCACATTCATCAACTTAGCCAGGGAAAAAACTGAAAATACAAATCAACATAATTTTAGTCACTAGAGCTAGTTGTGTACAAAAGAGTGTAAGCTGAATTATTGCAATCACTATACTCTCAATTACAGAAATTTACAACAGCTTTAAAGTAGTACATTAATCACCAATATAATTGAAAATTTTACAAGGAGCATACACTTGACCCATTTTACTGTATAAGATCAACATGAATCAATTGATCTGTGGTATTTAAGAACATAATTCAAATTCAAGTAATCACAAAGTTTATTTACAGAACTGCAGTTCTCATGCTGCTCCCTTCTTCAAAGTTATTAGAAGATCAATCATGTAATGCGGAAAAAGAGAATAAAGCATGCTGGTGATAAGCTAGTATTTGAGGGAATTTCATATTACCAAGGCATGCCAAACCAGCAGCTGATGACGCCAAACCAGCAGCAGTAGGGAAATTGTTATACGAAACAACGTGAAAATGTAACTTTTCCCAGTCCTTCTTTGTTATCTTAATACCCTTCTTCTCATCCTCAAAATCCGTAGCCCGCGAGCGAAGTTCCCTCAAGCAGTTTTGGTATCTGCCTCCAGAAAGAGATACCTCCTACACTAACAAAAAAAATTATTAGATACATCAAAAACTCAAAAACTCCAATGCTTTAATAATAAACCAATTAGCATCTTAAAGATTATAAAGAAAGAAGAAAGTTCATCTTATGCCGACTCCGTCCAGCAAAACCAACATCAACAAAATCATAGTCGATTGAACATGAAATTCATTTAATATACCTCAAAATAAAAGTACCTAATTAGTTTATGCTGCAGATCAACATCAAACATTACCAGAAACTATTATTTTCATAGAAGAAACTCAACATGTATTGACGCTATAAAATTACTCAAATTCACTCAACTGCAGCAAGTAGTTAATTCATCGAGCTCTCGTTGTCATTAACCTGATCATTCTCGTTTAAAACCTCTCATGATTCTACTTACTCTCCATTTTTGTGCAGACCAGGAAATCACAAATTGACCAAATCGAAGTAACAACACGAATAACAAAACCAAATCGACGAGCACAAAAAAAAATCAAAAGACACGTCGATTAGTGATAATACCTTTCCGTTGAGCCACATGCGGTCATGACTGAAAGCAGGGCTAACAGCGACGGAGGTGGTAGTGCAGAGATGGTCGGGGTCAAGGGTAACGCTAATACTGTCGTTAATCGGCAGAATCAGGTCTTCGTCTCTCTTTCCCCAGTACTTTATCACCGCTATGTTCGTCGGCGTCTGCGCCGTCACAGTCAGAATCCATTTCTCTCCGGTCTCCGCCGCCATTTTAGGAGCTGTGAAATAGAAGAATGTCGCTGCCGAGTGATGCGCGGTGGTGGATCGGATCTCACAAATGCGGTGCGAGATATATTTGATCGTTCAGTGGGAATGTTGATTGTATGTGTGTGTATATATGTGCATGCTCAGTGCGTGTGTGGCGTGGGTAGAATGGTCAATATAGAGGAACCACCATTGTTGAATGAACTGACACACTTGGACTTCGATAGAAACTAGGACGAATATGGTTTTATTCTCATTAACTAATTTATTACGCTATTATGTATAGGATAATTAAATTAAATTTCCAATCTCATCACTGTTGAAATCCATTTCTATATAAAATTATTGGGAGTGATTATATGTCCATCAATGGATACAATATAATATACCCACTTAATAAAGACACATAAACAATAAATTTATTATAATTTTAATTGATAAATTTTATCTGCTTATGTGTCATTATCACATCTGCGATGGATATATTATATTGTGTTCATGGGTGTGAGATCATTTTCGATAAAATTATAACTAAAAATATTAGTTAAAGTTTTATGAGCTACGCTTATTAATATATTAAGTTTGAGAGGATTTTAAATTGGACCTAATAATCAATATTAATAAATTAAGTTAATGAAAAGCTAAAATAAAAGAGATTGGACTAAATGTTTGATATCTTTCAAAGAAAAAACAAAAAACAGAGTGGTAGGTGAGGTGGAAAGACTGCTGGGAATAAAACTTGTAATATTATTAAAAAAAAATTGTAATTAACTAATTAAGTGAAGTGTTGATTCCACAATTTAATGAAGTACCTGAGATTATACAATAATAATCTGTTAGAACGTGAAGCATGACTATAAAAATGGGATATTAGCTCAGCCGCTCTACTACGAATATATAATTTTAAAGTTGAACTCAATATTGGACTACTTACGTAACTAAATTTTTTTAATTTTTTTTCACAGAATGTACAAAGGTTGTAGAAGTCGGAAATCGCTAGTCGGGCGGATATGGAACGCCTAGCGCTTAGGCCGCCTAGGCGGGGACTAGTCGGGGACTGATCATTGGGAGTTTTTTTTTTTATTCAATTTTTTACCCTCTATATCTTAGTAATATAGTAAAAAAATAATTTGATAGTATTTTAATATGATTTTTTTTTGTAGTAACAAGTTAACAATATAATATCAACTTCCATATACAAATAGTCCAACTAGACAATAACTCACATTTATCAAATTAATAGAAATTCTCCAAACGGCGTCGTTTCAAGGCGGAAAAAATAAAATAATGAATATTTTATCTGCCTAGACGGATTACACTATAAATCGGGCGGCTGATGACCGCCTAGCGCCTAGGCGCCGCCTAGGCGGGGGCCTAGAGGAATTTTTGCATCACTTACAACTCAAATCCAACATAAATCATATACCTTTTTTTCACACTTAACTACTACTTATTGAAAATATATTTCATATATTCTATAAAATACTATAAAATAATATTATTTTTAACAATTACTCCCTCCGTCCACCAAATTTTTACCCACTTTCCTTTTTGGTCCGTCTACCAAATTTTTACCCATTCTTCTTTTGAAAATAAACTACACTCACAAACAAAAAATGGGTCCCACAATACCCACCACAATACTCTTACTTTATCTACTTTATTCACTTTTTCAATAAAATACCAACTTTCATTAAAAACTGCACCCTACAGTAACCGGGTAAAATTTTCGTGGACGGAGGGAGTATAAGTTTTCTATATTATTATATTTATATCTCATATTATTATTTATATATATACTAATTTATATTTATTAATTTGATTTAATTTAAAACAATTTAAAAGAACAAGTAGTAGAATAGCAATTAAATTTGAGACGGGAATAATATATATAAAAAAAAAGTACTAAGTTCATATTAGTAATTAAAGTAAAAATATTTTTGAGATTATTGTGGTGTTTAATTATTAATAAATAATTATTTATGAGAGCAATAATAAATTAAATTAAAAAAAAAATGAAAATAGATTAAGGGGAGGAAAATGGAAATGGAGTTGAGTTGGAGTCTTATGTTAATGACTAACATGATATATTAAAGAAATCATGGCATACCAAAAGGTAGTGTGCCGATTTTGACTGAATAAATTAGGTGGCTGAACCGACTGAATAAACAAATACAACTAAATACAAATGACCGGATTCCATTGTTTTTCTTGATTCAATTATTTCATGAATATCGTAAAAATAGATCCATGATTCAGTCGTTACTCAACTCAATTTATCAAAAAGGTTGAAAATTTAATAAACCAGCACATTTGATAGTTCATGACGTACAAATGTAAGAATAAAGTCGAATAATTTTACATTGTAAAGTTATATTAGAATAGCAACCAAAATTTCTTGAAGCAGGTTAACTCACAAATTTAATCTCATCAATCAAAACTTCGCCACTGAAAATTTACCGCGAAAATTACCAGCAGTAAAACATGAGCTTCGGGCTAGTCAGAATCTGGATCTCCGTCGACAATATCCGGTAGCGAATCCTCCTCGTCGTCTGATTCAAGCATCGGTGCTTTACTTTTCTCTGCACTAGACAACGTGGCAGTTATTCTTTCCATGATCGTAATCGAGTCATCATCGATGTTCCCCAACACATGCTGTTCCGAAGTGGAGGCCATCTCTTTGCCAGCTTCAGAATCTATTAACCGTGTTACAGGTGATTTAACCACAGCCGTATGATCATCAATATTAGCAATAACTGTATCCTTAGGACCAGTTTCCACAGGAACATGAGAGATGAAAGGAAGTTTATTAGCCATAACTGTATCCTTAGGACCAGTTTTTTCAGGAACATGAGAAATAGAAGGGAATTTATCGGTATTCTCTGCAGTTAGAGAAAGCTTGTCTGAATAATGTGCATCATGCTGTGCCTGTATGGCTTGAATGTCCATTTCATCGTCGTTTCCAGGCCAGTTTTCGTTCAAGTCATCGTCTTCAGATTCAGGCTCATCGGGCTGATACCTGGAAAACTTGTTGCTTAGACCTTTATATTCATTGATACTAGAAAGCTGGTCTGACATAGGTAGAACCCTTGGGTGAATGAGCACTTCCAATGCTAGTAGCGCGTGTCCACAAAATTCAGCAAGTTTTGTGCCCGTTACTTGCATGCCTGCACAACACATAACATTATCAATGGAGAGAAGCAAGCATAAGAGACCGCTATTAAGTTTACTACCCATTTTGGTACAAAATAATGTAAAGTATAGTGCTTGATATGACATAACATACTCCCCCCGTCCCATACTCGATTGCCCACTGCAAAAGAGGTTTGCCACATACATCTCAAAATTACATCTTATGTTATAACTTTTACCACTAAAAAATTATCTGTTTTAATCATAAAGTAGAAAGGAATGAAATACCCTAGAAAATCATTTTATCCCTTCAAATACTAACAAACAACTCTCACATTAAAAACCATGTCAAAAGTCGATGTGCAATTGAGTACGGGATAGAGGGAGTATAAGTTAGTACCAATTTCGATACACAAATGTTTAATACCCCAAATTCATCCAAGTGACATAGTTCAGTTGCTATTTAATATTTATGGAATTATAGAGATATGTTATCTACAGAACGTGTGATGCAATTGTTCTTTAGTAAAGGGAACATAAAATTATAATAAGAGCATAATAGATCACCTCTGCGGAAAAGTTCTAAACCCAGAGCCAGATGTGATGGGCGTGCTCTTCCAGGAGAAAGAAGAGATGCCAAAAGTGCACGTAAGGCAGCTAGTTGGAAGTCAGCCCAGATAGACGTAGGATCACCAGAAAGAATAATCTTCCTTTCCTCCTTGGACAATCCCCCTTTGCAAGCATAGGTAGCAACTGTAATAAGTAGATGATCAACATTCACTCGCCAGCTTTCTGATCTAATTGAACCACCCTGTTAGCAAGATTAATTTAATTTAGTCGTAATAAAAGAGAGAAGGTAAATCAACCATCATGAGGATGTCGAAGCTATTGGCATATTATAGGCTTCTACCAGAAATTACAAAATTAAACTTTATCCAAAAGTATAATAATCATCTAATATGAGGATATACATCTATTAGGATGCAATTGAACATGTTATGTACTTCATATAGTAATATTGTGAAACATGGTTACATACCACAGTTAGAACTGCTTCCAATGCCTCCAGTGCGGCAATCCTCACGGGTACCGGAATCACAGTAGGCGTTTCCACTTCCGAACTATCCTGCATAGACTGCTCTAAAAAGGATCCTGCCATAGTCGAATGCTTCCTTTTCTTGTGATGAGACTCAATCGATAATTCTTGCTGGACCTTTATGTTTGCACCTGAACTTTTGCCATCCTTCGCATCACCAAAGAGATCTAAATCAATAAATACATTGCTGACTATATCCTGGCTAACATGGATTGCAAGCCCTGTGATAAGAGTAAAAAAGGAGGGTTAGAATACAAGACGATATACAAAGTGAAGTTTTACCAGATTGGAATATGACATGTATAGTAACTTAGTAACTACGGCTAGCAAAAAATTGAAACTTCATTGCAGCAGTTTCAACAACACAGAGATACATTTTTCAAGAAGCTGTTTCTGTAATCATACATAAAACTATACAGTGAGGCATACAGAAAAACAGAACTGAATAGTGTAGTTGAAGAATGTACAAGTAAACCACATTAATCTCTGAAAATCACAACTTACAGTTGAAAAATCAATCCAGACTTGTGATGAATGCATAAAACTAGCTTATTACTTGTACCATTAACAAGTTATTTATTTCATTGAAATTTGTTGTTTCATGCAGAATGATGATTTCCATGCAAGTGATGCCAAGATAAATTTAAAAAACTCTGTTCATAACCCAGATTAAAATATGAAAAAAATCATAGTTCACCGAACAGGGTATGGATCCATACCAACACCCATTGACATCAGTAGGACTTTCAATATTGAGTACACTTTTATCTTCAGCTCCGGAAATTTACATCTCGTCAAGAATTCTTTCAGCAGCTCTACAACATGTGCAGAATGTGGTAACAATTGGCTGCATGACAAAACTAGATTGCTTGAACGCCTAGAACACTTGATCAAGTGAAAGCAAAAGTGAAGCCACTTGGAAGAAATGAAAGGACCAATATCAATTGAAAGTATAAAGTAGATCAATGCAAGAACCTTATTTTTGCCTCAGAGATCCTACTTTTCTTTTTTGTACTTTCAGATTTAAATCCCGACAAGGCAGAGTTATAGTAATTTATATAAGGACATGCAATCTGTGCGGAGATTATATCAAAATTTGCAGTGTTCAGGAAATTAAGTTAAAAATATGTTGTTTTACAACAATCATCTTTTCGGTAGAATGTAGAACAGGACTATGAATGTCATTGGACAATGAGTTTTATTGGTGATTTAATCTTATCCTCCTAACTTTTATCCACATCATGCAAAGTGGTGCTTGCTTGGTTAATAGATGCACAGAACTTCAATTATATAATTAATAAATTTCTTGTAAAAGAAAGAAAGGGCAGTTGACACGGGGATATTACATGAATCAGCAATTAATTTCGACGCACAAACAACTCTTTGTAACTACAAATTTTGAGAATCCCAAGAAAATAAAACGGACATGTGACAACTGCAGAGTAAAAAATTACCTGCTCAACCCCTTCGCAACAGCATGGAGAATTTCCAGACAACGCAACTGCAGACGAGGGATCTCAGAGCAAATAAATTCTTGTTTCATGGTGGTCATGAATGAATATGAGGACAGCGACAAGGAACCATTGACCAATAGCACTCTTCGAGCAAGGGCTATTAAACCATGTATAGGAACAGGAACCTAATATTTTTAACATGAGAGTTAATTGAATCATCCTCCATGTCAACCACAAAAGATGAATTAACAATTTTCGTAAAAAACCCAAATAAGTGCGTAGATGATACCATAACAGGGTAAGAGCTTGTGAGCATAGTACAACAACATTGCATAAGAGTATCACTTCTAGACCCCAGCAGTCGCTCAGGCCTCCGGCTTGAAAGATCTGAGGTTTGTTCAGACACTGCTGAGCCTCCCAATGGCAATGGGGGCTCTTTGCCAGCGGGAAGCAATGCCCTTATTGTTTGAGCACTTGTATCCTCTGCAACAAAGTTACTAAGTTATATCCCATCAATTAAAGCAATTGTATACGGAAACTCCTCAACATACCTTCTTCTAGACCCTGGAAGGCATCATTCAACTGATTGTTTACATATAACAAGATCTTATCAAGCATTACGGACCAGCTCTCCTCATCTCCTCTTGATTTTGGAAGCAATGACAAGCCGTAACCGAGCTTCTGCACAAGGGAGCACTGCTAGTTTGGTGACTGCATTCCAAATAAATGGGATAGCAAAAGGTTTGAAAACTCTCACCTTCAACACACTACCAGAGCATTTCCCAGTTATGAGCTTTGAAACAATAGCAGCTTCAACCTGCCAATGGTCAATGTGCTTTAGTGCTTGTATGACTCCCATTTGTGAAAATTCAAACCCATGTAGTTAGAGAAATGAGGATGTTAAGGGTAACAACTTACACTATCATAATGTCGGTGGACTGATTGTGGAAAGAAATTTATCATGGTGCATAAAAGACATACGGCTTCCTCCTGCACGTCAAGCATCCCGGTAAAAAAAATGAACATAAATAAATGTGCACAAGTTAAACTTTTTTTTAACAGAGTTAATGGAAGCCAATATCTTTTTAAGAATGACCAACTGAAATATGAAAAACTTAGATCAAAGATACGTATAATGAAATGCAAGATTGGAGTAGGATAAATTGGAAAAAGTTATATGCATAGTTTAGTCTTAAAATGCTTAATTTTTTTCCTTTTGAATACGCATTTGTAAGCATGTCTGAAAATAGGCCATGAGCCATAATGAAAGGATTTAGTTTTTCTTTTTGATGACTCGGTATTCTGCCCAAGGACCGACTAATCTGGGGGACCAATCCCACAGTCCACTAGCGGGGGAACCAATTGAAGCCAGAGCAAAGCTCTGGATTGGCCCAACACAACAGGAATTGATAGCACCTGGGGGTTTCAAGCCTGAGACCAAAAGAGGAGCATACTCTTAAGTCTCAAGCCTACACCACTAGGCCAAGTAGCCGTCCTATCCTTTCATCCTCATTCAAGAGACTAATTAAATACTGAAGCAATGGATAGATAAATATCCCACAAGGGTCCTTTCCTTTCATAGCATAAGTCTGATATAAACTCATGCTAACATTTTGAATATGAATTTTTTTGCTCATAATTTTAGCAGACTGCTTAAAACATTGTTAATCCACCTGTGTCTATATACAATATGCATATAATTTTGGGTTGTAGCCTGTAGGATTTATGCAAAAGATACATGCATATTTGTGCACCTCAAATTCTTGTACAAAAAAAAAAAAAGAATTCTCTTTAATTGAAGGAACAATTTCATAATCTATGAAAATTTTGTGTTATATAATCTATGAAAAATTTGTGTTATACCAACCAATACAACAGCAGAGCTATCCTCATTTAACAACTTTGATGCTAGCTGAATAACTTTTGTAGCCTGTGAAGTCCCATCCTTTTTCGCATTTGAATATCCACTCAACCTATTCACATTTAATAAATGAAAAAAGTGAAAAGACTGAACATAAGGGCCATAAGGCAGCGAGTAATACAGCAGTGCGAGAATTGTCATATGATGTACAAAATCTCAAGAAATTAAGTAAGGCCATGTAGTAATTGAATAAAACTTCTCATCTCAAGTGGAACTAAATCATAGCACACAGTGTCATGCCATAAATTTTATACAGTGCATAGCGGATTGCTCAATTTACTAGTAACTAGATTTTCCACACAAATAAAGAAGCCACCATCACAAGAGATCTACATACCTTGTAAACATATCTGATAGCGAGGCACAAGAAGCCGCCTTCACAAAATGGGAAGCTACAGAAGGCTGATAACAAAAGATCATAGAAAAATGTAAAGGAAGCAGGTATAAGTATTATACAGATGCATTATTGTAAGCTTACATATCTAAAATAAGATTCCTCCACCCAAAATTTTAGTGCAAGAGACTTTAATTCATTAAACAATGTGTAATAATTTCAATCACAGAGTTCCAAGTGTAATTAAACCATGTGAAGTTAAAAACATTCTTTACACATCGAATTTGAAAAATTAACAAATTGATTCTGATTGCAAGATTTGAATATTAGCAATAATAAAATGTAAATACAAAGTCATAAACAACAATCTGAGCTTGAAATCCCGAACCAAAAAAAAAAGAAGAAAAAAAGCAGTTCACAACACTATGATCTATTTACATCATATAGAGGGGGCTGGATTTGGGGGTATCTAATTTTCATTCATTTCTGTGGGAGGTTGGGGAAGGTGGAATTTATATTAGAAACCATACCTGAATAAGTAGGAGAAGCTTATTCAACCAGATGGCATAGGAAGCCAAAAAGCGCTCTGAACTGCATTCATGACAGGTCAATCCAAGCAAACATATTCCAGCCCAACACTTATCTGGCTAAAAAGCATTCATGAACAAACAAGCATATTAGCACCCATTTTCATTTTCTACTAGCTTCACACGAAAATAGTCTAGTAAAATTTCATTTTCATTTTCTACTAGCAAACAAATTCAAAGATACTAAAGAGCAAAAGGGAAACAAATTCATAAGATAGCCCATTGTTATGTTCATTACCAAGTGCACTAATAAGCAAAAAAAGAGTATTAAGATGCATTCGCCCATACAATTATCCTTACATTAATATGGGTCGGAGCCCAATCGCACCCTCATGCATTCACTTCACCTTCAATACACGTTAAAATCGGAAAACAAATATAAAAACGAACAAAAAAAAATATATACACATCCAACTGCTAACAGAAAATACACATAAGTCATGTAATTACCAACAAATTGTATCCAATAAAGCTTCTATACTCACTCCTGCAATTTTCAAATACAACTATAGCGTAATTAAATGTGTAAATGCAACCCCATCTCACCAAAGGACTAGATGCTAGAGTGAGAAGTCGATTGACCCACGAATCCACAGCCGATTTCCAGGCTTCCACAACATCTTCTTCGATGGGTTGTGGGCATTCAGAAAGCAATTTATGAGTCTTGACGGTGGAGACAACGTACGACAGCTCCGAAGGGTTGGTGAAAGGGTGCTTCTCGTCGGGAACGTACTCCCTGAGCAGTGAGCGTAGTAGCTTCGGCTTCAGTGCGACGTCGTACATGCCCTCCGACGCCGACATCACTCGCGTGCGAGAGGGAATGAAATTAGGGTTTAGGGTTTAACAGACTGAAACTTCCCCTCTTTGTTCATTTTTTTTAATGTTTTTTATTTGTTTATTAATTTGGAAAAATAATTCAAAAGTAGTACTACAAGTTTGGGGTGTGTAAAATTAGTTTTTCAAAAGAATTTTTTAAGATATAAAGTGCAAATATTATTGCAAACCCTCTCTGTCCACGTTCTAGTTTCATTTTGAATTATTTCTCTCAATTTCATCGGAAAGTGCAATATATAAAGTGCTACAATATTACGTACAAATAGTTGCATTTTTTTCATATCGAATTTTGCTAGTTGCACTTTAAATCTTTCTTTACATCTATGTGGAGATAAATAGTTTTTTGGTCCCGCAACTTGTCTAGTGTCCAATTTTGGTCCCAAAAATATTAACTTTTCAATTTTGGTCCCATAACTTATTGAATCGTCCAAATTTGGTCCCAAATGGGACCAAAATTGGACAATTCAATAAGTTACGGGACCAAAATTGAATAATTAAAATTTTTGGGACCAAAATTGGACACCAAATAAGTTAGGGACAAAAAATTATTTTCTCGTATTCATTATTTTTTTTTTTCTTTTCTCACCTTTTATATATATATATATATATATATATATATATACATCAATGGATTTATTTTTCATAAATATAAATACAAATATTTGAAAAACATCTATAAAACATGAAAAATAAAAACCCATTATTTTTCAATTCCAATAATTATTATTTAAAATGAATTACAAAGCTCCCATAGAATACTAATAATGAAATTTTAATTACTAACTAATAACTTAAATTGCGATAGAGTAAATAAAATAATAAATTAATAATTTTCATATAAATTTTTATTCTCTATATCTTCGTAAAATAATTTCAAATTGCTATCGTGATCTCGTCTCCACCAATAATATATATGATTATTACAAAGATTATTTTAGAGTATAATTAATTAAATAGTGTTTGATATATGTGTATGTGTGCGTATGTATATGTATATATATATATATATATATATATATATATATATATATATATATCAATGGATTTATTTTTCATGAATATAAATACAAATATTTGAAAAACACCTATAAAACATGAAAAATAAAAACCAATTATTTTTCAATTCCAATAATTATTATTTAAAATGAATTACAAAGCTCCCATAAAATACTAATAATTAAATTTTAATTACTAACTAAGAATTTAAATTGTGATAGAGTAAATAAAATAATAAAATAATAATTTTCATATAAATTTTGATTCTCCATATCTTCGTAAAATAATTCCAAATTGCTATCGTGATCTCGTCTCCACCAATAATATATACAAGATTATTTTAGAGTATAATTAATTAAATAGTGTTTGATATATGTGTATGTGTGTGTGTATATATATATATATATAGAAAAGAAAAAAAATTAATGAATACGAAAAAATAATTTTTTGTCCCTAACTTGTTTGGTGTCCAATTTTGGTCCCAAAAATATTAATTATTCAATTTTGGTCTCAAAAATTTTAATTATTCAATTTTGGTCCCGTAACTTATTGAATTGTCCAATTTTGGTCCCATTTGGGACCAAATTTGGACGATTCAATAAGTTATGGGACCAAAATTGAAAAGTTAATATTTTTGGGACCAAAATTGGACACTAGACAAGTTGCGGGACCAAAAAACTATTTTTCTCCATCTATGTGCATACTAGTGTCATACTAAAAGAATTATGTGCATACTAAAAGAAATAATTAGGTCCAATTTGTACCCATAATTTTTGTTGACAGACATTTTCGAATGGATATATGTATGTGACTATTTGGATTATACCCGACAAACAATCAATGTAAAATAAACACGAACGATGGGGGAATAACTTTTGTTCTTCCCTCGAATATGGGAGCTTTTCTATAGATGATGAATGAGGGAAGAATGTGAACCCTTACAATGAGATGTTGACCTTCTATTTATAGAGGTTTACCCCCAAAGGCCCAAAAGTGGCCCTAAACTCGACTTAACCCTTTATTTATGGATTTATTACAATGATTAATCTAACGATCAACAGTATATATATAGGGTGTGTTTGATAGGCTATAGTAGCCCTATATAAGGGCACTCAATAGAAATAATATGGTCTTATATGGGTGTTTGATACCCTATATTAGGCCCGTTAAAATAAAGGTGGCCCGTTTTTTTTTATAGGATTTTAGCGGGCTTTGACATTTCCTTTTACAAATTAAGTATAGGCTTCCCCCCTGTATTATAACTCATGCCTTAATTTGAGCATCCCCAAATCCTATTTGCCCTCTCTCTCCTCTGTGGTAGAAAACAGTTGTGCCCTTTCTCTCACCTTCTTCGTTCGAAAACAACCCCCCTCAGAAACAAAATCGCTCGGTCGCAAAACCTTCTCCACGCTCGCCGAAACCTTCTCCGCGGTCGCCGAAATTGCTGAAATCGCCGGAGTGTGTGCCGATTTCAGGTTGTTGCAGACGAAACCACCGCCGGAATCGCTGGAATCGCTGGAATCGCCGGAGTGTGTGACGATTTTAGGTTGTTGCAGATGAAACCACCGCCAAAATCGCTGAAATCGCCGGAGTTGCAGACGAAACCATGGGAAATTAACAGCTGGGGGATTATTAGTTAATTTTTTTTTTCGAACCATGGGAAATTAACAGGTGGGAATTGGAATTGGAAAACAGAAATTGGCTTCCAAATCTGGGTTTCTTGATATTTCTACCATTATTCCCCTGCTGCAATTCTTATTTTTAGGATCGGCCATTTCTATGTATTGCCCATTTTTTATTGAAACTGGAACCATTTTGCTAGAATAACATGATCACATATCCATTAATCCAGTTTACTTTTTTTTTTCCCTGTTGTAATTCTTGTTTTTAGGATGCTGGTGCTTGTGACTATGCTAGACCTTTCAGCGGCGGGGGACAGGGGTCGAGCTTTCAACGGCGGTGAAATGGAGTCGAGAATTCAGCGGCGACGTTTTCCATCTTGGAGGCCGTTCTTTCTCAACGGGAGTCCATGTTTTTTCTACGAATTGAGTGATTTCAATTGGGTTGTATATGAAACAAGTCCATATCAAACATATCCATGAAATAAATAAAACAAGGTTAAAATGGTAATTCTACATGTTATATAGGGTGTTAATACACCCTATCAAACACAATATAAAATTGTATGAACCTATTTTTACAATCTATCAAACACCCATATTAAGACTCCAATTACATTTCCCTATACTTCTTATACTCCATACTATTTTATATCAATTTACCCTATACAAATAATAACTCCTATCAAACAGGCCCATAGTACATTAAATGCTCTTGTTTGAGGTAGACCCTCGATCTTGTCGGGTCAGTGTATCATCGGGAATCTGGCCTCCTGTCAGGCGAGGATATTTCATGTTGTAACAATTGCCCCCAAGATTGGGCTCTGATTGCGGTCAGAGTTCGATCTTGATCTGTGCTTCAAATAGATTTTGCTCCCGAGCCTGAAAACAGGATAACTCGGATGCCCCAGGGGAATCTTCGACGACAGGGTCCTTGACGGGCGAATCTTTCGAGTCATCTTCAAATTGTCAAACTTTTGAAACTGGTCGAGTTAGGTGGGGTACGATCTTCTGTGGTGCCCCCAAGTCGAGAGTAGTGATGTTCAATTAATAAAGAGTTATTGCCACTGACCGGCATTGATTTTAATAACTTAGCGATTAAAGTCGCGATGATTAATTAATAAAGTGTTATAGCCGCATGGGGCAGCAATTTTAGTAATAGGGCGGTAAGGACCGCAATGATAAATTAATGAAATGCTTTGGCCGCTTGCGGGCAGCAACTTCATGAATACGAGATTGATTTAACAATCGATGAGTTGATTAATCAATGACAAAAATAGTGAAGTGTTTTAGCCGATTGACGGGCAGCGACTTCACGAATACGAGATTGATTTAAAAATCAATGAATTGATTAATCAATGATAAAAATAGTGAAGTGCTTTAGCCGATTGACGGACAGCGACTTCACGAATAAGAAATTGATTTAACAATCGATGAATTGATTAATCAATTATAAAAATAGTGAAGTGTTTTAGCCGATTGGCGGGCAGCGACTTCACGGATACATGATTGAATTAACAATCGATGAATTGATTAATCAATGATAAAAATAGTGATGTGCTTTAGCCGATTGACGGGCAACGACTTCACGAATACGAGATTGATTTATCAATCGATGAATTGATTAATCAATGATAAAAATAGTGAAGTGCTTTAGTCGATTGACGGGCAGCGACTTCATGAATACGTGATTGAATTAACAATCGATTAATTGATTAATCAATGATAAAAATAGTGAAGTGCTTTAGTCGATTGACGGGCAACGACTTCACAAATACGTGATTGAACTAACAATTGATGAATGATTAAACAAAGCGTTCAGGATGCGATATATCATGGCCATAAGCGGGCAAAAGTGATGAGGGTTAGTCGATGCCAGTGAAGGCGGATTGGTTGATGTTGTTAAGATGGACAAATTAACGCCGAGAAAGAGATTAGTTGACACCGATGAAGGCGAACTAAACAACACCTCACCCATTAAGGCGGAAAGTCAATGCTTAAAATGCGGACTGGATCCACGATGAGAGGCGGATTAGTTGATGCCGGTGAAGGCGAACTAATCAAGGCCGAGTGGTGGATCGACTTGAGAGATATATTAGTTGACGCCGGTGAAGGCGAACTAATCAATATGTCAACGCATAAAAGACGGACTAATCAACGCTGAGAAGGCGGATTAACTCAAGAAATAGATTAGTTGACACCGGTGAAGGCGAACTAATCAATATGTCAACGCATAAAAGGCGAACTAATCAATGCAGAGAAGGCGGATTACTTCGACAATCCAAGAGGAATGTCAAAGCCTAAAAGACGGACTAATCAACGCTGAGAATGCGGATTACTTCGCCGATCCAGACGGAATGTCGATGCCTAATAGGCGGATTAATCAACGCCGAGAAGGCAGGTTACTTCGCCAATCCAGGTGGATTGTCGACGCCGAGAAGGCGGATTAGCTCGAGAAACAGATTAGTTAACGCCGGTGAAGGCAAACTGATCAAAACGTTAACGCCGAAAAGGAGGATTACTTCGCCACTCCAGGCGGAACGTCAACGCCTAAAAGGTGGACTAATAAACGCCAGAAAGGCGGATTACCTCGAGAAGTAGATTAGTTGATGCCGGTGAAGGCGAACTAATCGATACATCAACGCCTAAAACGACGGACTAATCAACGCCAAAAAGACGGATTACTTCGCCACTCCAGACTGAACGTCAACGCCTAAAAGACGGATTAATCAACGCCAGGAAGATGAATTAACTCGAGAAGTAGATTAGTTGACACCGGTGAAGGCAAACTAATCGATACGTCAACACCTAAAATGACGGACTAATCAACGCCAAAAAGGCGAATTACTTCGTCACTCCAGGCAAAACGTCAATGCCTAAAAGGTGGACTAATCAATGCCAGGAAGGCGGATTAACTCGAGAAGTAGATTAGTTGATGCCGGTGAAGACGAACTAATCGATACATCAACGCCTAAAACGGCGGACTAATCAACGCCTAAAAGGCGGATTACCTCGCCACTCCAGACGGAACGTCAACGCCTAAAAGGCGGACCGGTCAACGCCTGTGAAGGCTGACAAATGTTTGTGGTCGAAAGGTGTGACCATTTTTAATATTGAGTTATGTACTAGGTGAGCAACCTCAATAATTTTACGAAATCATATTCGAAGTTTAGAATAACTAATTATATTTAATTAAATTCAGTGTCAAATAATTTGTTTTTTGATATCACAAAATGATCTTAGGATATGTATATCCATGCCCCCACTTTTAGGGGGCGCTTGGTTAACAACTCTTCAATGGTAATGGGAATAGGATTGAAAATTAGTGTAATTAGCATGGTTCATGAGAACAAAATCACTATCTCTCCTCCTAAATAAGGTAATCACTACTCCATTTTGATTATCCTATTCTCTTCCTACAAACATCCTCCTCAATCACTCCTCTCTTCCTCCACCAACAACCATTTGTTGTCTACTTCTATTCCAAAATTGGGGCATGCCACTAGCAAGGGTGTCACCATTGGAATACTTCTTCTCCTAACATATCATTTTTATTATGAGGGCATGGATGGAAATTAATTTTCATTCCCATTACCATTGAAGAATGGCTAACCAAGCGCCCCCTTAATGTATATGAAAATTTACGAGTTGTGATACATATTAAAACGAAATGTCTAATGAAAATTGCAAAAATTGCCCCCACTTTGAATTTTCGAAATACGAGTATATGCCCCCCGCTTTTAATTTATCGGAAACATTTTTTACTTCTTAGTTTATAATTCCCAAAATAATTTCAAAATATGAATATATGCCCCCGCTTTTAATTTATATGAAATTTGCGAGTTGTAATATATATTAAAAGGAAATTGTCGAAATAAACCTAATGCGAGTGGGCAAAGGACTGCCCGTAGATTTTTCGTTGACGAAGAGGCTCCGGATGCTCGTCCCAGAAGCTACTCGCTGCCCGTAAATTTTTTATTTTTTTTTATAACCCAACAAGTGTACAATCTGTACTACGTCCACTAAATCTATAATATCGTGGCATATTTACAACTTGAGGTAAGCATATAATTTTAATCTTAGCCCCACAAATTTAAATAAAAAACAGCCCAATTAATTAATAATATAGGTCCAATATCAATGAACCAATATTTACCTTGGCCCAAAACATGAAATAAATTAGACCATAAGATTGAAATTTCAAAGTCGATGTCCTCGCGAAATTTCTGGAATCTCCAGGCCATGGCCGCTTCTCGCTCACATCAGAGCGGCTGGTAGGCCTCGATTGATGGAGACGGAGACCTAAGGGGGTCCGGGAGGCGTGACGAGCGGTGCGGGGAGGAGCGCGCTGGCGCCGCGGGGAGGCGCGCTGGGGGCGCGAGGAGCGCGGGGTGGCTGCGCCGAGCGGCGCGAGGACGCTGGCGGCACGGGTTGGCCGCTATGGGCGACGGCGCGCGTAGGAAGCCCACGATGGGCGGTGGCACAGGGAGATGGCCGTGCGACGGGCTGTGCGGGAAAGTCGAGGGGGCAGCGGCTCTGCCCTGTGACAGCGGATATGCGAAGAGGCGCGGAGCGACGAGCGGGTAGGCGTGAGATACGGGTAGACCGGATTGGGCGGTGAGGTGGTGCTTTGGGCCCATCCTCAGGGACCGGGCAGCGGGCTGAGCAGGCGATGGTGCGAGGCCACTGGTGGCGGGCGGCTTGTCGACGGTGGTCGATTGGGAAGGTTGCGGCTTGCGGGTAGACACCAGGCTCGGGCGGCGAGCGCTAGTCGGAGGCCACTGGGCGACGAGCGTCGGTCAGAGGTCGTTGGGCCTCCGCGGGAAGACACGACAGTCACGGGAGGTGACGGGTATCGACCTCGACGGTACGCGGATCGAGGCCGTGGAATCTTTGACTTTTCCGCGTGTTTTGGGAAACACGCCAAAAGCAAACTGAAAAGTTGTGGAAAGGTGGCACAATAACTGAGGCAAATGGAGAGGGATTCAAAGCAGAAAATGGTTGGTTTGCTTGAAATTTTTCTCACACGGGTCTGGAGTGGTTTCGCGGGGGTGATGGTGCGGCGGTGGGGCTCGGGACGCAGCATTTACGGAAAGCTTTGCGAGCTTCGTCGCCGGAAACGGCAGCAGCACTCGCCGGAAACGACAGTAACATTCTTTCTTCTTCTTCTTCTTCTTCTTTCTTTTCTGGTTAGCTCCGTGGGATTTCTAATGTAGTAATGAAATGGGTTTTGTTGAAACTTTGTTGAAAAGCTTCGAACTTTCTGCTGTTGTGAGGAAATGAAATTCTTTATTTTTTCTGGGAAATCAATGTATATCTTGGCTTGGAAATGATGGGATTGTATGTATATGAAATGGATGGATGTTTGATGGAATTTTTGGCTAGGAGACTATGGATATCTAACGAATTTTGAACTGAAAATATATTCTAACCTCTGATTCTTGAATATTGGTACCGAAATGGGGTTCAAGATGGGATGAATATTTCTTGGATGATTTGTATTGAACGGGTCCATGGTTTGTGTAGTTTGATTTTTTATTTTTTAGGAGAAGATATTTGTATTCATCCATTGAGATGAACACAAATTCGACACTCCTTCTAGCGCCAAATTGTTGACAGACATTTTTGTATGGATATATGTATGTGACTATTTGGATGTAAAACGAACACGAACGATAGTGGAAGAACTTTTGTTCTTCCTTCGAATATGGGAGCTTTTCTATAGATGATGAATGGGGGAAGAATGTGAACCCTTACAATGAGGGAGTGACCTTCTATGTATAGAGGTTTACCCCCAAAGGCTCAAAAGTGGCCCTAAACTCGACTTAACCCTTTATTTAGGAATTTATTACAATGATTAATCTAACGATTAACAGTAGATCTATAGTACATTAAATGCTCTTGTTTGAGGTAGACCCTCGATCTTGTCGGGTCAGTGTATCTTCGGGAATCTGCCTCCTGTCAGGCGAGGATATTTCCTGTTGTAACAATTTAAATAGTCGTTTATGTTCTATTCTCTCTGTTCACTAAAGTATGCACCGTTTGTTTTTTTTACAACGATCTATTTTTCTTCACTATCAAACATCATTTAATTATTTCACATGTCGTTGATTTTACACTCACAAACATTTAATTCATAAATGGACAACACAATACCTAAAAAATACTTTTTACGTTATCTACTTTATCTCCGTTTTCTTAAGATCTGTAAAAAATAAATGCGCATACTTTAGTGGACATAGGAAGTATCTATACATATATAATAACAAAAACTTATACTAAAATATAAAGATATTTTTGAAACCAAACGACTATTGCTATTTTTAACATGAATTCGTATTAATTTATATAATAAATACTACTCCCTCCATCCCAATTTTGTTTACCCATTTCATTATGTACCCCCTTCAAACACTTCTAAATTACACCTCATTCCACTAATAATTACGTAGAAAATCATCTTTATTTTGTTTCATGCACTTCAATTGAATAATACACGATCATAAAAATAAATTATTTTATCCATTTAAATACTACAAATTAAGTCTCACAAAAAAGTCAACAAAAGTTAAATGGGTAAACAAAATTGGGACGGAAGTAGTATCAATTAATATGTATATTAAAAAAATGTAATATTTTTCTTAAAGACTTTTCATTTGAAAAAAAATAACTTTTGATATTCTTTTGTTGTTCTAATTAATTAAAATGCATATTTCATTAACTTAATTTTTCATTCTAAGTAATATATAAATATTTTATGTGTGTGAAATTTTATCTCATTATAATTATATTTAGGGTTAATTGAAATTCACAACATTTTGAGTATTTATCAATTATCACAAGTCATTTTAAATTTATAATTCAATATATGAACTAATTAATTGTAGCATTAATTCGATACTTTGGGCTAATTTTTGTCGTGACCAAAAATTATATAGCAACAAAAAATTAGTCTGATGCAAGGCTAACAAAGATTACGTAATCTGAATTGAAGCATATATGCATAAAATTGATATTAAATTAAATATTTTTGTTAAACTAATATGTGATTTTAGGAATTAAAATACATTTATTTTAATTGATTTAACTCAAATGGTTAGAGTTCCACCACCTTTAACCGAGAGGTTATAGGTTCAAGTCACAACTTTACCAATAAAAAAATATATTTATTTTAATTGGTGCACATTATTTAAAAAATGACTAAATAGTCATAATTTGGTAGAGTTGTACAATATAAATTGATTTGATTTAAAATTTAAATCAATTTACTCATAGATATTTATATATGTAGATTTGTTTTTTTGCAATATATTTTAACAAATTAAAAACTAAAACAAAATATGTGTTTGTGTGTGTGGGTTTTGTGTATATACCGAGAATGGTAATTAAATATTGCATACAATTTTTTGCTAAAAGATGCATAAATATATAAAAAAAAAAATCATCTACTAATATCTAAAATAACTTTTACCATTGTAATTATAATATTACAAAATTTTAATCAAATAAAAAAAACCGTTGGTAATTTTTTAAATTTATTTGTGATAATTTTAGAAAATATATATAAATCCCCAAAAATTAAATATAGTCAATTATTGTGTGAGACCGTGGTGTGTGAGATACGTCTAAATTGAGTGTAGTTTTATCACCTACATATTTTTTTTAAATTAATTAGTGAATTATGAATATCTACTTAAATTTGTCTCATAAGTGAGTATCTCATCATATATAATTCGAGAAATTATAACTTAGTAACTCTTTTAATTACAATTCATGTAATAATTTGAATAACAATTAACAAAAGTTAGAGCCAGTAGCTTAAAACGTCAGACCTTTCTTAAAGAGTGGAGGTCAGTTTTCAGTCGTGGATAATTACACTCGGTGTCCAGGGAATCGAGTGAGAAGATTTGAAAATCCTTATATGCGATGGTGATGGCAGTAACAAAAAACAACAATCAACATGATTTGTAAGAAAGTATTTCAAAATTCATAAGAAAATATAATGTCTTTTATATTAGGTTTACTTAACAATGTAAACGTTTATCATGTTTTGAGCGCAAAACGTTTTATGCGCCTAATTTTAAGAATAAAAAGAGGTTGACAAGTAGAGCATCACATCAAATAATGATGATTTATGGTATAAATACAAAAGTTTCGAAAATAGAAAATCAACAACACATAAAATGTAAAAAGAAAAGGTATAAAAAATTAAGATAATAACTATTTCTTACCCATTTAACACAAAAACAAAAAATAAAAAAAGAGCATATATTTTTTCTCAATTGAGATAATTATAATAAAAGGAACATCGTATTTATTTAATACTTACAGACTGTGTGTATACACGGGTAGAACGATCACTAGTTATATTAGTATATCTAATAGAAGAATTATGTGAAAATTATTTAAAATAATAATAGGCAAAAAAGATTGTGCTAAATAAAGAAATGGTAGAAAAGTAAAACTAATGATTTTTTAAAAAAAATTGGTTATAAGTAATGAACGATAGGCTTGTTCACGGAGTTTGGAGATCACCAAACTCGTATCGAAATCCGCACAAAAAAAGAACCGTACTAATATTGAATCAAATATTTTTTTGGTAAGAATCTGAATATTACCAAATTAACAGTACCGAAAACTGAATGTGACCGTACCAAACCGTACCGTATCGAACTGAACCGAATAACCGAATTAAATATGTATTAAATTTTAATTATTATTTATATTTTATAATTCAAACATTATTATAATGTTATTGTAAAGTACAACTAAGCGATATTATAATTTATCCTCATTTTCAGAATACAAACGCTATGGGGGTGTTTACTATTATTTGTCTTATTCATTTTCTAAAACGTTGACTTATGTAGGTGTATATCAAAATGATTTAATTTTTTTTTATTTCACTGTAAATGTATATTCATTTCTTACAATAACTCGAATATGGTGTACCTTGTGTCATGAATTATGATCAACGTGATTTTAATATTGCACTTTTTATTCACAAGATATATATATATATATATATATATATATATATATATATATATATATATATACTGTAATTTAAATACTCTATTGGTGGTGATCTGCATGAATTTTTTTATCATCCATTATCATATATTGTGTTATAAAATTGAGCTTGTAATGATATATGTTTGATTGTGGTTGAAGTTGTGTAGTATTCGTGTGAGTGTGCATGCATCAAAATGTTTTTTTTCTAAATGATTTATAAAAAAAAGGAGAGAATGATAAAAAAAATGGTAAAAATCCGTTCCTCCGCTCCATTCCGTACCGATCTGATCCGGTCCGTTTATAACTGAAAATCCGCTTCGATCCGTACCGAAAAATAAATATCCAATATCAAAATTTCGGTACGGACACGTACACTCAAATTTTAAAATAACCGAACTTTGGTACGAACATCGATATTTTTAAATATCCATTTTGGTCCGTACCGTGAACAGCCCTGAACGAACAAATAAAAAAGGGAAAAGCTACATATTAAACTTTAAACTATTGTATTGAATACAAATTCGATCTCCAACTAATTTTTTTAGTATAAACTAGTAATAAGCCCCGTGCTTTGCAAGGAAGTCATGTTCATAATTTTTAATATAATAATTTATATTTTTTATGTTTTATATTTTAACTTTCATACATATTATTATTATATTCATTACTTGTGCTTTGTGGAATCGAATTGTCAAAATAATTTTGTCTTATTATAACATATACATCAGTAAAAAAATTTTTTTTAAATTTTCAACATAAATTATTTTTTTCGAATGACTTCATATATAATTGTAAATATAGTACTCCCCATATCCCAAAACTAATTTCGTAGTAAAGGATGACACATTTTTTTAAGAAAAAAATGTAGCATATGAGTATGAGGTTGAATAAAATAATATTCCCTTCGTCCTAGAGAACCCTTCATACTTTCCTTTTTCGTCCATGCCACAAGACCCTTCACACCCCTAAAATAGGAATAACACTCTCTCACAAAAGTCAATAAAGTATCAAAGTATCAATATATTATTCAACCCTAAAATCACATACTTTTTTTTCTTAAGACCGTGCATTTCAAGATGTGAAGAGTTATATGAGACGGGGGAGTAGTACTTTAATATTTTATTGACTTTTGAGAGAGAGATATATTTTCTTTTTAGGAGTGTGAAATTAGCTGTGGAACGTCCAAATAAGGCAAGTGTGAAAGTAGTTGTGGGACAAATAAATATAAACTTGTACGATATATAATTAGTTATAGTATAATATTTTCTTTGTCCCCTTTTTAGTTAAACATTTTGCCAAAACAGACACTCTTTAGAGGATTAACATATTCTTATTTTTAATATTTCTTAAAATAAATTATATATACACTACACACTTTGTACTTTTTTTTTTAATTTCTCTAATTTTTTCTTATATTTTCACTCAATATTTTACAATAAAAATATTATATTGTTTAAAACACGTGACATTCCTAAAAAATTATACTTAATTAGGGACAAAGAGATGAACTTATATTTGGATAAAAAATTGATTTGCAAATCCTAAAATTGGATGAGATGGAGAAACCAAATCCTAAATTAAGACTTTGCATGCTGAAAATGCACATAACATAAAGTGTTGAGAAATCCATGAGTATGCACATCAGCAATAACATCAAAATTTGATCAAGACATGCAAATACTATTGAAACTAGAAAAAAAAGTGACTTCTCATTTAACTGAATCTTGTAATTGTTTACAAATCTAACATATCCAAGTAGCGTTGTGCCGGTGCAATGAAAAATCTTGTAACAATTTGTGATCATACATTTGAGAAATATAATTATCACCAAACAACATTTACATTTAGTTGATCCTAATTTTTCGTCAACACAATCTTCAAAATGATCAATTTGAATTTCAACTAAAACATTGGAGGAAAATTTAAATTTTCTATACATGATGAAATAATAATTTTCATTATTTTTCAAATTAAAAGTAATAAAAATACTAATATACTTCCTCCACCCCGAGATTACTTGCACATTTACTTGTTTCTCGTATTTTAGTAAGCAAATTTTTTTATTAGTATTTAAAATGATAAAATAATGTTTAAGAAAAATCAATTTTATTTGTATTAATAATGGTAATAAACACATAAACAATAATAAATACCAAATGATTTAAGACAAATATAATAAAATAAGTACCTCTTATCTTAATAAAATTTATCAAATTTAAATCTCTGTAACCCAACAGTGAATTATTTCTAAACCTTTAATATCCACAAAAAATAATAAAATCATTGTTGGAATTTGATAATACAAATAAAAGATTAAACAATGTAACTTAATTAAAAATATCACTATCATGTACACAACTTATTACACAATTAATGAAAATTATTCTTGCTCCGACATCAATACTATTATATTTCTTAATACATTTTTTTTCATTTTTACAAAATTCAACATTTCTTACAAATCTATATCAAGCTTTAGGTGAATAATGTGACGATTTGTGTCACCAGTAAACCTTGAATAATCATCAGTTATTACAAACTTCAATGTAATAATACTCTATTATTCTCCAAAAATATTTCCCTTTCAACGTCCACATAAAATAATAAATCTTCTGTGTCATTATTGAAATTTAGAAATACAAATAATACTTTTAACAAATAACTTAATTAAAATGACCAAATATCATATACTCATCTTTGGCACACAATTAACAAAAAATATTATTGTCCCGATATTAATATATTCTTCTTAAAAATAATTTTGTCAAGTTTACGCAGTTCGACATTTCTAAAAAACACTATATCGAACTTTAGTGAGACAAATCATGCGACAACCAGTCTCACCAATTAAGTTAGATTCGTAATAAACCGAGAATAAATCTTTAGTTGTGATATACTACCTCCGTCCCAGAGAACCCTTCACACTTATTTTTTTCCATTTGTCCCACAACATTATTCACACCTCTAAAATAGAAATATTTATCTGTTACAAAAGTCAATAAATTATTAAATTATTATTATTTTATTCAACCTCAATTATTTGCTATTGAAATTAATATAAATAATAAAATAAAATATGAATCAAATAATTATAAATTTCACAAAATGACATTTTATTTTAGAACTGTTGCATTTTACAGGAGAGTAGGTATCCTATGAAACTGAAACCATATCATATAATGATTTCAGTTTATAAGTATAATTGTATTACTGAATACATGTATGATATAAAAATTATTACTATGAATTTGTTCAAACCTTAACATCCACGAAATAATAGTTTCCGCTACAAACAAAATATTATAGCATCATTGAAATTGAGCAATACAAAAAAAAAATTAAATAAAATTTGACTTAATTAAAAGACAAATATAAAATACTCAACAATGATACATAAAACAAAAATTATTCGTGCTCCGACATCAATATCATTATACTTCCTACAAATAATTTTATCATTTTTTACCCCAAAAACTTCTAACAAATTTATATTAAACTTTTGCGAGATAAATCATGCGACGATCTGTATCACAAATAAACATAGATTCAACATAAACTAGGAAAAATCTTCACAACTGGCATACTTATATATGATAAAAAAATAATTATTTCCCAAAAACATTACATCGGAACGAGATATATATATATATTATATTTAAGGATGTGTGTAACTTTATATGTTGGATAAAAATAATTTCACGAGGGTACATTTATTAAAATTATAAAATAAAGTGAGTGAATTTGGTAAAATAGTGGGTGTAGATAGTTGCACCCATAATAAATTTATCTATAAACAAATTCGTATTATATGTGGTTAAAAATTAACAATTTACATATGAGTATATATCGAGTGAAATTGCTTCATACACGAACCATTTTGCAATAATTTTAGTATAACAATTAATACCCTTAATGTAACTAATGAAGACCCTTTAGTATAACCAAGTAATACACTTTAGTTAAACGACTAATACTCTTTGTACCCTTCAAGTGAAAACAACTAATACCCTTCAAAACTAATAAAGATTCAGTGAAAATAACTAATACCCTTCAGTGAAAGCTTATTTTTTAAATTAAAAAAAAAGTAGTTTATTTAAAAAATATCATATAATAATAAAATGTTATTTTTAAAAATTTCAACTAAGAATCAACTTTATATCAGTAAAGATAACTACCACAAAAATAAATTAAATAACAAATAATTTTAGGAGAAATATAACAAATTAAGTACTTTAGGTTATAATAAAAAGTCATCAAACTCAAATGTACAATAACCAGACAGTATAGGGGTAGAGTTATTAATAGCCTAATGTAAAAAAAAAAAAAAAGATATTATGTCATCAGGTTTTAAATTGTTATTTCCTAAGAATAATTATTTGACTCATTACACTATTAATAAATTAAATCTATTTATTTGAGGTTGTACTTCCATATATTTAGACTGCTCAATTATTAATTCACCCCGTACCACACTTTAACTAAGTTAGTATCACAAATAATTCACCATGTACCACACTTTATATAAGCCCACACCACACTTTACTTAGGCTCACACCACAATTAATTCACTTTCTACCACACTTTATTTAAGCTTGTACCCTAATTTATTTAAGTTCATAGAATCATTAATTCACCAAATATCACAACTTATCATGCATGTACCACTATATCTTAAGTCTGTTCCAACTTTAGAGAAATCATATTCTCTAGCTCTATACCATCATGTTAAACTTTGTATAATTATATTTTTAACCTCATACCACTCTATATTCTAAACCTTAAATTTATTCTAAATCCTAAATTTAAAACCTAATTAATTAAAATTGAGTAGTACTATTTACAAATTTATTTATTTTGTAAGGTTAGTTACGTTAATCAAACAAACAAATTGAATAGTTGATTTTCTTTTAAAAGTAATTAACCTTAATCCTACAAAATCCAATTCAACCCACGAATCACTATAAATAATGTAGGCATTCACTCACTTTCAATATATCCTATTCCATAAATTTAGCAAAAGTTTTGTACCGTAATTTTTAAATTAGTCCACATTCCACCTGAGAAAGTATGTTTAAATGGAGTTAAATTACAAATAAACTAATATGATAAGGAATGTATATATATGTTAAATTACAAATAATTCTTTTTTTATAATATTTCAAAAGATTGAACTACGAACATTAAATTCTTTAAAAGAAGTCCAATAAATTTGATATTATTATTCTTTAACAGTGATAATTTTTCATATAATAAAAAAACAATCCCACGATTTGCAATATCTTCTAAAAATTATATAAAAATCCTTTTTTTTTAAAGAATGATATAAAAAACCTTAAATTAGATCATATATCCTAATCATAAGTTATTGAATTATTACTTCAGTTAACCATAGTATCAAATCATCAATTTATATCTTGCGTTTAACTATAAATTATTGCTCTCTTTAAAAAAATTCAACATAGGAGATGAGAACTTAAATCAATTTCATAATTTTATGAGACGTGAAAAACTAATTAATATGGAATAGATTAAATCGGCTCCAACTTTTACGTAGTAGTGGGAAATATAAAATTAAAATTACTCTAAATGTTTTAATCTCTTTCTTCAATGTTTAATCTCATCGATATTATAAAAAAAAATTCGATTCCTTGATTTTATCTGAGAATAAACAAAATTTACAATTACGCTAATGTTAGTTGTTGATCAATTTTAATTATAAATCTAAACAATTAATTTATTCACTGATTTTTTTTTATAATATGTTTGATCAATTGAGTTATATTTTGGTCGTCCATTTATTTAGATCAAATCGTAAACTCGGACATTATATTTTCGATATTGCTAACTAAAATTTCTAATCTTTCCATATCTAAATCTTCATGTTCTACAGTCATTTGCAGGCTCTCCTTGATTCGATTTTTTTTTTTTGTATATTAAGAGGGGTGTATTCAACTGGGATTTTATCGGGTTTTTTGGACTTTAAAAAGTCTGTGGGTTTAGAAAATCTATAGACTCCATGCAGAGTTTGACTGACTTTTTTTATTGATTTATTTGGATTTTCATAGATTTTACAGGATTGTGGAATACATTTTTTTTATTAATTTACATGGATTTACATAGACCCCGACGCTGGAACCATTGATGCAAATATATATGGGACACACTTATATATAAAAAAAGTATCCAAATTATTTAGAAAAAAATACATTATTATTTCATCTTCATTTCCATCACCGTTATACCTAACCTCATTAGAAGTCTCAGGTTGTTAGAAGAGATTTTGAAGAGTAAAATTTATTTATATTTTTTGAAGAGTAGACTTAACAACCGGGGGCGGGGGGTAATCCCCAAAGCAAACAGGGACGAAATTTTTTTTGCCCCGTAGGCGGGGATCGGGATAGTATTCTCAGCCCGGGGGATCCCCGTCTCGTTCCCCGCGGGGAGCCGCATTATTTTTTATATAATTAATATATTTATATATAATTTTAATGTTAAAGTAAATTACAAATAAATATTTCATAGTTTCCTACTCAATTAACTATTTATTAAAAATTACATTTTATTATTATTTAATGTTATGTTATTAGTTCCAAATTATATTATTTTTACTTTAGTATATATGTTAATTATAAATATTAGAATTAGAGGTTCTTCAAATTGTTTAAATTAATTTTTTTAACACCAACTTAAAGTAATTGTTGTGTATGATTAAAGTTTTTAATTTAATTTTTTTTTATATTTTAAAAATGAGATAAAAAAATAAGTAGGTGGGGAATGGGGAATCGCCGCGAGACGGGGATCCTCGATTAGGCGGGGATGGGGGAAAAAAATTCCCCATTTATTTTGCAGGGACGGAGATGGGGAATGACCCCCCGTCCCCGCCCCGTTAATATCCCAATGGAAAAGAATTAAAGAAAGTCCATAGACTGTTGAATACCTAAAGATTTTTGAGTATGTATAGAGTGAAATTGGTTTATATATGAATCATTAAAGGATATTAGTTGTTTTTACTGAAGACTATTAGTTGTTTTTACTGAAGAGTATTACAGGTTTACACTGAAGAGTCTTAGTTCATTTCCACTGAACAACTAAGACTCTTTAGTGTAGATCAGTAATACTCTTCAGTAAATACAACTAATACTCTTAAATGAAAACAACTAATACCCTTCAGTGATTCATGTATAAACCAGTTTTACTCTATACTTTGTCAAGATTTTTTAAGACTTTTCAAAATCCGTAGAAATCTCTGGTTATTAGAAGAGATTTTGAAGAGTGAAATCTATTCATATTTTGGAAGGGAAATCTAAGAAAATCCGTGGAGTATTAAAATCCATAGATTGTTGAATACCTAAAGATTTTTTAAGACTTTTTAAAATCCGTATTGAATACCTCAGGATTTTTAAAGACTTTTGAAAATCTAAATTGAATACCCCCAAACTTTAAAAGTCTAAAAAAATCCTATATACTCTATAACCAATACACCCCTCTAATATTGCCCCATTATGGCGTCTAAAATAAATCAGTCATATTGTTGCCTACTATTTCTGTGCCTTGCGTGCAACGAGAGAGATGAAGATGACCAAATTTATGTGTCCTGTGCGATGGATAGGCAGCGGCCAGTGACGGCTAGTGTTGATAGGCGAGCAGAATCAGCAGTTGGACGACCAGGATTAGCACAAAACACGTAAAGATTAAAACGAAATTAACCCAAGATATCTGGCGAGCAGAACCTGCACTTTACACCAAGACGGATAGGCGAACAAAATCAGATCAAAAGCTACATGATGAGCTCAATTAGCATCTTGCCGACCAGATCCGACCACAATACCAAAACAGCAGCTGAGTGAGACAAGATACCAACAGAATCAGACTAAAGACTCCTCCAGGACAAGTCCAATATGACGAACAACTCTTGACTGCGAACAAGTCCAACAAGATAAGGATAGAATTTAGTTTAGATAAGGTCAACTTAGTCAAAGGCCAGGTGTCGTACATGCAGGCCTGGTAGGCCAAAAATCACGACACCTCCTGCTAGGCAAATGTCTATAAATACTTAGATTTTTTCAGCTAATAAAACAAGCACAAATTATTATACACGTCCAAACTTCGTCTACGAACCAAAAACAGCTCGTTTATCTTACGATCGGATTTATCACGTAAGCTTATAAACGTCTCAAACCAAACCTAAACCTAAAATTTTGAATTCACTAATTACGATTAGTGATCAATCACACGTAATTGTTTGGTGATCAATTGAATAACAAAAACAGCCATCAATCATCAAAATTAGAAACGATCATCAACAAATTGGCGCTAGAAGGAGGGTTCGAACCTCCGAATAATTGAATACGGGAAGATCTCCCCAAGATTGTGGAACAAGTTTAAGCTTTTGAAGGAAAAATTCAAGAACACCGAGAACAATACTCGATACCTCCTGTGGACATGCCTCAATCACGAGAGACACGACATTCACAACATATAACAAGGGATTCACACTCCCGGATGTCCCAGGCTGGTAGGCGAGCAGGGGCGAGCAGGAACGACCAGGAAAATCAGACCAATGTTGCTCGTCAGTTGATGCCACCAGAGTTAGACGCCTTAGCTCACAATCCAGACGAATTGGCACGCACCACTGCCATGCTCCAGGCTTTACAAAGACAGTAAGCCCAACCTGGCCCTTCTTATGTGCGAGCAAGGCATAGCCCCACAAAGACTCGTGAACATGAGAAGGCTGGGGGGGATCATTTAAATGAAGCAGACAGTGCCCAAGCTCGTAAAGCCAAAGGCAAAGATAAACAGCACGTTAAGGCCGCCAGTCAGGGAGGTTCAACTCAGAATCCGGCCATGGCAGTGAGTTAAGGCACGCGCCAAAGTGCTCTAGAAAGATTAGGTCGTCACGGCCGGGGAATCGTGGAACTTCATCCCGCAGCAGGAGCAGCTCGCCCATGTGTTGCACCTGCTCGCCAGTTAGTCCATGACAGGCTGACTAGGTCAGCTTTTGGTCGCCTTGGCCCAAACATAGAGCCCAATCCTAGGAGGCCAATCCAGGGGGTTCCCGCTCCCAATGAGGGACTGGAGCGAACAGACGGTTATGCGCCTCTGCTCGCCGGACAGCCTCAGAGTCAGGGGGGATCCTTTGAAGAGCTCGCCTCCATGAGAAAGGCCATAGAGAGCATGCAAGACCAGCTCGATCAACAGAGAGGATATGAAAACACAACTCTTCCAGTCTCACCTCTATCTTTGGTAATTCTGAAAGCCCCGATTCATCAAAAGATCCAGTTCCCAACAAGTATCCAATATGAGGGCACGGCGGACCCCCGGTTGCATCTGATAAAGTGACGCAATGGGGGCAAGTGACACAACACAATGTCGCAACTTTCCTTTAACTCTGGGAGATCGTGTCCATAAGTGGTTTTCAGCTTTGCCACCAGCTTCAATTCACTCATTTGCTCAGCTGAGCAAAGAATTCTTGTCCCACTTCTCAACAGTCGGGTCTTATCTATCCCAAAGACATCGGTTATCCAACTTGAAACAAACTGATGACGAGTCGGACCGATCGTACTTGGAAAGATTCGACAAGGTCCTATTAGAAGGTGAGTCTGTTAGTGAGGACACCAAGATTGTAGCCGTCCTAGCGGGACTAAAGAAAGACACCGAACTCTGGAAAGACGTACACCTTAGATGCCCGAAGACTTACGCTGAGTTTCGAGATCGGGCAGGAGTCTTTGTCTCCATGCACGAAGCACTGCAAAAAGACATGGGAGATAAAGGAGAGCAGAAAGAGGGTGCAAAGAAGCCCGGTGCTGGTTATCGAACTCCCAAGAACATGAAAGCATTCACTGAAGGAACGGAGCTGAAGGATAAATTGAACCATGTTCTTACTGTATCAATTGATACAGTCTACAATAATGTCCGGGACAAAGAATTGCTCACACCTCCCCGTAGGATACGTCAGGATGCGAGCAAGTTAAACCAGAACAAGTACTGTGCCTACCACCAGAGTGTGGGGCACTTTACGAGCGAATGTCGTGACTTGCTAAAGCAGTTATGGCATTTTTATGAGGAGGGAAAACTATCTGAGTTCGTGAAAAGGCAACCCGGCAAAAGAGACAGAGACGAAGATTCTGATGAGGAGGACCAGGAACAGGCACCTCGTCGAAATCGAGTTGGGTGACCAGCTCAGGTGTCTACCGGAGGGCCAGTTCCAGATATCCAGATGATGGAGCCTGAAGGACCCATAGGTGGTTATTCCGATGGACGACCACCAATTTCTAATCGTAAAAGAAAAGTAGAATTACGAGCGATCGGTCATGTACAAGAAATGGGGGTTATTCCGCCTGCCATGCAAACATCGGAATTAACTTTTACCGATAGAGACTTGGAAGGAGTACTGACCCCTCACAACGATTCGCTTGTGATATGTGCCAAGATCATGGAAACTAGAGTGCATAGACTGTTGGTGGATACTGGAGCCTACACAAATGTCCTTTTTAAAAAGACACTTGATCAAATGAGAGATTGTGCAGGCTACATCAGAGACACAAATCATCGTATTCTGGGATTCGAAAATGCTGTGACGGTCCCACTGGGAATAGTAACTTTGGCTATGCAACTTGTGACGGTCAAAGAGCCCGAGAAAAATATCGCAAGAATGGTGGATTTCTTGGTCGTCGATCAAGAGTCAACTTATAACGGGTTCATGGGTCGACCTTTCTTGAATGAATTCAGGGCTGCGTGTTCAACTTACCATTATTGCATAAAATTCCCAACAGCAAGTGGAGTTGGCACAGTAAAAGGAGACCAAAGAAAAGCTCGAGAGTGTCTCCTACAAATCCAGTCAAGACAAGGACAAGTATCTATGATGGAAGCGTCAACCAGTCAACTTGAGAATGAACCCTTAATTTTGGAAGACATTCTCGGGGCCCAGAATGATAAGATGGACGTAGACGACCAGCCCTCACCCATGGGCGAGCAGATGCTGCAGTGCGACGAGCAGACCTTGCCAGAAGCAATATTACCCCCCGTAACTGACAGTATACGTCCGAGTAATAACCAGGAGAGCCCAATCATGGCGACCAAACCCAACCCGGAACTCGCGGAAGATTTTGATCCCCGGTTAGGTGCTGAACCCATGAACATCGAGTATGAGCTAAGTCCAGAAGGACCAATAGTTGACCCTCGATGGAAGGGGCAAAAATGACGGGCAACTCCGGGTGAAGAATTGGAGGCCATCAAGATTGATCCCATACGAGATGACCTTGAACTTTACATCGGGTCCGAACTCCCCGAGCCTTATAGAACCCGCATGACGGAATTCCTGAAGACTAACTTAGACGTCTTCGCATGGTCCCATGCTGACATGGTGGGAATTGACCCAAAAGATGCCTGTCACAGGTTGAATATCAACCCAGTCCGAAAAACCTGTCCACCAGAAACGACGAAAATATGGACCTGACAAGTATCAAGCTTTAAACGAATAGGTCAAAAAGTTACTGGACAACGACTTAATTAAACAGGCGTTGTGTCCACAATGGGTAGCAAATCCTGTCTTGGTACGGAAGCCGAACGGAACCTGGAGGCTATGCATAGATTTTACAGATCTAAATGCAGCATGCCCGAAGGACAACTTTCCGCTCCCGCACATCGATCAACTGGTGGACAGTACTGCCGGGCATGAAATGTTCACATTCATGGATGCCTTTGCAGGTTACCACCAGATTCCAATGCACCCAGATGACCAAGAAAACACGGCTTTCTATACTAACAAAAATCTACTATGCTGGAAGAGGATGTCGTTTGGTCTAATCAATGCTGGAGCAACCTACCAGAGACTGGTCAACAAAATGTTCGACGAACATATTGGGGAAACGATGGAAGTGTATGTCGACGACATAGTCGTGAAAAGTACACAGAAGGAAGATCACCTCCATCATCTCTCCCAGGTGTTCGACATACTCCGGAAATACAATATGAAGTTAAATCCAAAGAAAAGCAGTTTTGGAGTACACTCTGGGAAGTTCTTGGGCCATCTGGTCAGTAAGCGAGGAATCGAAGCTAATCCAACAAAGGTGAAAGCGATCGTCGATATGGAACCACCACGCTCTATTAAGGAAATGCAAAGGTTAACCGGTTGCCTAGCCGCTTTAAACAGGTTCATATCACGATCGGGAGACAAGTGCCGTCCATTTTTTTTAGGCCATCAAAAAGGGCAACTTTGCCTAGACGGGAAGCTGCCAGAAAGCCTTTGATCAACTGAAAGATTATCTGGGAGATGTAAAAATTCTGTCAAAACCAATTCCCGGCGAAAAATTATATTTATACCTGGCAGCGTCTGACACGGCCATAAGTTCGGTGTTAGTTCGGGCAGAAGGCAAGTTTCACCTGCCAATTTACTATGTCAGCCAGGCCTTGCATGATGCTGAGGTGAAATACTCACCAACCGAAAAAATAGCATATGCTATCGTCATGAGTGTCAGGAAGTTAAGACCATACTTCTTTGATCATCAAGTTGAAGTATTGACAACCTTCCCACTCAAACAAATACTATACCGACCCGACACCGCTGGCCGTCTTTTGAAATGGTCCATAGAGATAAACCAGTTTGGCGTGACATATGCACCTCGAACCGCGATTAAGGGACAAACGTTAGCCGACTTTATAGTCGAATTAACCTTCTCTCAAAATCCAACGAGAGGGCTGGATCACCCATGGTATCTTTATGTGGACGGTTCGTCAACAAATCTGGCCTCGGGGGCAGGAATAGTGCTCATTAGTCCCGACCAGCAAGTATTCACTTCCACAGTTAGATTCAAGTTCATGGCCACCAACAATGAAGCTGAATATGAGGCCCTCATTGCAGGTCTTCACCTATCATTAGCTGTCGGAGTAAGACGACTACAGATTTTCGGAGACTCTCAACTCATTGTAAGCCAAGTACGAGGTGAATATGAGGCCAGAGACGAGCAAATGATCGAGTATCAACGAATAGTTGCTCACTTGGTATCTCTGCTAGACCAAGTGTTTATCCAGCAGATACCTCGAACGAGCAACACACAAGCTGATGCCCTTGCAAGATTAGCAACAAGCGATGGGCCAGTAGATCTGACGGACATTGTCATTACCAGAAAAGTCCAACCATCAACAATGGACTACGAAGTAAACCAAGTAGTTGAACAAAACAACGATGATGATTGGAGAACTCCTATAGCCAAATACTTGAAAGACGGGGAGTTGCCAAGCAACTCATTTGAAGCTGCAAGAATCAAGAAACAAGCAACCAGATATACTCTGGTAGATGAACAGCTTTACAAAAGAGGCTTTTCACTCCCGCTACTCAAGTGTTTGTCTAGGGGGCAAGGAAGGACAGTCCTGGAGGATATACATTCTGGAGTTTGTGGAAGTCACACTGGGGGCAAGCTTTGGCCTACAAAACTGTAAGGCAAGGTTATTATTGGCCAATCTTACGAAAAGATGCAATCCAGTTAGCCAAAGCTTGCCACCAGTGTCAAATTTTTGCTCCAAGTATTCATGCCCCGGCCCAGGAGCTTGTATCGGTTTATAGTCCATGGCCATTTGCAAGATGGGGAATAGATATTATTGGTCCCTTCCCGGCAGGAGTTGGAAAAGTTCGATTTGCCGTCATAGCAGTCGATTATTATACAAAGTGGGCAGAAGCAAAGGCCATGGTAAAGATTACACAGCAAAACATGATTAATTTCATATGGCAGAACATTGTCTGTCGCTTTGGAATTCCACGAACAATTGTGACGGATAATGGCCCGCAGTTCGACGGAAATGAGTTAAGAGACTTCTGTACAAAGTGGGGGATCAGGAAACACTATTCGACTCCCTATCATCCCCAGTCAAACGGGCAAGTTGAAGCTGTAAACAAGATCATCAAGCATACATTGAAAATACGCCTGGCAGAAAGCAAAAGTAGTTGGTCAGAAGAACTCCCGGAGGTTCTGTGGGCATATAGAGTTTCTCCCAGGTCAAGCACCGGAGAAACACCTTTTTGCAATGGCTTTCGGAACAGAGGCTGTGATACCAATTGAGTTAAAGACCAACACAGTCAGGACGACCAGCTTTGATGAACAAGTAAATCACTCTAATCTAGCCACAGAAATAGATTTGCTCGAAGAAAGAAGATTACATGCCGAGCTAAAAAATGTCACGTACAAACAGAGAGCAGAGCGTTATTATAATTCCCAAGTCAAGATAAGAAAGTTCGAAGTTGGTGACCTTGTTTTAAGAAAAAAGCTTGCCCCACCTCCAGGCATATTTGGCCCGACTTGGGAGGGCCCATACAGGATAACAGACAGGTTACCCAATGGAGCATATGACGTAGAAGACTTAGATGGCAACCCGGCCCAATATTCCTGGAATGCAGCTAACTTAAGGAAGTACTTTCAGTAGGCGAGCAGTCTTGCCTCATGAGAGAATGAAGTTGAGATGGGCGAACTACTAAGTCCACTGGGCGAGCTAGAGTGGCAGAGGTACAAGATGGATCCGAAAACTTGCCTATTTTTTTGAAATTTTCACCAAGTATAAGTGGTCGAACAAAGTTGAATTAGGTCAATTTTGGTCGCGGTCTAGAACGCCAGCCTCTTGTATAGTTTAGTTCCCTCTTGAGAGTTTAAAGATGCCTTGACAAGATGTTTAGTGGTCGAGCAACTTTGACTCCTGATGTAAATTATGTTTTTTAATGGTTGGAAGTTTGACATTGTTTTTGTCGAGCAGGTCCAACTTAGTTAGTACAGGTTTACATTCTTGGTCGCATTTAATACATGTAATTTTTTAATGTTTGTTTAATGTTAAGTTGTTCGTTCAAGCAGAAATGCAAGCTCAAGGCGCAAGTTGATTATACAACCAAACCCATTAAAGGCTGTTCGTTTTTACTTGAACATAGCCTAAGGCCAAAAGCCCATCAAATTCTAAGGCCAAAAAGTTCTTAAGGAACAAGGCCCAACTACATTAAGATTGTTGAAGCATAGATAAAAATGCAAAGAACAATTAATGTAAAGTAAATAAGACGAGCAGATGTGCAAAATAGTCTCATTAAAGACAAGGCTTGATCGCCCAAAAAATTACAGAATAAAAGCGAACAGCAACAACAAAAAAGAAAGAAAAAGTACAAGGCCCTAACTAATCATGTCCGCTAAGATCCTTGCCCGGCAAGAGGGGGAATGTTTCATCTTTAGGATCTTCCAGAGGAGATCCAACGAGAGCGGGGTCAACTGGGACCACTTGAGTTAGTTTGACGATAAGCCCCTCGGCATCAGCTCGCTCTTGGAGAGCTCTCACACTTTGATCGGCGGGCTGGATCTGCTCGCCCACAGCAACATCGCCATCCTCTTCTTCCTCGTCTTCGGGAGGACTTGTGATAATGATCTCGGGACCGATGAAGTTAAGTTTGACCCCATAATCGGGCAGGTCGCCGATCTGGAGAGTTGTGCCCGGGGCTGGAGGGTTCGATTCGACAAAGTTGCAGAGCTCATTGCCGATCTCTTCAACAACGGAGGCAGCTTTAAACTCGTGAGCAATTTGAATGCTCCCGGCATAGCCTGTCATATAACCCAGGATCGAGCTCACCTCCATCTTTGGAATAAGTTCATCTTGAGTAATGGAGTTGGCGAGCTGGGCTTCGAGGTCGGCAATTTTAACTGTTGCCTCGGTTGCGAATTTCTCCGCGACCTCCTTCTGTTGTTGAGCGCGGGCAAGTTCTGCTCGCATCTGCTAGACCTCGACAATTTTGACCTTAAGCTCCTCCGAGACCTTAACGTGCAAGTCCAGAGCTCTTTGCTCATTGGTTTGGTGCGCCCTGACTTTGTCTTCCAGGTCGGCCACCATTTTCTTCGCCATTGCCTTAGCGTCGTCTCGCTCTTTGGCAATACGACTGATGCTGGCCGCATGCTGACGAGAATCCTTCTCGAGATCCTTAACCTGGTCGACCAGACGCTGCACGGGCCGCCAAGGTGTTGCCCGCCTCGACAAGACACAGACGACCATTGTCACGAGGCGCCTGTGCCTTGACAGTTTCGTTCAATTCCTTAGTCCAGCTGCGGGCAACGACGGACGAAGGAGTCCGGGATCTCACGGAGGTTGGTCGGCACCTTCGAACAAGCGAACCGGTGCACCATGTTAGACTACCCAGGGTACTGTTCGGGCAAATAACTGGAAAGAAATCCCTAGTTAGTAAAAAAAAAAATGCTTAGTGTCGTGGGCGAGGAGAGACATACCTGTTAAGACGACCCTTGTCCCAACCGAGATAGGTGGGGTCGGATGAAGGACCAAATCCTTCGCGAGCAGTGGCAACCAAAGCTTGCTCGGCGGGGCGCTCCACGGAGGGAGTTTGCTCGCTATCGCCCTCAGATGGCCGAACAGCTACGGTCACCTTTTCCTGAGTAGTTTTTGCTCGTTTGGCTGCCTTTTCAGAGTCAGAGACGGGAGTGCCGTCTATGAGAAGAAGCCTCTTCGCCCTCGGAGCTAAAGTCTTGGGCGGACTGGCCACCGGTGCAGGCGGCTGCGTCGAGCTCGACCCCCCAGCTTGTCTGGGGTCGCCTTTTCCACCTTGTGCCGCAAGGGCAATAATCTTGGAGAGTGGATCCAATTTCTTGCGACCTCTCTTTGTCGGCATCTCCCAAACATGATTGTCGAGCTCGTAGAAGGAAGGATGAACGGCGACGGTGACAAGCTGGTCTGCAAGAGAAGTGTAAAACAAGTTAGATAACTCCAAGTATAATTTCGAACAGATCTGTTCGCCCAACAAGAAAAAATACTTACCCTCCGGAATGGGAGCTAGAGCTTCAAGATGGTGAGGATAAGTTGTAAGGTGGGGAACACGTAGTGTGTCCTCGGAGAAGAGATGGCCAATGCTGCGATCTTCTCGGCGACAAAGAGCGATCAGACACGCGACGAACATAAATTGGTCGCTGATGCTATTCTTGACAGTTCGCCACCCCAAGTTCTTGGGACCTGAAACAAAACAAAAGGAGAATTAAAATTAGTCAAACCACTTCAAAATTATAGAAGAGGTATGACTCACGCTTTAATTCCCTAAACTCCGCCGGGGTCTCAATCCGGACAAGACCCCCAGAAGGGCGAGCAGAAGCACGCCAGTCTCCTCCAATCCAAAACCAGTCATGCTTCCAATCCCGTACCTTTCTGGGGATGTCCTCCACCAGTTTCTGGCCTGGTCGCGCCTTTAGATAATGCCAACCCGCTTCTTCCCCGGTGCAACCCGTGATCGTCATCAGATAGCAAACCTCCTCGGCGGATAGCTTATTGGGGTATCCTTCTAGGGCGAACATGACCATCAGAGCCATCAGATTTATCCACCTAATAGGGGTAAGTTGGGTGATGGTCAAGTTCACATCTTTTAAGAATTGGCCGACCAGAGGATGCAGCGGCAGGGAAACTCCGGCATTTAAGGTGGCGAGGTTGATCGCCGTCAATCCGCACGGTGGGCGATCAGCTCTGTCATCCACCAAGGGAGCGTACATCGGGATGTCGAAGGGAATCTTATAATCCCTCCGAATCTTGGGCAGGTCCTCCTCAGTAATTGCGGACACAATACAACTCGCAGCGAACTCGGTCGCCTTGAGCTTTCGTACACCGCGAGCAGAAATGGCAAACCGGTCTGAGTGCTCCCTTTCATACTTGCCCCATTCTATACGGTGAGCAACTGCGACCGGAACTTGATGCTCAATCAGCCTGGGCATGGGGAATTGTATGTCCTTAAGGTATGCCCAGGTTAGTTCATCGAGGTTCACTGACTGAAGTACCTCAACCTCCTCGTCCTCGTCCTCATGAAGATCCGAGCTCGTTTCCTCCAAGAGCTGGCGAGCAGGATTTGCTCGCTCTTCTCTTTCCCCAGAGGGACGAGCTCCTGAGTTAACGGAGCGTGCAACCGAAGCCGCCTCGGGATCAGACTCCAGGTTTACAATGAGAGGATTCTCTTCGACGGGCCATTTTTGGGGGTTCCGGGGAGGGAAAGATCCGGTTTCAGAATGCGACGACATCCAGTAAGTGAAGGTAAAATTTTTGAAAGTTTACAGATTCCGGCGAGGGAGGACTCGGCAGTTTAGAACTTTCCACTGGGGAGTAGGGATTTTTGTGGAACTAGAACGCACACAACACAAGAAAAGAAGAAAGAGAAGAAGAAAGCAAAGGAGAAACTACCTCGAAGTCGTTTGAAAGTTGCCGGGAATTGGAAACGTACGCCGGAAGTTTGAAAGGGGAAGAAAGAGAGATTCGCGCTTGATAAACAGTGAACATGACAAAAAATCGCAAATTTTTTCCTTAAATACTCTCTGGAAAAATGGGGTTCAGGGCGAGCAAGTTAAAGAGTTGAAGGACTGAAGTGCAATTTTTTAGCGCGTGCAGCACCTGCCCGATAAAACGGGAAGACGCGTCACCTCGGGATCACGTGCACGTGGGCGGCAGCAATCATTCCACCCACGTCACACCTCGAGCCGTACCCCGGCCTTGGGATCCCAACCGTCACCAGCCCAAGTCTGCTCGACCAATGTTGTCCGCCCGTATAAACTTGCTCGCCCCCGCGACATTCCTGCTCGCACCAATGACACTTAAAAGTTGCCAACCCAAAAAGTGCTCGTTCATCATCTTCACAATTTATTGATCGGCAAGGGGACAATTGTTGATAGGCGAGCAGAATCAGCAGTTGGGCGACCAGGATTAGCACAAAACTCGTAAAGATTAAAACGAAATTAACCTAAGATATCTGGCGAGCAGAACCTGCACGCTACACCAAGACGGATAGGCGAACAAAATCAGATCAAAAACTACATGATGAGCTCAATTAGCATCTCGCCGGCCAGATCCGACCACAATACCAAAACAGCAGCTGAGTGAGACAAGATACCAACAGAATCAGACTAAAGACTCCTCCAGGACAAGTCCAATATGACGAACAGCTCTTGACTGCGAACAAGTCCAACAAGATAGGGGTAGAATTTAGTTTACATAAGGTCAACTTGATTGAACGCGCCGATGAAGGCGATCCGTCCCCAAGATCGTTGTTGGGATACCAAACATGTATAAACAATTAAAGACCTAAACATGCATCTAAAGACAAGTTTAGATCCGTTACCCTTGAAGACCGAGGCGTTGATTCCACTACTGATCTTCTAGTCTGTCTCCCAACCTCGTTCGTACACCGGGTGGACGGCGAACTAGCGAACGTGGAGAAAAGTGCCTCACAATTTCGTCTCCCTCTAAACCCCACTCACGAATTACGGCTGCTGCACGTTTTATCTTAGAGTGCTAGGGTTTTAAACACGAAATTGAAGCCTTTATATAGACTCCTTAAGTTTCATGGGCCAGACTAGGGATCTGATAGAAGGTATAGGGTTTGGGCTCCTCACGGACCCAAATACTCTTATGTTCAGCCCAGAACATTTATTTGGCCCGTGAACATTAATTCATTCCACTAGAGAATTAATATTGCACTCCCATCCTATCCCGAACCGAATCAGGGCTTCTATTAGACTCTATAATTCCCCGTGTTAAAGATATCGCACGTCCATTAATTATTAAAGATCCTGACCGCTTTAATTAATTAACATCTATTATTCCTTGAGTAGTACCACTCAACCTTGTTGTCGTACGGATATAATCCACCTGCAGGGTTTAATACGACAATCCTTTATGAGTTTCCTCAAGGGGACGTCATCAACCTGGATCACCAGGACACGGTGCCTTAATGTCAATAAATAGACATCGTGCAAATGATGTCACTACCCAAAATACATAGTGCGTTGAGTCTAACAAGATTCTCACCCATAGTAAATCAAAGTAGTGAACAAGCGCTCCACATATCTAGATATCACAATTAGGGTTAAGAATTACAAGAGTCACCAAGACCTTTAGTTCTTCATAACAGTCAGAATAGAAGAACATATCTTAACTGTGATCCATTCAATACGACATAGCGTACTAGTATGAACTAATGGCCAAGACAAGCCACTAACAAGTTCATACTACAACTTATACCAATAGTTATGTCCAGAACTATCTCAGTTGTGAATACTGTTTATATCTTATAAGGAACTGACAATGTGATCTTCTGTGTGACTACAAACTCACCACATTATCTACAATATAAGATAAATAGACATACAAGTAATACAAGCAATTAATAAGATTGCAATAATGTGAAAAACCATTTATTTCAGATAATAAGGAAATCGAATATATCCATAAAAGCCCAACAAAAGTTTGCTTTACAGTATACACCAACACAACTTAGTCAAAGGCCAGGTGTCGTACATGCAGGCCTGGTAGGCCAAAAATCACGACACCTCCTGCTAGGCAAATGTCTATAAATACTTAGATTTTTCAGCTAATAAAACAAGCACAAATTATTATACACGTCCAAACTCCATCTACGAACCAAAAGCAGCTCGTTTATCTTACGATCGAATTTATCACGTAAGCTTATAAACGTCTCAAACCAAACCTAAACCTAAAATTTCGAATTCACTAATTACGATTAGTGATCAATCACACGTAATTGTTTGGTGATCAATTGAATAACAAAAACAACCATCAATCATCAAAATTAGAAACGATCATCAACAACTAGGCCGACCAAATTTATTTGAAGAATGCCTTGAAATATCAGAATAATACATTATAATATTTTCAAATCAATATAAATCTTAAAAAAAAAATTAAATCTACAAATATATGTATACTGATAAATAAAGATTGAAATTTACGAATTTACTAAAGTACATCTGTTGATAGGCGAACATCAATTATTGCTGGGCGAACAAGGATTAAAGCCTTAAAAAGGATTATGAAGAACCAACCCCAAATCAAAGATGATTAGCAAAGAAAATCAAGTTGGGGTGCACAAACCAATCCAGGAAGTGTATAAACTGACGAACAACTCTACCGACGAACAACATATTGGCGAACAGGTCTAGAGACTCGAAGCCAAATATGGACCTTCCACCAAGTTCGATAATGACGAACAACATTGTGAAAGATGGTGCATCTACCAGTTTAAGAGGTGTATAGAAACGAAAAAAGGACCAAGATCCCAAGGCCAATGCGTGTAAAACACAAAGGCGAACAACTTCTGAGCTATACCCTCAAAAGGCGAACAACTTCTATGAAAAAACCATTTTGGATCAACTAAACCGACCTGGACGAACAACAATGAAGTCCGAGATAAGACCAAAGAAGACTTTGTAACTAAGATTCAGCTTAGATAAGGTTAAACAAAGGTCAATAGGACACTTGTCAAACATGCAAGCTAGGGAGACCAAGAGTCATATACACCTCCAGCTTGCTAGTCTCTATAAATAGTTGTTCCCCAGCTTAAGAAATACAAGTTCAAATTCTTAAATACTCCAAAAAACACACACTAACATACCTAAACGTACACACATACGAAATTAATACGATTTCGACTTTCGTGTTTATCATTCCACATCCCGAATCTTCGATTTACCATTTACGGTGGTAATCAATCAAACGTAATTGATTGGTGGTCTTAAACCAGATTAAAACAGTCACTAATCCTATCGATTAAATTTGATCACCAACAAATTGGCGCTAGAAGGAGGGTTCGAACCTCCGATTTAGTGTGATTAATCAAGAACTTCAAGTTAAAAACTTGAAGATTTGAAGAAAGTTTCAAGAAACATTTGAAGATTCAAATAAGAGTGTTCTTGGTGTTCTTGGTGTTCTTCATCATAAGAACAAAGACAAATTAATCTGAAATGCCCCAATCCAAGGAAACCCAAGCATCATGCTTGTCAAGGAGAGCATCTCCCACCGAGCTTCGTCGACCGACCACCAGGACCGTAATCCCAGGCATGCGAACAGATCACAGCATACTGCTATAACCCATAATCTCCCACCTGAAATGGAGGCCCTAACAAATAACCCTAATGAACTGGCCAAGACTATAGCTGCTCTCCAAGCTCTTCAGAAACAACAAGATCAGAATAGGCCTTCACAAGTGAGGCCTAAGGACAGACCCATAGAAGTTGTTAGGGCCAGGTCAGCTAGGGGCGAACAACACGAGGTGAACAGTGCCCAGGTTAGGCGGGATAAAGGCAAAGCCAAGATGGTCGAACCAAGAGAGGGCCAGGCTGAATCTGCTCGCGGGCGAACAACAATGTCGAGCCATGGAACTACACGCTCCAGTGCTCAGGACAAGCTTGGCCAACCCCAACTCCAGGAGAAAGTTGCTCGCCAGGAAGCAGAGCGTGGGTGAGCAACATTTGAACAACCCCGCCCATCAGTTCATGAGAGACTCTCCCAGTCTGCCTTCAGGCGTCTAGGGCCAAATGTGGCGAGCAACCCTAGAAAACAGCTCCAGGATTTGCCCACTCCGAGTGAGGGACTGCGACGAGCAGAAAGGTTTGTACCTCTGCTCGCCGAACAGCCTCAAAATCAGGGGGCATCTCTGGATGAGCTATCTAGCCTAAGAAAGGCGGTGGAGAGCATGCAGGGACAATTGGACCAACAAAGAGGAGTGGGGACGACCAGCTTACCATCCTCACCATTATCATCCCTCATTCTGAAAGCCCCGATTCAAAAGAAGGTCCAATTCCCGGCGAGTATCCAATACGACGGCCTTGTTGATCCCAAGGTTCATTTAACAAAATACTCTGATTACATGGTCTCGGTGGGAGCCAGCGATGCCACCCAATACCGAAACTTCCCATTAACCTTGGGAGACCGGGTGCACAAGTGGTTTTCAGCAATGCCACCAGCATCTATCCACTCGTTCGTTCAACTGAGCCGAGAATTCCTTTCTCATTTCTCAACGGCAGGATCATATTTGTCCCAAAAGCACCGATTGTCCGACCTAAAACAAAATGATGATGAGTCTGATCGAGCATTCATGGAAAGGTTCGACAAGGTGTTGTTAGAAGGTGAATCTGTCAGCGAGGACACAAAAATCATTGCCGTTATGGTCGGTTTGAAAAAAAGATTGAAGCTATGGAAAGAGGTACGTCTGAAGTGCCCAAGAAGTTATGCCGAATTCAGAAATCAAGCCGGCATATTCGTTTCCATGCACGAGGCCTTGCAATCAAACTTGGGGGAGAACAAAGCTGATCCCAAGGAGAATAACAATAAACCTGGCGTAACAAGCTATCGAGTCCCAAAAACATGAAGGCATTCACTGAAAGGACGGAGCTTAAGGAAAAATTGAATCAAGTGCTAACAGTGTCGGTCGATTCTGTTTACGAAAGTGTGAAAGAGAAAGAGTTGCTCTCCCCTCCATGGAAAATTCGTCAAGATACCGGCAAACTCAACCCTAACAAGTATTGTGCCTACCATCAAAACGTGGGGCACTTTACGAGTGAATGTAGAGATTTGCTCAAACAGCTTTGGCGGTTCTACGAGGAGGGGAAACTTTTCGACTTTGTAAAAAGATAACCGGGAAAGAGAGTCCGGGAGAACAACTCTGAAGATGAGGATGATCAACCTCAGAAAAACAATAAACCAGGGCGACCAGTTCCTACCATTCCTGCTCGTCCTTTAGAAGACTTATACATGATGGAGTCCGCAGGCCCTGCGGGAGGGTGTTCTGATGGACGACCGCCAATCTCCAGCCGAAAGAGAAAGACTGAGTTACGAGCAATCGATCAAGTCCAAGAAATGGGGGTTAAACAATCTATCATGCAGACAGCAGAATTGACTTTCACCGAAAAAGACTTGGAATGAATATTAACTCCGCACAACGATTCGCTCGTAATCTGCACAAAGATTATGGGAACACGAGTCCACAGATTGTTGATAAACACTGGAGCCTATACCAACATCCTATTCAAAAAGACGCTCGATCACCTTGGAGATTATTCGGGCTATATTCGGGATTCGACTCACAGAATAGTAGCTTCGGGAATGCTGTAACAGTCCCATTGGGAATAGTTACTTTAGCAGTACAACTTGTAACGGCCAACGAACCCGAGAAAAACATTACAAGAATGGTTGTAGACCAGGATTCAACTTATAACGAGTTTCTTGGTCGACCCTTTTTAAATGAGTTTAAAGCTGCGTGTTCTACTTATCACTATTGTTTGAAATTCCCAACAGCAAGCGGAGCAGGCACTATCAAAGGAGATCAAAGAAAAGCCAGGGAATGTCTCTTACAGTTGCAGGCCAAACATGCACTAGTATCCATGATGGAAGCCATAACTAGCTATCCTGCTGATGAACCATCAATATTAGAGAACATGATGGACATAGAGGAGGGCCACATGGATACTGACGAGCAACATCTTGACGAGCAACTCATTACCACCCATGAGGAACATCATTCTGACGAACAACAAAGGGGAGGTGACGAGAAACACTCGCCAGATGACTTGGAGGGCCAGGTGATGACTAACAACAATGAGACAGGACCAATAGATGATCTAGATCCTCGCCTGGGAGCAGAGTCCATGAACATCGAAAATGATTTCAACCCTGAGAAACCAATACTTGATCCTCGTTGGAAAGGACAAAAACGACGAGCAACTCCAGTTGAAGAATTGGAGGCGTTCAAAGTTAATCCTGAAAACAAGGATCTCGAATTATATATAGGATCTGAGCTCCCTGAGCCTTATAGATCCAGAATGAAAGAATTCCTCAGTAAGAATCTAGATGTTTTTGCTTGGTCTCATGCAGACATGGTGGGGATAGATCCAAAACATGCTTGTCACAAGCTCAACATTAATCAAGCAAAAAGGCCTGTCCATCAAAAACGAAGAAAATATGGCCCAGACAAGTATCAGGCTTTGAATGAAGAAGTAAAGAAGTTGTTAGACAACGACTTGATCCGACAAGCACTCTGTCCACAATGGGTAGCAAACCCAGTCCTTGTGAGGAAACCAAACGGGACCTGGAGGCTATGCATAGACTTTACAGATCTGAATGCAGCATGCCCGAAGGACAACTTTCCTCTCCCTCACATTGACCAGTTGGTGGACAACACTGCAGGTCATGAAATGCTAACATTCATGGATGCCTTTGTCGGGTACCATCAAATTCCAATGCATCCAGACGATCAAGAGAACACAATATTTTATACAAATAAAAACTTGTTGTGTTGGAAGAGAATGCCCTTCGGCCTCATCAACACCGGAGCAACATACTAGAGGTTGGTGAACAAAATGTTCGACGAACAAATCGGAGATATAGTAGAAGTCTATATAGACGATATCGTAGTCAAAAGCCTTCGAAAAGAAGACCATCTTCAACATTTGACATATGTGTTCGATATTCTTCGGCGTTACAATATGAAGCTGAACCCGAAGAAGAGTAGTTTCGGAGTCCATTTCGGAAAATTCCTGGGCCATCTTGTTAGTCAACGAGGGATTGAAGCCAATCCAACAAAAGTCAAAGCAATCGTGGATATGCAACCACCACGTTCAATAAAGAAGTGCAAAGGCTCACAGGATGCCTAGCAGCATTGAATTGATTCATATCCAGGTCGGGGGACAAATGTCGTCCATTATTTGAAGCCATCAACAAAGGGCAGTTTGCGTGGACTAGCAACTGTCAAAGGGCGTTCGACCAACTTAAAGACTACCTGGGAGACGTTAAAATCCTATCAAAACCCGTACCAGGAGAAAAGCTATACTTGTACTTGGCGGCGTCAGAAGTGGCAATCAGTTCTGTTCTGGTACGAGAAGATGGCAAATTTCATCAACACATCTACTACGTCACCCAAGCTTTGCATGATGCGGAGATCAAATACTCTCCAACCGAGAAACTGGCGTACGCAATTGTCATGAGTGTGAGGAAGTTACGACCATACTTCTTTGATCATCAAGTTGAAGTGCTAACAACCTTCCCACTCAGACAAATTCTCCATCGCCCCGACACAGCTGGTCGCTTATTAAAATGGTCACTAGAGATTAGCCAATTCGGGGTGACCTATGCTCCTCGAACAGCGATCAAAGGGCAAGCGTTAGCCGACTTTATAGTCGAATTAACCTTCCCACCAGATCCGACGAGAGGACTTGATCACCCCTGGCATCTTTATGTTGACGGATCTTCAACCAACGTAGCCTCGGGGGCAGGAGTGGTTCTAATCAGCCCTGACAGACAATTATTCACCTCGGCGATCAGATTTGGTTTCATGGCAACCAACAACGAAGCTGAGTATGAAGCTCTTATTGCTGGTCTCCATCTATCTCCTGCAGTAGGTGTTAGACGGTTACAAATATTCGGCGACTCACAATTGATTGTGAACCAAGACCGAGGTGAATACGAAGCGAAAGACGATCATATGATCGAATATCAGCGAATTGTTGCTTACCTGATGTCCTTGTTAGAACAAGTTTTCATTGAACAAATTCCAAGGACAAGCAACACGCAAGCAGATGTGTTGGCCCGACTAGCAACAAGCGAGGGACCTACAGAGTTGGCGGACATTATAATTACAAAGATGAATGATCCATCAACGAGAAGTTATAATATCAACCAACTTGACGAACAAGCAAATGAAGAAGAAAACTGGAGAACAAGTATAGTCAAATATCTGAAAAGTGGGGAAAAACTGAACAACCCTTTTGAAGCTGCCAAGCTAACAAAGCAAGCCGCCAGATATACTCTGGTGGGCAAGCAGCTTTACAAAAGGGGAATATCAATCCCACTTCTCAAATGTTTGCCTAGGGGGCAAGGACGAGCAATACTTGAAGAAATACACGCCGGAGTATGCGGAAATCATACTGGGGGAAAGCCTTGGCATACAAAACTATCAGACAAGGCTACCATTGGCCGACTTTACGCCAAGATGCGATCAAGAAAGCGACGACTTGCCATCAATGCCAGATTTTTGCCCCAAACATTCATACCCCGGCCCAACAGCTCGTTTCAGTTTATAGCCCGTGGCCATTTGCAAAATGGGGAATGGACATTATTGGTCCTTTCCCAGCAGGAGTTGGAAATGTTCGATTTGCCATCGTGGCAGTTAACTATTACACGAAATGGGCGGAAGCAGAGACCATTGTAAAAATCACACAACAGAAAATGATCAACTTCATTTGGAAGAACATTGTCTGTCGTTTTGGGGTTCCACAAACCATCGTGACAGACAATGGTCCACAATTTGATGGAAAAGAGTTGAGATATTTTTGTATAAAGTGGGGGATCAAAAAACATTACTCTACGCCCTATCATCCCCAATCAAATGGACAAGTCGAGGCCGTAAACAAGATAATCAAGCATACATTGAAAGTACGGCTAGCGGAGAGCAAAAGCAGTTGGTCTGAAGAACTCCCGGAAGTTCTGTGGGCATATAGAGTTTCTCCCAGGTCAAGCACCGGAGAAACGCCTTTTGCAATGGCTTTCGGAATAGAAGCTGTAATACCAATCGAGTTAAAAACCAACACATTCAAAACGACCAACTTTGATGAGCAGGCGAACAACTCTGCTCTAGCTACTGAGATGGACTTGCTCGAAGAAAAGAGATTAAGTGCCGAGCTAAAAAATGCTACCTACAAGCAGCGAGCAGAACGTTATTACAATTCCCATGTTAAAATCAGGGAATTCAGAGTTGGAGATTTGGTTTTAAGAAAGTTACTCGCCCAACCTCCAGGTGTATTGGGACCAACTTGGGAGGGCCCGTATCGTATAACGGAAAAATTTGTTAATGGGGTATACGATATCGAAGATATGGAAGGCAAGCCGGCCCAATACTCCTGGAATGCTGTACATCTGAAGAAGTACTATCAATGAGACGAACAAGACCTCGATTGGGCGAACAAGTGTCTTGGGGGGCAGGTGATGAACCAAGCAAGACAAACCAAAAAACTTGCCTAATTTTTTGAAAATTTTGCTAAGTATAGAATGTAAAGTTGTCCGGCACATTGTATAGTCTAGTGTTGTTTCATCTTTTTTAATTTTATACAAAGTTGCTCGGCAAAAATATTATAAGCGAGCATGTTTTCAGTTAGTATTCAAAGTTGTTCGTCAGATTGTATTTGTTAGTAACGAGCAGTCTTTTAACACTTGTAAATTTTTCATAATGTATACATAGTTGTTCGTCAAAAAGAAAAGTCCGAAAGCTCGAGGTACAAGTCCATTTTTTAGGACCAAAGCCAATTAAAGGTTGTTCGTCTTTTAAGATGAGCAGAACCTAAGGCTAAACCCAAATTCCATTAAGGCAAAGTTCAATTCGAACAAAAGCCCAAAACTATATGTTATAATTGCAAAAGCATTGACAAAAATGTAAAGGCAATTAACATATATAAGAAAATGAGCGAACAAAAGAAAGACACTTCATTAAAATAAAGGCTTTGAAGCCTAAAAAATAGTACAGCTTTGAAAAGCCATTACAAAAGTACTACAAAAGGAACGAACAACTATTACAGAGAAAAGGAAAAAGGCTAAGTCCTAAGCCTATTGCTGCTCGGCAGGAGGAGGATCTTGAGTTTGATCGGCAAGAGTAGAACTTTAAACCTGGTCGGCTGGTGGGTCGACGATTATATCTCTTGCCATGTCTTCGGCAGCTTTTTGCTCCCTCTCGGCTTGCTCGTCCGCAGCGGCCGGCTCCTCCTCCTGCTCGCCCTCATCAACCATAGGTGGAGGGCGAGTAATGATGATGTTGGGGTCAAGGCAGTCAATCTTAACCCCCAGCTCGGCAATATCCCCCAGTTGCATCTCAATGTTGTTCGGTGGGGGATAGTGCTCCAAAAATTCGGACAACTCCTTGCCCATTTCTTCCACCATATCTTTAAGGTCATAAGCGTCGGCCATACGGATGCAATCCGCGTAGGCACAAATGTATCCCAGGTTGGAGATGGGGGCAGACCGAACTTGAATCTCGGCTTCGAGTTGCTCGCATGAAAAGAATTGGTTTCTATCTCCCACAAACGAGCAATCTCCGCTTCGAGCTCAACATTTCTTTGCTCGACCGCGAGCAGCTTCTTCCCCCCTTCGCTAAGCACAGCGTCTTTTCCCTTCAGTTCGGCAGATAAACCTTGAATTTATTCAAGATATTTCTTTTTGTTACCGATATAGACGCTGACCTGGTTATTGAGGCGAGCAAGTTTGGCCTCGTACTAGCTGACCAGGCCGTCTTTCTCTTCAGTTAGCTACCGAGCAGTACTGGCATATCTGCGAACAGCTTCTTCCTGCTCGGCCAGCTGGGCCATTGCCTTCTGTGCCATCACGAGGCCGTTGGCGTGATGCATCATGGACAAATGAAAGTTGTCCGCCAGTCCTTGCATGGAGATAGTTTTCTCCATGGGGCGTGTCCAGGCCCGGGCGACCAACTCTGTTGCCCTGTGAACATGATCGCCTTGGATCTCCCTTATATTGACGGGAGTCTTAGAACAGGCATATTGATGGACGGCGCTTGCTCACCCAGGATGGTCGTCAGCCCGATATCTGCAAACAAAAAAGCAAAACACACTTAGAGAATTTTGTAAGAAAAAATATATAAAAGTGATAAATCTTGTTCGGCAGAAGCGAAAGTGTACTTACTCCTGGAACTTTTGATCATCCCAACCCAGATGGGTAATGTCTTCAGGACCATGGACAGGAGTAGAGTCCTTACCCGCTTTGCCCGTCTTCTCCGCCGGCTCGGTGTGGCGAGCAACTTCTCCTTCAGAGTGGAGACGAGCATGGCTCTACCCCATTTTCTCCTTGCCCTTATTCCCGGCAGGAGCGGTCTGGGACACGAAGGTCCCATCCCCTTTCTTTAGGCGCTTGGCGCCACGGGGTGATGGAGCAGGTGGGGAGGGGGTGGAAGGTTGGATGAGGGCACGGCCTGGCGAGCAACTTTCGCCCCCTCGGCCTTGTTCGTCATCGCAAGCACCTTGGAAGGTGGGTCGCCTTCTTGTCTCCTTCCCTTGGGAGGCGGCATCTCGTGGACTCTTTGCTCCAAAAGTCCGAAACAAGGAGGGACGGCAACGGTGACTTGCTCGGCTAAATTTTTTTTTTATTATAATTAAAAATTATTATTAGACGAGCAAGCTAGAGAAACAAACAACGAACAATATATGTGTTGATGTTAGAAATTTTTTATACCTGGGGGCACCTCAACTTGAGCTTCCAGATGGTAGGGGTACGTGAACAGGCGAGCAACTTTCTTACACTTTAATCTGTTCACGTACTCGATGGTCCTCTCAGCCTTATCCCGGAGAGCGACCAAACACGAAGTAAAGAGGAACTCTGAACCGATCTCTTCCTCTTCAGAGTTCCACTTAAGCAATCGGGGACCTGCGAGCAAATAAAAAAAGTTAAATTAGAACTTTATGCAAGGACGAACAAAGAGGACCTTACGTTTGATTTGCCCATAGGTGGTGGGTTCAAATATGCGCCCAGCACCGCCGTGTGGGTCAGAAGATGCTCGCCAGTCGCCCCCAATAAAGAAGAAGTGCTCCTTCCAATCCCAAATTTTGTTCGGCACTCCCTCCACCAGTTTCAGTCCGGCTCGGGCCTTCAAGTAATAGTATCCTTCCTCGCCCCTCGGAGACTGTTGGAGTTATGGTGATAGTCATCAAATAATTGACCTCCTCGGCAGTGATGCGGTCAACATACCCCTCCAGGGCGAACAAGTCCATGACGCCGAGCAGATTCATCCACCCAATAGGGGTTATTTGGGTGATGGCTAAGTTGGTCGCCTTCAGAAAGCGACCAACAACGGGAGGCAGTGGCAACCTTAACCCCGCGATCAGTGTGTCTATGTTGATCGCCGTACACCCTGGAGGAGGACGATCAGCTCTTTCCTTCCTCTTGGGAGCCCACATGTAGATGTCGTGGGGAATTTGATATGCTTCCCGTATGAGGTTGAGCTCGTCCTTGCGAACAACACTTCTAATTCTGCTCGCCTGGTACTCAGTTCTCACCAGATCTAAAACTTGACGAGGGAGGCGAGGAAAGTTGTTCGCGTGCTCATTAGAATATGCTCGCCAATTAAATGGGCGAGCAACACCAATGGGAATCTCATTTTCGAGCATCTTAGGGCATGGAAGCCCTATTCCTTCCAGAAATTCAGGGGTAAGCTCGTCAAACTCCGGATCTTCCTCAGGTTCAGAGCCAGATGAAGATTGCTCGTCAGAGGAGTTGCTTGTGGCCTCCCTAGCTTCTTCGCCGGATTGGCGAGCACCGGAATCCCCCATTGATCGGACCATGGAATCTACGTTGGGATGCGCTTCAGAGGAAACCTCAAACGGCGGTTGTTCGACAAATGGCACGATCGGAAATAAGGGGTCCAATCCTTCCTCTGATCCTTTGTTGCTCGAATGAGAGGACATCAGTTCAATGGAATAGTTTTTTAAGATAAGAGATGAGGTTCTTGGGTCTCCGATGGCGGTTCTGGGCGGACGACGGCGGCGCAAACTCCCTCCACGGCTGCGAAGGTGCAAATGTGAAAAAGAAAAAAAGAAAGAAAAAGAGAAATAAGAGGATAACTACCTTACTTCAAGGTTGGAGGTCAAATGCTGGAGAAATAGGCGCCGGAAAACTTGAAGATCGCCGGAAATGGAGAAAATCGCCGGAGCACTGTAGCAAGGAGTGAAAAAGTGGGAAAATATTTGTTTCCCCCTTCTATTTATACCCCAAGCAAAAAACGGGGTCCAAGGTATAATTTCCAGTAAAATATGGGCCAATTTGAAAGAAAACGGGGTAAATTATGAGCAAGTTCAAATATCGGAGGGCCTATATGCAAATGTAGGGGCGCGTGGCCTCGGAACTGCTCGCGCGTGGGCGGCGCACAATCATGCCGCCCACGTCATCCTCGAACGTCCCCCCGGATCATGGGAAGGTGAAACGACGAACCCAACGTTGCTCACCAAGACAAATGATGTTCGTCCCAACCCTCATCAGTTTAATATCCTAACTATTGTTGCTCGCTCAAAGATGCTCGTCAATAGCAACACCTAGTCAGGATAGGGGGCAATTGTTGATAGGCGAACATCAATTATTGCTGGGCGAACAAGGATTAAAGCCTTAAAAAGGATTATGAAGAACCAACCCCAAATAAAAGATGATTAGCAAAGAAAATCAAGTTGGGGTGCACAAACCAATCCAGGAAGTGTATAAACTGACGAACAACTCTACCGACGAACAACATATTGGCGAACATGTCTAGAGACTCGAAGCCAAATATGGACCTTCAACCAAGTTCGATAATGACGAACAACATTGTGAAAGATGGTGCATCTACCAGTTTAAGAGGTGTATAGAAACGAACAAAAGACTAAGATCCCAAGGCCAATGCGTGTAAAACACAAATGCGAACAACTTCTGAGCTATACCCTCAAAAGGCGAACAACTTCTATGAAAAAGCCATTTTGGATCAACTAAACCGACCTGGACGAACAACAATGAAGTCCGAGATAAGACCAAAGAAGACTTTGTAACTAAGATTCAGCTTAGATAAGGTCAAACAAAGGTCAATAGGACACTTGTCAAACATGCAAGCTAGGGAGACCAAGAGTCATATACACCTCCAGCTTGCTAGTCTCTATAAATAGTTGTTCTCCAGCTTAAGAAATACAAGTTCAAATTCTTAAATACTCCCAAAAACACACACTAACACACCTAAACGTACACACATACAAAATTAATACGATTTCGACTTTCGTGTTTATCATTCCACATCCCGAATCTTCGATTTACCATTTACGGTGGTAATCAATCACACGTAATTGATTGGTGGTCTTAAACCAGATTAAAATAGTCACTAATCCTATCGATTAAATTTGATCACCAACAACATCTACAAAAAATTGCATAAAAACAAAGAAAAGTGAAAATTTCCACATAAAAAAAATTCTAAGACCTGATGATCAAGAAGATTACTAATGGTGTATATCTTCACGTACAAAAAAAAAAAACAAATTCTAAGAGTTGGTAATGAAAAAGATGGCTAATGAACGGTATTTATAGGACAAAAAAGAGAAACAGTTCCTAAATTCTAGCAAATTATTGAATATATTTAATTCTTACCTAAATTATTAGTGAAAGAAATGAATGGTGATGATTAACTAATCAAATATTGATCAATGGTCTAAAACATTTCCCGCCCAAACTATAAAAAGACAAATAGAGTGTATTATATATCTTATAATAATATATTTTCAAACCTCTCCAAAATGATATGTCAACACCACCTTATTCTTAGGCGGATGTGGCATGTCTCAAATCTCTCCATTTTGAAATACTGCGCTCTCATTAAAAGTTGGTTAAACCTTTTAATCTCGACCCTTCGTTCTATATCATTAAATCCAAACCATTAATTTATATCTGCATAATTAATACAAATAGATTTTTTTCCATTTTCTTATTTAGTTATTTTTAGAATTTATTATAAATCATATTTTTTCCAAACCTTAATGTAATTAAATATGATCTACTTATTGAATGAATCTAAATTTATCATTTCTAAGTTTGAGTTAGTATATATAGTATAATATAATGTTCGATTATTTTTTCCTAAAATAAAAGGTATATAGTTATATTTTCCAAAGAACATTCTTATGTGATATATTCTTATTATGGACAAGATATAATATTGCATTTTTTTATTATAAATAAGAGCATATTATTTTTCATTTGTTCCACTCTTTTGCTGAGATTTCTCCCATCAATTGTTGGTTAGTTATATATCTATTGTTATTAGTATATTTATTTTATAATTAAATTCATCATTTTAAGTGCTCACAATTTGATTAGATTTAAATATCAATATCAATATGAATGTAATAATGATTGTTGATTTATGCTCTACATCGTTCAGTTTAAATATTCTTCATGTGCAAAAATAATATATTTAACTATACCATATACTTTTATCTGAATAATTATGATGGTTTAATTGTTGTACAATAAAACCTCTATATATTAATAATGTTGGGACCAGAGGATTTTATTAATTTATAGAGATATTATTATATCGATAAATTAATAATTCATTAATTTAAAGAGGTTTTAATGTATATGCACAATTGACCTTCAAAGTTTCAAATTCTTCGAATAACTTTAAGTATACATTGATTAGGCGTGAAATTGTCATGATTCGTCGCTCGAAATGCCCTAGTTTTGGTTGATTTTGTTGAGTATTTAGAGTCATTTGCGTATCATTTTCATAAACTAATGAATTTATCTCTTAGATGCTCATAGATGAATAGAGGGCGAAAAGAGGAGTTCGTAGGACTTTGAATCGACTCAAACGGACGCCCGGATGAGAAGATATCGAAAAAATACGAAAAGTACTAGTTCGAGGGCGCAAAAGTATCATTGGAGTGCACAGGCTAGAAGAGCTCGAGCACAAGTGCTCGAGTGGTCGTGCATAGCGCACGAGAGAGCGTGGGTCGTGCACCCCTGCACGAGTGCTCGTGCAAGGCGCTCGAGCAAGGCAAGTGCTCGTGCACTAGTGCACGAGCTAGGCTGGTCGTGCAGTTTTGGCTCTCTGGATGATTCAAGGTGCTCGAGTTGAAGGTGCTCGTGCATTAGTGCACGAGCAGTGCACGAGCATGCGTGTTTTTTTGGCCCATACGTCCCCGATTCGGCCCGATGCATATATATATTCGTCCCGAGCATGTTTTGGAGGATAACCACTTACACCCACGAGATTCAAGAGCGTTTTAGAGAGTTAATTTTTGGAGAAGAAGGAACGAGCAAGTTTACTTTACGTTTTTGAGGTTTTTCTTACGAATTCAAGTCACGATTTTACTTTTTAGTTTCGTTTCTTCATATCTTTGTTCTTGAACACGTTGAGACTCGTTTTGTTGATTTAATTTAAGTTATTCTTTTATTTCTTGAAATCCTAGTTTATGATTGATATTTTCATCGTTATAATTATCATGTTCATGTTCGTTACTTATTCAATTGTTCTTGTTTACGTAAAACTCATGTCTAGCTAAAACTCTTGCATGCTTGGGGTAGGATGAACTCGTAGAAGTAGGTTGTGGGTACATAATTAGGGTAACTTGTGACGTTAGGCTTTAATTCTCTTAATTAATGAATCTATTAACTTGTTAGTGGATTAGTGAAGTCGAGTGTTAGGGTAAAGTATTAGGGTTTATAATCTTGAGCTTTCATCTTGCATTCTTTTACTTAGGTTATTTCTTGCGCGTCACGGTTACTTTGATTATGTACCTGCTCCGTTAGTATACGTAGGGATTCCTATCCTAAGCATCACCATCTCTTACTTGAACTCAAACCTTAGTTAATTCGTCTTCTTTAGTATTTTAGTTTAATTAGTTTATTTTAGTTTTAATTAATCTTTCTAAAAAATTCCAAAAACATACACTCATATTAGCTACGACGCGTAGATCTTCAGGGATTTGTTCGCATACACACTTTCCCTTGGGTTCGATATACTTGGTCATTATACTTACTCATACTACAGTGAACTCGTACGCTTGTGAGGAATCTACTAGTAGAAGTTAGTACATTCGCTTTAAGTCAATGGCGCCGTTGCTGGAAAAATTGTTTTTGAGCTTTTGAGGGTGTTTGAAGTGAGTGAGTTTGTTTTTGTTATTCATGAATTTGTTGGTGAATTGTTGTGATGCGTAGGAAATGGCCCCTCCTAAGAAGTATGAGGATAGGTTCGTCGAGTGGGATGAGCTGGAAGCTCTGACAGCGGACTTGACTAGGAGGGGATTGATGCCCTCTCGTTGGGAAAACCTGACATATGGTGATAGATGGTTTGCTCATGCCTACCGATGGAACTTGGTTGCGGGCAAGGTGGAGAAGACGAGGCGACCATGTGTTGAGTTTATGAGGCAGCTAGGGATAGAGGACGAGATAAAGAGAATCTTCGAGAAGAATAACATGTTGCAGTTCTACGAGATCTTGGTCTCTATGAAGACGCACCAAGACTTGGTGGAACAGTTTTTAGCCTCGGTGAAGTTGCAGGGGGATGGCAGCTTCAAGTTTATGATACGGAACGAATGGTACGCCTATGAGATAGACATGGTGAACACAGCCCTGTAATTGCCACAACCAAACGAACGGAACACCCGATCGGGAAGATACAAGACGGATGCATTTTGGAAAGAGATCACTGGTGGGTTGGGCGGAAAATACTCTGCGAGGACGTCTCGAGCCTCGGCAATCAGAAACCCGGTGATCAGATACCTTGAGCGAATTTTGGGGAACACCATCTATGCGAGGTCTGAGACGGGCACTGTGACGTCTAAGGAGCTGTATGGAATGTGGTGCCTACTTCATCGAAGGCATCACGACTTTGGAAAGGACTTTCTTGAGATGCAAGTAGAGGCCCCATACAAGTGTGGAACGAGGACTTCTAGGATACGAGGATGAGGCCTCATCTGTGCATTCTTGGGGAGTCTGGATATCAGGCCCGTGGGAGCTCCTTGTGTGGGAAGGGACATCGACTTCGAGTACATGTACAACACTTGGATGTGCGAGCATTGGAGCGGGAAGTACTGTATGAGGATTAGTGATGAAGAGCTATTCCCGATGCCGAATGAGAAGTTGGTGACCCTGAGAAATATGAAGAAGAAAAACATACAAATGGATGGAGCGAACCACAAACGGGAGATGGACAAACTCAAGGCGAGATTGGTGAGTTGTGGACTATGGGATCAGAGGCTGAAGAAGAGGCAGAGAGGTGCAGCCGGGACGAGTGCAGCTGGAACGAGCGGGGCCGGATCTAGTGGAGTTCGAGATTTGGATGAAGAAGAGGAAGAATAATATGAAGAAGGCGGGAACATGCCCGAGGAAGAAGAGGCAGATGTTGGTGATGGAGGTCAAGGACCTCAAGAGATGGAGATGGAGCCACCTTACGTGACCACTCCAGAGCCGTGGTACCCAACTCAGAGTGAGTGGGATGGTATGAGGACCGACATTCGAGATTTGCGAACCGAAGTTACGGATCTTCGTACTACGCAGAACCAGTGGTACACGGAAGCTATGGGTGTACGAGGAGAGTTTCAGGAGGTTCGATCGGAAGTGTCTAATTTGAGGAGATGGATGGAGGCACTCTTTGTCTCCCATTTAAGATCGGACCATCCGAGCTATCGCCCACCACCGCCTCCTGATGCCTGAGGGTCATGGGGATTTCCCCCAGTTTCTGCTCCTTTTTCTTATCTTTTGTTTTCTTTCATTTTCTTATTTTTGCTTGAGTATGAGCTTCATTGTTTGAGTGGTTTGAACTGATTATGGGGATTGTGATGGATTGTTATTCAGACTTTCGGGTTGTGCTTGTTGTTGAACTCAGTGAGATATCTGATTTATTTCGTGCTTATTAACCCCTTCTACTTGTTAGTTGTTATTCTTGAGCATGATTTGATGGGTAGAGTAGATTTGTGGATTTGAGTTAGGGACTCTTTTGTGTGAGTGGATGAGCTAGAGTTGATTTGAGAAAGAACTTGTATGCTTGTGAATTTTTCTTTTGAGTACTTATGTGATGAGAGTGAGAATTCACTAGGACTAGCATGGATGTGAAAGCTGTGAGATTTGAGCCTTATGAGATTTTGATACATGATTTAATCTCTTCGTTTGTGAGTGGATCGTCACCTTAGAGGATGCTAGAACTTGTGTGTGCTCTTGCTTCTTGATTGTGTATAGTTTGATATGCTGAATGTGATCTTAGGCCATCTTTGATTTGATTTAGTCACTTAGCCAAAATTTTCCTTACCAATGACATTAACCCCTTGTTAGCCCCTTTGAGCTTTAAGCCTACTTCATTTGCTAGCACATATGAACACTATTCCAATTCCTAAGCCTTTTGTCCAAATTTGAGTGGAGAATAGGAAAAGTGTGAATGTGAAGGGATTGAATTGAGTTGAAAAAGGAAAATGTTGTTTGTTGAGTGAGTATGAGAAGAAGGTGTGATGAAGTTATAAGTTGTGGGAAAAAGAAAAAAAAATTGAGAATGAGCAAAAGAAAATGAGCTCATGTGTTTATGCGAAAAAAGAAAAAAAAAGTGAAGTGATTGAAAAAAGTGAAAAGAGTGAGAAAGAAAAAAAAATTGAAGTGTTGAGAGTAGTGAAATTGAAAATGTGTTGATTGAAAATATTTGAAGTATTCTGTTCCTAATCTCGAAGTGCGAAAGTTTGATTTTCTATTCTCCATTCACTTGAGTCACTTTACCATATTGATTCCCACCTGTCCAAAGAACCTACATTACAACCTTGAGAAAAGTCATTTTTGATTCGACATTGATTTCTAGAGTATGGTCGGAGTTAAGAGTGCTTACAAGCCTATGGCTGCCAATATGTGTGATTGATTGTTTGAGTGAGTCCCTTTATCATTGATATACACTTGTAAGGGAGTGAAACACATCGTTGAGTGCACATCCATGTTTGATTTTGGTGAGTCTCGCTGTCGTTGCATGCGTAAGATGAGGGAAGATTAGTGAGTATACTTGTGATTGATCTTTGAAGCTCGAATTCATTTGCTTGCATGATTTGATTCGTTGACTCATTCCTAACAATTTCTCTTGACTTATTATTTCATTGCTTGAGGACAAGCAACATGGTAAGTTTGGGGGGGTTGATTAGGTGTGAAATTGTCATGATTCGTCGCTCGAAATGCCCTAGTTTTGGTTGATTTTGTTGAGTATTTAGAGTCATTTGCGTATCATTTTCATAAACTAATGAATTTGTCTCTTAGATGCTCATAGGTGAATAGAGGGCGAAAAGAGGAGTTCGTAGGACTTTGAATCGACTCAAACGGACGCCCGGATGAGAAGATATCGAAGAAATACGAAAGTACTAGTTCGAGTGCGCAAAAGTATCATTGGAGTGCACAAGCTAGAAGAGCTCGAGCACAAGTGCTCGAGTGGTCGTGCATAGTGCACGAGAGAACGTGGGTCGTGCACCCCTACACGAGTGCTCGTGCAGGGCGCTCGAGCAAGGCAGGTGCTCGTGCACTAGTGCACGAGCTAGGCTGGTCGTGCAGTTTTGGCTCTCTGGATGATTCAAGGTGCTCGAGTTGAAGGTGCTCGTGCATTAGTGCACGAGCATGCGTGTTTTTTTGGCCCATACGTCCCGATTCGGCCCGATGCATATATATATTCGTCCCGAGCATGTTTTAGAGGATAACCACTTACACCCACGAGATTCAAGAGCGTTTTAGAGAGTTAATTTTTGGAGAAGAAGGAACGAGCAAGTTTACTTTACGTTTTTGAGGTTTTTCTTACGAATTCACGTCACGATTTTACTTTCATTTCTTCATATCTTTGTTCTTGAACACGTTGAGACTCGTTTTGTTGATTTAATTTAAGTTATTCTTTTATTTCTTGAAACCCTAGTTTATGATTGATCTTTTCATCGTTATAATTATCATGTTCATGTTCGTTACTTATTCAATTGTTCTTGTTTACGTAAAACTCATGTCTAGCTAAAACCCTTGCATGCTTGGGGTAGGATGAACTCGTAGAAGTAGGTTGTGGGTACGTAATTAGGGTAACTTGTGACGTTAGACTTTAATTCTCTTAATTAATCTTAACTTTACTTTTGAATTTCGTTCGAAAAGTGTTAGAGAGAGGACGTCCGTATCACTCTTTAACAACGAGTAGACTTAACTAGAGGGTTTAGAAAGGGGTAATTCATCTACCAGTTTAGCGAGGGAGGACGTCCACACCACCTTAGTTAAATTAGAGTCTCATTAATTAAGCACAATCTATTAACTTGTTAATGGATTAGTGAAGTCGAGTGTTAGGGTAAAGTATTAGGGTTTAGAATCTTGAGCTTTCATCTTGCATTCTTTTACTTAGGTTATTTCTTGCACGTCACGGTTACTTTGATTATGTACCTGCTCCGTTAGTATACGTTGGGATTCCTATCCTAAGCATCACCATCTCTTACTTGAACTCAAACCTTAGTTAATTCGTCTTCTTTAGTATTTTAGTTTAATTAGTTTATTTTAGTTTTAATTAATCTTTCTAAAAAATTCAAAAAACATACACTCATATTAGCCACGACGCATAGATCTTCAGGGATATGTTCGCATACACACTTTCCCTTGGGTTCGATATACTTGGTCATTATACTTACTCATACTACAGTGAACTCGTACGCTTGCGAGGAATCTACTAGTAGAAGTTAGTACATTCGCTTTAAGTCAATGAGTATACATGCATAGTTATTGATGAAAATTAAGTTAAAATACAAATATACTAGTAGAATTCATGAACACAAACTCACGTGGAAGTTGGAATGATTTTTTTAAATTAATTGGTTTTGGAAAATACAAAAATATGGTTCATTGGACTAACATTTGTGCATTAAATCATGGATAGAAGTCAGCACTATATATTTATCCATTGAAATCTTGGTAAATCACACACAAAAATGACCACTAATCTAAAAGGAATTCAAAAATCAACCATGACCAAAGTGCATCATATATATATATATATATATATATGGATTACTTTTAATAATTATTAATTTATAGTTTCATCGGGACCAATATATATACACTGAGATCTCAAAAAAAATATTATCTTATAATTTTATTGATTGAGTCTCAAATTTATACTGGTCCCAACTTGGGACCGGACAAATTATTAGTTTTAGCGAGGTTATTAATTTATCGAGTATTAATTTAACGGGGTTTTACTGTAATTTAAATCTCATTTTATATTTCAAGAGTATGACACCTCAATTTTCTCTGATTTCTAATATCAAGAGTGAGAGCCAAAAATTGATCGTTAAAGTTAGGATTAAAAAAGTTGGACAATATTTTTTAATGATTTTAATAGAGACAAGTTCTACTTGGAACTCATTTTGATCGATGAACATGTATTTGTAACATTAAAGTTTATTTCAAATTTTATATTGTTTCTTATATAAATTAATTTCTTACCGTATACTCCCAATAACTAATAATGTTGATTAATTTATAAATTATTCAATATTAAAATAAAAATTGATTATTATTAAATTATTAATCTAAGTAATGTTATTCCATAATTGTTATTAATTTATGTGAATTTTGATTTTTTTTAATTATTTAGTTTGTAGGATATACATATAGGGTTTAGTGAAGGGCATGGGCCACAGCTAAACCAACCCCATAATTTATTGTATATACCTCGAAATTTTTTAAACAAAAATATTCTTATATTAAATGTGTACATAAAATAAATATAATATATTTTTTCAGTACACGAAATTCGTGTGGGTACACTCTAGTTATAGATAGATCAGATAGATAGATATAGATAAACTCTCCATCTTTTAAAATGGAAAAATCATGCTCTCCAATTAATTCAAAGTAAAAACTGAGGCCCTTATGTTAAATTAGAAATAAGCTGACGATAATGAATATGCATACAAAGTGTGGTTTAATGGATGAGACCAAGATTTTGTTCGACAATACAGAAGTGAAAGATGATGTATCTTGAAATGCTCTGGTTAATGGGTAATCTCACATTGAGAAATTTTTATGATGCTTTTGATTGTTTGGGAGAATGAGGGGAAACATTGAATTTATTGTTCCTTTGTTTCTAATTTAACGGAAGGGCCTCAAATCTTTTTTATTAGTTGAAGGGTATTTTTATTTTTATTTTAAAAATGGAGGGTGTACAAAAAAAATTAGTTGAGTGTCTAATTTGTATCCAATACAATAGTTTAGAGTCCAATTTATATATTATTACAATAAAAAATATATTACAAACAAGATAATAAGGATCTACATCTGCTTAAGACAAAAAAAAAAAAAGAAAAAAAAAAAGAAAAGCAAAGATAAAAATGCAAAATGAGTAACAACCCAACTTAAGCAAATTAAAAGAACGCCTAATATTTTGTTCAAATTACAAAAACAATAAAATAAAGGAAAATTGCCAAAATGTCATTCAAGTCAGAGATATCAAGTTACAGTAAAACCTCTATATATTAATAATGTTGGGATCGAAGGATTTTATTAATTTATAGAGATATTATTATATCGATAAATTAATAATTTATTAATTTAAAGATGTTTTAACGTATATGCACAATTGACCTTCAAAGTTCCAAATTCTTTGAATAACTTTAAGTATACATGCATAGTTATTGATGAAAATTAAGTTAAAATACAAATGTACTAGTAGAATTCCATGAACACAAACACACGTGGAAATAATCAGTTGCTCGAAAATGGATGTGAATCAGTTGCTCGACATTTTCGGGTGAAAATAATCAATGTCACGAAGTTCAGAGTCTAGAAGAGATAGTGGCCGATGTCATTCATAATCCGGAAGATGATGAAGCAGATGATGATTCAATAGCTTTGCAACTGGTCACTCTAAAAGAAGCATTGCCAGCATCAACAATTCTTCATAACTTTTTGTTGCAGTACGAGAAGACAACGCCACAACTATTGGGTGCAGTAAGGAGATTTAAAGATGAGATCAACATAGATTTGAAGTTCAAGAAAAAACAAGTTACAGTAGATTCTTATTTTACTAAGTTGTCTTAAGAATATTCAAGTGCATCATATATATATATGAATTATTTTTAATAATTATTAATTTATAGTTTCGTCGGGACCAATATATATACACTGGGATCTTATAAAAATTATTATCTTATAATTTTATTGATTGAGTTCCAAATTTATACTGGTCCCAACTTGAAACCGGAAAAATTATTAATTTTAGTGATGTTATTAATTTATCGAGTATTAATTTAACGAGGTTTTACTGTATGTCAAATATTTTAGGGGTATAATTTATGCCACTCAATTATCAACGTTTCAATTTAAGTTCAACTTCACATGAAAATTAGAAATTGCCACATGTAGCCGAGGGGTGTATTGGTTATAGAGTCTGTAGGATTTTTTTAGACTTTTAAAGTCTGGGGGTATTCAATCTAGATTTTCAAAAGTCTTTAAAAATCATGAGGTATTCAATACGGATTTTAAAAAGTCTTAAAAAATCTTTAGGTATTCAACAGTTTATGAATTTTAATACTCCACGGATTTTCTTAGATTCCCCTTCCAAAATATGAATATATTTCACTCTTCAAAATTTCTTCTAATAACCAGAGATTTCTACGGATTTTGAAAATTCTTAAAAAAATCTTTAGGTATTCAACAGTCTATGGACTTTCTTTGATTCTTTTGCATTGAGATGTTGACGGGGCGGGGACGGAGGGTCATTCCCCATCTCCGTCCTTGCAAAATAAATGAGAAATTTTTTTCCCCCATCCCCGTCTCACCGGGGATCCCCGTCTCGCGGCGATTCTCCATTCTCCGCCTACTTATTTTTTTTATCTCATTATTAAAATATAAAAAAAATATTTAAATTAAAAACTTTAAATATACACAACAATTACTTTAAGTTGGTGTTAAAAAAAATTCATTTAAACAATTTGAAGAACCTCTAATTCTAATATTTTTAATTAACATATATAAAAATAATATAATTTGGAACTAATAACATAACATTAAATAAAAAAATGTAATTTTTAATAAATAGTTAATTGAGTAGGAAACTATGAAATATTTATTTGTAATTCACTTTAACATTAAAATTATATATAAATATATTAATTATATAAAAAATAATGCGGCTCCCCTCGGGGAACGAGACGGGGATCCCCGGGCTGAAAATACTATCCCGGTCCCCGCCTACAGGGCAAAAAAATTCCCCGTCCCTGTTTGCTTTGGGGATTACCCGCCCCGTTGTCAAGTCTACTCTTCAAAAAATATAAATAAATTTTACTCTCCAAAATCTCTTCTAACAACCTGAGACTTCTAATGAGGGCGAGGTATAACGGTGATAGAAATGAAGATGAAATAATAATATATTTTTTTAACTAATGTATTTTTTTTAAATAATTTGGATACTTTTTTTTTTATATACAAGTGTGTCTCATATATATTTGCATCAATGGTTCCAGTGCCGGAGTCTATGTAAATCCATGTAAATCAATAAAAAAAATGTATTCCGCAATCCTGTAAAGTCTATGAAAATCCAAATAAATCAATAAAAAAGTCAGTCAAACTCTGCATGGAGTCTATAGATTTTCTAAATCCACAGACTTTTTAAAGTCCAAAAAAATCCGATAGAATCTCAATTGAATACACACCCCTTAAAATCGTATATTTGAAGTGTTTGTCTCTCCAAACATTTTACTTTAATACTTTCAATTGTATATATGGTACACTACAATTCTACAAATTTAAATTTTTATAATTAATTCAAAACAATCTGCGACCGCTTTCTTGTCGGTAAAAAATTGGTCTTATTCCCGTGAAGGTTAAGTCATATATTAAATTGTTCTTCTCTCCAAACTTGTTATTTTGAGATATGACTCAAGTTGTTTTTAAATTTACATAAATTGTTTGGAAAACAGTAGAAAGATCATGAGTTGAAGTAATCACTTGATCAATAATTTGTTTATCTTTTTCAATTATTCAATGTATACAAATTTGACCAATTCTAAGCACAGACAAAATCAGGGACTTGGGCAAAACATATAAAGTCAATCACTTAATTACAAGTTGAACGTATTGACCTGATCTATATCATCATTAATGCTGCTGATAGGTAGAACTGTCAAACGGGCCGGGCTGGGCCCACCGGACTTTGAGTTTTTTACGGGCCGGGGCCGGTTGTTTCGGGCCATCTATTTCCAAGTTCGTCCTGTCATGACTCGGGCTGCCGGGCCACCGGGCCAAACTTGCCCAACTTTTTTTTTAAATATTATTATTATACTTGATTTATATATTTACCTAATTAATTTATAATTTAGCATACAAATTATACTCATATAGTTATAAAAATTATTTAGTTTGTCAATAACAATTTAATAATTAAATTAAATGAAAACTCAAATTCCTAAATAAAATTCAAACATAATAATTCAACAAATCCTAATAAAATGGAAAGTGTTATTTTTATTTCAACAATAATTCAATAATAATAATTCAACAATTCAATAGGAAAGTGTTATTTTTTATTTTGATAATATAAGGATATTATAGGAATAAAATGGGGTATGTTTAGTTATGCATGATAATTTTTAAATTTTATTGAAGTTTATTTAATAAATGGGTTGATTTTAAAGGATTTTAAGGTTTGTGTAGTGATACTCTTAAATAAAATCTTATCCCTCAATTCATATTTGCCATAATTGTACAAATGTGTACCACCAATTTGTGGTTGTTCTTAATCCTTCAAATCACCAATCTCGCATACTCTCGCATACTGCTGTTTTTTTTCTTTATCTCTAAGTTTTAAATTTTATTGAAAAAAAAAAAATCAAACCGAGCCAGCCCACAAAACCGGACTAAGCCCGGCCCAAGCCTGGAGGCCCGCTGGGCCTACTGGACCGGGCCAAAAAATCAGGTTCTTTTCGGGCCTATATTTTTAAGGCCCAGTCCACTCTTAAAACCGGACTTTTCGGGTCGGCCTGTTGGGCCGGGCTCGTTTTGACAGCTCTACTGATAGGTGATGTGAATGAGCTTTGTAAATCGTCAACGTTTTCTTTATCAAAATTTATACTCTCCCTAAATCTCGAAGAAATTTGCACACTTCTTTGGACATACTTTTTAAGAAAAAAATATTTTTTTAATAAAATTGTGGTATATGAATAAATATATGTATATTTTTGTAAATATACATGCAAATCAATATTTCTTTTTAAGAGGTGTGCATATTGCTTTGGAACGGACTAAAAATGAAATTATGCAAGTTCCTTCGGAATATAATTTTTATTTTTTCTTTTCATGTGATGTGAAATGTGAATTTGGGACCAAATAGGCCACCACGATGTACGATTTCGACGCATTATCTTCAATATCATTAATTATATTGAAATGAAAGGTCGATCAAATAGGGATCAATGAAATTCCGAAGTCTTTAATTTGGATAGTGACTACCTTTGATTTGGCAAAATTCAGTGATTTCAACTACAAAATAGAACTGTACCATATGAACAAATTAATTCTCTGTCACACTTGCAAAGATTAAATTCAATGATATATAATGCGACGCCATTAAGGTTTATGGAAAACAATTGTCTGACTATTTTACAATGTAATGTTAATGATTTGAAAATACAAGGGATATACTTTTAAAATAATACATAAATTAGTAACTACTGCAAAATAAAATGCATGATTTATTCTAAAAACATTGCCACTATAATACCATCTAAAAAAATGAAAAATATTATATAAAAATAGTTAATGATAAGATTATCACGAAACTATATTAAAGTATCGATAATCTCATCAGGAGTATATTAATTTGGGTTCAAGAAAATTTATAATAATTACAATATAGTAACGCAAATCTAGATTAATGTTACTCCTGGTGAGATTATTGATACTCATAATCAAATATTCGATACTTTAAAACAGTTTCATGATAAACTTAGGGGAATACACACAACACTACAATCCCTAAGCCTAAAATGCACCATACAACATCAAAAACCCCATGGAACAATTTAATACATTTATGTGTCATGTTGTATTTTAAATGGTAGGACCCATACTCTCTCTCCCCCCAAGGCTCAGAATTTATTTGGTGCATTAATTTCCCATTTCTCTCTCTCAAATTCAAATACGAAACCCACCCACCTCCTCACCTCTCTCACGATCAGATCTGGAGGAGAAGACCGAAGGCGGATATCGAGATGACGTGAGGACGGCGGCGCCGTGGCTGGAGAGAGAGGGGGATCGGCAGCGGTTCCGATCTGGGACAGAGATGGGCGAGAGAGGGGGAGATGGAGATGGGCGGTTCCGATCTGAGTTATGGAGATGGGCTAGCGGCGGCGGCGAGCGACGGCTCTGTTGGTGAGGAGAAGGCGGCGCTCGTGAGGAAACGGAGATGGCGGTCCGATCTGGGACAGCGACGCTCGTGAGAAAACGACGCTCGTGAGGAAACAGCGCGCGTGAGGGGAATCCGATCTGGGATACCGGCAGTCCGATCTGTCGGATCACTGAGGTCGTGAATGGAAAGAAAAAGAACTCCACTTCCAATTTATAAAGACAGGTAATCAAAACAAGCTACAATATGATTACTGTATACAAACTTAATTTGGATTTTTTTATGTATTCCTAGATTAGATTGTGTTACGATTAAGTTTTCTAATTGTTAGAAAGGTGGAGTCAATAATTTTGTTTGAATTTAATAATTGGGGAATTTTGAATGAAATTGAAGAACTGTTATAGTTTAGAATTTGCAAGCATGTGCAGTTTGCCTTTTTTTTTATTGGGTGATTAATCTCAGAAGTGTTCTAATATGCTGAAAAATCTTATGATCTCCATGTGATTTGTGTATTGTTAGTACTTTTCTAGGAGATAGGATTGAGATGTTTGGTGTAAAACGCTGAATTTGATAGGGGTGATGGGTTGCAAAAATGTTTGTTGTAAAACTCTGAATTTGGAGCAAAATATAAAAGCATGAACTGACTTTTTCCCCCTTTTATTTCAGGTATCAAATTACAAATGGAGTTGAAGGTTTTGGATATTCACATACGAAAACGCCTTTTGTTCACAATTTTGCGACATTTGTTCATAATTTAAAGTGTTTGTTCATAATTCTTGTGCGTCTGTGCACATTTGATTTAGTAGTCTGTTCATAAATTTTTGGGGGGTTTGTGCCTAATTTTGGATATGTAATACTTTAGGAATTTTTTTATATGTAATACTCAAATTAATAATGAAAGAAATGTTTTTGAATTTGAATTTGAATTTGCTAGAATTGTTGTTGTATTTATATTGATGTTCAAAATTATTTTATACTTATGTTCATAAAATTTATGTTTATGTTCAAAATTAATACACTCGAAAATAACAAATATTAATTGTCAAAATCTTGCCTCGGGAACTGTGCAGAAAGGTGTCAGATTTTGTAAGAATCAGATTTTGAACATGGGCCCATCAAATTGTATGAGCTTGTGGTTTTGATTAATGGTGGGGACCACCAAATTGTATGAATTGGTACCATGAGATTTTTTATGTTGTATAGTGCATTTAGGCTTATAGAATTGTAGTAAATAATAAGTGTCCCCCCCCCCCCCCCCCCCCCCCCCAATAAACTTATTATAACACATTTTCATATAAAACTTACTCCAAAAAACATATATTACAATTTCTATAAAAATAACGCGTTAGGATATGTATGAAGGAACGGACATGCAAATATTATTTTTCATAAGTCACGTGTTTACACTTTAGTACTTTACACTTCTATGAAACGAATCCGTTACAAAGATGACGCATTTTCACAAATGGACTTCGGTATTCAAAATTTAATCTAACTACATATAATTAATAACAAAATCTTTTAATTTATAGAAACTTTATCTTAAGTTAATAAACTGATCATTTCTAAAATTATATATAAAAATTAAGTACCGAAGAAAATTGTATCATTAGCATTAAGAGAATCAACTACAATATCATAATAAATTTGTAAACCAAACAACTTTTTCACTACCCAAAATCCTTCCCTCAAAACTCAAAAGTAATAATTACATTTACATTTTAAAGCAAGGATTATTACTATTATGTATTCATTTCAATAAAATCAACATACCTTTGCTTAAAAATTTAGTTTTAGAAATTAAAAATTCTTTACATTAGTTAAGTTGGTGTATATGTGGATCCTTAAAAGACATTTAATGTAAATATATAATTATTGTGAGGATTGGATTTATATAAATATATATATATATATATATATATATAAATTTTTTTTTGAGTTTGTAAATAACAATTATAAGATGTACAAATAATTCAATTGCATAAATAATTATGAGAATAATGTCAATTCAGGACCTAAAAAATGGTAAGACTATCAATTTAAGATCTATTTTTTTTTTTCTATCAATTCAGGGTCTGAAATATATAAAACTATCAATTTAAGACTTGAAAAATAGGACCTATCAATTTAAGATTTAAGAATATTAAGACCATGTTTGACATATTATAATTTAGATTCTTATTTTATTTATATACATTATTATTTTTTCGTTACTTCTTTTGTTTTTTATTTTTCAATCACGTGAAATTAATATATCTTTTATATTTTTGGAATTATGATTTATAAATCGGATATCAAGAAATTATTAGAGATCAAACACGGTCTTAAAATGAGCGAGTCTTAAATTAATAGTTTTATTTTTCAGGTCTTGAATCAATAGTTTTCAATCTTTCAGTCCCTAAATCGATAGTAAAAAAAATTCAGGCCTTAAATTAATAGTTTTACAATCTTTTAGGCCCTGAATTGCTAAAACTCCATAATTATGGGTTGGAAGGAATACAATTGAAACCTATGAATTTTCATAGACTCATATATTGTCACGCCCCAATTTTCTTAATAGTATTTTTTCTAAAAACACGTGATTATTTAAAATTAAAAGGCGTGAACGGAAAATTTGATATAAAAATTATTTGGTAAACAACAGAAGACTTGAATATTAATAATCATTTTAAAGGCAATTTAATTTAAAACACCAATTGTACCAATACAATACTATTTCAAGAAAAATTTATTTAACAAATAACTTTCAATATAATAAAATAATTTGCAAGAAATTTAATTAATAAATGACAAAATTTAAATTGCATCCACCGTCTCTCCCCGATGTCAGCTCTTCGATCTGAAAAATGTTAATGAGATTGGGGTGAACAAAACAACAAGCTCAGTGGGGTTCTTTTGGTCACAGTTAAATATCACATACAAGTAAAATCATCAACTCACATATCATGCATACTCAATACTTGTTCCAAGGCTAAACCAAGGATGCGCTGGCTGAACCAACGATGCACTGGCTGAACCAACGATGCGTGGTTTCCCATGAATAAACATGCGTTAACGAATGACTTAAAAAGCCACAACTTTCGTCAACGAAATTTCGGTAAAATCATAAGTGTCAATGTAGCAAGTAACAAGGTTACTCACATGAACATTTAAAAGTAACAAAGCAAGTAAAAACCCCACCTGAATTTAATGTCGTGGATGAAAAGAATGCAATGGTGTTAACATAAATAATACTCCCTCCGTCCAATATTAGTAGGCCTACTTTTTGGGCAGTTATTTTTTGTCATAAGTTGGAGGGTATTATGAGGTATTGTGAGGTTCATTTATCAATAAAATTATTGTTTATGAAAAATATGATACTTATATTTTTCATAAACAATAACTTTATTGATAAATAAACCTCACAATACCTCATAATACCCTCCAACTTATGGCAAAAAATAAGTGCCCAAAAAGTAGGCCCTCTAATATTGGACGGATGGAGTAACATTTACTTAGAATATGCTAGAAATAAATCCTCAAATTAAAATTTAAAATTAAACTCTCTCAAAATCCTTTTGTACTCCATTAATTAACCTTTACCATAAACCTCTAAAACTCGCTGCATATAACTAAAACTTTTAAATCTTCACTAATTAATTATTTAAATCTACTAAACTCATAATTCACGTATTTGTGTAAGTGGAAATAATTAGTCTCTATGTTAATAATATAAATCTCTGACCAAATCATATATATACATAAATAATCCCAAGTTCTAAGTCTACCACATCCTGACGTCTATACTCCCAAAATTATAATCCCTAAAATCACACGTATTGGGTCATTTATAGGAGTCCTAATCCACTTTTAACTTATTTAAATTGTTTGAAATAAGTAAATAGAAATTCCAATGAAACTTATTGAACTAAAAAATACTACTTATTTAATTACTTACTACACGCATTCCAACATCAATTAGCTTAATTAATATTCAAATATCCTAATATCCTTTAATCTTAGAGAGAGTACTGCATCACCCTAATTGTCCACCAATTGATGGAAAGCATATCCCCTATATCACATATCTCTTGGCGTCTTTATTATGTAAAATACATACACAACGTACGATGCAGTAGAACTCAAATGAAAATAAAAATAATTAGAGAAAGAAAATTGGTTTTAGTGCGGTAATCAAGAAATAGAAAATTGGAGTAGATGATATTACCAATTTTTTTTTTTTTTTTGCGAAGAAGATGAAGAATTGGAGGGCAATTATTTCCCAGAGATGTGAAGAAATAAAGTTTACCTTTTGAAAAATATTTAGGGTTTAAATTTATTTATTTTAAATGGATGTATTTATAAAGATGGTAAAAGGTTTTTAGTTGAGAGGAATATATGAGCATATCCCATTAACAAATATCCGTGGGTGGAATTTGGTTTTCAAAATTCAAGTAAAAACTTGGGAAAAAGTTTAGTGAAAAACAGTAGAGAGATATCTATTCACGTTTATTTATATATGTAAATATATGAATAATTTATAATTTTAATAAAGTTTAATATTTGGAAATAATTTTAAATATAATTAATACTACCTCCGTCCTCCAAAAGTATGGCTTTCTGTTTTTTTCAACATTTTTTCTTTCTTCACCATTCAATAGTCACTTAATATTTTCAAATGTCATCAGTTTTATACTCACAAATAACAACTTAACTCATAAATGGATCACACAATACACCAAAATATCTTTATTTTATATATTTTATCTATGTTTTTCTAAAACCTGGCAAAAACAAATGTCCATACTTTTGGGGGACGGAGGGAGTAATTATTAACTTGGAAATTTGGGCTGTTACAAATATTTTCATGTTTAACACTAAAAAAATGTATATATATCTTCGGAAAAGATATTATAATATATATATATATATATATAATAAGAAAAAATTATAGGGGCCTGTGCCCCTACCACGGGGTACGTGGTTGTGTCTCTTGACAATAGATTGGTAGCAACGAAGTTCGATACCCATATTTTTTCGCAAAAATATTAATCAAGACAACCATAGGATAAATGATGTTGGTTTTGGGAATGACACTGACTCCATCAGATATGTAGACACTCTTTCCAATCTTGGAGAAGATAATTTTTCACTAATGGTATCTTATGTTATGACCGTACACTCACTTAGAACTTTGGACTTTCTTAAGGAGACCAGTATTTAATTATGGACAAGCTATATGTTTGTCATGTCTAGAGTAACCATGTGAGAAGTTTGAAAATTAAGACATGTGACGTGAATTGCGACATTTAAAAAAAATATTTTTCAACATTTTGAACGCAACCCATTTTCCATACTTGATTGCAAAAGAAAAAAAAAAACAAATTGTGTGTTGATAGGCGACCAGGCGAGCAACAGTGATCGAAGATTAAGAAGTTAATGAACTAAGATGAAGAAGCAGACGACCATCAGAGTATTAAGGGAATCAACTTCACTGGCGACCAGGAGAGCAATCAAGTATATTGCACGCGAGCAGGAAAGTAAAGAACAAAAGAAATACATAGCCAAAGCAAAAGATAAAGGCGAAAGGCGGACAACCTTGCAACCACGCGAGCAAGCGTGCATCAAGCCCAAACACGAGGCGAGCAAGAGGTCCATAGGGCCCAACGAAGATGTACTAGCGAGCAATCGGTCACCAAAGAAAGCAGCTGAGTGATTATGAAGACCAAGTACAACATTGGGAATTCCAAAGGTCACCATACTTAGATATGGTCCAAGTGTCCTAACATTTGGCACTCATCCATTGAGCAATAGCCTAGATGTTGTACAAGTGTCCTGACACTTGGCAAAGATCCAATGGTTAAGCCATTAAAATAGTGACACATAGTCACCTTGTACATCTATAAATACTTCTTCATTTGCATGAAGAAGGAGAGGTTTTTCCCATAATTCAAAATATTAGCCAAACTCTTGTCAATTTATTTCTTGTTCTATATTTAGCTAAATTTCATGATCTTAGTATTTGTTTGATGATCTTACTTAGCAAAAACAGCCACTAATCAACATCGATTAGAAAAGGTCATCAACAATTGGCGCTAGAAGAAGGGTTCGAACCTCCGATTTCCAAAAATCGAAGAAAGCTTGAAGATTTTCGCCGGAATCTGCAAAAATTAGCCGGAATCCGGGAAGAAATCACCGAAAATCAAGTGTGCATACCGTTTGGAACAAAGTTATCCATAAATACATCATTTTAAGGGTTTGAATGCATGCATGTATGAACTAGGGTTTTCAAACCATCATATTCATACATACAAGGCTAGTGACTCTTGAAAAAAGGTGTTTAGAAGCAAGACCACATCAATCCTCTATTTATCCCATAAATTTCGGCAACTAAGATGATTATGTCACAAGAAGAACGACATTCGAGCGCATCCCCGAACCCTAGGTCAAGAACTAGGGTTTCTTCCACCGAAGGACATGCCCGGACGGTGAGGGCAACCTCGCAAAGGAATGTTCAAGTCACCATCGATACAATTCCACCGAAAGTGGAAGCTCTTGCTCAAAACCCCAAAGAACTAGCAAAAACGATTGCTGTCCTCCAATCTTTACAAAATCGGCAAACAACTGGGCCATCAAGAGCAGGGGCGAGCAGGGGCGAACAGGCGAACAGAGAAGCAAGTTGAGAGAAGATGCGCGCCGTGATGAGGCTGACAGCGTGAAAGTCCGTAGAAACAAAGGAAAGGCTCCCGTAGGTGAGCGTTTGGGAAATCGAGAGGAGTTATCACCGAGTCCTGCAAGTGAGTCGAGTAAAAGCACTTCTCGGACTAGTGCGTTGGAAAGGCTGGGCACAAGGCATGCAACCATGAGAGAACAATCTGGGAGAAATGATGCGCGACCACGCCCTGCTGCTCGCCCATCAGTGCATGATCGAGTCAGGAGATCAGCTTTCGGCCGACTAGGGCCAAATGGAGCCAGCAACATTGCAAGGAAGGCAACTCAAGAGAAACGCCCCATCGGGGAGGGACTGCATCATGAGGAGGTTATACCTAATCATGATGAACAACCTTCCGATGGGAGAACTCCCCCAAGTGAGTTGCAAGAGATGAAGAAAGCAATTGAAGAATTGCAGAAACAATTAGAGTCTCAGAGAGGAGTTGGGTCAACTATTCTCCCGTCTTCGCCGTTATCTCCATTAATCCTCAATGCACCAATTCAGAAGAAGATACAATTCCCCGCCATCAGCTTATATGAAGGGACATCGGACCCGCGAATTCACGTGACAAAATATTCAGACTTCATGATCTCAGTGGGGGCAACCGACGCAACTCAATGTCGAAATTTCCCACTCACCCTCGGGAATGGTCCACACAGATGGTTTTCAGCACTGGCTCCGGGTTCCATTAACTCCTTTGCCCAATTGAGAAAGGAGTTCTTGTCTCACTTCTCAACAACTGGATCTTACTTAACCCACAGGCACCGGTTGGCAGACATTAAGCAAGGAGACGAGGAGTCAGACAATCAATTTTTGGAAAGATTCGATAAAGTTCTGTTGGAAGGCGAGATGGTAAGTGAAGATACAAAAATAGTTGCAGTAATGGCAGGGCTGAAAAAAGGAACCGAATTATGGAAAGAAATGCACTTGACGTGTCCAAAAACGTACATGGAATTCCGACACAAGGCCTGGATTCATATATCGATGCAAGAGGCATTGCAGAAAGAGCTGGGTGATAAGAATGATCCCAAGAAAGCTGGTAAGAAACCCATGGGGAGTGATTACAAGGCCCCGAAAAACATGAAAGCTTTCAACGAGGGAGCGGAGATGAAAGACAGGTTAAATCAGGTGCTGGCTACATCAATAGAGGTTGTGTACAACAACGTCAAAGACAGAGACATGTTGTCGGAACCAAGGAAAATACGACAAGAACGCGGAAAGTTGAATCCGAACAAATACTGTGCTTACCACCAGAACATCGGACATTTCACTAGTGAATGCCGTGATCTGTTGAAACAATTGTGGAGATTTTATGAGGAAGGTAAACTGTCCGAATTCGTGAAGAGAGAACCCGGAAAGAGACCTAGGGAGGTCAATCTGCCTAGTTCTGATGACGAGGACAGTGACGACCAACCAACCAAAGCAACCAAGAAGGGAAAGAGAGTCTCAACAACACCAGCAGAGCCAATGCGGGAAGTTCTCATGCTTAAATCAAGTGGACACATTGGGGGATGTTCAGATGGAAGACCTTTGACGTCAAAAAGGAAGAGGAAAACAGAGCTGAGGGCGGTAGCCCAAGTGAAAGAGGTAGGAGCCAACCAAGCTACTAAGAAGACGGGGGATCTAGTATTTTCAGAAAAAGATTTAGACGGTGTACTCACTCCGCACAATGACTCGCTAATCATATGTGCTAACATCATGGGGACCCGAGTCCACCGACTGCTTGTGGACACTGGATCATACACGAACATTCTGTTCAAAAGTACATTAGATCAGATAGGGGATTGTGAGGAATATGTGAAACAGTGTAATCATAAGATAGTGGGATTCGGTGATGCTGTAACCGATCCCCTAGGAGTAGTCACGTTATCAGTCGAGCTTGTATCGACCGAGAATCCTGACAGGAGGATGACTAGAATGCTAGAGTTCTTAGTAGTAGATCAGCAGTCTTCCTATAACGGATTTCTCGGTCGACCTTTTATCAATGAATTCAAAGCGGCTGTTTCAACGTACTACTATTGTGTTAAGTTTCCAACATCAAAGGGGTCAGGTACAGTTAAAGGCGATAAAAAAAGAGCTCGTGAATGCCTCTTACAGATGCGGCCTAAAGACAACCAAATATTCATGATGGACGAGCAGCCGAGCAGCAGAGACGAAGGTGAACCCTCCATCCTGGAAGGGATTATGGGGTCCGTCGACACTGAAATGATGGAAGTAGACGAGCAACAGTGCAATGGCGAACATGAAAGTAATAACGAGCAGAAACGCGATGACGAACAGCAAAGTAATGACAAGCAGGTGGACAAAAACGAGCAACCAAGCCATATGGGAAATGAAGAAGCTGCGACAACCAGCAACAGAACAGAGCATACAACAACGGCTAGCATGGAGACAGAGGATATTGAACCACGATTGGGCGCGGAATCAATGGAAGTCGAGGATGAATTGAGTATGGAAGGGCCCATTATTGACCCTCGTTGGAAAAGCCAGAAGCGAAGAGCCACTCCGGTTGAAGAATTAGAGGCAATAAAAGTTGACCAGAACCAAGAGAGCTTAGAACTCTTCATAGGATCTGAGCTCCCGGAGCCATACAGATCCGAAATGATGAAGTTTCTTAAAGCAAATCTCGATGTGTTCGCGTGGTCACATGCAGATATGGTAGGTATTGTTGGAGTTATACGTGAAAGTATGCTTTTACTTTGTATAACTCGTGTATCAAACACTCGTTTTATGAGAATAATTCTTTTATCGCATTTGCTTTAGTTATGATTGAATGTTGAATTTCTATTGCAAACCGTTCAATATATAGTACGTGTTACATTGTAGTTAATGTGGTGATACCCGATCACGGAAGACGACATTAACAGTTTACTTGTAACTAAACGTACATTTTCACGACCCAGGTGGAATTGAACAATCCGCCGTGAAAGGTCGATGTGTAAGGCTCAGATTGGTCTGTCTTGACCAAGAGATTGCACTAGCACATTTAGTATGTGTTGAAGAGGTCCTACAGCGAGGAGAAATTCTTCTGTTCTGAAAGGTGAAGAATTAGACCTCAGTGGTTGTTGATTTCTTAATCTCCGTCACTTAAATAGGACCGTGTGTGCTTAGTAGTTACTGCTTTGATTCATGTTGGGTGAGAATCATTGTGACTTCGAACTTTGTGTCTTGGGCAGTAATATTAATCATACGACGGTTGCTAAGATTTAATACGGAGAAACGCGTGCGAGTACGGCTCATGTGATTAGTCCCCTTGGTGGGCTCAGAAGTTTTATTGTACCAAATCTTGCAAGTGAAGAATTAGTTTCTTCGGTACGAATAATAATGTTGAGCTGTCTTTACTCCAAGGCGAAAGATGTTAATTAATTTAGAGCTATTCAGAAGCTTAATTAATTAATGGACTTGATAATCTTAAACGCGGGAAATAATAACCGGGAGCCCATATTATCGTAATATGGATTAAGATGGATAGTGCAATATTAATTTATTAGTGGTAATAATTAATATTAATGAGCTGAATTATATTGGGGCTCAATATTGAAATTCAGAAGTCCATTAGGAGGTCCAATCTTAATTCTCCTTAAGGCCCCTCAAGTAGCCCAATAATGATAAGGTGATTAAAATAAAAAGATTATATTATGCTGATTTTTTCTCTTCAATTTTCGAAAATAGTAGTTTGTTAGGAGAGAAAAGATTTTGTTGATTTTCTTGGAAAGATATTATGGAGGATAAGTATTCTTGGAATACAAGATTATCTCATATATTCAAGAAGATCCAAATCTTGGATTCTCTTCTTCATAATTTTCGAAAATCACCCTATAACAAGGTGAGTGAGATTTTTGTGGAATATTTTATTTTGGAGAAAAGAATATATGGGATATATTCAAGATTTCTTAGAGTCTAAGAAAAGATTTTTTCCAAGCCCAAATATTCTATAATTTTCGGCCACTCTATGTTATAAATAGGGGATAATTATTTCATCCCCAAGTACATAATTCCATGTGTTGGAAAAATCAAGAAGCATAGATATTTTTCTTTTTCCCTAGTTATTAAATTACTTGAAAGCGTCTCCCACCGGCGATCAAGTGAGGTGAAAAGGGAAATACTTGAGAAGGCTTTAGGTTGATAGAACGTGATTACAAGTGTCCCGTATATCCAAAGGCCATTACTACGAGAGGTACGTTAATCGCATATTTACTTGTTTAATTCCGCCTAGTTAAATATGTGAAATTAATTTAGCATGCATGATGATAATTAGTTGTTGGAATTATTATTTGAATTAATTAGGATTAATTCATGCTAGTAATAATTGTATTTAAATTCGTATTTAAAATTAATCCCGAATAGATTTCGGGCACCCCTATTTTCCCAACAACTGGTATCAGAGCCACGGTTTCGGGCTCTGAATTTTAAATTGGAATTTAAATTGTTGAACATTAAATTTGAAATTGGATAGTAGAATTGTTAGATCTTTTTTGCAGGTATCCAATTGTCATGGTTTTTAATGTTGTTAATTTCATGCGTGTAAATTAATTGTTTTTAATTCGATTCGTTCGAATTCATTTTGCTCGTGAGAAAATCCACGAGTAGATTAGTTGTTTTTATTTTGATTCGATCATTGTAATAGACTAGTCTAGATCTAGTATTTATTTTTTTGTAAAAATAAATTGTAACCGGATCGTGACGAAGAACGAAGAATTAAAAACGGCGTACCCGGACGACGCATACATGCGTGGCGCGTGTATGGAGGTAAAATCATACAAGGGGTGAAGAAAACGAGGACGAACGGCGAAAAAACGGCGCACGGGGGTGCACGACGCACACCGTGCGCAACGGGCGCACGGCGCACGCGCGCCTCGGCAGGCCGCTGCAGCGCCTAGGGGCTCCCCAGGCAGCGCCTCGGCGCGCTTCTGTGCAGCGCCTCGGGTGCGCCTCGGGGCCGCGCTTCGGGCGCTTTTCCAGCGCTTCTCAGGCCGGGAAGCGCGCGAGCCCACTTCGTGGGCCGACGCGCGCTGTATCTCGGGCCGTGGAATTTTTTCGGTTCGTGTTTTTTTTCCGTGTGATTTTAAACGTCGTCCCGAACCCCAAACGATGTTGTTTTGAAGAAGTGTTGCTGTTCGAGTGGGAGCACGTCGAGACGAACGTCGGAAAGCAACAAGGACGATTTTTTCGCATCAAGACGTGAAGAAATTAAACCGTGACAATTGGATTCGAGTGCTCCAATGTGTTTAATTTTGTTTTGATGGATGTTTTATTTCGTGCACTTATTATTATTTGTTAATATGTGTTTGCATGAATTTAATTGTCCAAGAAAAACCTTACTTTCGAAAATTACTAAGTATGTTTTTATAATCGCAATTTTATTCCGGATATTAAAATTGGATTATTTTGGCCTCCATAATTTATTTATTTGTGAAGTTCTTTTGGAATACATTTCCCCCTCGGATCGGCCAAAAGAACGGATTTCACATGAATAAATTCCGAAAGGATGATTGTGGATTATTACTAGTGGCGGTATTGACCCTCACCACGAGTGGCTTGCTCAAAGCGAAATAATAATCCTGTATTTAATTATGGTTATTACTTAGGCATAGGAAATTGATATTAACTTACTCCCCTCGGAGTCCCTGTCAATTTCTATGTGGTCAAAGTAGGAGCCAACTATTAATTTTGAATTAAGGATTTGTAACTTTTAAGTTTGTAATCCGCTTGAATGTGTTTAAATGTATAGACCACCCCTCGTGGCGCATTTAAATTATTTCGAGATGTTGGCTGATGCATGATTATATTATTTTAAGGTTCCAATATAATTGATGTGATCAAATTTATGTGATAATTTCGTATTTTTCTAGATATTGATATGAATGTATGTTTTATTCTCAGTTCATCATGTCGCAACCTTTTAATCCACTGTTTAGTATACTTAAAGATAACAAACTTGTTGGTGAGAACTATGTTGATTGGAAACGTAACCTTGACATTGTCCTAACCGCACAACACCATAAATGGGTACTTACCACTCCAAAACCCCAAGAGCCTGCCGAAGATGCCACGAAAGCGGTCAAGAAAGAGCATAAGAGTTGGTTTGACTCCGATGAGATGGCTAGGTGTACTATTCTGGCTTCAATGTCAGATGTGTTGCAACACCAACACCAACACATGGAGACCGCCTCTGAGATAATGCAAAATCTTGAAGCAATGTTTCAATATCAGAACCGTACGGCTAGGCAAATCACCATGCGAAAGATGCTTTCGTTGAAGATGGTGGAAGGTACGCCCGTAAGGGATCACGTTATCGAGATGATGGGTTATCTCAATAAGTTGGAAGTACTTGGTGCGCAATTTGACCTCCCTACTAAGGTCGATTTCGTTCTCCATTCTCTGCCGAAGAGCTTTGAGCAGTTTCAATTGAACTATCAAATGAATGACCGGGCAAATAGCTTGCCCGAGCTCTTGCAAGCTTTGGTATCGGCGGAGACTCTAATGGATCACCAAACTGTTGCTATGGTGGCAAACGGTCCGTCTTCCTCTTCGGGTCCCAAGGGAGGGAAGAAGAGGAAGAGGACAAAGGGCCAGACCCAAGCAAATCCAACCGTTGCGAAACCCAAGGCAAAGGGAGAAGGAGGTGGAAATAAAGCTGCTAAGGGTAAGTGCTTTAATTGTGGTGAGAAGGGACATTGGAGGGCGACCTGTTCTAAGCCTAAGAAGGGTGGAAAGAAAGGTAAGTCTCATGCTTTAGTCGTTGAAACATTTGTTGCGGCGTATGCTGCCCATGTTTGGGTAGTGGATACCGGGGCAACTGATCATATTTGTTTCACTCTTCAGGGGTTCCAGCTAACCCGGCGACTTAGCAAGAGTGAGATCACAATCACTTTGGGGGATGCTATGAAAGTAGCAGCCGAAGCAGTGGGAGTCGTGCGCCTATCTTGTGAAGATAGAGTTTTAATTTTTAAGAGATGTTTTATACGTTCCAAACTTTAGGAAGAATTTAATTTCGGTTTCTAAGTTGTTTTGATGGATATTCAGTTACTTTTAATAAAGTTGTTACTGTTTTCTTTTAAGAATGATGTTATCTGTCATGGAACGTTGGTAAACAATCTCTATACGATTAAGTGTGCACACCACTCAAATAATGAATCTAATAACACGTCAATCATTTCGAGCAATAAAAGAAAGCGTTCTTCGGAGATGGACGAAACACTTTTATGGCATCTTAGACTAGGTCATTTTAATCTAAAGTGGATAGAGAGATTGGTGAAAGACGGATCCTTGGAATCGCTCCAAGTTGAGCTGTTTCCAACTTGTGAATCCTGTTTAGATGGTAAAATGACCAAGAGGGCATTTGGAGCCAAGGGGAATAGAGCCATGGAAGTGTTAGAACTCGTTCATACCGATGTGTGTGGTCCAATAACGATCAAAGCGAGAATGGGGTATGAGTATTTCGTTACCTTCATTGACGATTACTCAAGATATGGGTACATTTACCTTATGCGGCATAAGTCTGAAACTTTTGAAAAGTTTAAAGAGTTTAAGGCCGAAGCCGAGAAACATAGGGAAAAGAGTATCAAGTTTCTACGATCAGATCGTGGAGGCGAATACCTCAGCGATGAATTCTTGAACTGCCTATCGGACGAAGGGATCGTATCCCAGTTGACCGCACCGGGAACCCCTCAATAGAACGGTGTGGCGGAACGAAGGAACCGGACTCTTTTAGAGATGATCAGATCCATGATGAGTTATTCGGATTTACCCAAGTCGTTTTGGGGTAATGCCTTGGAAACGGCGGCTTATATTCTAAACTTGGTGCCATCCAAATCGGTTCCTAAAACCCCAATGGAATTGTGGACCGGGCGCAAGCCCAGTCTAAGACATTTGCGGATTTGGGGTTGTCCGGCATACGTGCTAGACAAGGAAGCCGGTAAGTTGGATCCACGTTCGGAATTAAGGCTGTTTATAGGATACCCGGCCGGAACGAAAGGGTGCATGTTCTATAGTCCCAAGGATCAAAAGACCGTGATTAGTACACACTTTAAATTCTTGGAGGAAGACTATATGAACAATCGGAAACCTAAAAGTGAAATTACCTTAGAAGAATTGAGAGGTCAAACCTCGATACCAAGTATACAAGATGATGTACCACATGTCACATCTTCACAACCGGAACCCTGTCGTAGTGGGAGGGTTCCCAGGCAACCCGAGAGATTCATGGGGATAGGAGAATCTTCGGATTTGGTTCCCGGTGTTGAATCAGACCCATGGACGTACGATGAGGCAATCCAAGACAAAGACGCGCAGTCATGGCAAACGGCAATGGAAGCCAAGATGGGTTCGATGGATCATAATCAAGTGTGGGAGTTGGTCGAGCCACCCAGTGGGGTAGAACCCATTGGATGCAAGTGGGTTTACAAGAGGAAGAGAGGACCGGACGGAAGGGTTGAAACCTTCAAAGCAATGCTTGTGGCCTGTGGCCTGTAGCTATGCTTAAGTCCATCCGTATTCTCTTGTCGATCGCTGCGCACTTAGATTACGAGATCTGGCAAATGGATGTCAAGAGAGCTTTCCTTAACGAAAGTCTTGATGGGATCTATATGCAACTGCCCAAAGGTTTCATTGGAAAAGGCCAAGAGAATCTCGTATGCAAGCTCAAGAGATCCATTAACGGACTTAAGCAAGCATCGCGTACTTGGAACCAGTGTTTTGATCAAGTGATTAAGTCTTATGGGTTTGATCAAAACTAGTTCGAAAGTTGTGTGTATAAGAAGCGTGACGGAACTACGGTGATATTCTTAGTATTATACGTAGACGATATTCTGCTCATTGGAAACAATGTAAAGGTATTGTCAGACGTAAAGGTATGGCTGTCAAAACAATTTGATATGAAGGACTTAGGGGAAGCCGGTCACATCCTTGGGATCAAAATCACTCGCGATCGCAAGAAAATGATGTTGGGCTTATCGCAAGCTTCATACATTGACACTGTTTTGAAGCGATTCAGCATGCAAGATTCCAAGAAAGGTTTTGTACCTTTTAGGTACGGAATCCATCTATCGAAAGAAATAAGCCCTAAGACGCAAGCGGCGATAGATGACATGAAAGGTGTTCCGTACGCTTCGGCCGTAGGAAGCCTTATGTATGCAATGCTGTGTACGAGACCGGATATCTGCTTTGCCGTGGGCATGGTGGCAAGATATCAAAGTAATCCCGGGAAAGACCATTGGACTGCCGTAAAGTGCATCTTGAGGTATCTGAAAAGAACTCGGGAGCGGATGCTGATTTACCAGTCGGATAGTCTAGTTCCCGTAGGACACACGGACTCGGATTTCCAATCAGACACAGACTCAAGAAAGTCAACCTCGGGTAGTGTGTTTTGCATGGGAGAAGGAGCCATGACATGGAGAAGCGATTTGCAGAAATGCATCGCAGATTCGACCATGGAAGCCGAATAAGTAGTTGCTTGTGAAGTAGCGAAAGAAGCGGTTTGGCTCAAGTACTTCTTAGTGGACTTGGACGTAGTTCCGAATTTGCCCGACAAGATAACTGTCTTTTGTGATAATGCCGGGGCAGTTGCAAATTCAAGGGAACCGAGAGTCCACAAGGCCAGCAAACACATTGAAAGAAAACATCATCTTATACGAGAAATCGTTAAGAGAGGAGATAAAAGAGGTGGCAAAGATATGCGTCGGGGACAACCTAGTAAATCCATTCACAAAGGGTCTGCCTCTGAATACATTCGAGAGACATGTGAATGGAATGGGAGTCAAGACCATTGCCAATCTGCTTTAAGTATAAGTGGGAGGAATTATTAGGTTAGTGTAGGTTGACATGAGATGTCACGTAGAGCTACTACACTAAGACATGCGTGATGTATACTAAAAGCAGACTTTAAGTATAAGTGGGAGATTGTTGGAGTTATACGTGAAAGTATGCTTTTACTTTGTATAACTCGTGTATCAAACACTCGTTTTATGAGAATAATTCTTTTATCGCATTTGCTTTAGTTATGATTGAATGTTGAATTTCTATTGCAAACCGTTCAATATATAGTATGTGTTACATTGTAGTTAATGTGGTGATACCCGATCACGGAAGACGACATTAACAGTTTACTTGTAACTAAACGTACATTTTCACGACCCAGGTGGAATTGAACAATCCGCCGTGAAAGGTCGATGTGTAAGGCTCAGATTTGTCTGTCTTGACCAAGAGATTGCACTAGCACATTTAGTATGTGTTGAAGAGGTCCTACAGCGAGGAGAAATTCTTCTGTTCTGAAAGGTGAAGAATTAGACCTCAGTGGTTGTTGATTTCTTAATCTCCGTCACTTAAATAGGACCGTGTGTGCTTAGTAGTTACTGCTTTGATTCATGTTGGGTGAGAATCATTGTGACTTCGAACTTTGTGTCTTGGGCAGTAATATTAATCATACGACGGTTGCTAAGATTTAATACGGAGAAACGCGTGCGAGTACGGCTCGTGTGATTAGTCCCCTTGGTGGGCTCAGAAGTTTTATTGTACCAAATCTTGCAAGTGAAGAATTAGTTTCTTCGGTACGAATAATAATGTTGAGCTGTCTTTACTCCAAGGCGAAAGATGTTAATTAATTTAGAGCTATTCAGAAGCTTAATTAATTAATGGACTTGATAATCTTAAACGCGGGAAATAATAACCGGGAGCCCATATTATCGTAATATGGATTAAGATGGATAGTGCAATATTAATTTATTAGTGGTAATAATTAATATTAATGGGCTGAATTATATTGGGGCTCAATATTGAAATTCAGAAGTCCATTAGGAGGTCCAATCTTAATTCTCCTTAAGGCCCCTCAAGTAGCCCATTAAGTAGCCCAATAATGATAAGGTGATTAAAATAAAAAGATTATATTATGCTGATTTTTTCTCTTCAATTTTCGAAAATAGTAGTTTGTTAGGAGAGAAAAGATTTTGTTGATTTTCTTGGAAAGATATTATGGAGGATAAGTATTCTTGGAATACAAGATTATCTCATATATTCAAGAAGATCCAAATCTTGGATTCTCTTCTTCATAATTTTCGAAAATCACCCTATAACAAGGTGAGTGAGATTTTTGTGGAATATTTTATTTTGGAGAAAAGAATATATGGGATATATTCAAGATTTCTTAGAGTCTAAGAAAAGATTTTTTCCAAGCCCAAATATTCTATAATTTTCGGCCACTCTATGTTATAAATAGGGGATGATTATTTCATCCCCAAGTACATAATTCCATGTGTTGGAAAAATCAAGAAGCATAAATATTTTTCTTTTTCCTTAGTTATTAAATTACTTGAAAGCGTCCCCCACCGGCGATCAAGTGAGGTGAAAAGGGAAATACTTGAGAAGGCTTTAGGTTGATAGAACGTGATTACAAGTGTCTCGTATATCCAAAGGCCATTACTACGAGAGGTACGTTAATCGCATATTTACTTGTTTAATTCCGCCTAGTTAAATATGTGAAATTAATTTAGCATGCATGATGATAATTAGTTGTTGGAATTATTATTTGAATTAATTAGGATTAATTCATGCTAGTAATAATTGTATTTAAATTCGTATTTAAAATTCATCCCGAATAGATTCCGGGCACCCCTATTTTCCCAACAGGTATCAGCCCCGAGCATGCCTGCCATAAGCTCAACATCGACCCAATGAAAAAGCCAATCCATCAGAAGAGGAGAAAATTTGGGCCCGATAAGTATGAAGCGCTCGATGTGGAAGTTAAAAAGCTTTTAGATAACGACTTGATCAGACAGGCCTTATGCCCGCAATGGGTAGCGAACCCGGTGTTGGTCAAGAAAGCAAGCGGGGCGTGGAGACTGTGCATCGATTTTACCGACTTGAACGCCGCTTGCCCAAAGGACAACTTCCCATTGCCACATATCGACCAATTGGTTGATGGCACAGCTGGACATGAGCTCCTTACGTTCATGGATGCATTTGCAGGGTATCACCAGATCGCAATGCACCCAGACGATCAGGAGCACACAACGTTTTACACCAACAAAAATTTGTTGTGTTGGAAGAGGATGCCATTTGGGTTAATCAACGCCGGAGCCACCTACCAGAGACTGGTCAACAAGATGTTTGACGACCACATCGGGAAGACAATGGAAGTGTATGTGGACGATATCGTCGTTAAAAGCTCAAGGAAAGAAGATCACTTGCAACATCTTGCCCAAACATTTGAAATACTCCGGACCTACAACATGAAACTAAATCCCAAAAAGAGCAGTTTTGGGGTCCATTCCGGGAAATTCCTGGGACATCTGGTCAGTCGACGGGGGATTGAAGCGAATCCATTGAAAGTAAAAGCAATCATAGAGATGCAACCGCCCCGATCGGTAAAAGAAGTTCAACGGTTGACCGGATGCCTAGCAGCGTTGAATAGATTCATCTCTAGGTCCGGAGACAAATGTAGGCCGTTCTTCGAGGCAATCAAGAAGGGGAAATTTCAATGGACGAACGCATGTCAACAAGCGTTTGAGCAGTTGAAAGAATATCTCGGTGACACGAAGATTCTTGCTAAACCAATTCCAGGAGAAAAATTATATTTGTACCTGGCGGCCTCAGAGGTAGCAATCAGCTCGGTACTTGTTCGAGCAGAAGGAAAGTTTCACCTGCCCATTTACTACGTAAGCCAAGCTTTACATGAAGCAGAACTCAAGTACTCGCCGACAGAGAAACTAGCATACGCGCTAGTGATGAGCGTAAGGAAACTACGACCATATTTTTTCGACCACCAGGTGGAAGTATTAACAACATTCCCGCTCAAACAAATATTGCATAGGCCTGACACAGCCGGTCGCCTCCTGAAGTGGTCCTTAGAAATTAGCCAGTTCGGGATCTCGTATGCTCCTCGAACAGCGATCAAGGGGCAAGCATTAGCCGACTTTATAGTCGAACTAACTTTCCCCCAAGATCCGACGAGAGGACATAGTCATCCCTGGCACATGTACGTTGACGGGTCGTCCACAAATACGGCCTCGGGGGCAGGAATAGTTCTGATAAGTCCTGACAGACAGGTCTTCACTTCAGCCGTTCGTTTCGAATTCATGGCGACAAACAATGAAGCTGAATATGAAGCATTGATCGCTGGATTGCGGCTAGCATTAGCGGTGGGAGTAAGAAAATTACAGATTTTCGGAGATTCTCAACTAATTGTTAACCAAGTTTGGGGAGAGTACGAAGCAAAAGACGAAAACATGGATTTGTACCAAAAAATTGTTGCTCACTTGGCCTCCATGTTCGAACAAATATACATCGAACAAGTACCAAGAGACAACAATGCGCAAGCAGATGCACTCGCTCGATTAGCAACAAGCACCGGACCAGCGGAATTGTCCGAAGTTACATTAACCAGGATGTCCAACCCATCCACCGAGGATTACAAAATTTATCAAGTCAACGCAGAAATGGATGAAAATGATTGGAGGACGCCGATCATTAAATACCTACGAGACGACGAAAAACTGGACAACCCGTTGGAGGCTGGCAAGATAGCTAAAAGAGCGGCAAGATACACTATAATGAATGGACAATTGTACAAGAGAGGATTTTCGCTCCCGTTGTTGAAATGTTTAACAAAAGAACAAGGCCAAGAAGTCCTGCAAGAAATTCATCAAGGCGTATGTGGAAACCATGCTGGGGGACGTGCGTTAGCCTACAAAACTGTGAGACAAGGATATTATTGGCCTACATTGCTAAAAGATGCTATCAAAGTTGCGAAAACCTGTCACAGATGTCAGATATTCGCCCCCAATATCCACAAACCACCAACCGAAATGATAGCAGTTAATAGTCCATGGCCATTCGCAAAATGGGGAATCGATATTATAGGACCTTTTCCAATAGGAAAGGGAAATGTGAAATTTGTAGTAGTGGCCGTGGATTACTACACAAAGTGGGCCGAAGCAGAAGCACTCGTGACAATTACGCAAGAAAAAATGATCAACTTCATTTGGAAGAACATCGTGTGTCGGTTTGGAGTGCCACAGGCAATTGTGACTGACAACGGGCGACAATTCGAAGGCAAGAAAATCAGAAGTTTCTGTGAGAAGTGGGGAATAAAGAAACATTTCTCAACTCCCTATCATCCCCAATCCAATGGCCAGGTCGAAGCAGTCAATAAGATAATCAAACACATATTGAAGATCCGGTTAGTCGATAAGAAAGGAAAATGGTCGGAGGAGCTGCCAGAAGTGTTGTGGGCGTATCGAGTATCTCACAGGACGAGTACCGGCGAAACTCCATTCACAATGGCATTCGGCATCGAGGCAGTGATACCCATAGAATTGGAGGTCCCAACAGAACGAACAACGACGTTCGACGAGCAGACAAATGACCAAGCTCTAGCAGCAGAAATGGACTTGATTGAGGAAAAAAGAATATCGGCAGAAATGAGGAATGCAATTTACAAAAGGAGGATCACAAAATATTATAACTCACAAGTGAAAGTCAGAGAATTCAAGATTGGGGATCTCGTGCTCAAGAAAGTTTTAGCACCACCACCAGGAGTATTCGGGCCAACTTGGGAAGGTCCGTACAGAATAACTAAAAAATGGGATAACGGCACATATGATCTGGAAGCCACGAAAGGCAATTCGACCCAATACTCCTGGAATGCGGCTTTGTTAAAAAAATATTATCAATAGACAAGTCTTGGTTAGCATTTGTAAGAATTTATTCAGTTTTTGCATCACTTGTACAGAGTTGTAAATGCAATGAAACTTTCAAGATCTTGTGAGTATTTATGTACATATAGAATTTTTGTTACTAAGTTGTTCGATCTACAAAGCATTTTTGCTCGCTCAAAAGTCACCATGCAGGGGGCGAGCAATAGAGCTGAATGCAAACGAAATGCCAGGCCAAGTCCACGAAGGGACCACAAGGCCCAATTTTTTAAGGCTAAGTCTTTTAAAAAAGACAATAATAGCCCATTTAAGCCGAGCAGGCGAGCATTAGGGCACAGAGGTACTTATTCTAAAAAGAAAAAAGAAAAATGTGCGAACAACAATGTATATGGCAAGTAACAAAAGAATTAGAAATTGATGCAAAGGAGAGAGTGTTTTCGTTCAACCTTTTTCATTCATAAAAAGAGCAATCTGTTACAAGCAAAAGGAGAACGAAAGTACAACCAAGCCCTAACAAAAGTCCAAAATATAAGGAAACAAAAAATACAAGATCTTCAGGTTGGAGGAACTGGAGGCGCATCCGTGGTCGCCTGAGCTGGAGATGCTTCTTCAATAGTGGTAGCTGCAGCAGTGGTCGCCGCGGCGGAAGTGCTCGCCCCATCAATGGGAGTCAAGGGGAGAGAATGAAGGCCGTCGAAGATGTCTGCCTCCTTGCTCGGCTGCTCGCCGGAAGATTGGGGAGGAACAATTTCAACACCTTCCCCAAAAATATCCATGGGGACTCCCATTTCCCCAAGATCAGCCAATGGAAGCACAAACCCTTCACCAAGAGGATTATCTTTAACATAGTCAATGAAGTCCTTCCTTGCAGTGGCCAACACGTCTAAGTTGTGGTCCAAAGCAAACTTCACTGATCTTAGACTCTCAGCATAAGCGCAGACATATCCTAAGTTGGTGTTATCAGCCACATCCTGAGCATAAAGGTCGTAGGCGACCATCCCGACCTTTTCTTCTTTGAGGCGAGCAACCTCGGCCTGTAGCTCCTCCATCTGGGCGACCAGGGCCGTCTTTTCAACCTCTAAAGCCCTTGCTCGCTCGTCGGCCACCCCCAGTTCAAGAGAGAGTTTCTCTGACTGGTTCAGTGCAAACTGTTCGCTAGCCACAGAAGCGTCATACATCTGTTCCAGATTTGCCACTGCTTTGGAATGCTCAGCTCTCTCTTGCGCAAGTTCCTCATCTTTCTTCTTTAAAGCGGCAACCTTCTCCACATCAAAGCCTTCAATCTTGCGACCAAGGCTACGATTTGTCCTCTCTAGAAGTATAATTTGATCCAGGAGCTTCTGAGTCATCACAGCCTGGTGACTAGCGTTGTACGAGAGCAAGCGAGCATTGTCGCTTGGCGTTTGCCCCTGAACGATCTCCTCACAGGTTTTGGTCCAAGAACGAGGGACCATCTCAGTTGCTCGCCGGACGTGGGAATCTGCAATATCTAAATAAGGAGGAGGAGTCTTTACACAACTGAGCTGATGGAGCACTTCTGCTCGCCCAGGATGCTCCTCAGGCTTATACCTAAAAGATAAATAAATAACAAACATAAGTACAGTATATAGCGGAGTAGCGATCATCAGAGTAAAGATTTGAAAACTTACTCCCTCAGTTTTACGGGGTCATACCCCAGATATGAGCGATCACTGGAGGATCGTGCCTTTTTGTTTAAAATAGCGGCAACAGTTTGTTGCTCGCTCACGACTTCGAGAGAAGTATGTTTGGAGGCAGGGGAGCGAGGAGCACGGTTGCTCGCTTCCATGACAACCTTAGAGCGCTTTGTTGTTCGCTCGACTCCCTCCCCTTCCTCGCGCGAATCGCCCCGCGGAGCTTTCTTTCTCGCCTTGTCCTTCTCCATAGCCTGTGAAGAAGAAGCTGTCTTAGAGGCCCCTTTGGAACGAGCAGTGGATGCTCGCGGGCGAGGACGAGCGCCTGGCTCTTCTCCGGCCCGAAGGCGCATGAGTGACAAAGGCGGGTCTTGCCTCTTCCTAGTTGGCTCTTCAGCAGCCATTTGTTTAACCCTCGCGGCGAGCAAGTGGTAAGATTGAGGGATGGTTGGCACAACAACAGTCACCCTTTGACCTGTTTAAAAATGGAAAGGGTCGGGCAGGAGAGTTAGCCAAGACAAGCGACCAAGCGAACAAAAATGTAAAGTGTCAATAATAATTACCTTCGGGAATCTCGGCTTGAGCCTCTAGATGATGAGGACTTGTGAAAAGTTGGGCAATCTTACGGCAATGAGCTTTTGAAAGGTGCAGAACGTCACGATCACTCGGATTCCGGAGTACGATCACAGCCAATGTATATAAAAACTCTTCACTAAGGCCTGGATTACCCCACTTCGGCACCTTTAGACCTACAAAACAAAAAGAAAGAAAAAATTAAAATTAGTTCCCAACGCGGTCCTAGGGAAGATGAAGAAAAACATACGTTTAATTATGCCAAATCGCTCGGGAGTATTTATGCGCGCCTGACCGCCTGAGAATCCCACTGATGCTCGCCAATCACCACCAATGAATAAGAATTGGTTATGCCAACTCTTAACTTTGTTGGGAACTCCCTCGATAAGTTTAACCCCTGTCCTCGCCTTGACATAATACCAACCTATCCCCTCCTCGCTACAAGCCGAGACAACCCAGGCATATAAAATCTCAGCCGTGCTGAGTTTATTCTTGTATCCTTCGAGGCCGAAGAGGGTCATCAAAGCGAGCAAATTGCTCCACCCGTTGGGAGTGATTTGGGTAATCGCCAAGTTAAGATCTTCTAAAAAGCGACCAATGATGGGGTGAAGAGGCAACGGAAACCCCGTATTGAGGATATCGAGGTTGATCGCCGTACAGCCAGGCGGAGGGCGATCAGCAGTTTCTCCTTGCTTGGGGGCATACAGGAATATGTCATAAGGGATTTTATACCGGGACCTTATACTATCCAAGTCGTCCTCTATGACCAAGCTCGAGATCTTGCTCGCCGTATAAGCATTTACTTCGGCGGACATGAACTCTCTGGCGCGAACAGGAAAGACCTCGGAGTAGCGAGCAGCGTAGTCTTCCCATTCATTGGAGCGAGCAACGCCTTCTGGGATCTGAGACTCAGGAGTTACCTTGGAAGTAGGAAAACCTATTTCTTCAAGAAACTCCCAAGTTACAGCCAACCGTGGTCGCTCCACTTCGGGATGGTCGCCCTCAGCATCGATTTCCGCGGCCACTTCCTCCGAATCCTCTCCCAAGTCCGAAGAGGTCCCTCCTTCCGCATCTGGGCGACCAGCAGAGTTTTGGACCTCCTCCTCGCCAGAATTATCTGAAGCCTGGCCTTCAATTGAGCGAGCAACCGAGGACACCTCAGATCCCGTCTCTTCATCCACTAGCAAAGTCCTGGGGTTTCTAGAAAAGGCTTGGCGAGCAGAACGACGAGGAGCAGGGGAAGAGATTTCTTCCATGGGACGTTTCCCAGGATTACGTTCGATAATTTCAAGTGAAGGGGTGTCACTCGAAGAAGCCATTTAAAAGGAAACAATGTGGGATTTCAAGGAAGAAACCAAAGATAAAAGACTATTACGATGAAAACGACAGAATACGGCGACGTCCAGACGGCGGCGATGGCGGAGTTGCGAACGCAAAATACAGAAATGAAGAAATCGAAGAAATAAGCGAAACAAAAACAAAATTAAGAGCAATGATCAATGATTACCTGAAGAAGTTACGAGAAATAGACCAAGAATCTCCTGGAAATCGAAATGCCAAAGCTTGAAGAAAAGCTCCAATGGAGAAGAAAGCAAGAATTCGAAAAAGTGAAATGAAAAAATGAAGATGGGTATTTATAAAGCTTAAAATCGGGGGTCAAAGTGGAATTTTTGAAAACTTTATAGGCCCCTATACGCAAAAAAGAAAATAAGCGTGGGCGGCGATGACGTCATCGACCGCCCACGACGTTTCGGTTTCCGAGAACCTCGGGAACTCAACCGTCACCGGCACACGGAGTACCCTGATGTTCGCCCAAATGACTTAATGGTCGCCAATTTTCCCGCTTAAAAGAATTCAAAAAATTTGTTACTCGCTCCACACACAGCTATCATTCTATCGAAATTATGCCTTGTCCTTCATTAGGCAATAATTTCCCTAACAAAGAACAAGTCAGGGGGCAATGTTGATAGGCGACCAGGCGAGCAACAGTGATCGAAGATTAAGAAGTTAATGAACTAAGACGAAGAAGCAGGCGACCATCAGAGTATTAAGGGAATCAACTTCACTGGCGACCAGGAGAGCAATCAAGTATATTGCACGCGAGCAGGAAAGTAAAGAACAAAAGAAATACATAGCCAAAGCAAAAGATAAAGGCGAAAGACGGACAACCTTGCAACCACGCGAGCAAGCGTGCATCAAGCCCAAACACGAGGCGAGCAAGAGGTCCATAGGGCCCAACGAAGATGTACTAGCGAGCAATCGGTCACCAAAGAAAGCAGCTGAGTGATTATGAAGACCAAGTACAACATTGGGAATTCCAAAGGTCACCATACTTAGATATGGTCCAAGTGTCCTAACACTTGACACTCATCCATTGAGCAATAGCCTAGATGTTGTACAAGTGTCCTGACACTTGACAAAGATCCAATGGTTAAGCCATTAAAATAGTGACACATAGTCATCTTGTACATCTATAAATACTTCTTTATTTGCATGAAGAAGGAGAGGTTTTTCCCATAATTCAAAATATTAGCCAAACTCTTGTCAATTTATTTCTTGTTCTATATTTAGCTAAATTTCATGATCTTAGTATTTGTTTGATGATCTTACTTAGCAAAAACAGCCACTAATCAACATCGATTAGAAAAGGTCATCAACATTGTGCATGGCATCAAAATGGAAAAAAATATTGTAGAATATATATATATATATATATATATATATATATATATATATATATATATATATATATATATATATATATATAAGAGTAGTATAAGTGAATAATACTAAAATTATAGGTAAAACAATTCTTTCTATTTAATTTAATAAAAAAACGAATACATTTTATACCATATTTATCTTATGTTCATAGACCGTGCAGTGCATGGGTATCACGCTAGTTCTGATAAAGCGAAAAGAATTAGGCAAAACTACTTAAACAATTAATATTTTATAATAAAATAAATAATATATTTGTGATAGAAAAGAGAAAATGTAGAAAATAAAAATAGAGAGATGGGGAGAAAGTTGTATTTGTTGGAGCAAGTGAAGTGCACTTGCTTTATGGTGCAATAGTGAATCTCACTCTCCATTAAGGAGAGTGGATTAATTATGCCAATTTCTTTTCTTTTTCTACTATGCACCAATAATCTCAAAATTATTTAACTTTTTAATTTATTTTCAACATACTATATATGAAATCAAATTGTCTTTTGAATATTTTTAATTTAACATATATATTGCACAATAAAAAAAAATCATATTTAAAATATAAGTGTTTTCTATTGACTTTAATTATATGATTGATTGAATTTAAATAATTTTTATTTAGACTATATAAGTGTTTTAAATGTTAAAATAATTTATAAATTTTAGTATTTGTTGTGAATTTAGTATACAATTAAATAATTATAATACTCACATATATATAATATAATCATTACATATTAATTGATTTATGGATAAAATAAATTTAATTTAAATTTTTATTTATAATCGTTTATTATACAATTTCGTGTTTAAAATTTATAATATGATGCACGGAAAAATACTAGTTTTTTCTTAATTTGACAATTCTTATTTGATCGGACACGCCGTTTAAGAAATATTTATATGTGTATTGTAGATGAAGAATGTAATTATAGTCCGTTGTGTGGTAGATATTGTGTGAATAATAGCAAAGCGGGGTAAATAAATAGTAATTGAAGTTGATAATATTATGATTACTCAAATGGACAGTTCAACATAAAATACAAGAGTTGTGTAAAATTGGACATTGAGAGTTTTTAATATGATAAATTATAAATACAAGTAGAATTAAAACCTATTTTGGTCTCGCAAATTATTCTAAAATATTAAAAGAAAATTATTTGCTCCGTAATATTGTACATTGATCAACTTATGTTGAATTAATGACATCGTTTTTACTCTTTTTTTTAGTGCTGAAATTTTCATTTTTTAAATCGTCCAAAAGCATGTAATTTTTTTTGCTCAAATTGAGTAATGAATAAAATTTCGGGATTAAAGTAGTCACGGACCAAGAATCATTTAAAGAAAAAAAAAAGTTAGGGACCAAGAATTCAAATTCCCGGAGAAATGAAACCAGGGGTAACTCTTACTCCCTCCAAATCTCTAATCAGCGTTCCTCTGCACAGTGATTTCATGATGCTGTTACTATATTAACCATTCCTCCAAATTCTGCTTTCTTCACAATTTTTACTCATGGACAACTTTTCCCCAATTCCCTCTCTACTTTACTGCTATCTATTAATCCATAGTTTGGCCATGGCAATGGCAATGGCGTCAACCGACCAACTCTCACTTTTCGCCTTAAAATCCCACTTCATTTTCGATTCTTCCCTCAACACATTAGCAAAAGATTGGACTGCCAAAACCCCTGTTTGCAGCTGGGCTGGCGTCACCTGTGGCACGCGCCACCGCAGGGTGGTGGCGCTGGATATCTCCGAAATGGGCCTTGCCGGCAAAATCTCGCCGGAGATAGGGAACCTCTCTTTTCTCGCTTCCCTGAACGCGGCAGGGAATTCCTTCGCCGGAGATCTGCCGGGGGAGTTGGGGGGTTTGCGTCGGTTAAGAGTCGTGGATTTGTCTAGTAACAACTTTAGTGGAGAGATTCCAAAGTCGTGGTTTGGGAATATGACGCGGCTTGAGGAGCTGTATTTGCAGAACAACCGTCTTAGTGGTATTAATAATCCTCTTCCTCTTTTCATGTTGAAATAATATAGCTTATATTTGAATTTCATTTTATTTTTCTAAATTCAAGCTTGTTTATGTGGTGCTTCTTGCTTATTTGCTATTGTGTTTTGATCACGTATTTTAGAGTCAGTCTCCCGTGAAACTGAAATGTGTAGGTTAATATAATAGAAACGTATAACCGAAGCGTGCAGACTAATATAACTGAAACGTGCACACTAGATTTGACCGAAAACGTGAAATGAAACGTACAGACTAATATAACTGAAATGCGGCGATATGAGACTTGGTGCGTATTTTATGTTAGCATTAAATTCGGATTGAGGGCACTAATGTAGTTAATGAAGATGGACTATGTTGAAAAAGAATGATGGAGATTTTTTCTGAGGTGAATAGCGATATGCTTATGAGCCACCGGGATGGTTTCGGGGTTTGTGGCGAACTTCCCCTCCGTTTTATTTATTTATGCTTTGTTGATCATATTATTATGTGAAGATTTTCGTCTTCTTGATTCAAAATTTAGGCCCGTCTCTTTGAATCACTGCTCACAATTGTTATATTCATATCAATTGTTTCACCCTCAAATGATCGATTTACATCCACAGGTAGAATTCCAGAAGAGATTAGTCATCTCCACTCTCTGATGATTCTCAACTTGGGATCTAACAGCTTATCAGGAAGCTTGCCAGTTGACATGTGTAGCGATAATCTTAGTGTTCTCACAGAGCTTGATCTGAGAAACAACATGCTGAGTGGACAAATACCCTCGAGTTTGTCTCAGTGTTCACAGCTCCAAAATCTTTGGCTACAATTCAATAGCTTCAACGGGCCATTGCCAAGAGAAATCGGGAACATGACAGAACTCATAAATTTACATGCGCAAAACAACAGCCTAGAAGGTATCTTTCCGTCCATTCCTTCTGATGAGTAGGAAATTTTGCATGAGTTTTGTTGATTAAAATGTGTTTTATTGCATGATTTCATGTTATACTTGCATTTTTTTTATACATATCGGCACATTGATTGTTAAAAGTCGAAGTGAACTTAAAAGAAGCCTAGACAACCAATGGCCGTTTTACACGTTCTGCCTCTTATGTTATTGTTTCATATTGAAGTAGTTTTGAGTGGTTTAATACTTGATGCTGAACTAACTATTATAGAATCTTCATTAAATGATGATAAATTTAGAGATCCATATAGTTGAAGGTAGACTTGTTTGGATAATGTTTTCTGAATCTTCCGTTGTTAAAAGCAATGCCATTCCACTTTTCAGGTTCCATTCCCCTGGAGATTGGAAAACTGTATAACTTGAACAGTTTAGACCTTTCATGGAACCATCTTTCGGGTTCAATAACTCCAGCAATCAGAGCAATGAGAAATTTATCGAGTTTGTTTCACTTATATCTTTTCGACAACCATCTGTATGGTTCAATTCCAAGTGAAATCGGGGAGTTGACGTCGTTGATGTTTCTTAATCTCAGGAAAAACCAACTGACTGGGCAGCTACCGAAAACAATGTCTAACCTCAGCAGTTTGGAGTATCTCTACTTATCAAAAAACCAATTTTCAGGCACTATTCCTTTAGGACTGTTCCAAACTAGTATCAATGATCTTGATCTGGCGAACAACACTTTTGAAGGCTCCATACCTTCAGACATCGGAAGATTAGGTAGCTTGAATTACCTAAACCTCGCTAACAACAATCTCTCTGGCCCCATTCCTTCCACCATTGGAAATCTGTCTAGCTTGTCTCTCCTACACATCTTCTCCAACTACTTGACTGGGGAGATCCCATCGTCTATATGCAACTTGAGTTCACTTTACTATCTTCACATGTCGAAGAATAGGTTAGAAGGATCGATTCCAGAGTGTTTGGGAAACTTCAGTTCGATTTTAGCTGTCTTGAATTTGAAAGATAATCTCTTACAAAGTGTTATTCCTACAAATTTTGCCGAGGATAACAGTTTGTTGTACCTCAACTTAAATGGCAATAATCTAGTAGGAAAACTGCCCGAGACTCTGCTTAATTGTGGAAAGCTACAGTTTCTTGATCTCGGAAACAATATAATACAGGACACGTTTCCTTATTGGATTGAAAGGCTCCCAGAACTCCGAGTTCTTGTCCTATCTGGTAACAGATTTCATGGTAAAATCTCTCCCTCTTCGAAGACTAAGCGCCCGTTTCCCAAGTTGCAGATATTTGACATATCTGGTAACATGTTTACTGGACATTTGCCCGATGAATACTTGAAGAAGTTTGTAGCCATGATGAATGTGAAGATAAACGTCACAGATAAAGGGAATTGGTTCTCGACTTACAGGGAGCCAGTTTCGCTGATTGTGAAGGGCTCGAAGAATGAATTGCAGAGAATCCTGATAACCTTCACAATTATCGATCTTTCCAACAATAAGTTTAATGGAAATATTCCATCTTCTATGGGAAATCTTAACTCCCTTGTGTATCTAAACCTGTCGTGTAATAACCTCACAGGACGTATACCTGCATCTCTTGGAGACTCAGCTGCAATTGAAGCATTGGATTTGTCCTTCAACCAGTTGGTTGGGGAAATCCCATGGCAACTGACAGATCTGACGTTTCTCTCGTTTTTTAATTTGTCTTACAATCGGCTTGTCGGGCCTGTACCAAAACCTGCAGCTCAGTTTATCACATTTGAGAACAGTTCATATTTAGGGAACCCGGGATTGTGTGGATTTCCATTGACGAACAAGTGTGGAGACGATAAAGAATCGACGTTGTTGCCAGATGAAGATGACGATTCTGGGTTTTTTGATGGTTTTACTTGGAAGGTTGTGGCTATTGGTTATGGTTGTGGTGTTATATTGGGAGTGTTATTGGGTTATCTCATGTTTATTTACAGAAGGCCTATCTGGTTTTTGAACTTGTTCCTCGGAGTTGATTACAGAATAAAGCATATCTGAGAGCTAAGCTTTAGCAGAATTACCAAGTTTTTTTTACGAAGTTGTTTCGTGTTTTTGGACTAGATTTTCCATCCTGAAATTGTATTTCATAGTATTTTAGTTGTTCTATAATTGTAAGACTAGATTAGTGTTCCGTGTACTACTCGAAATTTTCGTAAAAGTTGATTATATATCATAATGCACTATATATATATGGAAATGATCACATGTTCAACAATAGGGAAAAAATTATATACCCACTGTGAATGTATTAATGACAAATAAATAGGGGGTTCACTATTATTTTAATTGATTGTTTATATTTACTTATGTGTCATTAACACATTCTCGTTGGGTATATAATATTGTGTCCACCCGTTGACATATGATCAAGTCCGTGTGTATATATATATAAGAATAGTTGATGTTCATCTCTGGCTTATCTCCTCCAATTATTGTCACTTGACTGACTCAGTGTTGATAGTAAATGTACAAGTCCCATTTCATTAAATGTGTAGACCAATTCAACAGTCCCAGTCTTGCTCAACTCAAGAATTTAAGATCATGGCAGTCATAAGTCACATCTTAGTTATCATATAAGTATATGCAATATTTATTCAGCTATTGTCTACAAACACTTTAAAAAAAAAAAATGAAGCAGCATTGCTCATTTTCCTTTATACTAGTTTTGTTATTTCAGTTCTTGGTTGGTTCCACCATAGCCATGAAATCCACCACCCTGAGCACAGATCAATCTTGTCTTGTTATCTTGAAATCCCATATCACTTCAGACCCTTACAATGTTGTGACGGACAATTGGACTCCCGAAACCCCTGTGTGTGCCTGGACAGGGGTAATCTGCGGTGTTCGCCACCGCAGAGTGACTAGACTTGCTATTCAAAACATGGGTCTAGAAGGCAGCATACCACCAGAACTCGGAAACCTGTCATTCCTCGTGTCACTAAATATGAGCGGGAATCTTTTCCACGGAAATATTCCGAAAGAAATTGGCGACCTTGGTAGATTGAAAGAAGTTGATCTTCGTTTCAACACCATAGATGGAGAAATCCCGTCGAGTTTGGGACGATGTTCAAGACTTGAGCAGCTGTCGTTGTCGTATAACAGGTTGTCAGGACGAATTCCAATGGATATTGGGAACTTGACACGGCTCGAGGAGTTGGACCTTTCAAACAACTATTTAAATGGTATGATCTTGCCTCTATGGTATAGTTTAAGGAGTGATAACTAATGTTGTAATTCTTGATTCCGCAGGTACAATTCCGGAAGAGATTGGTCGTCTTTATAATTTAAAAGTTTTCAACCTGGGATATAACAATTTGACAGGCCATGTCTCTCCAACCATTTTTCACCTATCAAGATTGGAATTTATCGGATTGACGAATAATAGTTTGTTAGGAAGGTTGCCTGTTGACATATGCAGGTACGGTGGTGATGCACTCAAACAGCTGGATCTTTCTTACAACTGGTTTGACGGTGGAATACCATCGAGCTTGAGCAAATGTTTGCAGCTTCACAAAGTGTTGCTGCAGAGCAACAACTTCACCGGAATCGTGCCAACGGAGATTGGAAACATGACACAGCTCGTTGAATTGTCTCTCGACGCCAACAGTTTAAGCGGTAAATTCTTACTCTCATTTCCACTATGTGTGGGTATTCAACACCACTAAGGATATGAGTTGTTTCATTAAAATATGTGAGTTGTTTTTGCTAAGGAGTAAAAATATTAAATGGGCTGACTCTATCACATTAGAGCCAATTCTATCGGAGTACGTGCCTAAACGGTTCAGGGCCTTAGCGGTCCACTCTTAACAACCGCTAATAGTTGGGACCTAATCCTAACCTTAGCAGTTTGCGGGCTAGACGAACCACTAACGAATTACATAATAAAAAAAGATTCAAAATATTTATGATATAACATGGTGTATTTTAAATAATACATGTAAAATTATTGGATGCATCATATACAATTAATGTGTTGTTAATTATATTAAATCATATCAACCAAATTTATAAATAAGATCAAACATAATTGAAAATATAACACTATTTAATATTCAATATCTTTATCAGAATTTTATACTCATCATGGTGTACTTTATTAGTACTATTTAATTACAAACCAATTTCACAGTATACAAACTCCTAAAAATATTGTCCATGTGGGTATATTATATACAACAATTTTCTGGGTATGAATAGTCATGCTCCTCTAATAAATATTTCTTGCAATCTTGTCTAATAAATGCTTCTTACATATTAGTATATTTTCGGCTCTATTTTGATGTTTCATGTCGTATTTTGCCAACATATTACACATGTATTACGAAAAATTGAACATGAGATGAAACAGTAAAGTTAAAATAGTGAATCAAATAACGTGGTTTACTGTATTTCAGGTTCCATCCCGCTAGAGATGGACAAATTGCATAACCTGATCCACCTAGGCCTTTCAGGAAACCAGCTTTCTGGCTCAATACCTCCTGCAATCAAGAACCTATCACGTTTGACCAATCTACTTCTTGATCAAAACTATTTGTCTGGAAAAATTCCAGATGAAGTTGGGAATCTAAAGATGTTGCAGATTCTTAGCCTATCTGGAAATCACTTGAGGGGAGAGTTGCCTCTAACACTCTCTAACCTAACCAGTTTGACATCCTTGTCCCTTTCACAGAATGACATTTCAGGCAACATTCCCTGGAACATGTTTTCTCCCAATCTTGAAACCCTTCTTCTCACGGGTAATAATTTCCAGGGCCCTTTCCCACAAAACATTACCCGATTTCAAAACCTTTCCTACATAAACCTCGCAAAAAATGATCTTTCAGGCCCAATTCCTGATTCAATCGGAAACCTGTTGCATTTAAATACGCTCATACTCTACTCGAACAGACTCACGGGACAAATCCCGTTATCAATTTGCAACCTAACATCCCTCGAAGTGTTGTACCTCTCGAACAACACTTTGAAAGGTACAATCCCGACTTGCCTGGGTAACCTTTCCAAAACTCTGAGGATCTTGGTCATGGATTCTAACAGATTCCATGGCCTCATTCCTGACACATTCAAGAAAGGTTGTGTATTAGAATGTCTGAGCCTGAGTGTGAATAAATTGGAAGGAAAATTGCCGCGGTCTCTTTCCAATTGTAATCGATTCCAGATTCTGGATGTTGGACATAACAACATGAAAGATGTGTTTCCTGTGTGGATGGAGTCTCTGCCTCAGGTCCAAGTCCTTATTTTAATATCAAATAAATTCTACGGGACGATTACGCCCCTGGAATCGGAGACGCAGAAGCCCCCCTTTCCTATGTTGCAACACTTTTCAGCATCTGATAATGAGTTCACAGGCCCTTTGCCTGTCGAGTATTTTACAAACTTGCGAGCCTTGATGAATCAGTCAAAACTTAGAGATTGGTCTGATTGGCCGTACAAAGAAACCAGGGTTGTGGGTTTGAAAGGTGTGAAGTACCCATTGGGGAAATTGAGGAGCATTTATACTTTTATTGATTTCTCCATGAACAAATTTGATGGAAATATTCCACATTTGATTGGAAATCTCAATTTTCTAATGATACTAAATTTGTCACACAACCACCTTGGAGGAAAAATCCCTGAATCTCTTGGAAATATTGCGTCACTTGATTCCTTGGATCTTTCGTATAATCGATTGGTGGGGGAAATTCCAAGGACGTTGACGAATGTGACGTTTCTTTCGAGTTTGAACCTTTCGTATAATCTTCTTACCGGGGAGATACCACAGTCGAACCAGTTTCATACATTTGACAACTCGTCGTATGTAGGAAACTCGGGATTGTGTGGATTTCCATTGACGAACAAGTGTGGAGACGAGAAAGAATCGTCGTTGTTGCCGGTTGAAGACGATGATAAGTCTGAGTTTTTTGATGGTTTCAGTTGGGAGGTAGTGGCTATTGGATATGGTTGTGGTGTTATATTGGGTTGTCTCATGTTTATTTACAGAAGGCCTATCTGGATTTTGAACTTGTTCTTCACAGTTGCACACAGAATAAAGAATAACTGAGCGCTGGCAGAATTATGTCGTAAAATTGGGAGTAGTATTTTGTTTTTACTTATGTAAGCTGGCTATGTGTAGTGTGTACAGTTATATTCTAAAGCATAAAGGAATAAAGTATGGGTCTGTTGTGAGATTTTTATAATGTTTTTAGGCATAGTGCATCAAATCCCTAAACTTCAACTTTTATTTTGAAAGACCCCATACTATCTCCACAAATTCTAGCATGCATTCAAATGCATAGCATGTATATGAATTTTAAGTTCAATTTTGACTTCATTTTTTTTATTTTTTCGAAACACACACAAACACACCAAACTGTAATTTTTTTTTGCAATTGGGATATTACAGATATTTTCTTGGAGCATTACTTATTACTTCTTCAGGTATTGTTGATTTCTGCTATTTTTTTTTAAAATTTAAGTGCATACTATGTATTCAAGTGCACACTAGAATTACTCAATTTTTTTTAAACTATTAATTATTATTTAATAATGCCCTTGATAACGAAAATTCCCATTAGTCTAGTACACACACTACCTCTCAACCACTCTTTTTCCAATTTCCTGCAATGAGTTCTATTGAATTTTTTTTATCAACTCCAAAACCCTTATATTGGGACATTGAAATTCAGCTCCTCAAGGCTCAAATATTTTTTTAGGGGTGAATATATTGACACCCAGATTCTTGTTCACTGCATTCATATGTCATATATATTATATATTTAAGCTTCTTGTACCATCATAATCAAACCTTCAATTTCTCTAACAAAAAAAACCTTAAACAAAGTATAAGATAATGAAACAAAGATATTTCGTTTCAACCTGTGATATACCATGTTTCAGAAATAAATTATTAGTAGAAGTCATATAAACCTTACACACTCACACAAAAAAAATGAAAAACAAATCCAATGACATCAATTTCTTGACTTTGAATTTCATTACAAAACGTTATATTAACCATTCAATCAACAGTTTTTGAAGAAAAAAAAAAACCAATCAATCAACAATTTTACTTTTTTTACAAGTCTACAGTATTATTTTCATGAAAAACACGTACCATCGTTTAGAAATTTTTGAACCTGTCTCCTTCTAAATATTGTTCATATTTTCTTCGTTTTATTATTAAAATGTTTAGCCGTCAAACTTATCCTCATTAAAAGTCTTACACGTAAATTATTATTATCATTATTGACTCGGTCTTTATATTTGTGATTTTTTTTACACAAAATTGTGGTACAGCTCAGTAATTTAAGATCGTCATAGTTACCTATAAGTTATCATATAAATATGTTAAAGGCTCAACTCTTGTTTGTTAACACTCCAGAAAAAAAAAAAAAAAAAAACACTATGACGCAACATAGCCAATTTTCCCCACTTGTGCTAGTGTTTTTATTTCAATGCTTGGTAGGTTACACTATAGCCAGAAATTTAACCACCCTCAACACCGACCAATCTTCTCTTCTTATCTTAAAATCTCGTATCACTTTAGATCCGTACAATGTTGTGACGAACAATTGGACTACTGAAACCCCTGTGTGTGCCTGGACAGGGGTAACCTGCGGTGTTCGCCACCGCAGAGTGACTAGACTTGCTATTCAAAACATGGGCTTGGAAGGCAGAATTCCACCAGAAATCGGAAACCTGTCGTTTCTCGTTTCTCTAAATATGAGCGGGAATCTTTCCATGGAAATATTCTGAAAGAAATTGGTGATCTTGGTAGGTTGAAGGAACTTGATCTTCTTTAAACGCCATAGATGGAGAAATCCCGTCGAGTTTGGGACGATGTTCTCAACTCGAGCATCTAGCATTGTCGTATAATAGGTTTGTCGGACGAATTCCGACAGAACTCGAGGAGCTAGACCTTGGAAGCAATTATTTAAATGGTAAGTATAACAAGTTTTGTATGAGACTGTCCAGTTCAGTGACACTTTTACAGGTTTTTGTAATAATTTTCAGAAGTGTCGCAAAAACTTGTAAAAGTGCACAAGTTTTTGTGTAGATGATGTGATCTTGCCTCTATGACATAGTTTAGGGAAGTGCAAAAGTGATAATGATCATTATGTGATGTACTAAATCTTGATTCGACAGGTACAATTCCAGAAGAGATTGGTGGTCTTTATAAGTTGAAGGTTTTGGACATGGGATATAACAACTTGACAGGCTGTGAAGTGTCATATGTGAAGTATGAAGTCTACTGAGCTTAATTCAATAAGGAGCTACGTTGATGAAGTGTTAGCCGTGGAAGTTAGTCTGTTTGGGGTATCAGCAGAGTTATATCAGATGAGGTTTATCAGATGAGGTTTAAACAGTGGTATCAGTGGAGGTCTAGACCGGAAGTCATCTGATGTTAAGTGATCAAGTCAGCTGAGGTCAAGTCATCTGATATAAAGTACAAAGACGCGAAACACCAAGTTGAAGCTAACTGAAGGCGGTTCTAACTGAATCAACTGAAGCGGTTATTGGAGTTTGTTAGCCAGCTGGATAACTGCTTTACTTATGAGTTAGTTACAACTGAATCAAGTCTAGATTCATCTCAATCTCTTTAACTATAAAAGGAGTTTCTTAGCTGAGAGAAATAACAATTAGAGTGAGATCATCTTTGAGAGCAAACACTGTGAGATTGAGTGCTCTGTAACTTGTAACTTCCAATTTCTTGCTTAGTGAAAAGTCTATCCTCTCGGATCCCGTGGACGTAGGAGTATTCATCTCCGAACCACGTAAAATTCTGGTGTTCTTGTGTGATTTTCAATTCTGTTCTTATTGCAATTGATTCCGATTCCCGGAAACAAGTTTTCTTGTGAATCCAAAATCGTGATTAACAAGTGGCGCCGTCTGTGGGAAGCAATCATGGCTGCAACTAAGTTCGATATTGAGAAGTTCACGGGGAAGAATGATTTCAGCTTATGGAAGATCAAGATGAAGGCACTCCTGGTACACAATGGGTTGTACGAAGCCTTGTTGCCACCGGCTCAGGTGGCTTCTGGATCTAATCCGGCGAAGGTGGAGGAGAACAAGAGGAAGGCGCATAGTGCCCTTATCTTGTGTCTTGGGGACAAGCCATTGAGGGAAGTATCGAAGGAGGAAACCGCTCTTGGGATCTGGAATAAGTTGGAGCAGTTATACCAGACCAAGTCTGTTACGAACAAGTTATACATGAAACAGAAGCTTCAAGTCTTCAAAATGAGTGAAGATAAGAATCTTGGTGATCAGTTGGACGAGTTCAACAGATTGGTGGATGATCTGGAGAGTTTGGATGTTACAATTGATGATGAAGATAAGTCATTGATGTTGTTGAATGCCCTACCTAAGTCTCTGGAAAATTTCAAAGATGCCTTATTGTTTGGTAGGCAAGATCAGGTGATGTTTGATGATGTTCAAACTGCCCTGAAAACCAAGTTTCTACAGATCCAAGCTGATGGGAAGAAGCCTGCTGAAGGATTGAATGTTCAATCCAAGAAGAAGAAGGGGTTTCAGTCCAAGAAGAAGGATGGTGGAAAAGGGAATAAGGGTGGGAAGAAATCTGATTTTGTTGAGAAGAGGAAGTGTTTCACTTGCCATAAGGAAGGTCATCTGAGAAAGAATTGCCCTGAGAGAAAGAAGAAAGACAATCAAGGTGATCAAGATGGAGATGCAGCTGTTGTGGAGGTTGAAGGATATGATAGTGCAGAGGTCTTGATGGTTAGTCATGAGAGACTAAGTCAAGAGTGGGTCCTGGACTCAGGGTGTACTTTTCATATGTGTCCACATGAAGACTGGTTTCTGGATCTTGAGAAAATTGATGGAGGTCTTGTTCTTTTGGGTAATGATGAGAGCTGTAGAGTGCAAGGATCTGGTTCTACCAAGATCAAGATGTTTGATGGGGTTGATAGGATCTTATCTGATGTCAGGTTTGTTCCTGAGTTAAAGAGAAATCTTGTTTCTCTTGGTACCTTGAATTCAAAGGGGTTTGAATTCAAGACAGACAAGGGAAGTCTGTCAATAACCAAATCTGGAAGGATTGTCATGAAGGGGGCTATCAAGAATGGTTTGTATACTTTGATTGGAAGAACTGTAACAGGATCAGCTGATGTTACCATGGGGTCTTCTGAGGTAAATTTGTGGCACAAGAGGTTGGCACATGTTGGTGAGAAGGGTCTGGTGGAGTTATCCAAGAAGGGAGCAATCCCAGGGAAGAGGATATGTAAGCTGGAATTCTGTGAGAGGTGTGTTCTTGGGAAATCAAAGAAGCAAGCATACCAGAAAGGGAAGCATACCACCAAGGAGGTTATGGATTATATACATTCTGATGTATGGGGCCCAGCAAGGGTATCCACTCATGGTGGAGGCAGGTATTTCCTTACCCTTATTGATGATTATTCCAGAAAAGTTTGGGTTTACATTCTTAAACAGAAGAGTGATGCCTTCTCTAAGTTCAAAGAATGGTTGATTGAACTTGAGAATAAGAGAGGCAGGACTATCAAGCACTTAAGGACTGATAATGGGCTTGAATTCCTATCAGAGGAGTTTCAACAATTCTGTAGGGAGAAGGGTATTACTAGGCATAAAACTGTTCCTTCAAACCCCCAACAGAATGGTCTAGCAGAGAGGATGAATAGAACTATTCTGGAAAGGGTTAGGTGTATGTTATCTGATGCTCATTTACCTAAGAGTTTTTGGGGGGAAGCTGTTAACACAGCTGTGTATCTCATTAATAAAGTGCCATCATCTGCCATTGAGTTTAAAACCCCAGATGAGGTTTGGTATGGAAAGATATCAGATTACTCAAAGTTGAAAGTTTTTGGGTGCCTAGCTTATGTTCATGTGAGGCAAGACAAACTTGAACCTAGAGCTTTAAAATGTGTTTTCATTGGGTATCCAAAAGGTGTTAAGGGGTATAAGTTGTGGTGTCTGGAGCCTGGAAACCAGAAGTGTATTACCAGTAGAGATGTTGTGTTTAATGAATCACAGATGGGATACAAGTCTGGTGGAGGTGATGGAGGGCCATCAGCTGAAGAGATGGATGGTGTTATTTCTGAGCCAATTACTCAAGTAGAGGTGGAGCCTGGGCATGATAATCATGAGAGTGCATCTGGTTCTGAACCAGAGCAGGAAACAGGAGAGAATGGGTCATCAGATGAGGATAGTGCACCTGCAGAAGAGGAGGAAGAAGTGCCAGAAGCAGACTTGAGAAATTATAGTTTGACAAGAGACAGATCCAGAAGACAAATACATCCTCCAGCAAGGTTTGGTCGTGTGGATCTGGTCTCCTATGCACTTGTTACAGCAGAAGCCATAGAGTACCAGGAACCTAAAAGCTACAAGGAAGCCCTTGAGTGTGATGATAGGGAGTCATGGATTACAGCCATGACAGAAGAGATGGAGTCTCTTAAGAAGAATCAAACTTGGATTCTTGTTGATAAACCACCTAGGCAGAAGCTAATCAGTTGTAAATGGCTGTTTAAAAGGAAGCTTGAATCTGGCTTGAAAGATCAGGTGAGGTTTAAAGCCAGGCTAGTTGCCAGAGGATTCACTCAGAGGGAAGGAATTGATTACAATGAGGTTTTCTCACCTGTTGTTAAGCATTGTTCAATCAGGCTACTTCTCAGTAGAGTTGTCCAAGAGGATCTGGAGCTACAACAACTAGATGTAAAGACAGCTTTTCTGCATGGTGATCTTATTGAGGACCTGTACATGCACCAACCAGAAGGGTTTGTTGAACCAGGGAGTGAAGGAAAGGTGTGCCTGCTCAAGAAATCTTTGTATGGCCTCAAGCAAAGTCCAAGACAATGGCACAAGAAGTTCAATGAAGTTATGCTATCCATTGGTTTTGTAAGAAGCAAGTATGACACTTGTGTATACCTGGAAAGGCAAGGTAATGATGTGATAGCTTATCTTCTGATTTATGTGGATGACATGCATATTGCCAGTAAAAGTCTTCTGAAGATTCAGAGTATAAAAAAGAAGCTCAGTGCTAGATTTGATATGAAGGACTTGGGAAATGCTAAAAGGATTCTTGGAATGGATATTCTTAGGGACAGAAAAGCTGGAAGACTATTCTTATCCCAGAAGAGTTACATTGAGAAGGTCCTGAAGAGGTTTAACATGCATGAGAGTAGAGCTGTGTAAACTCCTCTGGGACAACAGTTCAAATTATCTAAGGAAATGGAACCAAAGTCTGATGAAGAGAAGAAGACTATGATGAAAGTACCTTATGCAAGTGGGGTTGGAAGCCTGATGTATGCTCTGGTCTGCAACAGACCAGACTTGGCTTATTCATTGAGTATGGTGAGCAGATACATGGCTAATCCTGGAAGATTACATTGGGAAGCTTTGAAATGGATATTCAGATACCTTAAGGGGTCATCTGATTTGGGATTGATGTTTGAGAGGATGACTGACCAGAAGAGTCCACTGGAAGGTTTTGTAGATTCTGATTTTGCTGCTAATCTGGATACCAGAAGATCTTTAACAGGGTATATCTTTACACTTTACAATACTGCTGTGAGCTGGAGATCTGTTCTGCAGAGTGGAGTTGCTTTATCTACTACAGAAGCAGAGTTTGTTGCAGTGTCAGAGGCTGTTAAGGAGGCTTTGTGGTTGAAAGACATAATCAAGGATTTTGGCATAAACCAAAGGGCTGTGGTCGTTCATTGTGATAATCAGAGTGCAGTACATCTGGTTAAACATCAAGTGTTCCATGAGAGATCAAAGCACATTGATGTAAGGTTGCATTTTGTGAGGGAAATCATTGATAAAGGAGTGGTTCTCATCCAGAAAATATCTACAGATGACAATGCTGCAGATATGTGTACAAAGTCTTTACCAGGTACTAAATTCAAGTTTTGTGTTGAATTGGTAAAGATGAGTGTATGGGATGTTCCTTAGGCCCAAGCTGGAGCATGGAGGAGAGGAGGAGAGGATTGATACTTCTCATCTGAGGTGGAGAATTGTGAAGTGTCATATGTGAAGTATGAAGTCTACTGAGCTTAATTCAATAAGGAGCTACGTTGATGAAGTGTTAGCCGTGGAAGTTAGTCTGTTTGGGGTATCAGCAGAGTTATATCAGATGAGGTTTATCAGATGAGGTTTAAACAGTGGTATCAGTGGAGGTCTAGACCGGAAGTCATCTGATGTTAAGTGATCAAGTCAGCTGAGGTCAAGTCATCTGATATAAAGTACAAAGACGCGAAACACCAAGTTGAAGCTAACTGAAGGCGGTTCTAACTGAATCAACTGAAGCGGTTATTGGAGTTTGTTAGCCAGCTGGATAACTGCTTTACTTATGAGTTAGTTACAACTGAATCAAGTCTAGATTCATCTCAATCTCTTTAACTATAAAAGGAGTTTCTTAGCTGAGAGAAATAACAATTAGAGTGAGATCATCTTTGAGAGCAAACACTGTGAGATTGAGTGCTCTGTAACTTGTAACTTCCAATTTCTTGCTTAGTGAAAAGTCTATCCTCTCGGATCCCGTGGACGTAGGAGTATTCATCTCCGAACCACGTAAAATTCTGGTGTTCTTGTGTGATTTTCAATTCTGTTCTTATTGCAATTGATTCCGATTCCCGGAAACAAGTTTTCTTGTGAATCCAAAATCGTGATTAACACAGGCCATGTTTCTCCTACCATTTTTAACATATCAAGGTTAGAAGTTATCAAATTGACAAACAATAGTTTGTTAGGAAAGTTGCCTATTCACATGTGCAGCTATGGTGGTGAGGCGCTCGAAGAGCTCGATCTTTCTTTCAACTGGTTTGATGGTTAAATACCGCGGAGCTTGAGCAAATGTTCAGAGCTTCGGAAAGTGTTGCTGCAGAGTAACAACTTCAGCGGAGTCGTGCCGATGGAGATTGGAAACATGACACGACTCCTTGAATTGTCACTTGACGCCAATAGTTTACGCGGTAATTTAAAGTCTCATTTCTGACTATTTTTATTTTAAGCACTAGTGAAGCGTGAAAAATTGAATGGACGATTTCACCCGCTATATATTTCTTGACTTGCCATATTGAATAGTTGATGATTTTTCCTCCTTGTTTGATTCTTTGTTGATACACAATTTCTTCCTTCTTATTTCTGTCGTATTGTTTTGTTTTTGGAAGCTTTTTCAGGCAAAAGGAGAAGTTTCTTGTAATCAAAATAACCAAATTCATGTTGGTAGATTTCGGAGTATATTTTAGTGTTTCATCTCTTATTTTATTAACATGTATTTAAAGAAGCTTATGTCGTTTTTCGAATTTCAGGTCCTATCCCACTAGAGATGGGCAAATTGCATAGCCTATCCGCCTAGACCTTTCAGGAAACCAGCTTTCTGGCTCAATATCTCCAACAATCAAGAATTTATCCCGTTTGACGGATCTAATTCTTGATCAAAATAATTTGTCTGGAAAAATTCCAAATGAAGTTGGGTATATCTGGAAACCTTTTCACTGGACAACTACCACAAACACTCTCTAACCTAACCAGTTTGACATCTCTGTCCCTTTCAAAGAATGACATTTCAGGCAATATTCCCTGGAGCATGTTTTCTCCCAATCTTGAAACCCTTCTTCTCACTGGTAACAGTTTCCAGGGAACATTCCCACAAAATATTACAAGATTTAGAAACCTTTCCATCATAAACCTAGCGAAAAATCAGCTTTCAGGCCCGATTCCTGATACAATCGGAAACCTGTCACGTTTAAATACAATCATACTCTACTCTAACAGACTAATTGGACAAATCCCGTTATCCATTTGCAACCTGACATCCCTTGAAGTGTTGTACCTCTCGAACAACACTTTGGAAGGTACAATCCCGACTTGCCTGGGAGACATGGCCAAAACTCTGAGGATCGTGGTCATGGATTCCAACAGATTCCATGGCCTCATTCCCGACACATTTAAGAAAGGCTGTGTATTAGAATGTCTGAACCTGTATGAAAATAGGTTGGAAGGGAAATTGCCCCGATCTCTTTCCAATTGTAATCGGTTCCAGATTCTCGATGTTGGATATAACAGCATTAAAGATGTGTTCCCTGTCTGGATGGAATCTCTGCCTCAACTCCAAGTCCTCTATGTGCTATCAAATAAATTCCATGGGTCGATATCACCCCTGGGATTGAAGACGAAGAAGCCTCCCTTTCCTATGCTACAACACTTTGTAATATCTGATAATGAATTCACAGGTCCGTTGCCTGTGGAGTATTTGACAAACTTGGGAGCCGTTATGAATGAGACAAAACTCAGAGATTGGTCTAATTCGCCTTACAAGGAAACCATGATCATAGATTTGAATTTACACCATACAGAAAAGTAAGGGATCCATTCGAATAAATTAGCATCTTATCCGATTTTTTCATCCACTAAAAATGTAATTTACTAATAAATGTTACACGAGCTTAATCTGACTAACATTATCCTTAAATAAAAAAAATAATAATGCATCTTTGCACCTCTGACCTTTTTTTTTTGAATCATTTGACAAAATTGTGTCCCTGGCACCCTGTATCTTAATTTAATGGATTCATGTATTTTATTTGTAATTTTTTTAACCTTATACTTTATTTACAGAAGGCCTACGTGGTTTTTGTACTTGTTTTCCGGAGTTGAATACAAAACAAAAATAAAGCATATCTGAGAGCAAATTATAAAGTTGATTGGTGCTTTTTTGGATTATATTTGTCGAGTAAAATTGTATTTCTATAACTAATTTTGTTTTATTAATATAAGTTGATACAACCTGGTCTAAAACATATTAGCTGTTTCATTAAAAGATACTAATTGTTTATATAATATTAGTTATTTTATAAAAGAAGATTAGTTAAAGGGAATTGATTATTTTATTATAAGGCATTAGTGGTAATTACTTTTACGGTGAAACTGATATGTTGACATTGCTCCTACTATTATTTAATTTTAAATATATTTATTGAATAGAGCATGCCAAACTCATCAAATAAAATATCTCAGGTTTCAGATATTTTTATGCAACAATGAAATTGTATAGCTCTAACTATATATTTAAATAATATTAATTATTATATTAAAAGAAATTAGTTAGCCAGTAATAATTATTATCAACGAATAATATTACTTTCTCTGTCCCACAAATACAATCATGATTTCATTTTTTGTGTCCCAACTTATAGTCCTACCTATTTTTAAAAGGGTTAATTGCAAATAAAATCACAACCTTTTCGCAAATTGCAATTTAATCTAAATTTTTGAATCTTTGCAAACAAAACTTCATCTTAACATTTGGTTGCAATTCTAACAAAAAGACAAATTTCAATCAGCGTAAAAATGATGATTAATTATGTGTTGCCACCCGAACCAATCTAAACATATTAATACAATTAATTATTAATTGTTAAGTAAGTGAAACATCATTTTCGGACAATAAAAAATATGTTTGTTGGTTCAAATTGCAACCAAATGTTAAGTTGGGGTTTTATTTGTAAATATTCAAAAGTTTAGATTAGATTGCAATTTTCGAAAATGTTGTGATTTTATTTGCAATTAACCCTTTTTAAAATGTGTAAATTAATTAAAATCCCCCTACTTAATGATCTCAATTTTAATCATTATTGTTAATTTTGTATTCAATAAACGAGAGCATAACAAAAACTTTATAGACTAAATTTAGAATTTAAATTACAATAAATAGTGTTTTATTTATTTGAGTAAAATTTCAAACATAATTCTCTATATATTTTTTATTTGGAAGAAAGGAATAGTTATTTTTGTTTAACAATGTCAGTTATGCACCGAATTTTGTAACCTGCACCCAAAGTTATTCTGTTGAGAGAGATTTAAACCAAGTTGCACGTATCTGTTTCACAAGACTTGTTCCAACTATTACTATTACTATTACTACTTTGACTTATAGTGTTGAAACACTTGACGTCTCCTTTCCTTTCCTTTCCTTTCCTTTCATTAAATGTTGTAGACCACTTCTTCAACCGTCCCAACATCAACATCTACTAGTTTCTTAGTAATAGTAATCATATTCATATATGTCCCAAAGGCTAAACTATTATTTTCTGTCTACAAACACTTGCAAATTATGAAGCAGAATTGCTCATTTTCCCAACTTGTGTTGTTATTTCAATTCTTGGTTGGTTCCACCATACCCACCAATTTAAGCACGGATCAGTCTTGTCTTCTTATCTTTAAATCTCGCATCACTTCAGACCCTTACAATGTTGTGACGAAGAATTGGACTACCGAAACCCCTGTGTGTGCCTGGACAGGGGTTCTCTGCGGTGTTCGCCACCACAGAGTGACTAGATTGGCCATTCAAAACATGGGATTGGAAGGCAGCATACCACCAGAAATCGGAAACCTCTCGTTCCTCGTTTCTCTGAATATGAGCGGGAATCTTCTCCACGGAAATATTCCAGAAGAGATAGGAAATCTTGGTAGATTGAAGGAACTCGATCTTCGTTTCAACACCATAGATGGAGAAATCCCCTCGAGTTTGGGACAAAGTTCAAGACTCAAGCAGCTGTCGTTGTCGTATAATAGGTTGTCTGGACGAATTCCAATACAAATTGGCAACTTGATACAACTCGAGGACTTGGAACTTTCCAACAACTATTTAAATGGTATGTTTTTGCCCTTATGGTGTTAGGATAATTTACTAATATACTCCCTGTTTTCTAAGATAAGTTTAACATTTGAAGAATTGACACAGATTATAAAAATATTGTATTCTATTGTAAAATTATGATATAAAATGTATAAAAAATAAAAAAAAGATGAAAATAGAGTGTAAAGAAGAAGTGATAGTTGTTAAGTGTTATGTTGTTCTAAAATGAAAATGTTAAATTTACATTGGGACGTCCAACTTGACAAAAAATGTTAAACTTACATTGGAATATGTGAATAAATGATTTTTTCCACTCAATTCGCTCTATTTATATATATGTGATAATGCATTAATTCTTGATTCTGCAGGTACGATACCAGAAGAGATTGGTGGTCTTCATAACTTGAAGGCTTTCGACGTGGGATATAACAACCTGACAGGCCTTGTATCGCCCGCCATTTTTAACATATCAGGTTTGGAATTTATGAGATTGACAAATAATAGTTTGTCAGGAAGGTTGCATGTTGACATGTGCAGCTATGGTGGTAATGCACTGGAAGTGCTGGATCTTTCTTACAACTCGTTTGATGGTGGGATTCCGTCGAGCTTGAGCAAATGCTCAGGGCTTCACAAACTGTTGCTGCAGAGTAACAGCTTCTCCGGAGTCGTGCCAACAGAGATTGGAAATATGATACGGCTCGTTGAATTGTCGCTCGATTCCAACACTTTAACCGGTAACTTAAACTCTAGTCTTACTCTTTTTCCACCATGTGTGTGTCTAGTGAATATTTTCATTTGAAGCACTTCTCATGCATTTAAATGATGAAAACGTGGAAGTTAGAATATATGATTTTAGAAATCTATGGGTTGTCATTGAATAGTTAACCAATTTTCCTTGTTCATATGTCTAATGTTTCCATGTTTAAAGCAACCTTTTTTTAATTTGAGGTTGTGCTTTTGCCCTTGTGCTCTAAATGCACCGTGCGTCCAACTTATGTGCATTTTTGAAAAGTTGTCACTATTATCACCGAAAAATTATCCATTCTTAAATTAACTTTTTAATACAAATAAAATAATTTTTCAGTCTTTTTAAAATACACTTGAATTGCACGGTTACCTGGTGCATACAAGATTAAGCCCTTCGAGGTAAGAAGAAATGTGTCTAATAATTGTTTGTTGCAATCAAAGTAATCAACTTCATGTTACATTTTGATATATCATATCGTACTTTATGTAACTCATGTATTGTAAACAATTGAACAATGATAAAATATCAAAGTAGAACATGATTCTGAGGCCATTTACCGCATTTCAGGTTCTATTCCTCTAGAGTTGGGGAAATTGCATAACCTGATCCACCTAGGCCTTTCAAGAAACCATCTTTCTGGCTCAATACCTCCTACAATCAAGAACCTGTCACGTTTGACAGATCTAATTCTTGATCAAAACAATTTGTCTGGAAAAATTCCATATGAAATTGGGAATTTAAAGATGTTACAACTTCTTAGCCTTTCTGGAAACTTTTTCACTGGGAAACTGCCTCAAACACTCTCAAACTTAACCCATTTAACATCTCTATCCCTTTCACAGAATGACATTTCAGGCAACATTCCCTGGAACATATTTTCTCCCAATCTCGAAACTCTTCTTCTCACTGGTAACAATTTCCAAGGCACATTCCCACAAAACATCACACGACTCCGAAATCTTTCCATCATAAACCTCGCGAAAAACCAGCTTTCAGGCACGATTCCTGATTCTATCGGAAGCCTGTCGCGTTTAAATACGCTCATACTCTACTCTAATAGACTAACAAGACAGATCCCATTATCAATTTGCAACCTGACATCCCTTGAAGTGTTGTACCTTTCGAACAACACTTTAGAAGGTACAATCCCGAGTTGCATAGGAAACATTGCCAAAACTTTAAGGATATTGGTCATGGATTCCAACAGGTTCCATGGCCTCATTCCCGACACATTCAAGAAAGGGTGTGTATTAGAATGTCTGAACCTGCATGCCAATAGGATGGAAGGTAGATTGCCTCGATCTCTTTCCAACTGTAATCGATTCCAGATTCTCGACGTTGGAAATAACTACATGAAAGACGTGTTTCCTGTTTGGTTGGAAACTCTGCCTCAGGTCGAAATTCTATACCTGGGGTCGAATAAATTCTATGGGAAGATTTCGCCCCTGGCATCGAAGACGAAGAAGCCTCCGTTTCCTATGTTACAACACTTTATAGCGTCTGATAATGAGTTCACAGGGCCTTTGCCTGTGGAGTATTTGACAAACTTGGGAGCCTTTATGAATCAGACAAAACTCAGAGATTGGTCCAATTGGCCTTACAAGGAAACCATGATCATAGATTTGAAAGGTGTCAAGTATCCATTGGTGAAATTGAGAAGAGTAAAAACTGTGATTGATTTTTCCATGAACAAATTTGATGGAAATATTCCACATTTGATTGGAAATCTCAATATTTTAATGATACTAAATTTGTCACACAACCACCTTGGGGGAAAAATCCCTGAATCTCTTGGAAATATTGCATCACTTGATTCGTTGGATCTTTCGTGCAACCGATTGGTCGGGGAAATTCCATGGACGTTGACGAACGTAACGTTTCTTTCGAGTTTGAACCTTTCATATAATCTTCTCGTCGGGGTGATACCTCAATCGAACCAGTTTCATACATTTGACAACTCGTCTTATGTAGGAAACTTGGGATTGTGTGGATCGCCGTTAGCGCCTTGTGAAGATGGCGGATCATCGATACGAGAAGATGAGGATGAAGATGAAGGTTTGTTTGATGGATTTAATTGGAAAGCTGTTGTTATGGGGTATGGATGTGGGTTTATATTTAGCGCCATTGGAGCTTCTTTTTTTCACCTTTTCTAGTATGCCAAATGTCAAGTGTATATTTGAAATTTAGGAGTTTGTTTCTTTTTATATTACAGATTCACTTTGACCTGATTTCAATTGGAACTTCGGGCGGTGTAATTGATCCTCCAACTTAATTGGTTCTCAGTACAAATATTGACTCATAATAAAATAAAATAAAAAAGTTGCTTACAGAGATATCTATCAATTTTTTTTTTTTTTTTAAAAAGTGCTTATTTTTCATTTAAACGACTAAACGGGAGAGTTTGTGAATGTTATATAGCGAAATGTATGGAACTGAGATATAGGTTGGACTTCCAAAAATATTATAAAATCAACTACTCCTTCCATTGCCCTTTACATTATTCAAAACTATAATTTTACTCTTTAAAGTTAATCAATCTCTAAATATCACTTATTTACATTGCACTACATTATTCAATACACTCTTTACAAAATAAATTAAACTTTTTTCAATAAAAAAAATGTTGGAGCAATAAACCCTCAATTTTACATCTTTTAACATTAATGAACAACTTTTTTATTAAAACATACACTATTTAACAGTGATAATTTAAACTTTAGTGGAGAGTATTAGTTAGTAGTGTATAAAATAAATAACAATTAAAAATTGTATAATTGGTATAGATTATCTTTCTCATGCATTTATCATAAAATTTCGGGTATAGTAAATACATATGAAATAATTCCATAAAGATTAACACATATTCACCTTAAAAAAAAAAAAAAAAAACTCATGGCACTTCGGTTGAAATTAGTATCACACTTCATTTCATATATATAGTCAAATTTAATTTTACATTCTAGTAATATTAGTCTGTATATTTTAATTAAAATTAAAATCACATTTCAATTAAAATTAGTATCATATTTAACATACGCATCCAATTATACTGTGTAACTAATAAGAAAGAACTGAATTGAATCACGCAGTTGTTATACCAACTTGGGCACTCATCATATGCTTATTTGTTCTATCAACTTGGACCTAATGAGTCTGATTGATAATTTATATTCCCCTGTTCATGGGTAAGCTTTCTATTCTGCAATAAGCTTCTCGTATTATTTTGACCGATTTAAAAAAATACTATTTCCAATAAAGTAATGATGATATAGATTTAATATATTGTTATTGGTGAGAGAAAGCGTCAGAGAAAAAGCAATATTGAAGGCCGGCGACAAGTGATTTAGTTGAAAGAAAACGATTCATGTTCTCTTTCTTCTTATTTTTTTTTACAAAAAATTGTTGTTCTTTTCTGTAAGCATTTTTTATTTTTCCTTCTTTTAATTAGATTTTCAAGTTAAATTCGTTAAAGATATAATTAGCTAAATAATTATCCTCTCGATTAAAAAAAACAATTTGAACCTTGATAAAAAAATCTATCAACTTGTAACATATAAATATAATAAATTATAAAAACGCAACTTAAGTACACAATTTATCCATTTTTACTTATCCGTTCTATCAACTTGGACCCTCTGAGTAAAATTTATAGAAATATTAATGGCCCAACCACCTACTCATCTCAAAAGCCGAAAGCAATGCGCCTTCAATATGAATATTACGCATCCGACCGACACACCATACGTTAACCTGGGGATAATATCGTCGGCATGCTTGCATCGTATATTACCCAAAGAGTTTCGCCCCATAAAAAATCCCAACTTATAAATAAAATGTGACTATTTAATTTTTTTAACATTTCCTTACACTCATGAACAAAATTGTTAGGAAACAAACGCAGAATGTATGAGCGTAAGCTATTTTGATTTTGATATCTTAAAAAAAATTCGTCTCGTTATAAAAATCTGAATTTGTATGGAAATGTTGAATCAATTTCTTTATTTAATTTCCCAAAAAATTCAAATTCATATGTACGAATTAGAGCTGTGTACAAGTGAGTTACATAAAAAAAATACGGCTCGATGTAAGAGTCAGCCGACCTTGTGCATTGATTCATAGTAGTTTGAAAAGATATACTCCCTCCGTTTCAGTTTTGTTTTCCGATTTGCCAAAAAGGTTCGTTCCAATTTTGTTTTTTCATCCCTAAAATGAAAACTACTCTATTTATTTAAATAATACTTTATTCACCATTTTCAATACTACTTTATTCATTTAAATATAACTGTACTCACCTTTCATCATTTCCAATACTACTTTATTCATTTAAATACTAAAATTCAACTTACTAAAATTCAACTCCCACATTAAACTTCACGCACAGTCAAACGAAAAAATAAAATTGGGACGGAGGGAGTACATCAATGGCACAATAGAATTAATGTATATAACATTTTGTCCAAATGTAAGTATAATATGAGTAAAATTCGAGTAAGATATTTATTTATTGGGAAAATGTATTTTTTATCCTTTAATTTTAATTGATTTTGATTTTCGTCCTATTAACTTTAGACTTTTAAATTTTGTCCTATAATTTACAAATTTATCTTTTTTGTCCCAATACCCACTATACCAGGTAACCCTTCGTGTAAATCTGACGTGAAATATTGAATTTCATCCTATAAACTATAAAGAAATTGGTCATATGCCAGATTTACCTGAATAACTACCTAGTGTAGCAGATTACATGACAATATTTTTTGTAAGTTATGGGATGAAACTCAAAATTTCAAAGTTAACAGGATGAAAACCAAAGTCACTCAGTTAATTGAAGGACAAATACATGTTAGAGCTGCCATTTGAGTCAAGCTCAAACTCGTTTGATAACATTATACTCCCTCCGATCCGAAATAAGTACTCCCTCCGTCCCAAACTCATTTTCTCATTAATGTTTGCACGAGTTTTAAGAAAATAGTTGTTTATAGTATTTAAAGTGATAAAAGTAAATGATTTTGATTATTAGTGTATTGAGAATATAATATTAAAAAATATTGTTATTTTTTTACCAAAAGTAGATGTAGCAAACAAGTATGAGACATACCTTTTTGGCAATGTAGCAAATGAGTTTGGGACGGAGGGAGTATCATTTTAGAGGTTAAATCTTGTTTCAAAATTAGTGTCGTTTTAACTATTTCCACCACCCCCCCCCCCCCCCCCCCCCCCTCTTTTTCTAATTTACCCCAATTTCAAATATAAGATATAAGAGAGCTTTTAGGGATTATATTAAAATATAACACATAGATTATTAAAATATAATAAATCTTTTAGCACAAACTCTAGTATGCACTTGGATTTTAAACTCAATTTTGACATAAATTTTATTTTTTTCAAAACACACACAAACACACTAAACTGTGCATTTTTTTAGTTGGGGTATTGCTGATTACTTCTCGGGGTATTAATGTCTACTTCTTAGGATATCATTGATTACTTCTTGAGGAATTACTGATTTCTGCTTGGAGTATTTTTTTTTTTTTTCAAAATCCAAGTACATATCATGCACTCAAGTGCACACTAAAACTATTCATCTTTTAAAGATTTATGTGGGTATATATGTTAAAATTTTATGATTTTTAGTTTGACATGAAATTTTTAGAGCGAAATTTATTTTGAAACAGAGGGAATATTTAATTGAAAATATAGTCTTATTCTTTTACTTGAAAAAATAAAATCATAATTGTGATAATGATATCTCACTGAGCATCTTCTTTCTTCAATGTTATGCAGTATAAAATTTTAAAAACTAAAAATATATTATAAGAAATGTTTTTAGTTTTTATAAAGTCTCATATATACACACACAATATACATAAGATGGAGTTAACATGAAATTAATAGCTAACTTCATGTTTAATCATTTTCTTCCTCTTACAAGCCTAGCAACACGAATGCAGAAATTCTCAAACCATGTAGGCCTAACACAACAAATAATGACACACCAACCTATGGTGCCAAATATAAACCCTACTCCATACCCCGTAACAATATATTCCCAAATAAACCCATCAAAAAGATCATCCTCCTCCTCCTCATTTTCTGGCGTTAAACTTTGGACATTTTCACAACGCGCCAATGGAAATCCACACAAACCCGGATTTCCTAAATACGAGGAGTTGTCAAATGTATGAAACTGGTTCGCCTGAGGTATCATCCCGACGAGATGATTATACGAGAGGTTCAAATCAGAAAGAAACGTCAGGCCCGTCAACACCTCCGGAATGTCCCCAACCAATCGGTTATACGAAAGATCCAACGAATCGAGCGACGCACTCTTTCCAAAAGATTCGGGAATTTTCCCTCCAAGATTGTTGTGTGACAAATTTAGTATCATTAAAAAATTGAGATTTCCAATCATATGTGGAATATCTCCATCAAATTTGTTCACGGAAAAATCAATGACGGTATAAAGTCTTTTTAATTTTTCCAAAGGATACATCACACCTTTGATGACCACAATCACAGATTCCTTGTACGGCCAATTAGACCAATCTCGTAGCTTTTTCTGATTCATCAAGGCTCCCAATTTGGTAAAATACTCGACAGGCAAAGGGCCTGTGAACTCATTCTCAGATGTTACAAAGAATTGCAACATAGGAAAGGGGGGTTTCTTCGTCTTCGATTCCAGGGGTGAAATCGTCCCGTAGAATTTATTGGACTTCAAACAGAGGACTTGGAGCTGAGGCAGAGTTTCCATCCACAAAGGAAACACATCCTTCATGTTGTTATATCCAACATTAAGAATCTGTAACCGATCACAATTGGAAATAGATCGGGGCAATCTTCCTTCCAATCTATTGCCACTCAAGTTAAGACATTCCAACACACAACCTTTCTCGAATGTGTCAGGAATGGGGCCATGGAACCTGTTGAAATCCAGGATCAAGATTCTTAGAGTTTCGGGCATGCTTCCCAGGCAAGCCGGGATTGTACCTTCCAAAGTGTTGTTCGAGAGGTACAACACTTCAAGGGATTTCAGATTGCAAATTGATAAAGGGATCTGCCCGGTGAGTCTATTGGAGTAGAGTGTGAGCGTAGTTAGACGAGGCAGGCTTCCGATGGTATCGGAAATCGGGCCTGAAAGCTGGTTTTTCGCGAGGTTTATGATGGAGAGGTTTTGAAATCGTGTAATGTTTTGTGGGAATACGCCCTGGAAATTGTTACCGGTGAGAAGAAGGGTTTCAAGATTGATAGAAAATATGTTCCAGGGAATATTACCTGAAATTTCATTCAGGGAAAGGGATAGAAATGTTAAACGGGTTAAGTTGGAGAGTGTTTGAGGCAATTCTCCACTCAAGTGGTTTTCAGATAGACTAAGAATCAGCAACATCTTTAAATCCCCAATTTCATTAGGAATTCTTCCTGACAAATTGTTTTGATCAAGAATTAAGTCAGTTAACCGTGATAAATTTTTGAGTGTAGGAGGTATTGAGCCAGAAAAATGGTTTCCCGATAGGCTTAGGTGGATCAAGTTATGCAGTTTGCCCATCTCTAAAGGAATAGAACCTGAAATGCAATAAATGACATCACCAATTACCATGACAAACTAACATGAATTTATTTATTAGCACAATGAAAATCAAAACAGAATAGGAAACATATCAACTTTTCTTTTCACCTCAAAAGCTTTCAGAAACACACACTAGTTAAAAGAGTTGCTTAAAATGTATATATAGTGAAATACAAAGATAAAAGACTTTAACTTACCGTTTAAACTGTTGAAATCAAGCGCCAATTCAACGAGTTGTATCAAGTTTCCAATCTCCCTCGGAACAAGTCCAGTGAAGTTATTGCTCTGCAGCACAAGTTTCTGAAGCTGCGAACATTGGCTCAAGCTCGACGGTATTTCACCATCAAACGAGTTGTAAGAAAGATCCAGCTCTTCCAGCGCATAACCACCATACCTGCATATGTCAACATCCAATCTTCCTACCAAACTATTATTTGTCAACCTCATAACTTCCAATCTTGACATATTAAAAATAGCGGGCGAAACAAGGCCTGTTAAATTGTTATGTCCCACGTCGAAAGCCTTCAAGTTATAAAGACGACCGATCTCTTCTGGAATCATACCTGTAGAATCAAGAATTAGTATATTAAGTGCTAGAAAATTATAAGGAATTGACTACTATTTTCCAACATCGCCATGGAATTTTCAACAAAAAAAAATTTAACTTTTAAATATTAGGAATTACTAAAATATTTAGTCATCTGGGTATCTCCGTTCCTCAAATTACCTACAAATTAATTATGATAGATAAATTGTTGGTAGGTAATATGAGGAATGAATACGAATGATTAGAAAAATTTATAGGCATTTTCCACTGTTTAAGGATGGAATTATTTCCGTTAGAAATTTAAAAGCCTTGTTGAAAAATCTGATAAACAATTTTTTATTTGCTTACAGTGAATATCAGTCCTTAATAAAGTAGAGGCAAGATCATACCATTTAAATAGTTGCTGCCAAGGTCCAGCTCCTGGAGCTGCGTCAAGTTCCCAATTTCTGTCGGAATTCGTCCGACAAACCTGTTATACGACAACGCTAGATGTTCGAGTTGGGAGCATTGTCCCAAACTCGAGGGGAGTTGTCCGTCTATGGCGTTGAAACGAAGATCAAGTTCCTTCAATCTACGGAGATTTCCAATTTCTTTTGGAATATTTCCGTGGAGAAGATTCCCGCTCATATTCAGAGAAACGAGGAACGAGAGGTTTCCGATTTCTGGTGGTATGCTGCCTTCCAATCCCATGTTTTGAATGGCTAATCTACCCACTCTGTGGTGGCGAACGTTGCAGAGTACCCCTGTCCAGGCACACACAGGGGTTTCGGTAGTCCAATTCTTCATCACAACATTGTACGGATCTGAAGTGATGTGAGATTTCAAGATAAGAAGACAAGATTGATCTGTGCTCAAAGTGATGGGTATGGTGGAACCAACCAAGAATTGAAATAACAACACAAGTTGGCAAAATGAGCAATGCTGCTTCATATTTCTGTTTATTTTTCTCAAATTTTAGTGGACACATATAATATATAATAACACTAAGTAACTATCATCTTCTTAAAAATTAAAATCTTGAGAGGAACCTTACTTTTGTGGTTGTGCACATTAAATGAAAGAAGTGATGGTTTGAAGACACGTCGTATTAACTTACCAACACTAACCATCGGAGGAAGCCGCCTCAAAAGGTGTACTAGCTGATAAAGCACGTAAGCAGTGACGGATCCAGAGTGATGAATCCAAAATTTTAAGAGCTAATTTTATATATTAATGCGGATACATTTTTAAAAAGAAATTAGTAAAATATAAATGTGGGTTTTCCAATTGGAGTGCTGGACCCCAAGTACCCTCCTACATCCGTCTCTGCATGTGAATTACGACTTCCCGTGACCGTGACACATGATTCTATAAAATTACTATTAGCATAAGTGAATAGATAATTTTGAGATTTTTTATATGGTTTTACTTGGGAGGCTAGGATTTTGAGCTTAGCATTAATTAGTTGTATAGTTTCAACTTTCAACTAATCAATTCTTAATATATGTAATGTTTGGTATATATAGTTCTCAGCTACTAGTCATATGCAACATATATAACTCTCATGGGACCTGCTTCATTTATTTTGAAAGCAATCACTAATTACCTACCACCTGCTCATATTAATAACTCATTCCTCTGTCTCAGGGTCGAGGCTACTATCCACACTTCAAAATTTTCTCTACACAATTCTTTTATTTAACACATCTTATTAACAACTTTAAAAATAATTTACGTTAATAAATTAACACTTTGATTCTTGGCAAAACAAAATTAAAGGTGAATTTATCTTAATGAACATTATAGCTGGAAATTTGAGATTAACAAAATACCACACAATAAAAAGAGAAGAAGGCATGCGATGCGAGACGATATATGTGAGCAAAGGTCTTTATTAATGTAGGAGTAGGATCATGAATAGGAGAGTCGTAGAGTTGTGATGGGTCAACGTGTTCATATAAGTTGATCCTATGTTTAAGAATTGATTCATGCTCACTTTAATCCCAAGGTGGGTAAAAGGAAGAGGAACATGTGTTGCACCCTAAAATCTCAGCCAACTCTCCATGTCTTCTGCTCTCTACATTAACACAATAGATGCAACACTTATTAAAGTTCACTTTTAAACTTAAAGCAAATTCCATGTTTCTTAGGACCCATTCCGTAGTCCAGGCATTTTCAGAGTTGCATCTCCCATAATGATAGTAACATTTGTGAACTGGAGATGTGATACTCTTACTCTATCCCCACCAGTTAGTGCCTTTCATGAACAAATCTTCCTCATACGCCTTTGTCATCATTATACTCAAGCCTTCAACGACAATTAAGAATAAAAAAGATGAGAGAGGATCCCCTTGTCTCAGGCCACGTTCTAACTTTAATTCACCTGAAGATCTCTCATTCACCAAGACCAAGGTTGAGGCCATTCTAACACACTCCATCACCCACTTCTGCCAAGTATAGGATTAAAATTAAAAGGCTCCACCATCAAGTTTAAGAAACCTCGATCAACTAAATTATAAGTCTTAGCGAAGCCGATCTTGAAAAAAACACTCTAATCCTTCTTATCTTCGTCTCATCAACAACTTCATCCAGAAGAGCTATGGAATCTAAAATCTAGTTGAATCCAGAATTTTGTTCAACAGCCTTGCCAACACTTTGAAAATAACATTATAAACGTCTATAATGAGAGAAATGGCATAAAATCATCCGTCCTACTTGCCCCCTCCTTCTTGGGAACACTACAAAAAAAACACTGTTTTGCGACGGACACGTATCCGTTCCTAAAACAGCCGTAGCTAATTTTTGCGACGGATTTTGCCGTCCGTCGCAAAATTGGCGGGTCAGACCCGGCCGGGTCGCACAGAATTTGCGAAGGACATTAGTCCGTCGCAAATTTTTCGGGTTAGACACGATCGGGTCAACAACATTTGCGACGGACACATTCCGTCGCAAATTACCGAGCCTATACAAAAAAAAAAGTGGCTCGCGTGGTTCGAGCCCGGGCACCCGGGGCGGGCGCGGACCACTGGGCCACCCGGCCCATTGTTTATTATATGCGGCCCACCTTCTATATTAGTCTTATTAGGCCTTGAACAATTAATCCAATTTTGCGCCCAAGGGGAATCGAACACGGGACCTCTTGTGCAAGAGGAGGGGGCGCGTGCCACTAGGGCACAAGCTACTTTCGTTCATTTTTATGCAATTAATTGTATATGTATTCAAATTAAGTCATTTTTTTTATAATTCACCAAATTAATTTCTTTTCGTATCTAAGTTGTTTATTAAAATATTTTGCCCAACTATTTTTTTTATTTTGTAAAATTATTTATTTCGACAATGCATAATTTTATAATTCGTTCATTTGTACGCAATTAATTGTATATGTATCCAAATTGACTCTTTTTTTTTCCATAATTCACCAAATTAATTCATTTTCGTTTCTCACTTGTTTTAATAAATGTTGTGACCATTTAATTTTTATTAGTTTGGTAAAATTATTTATTTCGACTCTCGCTTAAATTTATAATTCGTTCATTTGTATACAATTAATTGTATATGTATCCAAATTGATTCTTTTTTTTCCATAATTCACCAAATTAATTCATTTTCGTTTCTCACTTGTTTTTATACATTTTGTGGCTATTTATTATTTTTTTGGTAAAATTATTTATTTCGACTCCCGTTTAAATTTATAATTCGTTCATTTGTACACAATTAATTATATATGTATCCAAATTGACTCATTTTTTTTTTCAAAATTCACCAAATTAATTCATTTTCGTTTCTCACTTGTTTTTATAAATTTTGTGGCTATTTAATATTTTTTTGGTAAAATTATTTATTTCGACTCCCGTTTAAATTTATAATTCGTTCATTTGTACACAATTAATTGTATATGTATACAAATTGACTAATTTTTTTTTTCAAAATTCACCAAATTAATTCATTTTCGTTTCTCACTTATTTTTATAAATGTTGTGACCATTTAAATGAAACTCACGAGGTATATAAATGAAACCCACGAGGTATATAAATGAAACTCACGAGGTAATAATAGAACAACATGATCTAAGATCATGTATATGTTTGCTACAAGTAATTAATTAATTAACACTGAATTAGTAATATCTTTGTTGAAATTCTATTCTGTAGCATCATTCCAGGTCACAAGGTTTCCGCCATTATTACAGAGATAATGAGGGATAATCTAGAGGAGAACGCAATGAAGTTCAAACTCGTCTCGTCACAGCGGAAGCAGTACTACTTGGATGAGTTTCGGGTATATATATGCAAATATTTTAAACCAACTTATTTGCATATTGTTAGTGGGCGAACAACAGAGTGATTAATAAACGAAACGATTATCATTAAACTTGATAACAGGACAATAAATGAAAGAAGCTAACAGCTTTGTGGAGCGAACAGCTTTGTAAAGGAGCTCTAATATGGCAAGCAGGATTGGGCGAACAACTTTGCATAGTTCAAACCAAAAGCAATTCAGGCGAACAAATTCGTAATGAAACGAGCAACATTGTAAACGATCCCAAGCAAGGAGCGAACAACTTGGAATGCAAAGGACCACGACATCCAACGAAGACGTACAAGCGAGCAATCGGTCACCGTCGAGAGCATCTCAGTAGTGCCAAAGACCAAGTACAACATTGGGAACTCCAAGAGTCACTAGCTTAGATATGGTCCAAGTGTCTTAACACTTGACACCCATCCAATGAGCAATAGTGTAGATGTTGTACAAGTGTCCTAACACTTGGCAAAGATCCAATGGTTAAGCCACCAAGATGGTGACACATGGCCTCTTTGTATGTCTATAAATACTCCCTTCATATACATGAAAGGGGGGGGGGGGGGGGGGGGGGAGAATTCAAGAATATAGCAAAACTCTTGCAAAATTATTCCTTAAGCATTACTTAGCCAAATTCCATGAACATAGTTCTTGTTTGATGATCTTCATTGAGTAAAAACAGCCACTAATCATCTTGTTTACGAAAAGGTCATCAACAAATGGCGCTAGATAGAGGGGTGGTCCGAACCTCCGATTTATGAAATATTCGAAGGAAGCTTGAAGATATTCGCCGGAATCTGCAGAATTTAGCCGGAATCCGGGAAGACACCACCGGAAATCAAGTATGCACACTACTCGGAGCAAAGTTATCCACTTACATACCACTTTAAGAGTTTGAATGCATGTGTATATGAACTAGGGTTTTCAAAACCACCATACTCATATATACACGGCTAGTGACTCTTAGAAAGATGATTAGATCGCAAGAAGAACGATATTCGAGAGCATCCCCAAATCCTAGGTCAAGAACTAGGGTTTCATCTACCAAAGGACATGCCCGAACAGTGAGAGCAACTTCGCAAAGGAATATCCAAGTCACCATTGACACAATTCCACCGGAAGTTGAAGCTCTTGCTCAAAACCCCGAGGAGCTAGCAAAAATGATTGCTGTTCTTCAATCGTTGCAAAACAGGCAAGCAGCCGGACCGTCAAGAGCACCGGCAACAACCGATCGAGCAGGCGAGCAGGCGAACAAAGAAGTAAAATGAGAGAAGATGCACGTCGGGACGAGGCCGACAGCGAGGAAGCCCGTAGAAATAAAGGGAAAACTCCCCTAAGTGAACGTTTGGGGAGCAGAGGAGAGTCATCACCAAGCCGGGTTGATGAGTCAAGCAAAAGTACATCCCGAACAAGCGCTTTGGAAAGGTTAGGAACGAGGAATGCGAACAGAAGAGAGCTATCCAAGAAAAACGAGGAGCGATCACGCCCTCCTGCTCGCCCATCAGTGCATGACCGAATCCGGAGATCAGCTTTTGGCCGACTAGGGCCAAATGGAGCTAGCAACGCTGCTAGGAAGACGACTCAGGAGAAACGTCCTGTTGGCAGGGGACTGCATCGTGAAGAAGATGCTGAACCCAACCACGATGAACAACCTTCCAACGGGAGGACTCCCCCAAATGAATTACAGGAAATGAGAAAGGTAATCGAGGAATTGCAGAAACAGATGGAATCTCAGAGAGGTGTCGGATCAACTGTTCTCCCTTCTTCACCGTTATCTCCGCCTATCCTCAATGCACCAATCCAAAAGAAGATACAGTTTCCAGCCATCAATTTGTATGAAGGAACGTCCGACCCTCGAATTCATGTGACGAAATTTTCGGATTTCATGATCTCAATGGGGGCAACCGACGCCACACAATGCCGAAATTTCCCACACACCCTTGGAGATGGCCCGCACAGATGGTTTTCGGCATTAACTCCCGGCTCCATCAACTCTTTCGCCCAACTAAGCAAAGAGTTTTTATCTTATTTCTCAACTGCCGGGTCCTACTTGACCCACAGACACCGTTTGGCAGATATCAGGCAAGGAGACGAGGAGTCTGATAAGCAATTTCTGGAAAGATTTGATAAAGTTTTGTTGGAAGGCGAGACAGTGAGTGAGGATACGAAGATAGTGGCAGTGATGGCTGGATTGAAGAAAGGAACTGATCTGTGGAAGGAGATGCATTTGACTTGCCCGAAAACATACGCGGAATTCAGACACAAAGCAGGAATCCACGTATCGATGCAGGAGGCCCTACACAGAGAGATGGGAGACAAAGCTGATCCAAAGAAGTTTGGCAAGAAGTCTGGAGGGAGTGATTACAAAGCTCCGAAGAACATGAAGTCGTTCAATGAGGGAGCTGAGTTGAAAGAAAAGCTGAATCAAGTCCTTACCATGTCCGTGGACGCTGTGTACGACAACGTTAAAGACAGGGAGATATTGTCAGAGCCACGGAGGATAAGGCAAGAGAGAGGAAAACTGAACCCGAACAAATACTGAGCATATCATCAGAACATCGGCCACTTCACAAGCGAGTGCCGAGATTTGTTGAAGCAGTTGTGGAGGTTCTATGAGGAAGGAAAGCTGGCCGAGTTCGTGAAAAGGGAACCAGGTAAGAGACCAAGAGCAACAATACCGTCCAGTTCGGATGATGGAGACAGCGACGAACAACCAAGCAAAGCTGGTAAGAGAGAAAGAAAGGTCCCAGCAGCCCCAACAAGGCCTATTCCAGAAATCTTAATGCTGGAACCCACTGGACCAGTAGGTGGTTGTTCTGATGGGAGACCATCTATGTCAAAAAGAAAGAGGAAAACGGAACTGAGAGCAGTGGATCAAGTGATGGAAGTGGGTGTGAATCCATCGACCAAACGAACAGGGGACCTGACTTTCTCAGAAAAAGACTTAGACGGGGTACTCACTCCCCACAATGACTCGTTGGTCATTTGTGCCAATATTATGGGGACAAAAGTGCACCGTCTACTTGTCGATACTGGTTCCTATACGAACATCCTGTTCAAAAGCACGGTGGACCAACTAGGAGATTGCGCAGAGTACATCAAGGACTGTAACCACAAAATTGTAGGATTCAGAAATGTTGTGACCGTCCCGCTAGGAATGGTTACGTTGGCAGTCGAGCTTGTATCGGTCGAGGACCCGGAAAGGAAACTGAATAGGATGGTAGACTTCCTAGTTGTAGACCAACAATCCACCTATAACGGGTTCCTCGGCCGTCCTTTCTTGCATGAATTCAAAGCAGCTGTTTCAACGTACTATTACTGTTTAAAATTCCCAACAAAGAAAGGTGCAGGTACAGTCAAGGGAGACCAGAACAAGGCTCGTGCGTGTCTTTTGCAGATACAATTGAAGGATCACCAAGTCAACATGACAGACAGGTGCTCAGACAAGGAAGGAGGCGATAGCGAGTCCATGACTTCCATCGATACTGAAATAATGGAAGTCGACGAGCAGCTGTGCGCAGACGGACAACCGCGCATTAACGAGTAGTTGTGCGAAGACGCACAATTGGATGGGGACGAGCAGGAACGCGAAGACGGACAACTTGTCCAAACAAGAGGTAGAGAAGCTGCTGCAACCAACACCGAAGAAAAACAGACAATGGCAACGGACGTCGATGCAGAGGACATCGAGCCACGACTGGGAGCAGAACCGATGGAGATCGAAGATGAGCTAAAGGCAGAAGGGCCCATTATTAACCCCAGATGGAAAGGCCAGAAACGAAGGGCTACCCCGGTTGAAGAGTTGGAGACTGTAAGAGTCGACCCGAACCAAGAGGGCTTAGAACTCTTCATAGGGTCCGAGCTACCAGAGCCGTACAGGACCAACATGATTGAGTTTCTCAAAGCAAACCTCGATGTGTTCGCATGGTCACATGCAGACATGGTGGGCATCAGCCCCGAACATGCCTGCCACAGACTCAACATCGACCCAAGGAAGAAACCAATCCATCAGAAGAGGAGAAAATTTGGGCCCGACAAATACGAGGCGCTCGACGTGGAGGTTAAAAAGCTGCTGGATAACGACTTAATCAAACAAGCGTTATGCCCACAATGGGTGGCGAATCCAGTATTGGTCAGAAAAGCGACTGGGGCATGGAGACTCTGCATCGACTTCACGGATCTCAACGCCGCCTGCCCAAAAGATAATTTTCCATTGCCTCACATCGATCAACTAGTTGATAGCACCGCTGGGCATGAGCTTCTCACGTTCATGGATGCATTCGTAGGGTATCATCAAATAGCGATGCATCCCAATGATCAAGAGCATACGACGTTCTACACCAACAAAAACTTGTTGTGCTGGAAGAGAATGCCATTTGGGTTAATCAACGCTGGAGCTACATATCAAAGATTGGTCAATAAGATGTTTGATGATAACATCGGGAAGACGATGGAAGTATACGTAGATGATATTGTTGTCAAGAGTTCCAAAAAGAAAGATCACTTGCAGCATCTAGCCCAAACGTTTGAGATACTTCGAACATATAACATGAAACTAAACCCTAAGAAAAACAGTTTTGGGGTCCATTCCGGGAAGTTCTTGGGACATCTAGTCAGTCAAAGAGGAATCGAAGCAAATCCCGTAAAAGTGAAATCGATCATGGAAATGCAGCCACCCAAATCAATTAAAGAAGTCCAACGGCTAACCGGATGCCTAGCAGCTTTGAACAGATTCGTCTCAAGATCCGGAGATAAGTGCAGGCCGTTCTTCGAGGCAATCAAGAAGGGAAAGTTTCAATGGACAGACGTCTGTCAACAAGCGTTCGAGCAGTTGAAAGAATACCTCAGTGATACGAAAATTCTTGCCAAGCCGATCCCAGGGGAGAAGTTATACTTGTACCTGGCAGCTTCAGAAGTAGCAATCAGCTCAGTACTTGTTCGAGCAGAAGGAAAGTTCCACCTGCCCATCTACTATGTGAGTCAAGCTTTACACGAAGCAGAACTCAGATATTCACCGACAGAGAAGCTAGCATATGCACTGGTGATGAGCGTCAGAAAACTTTGCCCATATTTTTTCGACCATCAGTTGGAAGTATTGACAACGTTCCCACTCAAGCAAATACTGCACAGACCCGATGCGGCTGGTCGCCTCCTAAAATGGTCATTGGAAATCAGTCAGTTCGGGATTTCATATGCTCCTCGAACAGCGATCAAGGGGCAAGCCTTAGCAGACTTTATAGTCGAACTGACTTTCCCCCAGAATCCAACGAGAGGACATAGCCATCCCTGTCACATGTATGTTGACGGATCGTCAACTAATACAGCATCGGGGGCAGATATAGTCTTGATAAGCCCAGACAGGCAAGTTTTTACTTTAGCAGTCCGGTTCGAGTTCATGACGATAAATAACGAAGCAGAGTACGAAGCTGTGATCGCTGGATTATGCCTAGCATTAGCAGTTGGAGTAAGAAAGCTACAGATTTTCGGGGATTCACAATCGATTGTCAACCAAGTTCGAGGGGAGTACGAGGCAAAGGACGAGAACATGGCTTTGTATCAAAAGATTGTTGCTCACCTGGCCTCCTTGTTCGAACAAATATACATCGAACAGATACCAAGAGACAATAATGTTCAAGCAGATGCATTAGCTAGGCTAGCAACTAGCACAGGACCAGCAGAGTTAACAGGAGTTACGCTAACAAAAATGTCCAAGCCGTCAACCGAAGACTACAAGATGTATCAAGTCAACGAAGATTTCGAAGAGGACGACTGGAGGATACCAATCATTGAGTATTTACAAAACGACAAAAAGCCAGACAACCTGTCTGAAGCTAACAAGTTGGTCAAGAGAGCAACAAGATACACTATGATGGATGGACAGTTGTACAAGAGAGGAATTTCACTCCCACTTCTGAAATGCTTGGCTAGGGGGCAAGGGCAAGCAGTACTGAAGGAAATTCATGAAGGCATATGCGGAAATCACGCTGGAGGACGAGCACTAGCGTACAAGACCGTAAGACAAGGATATTATTGGCCGACCCTCTTCCAGGATGCAATCAAAGTTGCCCGAACTTGTCACAGGTGTCAGTTATTCGCCCCAAACATCCACAAGCCCCCACACGAACTAATTTCAGTCAATAGTCCGTGGCCATTTGCGAAATGGGGAATTGACCTCATCGGGCCTTTTCCGCCGGGAAAAGGAAATGTTCGATTCGCAGTGGTGGTAGTAGACTATTACACGAAGTGGGCTGAGGCAGAAACGCTTGTGCGAATCACACAGGAGAAAATGATTAACTTCATATGGAGAAACATTGTTTGCCGCTTTGGGGTGCCTCAAGCAATCGTGACGGATAACGGGAAACAGTTTGAAGGGAAAAAGATAAGAGATTTTTGTGAAAAGTGGGGAATGAAGAAACATTTTCAACACCGTACCACCCCCAGTCGAATGGCCAAGTAGAAGCAGTGAACAAAATAATCAAACATATTTTGAAGATCCGCTTAGCCGACAAACAGGGGAAATGGTCTGAGGAGCTGCCGGAGGTGTTGTGGGCATACCGAGTATCACACAGAACAAGTACAGGCGAAACACCCTTCACAATGGCGTTCGGGACGGAAGCAGTAATACCAATTGAGCTAAAATTCCCGACAGGTCGAACAGCTGCGTTTGACGAAGAGGAAAATAACTCCGCATTGGCAGCAGAGTTGGACTTGCTTGAAGAAAAAAGAATAACAGCAGAATTGAAAAATGCAATTTATAAGAAAAGAGCGGCGAAGTACTACAATTCTCAAGTAAAAGCAAGAGAATTCGAAATTGGGGACTTGGTACTTCGAAAAGTTTTAACACCACCAGGAGTATTCGGCCCGACTTGGGAGGGCCCATACAAGGTGACGAATAAGTGGCACAACGGCACATACGACCTTGAAGACATGGAAGGCAAGTCGTCCCAATACTCCTGGAATACTACTTTGCTTAAGAAGTTCTATCAATGAAGTCTTGTAAGTCTTAGAAGTTTTACAAATAGATCCCTTGTGACTTTTTGTAATTTTGAATTTTTTTGCATAAGTTTATATATAAGCAAGCAGTTATGCAGTTACTAGGCGAGCAGTATTGTATTTAACATTTATCCTGCTTTCTTTGAGATTTTTGAGCCTTTTAAGTCCAGATTACTCAGTTGCTCGCCCAAAAAATTGCAAAGTGCAAGTCTGTCATAAGACGAACAATAGAGCTTATTGAATGCAAAAACAAGGCTAAGTCCGTAGCGGATCAATAAGCCCACATTAGTATAAGGCCAAGTCCATAAGGGTATGTTTATTTTGGGACTCACACGGATGGACTTTGGACTTTGCAATCCACGCCCCATACGAGTTCGGGATTTAAAATCGGGTTTTCAAATCCCAAACTCAATCCCTACCTATAAACCTATTACTATTTTTCATATAATTAAATACAATCACATCATCACTTTTTTATCATCCACTCAACCTCTCTCCTACTTTTCTCTTACACAATATAATAAAATAATACAACATCAATCACTAATAAACATTGATTTGACATAAAGTAAAATCTCACCCTACTAAAATCCCAAAACAAACACATACTCATATTATTCATCAAGATTTTCACATCCTAAGATTTCAATGTCATGACTTCCCCCGCACACTTAAATCCCAAAACAAACGTACCCTAAGCGACCAAAGAGGCCCAAACAATTAAAGGTCAAGTTCTATGAGAACCAAATGACCAATCTAAAATTTTCACTAAGTGTTTGCCTTAAGAAAAAAGGAACACACTTAGAAACTAATAAAGAGTCATATGCAAAAGCAGTAAGCGAGCAACTGAGTAAGATAGAGATAAATGCACAAGTTTATAAATTAGCAAAAGCTTTCATTTCATTCAAGGCAAAATATGTTTACAATAAGGATGAACAAATGAGCACAAAAAAAGAAATACATCCTTTTAACAAAAAACACTAAAACTAAGCCTTCAAGAAGGAGGAGGAGCATCTGCAGTGCTGGTCGCCTGAGCGCTCGGCTGCTCGCCCGGGGCACTTGTACCAGCCCCATCTATAGGAGTTAAGGGAAGCGAAGGCAACCCCTAAAAAACTTCATCAGTGGCCGTTGCGCTGGTCGCCACTGGGGTGGGATCAGGCTGGCCGCCATAGGTTGGAGCAGCGATGTCGACCTCCTCGCCGAAGACATCCAAGGGGAAGCCGAGAGCAGCCAGGTTAGAGACGAACAGGGTTGAACCAGGAGCAGGGGGTAATTCTTAACATATTCAATGAAGTCCGCCTTCACCGCGCCACGAATATCTTGCTTGTGCTCGTAGGCGAAGTGGACAGACCTCAAACATTCGGCAAATGCACAGATATAACCAAAGTTGGTCTTGTCCAATACCTCTTGCTCATGAACTTCATAGTCGATCATGCTTTTGCGCTCTTCCTCTAGCCTCTTGATATGCTCCTCGGCAGCTAGCAGGCGAGCAGCTAAGTCTGCTCGCTCTTTTTCAGCCCTTTCAGCTCTCAGATCTGAAGACTTCACCTCCAGCATCATCTTTTCAGCTTTGTCCAAGGCACTCTTTTCGCCGGCCAAGGAGGCCTCCATCTTCCTCTCCATCAAAGCCAGCTCCTTAGCATGCTCGGCCTTGCACTCTTTGATGGCGGAGGCTTTTTCTTCGTCCATCCTCTCCACACGGAGACCCAAATCACGGTTTGTCCGCTCGAGCTCCATGACTTGGTCGAGCAGCATCTGAGACTGGATCAATTGATGGCTAGCATTGTACGCCACCAAGCGAACATTGTCACTAGCAGATTGGCTAGCAACAATGGTGTTCGCCGACTTCGTCCAGGCCCTTGGAACTGTCTCGGCTGCTCGGCGAACAGGGACATCAGGGATGTCAGAGAACGAAGAAGGTGCATTCTTCACCACAGAGAAATGGTGAAGAGTAGTCCCGCGGCCAGGATAATGTGCCGGGTTATACCTAAAACAGAAACACAAAATCAGTAAGCGAGCAACATTGCCTCAAGCGGCGAACAACAAACAAGTCAAAGACAATTAACTTACTCCTTGATTTTAACGGGGTCCCAACCCAAGTAAGAAGTATCTTTGGGATGGTCCCCTCTCTTGGTCGCCACCAGGCTAGTGACCACTTGTTGTTCGCCCACCACTTCCAAGGAAGTGGACTTAGAAGCAGGAGATCGGGGAGCAATGCTGCTCGCCTCCCCCACAGTTTTTGATCGCTTTGAGGCACGATCATCATCGCGAGTGCCGCGAACATCGTCACCCCGTGGCGCCTTCTTCTTCTCCCTCTCCCGTTCCCTCTCCTTCTCCTTCCTTGCATCCCGCGGAGAGGAGGTAACTTTGGCCGCAGGCTTACGGCGAGTAGCTCCAACGGCTGGACGACCAGAGGGGTCTTCTCCTGCTCGGAGGCGAATGATGGCGAGAGGAGGGTCCATTTTCCTTCTTGAAGCCTCGGCCATCTGTTTGACTCTTCTAGTGAGCAGGTAATATGATTCAGGCACAGATGGGATAGCAACGGTGACTCGTTGATCTAGCAAGCACAAGGATTTTAGGCGAGCAAGAAAAATAGGCGAGCAACAAGAGCGAGAGTAAAGAAAATTACCTTCAGGGATGGCAGCCTGAGCTTCAAGATGGTGGGGACTCGTAACCAAGCCAGCAAGCTTGCGGCAGTGAGCTTTTGAAAGATGATCCAAATCGCGACTAGCGGCGTCGCAAAGAGAAATGACGGCTAACGTGAAGAGGTATTCGTCGCTAAGATCGGGATGCTCCCACTTCAAAATTCTCGGACCTGCAAAACAACGAAGAGGATTAAAATTAGTCCTACTTATGAATTAGTAAGACAAAGTTAGCCCTACGTTTGATGATTCCAAAGCCTTCGGGTGACATGATGCGCGCCTGCCCGCCAGCGAACCCCTCAGTTGCTCGCCAATCTCCACCAATATAGAAGAATTGACGATGCCAACCTTTGATTTTATTGGGAACACCTTCAGTGAGTTTCACTCCGGTCTTCGCCTTAACATAATACCAGTCAGCACCGTCCTCTTGCTGAGCAGAAATAGTTAAGGCATAGTGAAGCTCCGCAGTTGTTATTTTATTCTTGTAGCCCTCAAGACCAAAAAGAGTCATGAAGGCTAGAAGAGTACTCCAACCATTTGGAGTGATTTGAGTGATCGCCAGATTCACGTCAAACAAGAAACGGCCAATGAGCGGATGAACGGGGAGCGGAAAACCCGTGTTTAGCACATCCAAGTTGATCGCCGTGCAACCAGGAGGGGGGCGATCAGCAGTCTCTCCTTCCTTCGGCGCATACATGAATATATCATAAGGAATCTTGTATGTTGCACGGATGCTCGCTAGATCACCCTCCACAAGTACACTAGCAATTTTGCTCGCTGCAAAGTCCCCGTCCTGAGTCTTCATAATTACCCTCGATGTGGGGACAAAGGTCTCCGAGTAGCGAGCAGAATAGTCCGCCCACTCATCATCACGAACAACTCCTTCCGGGATCCGAGATTCTGGTGTAGTTTGAGGAATGGGAAAATTGATCTCCCTTAAAAACTCCCAAGTGAGAGTGGGACCTTGCTGCTCGCCAACTCGCTGCTCGCCAACGGTGTCAGATTGATCGCCCTCAAGGTCAATTGAACCCTCTATCTCCGCGGCCACTCCCGCAGAATCTTCTCCAAGGTCAGAAGACGTTTCGGGTTCGCGAGCAAGAGGGTGAATCTCTTCTTGATCGCTAGAGCGATCAGCAGCGTACATTTCTACTGAGCGAACAACGGAGCTCGCATCTGAGTCCGTGCCTTCGTCCACCAATAATGTGCGTGGATTGTTCGCCAACGCCTGGCGAACAGATCTGCGCGGAGAAGCTGAATTTACGGGTCGTTTTTCCGGGTTTCGCCCGGGTCCGGATTGAGAGGAACTTGAGGGGGAAATCTCCATTCAAAATAATAATGGAAGAGTTTGGCTAATTATGAGGAAATATATGGACAATAACGCCGACGGAGGAGTTACGGCGGCGACGTTATCACAGGGCGGCGGCGCGATGGCGGTTCACGACCGGAGTTACAACGGTGGTCAAAGAAGATGCAAAAAAAGAGAAAAATTCACGAAATTGAAGAAAGAAAAGGAAAGCGTAAGATGGATTACCTTTAAAAAGCTATAATCTAGAACAAATACAGAGGAGTATGGACGCAAGGATCGCCAAGGAAAAGCTTCGAAATATATATCAATGGCGGATGGTTTATAAATCTTCGAAAAGAAGATGAATGAAGAAGTCGACGCCTATTTATAAGGATGAGACCGGGGCGAAAATGCAATATTTCCAAAATTCTATAGGCCCCTATGGGCAAATAGGGAAACGCGCGTGACTGACTCGATGCCTCGTATTCCACGCCTCGGGAATCCAACCGTCGCGACATGAAAGGGCGTTCGCTGCTGGTCGCGCGCGTGAGTTCCCATGCTCGTTTGTTCGCCCAACTGCTCGGATGCTCGCCCGTGTAAACAACCATGTTCCCTTCTTGCTCGCCCAGTTTTTGAAGAAAATATAGCTTGGTCTCAATTGATCAATCCATGCCCAACGTGAGACCAAGCTAGGGGGAAATTGTTAGTGGGCGAACAACGGAGTGATTAATAAACGAAATGATTATCATTAAACTTGATAACAGGACAATAAATGAAAGAAGCTAACAGCTTTGTGGGGCGAACAACTTTGTAAAGGAGCTCTAATATGGCAAGCAGGATTGGGCGAACAGCTTTGCATAGTTCAAACCAAAAGCAATTCAGGCGAACAGATTCGTAATGAAACGAGCAACATTGTAAACGATCCCAAGCAAGGAGCGAACAACTTGGAATGCAAAGGACCACGACATCCAACGAAGACGTACAAGCGAGCAATCGGTCACCGTCGAGAGCATCTCAGTAGTGTCAAAGACCAAGTACAACATTGGGAACTCCAAGAGTCACTGGCTTAGATATGGTCCAAGTGTCTTAACACTTGGCACCCATCCAATGAGCAATAGTGTAGATGTTGTACAAGTGTCCTAACACTTGGCAAAGATCCAATGGTTAAGCCACCAAGATGGTGCCACATGGTCTCTTTGTATGTCTATAAATACTCCCTTCATATACATGAAAAGGGGGGGAGAATTCAAGTATATAGCAAAACTCTTGCAAAATTATTCCTTAAGCATTACTTAGCCAAATTCCATGAACATAGTTCTTGTTTGATGATCTTCATTGAGTAAAAACAGCCACTAATCATCTTGATTACGAAAAGGTCATCAACACATATATATACCTGAAACTCATCCAAGTAGTACTGCTTCCGCTGCGACGAGACGAGTTTGAACTTCATTGCGTTCTCCTCTAGATTATCCCTCATTATCTCTGTAATAATGACGGAAACCTTGTGACCGGGAATGATGCTACAAAAATTGTTCAAAAAACATAAATAAATTGTTCAAATTGACTCTCTTTTCTCTCCCTCTCCACTCTCTCTCTCTCTCTCTCTTTTCATGATCTTCTTCTGAATGATGGTTCACTGTTCCAGTGATCCACCAAACCATCCCATATCGATCGTTCGTCTGGTGCTCGACCCAACTCCACCCGATCCCCACGCTCACACCGCTTCTTCAGGCCGTAGATAATATTTTTGTACCGTTCTTGCGCTTTCGCACAGAACAATTGGTACATAATACTATCTTTGGCAGGGTCCCAAACGCACTGCCTCTGCAAATAAATTAAAAATAGAATATTAACGAATAAATTAAAAAATTAAAAGTTAAATTAAAATCATAATAAATAAATTTTTTATACCTTGAAGTCATCAAAGTACTCCATCCTCTTTTGCTCGGACACTTGACTCCACGAGTGGGCACCATACTCAAACTGTCTCATCCTAATGGTTTGTGAGACGATTGAGCTAGTCTCATGGGCTGGAAGCAGTCTGTGACAACAAAATTAAAAAATCAAGTTAATTATATTAATATATATAATTAAAAGTATACATAATTCATTAAAAAATACTTACTTGTTGTCGACTATGATGACACTGAGAAAATTATCTTGACCTGGGTTCATCTGTAATAATTTTAAATTCAACTAATAAAAGATGATGTTATATAATAATTTACTTATTCACATACATATATTTTCACATACGCGCATAAAATCTACACACTATAAAAAATGATGTTATATATAATCTACTTATTCACACGCATATAATAATTTACTTATTCACATACGCATATAACAATGATTTACTTATTCACAAAATATAATACAAATAGTTAAAATAATAAATATGATTCATAGCTAAGAAAGTATTTTTTTGAAAGAGGTGTCTATGTTGCAATTTACTGTACTATTATAAAAATAAAATTCGACAGCTCAAAATGTCCACTTCAAGGAAAAATAATAATTCAAAACTCACTAATTTGAGCAACTAAAATCCAGTGTAAAGGTAAAACAGCATGCAAGTATTTATGCATTAAATTGTCATACTCAAGTGAAATCAAGACTAATTAAATTTTCTAAACATGCTTTAAAATTAAATTAAAATTCGATCTACTAATTAAATTAGATCACCTAATTCAACTAAAATCAATTCATTTCTAATATAATTCAAACAATTCAACTAATTCAATTCTAAACTTAACAAAAATTAAACATGCTTTAAAATTAAATTAAAATTCGATCAACTAATTCAACTAAAATCAATTCATTTCTAATATAATTCAAACAATTCAACTAATTCAATTCTAAACTTAACAAAAATTAAACATGCTTTAAAATTAAATTAAAATTCGATCAACTAATTAAATTCGATCAACTAATTCAACTAAAATCAATTCATTTCTAATATAATTCAAACAATTCAACTAATTCAATTCTAAACTTAACAAAAATTAAACATGCTTTAAATTAAAATTCGATCAACTAATTCAACTATTTCTAAACATGTTTTAAAATAAAATAAAATTCGATCAACTAAGCTAATTCAACTAAAATCAATTCATTTCTAATATAATTCAAACAATTCAACTAATTCAATTATAAGCTTAAGAAATTCTAAACATGCTTTAAAATTAAATTAAAATTCGATCAACTAATTAAATTGTAATTCAACTAGAAGCAATTCATTTCTAATATAATTCAAACAATTCAACTAATTCAATTCTAAACTTAACAAAAATTAATCATGCTTTAAATTAAAATTCGATCAACTAAATCAACTAAAATCAATTCATTACTAATATAATTCAAATAATTCAACTAAAATCAATTCTCTAAACATGCTTTAAAATTAAATTTTAAACGGTAAAAATGAAGAAAACTTACGGTTTATTTGTAGAAAATGTCGAAACGAGAACTCGGTGGGGACGAACGGCTCTACAATCAACTAAACCTGACTTCTCCTTCCTTTTCCTTTCGTTATCCTCCTCTTCTTCTTTTTTCTTGCACTCTCCGTCTGTTTCGCGAGGAGAGCTTTATAATTGTAAAAAAATTTGCGACGGACGACTATTCGTCACAAATTTTGCCTGTCAAAGCCAAAACGACGTCGTTTTGACTGATTTGCGACGGCTTTTCCGTCGCAAATTAGTCAACGAACCGTTTCCCGAGAAGACGCGTAAAACGGTTCGGATTTGCGACGGACATTCCGTCGCAAATCAGTCAATGGACCGTTTCCCGAAAGGTCACGAATATAAATGTAAGATTTGCGACGGCTTTGGCCCATCGCAAATGCAAAGTTTAAAATTGCGACGACCTCTTCCGTCGCAAATCAGTCAAACGGGTCGCTTCCCGAACGGTCACCTTTAATTGGTATGTTTTGCGACGGAAGTGACCGTCGCAAAATCAAAGTTGAAATTTGCGACGACCTATCCGTCGCAAATGTAGCTGGTTTAAGACGAAGGCGGTGGGCCCTAGTTTTTGCGACGGTTTTTCCGTCGCAAAATACTAACCTTTGCTACGGACTTCCTAAGTCGTCGCAAAGTGTCATCTTTTTCGACGGCTTACCAAAATCCGTCGCAAATTCACGAAATTTGCGACGGATATTGTGCCGTCGCAAAAGATCCGTCGCTAATCTCCGTCTTTTTTGTAGTGGAATAAGAGTGATGAAAGATAGATTAAGCTTGACTATAGCCTCCCATACTGTTGAAATTCACCAAAAACTCCTCTTCAAGAAGCTAAAATTGATGGTCGGATCCGAACTTTTCAAGTTTTCACAAGACTAAAGCGCTTCTCTAATTTCATCTTCTGTAAATGGTGTGATTAACATCTCGTTATCCATTTTGCCCACTCTGAAGTGTTGATCAACGGAGGGCCTTCTACAATCTTCTTTCTAAAAGTGGATAAAAAAATAAAAAATATCAGAAATGCCCTTCTTAACTTCAGAAACTTCTTCGCACCATACACCAATAATCTCCTATCCCGTGACCTCATTGTTTTTCCTCTTCTTGTTGATTATTTTGTGAAAGTAACTAGAGTTCATGCCCCCTTCTATAATCCATTAACAATGAGACTTTTGGGCAAGAAAATTATCTCGCCAGTTCAAATCCCTAGGATATATTTGTTTTGGGATTCACTTTAATAAACTTTAAACTTTGCGATCAGTTTGAGATTTAAAATTAAATTTTCAAATCTCAAACTCAGTCCATACCAATAAATATATATTACTATTTTTTACATAATTAAATACAATTACATATCACTTTTTTATCATCCATTGAATCTCTTTCTTACTTTTCTCTTACATAATACAATAAAATAATACAACTTCTTGTAGCAAAAGGCGAAGCCCTCGCCCCCAGGGCCCCCACCCCCTGGCCCGACAGGATTGGGTGGAAAATAATACAACTTCTATCACTATTAAATATTGATTTGACATAAAGCAAAATCTAACCGTACTAAATTAATCCCAAAACAAAACAAACACATATTTATATTATTCATCGAGATTTTCACATCCTAAGATTTCAAAGTCACGACTCTCTCTGCACACTTAAATTTCAAAACAAACATAACAAAGTTGCTACCTCCTTAAAAACGGACAACTTCTTGGTAGAGACGGATTCAGGATTTCGGTCCTAGGGGGCGAAATATATAAAGGAAAAAAAGAATTAATTCAAGGGGGGCGAAATGACAAAATTTCATGAATTCAAAACATATACATAAAAATATTCTACATAGTTAATATAAAAAATTTAAATCTCAAGGGAGGCGACCCCGCCCTCCCCCCAAATCCGTCCCTACTTCTTGATCTTCAAGGTCAAACACATCATCAAATTAAAAAAATCACGAACACATGAATTTACACTGTTTCGTATAAGACAAGTTAAAACTAATTATAATTATATCAACTACCCTTCTACAAATTTTTGTATAGATCCAAGAGTATAACATGCACTTTGATTTTGAGTTTAATTTCAAAACAATTTTAACTTCTAAAGCTCATTAAGTAAATTGGACTTTGAAAAATAAAAATTGATTTGAAATTGAATTTAAAATCCAAGTGCATGTTACACACTTGCGTGCAAACTATAATCACTCTTCAACTTTAAGAGTAACTTTCCTATGCAATAGATTTATCATATAATTTAAGTGTATTTTTAAAAAGTAATTTTTTATTTATTTAATAGTATAAATTGAACAAATATAATTATTCAGTGAAAACAATTTTATACTATTTAAAGATACATTTAAAATTACACAGATATATCTAATGCCAACTTTAATCAATTTCTTCCTCGTACAACCTTAGCAACACGAAGGAAGAAATTCTCAATCCATTTTAGGCCTAACATGCATATCAAATAATGAAATAGTGCCAAATAAAAACCTAATCCATACCCCATAATAACAACTTCCCAAATAGATATATCAAAAAAAATATATATATATATCATCATAGTCTTGTCTTTCTCTCTTCTCGTCTCCATGCTTCGTCATCTCCACATTCCGTCGTCAATGGAAATCCACACAATCCCGAGTTTCCTACATACAACGAGCTGTCAAATGTATGAAACTGAGGTATCCTTCCGACAAGAAGATTATTCAAACTGTCCAATCTCAAAAGAAATGTCACCCCTGTAATTTCCCCGACCAATCGGTTACACGAAAGGTCAAGAATTTCAAGTGATGCTATCTTTCCAAGAGATTAAGGGATTTTACCACCTCCAAGATTGTTATGTGTCAAATCTAGTATCATACTGATCTGGGATTTCCAATCAAATGTGGAATAGTTCAATCAAATTTGTTCATGGAAAAATTAATGACTGCCTAAAGTCTTCGTAGTTTTCCCAATGGATACTTCCATCCTTTCAAATCAAGTATCACGGTTTCCTTGTAAGGAAAATTAGACCAATCTCTTCTTTTTTTCCCCTGATTCATAAGGCTCCCAAGTTGGTTAAATAATCGACAGGTAAAGGCATGTAAACTCATTATCAGATGCTACAAAGTATTGTAACGTGGGAAAGGGAGGCTTCTTCGTCTCTGATGTCAGGGGTGAAATCGTCCCATGGAATTTATTCGATTTCAGTTGAAGACCCTGGAGCTGAGGCAGCGTTTCCATCCAGACAGGGAACACATCTTTTATGTTGGACGGTCCAAGTATGAGATAAAATCTTACATTAAGAGGTATTTTATTCACAAGGTACACCGTGCAATTTAAATACATTTTTCAGCAATATTTACATATATTTTCACTGAAATGTGAAAGTGAAAATAACAAATACTATTAAAAAAAAGCACTTTACATGACTATCGTGAAATTCAAAGTCAATAAATCCATATCATTGGATTAGTATTTTATTCAAATGGATCCCATCTGTTTCTGTGGTGTAGATTCAAATAGTTAGGTTGAGGTATGTTAAACTTTATTCAAACGCCTCAAATATTAACTTGAAAAATAACAAAACAATAAGCATAATTGGGATAGTAATATCTCAACAAGAATATTTCTTTTCTTCAATATTATACAGTATCAAATCATTAAAAAAAATCACAACGATGTGACTTTTTAAGACATGAACTTACAATGTTTCCATACATGTAAGCACTAATTAATAGATAACTTCAACTTCAATCATTTTCTCCCACGTACAAGCTTTACAACAAGAAGGAAAAAATTATCAAACCATTTAGGCCTAACATAACATACAATGTAAACACCACCTAAGCTGCCAAATAAAAAGCCACATACATAACCCACAACAACTTCCCAACTAAATCCATCAAACAAATCATCATCGTCCTCCTCCTCATCCTCATCCTCATCTTCTCGTGTTAAACATTTGACATCATCACAACCCGTCAATGGAAATCCATACAACCCCGAGTTTCCTACATACGACGAGTTGTCGAATGTATGAAACTGGTTCGCCTGAGGTATCCTCCCGACTAGAAGATTATACGAGAGGTTCAAACTCGAAAGAAATGTCAGGCTCGCCAACGTCCGAGGAATTTCCCCAACCAATCGGTTATACGAAAGATCCAAGTACTCTAGCGACGTAATCTTTCCAAGTGATTCAGGGATTTTTCCTCCAAGGTTGTTATGTGACAAATCTAGTATCATTAAAACATTGAGATTTCCAATCAAATGTGGAATATTTCCATCAAATTTGTTTGTGGAAAAATCAATGACCGTGTAAAGCCTTCGTAATTTTTCCAAGGGATACATCACACCTTTGATATACACAACCACAGATTCCTTGTAGGGCCAATTAGACCAATCTCTTAGTTTCTTCCGATTCATCAAGGCTCCCAATTTGGTCAAATACTCGACAGGCAAAGAGCCTGTGAACTCATTCTCAGATGTTATAAAGAACTGCAACATAGGAAAGGGGGGCTTCTTCGTCTTAGATTCCAGAGGCGAAATCGTACCGTAAAATTTGTTTGATCTCAAACAGAGGACTTGGACCTGAGGCAGAGTTTCCATCCAGACAGGGAACACATCTTTAATGTTGTTATTTCCAACATTAAGAATCTGGATTCGATTACAATTCGAAAGAGACCTGGGCAATTTTCCTTCCAATTTATTGCCACTCAGGTTTAGACATTCTAATACACAACCTTTCTTGAATGTGTCAGGAATGAGGCCATGGAACCTATTGAAATCCAGGATCAAGATTCTTAGAGTTTTGGACATGTTTCCTAGGCAAGTCGGGATTGTACCTCCCAAAGAGTTTTTTGCAAGGTACAACACTTCGAGGGATGTCAGGTTGCAAATTGATAAGGGGATTTGTTCGGTAAATTTGTTCGAGTAGAGTATGAGTGTATGTAAACGCAGCAGGTTTCCGATGGTATGAGTAATGGGACCTGAAAGGTGGTTTTTTGCGAGGTTTATGTTGGAAAGGTTTCGAAATCGGGTAATGTTTTGTGGGAATGTGCCCTGGAAATTGTTACCAGTGAGAAGAAGGGTTTCAAGATTGGGAGAAAACATGTTCCAGGGAATGTTGCCTGAAATCTCATTCTCTGCAAGGGACAGAGATGTTAAACTGGTTAAGTTTGAGAGTGTTTGAGGCAATTCTCCACTCAAGAGGTTTTCAGATAGACTAAGAATCTGTAACGTCTTTAGATCCCCAATTTCGTATGGAATGTTTCCAGACAAATGGTTTTGATCAAGAATTAAATCAGTCAAACGCGATAAGTTGTTGATTGTAGAAGGTATTGAGCCGGAAAGATGGTTTTTTGAAAGGCCTAAGTGGATCAAGTTATGCAGTTTGCCTATCTCTAGAGGGATATAACCTGAAATGCGATAAACGACGTCAGATTCTATAATATACATATTACGTATATTAAATGACGTCATCAATTAACAAAGAAAAAATGAAGTAACATGATTAAACACCAAACTTACCGCTTAAACTGTTGGAATCAAGCGACAATTCGAGGAGTTTTATATTGTTTCCCATCTCCGTCGGCACAACTCCGGTGAAGTTGTTGCTCTGCAGCAACAGTTTTTTAAGCTGCGAACATTGGCTCAAAGTCAACGGTATTTCACCACAAAACGAGTTGTAAGAAAGATCGAGCTCTTCGAGTGCCTCACCACCATAGCTGCACATGTGAATAGGCAACTTTCCTAACAAACTATTGTTTGTCAATTTGATAACTTCTAACCTTGATATGTTAAAAATGGTAGGAGAAACATGGCCTGTCAAGTTGTTATATCCCATGTCCAAAACCTTCAACTTATAAAGACCACCAATCTCTTCTGGAATTGTACCTGTCGAATCAACAACTAGTACATCACATAATGAACATTATCACTCTTTCAGGACACCTAAACTATGTCACAGAGGCAACATCATATCATCTACACATAAACTTGTACACTTTTACAAGTTTTTGTGACACTCTTGAAAATTATTACAAAAACCTGTACAAGTATCACTGGCGACAGTCTCATGCAAAACTTATTCTACGTACCATTTAAATAGTTGCTTCCAAGGTCTAGCTCCTCGAGTTGTGCCAGCTTCCCAAATTCTGTCGGAATTCGTCCGACAAACTTATTATACGACAATGCTAGATGCTTGAGTTGAGAACATTGTCCCAAACTTGATGGAATTTCTCCATCTATCACGTTGAAACGAAGATCAAGTTGCTTTAGTCTACCAAGATCACCAATTTCTTTTGGAATATTTCCGTGGAAAAGATTCCCGCTCATATTTAGAGAAACAAGAAACGACAGGTTTCCGATTTCTGGTGGAATGCTGCCTTCCAAGCCCATGTTTTGAATAGCAAGTCTAGTCACTCTGTGGTGGCGAACACCGCAGATTACCCCTGTCCAGACACACACAGGGGTTTCAGTAGTCCAATTGTTCGTCACAACATTGTACGGATCTAAAGTGATACGAGATTTTAAGACAAGAAGAGAAGATTGATCGGTGTTGAGGTTGGTTAAATTTCTAGCTATAGTGTAACCTACCAAGCATTGAAATAAAAACACTAGCACAAGTGGGGAAAATAGGCTATGTTGCTTCATAGTTTTTTATTTTTTTTCTGGAGTGTTAGGAAACAAGAGTTGAGCCTTTTAACATACTTATATGATAACTTATTAATAACTATGACGATCTTAAATTACTGAGTTGTACCATAAATTTGTATAAAAAAATCACAAATACAAAGACTGAGTCAGTCAAGATAATAATAATTGACGGTGTAAGACTTTTAATAAGTAGGAGTGTGACGGCTAAGCGCTTTAATAATGAAACGAAGAAAATAAATAATATTTAGTAGGAAAGTAACAACAATACGCAACGTGGTCCTAAAATCTCTAAACGATGGTACGTATTTCATAAAAATAATACTGTAACTTGTAGGAAAAAAGTAAAATTGTTGATTGAATGTTTTTTTTTTTTCGAAAACTGTTGATTGAATGGTTAATATAATGTTTTGTGATGAAATTCAAAGTCAAGAAATTAATGTCATTGGATTTGTTTTTCATTTTATTTTTTGTGTAATGTTTACACTTTTGCGTATTAATTTATTTCTGAAACATGGTATATCATAGGTTGAAAACGAAGTATCTTTGTTTCATTATCTTATACTTCGTTTGTCTTATTTTGTTACAGAAATTGAAGATTTGATTATGATGGAACATATGTATATTAGTTCATAGTTAATGTAATATATGTTCAAGTGTATTGATTGAAATAATGAAATATCATTAGTTCATATAATGTATCGTCTTAATTGATACTTCCTCCGTCCCCTAATAACGTTTACACTTTTTTTTTTTGCATGTTCTACAATAACTTTCAAACCCCAAATATGGAAATAAAATATTTTCACAATACCTACTTTAATTCAAAATATTTTTTATTCATTGGTTGAAAAGGTCAATAAAACAATTTTTTTTTTAAATATGTGTCATTTCACCTCTGAAAATTAAGAGAACGGAGGGAGTATGATATAATATTTAATTTATATAGTAAAATATATGTAAGACTATCTTTATCCTGGTTGTATCAATCAGTTATACGCTACGGGCTGAAAAAAAATTTAAAAGAAAAAGCAAAATGGCCTGATATTCCCACGAACAGATTGGTGCTCCAATTCATGGATTTTGTTGACTTTCAAATGCATTATACTATTTAATTATAATTATTGTAATTTATATATTTATTTAATTTCGCTATATATTTATTTTTATTTAATTTTACTACCTTCTTTCATTATAATGATTTAATTTAAGTGTATGTTACATGCATTCCGCGATTATTCGCACACTTGTCTTATTCGTGTTAGTGTTAGTGTTCTAGAGACAATCCATCGTAAGGACATAATACCAAGATAATATTTAGATTTAGTTTAATATTATTGTTGGTTTAATATTAAATGTATGGCGTTGCACTTATCTGAATATGATGTTTGATTGTTTGCATATATTCTTATTTGTGTTCCCATGAATCACTACTGTCATTGAATGAGTGAGAACTCAGATGACTGATGTATGATTTTCAAATAGCCCCAATCAAGAATCATCAATAATGAGATATTGATGATGCAATTGAGATTGGTATGCGATCTGCATTATACTCTATGGGAGAGTGTAGTAAGATCTCACTTACTACGAGATACTAGGTATCTTATAATGGATGTACAAATACCTTAGAGGGTATTGATATACTCATCCGAGAAACCGTTTGATGTAATTCCACATAATGTGTCTACGGGTGTCTCGGTTAGTGGAAGCGATGTGATACTCCTCTGACTTGAGGTACATACGCACGACATGTGTGAATTGATGAACTTTGACCATGTCCGACGCTTGCACCCTCCAAGGGTAGATATGACATGAATTGAGTTCATCACGAAATACATGTGCGTGGTAGTTGAGTCAAGAATAAGATTCATTCCTCAATATGGATTTAGAGAGAATACTCGTCTTCTCATCATAATTGAATCTAAGTCGTCGGCCGACGCATATCAACTTAGACTTTGTGGCTAAGTGTGATACACTTGATCAATTAGTGATTTGAGATAATATGATTAAGTTATTTGAATAGACACTTCATCATGTTCAAGGCTTAATCGGGTATTCGCGAATGAAAGGAAGATATCACAATAGCATACATTATTACGGGTAGTTGCAAATTTTCTCATAACGTACCTCGTATATTGAGAATGTCTGACTTATTGTCTAGGTTTCAATTAAGATCGTTAGTTTGACTAATCGCTCGATATACGAGGGCCTATGGGTCACACAACAAGCAATGACAGTTCACCAATTATAGTTGGTTGATTAAGTATTATATTAGATATAATATTTAATTTATGGAGAATATAATAATAATTATATTTGGAATTAATTATTATTAATATTTAAATAAACTAGATTTAATTAAATATTAAATTTCAATAATAATATTTGAAATATTATTATACAAGAATAATAGATATGGTAAAGATATTATTTGTAGGAACATATCTAGGGAAATATAATCCGTAGAGATTATATTTACGGGTTGGGCCCGATATCTTGCTTGGGAATTAAGCCAAATTAATTCCTATAAATATGTGTCCTATGGGAATTCCAAAAATATAATTTCTCCATAAAATCTCTAGCTCGAATTTTCCTAGCAAGTTTGTCTCGAGATTCAACGCTGACAACTTGGTGCGGGTTGGTGAATAGTTGTTGCGTGAATACCATAGTTGAGGATTTCGTTGTAAGGATTTATATGTTGTTATTTATCCTTTTTGTTTTATGTTATACAACCATATGCAGATTCGTTGTTGGTGAATCGTTATCTTCTGCTGCGCCGAACATAGTGTTTGTGCCTCAAAAAATGTATTTTCTTAACTTATGTGCCCCATTTAGTGTGCGAAAAATATCGGGAGGGAAGAAGTCATAACATTTTTTTTTTTATTATAGTTACGAATTTTGTATGCCAAAATAATTTAATAAATATAATAAAAATTTATTATAGATAAATGTAATTATTAAATAATAAAATATAAAAATTATATTAGGTTGTATTGAATTGATGATAAAATATAAAAAAAAAAAATAAGATTTGATTGAATTATAAATTATAGGGGCAATAACATACACCCACATTTTACAACCTTTAATTACAAAAATCTATACCAATTTTTCCACATTACAAAAACCTACAAATGTGGGCCCTTTGCCCCCTCCAACTTGCAGCTTTGCTTTTGGTCATGTCAGGGCACCATTTTCAAAACTGCATTTAGCCTTTTTTTTTTCTCCTAATTTCTTTACTCATATATTTTTAATTTTCGCCTCTAATTTTGAGTCAAGCCATAATTAATTTTGCAAAACTTTAATTTTTTTGGGTCCACCATATTGCAAGCCCAAAATTAATTTTACACAATTTTATAACTTTCTTATTATTTTCGAGTTATATATTTTAATTTGAATAAATGATATAAATTATTGCATAACAATATAAATAAGTTGAATTTGGATAAATTATCAATTTTTTGGCGCAACATATAACAAAATATATATTGAACAATATTATTTTTCTATTTGCCACAATTAAAATTCTAAAATTACATAATTACATTTTAAATTTACATAATTGAAAAAAAATGAAGGCCTTCATGTATCTTCTATCCTTCCATTCCCAAATCTTCCATTCCTCAACCATGCTTCTCACAAGAATCTAAAAAAAAAAAAAAACCACAATTATTCAGTAAATTTACTTAAAAGTCAAAACAAAACTCATTAGACTCAACAACCAATTATTCGGATCAAAACATGTTTCCATTAAATCATCAATTATCAATTCAATGAATCAAAAACTAAAGAAATTTTCAAATCCTTAGCATCATTAATTCTAAAAATTTATTTGCATAACACAAAAATTTATATGCACAAGGCAAAAATTTATTTGCATTATGGAAAAAATTCAAAATTTTATTTGAATAATGGAAAAAATTATCTGAATAATGCAAAATTATTTGAATAATGGAAAAAATTATCTAAATAATGCAAATAAATTTTGCATAATGAAAAAAATTATCTGAATAATGCAAATAAATTTTGCATAAACTGTATTATCTTCAACTTCAATCCTATTTAGCCAATGATTCTCACGAAAATATACAAATGAAGCACAATTATTCAGAATTTTTATTTAGATGCCAAAACAAAACTCATTCAACTCACCAACCATTATTTAGATCAAAGCTCATTTGATAATAACTCTACATCAAATCATCAAATAAAAAAATAGAAAATTTTCCAAATCTCTACCATCATCAATCCTAATATGAACAAAAAAATTGGAACTCCACAGAAAAATCGAACAAAAATATCCAGCTCAATTTAAACAAATTCTGGGAATCAACAAAAGTCTCTGTTTGACATCATCATCAATTTAAAAGATAACTAAAATCTGAGAGAAGACAGAAAAAAGAAATCCACAGAAAAAAAAAATCACAGTAACTTACAGCCAAGCTTTGAATCTCCATGGTAGGCCGGAGAAGCAGAACGCCGCCGCCGGCGTTTTAAACTGAACCCTAAATCTGCAAGCCCCTTCTGCGAACAGAGGCGGCGATAGGAGGAGGAGGAGGCGCGACCGCGATCTGTGATTGAGAGTGGCGGATCCTAGGCCTTCACGTCACTATGTGCGTAACCCAGACGTCTTTTCCGACTGCCGCTGTCTATGATGCACCACCGAAGTCCTAGATCGGTCCAGAACCAAGCTAATCGATCTCCTTTCCTCGCTGACCTCGTCCTTCCACCGCAGATCTGGCGTAGATCGGTCCAGAACCAAGCTCCTCGATCTCCTTTCCCAGCCGATCTTATCCTTTCGCCAACAGCGGCGACAGGAGGAGGACAACGACTGTCTCTTCTTCTCCGTAGCAGCTCGCCGATCTGAAGCCCCATGGTAGCGATGGCGTGCCTGGGCCTTAAAACTCGCAGCGGTGGCGGCGATTCCAGCATCTCCGCCATCACCGTTGCGAAACCCTAGATTTGAGTGCATTCAGGCACAGTGAAGCTTCGTAGTTGGGGGCGGCTTCGTTCGTGCCCGATGTCATCTTTGGGCTTTGTGGTGGCGCTGCAACTCGCCACCGGCGGATCTAATTTTTTGGTCAGGAACATTGAGAGAGAGTGAGAGAGGTGGGCTAGGGAAAAATAAGAGAGAGAAAATAATGGCTGATTTTATTAAATGAGAGAGAGGAATAATTTTGAATTAGAAGTGAGAGACGGAGAGAGGAAAGATTATTCATTGTGGTGGGCCCAGCCTGAGATATAAAGTGTAGGAATTTGTTGTAAAATGTGTGTTTTTGTTATGTGGGGAATTTGGTAGGGAATTTTGTATTTAGGGCTTGGAAAGTAGGGCTATATGTAATTATTCCTAAATTATATATATGGGGTGGGAGAAATGAATTATTTATTAAAAAATTAGGACGTGAGAGTTTATCGATAAACATAGCCTAAAAGAAGCTTTCAATCACGTTGGTATACATGGCTTTGCAGATAAAGTCTCAAAGGTAGACCTCCTCTCCCATTGATAATTTGATGCCGAAATGAGAATTTTTGCTAAAATCTCCCATTGGAGCCTTAAACCACCGCACTTTGACATTCGAGTATTTCATTAATACACATATTTTACAGTTGTACATGATGGTACAAGAATGCTTAAATATATTGGATATATGAAAGAAGTGAACTAAAATCTGAGTGTCAATAGTGTTGGTGATCGGTTCTAATCGCGTGGATTAGTGACTGTTTTTAATCGGTTTTGGGATCACCAAACAAGATCGTGTGTTTGATTACCAACGCAAATGGTAAATTCAATAGATCGGGTTGTAAAATCGTAAATACGAATATTGAGTTCGTATTTATTTCATGTGTGTGCATTTCTAGGTGTAAGAGTGTGTGTATTGGAGTATTTGTGAATTTGAACTTATTTTTATTCATGGAGAGCAGCTTATTTATTCATTCTAACAAGCAGGTGGTGGACTAAACCTTTGGACTTCCAAGCATTCATGCATGACATGTGTCCCTTTGACTAATATTGACCTTATTTATGCTGAAACTTAGTTATAAAGTCTTGATTTTGGTCTTGACCCGTCTTCAAAGTTGTTCGTCTTTGGATATAAGGCGGTTTTGTACCTTGTTCCTTGACTATTTGTTCGCTCATGGGATTGAAGGCTCTTTAGTTGTTCGCCGATCATCTCTTCACGAATTAGTTCTGTCTGACCTTTGGTCTTTTTAAGCAGTTGCTCGCAAGGATACTTGATCATCAGATAGCTCGTCATCAGTGCAGCAGCTGTTGGTCAGTGTTTGGTCTCGAGAATAAGCCTTGTTCGTCCACAATGTTGATCGTCTGACTTGTTGTTCGTCATGGAACACACTATTTTTGTACACCCCCTCGGGTAATCCCGGCTAATCACTTTTGGTTTTGCGGTTTTGCTTCATAATCTTTGATTTTATCTTAATACATGTTCGCCTAATTAAGTTTGTTGTTCGCCTGTTAACAAAGAGTCACCAAAAAAAAAAAAGAGCCTTGAGAAATTGGAACTTCATTGTCCCCAATATAAGGGTTTTGGAGTTGATTAAAAAAAAAATCCAATAGAACTAATTGCAGGAAATGGGAAAAAAAGTGGGTGAGAGGGAGAATGTGTAGTAGGAATGAGCAGAAAATTGGGTTGAGAGAAAAAAAAAATGAAATCGAACCAATGAAATTCCATTAATTTTAATGAATAATTTAAAAATTAGAATATTTTGGATTTCCATTGGTTACTAGTCGAAATAAGTCTAGTAAAAGGTAAAAGGTGATATATAGGGTATGATTTTTCAAACTCTATAAATAACTTTCAAATTTCTTTTTATCCAAAACCATCTCTTACCATGAAAAAAAATTGAAAATTGTTTTTGTAGAATTTGAAAATAGTAAATATTTCCCTTGAACTAGATGGATTGCGTGGTGGATACCGGATCTTACCCAATCCAAGGTGCCGAACCAATTGGGCAATTCCCATATGCAACCGATGAAATTATTTGTGTTACTTTTTATATTTCATATTATGTAAGTGAAATTTTAAAAAAATATTCAATAAATCACCGTAATAAAATGAATCCAAAAATCCAAGGTAGATTATAAAATTGAATTGGACTCCAAATTTGAAGCTGCCGCCATTTAAAAAAAGGAATAATCATAAAATAGAGAATAATTATAAATTGGTTCAAAAGATTTATATAAATACATGAAAATATTTACACAGTAGCAACTTTTTTTTTTTTTTTTGCAAATATGTATCTATACTATATTTTTTATATTAAAAAGTCACAAACCTCAGAAAAACATTTTTGGACCAGAATGCCCCTTTCATTTTCTCCTACTGAAAATTCACCCCAAGCCAACTCCCTCCCTCTCTCTCCATATTCGACGGATCACCCCCGCCCCCACCCCCCTCCCGTCTCTTCCCACGATGTGTTCCAACCCCCTCCCTCTCTCTTCCCAACTGACGAAGGTGATCCCCATAGGAGTTATCATGCACATACCACTACCGGACACACAATTTCCTCGATCCCCCACCCAGCTCCCTCTCAGATCCCCCTTTTCCATCCGACGAAGATGGTCACCAGAGAAATTATCACGCGCATCGCACTACCAGATGCACAATTTCCCCCACGTTTTTTTCGGAATTTGGCGCTTTGAATTAGCCGTCCGCTGGGGCTGCCGAGCGTAAGCGAGGTTTGATCTCCGATCTCCTTTACCTTTTTACCTTTCTCAACGAATCGAATTTTGGTTGTTTTGAGTTTTCATTAATTCATGATCTAGAAATTTATCTGACTTTTTTGTGTATTTTCTGCTTATGGAGATGATTTGATCAATCGGCTTCACGCATAGCCACAAAAATCAAGATAATAAAAAATCTAGCAAGTCTTGATCTCCAATCGCCTTTTTTCGTTTTACCTTTCTCAACTCCATGATCTGGAAATTTATCTCAAATTTTTGTGGATTTTCTGTTTATGGAGTTAATTTACAACTCCCTTGTTCTCTTACAGGAGTTCCATGGACAGAGTGATAGTGAAGCTGAAGATATCGAGCATGCTGAGAAGCTTCGCCAAGCGAAAGTCGTTCTTGAGGAGGTCTGTTTACATAATTTTGAAGCTACAGATTAGCATTTTGGACAATAAAAAAAATTGGGTCTCAATAAAAACAGACATCAATATCTAATTTAGGAACTCTTATACGAACCTGCATCCCGTTTTGCTGTAATCTCAAATTATCTTACATTTTTAAATGGAACCATGTTACTTTCTATTTATTTTCTATAAACTTTGTTTCGGTCTAAAATTTATTTGCATGTTATATTGGCTACCCTTGCTCTTTTAAGCAGACTTTATCGTACGGTTTTGGTGATATTTATGCTATGATATCCAAGGGGCATTTCTCTGGAAGTTGTAGGAAGGTCCAACTTAAGCCATTAAAGTGGGCCAAAGTTGCAAAAGCTAACAGTGAAGGGGAAGAGGAAAGGCCTCCCGAGGCCCTGATGATTCTTAAATATGGTGGTGTTCTTACTCATGCTGGCAGAAACAGGTGAAAATCTGCTTCTATCATGAACGCATACAGTTTTCGTTGTTTAACGAAATATTAATGTGTTTTTCTTATGCTCTATTAAAATATCTCTTGATTCCTGCAAGCCTGTGTTCCTCGCTTCAATTTGCATGACAGGCTGAAGAACTGGGAAGGTTTTTCCGGAATAATATGTATCTCAGTTAGTAGTTGCGTGTCTTTTATCTCCAACACTTAATCTTTTTTCTTTTTGTTTTTTTATTTTTTCTGATGTCCATTTCAGGTGAAGGAACTGGCCTGCTTCACCTGCACAATACATATCGCCATGACCTGAAGATATACAGTACATAAGAAGGATGTGTGCAGGTTATGATCCCACTTAGTAGTTGTTATATGCTAGAAGTTTATTATCTTTTTGTAGATTAATTGTTCATTTGGTTATTTATTTATTACAATAGATGTCAGCAACGACTTTTACAAAAGATCTTATCGGATTGCAAAAGGTTGGAAAAGGAGACTGCAGAGGAATATCCAGAAATTCTGTGAAAGGGGATGTATTTGGCATTCGGCTCCATAACTCCTTGGCATGGTAACTACTTTTCTAAACAAAAAATCACTGTCAAACAGACCTAGCAAAGTACCAAACATGAACTCTGATCACCTTTTCTGTTTTACCTCTCTCAACGGGTTGGATTTTGATTGATTTGAGATTTCATAATTTCATGGTCAAAATTAGTAATTAGAAGTATTTAATGATTTTATTTCAAGGAATTTTTCATCTTGATGGCTGCAAAAAAGAGAAATTTTGGGTGAACCAATCTTTGACGGGAAGAGGTAAATTTATTTGTTTCTTTGTATGATATGTGCTTGTGCTAGGATCTTTAATGAGTATAAGCGATGAGAATAATTTTGATTTTCCCTGATGAATCTCTGTTGGGAAAATAAGGGTGCCCGGAATCTATTCGGGATGAAATTTAAATACGAATTTAAATTCAATTATTACTAGCATGAATTAATCCTAATTAATTCAAATAATAATTCCAACAACTAATTTATTATCATGCATGTTGAATTAATTCACATAAAATCTAGGCGGAATAAACAAGAATTTATGTGACTTACGTACCTCTTGTAGACTTGGCCTTTGAATAAACGGGACGATCACGATCTCGCTTTATCAACCCAAAAGCCTTCTCAAGTATTCCCTTTCACCTTGTTCGATCACCGGTGGGAGATGCTATCGAACAATTTAAATAACTAAGGAAAAAGAAAAATATCTATGCTCTTGATTTTTCCAACACATGGAATTATGTACTTGAGGATGAAATAATCATCCCCTATTTATAGAGGGTAGGGGCCGAAATTTTATGTGTATATGGGCTTGGAGAAAATCTTTTCTTAGCCTCTAAGAAATCTTAAATATATCTCATATATTCTTTTCTCCAAAATAAAATATTCCACAAAAATCTAACCCTCCTAAATATAGGGTAGTTTTCGAAAATTATAGGACCAAGACACAAGATTTGGATCTTCTTGAATATATGAGATAATCTTGTATTCCAAGAATACTTATCTTCCATAATATCTTTTCAAGAAAATCAACAAAATTTTTTCTCTCCTAATATTGATATTTTTGAAAATCATCAAGAAAAATTAGCATTATATTTTCTTTTTATTTTAATCACCTTATCATTATTGGGCTACTTAATGGGCTACTTGAGGGGCCTTTAAGGAGAATTAAGATTGGACCTCCTAATGGACTTCTGAATTTCAATATTGAGTCCCAATATAATTCAATCCATTAATATTAATTATTACCACTAATAAATTAATATTTCACTATCCATCTTAATCCATATTACGATAATATGGGCTCCCGGTTATTATTTCCCGCGTTTAAGATTATCAAGTCCATTAATTAATTAAGCTTCTGAATAACTCTAAATTAATTAATATATTTCACTTTGGAGTAAAGACAGCTCAACATTATTATTCGTACCGAAGAAACTAATTCTTCACTTGCAAGATTTGGTACAATAAAACTTCTGAGTCCACCAAGGGTACTAATCACACGAGCCGTACTCGCACGCGTTTCTCCGTATTAAATCTTAACAACCGTCGTATGATTAATATTACTGTCCAAGACACAAAGTTCAAAGTCACAATGATTCTCACCCAACATGAATCAAAGCAGTAACCATTAAGCACACACGGTCCTATTTAAGTGACGGAGATTAAGAAATCAACAACCACTGAGGTCTAATTCTTCACATTTCAGAACAGAAGAATTTATCCTCGCTGTAGGTCCTCTTCAACACATACTAAATGTGCTAGTGCAATCTGTTAGTCAAGACAGACCAATCTGAGCCTTACACATCGACCTTTCACGGCGGATTGTTCAATTTCACCTAGATCGTGAAAATGTACGTTTAGTTACAAAGAAACAGTTAATGTTGTCTTCCGTGATCGGGTATCACCACATTAACTACAATGTAACTAGTACCATATATTGAACGATTTGCAATAAATATTCAACATTCAATCATATCTAAAGCAAATACGATAAAAGAATTATTCTCATAAAACGAGTGTTTGATACACGAGTTATACAAAGTAAAAGCACACTTTCACATATAACTCCAACAATCTCTTTCCAGACAAATTAGGCCCCAAAAAGACAAGCGCTCGAATGCAAATCTGAAGAACTTGGCTGCGATTTTCTGGGAGAAAGTGTCAGAGCATAATTCTTATATGTGCATATGAGGTGAGAACTCATATATGTATATATTGACTGCTAAATACCCGAAATATGAATAAAACCATCTTTTTGTAATTTTTCTTCTGAGATGTCTTTTGCAAACCTGTGAACAATTAAGCCATCTTTTTCTACTAATCCGGCGTTCAGAGTTGCTAAAATTAGACTTTAATAGGAATGAGTAAATATTTTTAGGCCATTTTTTCCTACAGTTCTGGCTCTCATTTATGAATACTAGAAACTAGCAAATGTTGCCTCAAATAATGGAATCAAGTCATACATGCTTCCTAATAAACTGCATTTTAGATCTTTATTCGTTAATATTCTTTTCCAACCTAAGAATCTAATTTGCACGTAATATATGTATGTGCACATAACTATATTTAATTATGGGAGCAAATGTAGATTAATTCTTTAATAAATCTGCATTAATTTACACGTAATATGTGAGCAAATGTAGATTAATTTTGTAATCGATTTCATGTAGTCTATGAAATAGAAAAATATGTAGAGAATTTCATGTGAATAAATATCAAGTTCAATTGTTTCAGTGTCATAATTATATATATGCGTGTGTCATTTATGCATACTGGAAGCTCATGTTTGTATTCACATATTCTTTTATCATTCTTGCGTACAAAACATTGACAAATAAATAAATTAATTAAGGCAAGTGTTCGGCCATTCAGAAGACCACTCTATTTTTATTTTGTTATCTTTTTCAGAAAAAGATAAAAAATCTCACTAAATAAAAAGCTGAAGCAATCTATAAAGGTGTTGTGCCTCTATTCTCGTATATTATTGTAGTCTCAAGTGATGGAATAAAGACATATTTGTTTATCAATAAAATTTCATTTTAAATCTTTAATATTCTTTCCAAGTATCTGGGTAGTTAGTGCCTCTATAGTCATGTAATGTTGTTGTGAGCTGGTGTAGACAAAATTTTCGTATTTGGATGGTTAGAAAACGGCAAATTTATACATTTGGGGTATATTTGAAAGGGGGTGGTGAAAATAGGGTGGAAGGGTTGGTGTTTATGAAAATAAAGGGAATCGCGCCTACCAAAGGCGATATAAGCTTTTGGACGTCTGGGGTGACGTGACTCGCCCCTACCAGAAGCGACTTTTGTGTACCAGATTTTGTTGGGTAAACTCGCCTCTGCCAGAGGCGAGTTCTGACGTGGCTTTTGTCGTGGGCTAAACTCGCCCCTACCAGAGGCGCGCCTGCCAGTTCCACATGCCCGTGTCAGATGCCTTGGCATTTTATGTTCTCGCGCCTACCAGAGGCGAGTTCCGACGTGGCTTTTGTCGTGGGCTAAACTCGCCCCTACCAGAGGCGCGCCTGCCAGTCCTGCTTTGGCATTTTATATTTGGCGTAAGAATACTCCTTCCTCCCCCTTTGGCATTTTATGTTTGGCGTAAGAATACTCCTTCCTCCCCACAAATATATAGCATAACAATACCTCCCCCCTCTCCTCATTATAGTTCTTCTTCTTACTCCTTCCTTCCTCTCTGTATCCGAAAGTTTATTTTCTTCTTCTTCTTCTTCAACTGAAAATCCCTACTTTCAGTTTAAAAAAAACGAGGCTAGTCCATAAGAAAAATAAAATTTGTCCTCCAAAATACAAACTTGCAGTCTCACGTACTTGAGGAATTGATATTTTGCTATCTACCTGAGGAGTACAGACACTACAATTAAGTGGTAAATATTTCAATTTTTTTTTTATATTTTTAGAATTATTTTGCATGCAATTTTTTTAAATAGTGTATATATAGTATATATATAATGTCGATATATATATATATATGTTAGAGAAATTACATGTTTTAGCATGTTACTTTTGATTTATTTTGATTTAAAATTGGTAGTAGTGTTGCTATTTCGATTTAAAATAACATTAATAAGGTCATAGTGTTGTTATTTTGATTTAAAATTGGTAGTAGTGTCGTTTCTTTTGGTTTATTTTGATTTAAAATTCCATTAATAAGCTCATAGTGTGTTATTTATTTAATTGGGCTTCAATTTATTTAATCAAATATATGTAGAATTTTATTTAATAAAAAATGATACACTTATTTAATTTTTTGAATGTTTTGGTGATGCATAACTTTTATACATTTGAAGAATCGAAGAGTAAATTAGACATTTTATCAATCAAAGTTATTAAAGTAAAATTTGACTTTTTTTTTAACGTGATGTTAATAACCATTATGTATACAATGTAAGTTTTATTTTTATAAAATTCTAGTGTTTTTAGTGTTTTAAAAAATCTAGATTTAATATATATATAGTGTATTAAAAAACTCTAGATTACTTACTTGATTAAAATATTGATCATCATTTTAAATTTTAATATAACTAACTTACTTAATGAAAATATTGATCATCATTTTAAAATTTAATTTTTGCAATCATAAGATAATTTTATTTAACTATAATAAGAGATTAAGAGATAAAATAAAATAAAATGAAATAAATGAAATTAAATAAAATATTAAAAATGAAATAAAAAATAAAAAAACAAAATTAAAATAAATAAAATAAACGAAATAAAATAAATTAAAAAAATAAAATAAAATGAATTAAACGAAATAAAATAAAATAAAACTAATTAAAATAAAAAAACGAAATTAAAATAAAATAAAGTAAAATAAACGAAATTACATAAAATAAAATAAACGAAATAAAATAAAATAAAACTAATTAAAATAAAAAAAACGAAATTAAATAAAATAAACTAAATAAAATAAAATAAAACGAATTAATTTTATATTCTCAATGTATTTGAGAATTTTCTATTTAGAAAAATTTAATTTGTGAAAAATTAAGAAATGGAATTAAGAATATTAAATAATTTTTATTTGTTAAAAATTAAGAAATGGAATTAAGAATATTAAATGTAACAATAAGACTATATATATTCCTATCTTTTGTTAATACACCCATCAAAAAGTGTTCGGAATAAAATTCCAATACTGCAAAAAAAAAACACTAAAAATGTATGGAAATTAGGGTGTTGGGTTTGATTTACTATACTAGATGTAAACATAATTGAGGCTAATAATTACTTTAGTGCCTATAGATAAATTTTTTATAAGTGTTTTGTGTTGTTGAAGATATGTCAACCTCTCGCGACATTGAAATCATTGTGCGCTCTTGCGGAGCTGTTATTGGAAAAAGAAGAGTTGATCGTATGCTTGATTTCTACGATCTATTACGTGAGTTGTCTGAGGTTACGGGATTAAATTTGCGAGTGTATTCTTTGAATGTGTCTTGCATAATAAAAAATGGGAATGTCTCATCTAGTTGTCCTATTAGGAACAACAACAACCTACGATACTTCTTCCATCCACAAGCTGGGCTCAATTCCGTTGAGCTATTAGTGGAGGTTGAAATGAAGGTGCAGTACCCAACATCCCATGGCCAGTGGGGGAACCAGTACTATCCTTCTGAATGGCCAGGTCATGGTGGTGCCAATATGGATAGACCTTTCGATGTTGAATATCAGGCCCTACAAGAGAGCCATAATGAGTGGGGTGCTTGGGAGGATGAGCCCTACCAACATTTAGGGTCTAGTCATGCCGGTGGTTCAGATCCTAATATTGGACCTTCTGGTATCACTGAGATGGCCCCTGTTGGGACCTCCATAGTTGATATAGCTGGTGATATATATCCAGACTTTACTTGTAATCCTTGGATGCCAACTGTTGCTGTACCAAATTCCCTAATGCCAAGAGTGAGACCTCATCCAAATTTGGTTGGAGTGCCATTTTTTGATAGGTCATGTGATGATGTACCTGTCGATTCAGTAGGCGTTCGAAGTGGTGATCTAAGCTATGATGCAGATGATGGGGTTTTGAGGTTAGGGATGATTTTCAAAGACAAAGATGTTGTGATCAATGTCGTGAAGGATTATTCGGTCCGACATGCAAGGCGTGAGTATAGAGTCGAAGAGAGCAACTCGAAGACAATGAAGTTGGTGTGTAAGCAGAACTATGCCAGTGAAAATGATAATTGCTCGACATCGCAACGTTGTGAGTAGCATTTACGCGCATCGTACCGTAAAAGATACGATTATTGGGAAATCACTAGGTTGGGGCCGCCACATACCTGTTTGATGAATATTGACTCGCGCAATCATTCAAATCTCTGTAAAAACTTGCTTGCAGCTGACATGGAGAGTCTCATACAAGTTGATCCAGCATACGACGTCAAATATGTCGTGGAGCATGCAGATAAGAAATATAATTACACTATTTCATATCAAAAGGCATGGCAAGCGTTGAAACGTGCTAGGGAGAATATGTTCGGAACTTGGGAGAGTTCATGTCAGTATTTACCCAAGTACATGGGAGCCTTGCAGAAATACAATCCCGGGACCATTGTGGAGTGGAAACACAGGGATACGATTGAGTGGAATGTGCACACGTTGGGATATGTCTTCTGGGCATTCAAGCCATGCGTTGAAGCATTCATGCATTGTCGCAAAATACTTTGTGTAGATGGTACTCACCTTTACACTAAGTACAAACACAAATTGCTAATTGCTAACACCCTTGATGCTAATCAGAAAATCATTTCAGTAGCATATGCCATTGTTGATGACGAAAGTTATAAGTCTTGGAAATGGTTTCTTAGAATGTTAGCTACACATGTTGTGGGTGATATGGAGGGGATATGCCTTATTTCTGATAGGCATAAGGGTATTTTGAAGGCAGTGGAAGAAGTCCCAGCATTTTCACCACCAAGAGGAGTGCACCGTTATTGTTTAAGACATGTCGCTTCAAATTTTAATACTCAGTTCAAGAGTCAAAAGATGAAGGACTTGTGTTACAATGCGGGAACAACATTATCGGTAAGACATTGTGAGACAAAGATGAACGAAATCCGAGTTTTAAGTGAAGAGGGTCATCAGTATCTACGAAATATCGATCCTGCCAAGTGGACATTGAGTCATGATGGAGGTCACCGTTATGGGGTTATGACAACTAACATCTCCGAATGCATCAACGGTGTTCTTAAGGGTGCACGACGCCTCCCAATTACAGCTATAGTTAGTGCAACCTTCACACGATCCAAAAATGTATTTATGGAACGTGCTAAAGAAGCAGGGATTTTAGTGCAGAGACATCGGATGTGGCCTGATCATGTTAGTGACAAATATGATTCAGCGCAGCGAGAGGGGATGAAACATCGAGTAGAACTTTATAATCATTCGGTGGGATCAGCCAGAGTTACTGCCCGTATTAAGGGCTCAGTACAGTGTCGCACATATAGAGTTGCATTATCAAGACGAGAGTGCGATTGCGGACAATGGAAGTTGGATGGTATCCCATGCTCACATGCATTGGAGGTGTGCAGAGCGTTCCAAATCGATCCAAGTGTATATGTGCCCGAATGCTACAGTACAACTGTGTATTCCTCAACTTACACCTCTAGGTATTTTGAGCCATTGTCGGATCCTCAGGAGTGGGATGAACCCTATTTTCAGCTGAGACATAATCCAGATCGCAGGATAAGACGTCGTGGTCGGGATGTGACGTTCAGGATTCATAATGAAATGGGTTGGGCCCAAACCCGCGCTAGACAACAGTACCAAGCACAAGATAGAGCTGGTCCTTCACATTGATGTTGTGAATCCCTAGGAGCTATCAAAATGCTATCAAAATATTGTCAAAATGTTATCAAAATGTTGAATAATATTAGTTTGTAGGATTGAATCAAAATGTTGACAATAATGTTGAATAATTTCATATACATTATCCTTTATGTGTTTGAGCTTTATGTTTTATGTGTATGATTTGTGTTAATTCTAATACATCTGTGTGAATGTTTGAATTATAGATGAATTCTGATAGAGAGGCACTGTTATATGGACCGAAGAACAGATCTGTACTCACCATGCAACAAACCCATCGGTCGAGGCTAGATTGTATTAATAGGAAAACAAGCGAGACAGTGCTACATACATACAATGGAGGTGATGGGCCATTCTGGACATTTAGACTAGAAGACCCAAATCCTTATAAGATCGCACTCCATTCCCGTGTGGTGGACAGACTCAAGACGATGGGTTTTTACGGTCCCCTTCGTTGTGGGACATTCAGACTCGATCGTCATCTTATCACTGCATTAGTGGAGAGATGGCGTCGAGAGACGCATACGTTCCATTTCCCCGTCGGAGAGGCGACCGTCACATTGCAAGATGTTGCCATTTTATGGGGTTTACCGATAGAAGGAGAGCCCATTATACGGCTAGATGAATATAATAACTTTGATCAGTGGAAAAACTTGTGTGAAGAGTTGATGGGCATCACCATACAACAAGATGATATAAGGGGCAATAGTGCGATCAAATTGACTTCCCTAAACGAATTGGTGAGACATTCTGTTGATATTGATGACTATACACCACATGAGGTCGTTGATCAATATGCACAGGGGTGTGCACTTTTACTCCTGGGAACATTAATGATGCCCGACCATTCTCGAAATTCTGTCCCATTAGTCTATCTGTATTTTCTGCGGGACGTGAATACAGTCGGGGAATACAGCTGGGGAAGTGTTGTGTTAGCGAGTTTATATCGCGAACTTTGTATGGCTTGCAACTATAAATGCAAGGGCATCGCTGGACCATTATGCTTGTTGCAGGTAATTCTTGGTTAATTTAAATTACTTTTAATTATTTCATTGATTAATTGTACATTGAAATAAATTTATCATTGAACAACAGATATGGGCATGGTCAAGGATAATAACGATCCAACCATCGAACGCACATCCGATGCTCCAACAAGGGCAGATAAGTGTAGATGGTCGTAATTTGGGGCCTCCACCGTATGGAGCTAGGTATTTTTCTCTAGACACATTTATCTATAATTCGTTTGGATATACATACTTATTTTTTTACCTACTATAGGTGGATACATTATCACAGTCATATTGACAGCACGAGGTTTTCAATTCGTGTATATCGCGACATATTTGAGTGTTTGTCTAATGGTCAAGTAAGTTATTATTATAATGATTCAAACTAATATAAATTATTTTTTGAGAATATTGATATTAATGTTTTGTGTGTGTCTTTACAGTTTATTTGGGATCCCTATGATGTGGACGCTGAGGAGATCAGGAATCTCGAACCTCGTTGTTGGACCTTAAATTGGAGGTTGCAATGTCCATTGATCAATATTTGGATAGTGGAGCTTCACTATCCGAATAGGGTGCTCAGACAATTTGGAATGGTCCAAAACATTCCAAGTCATGTAGAGGAAAGGGACCAGAGCTTGCATGAGTATAACTGCCAGGAGAGAACCGACTTTGATTGGACGACCAAGCATGACAAATGGATTAGATATTGGAGAAGCAGGCAACCATTCATGCCTTGCACGCCTATCAACGGGGGTGATCCGGTCACGAATGACTATATGCAGTGGTACTATGACATTACACGACGATTGATTTCACCAGTGGAGTATACTGCAGCACCGGTCCGAGGCTTCCAACCACCAAAAACGTCTACACGAGATGTTTTGGTAAATTATATATCACAAATTTTATTATATATTGATTTTTTATGTTTGAAATATGAATAACATTCTTTTCTTTTTTTTTACAGGTAAGCTGGTTTCGAAAATTTAAAATTAGTAAACGACGGGCTCACATTGATAATAGACCATCAATGGAGGAATTTTTAGAAACAGCTGAGAATTTCATCACTGAAGTGGAGCCTATTATTGAATCTCCTACTTATCTTGAACATCCACGAGCCTCAGTTGAAAACGTAGAAGTCGGGGAAACAAGTAGAGGACAAACAAGAAGGAGGTCTGTAGAGCGTGACGGCGATGAAGGTCCTTCAACGTCTGCGAGTCGAAGAAGACATTCCTCGGCAGTGCCATCAGATTCCCCTTTTCCACGACAAGGTACTCAATATCGAGTACCTCAATCTGCGCCCCGCACACAACATACTGCTGAAAATGGTATGCAATTTACGGAATTACACTTGTAAATATGATATTCCTTGGGTTTATATTTATTTAATTATTAAATATTTTTATAACATGTTACAGATGCTTCTACATCGATGGGCCAACAGTATGGAGCGTCTCGAATTTTAGGCAACACACCAACTGCATACGGTGTGTAATTCAATATTATCAAAGTTACAATAATAAATTAAAATTATTCAAGAAATTATATTTACTTGTTTATGTATATTTCTATTAATTTGATAGATGCTCGGCAATCAAATGAGTGGCCACCTCAGCCTACGCCTCACACAAGTTATGAGTTGCCCTCATTTGGACTTGGAGCTTACACACATCCTACTGGAAATGGTATGGAAGTTACACATAACCCTTAATAAATAATATTTTTTAAAGATTATGTTTATTTACTTATGATATGTTATTGTTAACTTGATAGTTGGTTGGGATAGCGTTGAGGGGGTACCCCAGCCTGCTTCTACATCGACGTTGCAACAGGAGATACCTCAACCCAGTTTTCAGACACCTTATAATGAACCAGGTATGTAATATCAACTTATAAATAGTATATATTTTAATATATATTATTGATCTAAATTAACTAAATCTGTGACAGATCTTCTTACATCATGGCCTGGTTCATTTACTGACATATTAAATACGGGTATTAATATGAGTACCTATTATCAACATCGACCTCAATTCGCACAACGCCCAGTTTACAGTTCAACGCCTATACCATATGCGGACACATACGGAGAGGAGCCCGGACCAAGCCAACATGAACAACAACCTCGTCGTAATTATCGTGAAAGACGTCCGCCGCAATGTGGAACGGGTGGTCGATTGGGCCATCGCTAATTGTATTGGTACTATTATTATAAATGTCATTTTTTTTTACATTTTACATTTATTACTTAAAAATATTATTTAGTGTTTGAAATAATTTTCAATTTTTATGAAATAGTTTATAGTTTCTTTTGAACCAATAAAATAATTTTTTTTTAAGATAGTATAAATATAAAACAATTTCAATACACAATTATATTTATCTCCACTAACAATTAGGGTTTTACACCATCTCAATAGCAATTTGGGTTTAGTTATAATATATCATTGAATAATCATCACATAATCATTGAACAATAATTACTAAAATCAACTCAAATCCACCCTATTTTAACCCACTTCATCATTGAACAATCATAAGTAATAACGAAAAAAAAAAAAAAGACAAACTCGCCTTTCCTAAGGGCGATTTAAAGGAAGAAAAAAAGTCACATAATCGCCCCTCCCAAAGGCGAGATAAAAAAAAAAAGGAAAACTCGCCCCTCCCAAAGGCGATATACTCTAATTTCATTAACAAACTCACAACCACTCTATATTAACAATCTCACTTACTATTCACCATATATACATAAATTTGCCTTAGAAAACCAGTTGTCGTATTGGTAAAGAAAAATGGTGTCCCAGAACATAATTTGCATTTTCAGGTAACTTTGTTTTAACTTTTACTGAGACAAATTATAAATTTGTGAGTAAATGAAAACATTTTGCAAGAAGAGAAGTGAACTAAACAATCTCTATAAACATTTGGCTTAGTAGGCTAACTAATTGTTTAGTTTCTATAAGCTTATAATGGTTGTTAGGCATCTTTTTGTAACAAAGAAAATCATCAGTAACTACTCTTGAGTAACTAGCTTGATGTTTATTTTTTTTAACCCTCTGTATTTTTTTTAAATAAGATTGATCACAAATGGATCATAGTAGCTTATGTTTTTTCAAATAGGACTGATCACATTTTGGTGTCATTTATTGGATAACTTCCCACAAAATATATGTTTTCTTGTTTAAAGAATGGATTTCTTTTTTAATTTCTAATATTTGGGGTTTGCCATGCACCATCTATGCTACTTAAGTCTAGATCTTAAAGAATGAACTTGATAAAAATTATTGGAATATAAGGTGACAGTAACTTGATTTTTTTAAAATGTATATATATATAAATTTGGTCTTTTAAATTTCTAATAATACCTTCATTTCCACCATGCACCTCTGCCAAGACAAAGTTTTTTAGACCAATTTCCCTCTTGTGAAAGGAAAAACAGGTAGCTGGGAGTCATTCATGGAGTGCAACTAGAAGCTTTGTTACCCTGTGGACGTATACCACATCTTGTTAGGTGGTTTTAGTAGCATTGAAGTTATGTTGGTATCAGATCAAATAGCAATCATGGTTGTAGAAAGGAGACTTAACGATGATATCTGTGTGGAACCAAAATATTCGAATATGACGGGTCTTTTGAAAACACCATACCAATGCAAAGTAGTTGTATGAACATCACACTTTCTTTTAGGTAGAAAGGATGCTTAATCCATAATTCAACAAAGAATTTTTACCTTAAATGTATATCGATTTGACCATCTGTAAGGTCTTCCCCATTTTCTTGGTTATTTACGGACAACGTGCAACGCACGTGCTATATAACTAGTATGTACAAATCTCTTGAACTAATTTTAAATCTAGTCCATTTTTTGCACCAATACAGATAACTAGAGCCGAACAAGTGCAATCGCGGTTTTCAGGAAAAAAAATTTGAAACAAGCAAACAACAGTAATATTATCACACCCGTATAATTTTATACACTCAATGGACAATAATATGCATGAAAAATATCATAGTACCAACAAAAACTATACTATTCAACATTTAAAAAACCTAGTTTCTAAAAAATACCAAAACACTTACATATACGTATTTCAAATTTGGAGGATCGTTCATCCTTACAATGTAAACCGTCACAACACATTTCAAGCGCCTAATGGTCGATTGATGGTGAGTCACATTTTTTTAGTATGAAGCTCGTTTGTATTGTTCGAAAATGGAATATGATAATGAAGGAGAGTTTATTCACTAAAATTATTTTTTAAGAGAAGGCTAAAAGAATAATATTGTCATTTCAATTATTTGTCTTAGATATTAAATTTTGTGTAATGTATTTACTCCACATTGTAGTGCCAATATCCTAGGCCGGCAAAAAATTAGGCTTCTACCGAGATATGGACTTGGGCCCATACTTTCATATATATTGGGCTTTACTCAAACAGGCCCAATTTTGTTCAAATGTCAAATTATTACCCTCCCGCACGCATCTCCTGACCTGCCTGCATCGCCGGAGCGCAATGGCCGCCGCCAGGTAACTCCACCTCAATCATGCCGGCGCCGCCTCACGTTTCCCCCCGCGGCATACTGATATTTTTCATATATTTGTCAATGACAGGAAAATTAGAGGGTTCAAGCGGTGGATGACGTATCATGGCATAGAATGCAGCGACGCTCTCCACCTCTCAGTGGAAAACGGCGACGCCGACGATTCCTCGCGACCATTATCGATCTCCGTGGAATGTTTGTGCGATTTGAAGGAGGGCGACGTCGTTGCGACGATTCCTAAGCAGAGCTGCCTTACTGTTAAGACGTCCGCCGCCAGCCAACTTATCGAGGAAGCGGAGCTCGGCGGAAAATTGGGGCTATGCGTTGCCCTAATGTACGAGAAGAGCCTCGGCGTTCAATCGAAATGGTTCCAGTATTTACAGATACTTCCTCCATCTGAGCCGATTCCGCTGCTTTGGTCCCTCGATGAAATCGACTCTCTTCTCTCCGGCACTGAACTGCACAAGGTCAGTTAACTGTGAATATTCTTCGTGTATCTGATTTAAAATTTTCGATTTCAGTGTCTGTGACTTTGTTTAACGGTATAGCACCAAATTATAGTTGAATTGAGTTTAGTTTGCTAAGTATTGAAAGCTATGGTTTGATGAATTCTCTGTTGTAGCTCGGATTAAGAAGTTTATCATGAATATTGCTTGTAGACCTTTTAATAATTTCAACCAAGCATGCACTGTTTTTAATTCAAATTGTTTAATCACCTAATGCGAAGAACGATCATCTACATATTGTTTGTCTTGTACATATTAATGTACAATCATCTGATGCAATTTGTAGGCAGACAGTTAAAGTAGACAAGGCTCTGGTCTATGAAGACTGGGCGGAATGCATTGAACCTTTTTTGAATTTGGATTCTTTTAAGCAAAATCCAGAATTATTCACTGTTGAAGAATATTTTGCTGCGAAGAGCCTAGTTGCTTCAAGATCATTCGAGATAGATGAGTACCATGGTTTTGGAATGGTCCCTTTAGCCGATCTGTAAGTTCTACCTACTATCATACTGCTTGTGATTGTAGAAAATCTAGAATATGCGTAGTTTTTCGTCTGCAAAATTGTTTTGATCTGTAAGTTCTACCTATTATCATACACATGGAGGTTGCATTCAGTTTCAGCTAGTATGTCACATCTCATTGCAAGTAATTTCGCCACATTATCAATATGTTGTGTTGAAACATGTAAGGCTCCTTTAAGCCAAAAATATATTGCCTCGAATTTCATTGTAAATAAGTTCATCGTCTGGGGCAGCTGAATGCCAAATAGCTAAGATGAATGTGAAGTTCTTTGGTATTGATGGGAACGAATGCCTCGAATTTCATGTAAATAAGTTAATCATCTTGCTCAAAAGGACATATAATGTAAACCTGTCTGCAACGACATAAAGTACAACGATAAGACCCTTTTTTATCTCATCATAGTATTTTCTTTTCTTGTCATGCTTTCTTTTCTTGGGATTACATTCTATTTTGCAAATGCTTGAGGGAACACTTTTCGATAATTTTCTTGGCTATTAAAAGGGGTTTTTGCTGCCTCCTTGTATATTATTTGTACCATAAATTTTCATCCAATCCTTAGTAATGAACACTTCTATACATAGATTTAATCACAAGACAGCGGCTGAAGATGTACATTTCACATGTGTATCGTCTAGTTCAGAATCTGATACTGACACTGAAATTGAGAAGAATGATACTGATCAAGAAAATGATGGAGATGCTCATGATTCACTTTCAGAAGGAGAAAATGTTAGTGGTGAGAGTGACCTGGAGCTTTCTTCATCTTCAGGAGATCAACCTACATATATGGAAATGATTATCATTAAAGATGTCAAAGCTGGGGCCGAGGTAAGGACTTTTTGTCTGCTTTTACTTTTGTCGTTTTATAGTCCTATTTCTGTTTTGGAAATGTAGGTAATTTTCCATGACTATGTTAAAAAGAAAAGGAAAAAAAAAGGGAAACTTGTTTGACTTAATAACAGTATGTTATAATAGGTTTCTTGAATCTGAATGTGATCTGCACTGCTAACATTATTTCAGGTGTTCAATACGTACGGATACTTGGGCAATGCAGCCCTTCTGCATAGATATGCATTTACAGAACCTGATAATCCATTTGATATCCTAAATATCGACTTAGATATAGTAGTCCAGTGGAGTTTATCTTTGTATTCATGTCGGCACAGTAGAAGAAGGTTATCACTCTGGAAAAAGTTGGAATATGCCGGATGTGTCAGTCAAGATTGTGAATATTTTGAAATAGCATTCGATGGGGAACCTCAAGTGGAGTTGTTGGTACTATTATACATAATGTTGTTACCTGAGGAAGAATTTCAAGAACTTGATCTTGCATTATCAGTCACAAAAGAGATCAAAGGAACTCCAAGCTCCCACTTGCTGCTAAAGCAGAGTATCCTTATCCTATCTACAAAAGATTCGGAATTAAACAAGAGTCTGTTGCTAACAGAAGGTGTTCGTCAAGCTCTTTCGTCACTTGCAGATGCCCGGGAAAGTCTGTATGGTCCAAATTCTATGGAAGAGGACATCAAATCATTAAATGAGTGTTCTCAGGCAACAGACCCTAAATTGTACCATTCTTTGATGCTGCGTATTAGTGAGAGAAGGATTGTCGATAAACTTAGACGTTTTGCTGCATCTGGGGCAGGAACTTTGAAAACTGTCAACGGGACGAGAAAGAGGAAGGCAACAAAGTAGCAATTTTACGCGATTTGTTCGTATAAACATGACATTGCTGGAGAGCTTGCTCCTTGGTGGAAATAAAATTAATTGGTATGATATTTCATCTCGTGGAGTAAATCTACCTCTGCTTTTTTTCCATTTTTGTTGGGCTTATGTCAATGATAACTAGATTGAATTTACGACGTTTATTCGTTTCAAGTTTTTGCAAGTTTTTGCCAACAATCAACATATATTTAATGGAAGCTAAAGGAAAGATTAATTCGATATGGATCATAAAAATTGGGAGATGTACTTATCGTGATTGCAAAGTGTTAGTTGGCTGAAATGTTTCAAAAAATTGTTTCCTATGGTCAATATGTACCTGAGAGGTTGTTCCTTAAAATTATTTTTGATTTATTAATACCAAAAATTTGGCACGATTTAAACGCAACGTAGAAGCATGATTGTTAAAACATTTCTCACAATTATAGAAAATGTGTTCCCTACATTCTGAAAAATTATTCGGAAAGAATTAACACTTGCTTTTTTATAAATTAACTAAGCATTTTTTGTTACAAAAACGAAATATATTAATAAATTACTATCTTTGTTTTGGAATAGCTACAATTTTACACAAGCTGTCCGCCAATTTACTTTTTTACATTATACACAAACATTTGTGGAATTACCCCTCAAAATGTTACGCATTTCTTCACTTTCTTATTTGTATGACTTTCCTCTTATGAATTTTTTTTGGAATAGATTGAGTAATATTTTTTAATAGAGCAACAGTACAATGTACTAATAAAAAATACACACCAGTGGCATCAATGACATAGCGCAATTGATATATACAAGTATTTGTCATTCGAAAATATAATAGTATTATCTTGGAAAGTGAAGAAATAAATAAATTTGAGGCTAAAGATAGGGAAAAAAATATTAAATATTGTAATTTTCAAATCTCGTTGCAAAAAATAGAGTGGTTTTTGGGTTGTAGACGAATATAAAGTCCTATTTGGCCTTTCAGTCATAAAAAAATGCTCCAGCAAAAATGGCAAGCTAATTGATGATGCTCCAGCAAAAATGAGAAGCTCAAACATCTAGTAATCGGAATCGAAAATTGAGGTATCGGATGAAGACCCGTGGAACTATTTAAATACAGAGAGTTTGGATATTTGGATTTTAATGCAAGGAATATGAAATGCTAGTGGATAGAGAACGACAGCGTTGCCATAGATCATAGGCATAGCAGAGCTCAAAGCTATCCACTATACAAGATGATAGTTTTTCAGGAGAGCAACTGGGGGCCCACTTCCAATATATTTTTTTTTTGGTCGCTTACAAGCTATGTTGCACAAGTGCGGGTGCGGGAGTGCGGGGGCGATACGATACGGGTTCGGGGGATGAGAATTTTAAAAAACTTAGGGTGCGATTCGTCAAAAATACGTCTATTTATTTATATTTTATTATATATAAAACCTAAAAAATTAAATATATTTTAAAATTTTGTAAATCGAATGTATATAATTCACATTTTCTCTGACTCAAAACTTAAACATATTCAATAATTTAATATAATTAAGTAACTAAAAATCAATTTAAATTCAATTAGCCTAAATTATACGTCATAACAGTGATTACAATAAAAAACAAGTGTTATATTGTCAATTTGAATTATATTATATAATAAAATTCAATTGAAATAACACATTTAATGCTTAATAAGTAGGATACGCAAGGATGATTCGAGTATCCGTTAGTGAATTCGCCACGTGGCAGCCGGATTCGCCACGTGAGAATCCGATACGCGGATTCAAGAATCTCACCCCTTTTAGGGGGCGGGTGCGAATCCGATACTGCATTGTAATATTTTTAGAAGAATTCGTGCATCATAGCTTACAAGACGTGTGATTACCTTTGTGGTCGCTTCTCACCGGAGCAATTGACTCTTTAAAGATACAAATTTAAAGATTTTTAGAAAGATGAAAAATATTTTAGAAAAAAAATTAAGAAATGGCAATAATAAAGACGCATAAGAAATAAAATTATATTGTTAGATGAATTAAATTTTCAACGTCCATCTAATGTATGATATGTATAAATGAGGATGGTGTGTTCATAAAATGAAAAAAAAAAAAGGAAAAAATGAAATATTTTCATGTTTATGGTTTATCCTCTTTCATTTGTCATATTTTCTAAGAAACCTATTTATATTTTTTTTTCAGTAAATTAAGATAACATATTTTTTAAGAAAAATTATTTTATTGACTTTCTAAATCAGTGAATGAATTTTTTTTAAAAATAAAGTGGATAGTGTGAGAGTATTTTTTCTTTTTAAATATGAAAGTTATTATGGTACCACCCAAAAAGAAAAATGTGAAGTTTATTAGAAGACGGAATAAGTATTTTACTGATAAAAAATAATACTAAAATAGATCTAGAAATTTGATTCAGTTAAGATAAATGATAATTCATGGGTTCAAGCCTATACTGCTGTAAAAAGATGCAAATAAAATCCAACTGAAATTCCACCAAAATATTTGAAAGAGTTCGTTCAAGCCTAATTACCTCTGTTGCAATTAAAAGACAAGTTATATTACATGTAGAGGACCTCGCTTGTAATTAAAAGACAAATTATATTTCATGAACTAACTCCTTGTTTTGAAATAGAAAAAACATTTTAACACTTTTTTGCCATCAAAATATCATTGATTTATTTAAAGAATGGACACAAATATATGCAACGTGTAACAAAAATCAAATCGATAGCATCAATGTCTATCACATACAATACACAAGAGAGCAAGGAAACGAATTAAAACTTTTCCAATTCTTAACGGGTTAACGATCTTGTCAAATATAAAACTCATATTTAAATCCATATATATTTTAATTAGAATGTTATTATTGTTGGACACAAATTCTTATATACGCTCAAATGCATAACATGCACTTGAATTTTAAATTTAATTTCAAATCAATTTTGATTTTTTGAAATTTAGCGAACTTTAAAAATCAAAATTGATTTGAAATTAGACTCAAAATTCAAATATATACTGTTGGGATATGTTTTAGTTTTGATGATTTTCCAAAACAACATGTAATAGGTTTGAAAGCAGTCAGGATAGTATCTTTAGATTCAGGTCAGGATAGTTTGTGTATTCAGTTAGACAGGTTGTAATGTGAGAAGAACTTAGCTGAGGAAGCACACAGTTGAGGGGGAACTCAACTGAGGGGGAACTCAGTGAGGGGGAACTCGTTGATAAAGCCTGAGGAAGTCAAGATGACATCTCAAGAGAACTGACTGAAGCCATTGAAGGAAGACCTGAACCTGGAGAAGAGCCTGAAGGATGTCCCACTGAGTGTAAGTCAGGCTGATCTAAGCCAAGTCTGGTGGACCACTCAGTGAAGAGCCTGATCAGGTGGATCAGTGCTGCACCAAGTAGGCCCTGAAGGAGTCAGGCTACTATGGTCAGGGAAGTTTGTCATCCAGCCTTATGACAAACTTCTTGGAGTGATCTTCAAACAGTCTCTGAAGGACAACTGCACTGAGGACGAGTCAGTCCACTGAAGATCAGAGTCAGTGAAGGAGGAAGCCACCTAAAGTCAGTGGGTCTTGGTCAATCCACTGAGTCAAAGATCCGTGAATTCAGGCCACGTGGACCAATCAACACGAGACAGCAACTCTGACACTGACAAAGGCCGCATTCCAAGAAAAGTGGTTGAAACCATTTAATGCTGGATTCAAATGTATTTCCTCTCCAACGGATACATTTGAATCCCCATTATAAATACAAGCTCATAGCTTGTTGTTAGTGTGTGTTGTTTTTGTTTGAGAGTTGTATTGTTGTATCTTGTAAGAAAAACAATCACCTACGAGCTGAGAGTGTGAGTAGTAGCATACGTGCATGGGAGATATAAGGAGTGTCTACTCATTTCTATACACTGAGAGTTCACAAATATATACATAAGAGTGCTCAGCTTGTAACTCTAGGCTTAGAGAGGTTTTCCCTATCTTAGCTAATGGCTAACACATTGTAAAGGGAAAACCTCACCTAGTTGGAGAAAACCTAACTGAAACCAAAACCCTCTAGTTAAGTTTGTTGGTAGTAAGTGAGGAGAAGGGCAGCCCAGAGAGTGGCGTGAGTCCAGTTGTAAGTGCACCTTGGCACGTTAAAAACAAGAATCCCAGGAGTGGATTTCCTGTTAAATCAGGCCGTGGATGTAAGAGCTTGTGTCTCTGAACCACGTTAAACCAAGTGTTATTATTTGGAATGTCTTTTCTTCTAAAGTATTGCGAAAATCTGCTCACTTAGAGCATTGTTTAAAAAGGAACTTTAGTAAAGCATTTCAGTCAGGAAGATTCATCTTACTGACTGAATCAGGCTAGCACTCGAGAGTTCAGTCTCTCGAGTCACTGCCTTGTTGAGAGCCTGAGCTTTCAAGTCTCTTCACTGACTTGATAGCTCTGACTCTCAGCAACGCAGTGACTTGAGTATTCCGTCACTGAACTCGGTCAGGGTGCAAGCCGTGATTTGATAACGCACTCGAGAGTTCAGCATCTCAAGCCACTGTCCTTGCTCAGAGCATGAGTCTCCAAGCCCTCTCACTGACTTGGTAACTCAGCCTCTGAGCAGAGCAGTGACTTGAGTATTTCTCACTCTTGCTGAACTCCCTGAGGAAAAAGGTTTTTAAAAAAAAAAAAAAAAAAATCTCCTGAATTCCCATTTTGCCCTTCGAAAACGGGACCATCATATACTACGCTCTTGAATGTACACAAAAATCACTCATTGCTGGAATGTTTGTATGGTGGTTTAGGTGTCTATTTCAAAAGAGTCATGTGTGTTCTATGAAATACATTATACTCTGTGCACAAAATTTACAACTAAATCATCACTTATTGACATATTTTAAAGGCATTTCTTCGATCTCTCTACACTCAATTCTTCTCTCATTGCTCTATGCCAGATCTTCACTCTCGTAAACATTATAAATTTTGTACAATTCAACCAACAAAATTAGGGTATGCATTATCAATAGTTATATTCGTGGTTTTTGAAAAGAGAAGTCGTTAAAAAAAAAGATAATTTTGTATAGTTAGTGAAAAATGATGGAGAGAAATACAAAATATAGAAGAATAAAGGTATAATTGTTGAGAAGGTATGAATATAAAGAATGGAAAGGCAATCAATAGTTAGAGATATGATTCCTTCATAATATTTTGATTTTCCAGTACTAAAGGAATACCTTGTTTACTTATATTGAGTGGAATGTCTTTCATTCCATACCTAAAATTAACAATTTAAAACATTGTTATATTAATTTCTTTTAAATGAAAATATTAATTGATAATTCTTAATTTAAGTAAAGAGAAAAATGTAACGTTCTTTTACTAAAAAATGTAAATTGAAAAAAAATATAAAAATAAATTGATTCTGTATATAAAAAATTTGGCAAACAAAACAATATTATTAGTAATGATAGTCATTACTTTCATGAACCAAATAATATAATTTTAAGAAGCATACTCTTTCCATTACTCAATACTATCATTCTCATTCTGTCTCTCCTTCCTTACACCAAATCAAATGCCACTTAAATGTTTCTAACATAAAGGATGTAATTATATAAAGTGTCAATTTGTACTGATCTTTATTGTGTTCTTTATTTTAGATATAATGTGCCAAACACATAGTAAGACGAGAACTTCTATGAATCCTAATTCATGTAATTTTTTTTCTTTTACTAGTACTATTGTTGTGTATATGGACTAATATTGTTATGCATACACATTATTGTTGGTGTGCATATGAAATGTCACGGACAAAAAATAAAACATTTTTTTAAACATTGATATTTTATATACATAATAACACTCTCAAATAAAAAAAATTATTTGACCTCGAGTTTCCACTATCGTCGTGATAAGTATAGAAGAAAGTATCATGATTCATGCATGGAAAACATTATTGAACAATTTATCAATTTTATATTTGGTTATGTTTAACCATGTTAAACTATTATTCTAATTATACTTATTATATAAGATTAATTATATGAAGTTATTTACTTATTATATTATTGATGAATATATTAATTTAGTCGTAATAATTATATCTAAGTAAACTAGGGTTCTTCTTACATCAGACATCCTAGCGAGTAGTGCTGTTATTCGAGCCGAGCGAGCTCGAGTACTTGATACTCGAGCTCGGCTCGAGCTCTTATCGAGTCGAGCCGAGCTCGGCTCGGTAACATTAACGAGTAATAATTCAAGTTCGGCTCGGCTCGGCTCGTTAACGAGTGTAACGAGCCTATCGAGTCGAGCCGAGCCTATCGAGCCTAATGGAATTTTAAGAAAAAATTTAGTTATCGAGCCTAACGAGCCGAGCTCGGTTGGGCTCGTTAAGAAATCGAGTATTTTTCGAGCTCGAGCTCGTTTAACCTAACGAGTCGAGCCGAGTCGAGCCTTAACGAGCCGAGCCGAGCCTAGCTCACGAGCAGCTCGTTTCGTGTAACAGCTCTACTAGCGAGTTGCCTGATATCAGGGATAGTCTATAATTGTGCCACGTGTCATCGCATAGTGTTGCACTAACCTGTTGAGTTAATATATTATTTTAAAATTATTTTTTATTTACAATTATAACCTTTTAAATTTGTAAATTAATAATTATAAAATTTTAAACTATTAAATTTAATATAATAATAGAATAATAGAATAATACAACACAACTCGATAGTACTCGATGCAATTCGATAAAAAATTAGATGATTAACTCAACATGTTGCAGGTCATCAAATGTAAACAATTAAATTTTATTATATTTTAGATCTGATGGTTTATAAAACATACTCCCTCCGTCCCGGTCTAAGCGTCCCATTTCTTTTGGTTGAATGATTTAAGAAAATGTATTTGTTTATTAATATATGGTGGAAAAGTAATGAATAGTATTTAATAAAGTAATGAATAGTGTTGAAAAGTGGATTGAATGAGTGACATTTTTTGTAATATTGTGTGAATTTGAAGATTAAAGTTTATATGTAGTAGAGTGTTGCTTTTTCCATTTATGGAATGAGACACTTAGTGTGGGACAACCAGAAAAGGAAAGTGGGACACTTAGAGTGGGACGGAGGGAGTATCTGATATCAGACAACTCGAAGAGGTGTGTGACATAAGAAAACCCCAAGTAACTGTATGAAGTTAGTTACTACTTTTTTTAAATATAATAAAATGTACAAGTTTTTAAATATAATTAAGCAAGATGGTTCCCTAATTCGCACATAGCACAAACGGCGTCGTTGCTGGTGTTGTCACTTGTCTTCTCCCTCCTTCAATGGCGTCTCTAAAGCTAGATAAACCCTAACCCCCGCTTGGCCCGATTCAGTAAAGGTATTTCAGTATCAATTATAAATATTCACTGTTTGTAACATATTAAAGTTTTCATCCTTTCGAATTCGAGCAGCGGAAGCTCTCTACATTTGTAATATGGCAAAGCCTGGAGCATTAAACTTGGCCTTTAGGATTTCTTCAGGGCCCCCGATGATTCCGACTCAATCTAAGCTCGGTTGCTCCCAATTGATTCTTGGGTCCAATAGAAGGACCCATGGAAACCTTCAATTTCTCGGACCCGTAAATTGTTTTTTCTTCAACTGTTCGCTAATTGGAGCGAGAAGTTTTTCGAGTTCGATTTCGAAGAAGGCATCTGAAAGAAGTGAAAAGCCCCTTCCTTGGTTAGCTGCGTCAATGGAGAGGAAAGAACGTAGAAAATCTGGAAAGAAAGAGGTGAGCACACCGGTACCAGTTCGGTCTTCGTGGGAGGTATCTGCTGAAAGGTTCTTGAAAAGCACCGCAGAAATTAGCGAAACTCCCAAGCTTGATGAGAGAGAAAATGGTGCTCATATTGAGGATGGGCATTCCAAGTTTGTGAAAAGAAATGAATTTAGGAGTCGAGATGGTGCTCATATTGATGATGAAACTTCTAAGTTTGAGGGAAGAAATGCATTTAGGAGTAGAGATGCTATTCATATTGAGAATGTGCCTTCTAAGTTTGAGAGAAGAAATGCATTTAGGAGTAGAGATGCTACTCATATTGAGAATGTGCCTTCTAAGTTTGAGAGAAGAAATGTATTTAGGAGTAGAGATGGTACTCATATTGATGATGAAGCTTCTAAGTTCGAGAGAAGAAATGAATTTAGGGGTAGAGACGAAGAGGGTGAAGAGGAAGAGGTGAGTGATGATCCTAGGTGGTATAACATTAAGAAGAGGTATGACAGCTTTGTACCAGAGAGAGCAGAGGTGAGGAGATGGAATAGCCAGGAGAATTGGGGGAAGAAGACATGGAAAGAAGGTAAGGAATCCACATTGCCGAAAATAGTGGGAGAAGGGGTGTATGGAGTTGGTCCGGTTTTGGCTGCACTTTCAGCTGGGCGAAGAGAATTCTACGCGTTGTACATCCAAGAAGGTCTGGACTTGAGTAGCAACAATAGGAAAAAGAAGGATAAGAAAGGTTTCGAGAAAGTTCTAAAGGTGGCAGAGAAGATTGGATTAAGCACAAAGGAGGTATCGAAACACGACCTAAACATGATTACAGATAACAGGCCTCACCAAGGCTTGGTCCTGGACGCTTCGCCACTGGAAATGGTCGGTATTAAAGAGTTGGAACCCGTTTTTCTAGATGAAGGAGAAAAGGGCCCTCTTTGGTTGGCATTAGATGAGGTTACTGACCCCCAGAATTTGGGGGCTATCATTCGTTCCGCTTACTTTTTTGGAGCTTCGGGTGTAGTTTTATGTGCTAAGAACTCTGCTCCGTTGAGTGGTGTTGTGAGCAAAGCTAGTGCGGGCTCACTTGAGCTGATGGAGCTCAGGAATTGCAAGAATATGATGCAATTCCTGACGTCTTCTTCTGGAAATGGCTGGCGTGTTCTTGGGGGGTCTGTTTCTTCAAGATCGGTCCCTTTGAGTGAAGTCGTGGCTGGTGCTCCAACGATCTTAGTTCTTGGAAGCGAGGGGACTGGTTTGAGGCCGTTGGTGGAAAGATCTTGCACCCAGCTGGTTAAAATTCCTGGGAATTTAGCTGGTGATCTGGTGGTGAATGGAGATGAAGATTTCGACGAAGGTGAGAGTCGAGGCGAAGAGTTCAAATCTTTCTTGGCGGTCGAGAGCTTGAATGTCAGTGTTGCAGCTGGTGTTATGCTTAATCACTTGATTGGTTAACTATACCTTTGTGTTTTTATTGTGTCTTCTTTTGAATTGTTGATTATTCATTTCTTCTTTTCCCATATTTCAAAGTGTTGGATGGCTAATTTTGAGCAATCTTGGTTTTTTAGCAGAATTTTTTTTTATTTTCTGCACTATTTCTAGAATGACTTTACTTGAAATCAATAAATTTGTTATGATGTTTGTCTTGAATACCTGTTGACCTGAGGGCAAAATAGATGATAAATTGCTGGAGTTTTTGCATGAACAAGGATGATTCATTACCAAATGTTGAGCAACTCTTGGACTCCAATTTATTGGATCAAACAAACTATGCTTTTAATCATAAATGCATATTAAGACAAATATTCATTCTATGAACGCTACAGAATCAACCCAGTATTTGAATTCATATTATTGTGGGGCTACTTTAGGAAGAGATTTGAGAAGATGTGACGAAGGTCGGCGTAGAGTGTGGTTGAGAAGAATCATCAAGGATAAAAGAGTTAGCGCTCCAGCTTGATGAGCAGCTCCTAATGAAACTGGTACATACGACAGAAGAGTCGTTATCCCCAACGTAACCTGCATTCAACATGACAATAATTAGAGTCGAAAGTTGCTACAAAAGCTTGGTTTAAAATTGAAAATGTTTCATAGAACGTAAACTAAATCATCGATCTTAATGTTATCTCAACACGACGTATTTGCAGTATCCTTAAACAAAGCCCATCAAACAAGTTTCTGTATGAAAGGTCAATTTAGGACAAGACAATTAAGGTAATGGATTTTAGTACCTGAACAGCAGCCATGCCCATCGTGCTTCCTACTAAAGACCGAATTGCAGGATGTACATCAAGTTTTCTCGTTGACCACCACAACCCACAAATAGATAATAAGGATGCAGTAGCCAGTAGTCGATGGTCGAGCTGCCATTCATCAGGAAAAAAAAACACCAGCAATCAAATATTTAAGAATCTTTTGTAATGTAAAAGAAAACGCACAACAGCAAAATGTATAATTAAAGGCAAAATTCCTCAACTCTATCTAGTGGATGGAAGCATGCCCACCATTCACCTGGGCTAATCTGGTCGAAACTGGTATAATAACTATCAGTTTCCTTTTTATGTAAAAAAAAAAAAAAAAACATCATATTCATAAGTAAAAGTCGTGGATGAGAAGGTATCCACCATCAGCTGGCATGGCACTAAAAAGTTGAAGCATCCATAAGTTATTTTGCATGCATCAATCCAATCAACCAAGCAGACACCGTAAAAGAACTGACAAATTGCTTCACAAGTAACAAAACATCTAGTGTTTCCAGAACATACATTAACCTAAATGCTGGCAATCACAATAACCAAACAATGATGGCAGTTTAACAATTTAGTATATTCCATATTATCATAACGATGTTCTATCCCTTCTTATTATTTGAAAACTACATGCCTATAAAGTTAATTGAAAGGCCCAGTAGTCCTAATTACCTGCACAGTTGCTGTATTTTCAAAAAAATTCCTCAGCAGCGGCTTCAGGATAAACATATCCTCCGGAATCCATACATCTCCCATCTTCGGAAAAGTATTAAAGGCACGTCCCTGGAAATTTTATAAATTGAGATTTAATTATATAAAGAGTCAATCATAGAACAATGCAGTTAAAGGGTGAGTAAAGAAAAAGTGTAACCACACATACCGCATCATTACCAGCAACAAATGCTCCAGAGACAGCAGTAATCCCGACAAGAATACTTACAGGGAGAGCAAGACGCTTGAGTTTTGCTGCTTCTTTAACCCAGGCTACAGATTCAGCAGGGGGTTCAGGCATTACAACGGAAAGAGCAGTCCACAAGAGTCCAGAGTAAATGACAAATGCTGACGTCAAATGAGCTGCAAGTCGGTAAGGACTTACTCTTGGTTCAACATACTCAGATACAGGCTCCTAGAGAAGGAAATCAAACAATTCTATCAGTATGAAAGAAAGGCTAAAAGTATATCACCGTGATTTTTACCAAACACACACTATTACCTAGACGATAATCATCTGGCCTCAGTTCATATTTACCATACTCATAGATTGTAGTCACCCCTGAAATTTTGCTACTCTCAAATTATTGTATTCATTTGGTACTTTCAAATGCCTGTGCAATATCTGAAGTAATTTCTCATAATTTAAGAATAAGATGGGGCACTTTCTGTATTTTCAGACTCCTGAAAATCTAGTTGCAAATTTGCATATATCTTAGTGTCGATGGTATAATTTTTACCATCTCAAATTGTACTTAAATCCTAAAAAATGCAATAGGTCGGATTACAAATTGTAATTATATCCCTAATACTTGGCCAACTAAGTCTAATTCACTTGTTGACTGGAGCAGAAATACATTTAACGCAGAGAACAATAAGCTTACTTTTCACATTTTACCAACAAACTTTTGAGTGTTTCATGTCTAACAACAATCATATATCATTGTAAGAAAGAAACTGTAGATGTTACCTCTAAACCACTCTTCACCATCCACCACCCAATTAGTCCCTGTCCAGCACCAAGAGCAAATAGCCCAGAGAGCCTAAGGCCCAGTCTGGGTGTGATATATCCTTTTCGAAGAAAGTATGAGAAAGGTAGTGCAAACATTATACCCAATGCCCTTCCCCACATACGATGGCCATACTCCATCCAATATATGAACTTGAAATCATCGAGACTCATCCCTTTATTTATTCTGCAACCAAGAATGGATGAGCACACCAATGTCCATATAATCACAATCATCACTCAATAAAATTTGAAAGAAACTTCAGAACAGGTTAAATGCGATGTCACTTGAATTACCGTTGGTATTCTGGCGATTGCTTGTATTTTTCAAATTCAACTAACCAATCATCTTTTGAGAAAGGAGGAAGACCACCAGTAAATTTCCAGTCAGTCATTGAAAGTCCGGATCTAGTCAGTCGAGTGACACCACCAAGTACTACCATACTAAAGACCCAAGCAGCAGACACAAAAAGCCAAATACCAACTGCTTTACGAGCTTTGGGCCCAGCAGTGACAAAAAGTTTTGCTCCTTCTGTACTTTTTGCAGATATAGATGCCGAGGTGGAGAAATTCCTGAATGACGGTTTGTAAAAGTTCTGGGAACAGAAGAAAAATTGTATTAACTTTCAGTCTTATTAGAACAACAATGCATGAATATACCCACCAAATGTGGAGTTATTGGAGATGTGCTATCTGAGAAATCAAAACGAAAAAGAAAAAAGAAGTGCCCAAATGTTCACTTTCAAAAATTAGTATATGAAACTTGGCTGCACATAAAACACAATGGAAGCAAAAACATAAAACAAGGAGAATGATATTTACAGCGTCTCGGTAAACAATCACACAATCCTTTTAATCCGTAATGCTGCCTAATGACAAAGATTTCTCACAATATTTTAGATGACCTTTCTCTTAACATTTCATGATACAAAAAAACTCAGTCAAACTGAGATACGATACACAAATAATCAATGAATTATGCAAAGCACAACATTAAACTAGAACATTTTAAGCGGAAAATAAGCGATTGAATAACACGCAGAAATTGATGCTCCTAGAGATTCAACCACTGCGAAAAAATCGCAAAAAAAGCCCAGAAAACTAGCAAGATCAAGTTAACTCAAGCACAAATGCAAACCATCAACCCTTAATTTATTTTCGTTTGGAAGAAAAGAGCCAAAATGTTGAATACCTTACACTGACTTTGAAGCAACGACCTTAAACCATAGCCAATGAAGCTTCTAGTGGCTGGAGATGTGGAAGGAGGAGAGAACCTCGGAAAGGAAGAGTAAAATCTTGATTGGGGCTCACTTGAGAACCCACATGGATTGGAAAATGTTTTCCATTCCCTTGAATTCGATGAGGGAAATTTCTGGGTTAGGGATTTGCTTTTCCTCAGAAGAAAAATCAATCTGTTTTCGATCATAATGAATGGGCAGGAAATTTCCCCCTTTTTCTGTGGGTCTTCTCAACTCTCGTGCTCTGGGTTTAAGAATGGGGTTTTGAAGATGGATTGGAAAGGAAGTAAGAAACAAAAAAGAATACGAAGATGAACCGGGTTTAGTCGAACCGTTGATGTCGAGTTCGATTTAAGCTGATTCTTGATATTTATTTATTAATTACTTTAAGTAAGAATAAGTTTTTTTTTTTTTTTTTTTTTTTTTTTTTTTTTTTTTTTAATGTGAAAATGGGAATTACGTATTTGACGGTAAGCGTGGCTAACATCAGGAAGACTGAGCATAAATTGATCAAGTAGGTTTTATTACTTCTTGAAATGTTGTTTGCTTGATTACTACAGATGGGGCTGAAAATTAAATCAAATCATTTGATACTCGGTTTGAAGTTGTTCAACAAAAACTTGTTTGAATTTGATTCAATATTGATATCAAATTTTTATATTCGTAAATTCTAAAGCTTGGCTCGAAGCTCGATAAGTAGAAAAAAAAAGTCAAACTATTTGAGTTCGACTTGTATTCGGCTCGATTAAAATTTATTCATGCACGATACAATTAATTATCAAACAAATTTAAACATAAATTTTAAAATTCGATAATATTTTAAACAAACTTGAACTTAGTACGGAAGGGTGGCGAGATTGTGTTTGTATTTTTGCTAAAACTTTAACTTGATTGATTATAAAAGAAACTGAAGAAACTGATACTTCCTTCAAATGCTCAAGGCAACGATGAAGCGTAAGTTTACCATGTTGGTCTTTTAGCATAAGTTCATTCTATCGCTGTAAATTCAAACTTCGCAACAATTAAGCCTCTCGATCTTGAATTTATTTTGCAGAATTTGCAAATCAAAATTACAATAACCTTTTTTCTTTTCTTTTTTTGAAAGACAAAATTACAATAACCTCTTTGATTATGAACATTCTGCGAATGAGAAAAGGACGGTCACATCTTATTATTCAAAACAAAGTGGCTCTGCAAAGAAGATGTGGGAAGTCACACAACTGGAAAGAAATGTATGTAGGGGCCAAAAAAATTGTCTCTGCCTGCTGCCGTACAAAAAGAATGAAAAAATACTCTCTCCATTTCGAAAGACATTGCGGGGTTTACAAAGATCTCTAAATTATATCACCTTCCACTAATAATTACACATAAAAATATATTTCTTTTATTTTAAAGCGAACAATACACCACCCTCACAAAAAAACTATTTTGTCTATTTAAATACTACAAGTCAACTTTTATTCTAAAGTAGCTTAAAAGTCAACCCCGCAGTATCTTTTGGGACTGAGAGAGCAGATGAATACATAATGAGATCCTAATTCCTAGACTTTAGTGTTTTTCTCCCGACAGAAGGGAGGCCGCTCAATGGAGGCCGTCGTGCAATGTGGTTGAGAAGGATGATTAGAGTCAAAAGAGTTAGAGTTCCACATTGATGAGCAGTGCCTACTGAGCTCGGTACATTTGGAAAAAGACTGCTCGTCCCCAACGCAACCTGCAAAAAGTCACTTACGCCCATAATACGTTAAAAGAAAAAAGAAACGAGAGGAAGAAGATGATGATGATGAAGCAGCATAAAGCATCTTGTAAGCTCTAATCACGTAAAATTATCTTAATATTTACTTATATAGAAAAGACTTTTCTAACTTGAGGTTTATATTTTATTTAAATGAAGCTTGATTCTTAATATTAACTTAACAATTAATACACCTAAAAAGAGTATTTTCCACAGGAAGACAGTTCTAGTACCTGAACAGCAGCAATGCCAATAGCGCTTCGTATTAAAGGCCGTGCTTTGGGATGTACACCGAGTTTTCCCACTGACCACCACAAGCCACCAACAGAGATTAAGGATGCAGCAGCGAGTATTCCATGTACAATCTGGTGTATACGAGTAAAATAATTATTATCACTGATGGAATATCTGAAAACATATTAGGTTTAGCGTTCAAAGTAGTAGACTTGCAAGTTGGGATATTGCTTGTATCTTATTCAAGAATCATTTATCTACTCGATACTTGATAGACAAACAATTGAACATGCTATTTATATGCCCATGTTCCTGATATTTAACATAACTTTTACAAAACCTTATCCATGTGAAATCAATTCCAACCAAAGTTTATTACTAAGCTTACTAAGTTTTTCATTCTTGTTATTGGTTTTAAGGGTACTATTATTAGTTGGGATGAGCTTTAATAACTACTAGTTGGGAAAGTGCCATAAGATTGAACCAATCGAGCAGACATATCCAAAACAATTAAAGGTTGATTTTCAATTAAAAAAAAATCAAGTTCTATTACAAAAACATGAGTAACACTCTTGTACACCAGTTGTGCGATGCAACTATACACAACTAAAATTCCTTTCAATGGAAACAACTAACACTAACAAAGTGGAGTAATACATTTAGTAAAATAACTAATACCATTTAAAAACACACTTGAGTAGCATGATGCACATGATGCATACAAGTTTTTGCTAATGCCATGATCACAGAATTGATGATGAATTCAGTTTATTGAACAATTTGAATCAGAGGAGTATTCTAGTTTTCCTAATTTAAGCATATACACATTCAATGCCTCAAAAGTTATTGTTATATATAACAGAAACAATTACCTTCCACAATTGCCGCTTCAGGACATACGTATCATATTGCTGCGGAACCCATTCATCACCCATCTTCGAACCGTGAAAATATCACATGCAGCTGATATGTAAATGTGCGATAAAAAAAAAAAATTACGTACATCGTCATTTCCAGCAACAAATGCTCCCGCGGCCGAAGTAGTCCCAACAAGAATAGTGACAGGGATCAAAAAACGTTTGACTTTCGATGCCCCTTGTACCCGGTGTACGTATTCCACGGGGGGCTTAGGCATAACCACCAGCACAGCTGTCCAAAAGAGCCCAGAGTATATAGCAAATGTTGAAGCCAAATGAGCTGCAAAGCAGTAAAGGCTTACTCCTGGTTCAGAGGATTCCTACAAGGAGGATTTCATACTTGAAAAACTGTATGTAATCAAGGAACCAGAATATAGTACTTTATGCTTTAGCTGTTACCTCTAAACGACTCTTGGCCATCCACCACCCAATTTGTCCCTGACCAACACCAAGAGCAAATAGTCCATAGAGCCCAAGTCCAAGTCGGTGTGTAATATATCCTTTCAAAAGAAAGTATGAGAAAGGTACTGCAAACAATATGCCCAGGGCCCTTCCCCACAAAAAATGGGCGTATTCCATCCAATACATATATTTGAAATCATCAAGACTCATCTCTTTATTTCCTCTACAACAAGAACGGATTAATATGTCAATGGCCAAGGCCCAACTAACCACAACTATCTCCATAATTAATTACACTTCAAAAAAAAATAAAAAATCACATGCACATGTCCAGCAGCACTTGTAATGCCATAATCGTGCAAAATCCATGCATAAAACATAATACTCGTGAAAAGGGTTTTAAGCAAACAATCTGCATATATTTTTTAAGCTACATATATGTCTCTCTCGGTACACAATCCCAGTATATGCTAGAAAGATAGTGTAGATAAATTAATAATAAATAGAATGCAGCGACACTATAATTACCCTTTGTATTCAGAGGATTGCTTGTATTTTTCAAATTCAATCAACCAATCATCATTTGATGGAGGAAGAGGACGGCCAGCGAATTTCCAGTCAGTCATTGAAAGGCCAGACTTAGCCAGTCGCGAGACACCACCAAGAACCACCGTCCCGTACAACCAAGCAGCAGATACAAAAAGCCAAATTCCAACTGCTTCCTGAGCTTTGGGCCCAGCAGTAACAAGAAGTTTCAATCCTTTTGTTGTTTTTGCATTTACAGATGCAGAGGTGGAGAAATTCCTGAATGAGGACTTATACGATTTCTGGAAACATAACAAGAATCCTACTTTAAATGTTTACGGTCTTATTGAAAAGCAATGCACGGGCAAATTTCAATAAGGGTGGAAAATTGTTAGACACACTCCCAAAGAAATCAAAAACAGAACATGAAAAAAAAAAAAATTGAGGTCACATGAAAATTGAGACTCTACGACTTTAAGTCTTCCTCAGGCCACCCAAATAGCTGTTTCCAGATTTATTTCCATAAATTAGTAATAGGTGTAGAATTAGGATTACATGACAGACATAATTCAAGACAGCAATAATCATGTGTTCAGCACCTGAGTGTACAACCATGAGAAGCTTTCATCCTTAATGCTACCAAGTAACATGAAAAAACAATCAAATATGAAGATAAAAAGGGTTCTTTATATGGATAAGAATATTCAGTGGGCTAATATTAAGCTGAAAATGTGGAAATTTATAGCAATCGGACCATAGTCAGCAACAGTTATAACTGCTAGAGCTCAAAAGAAGGGCAATACACCAAAGAATAAACCTTCAACGAGTTGATAATGTGCATTTAACATTTAAGCATGGTAATCTTTGCAAACACAAATCATCAGAACACATTTATGGCATTCATAGAAAAATCATAAACAACCATTTCCAAATATTCATGATTACATGAAAGTAAAGAACCCACAGACAGAAATACTAACACGAGCAACAACTTCAGTACACATAATACCAAATGAAGTGTGCAGAAAGCAACATTAAACAATAAAATTTGCACGATTTGGTATAAAAGGTTAACCTCGCATGGAAGTAAAAATAAATAAAAACCTAACAAGTACAATCACTACAAACAAATTGCGAACAATTTCAGCAAACTAGCAAGTTCAATTTCAGTCGAGCACAAATTACAGAAAAAGGGCTTTTCAGCTCACTCAAAAATTCATGTCTAAATAACTTAATCACAGCATATATACGATAACAAATTCGGATACCTTGGGATTATTTTGAAGGCATGATCTTAGACCATAGGCAATGAAGCTTCTCGAAGCAGGAAGTGATGTGGGAAATGCAGAGTAACATCTCGATTGGTGTTTACTAAAAGGAGTTGAAAGTGCTTTCCATTCCCTTGGATTTGACGATGGTAATTTCTGAGCTAGGGTTTTGGTTTTCTTCAACAGCAAAATCAATCTGTTTTCAATCATGGTGAAATCAGAAATGGGGAAAAGGTCTCTCTAGTCTCGGCATGTTTACGAGGGTGTTTGCTGTGTAGTTTATAAGCTCTTTCAAGAAATATTTGTTAAAAAAATAAAATTATTAACAATTTATAACTGAAAAAATGGCAACAATCTAGTAATTTATTTTTCTGAAATTCTTGAAATTATTAGTGATTGGTAAATACTTTAAGTTGAATCAAACGATATTTAAAACTCAGAAGTGCTAAATAACTATTGCTCACTACAGTCTACAATTAAGAAGCTGAGAATTGAAAATATGGTCTTAAAATGTATTGGATGTGTTTCAATTACAAATTGCCAAACATATTTGTTCACAAGTTCTAACAATTAATCCTTTTGTCTGACAATTACTAATCTGTTTGCTTTAATAGACAGGACAAAAAATTAAGTGGAATTATGCTGTTCACAATTCGAATTTTTAAAATTAATTATATACTTGAATTGAAGGATTTTTTTTTATCATGGAAAGTAATTCATTAAACAAGTTGAATGAAACACACATTTGATTCATTGTAAGAGTAATTATAGAAGGATTATTTGTAGTTTGTTTGATGGTGAATTGAAAATGAGGAGGTGCTTAGTTGGAGGTTGTAATCTTTATCTAAAGGTCATGTGAAGTAGCCTTAGCTAGTGACAAAGTGCTTAAATGGATCTGATGGCTTAAGCCTTATGACTCAAAAATTGGATGGACAGATGACACTTGTAGAAGTCACTCTCAAATTCTCATTCGATGTCATTTGGCATGTGTATTCATCCAAGACATGATAAGAGCCGCATTGGGAGTGGCGAGCTACGAATCTTACTTATGGCTAATGGCACGTCCACATATATATGACTCATCATATATCATTCTTCACTATTTATCAACCTAAATGGATATTTTGTGGTTGCCCAAGATGGAAACAGATTGTTACTCACACTTAAAAATAAAAATAAAATCATCATCCAGTTCTGACAATGACGGTGAAAATTTAATGGTGGTTGAGTGTTGGCAATATTGACGAAAGTTGATGATCATCCAATATCAAAATTATTTCTCTCACGTCATCAAAAAAAATTATAAGCCCAACAATTTTACAACTTATAAACTAACTTAAAATTGTATCTTATTTTTTTATAAGCAAAAAATTCAAAAACATAATATAACTTATAGTAATACATTAGAATTTATCAACAACAAAAAATTGAGCCAAATGAGCCCTCAACTGTATATGGACACATGTGTTTAATACATGAATGAAACTAGTCGCACAAACTAGTCACGGACGAATCTAACACTTAATTTGATGAAACACGAATCCAATACTTAATTTGGTCAAATTTACTCTAACAAGTACAATGAAAGAGACAATATATATATATATATATATATATATATATATATATATATATATATATATAAATATTAATTCATAATTAAATAAATAAACGTCTGGAATTTAATTATATATATAATTCGATCATTGATAATGTTGTGTGTATATATTACACACAAAGATTCTTAAATATTTTGTCGGTAAAGGAAGATCATCAGCAACACTGTTTTTTTTTTTTTAAATGACAATCAATACCTTACTATCTTCACCTTTTAGACTGTCTATATTTCAACCATTTTCCAAGAATCCTTGTTCACAAATTGGGAGAGACGGAGAGAGTTTTCTGAAGGTTTCATGCAGAAAATCTCATGACGTTTTTTGTAAGTTTTTTTAATTACATGCAGCACTCTTCACTGTGTGTTTGTGCGTGACAAGTATCTTCAAGTTAACTTGATTTACTGATAATAAGGATTATTTTCTCAGTAACATTCTTACTTTGTAATTAAATATTCTAATTTAAATGCTCTCAATTGCTATTATCGATCAACTTGTATTTACCTTCCCAGTATGTTCTAGTGTCTATGGAGTATGGAGGTACATAGGTCATGCTTGTTGGGCTGGCCCGTTAAATTGAAAAAAATGATTAGATTAACTTTTTCAGGCCCGTTTAAATCAGTGTTGTTTAGAGTTGAGTCTACTATGTTTGTTTTGAAATTTAGGTGTGCGGGGGTATCATGACTTTGAAAATTTAGGATGTAAAAATCTTGATGAATAATATAAGTGTGTGTGTTTGTTTTGGATTTTAGTAGAGTGAGATTTTGCATTATATCAAATCAATATTTTTTAGTGATAGATATTATATTATGTTATTGTATTGTGTTGTGTAAGAGAAATTAAGCGTTTTAACCATTGATACAAATGTATATGAAACATTGTATATAAAAAAATTATCCAAATTATTTAGAAAAAAAATACGTTAGTTAAAAACAAATACATTATTATTCTCATCTTTATTTCCATCACCGTTATACCTCTCCCTCATTAGAAGTCTCTAATTGTTAGAAGAGATTTTGGAGAGTGAAATCTATTTATATTTTTTTAAGAGTAGATTTGGCAGTAGGGCGGGGAATCCCCGAAGCAAACGGGGACGGAGAATTTTTTTGTCCCGTTGAGGGGGACCGGAATAGTATTCCCAGCCCTGGGAGGAACCCACATTTTTTTATATAATTAATATATATATATATATATATTTAAAAATAAATTACAAATACATATTTCATAATTTCCTACTCAATTAATATTAAGTTATTAGTTCCAAATTATATAATTTTCACTTTAGTATATGTGTTAATTAAAAATATTAGAATTAGAGATTCTTCAAATTGTTTAATTTTTTTTTAATACCAACTTAAAGTAATTGTTGTGTATGATTAATTTTTTTAATTTAAATATTTTTTTATATTTTAAAAATGAGATAAAAAAATAATTAGGCGAGGAACTGGGAATCCCCGCGGAACGGGGATCCCCAACGAGGTGGGGATGGAGGGAAAATTTTATCCATTTATTTCGCGGGTACGGGGATGGGGAATGACCCCCGTCCACGCCCTGTCGACATACCAATGGAAGATAATAAAAAAAATCCATTTTGGAAGAGAATAAAAGAAAATTCATAAACTGTTGAATACTAAAGATTTTTTAAGACTTTTTAAAATCCGTATTGAAACCTCTGAATTTTTAAAAACTTTTAAAAATTCAAATTGAATACACCCAAACTTTAAAAGTCTAAAAAATCATACAAATTCTATAACCAATACACCCCTCTTAGCTAAATTTTGTTTGGATATCCTTTCATACAGCTATCATATATATTTATAAAATGATATTTACCAAATTTGTGCATATTTACTTATTAAAAAGTAATCGAATAGGTGAAATTAACACACTTTACAATATAAAAATTCAAACATACATTTGTACATACGACTACTCAGATTTGAGATTTCAAAATCCCAAATATGCATGTACGGAATTTTAACCATTTCAATTTTGAAATTGACGAGTATGGATTCGGCTATTGACACTCAATTTTTTACAAAATACATTTATTTTATAGTTATATTTAATAATAATATAGTACTATTAAATTGTGTTGTACCACTCTATATGTGACTTACTATAGGTAGATTTTCAAATTCCAACATTTTAGAGATATGGTTTGTTGAATTCGTGATTTAAGCCTGATATAGTAAACATTTTAAGGATAATGTGATCAAAATTCCAATGATGCTTATAGATTTTTTTTTGGTGACTTTAATGCATTACCATATAAACACATTTTGGATTACAAATCCACCTCAGGCTGAGTCACTTGCAAATTAATGCAACAAATGAATTAAATTTGAAATTAATGTGATCTATTTTCCTTCACCATAAAATGTGGCATGCTTGCCCCTTCAATCACTCAACGCAATATCATTTTCTTTCAATCTCTACAATTTCTAAGCTAAGTGAAAATGACAGTCATCATTCCGCAATCTGAGTTTGGTATGTATAAATATAATTATGAATGTATAATTGTATATCTATTTTTAGTTTTTTTTTTCTTTTTTAATTCTGATAAAAATGTTGTTTCTTGATAAGGGGTTGAAGCAGAGGAAATTAAGACAGTTTCTGAAGTTGTTGTGGATGGAAGTTTTGTACTTCCTCAAAACAATTCTTTTGGTATATCTTTCAGGTATTTAATTATTTAATATATCTACTTATTTCCTTTTTTCCATGATTAAAATTATCTAATTCAATCTAAGCAACAATTTGTGATGATTGTTTACACAGAAATTATGATGCTGAGACCACAAGAAATGAGACTGTGGAAGAACTGTATAGGCTTAGCCACATCAACCAAACATATGACTTTGTAAGCCAAAAATGATACACATAAATACCAAGTTCAGCATAACGTACTTAGAGTACAATTATTTGAGAATGCAGGTAAAGCGAATGAGGGCGGAGTATGGATCGTTGGGTCGAGTCGAAATGAGCATCTGGGAATGCTGTGAGCTCCTTAATGAAGTTGTGGATGATAGTGATCCTGATTTGGATGAGCCCCAGATTCAGCATTTGCTGCAGAGTGCTGAGGCCATTAGGAAAGATTATCCTAATGAAGATTGGTTGCACTTGACTGCTCTTATTCATGGTATTTATTTTCCAAATACAATCTTTTTTATGTTTCCTTTAATTAAATGATATTTTGAATAACTTCTAGATCTTGGCAAAGTTCTTCTTCTACCTAGCTTTGGAGGTCTACCACAATGGGCTGTTGTTGGTAAGAATTATTTCATTTCATTAAAAGTAATTTATAATGACCTTGTTCTTGATATACATGATAATCTTGATTGTTTAATATCAGGTGATACATTTCCTCTAGGCTGTGCCTTTGATTCATCAAACATTCACTACGAGGTGTGTTTCCCACATTTATTTTAACTGCAGTAATTTTCACAAAAGATTTACACAAAATCTGGATAAAATGCAGCACTTCAAAGATAATCCAGATTACTCGAATCCAGCTTATAACACCAAGCTCGGAGTTTATTCAGAGGGATGCGGACTAAACAACGTCTTGATGTCGTGGGGGCACGATGACTACATGTACTTGGTATAATTACGCATTTTCTACTCTCCAAACTACGTATTTTCAAACTCGTAGCTGACGGTTTCATTCAGGTGGCTAAGGAGAACAAGACTACTCTGCCACCAGCTGCGCTTTTCATTATTCGGTATCACTCGTTTTATGGTGAGTTTTTCACTCTTGTTAGGCGTATGAATTCGTCGCGCTATGTATAATTTTTAACTTTTTTTTGGTGTGGTTCAGCATTACACAATGCAGGGGCATATAAGTACCTAATGAATGAAGAAGACGCTGAGAATCTCAAGTGGCTCCATATATTCAAGTACACGACTTCTTTGATCTTAAACAAATTTTTTGTGGCTATTTTAAATATTTTTTTACTGAGTATTTATATGTTATGGTGACTATTTATTGCAGTAAATATGATCTTTACAGCAAAAGCAAGGTCCAGGTTGATGTGGAGAAGGTGAAACCATACTATCTCTCTCTCATTGAAAAGGTAAAACTTTAACTATTTTTCTTCATTAAATGAATCTGTAACTATAAATGCCATAACCTACTTTAATTGAATTTTGCAGTACTTTCCATCAAAGCTCAAATGGTGACAGTTTCAACATGAAAAGGCTCGATTTGTTGATTGGATCGACTTGAATTATTTGGACATGAAGGAATTTCTTTACATAATTGTTCTTGTGTGTTTGTTCTTATGATATTTTATTGTGAAACTAAGTACTTTTATCATGTCCATATATAGTGAATACAAATATAATGTGCAACTTGTTTGCTTGAATTATGGATTAAAGTTCTTCTCTATGTGCTGCAATGCTCGAATGCATGTGTTATACATCACAATGATATCATCTTTTGAGCCCTAAAAAGATAAGATAATTAAGGGAGAAAAAGAAAAATACCCATTTTTATAAAATAAAATAAAAAATTACCCACAACCTTCGAATAAAAAGTTTTATACCCACTTTAATATAAAAGTACACATATATTCCTATTAAAAAAATTTTTATACCCACATGGCCCACCCCTCCCCCTCCCCCTCCCCCTCCCCACCAAGTGGTTCCCACTCCCATGCCAATTTATATTGGCTTATTCATTATTTAAATTAATTTCAATTATTTTTAATATATTAATGAAATTTTATAATTTAATTAATTTTTGTTAAATAGCATATTATTTATTAAAAATTATTATAGAATTTTTTATTTTTACTAGTAATATTAGTGAAATCATCATTAGAACTAATAATTATTTATTAGTAATTTTTAGTTGTTAATTATTACTTATTTATTAGTAAATTCTAGTAATTATAATTATTTATAAATAAAAGTTATACTAACATTTAATTATTTTATTTACTATTATTTGATAAATATTTATATTACTTTAAAACGTGTTTACTAAATAATTATGCATTAATTACAATAAAATTTATCAAAAAATATTTTCATCACCAACTCAAGGGGGTGTGGTAGTACTATAGTGGGACCTATTTTTACTTTTGAGGGTGTTGTAAGAAAATTTGATAGTGGGTATAAAACTTTTTTTTCTATGAGGATGGATAAAAAAACTTTTCTTTTTAATAGTATGGATATTTTACCCCTTTTTACGATATAATTAAACAAATAAAATTTTTAAAGAGTATTTTACGCTTAGACAAAAACGTGTCTAAGACAATCTTATATATCGGATGAAATCCATCACATATATTATTATATGACCTGGAATTCTATAGTTCTACTCAAATTACACTTTAAAACGTAAAATACCAAAATGAAATTTTATCTCATATATAAAACCATAGCGAAATTTATACACAATTTTTTTGTTCAATAAATAATACTTAGGGATTGTTTGCTTCACGGGATTGGATTGAGCTGAAAAAGATTGGATTAGATTGGATTATTGAATATGAATATATATTTAGATTGTAGAATTGAATTGTGTGATTAAGTGAAATAAATTTGGCTGTTATTTTTATTTTGATAAGGGTAGATTGGTCACTTAAAATAGAAAATAGAGGACATAATGGTAATTGTAATTCAGTAGAACAAATAATATCATCTATTTGTTAGGACTCAATAATCCTTAAAATAGGAGATTAGCTGAGATTATGAACTCGAACTCTAGTTTAATCTAAAGTCATTGTCTTTTGCAATCCTTCAAATTAAATATAAAATTACTTGAAATTATAAAGTCAATTTCAGGTCAACCTTCAAACCAAACGGTTCCTGATAACCATACGCATGATAGGACCCTTAATTTTGGACCCTGCGGGCCATAAAAATATGGTGGATATCAACTTTTTTAAGTTCATCTGAGATTTTTTATCCTGTCCGAAAAGGCTTTACATGGAATCACGAGGTAATTGGGCTCCCATGAAATTACATATTTTGCCCTCTTATAATTTATGGGTCTGACTATATACTCCTCCATATTTATTAAATATCTCCAATCTATTTTTGAATTATTATAATAATATCAAATGACTTTTATACTCTTATCATTCAAAAAAAAAAAAATCTAAATACTTGATACACCCACCAAAATATCAAAAGACACAAGAAACACAAAAATAGAAGTTACAGTGAGCGTGAATATACGGGAATTAGGGAGCAAATCCATCTTGTCCACAATTTTATCATCTTTGCGACAGTGATGCAACCTTAATTCGTGTGTTTTGTTACAAAAATGGTATACACGCAAGAGTCCTGCGCTACCTGTCTAAGTGCATTTGTTTGAATATTTGTTAGATGAAGTATAACTTTATTTTTTCTTTGAATGTTGTTTTTTGATTATGTTTTGAGTATTGTGTACCAAGATGAACATACTTCGATGATAATGTGTTATTGTTATTCCCACATTTTTTGAAGAAAAAAAATTGCGACACTGATTTTCGAACCTGGTTTGTTGAAAAATGGTTAGGATTTCGACAAAAACTTGTCAATAAATCGTTAGAGTTTTGAAAAGACGTATTTTGTCGAATTTTTAGTCATTTTTCAATAAAAAAAATTCGAAATATGAGTTATTTTTCAAATAAGTAATGTTAAACCATAGTGTTATTTTTAAATTTTCTTCCAAAGTTTGACGGTCGTAGCGTTCGTGAGGCTGCTGGCAGTTTTGGCATTGCGTGAAAAAAAAGAGGGAAGAAAGTATGTAGAACGTGGAAAAGAGGAAGGAGTTTTTGTTAGTGTATCAAAATTTTAAAATAATATTAAAAGTAAAGGTAATGTAGGTATACTATTGGGGTGTATTTAATAATTATTTAAAATATATTAAATAGATTAAATGAGTGGGGTATCTAATAACTATGGGGGTATAGGCACAAATTCTTGTACGATTTTAATTTTTGTTATAATTCTTTTAAATTTTTGGTATTATAAAAGCTGGTAAATATTTCACGTTTTTCTTATGAGACCGCCACATAATATTTTTTGTATTATTTATTTGTCACATATCTCATGATCGGCACACATGGCACATCAAAGAAATATTAAATCAAAGACAAAAGAGATCTAATTTATTTATTTTTTAGATGAATCGCATATTCAACTTGCTTTTCATGCGAAAACTAATATTGGTTGTAACGAATCTTGGTCTTCCGCCCTGGAAGTACTATTGTCTATCAGAACGGGCTGATTCCAGTACTTAATAAATGAAACTTCCGTATCGAAAAAAAAAAAACTGAAATAATAAAGATGTGCGTAGCATGTCATTCTCTATAGGAAAAGTGGGCCATCTTTTTTCTTTTTCTTTATTTTACTTATTATGATTGATTCAAAGAAAACATCTTTTTAGGACAAGCCCATAATTGACCCACCTAAAAAGAATAAAATATGAAGCACAAGAAGAAGATTAACTTATGGAAATAGCAATTTATTTTTCAGTATTTGTTAGTTTACAAATAACTATAAAATATATTTCTCCCTTTCTTACCTCAAAAGTGTATATAAAATGATGTTTAATAATCTCAAGAAAACTTTGGTTTCTTTGATGTAATGTAAAAATGACACTCTGTCAAAATATTTCGTATAAATTGAATACATGTATATTTTCAGTTCAGATGGAGCAAATATATATATAAAATATAGATATTAATGAAAAATTATACATATATACCAAAGAAATTCTCTCTCCGCACCATAAAAAAATGTGGGTATAAGATGTTAGATATCTTATAAATTAGTTTTATCGTGCAACTCTTAGTGTTCTATTACAAACCTTCCTATACATATAATATTATGTAGTACTTCTTAATTTGTATTCAGAAAGCAAGGAGGAAACTTAACTGGGAACAAAGGAAATATTACACACAAAATACAAATAAATGTTAGGGTAAAAGGCTCACGGTATTCCAAAGAAAGTTCAAATGTTTCACATGCCATGGCAATTATTAGGACATGGCCCATGTACCGCAACTCAAGCCAAGATTAAAGTAACAATTTCCATCTCAAATTCAAAACAAACACACATACACATACACATATATAAGTATACAAGCAAGGTTAATTTAATTTGTTAAGTCTAAAATGACACACTTTCAAACCACTAAACACTTGTTTATCTCCCTCTTCCTTGTTGTTTCTCTCTACTTCTGTCGAACCAATTCATCAAGATATGATGAACAAGAGTTGGAGTGGTTAGATGATGAGATCTCCATGGTTCAAAGCAGGCATTCATCTCTCAGAACCTGTGATTTCAGCAAAGGAAAATGGGTCTACGATCAAACTTACCCTCTTTATGATGCCACTTGCCCCTACCTTAGCTCCACCGTCACATGCCGGAAAAACGGCCGCCCCGATTCCGACTACGAAAAATGGAGGTGGAAGCCTGATGGTTGCTCAATTCCTAGGTACATTTATTCACCTCTATGGTTTTTGTTTCAGAACAATATATATATTTTTTTTTTACCTGTAAAATTGTGACTCAAACCCATGATCTTTTGGTTATAGGTAGTGGAGTTCTAACCACTTCGTCAAATTGATGTTTTATTAAAAGAAACAAGTCGAGTAGTATCAAATTCAAGCTCCACTTGATCGAGCTCAATTTTTTTGAAAGCTGGATCCATGACTTCGTAACTTACATTACGTTGAACAGAATTTTTTATATATCTAAAATTAGAGCAAATTTGTAAATAGTTAGCACATAAAGGGTAAAATAGTAAATTAAGTAAGCTTGATAGGCTAGTTGGTTTGTCGAGCCAACTATTATTGAGCTCGAACGCAAGAACTAGTTGAGTAGGTCGGAGTTCAAGTTACTTTTGTGCTTTTTTTTTAAAGTCAAACATGAGTAGTTGGCGAGTATGCTTGATTCAATCACATTCGTATTTATTACAATGTTGATCTTGATCAATGGTCTTGATTGAAGTATGAAACCTGATCATGCATGGATGTGGTATGATTGATGATGTAGGTTTGATGCACTGGATTTTCTTGGAAGAATGAGAAGGAAGCGAATCATGCTAGTAGGTGACTCCATAATGAGGAACCAATGGGAGTCTCTTGTTTGCTTGGTTCAATCAGTGGTCCCCACTGCTAGAAAAACAGTGATCTACAATGGCCCCACAATGGCTTTTCTTGCATTGGTGAGCGATCATGATTGGTTGAAAAACTTATGCAACATTTTAATCTGATTCACCTTCATTTCAATGTGTTGTTTTATATGAGTACTAAGATTGTGGTTTTTCTTTTTTTAAGGATTTTGAGATGTCAATTGAGTTTTGTTGGGCTCCTTTTCTAGTAGAGCTAAGAAAAGGGCCAGATAACAAGAGAATATTGCACCTCGATTCGATCGAAGAAAACGCAAAGTTTTGGAGAGGAGCCGACGTTCTAGTGTTTGATTCGGCTCATTGGTGGACTCATTCCGACAAATGGAGCTCGTAAGACCACCCGTTTCTATTTAATTTTTTATTTTCTTGTCTGGCTCAAGTCTTTTGTATAATTACTTATGATTGGCAGATGGGATTTTGTGATGGAGGGCAGCAATATATATAGTGACATAAATCCAACGCTTGCTTATGAGAAAGGACTCACAACATGGGCAAAATGGATAGACCTGAATCTTGATCCTAGAAGAACAAGAGTGTTTTTTAGAAGCATGTCACCTGGACACAATAGGTAAAAATCACAACTTTTTGGTTCATTTTTAACATGTCGATTAAAAAAAAAAAAATTCTTGATTTTGCAGAGAAAATGGGTGGAAATGCAACAACCAAAAAGAGCCCTTGAAACATTTGAGCCCATCTCATGTCCCAGAACAAATGACGATTCTACAGAAAGTGTTTCGAAAAATGGAGTTTCCTGTCTATATTCAAGATATAACGATGATGTCGGCTTATAGACGAGATGGTCATCCATCGGTTTATGCTCGAGCATCGGGCGAGAAGAACAACCAACAGTTGAAAGATCATAATTCTGATTGTAGTCATTGGTGTCTACCTGGAGTACCTGATACCTGGAACCAAAACTTGAATGCAATACTTTGAGTTTTAAAATTATAAGTTTGTTTAGTGTTCAAGTAATCAGCTCTCATGTTTGATGTGATAATTTACTATTTTAGTTCTTGGAGACGTTAGAGTGATGGTCTTGCTAGCTGTAATATGTGATTATGAGAGTGGATTTGAATTTGGAGTTCCCATTACGTGTTTTGCCAATTTTGGAATTTTACATCTTTCAATGCGATACCCCGAAGAAAAGCAAAGTTTTATATGAAAAAATATAAATTTATCATGTAACTATTTTAAAGTATTAAATAATTGATCAAAAGTATCAAAAAATTTATTAGGAGTATCAACAATCAGGTTAGTAGTATTATAATATAATTGTTGTTACTTTTTTTTTACCCAAACTATTGATACTTCTAATGAGATTTTTGATATTCTTAATCAAATATTTGATATTTTAAAATAGTTTCATGATAAACTATCATGAACCGTTTTCATATAAAACCTACTCATACACCACCAAGTCTCCAATGAACAAGTTTCATCATATAAAATTTATACAATTACATGTATTTATTGATATTATTACTTGTATTCACTGATAAATAATAATATAGGATTTCATAGTATAAAATAATATGATATCAATAAATGCATATATATAATGGTATCAGTTTCATATTATGAACAAGTTTCACAAAACACTTGTACAATTGAAAAACATTAATATAGATTAGATGAAATACGGAATTGAATGCCCTTCATGTACGTTAATGATAAATCTTTTTAGAGAAATAGACACTGAGAGAAATGATACGTATAGATTTCATATTATTATATTTTCATTTGTTATTTTATCTTGTTATTTTGTTATGTGTCTTTCTAAATTTACGATAATTAATTTACGCAGAGTGCTAGAAGAAAAAGAAAGGAAAAAAAAAAAAAACCTCAAACTCAATCTAACGAAGGGTATTTACTCTCTCATGTTCTTTACAGCTAAACCATGTGTAAAAATCATGGTGTTTTGGACAAGGCATGCATATATAATATATTTGGTGTGTCATAATTACAGCAACCTTACTTTGTACTTCACTCTTCCATTATAGTTGCCACCTTTCTCTACTCCAATTATCCTTCCTATTTCTGCCTTAAACGTAAGTCAAACATCATCTATATTATCTGTGTGTATATATCATATCAGAAAATGAAATATTATTTCAAATAGAATTATTTTTTTTTACCATCTTTAAAAAAGAAAAAGATCCATCTATGCAATCATAGCAATTTCCTCTTGCTTTTCTTGGCTATTGGATTAGTTATGTTAGTTGAAAAGTGAAAGGGATTGTTGTTGACTTAGTGTTCCTCAAATTATGGTCCTTGTCTGTAAAAGATAAAGAGTATACAATGACAAAGTTACTTCTTCTTTATCCTTTAAGCATTAAGATTGTCATTATTGATTTGTATTACCATAATTGGCTAGGTTAAAAGAAGTGAGTCCATGGAATTACAAGAATAATATGTGATAAAGTCACTGTTTTGAGTGAAATATGTGATAAAGTCATCTTGATCGTTAATGACTAATCCAGGTGAAATATATAAGGTGCAACATTTACTATTCAAACGACCAAAAACAATTATGCAAATATTTGAGCACATGTGTGCAAATAGATGGTGAATATTGCACTTGGTGATAAAATTGTCTTCATGGTAATAATGATTAATTGTGTTAAAAAAGAGGGAGATTAGCACTCGAACTCATGAAAGAAAGAAAGAACAATTTTGATTATGAAATAACCCATAATAGGTATATGTAAAATGCTACATCAAATGAAGTACACATAAGGTGCAAAATTCACTGTCCAAAAACACAATACGTGCAAATAGACGGTGAAGATTGCATTTGACGTATTTAAAAATAATTTAAAATACAAATAATTTAAAATAAAAAAATAAAAATAAAACAAATAGGAACCTAGTAGCTCTACCTTAACTCTTGGGAACAAACTTCCTCCTCATATTAGCCAAATCCTTCCCACTCAATCCAAAAGCCTTCTCCAAAACCTCAGCTCTAATACTTGATCCAAAAACAGCATTTGGTATCCTAACTAAGCCTGGATTCTGGCTATTAAAACTCCCTATAATAGTAGCATGAGAATCTCCAACATTCATCTGAAAATGCAATAACCCTCTAGGGAACACCATCACCTCCCCCTTCTCCAAAACCCGAGCAAAAACACGGTCCTGTGAGTCGACAAATCCCGAATATACACTGCCTTCCAGCACGAAAGCAACCTCGGTCGCCCTTGGATGATAATGCGGGACATTTACGCCCCCAGGTGCGAAATCTGCGCGCACAAACGACACGCCTAATGTGTTGAGGCCGGGGAGAACACTTGCACTAACTGGAATTGATGAGAATCCTGTTTTTTTAGTGTCTCCGGGGGCTTTTATGCCAGAAAAGATGAAATCTTCCACGGTGACTAACGACGAATTCTTGCATGAGACGAAAAGGGGCGATAATTCGGGTTGCGGGATGCAGAAATCTTGCAATGGATCCGAATCAGAAGCTGAGACTATGTATATTTGGAGGAGGGTAAGAACAAGGAAAGATGACATTTTTATGGACATTTTTTATCAATTCGAATGTGAATTGATGGATTTGAGAGGGAATAATCCTATTTAAGAGAAAATTTAAAAGGGACTTTTCTTGGAAAGTATTGAAAACTATGGCTTGAAGTCTAATTCTTGGTTATATTTTGAAATTAATCTTGACAACAACTCCATGTGCAGAGTTTGGTTACATATTTATTAGCCAAGAAAAGGCTTGTTTTGTCTTTTTGTGAAGGGTCCAAAGATCTTCAGTTATACTCAAAGAAAAGAAAGAAAGAGGATTCAGTTGCTTTGGGACAAAGATAGAGAGGATTAGTTAGGACAAGGTGGCTACATGCACTGCTTTTGTTCATGTTGCTGCTGTTTTTTTTTTGCTGGATGAGTGTCATGTTCTTGAATCTGCAATCCAAACTTAGATTGTTAAATAGCAAAATCCATTAGGTGTCCAATTTTTTATTCGCAAAATCCAAGAGAATCACTCTTTTGATAATGTTATTTAATACATCGGAGAGAATATGTGATCTCCTAAGATTAGATAAAATGCAACTAAGATATAAAAATAATTTATGAAGTAAAAAATGGGTGATTGTGATCTTTTTTACACTGTTGGAAGGACACCTAATATATTTACAACTCTAAAATCTAGTAACTAGGGTGTTTTCGATAAGTTTGTTTGCAGAATCTTATAAGTTTCATTTAACCTTGTAACTTATAAGACGTATCTTAATAAGATGATGTAACTTGATAGTAAATATAATTATGAAATTTAGGTGCTAATATATTTAAGGAAACTGTCAAAACTAAAATCTCATATTACAAACAAACTGAGAAGTCTTCGCTTTTCAAAAATAGCGTATCAGCTCCTCAAATCCTATTCGAGGATGAAATAAGTTTTTTTAATGTACTATAATACTCAAATATAATTAGAATCATGCAGTAGAAATCAAATAAAATCATAGAAAATAAGTAAATCTATATTTTAAGAATATAAAGAAGAAAAAGAAGTGCAAATACACAGGTACAGCTGACACCAAAACACAGACAACTTCCATAATACATGTTCTGAAGATTCAGTTATAGTAATAATTATTACGATGAAAAAGGTTATATGAATTTATGAAAAGCATTTTCTTCCATATAACCTTGAAATTGGCGGCATACATATACAGTTGAAAATTAGATGAGGTACACCAATTCTTCTAGTAGCTATCTTCATCTGTTTCAGGCCTCCGTAGGTAGTAACGCAGGCAATTCACAAGAACCTGCATCAAATAAATGATTTCGTTGATTAAACATTTTTTTTTTTTTTTTGTCGTTCTATGATGTGTATGGTAATTTGGACAAATCTCGGGGAAAATTCGGTAATTAAGAATGTAAAGGGAGCAAAAGTAATAGATCTACTCACTTTTTTTGTCAACTGAACAATAAACATGGCACTTGTGACTAATCAATGACATGAATGATGAAATGAGGATCAATTGGAGAATCTGCATTTAATGGCATTTAAAAGATTTTTTTTTTTTTTTGTCTTTTTTTGGTCTGTAAGTTTGTCCATTTTTTGTTTCAGGATGCTCCACTTTTGCGAATAAAATTTCATCATGCTAATTTCAAAATTCAAATTTTCAGTACTTTGACCAGCTACAATGGATTATTAACCGGTTTTGGAAGTTAATGGGACGAAATTCAAAAAAAAAAAAAAAAATCAGCTCAAAACCGGTTGCTCTCCCGTTGTAGCAGGTCAAAAGATTAAAATTTACAAAAAAAATTGAATTTCAGAAATTAACAGGCCGAAATTAAATTTGGAGAGTAGAGTGTTTGAAAAAAAAAAAGGACTAATTTACAGGATTAAAAATAAATTCTTCCCGAAATCTAATTCGGCTACAAACTCCAAGTTTCAAGAAATTTTACAATAAACACAGGGTCAGAAACTAACTTGTGCATATCATATGACAGGCAAAAACCTCTATGGACTTGATTCAAGGAAGTTTTATGGTAAACTAAGTAATGTGGCAGACCTAATACAGTTCAGTATACAAAGTATCACTATTAGAGATTTTAGAAGAAGTACACATAAAATTAAGCGTTTTTTAAAAACGTGATACATACTACGCTAGATAGTATTACTCTGAAAAGAGAGCTCATGCGAACCTGGTTTACAGGAGACTTACTCCATATGGCAAGGACTTGAAATAAGAAAGCATTTTTATGAGAGGGGAGGGGCAAAAATTGACCAATATCTACTAATAAAGCAGTATAAAGATAGTATTCGATTACCTGGGACAAGGAATTGTTCAATGCCGCCCCTCTGTAACTGACATGAAATATGTCCTTCGCCACCAACCCCTAAATGATTATTTTCATTAATTTGTACTGATGTTGCTGATGGAAAGAATAAGTGACTATTACTTTAAAAAAAAAAAAGAGTATTACTTCTGTATCAATCTCCGCTGATTCAACATTAATATTGACATCCAACATGATCTTGATCATCTCTAACAGCAATCCTGGACGATCAGCTGTCTCCACATAGAGCAAGCTGACATGGTGACAAAAATAAAACATGATAGCTATCAAAATCCCAATCAGGAATTGGGGAATGAGAATCTTGAATCAAAACATTAGCAAAGGGATTTTCAATAATAATTTTAGAGGGGGATTTCAATGAGTAAAGTTGATACCTTCTTTGAGGTCCATCCTCCTTAACATGTATGTGAGTTGCAATATCAAGATCGATCTACAGTAAGAAAACAATATATTAGCACAAAAAGGACACATCTATATAGGATTTGGGGTGAAGTTTTAGGAATTGAAAACAAGCAAATAAAATTTAAAGACTCGTAAGAAGCCGTAATTCAGTCCTCGCATCTTGCAACTTGTTAACGAAAATGGAAAGAGATTTTTTTTTAGTTTAAGAAGTCATCAGTCGGAGAAATCAGGAATTATATTGGAGATATATATCTACTACATATGTACAAGATGCAAAACATTTTTTACACAAATGTGAGATAATAGTGAGATGCAAAAGGCATCTGGTTACAACAATTATTTTGCGTATTTAATACATAAAACATGTTGCTAACATAAAAAGGTAATCTTGTTCACAAACCCAGAAGTAGGGAAAACATAAATTTTAATAGCCATGAGGAATAAAAGATGACACAGCAAAAAATCTCAGCACCAAAGCATGACAAGAAAGGAGAAAATATGGTTGCTCAAACACATTTTGGAAAGGGATTTAAATCACCTTTTTTTCTGGGGGTGTTATTCCAAAGGCTTCACCCAAGGCCAGCTGCTGACTGGACTCCTAAATAAGCATAATAAGATTTAAAATTCAACAAGTGGAATAATCACTACAACAGGTCTAGAATCTGATAATAAGCACCAGAATATAAAAAAAAAAAAGTCAACATATATGTATAAGCCTAAGATACACAGGCATCAATTGGAGGAACATACTGGATGATATTTAAGTAAGTTGTTGATAATGGTCAATCGAATTCTTTCCAAGAGATCAGGATCTTCCACTTTGCGCCCTGTCGTCCTGCAAAAATCATTCTTACATGTGATATTCAAAATTTATATATTTGAGCAAAAACTTTAAAATGTATTTCATTAAATTGCCCGATATTATGGAACCATTGACGAAATAAATTCATAGATAGTTTGGAAAACTCCAACATGCAAGTTTACAAGATGTTGCTGACTTAATATTATTTGAGCCTTGAATAAGGAAAAGACGTGAAATAATTCATCTCTTACAGTCTTGTGATAAAAAACTTAGTTTGTGTGACCGAGTTATCAGTAGTAACAGTTCCCTTCGAAACATCCAAGCCTAAGTCTTTAAGCGCCTTCATCTGCAGCAGAAAGCAAAAATTGCTTGATAGAGTTATCGCAATATTCAGAAATATGATGGCAAGAACCAACAAATGTCAAAATAAATACGTCAGAAGCAGAAAAGCATAAGGAAAGACGAACAATGAATACGTCAGAAGCAAAAAAGCAAAACCGCCTGATAAGATATCAGGTCAAGGTATCTATATATGTGCGTATAACAGAACATTAATTGATCAGAAAGAGACATCTATTAATGAGTGGAGAGAGAGCGAGAGAGCACAAAATGTGGGGCATATTCCAAAAGTGGATTAAAAAAAACCATTTGAGTATGTTGTTTGTCATCTTTACAATTATATATCATTATCAATAGAGTGGCAGCACCATGCCCTTCTAGGAGATTAGGGCTTCTCAAAACAACCAGAACAGTTGTTAAAAGTTAAAACAACACAATATCATGAACCAAAGGAAATAAGAACTCCCTAATGGCAAAAAAAATAATCTTCCATTTGCTAAACGGTGAACTGATTATGGCCTTAGTGAAGGAAAAGGAGAAAGAATCTGGCATAAAATTCATTTACCGTGTCAAGTAGAGCACCAAGGCGATCTCCAAAACTGACTTGCACAATAGTTGCCTCAGGATCAGAATCTTGATCTATCAGAACGATAGGCATTGGTACAAAATCATTCTCCTGGTCAGACATCTGCAATATATAAATATATAGAAGTTATGATCTTGGGATGGACAGAAAAATATTTAGCAGGTAACTAAAAACAATAATAACAACTAAAGCAGGTGAAAGAGAAAATACAGAGATAGGTATATATATGGCATATATGTCTTAATCATGGACCACAGAAGTTCACAAAATTGAACAGTGATTTAAAGTTATTCGTGGACTAGAGGAAAAGTGTATTAGCAATCGAAAAACCAATTAATAAGAAAAATCAAACTATCAAAAGTCTAACATCCATTAGCCCCGAGTAGATTGACCTGCCATCATTAATGGCACAGCCTCTTCCGTTAAAGTTGTTGAGCGTCAATTCATCACAACCTTAGAAACCAACAAATTAGCAGGTCGGCAGGTCCCATGGTTCAAAGCTCTAGTTCTTACATTACATACATAAAATTTTAACAGGCCTCTTGATTCAAAAGATCTCATATAGTCACATATAATGGAGTTTATATACTTATATTCAACTAAGCAAATTATATGAGCCTCCCATACTCCCATTTACATGGCACACAACTTCGAATGAAAGTTGAAAAGATAGAACTTTGCACTATTTTCACAACCCCGGCATTAAGTGATTAAACCATCACTTTGAATAAGATAAAGATTGAGGAAATAAAAAATTTACACTTGGCAAACAGAGAAAATGGAGAAATGATAAATCGAGGAAATGGAGAATAATGGAAAGCAGTGGTTAAGAGTGTTTTGATCCTATAGGATTATACCTGCAAGAATTAACTAAGAACAGAAAGTAATATCCCCATCATTTTCACAAGTGATATTAGCTAGGAACTCAAACATCACACTCAATACAATTAATACACAGAGATATTCAACTTACAAACGACGAAATTGAACCGATTGAGTCCACCCCATCAATAGAGGTACACATCGCCACATTCCTACCAAAAAAATATATATTATCAACAAATAATTCGTCACATATCAATAATCAAGAACATCATCACCCAGCAGTTGAGCATATCACAAATATCCATCAGAATTCAGAACAACATATCAGAGCTCTAACACCATAAACCAACCAGATAACTGAATAAGCATATCATCAAACAGTTCTCGGGCACTAGACAAAAAATCCGTTTTCCGTATACATATGAGCTATAAATTAAGGAATCCAGAAATGAAAGATTGAGTTAAAAGGGGGAAATCAAATCTTGGACTTACCTTTTGTGGAACGAATTTGGGGTGAGTGAGAAGTAGAAATCGGGATTTGGATATATTCTGGCAAAAGAAAGGGAAGATTCGGAAGGTTTAGAAGGAAGGGCGGTGAAAGAGGAGGTGGAGAAAGCGTTGGCGATTGCCATTTTAGTTGGGGAGTATAATGTGAGTGTGGTCGATGAAAGTTGGAGTATAGGATGTATGAAGAAGGAATTATTGATCTTCGCCATTGACAAGTTGATGGTGATGTATGTCGTCATCCGAGCGGGTCCCACTTCAAGCGGTGTTCCACGTCAGGTGGGGACAATTTCTTTTTCTTTGTTTTTTTAATAATTCTCTTAAGCCTTGTTTGTTTTGGAATTCACCCGAACAGGATTAGGACTTTTCGGCCCCCGTCTCATTCTAGTTAGAAATGTAACATCCAGTTTTTACATCTCATTCTTCATCCACTCCTATAAATACCTATTATTACTTATCTTAATACAATTAACTCTATCACCTTTCTCTTACTCAATCATTACTCACATATCACTTTTCTCTCACTTACACACTATATTTTCTACTTTTTTCTTATACGTCCTACTCTACTCTTACACATGATTTGACATAAATTAAAACCTCACCCTACTAAAATCTCAAAACAAACACATATTTTAATTATCATCAAAGACTTTACATTTTTTTAATGTAAAGTCATGACTTCACACACCCACCTAAATCCCGAAACAAACAAGCCCTTATGCTATGTTTGTTTTAGGATTCATCCGAACAGAAATAGGAATATTCGGCTTCCGTCTCATTCGAGTTGAAGATGTAATCCAATTTTCACATCTCATTTTTCATCCACGCCTATTATTAATCATTTCAATATAATTTATTTTATACAATTTTAAAATGTTATTTATCTCACTCAATCATTATTCACATATCATTTTTATCTCACTCAATTATTACATATATATCATTTTTCTCTCACCTAATCATTATATATATATATATATATATATATATATCATTTTTCTTTCACCTAATCATTACTCATATACTCTCTCCATTTCAAAATAAATATTTTTTTAGGTTTCTTCACACATATTAAGACATCTAATATTTATCATGATTACCCCTATACAAAAACTATTATTCTTGAAAAAAAATGATTGCATTGGTTCAAAACAGCCTATAAATTACTTTATATGCATTGAAAAGTGTTTTAAAGACTAAAAAGATATTTATTTTGCAAAAGATGCAAAATGCTAAAAAGACCTTTATTTTGAAATGGAGAGAGTATCATTTTTTCTCTCACTCACACTCTATTTCATATTTTTCTCTTACACGTCTCACTTTTCTCTTACACATGGTTTGACATATAGTAAAATCTCAAATAACCGCATATTTTTACTATTCATCAAGGACTTTACATCTTGTAGGTTTAAAGTTATGACTTCACACACACACCTAAATCCCAAAATAAACATTATCTTAGACTGTGTTTTTTGTGAGAGATAATGGTAGATGAGATGTAGATATCTAGAGAAAAAGGAGGGCAAAGTATTATATGAAAATAGTTCATGATTAGCTTATCATGAGATACTTTTGATGTATCAATAATTTCATCAGGAGTATCATTAATCTGGGTCAGTGGTATTATATTGTAACTGTTGCAAATTTTATTGAACCCAAATTAATGATACTCCTAATGAACTTTTTTATATTTCTGGTTAAATATTCAATACTTTAAAACCGTTTCATAATAAACTTATCATGAATCATTTTCATATAAAACCTACTAAAAAAAGAGATGTGAATAATCAAATGATGTTGAACGGAATTTTATGTTAAATCAAAATTGATGTTGTAATATTTTATTATTGTGAGTTGGTGAGATAATTATCAGGTGAGAGAAAAATAGTAGAGATAATAAGAAAAAGTGGGAGAAATAATAAGTGAGTGGACAAAAAGTAGGAGAGAAGACGAATGAGTGGGAGGAAAGTTATGTAACTATATAAAGGAATGTGTGTGGGTGTATAATAGGGATGAATGAGTATTTGAACGTGGAATGAGGTGAGGGATGGATGGTCCATCCTCATCCTTAATTAAACAAAGCCTTCCACCTAATTTATACTTCTTCTGTCAACGAAAAATTTGTTCATTTATCTTGTCACAAGTTTTAATAAAAAATATATAAAGTTGATAAAATAAGGATAAAAATTAATAAAATTACTCTCTTCAATTCTAAATAAATATCATTTTAAGTTTCTTCATACTTAACAATGATAAAGTATAAATAAGTTTTGCAATTGTATGAGACTATCTCATGAGAGAAAGTACTTTTGTAAATTTTTATAATACTTGAAATTTTAAAAGTACTATAAGAATATATTTAAAAAAAAACCACATTTCATGTAGGAGACATTTTTAAACTAAAGGTGTATAAAAAAGTGAAGCAGGTATGTTGAATTTTAAGTTGAACATGCACATCAAATTCAAAGCTAGTTCATTATCTTCACGGTATTGCACTAGTTTCATTCAAACTATTAGGGGTTTGCCTAGTGGTAAGAGCTTGAGAGTTAGGTGTGTGATGTTCCATAAGTCGCAAGTTCAAAACCCACACGGTGCGATCAATTCCTAGCTACCCACGCCAATCATGCGTCTCCACATCCACACACAAATCTTGAGAATAGGCTATAGGTAGAAAGGGTAGATGAATTTTTCTTACTTCTCTTTATAATCCTTTCGAAATCAATAGTTTCATACATGCTCGTTTCAAACTTGATTTTGTGAAAAAGGACAATTTTTTCGAAACCTTTTTGTCAAAAATAAACTCTATTTCCGAAACATTAATTTCGAAAACAAAATTTCGAAATTGTACCAAAAATATGGAAAAAAATCGTAAAAGTATCAAATTTTAAAAAATGAAGTTCCGAAAATGTACCAGAAATTCGACAAACCAGTTTCAAAACCATCTTAGAGCATGAAAACTTCATTATTCGAGCTGTAATGGTGGCGGAACAACCACATTGGCTTGGCTAGGAAGTGCAGATGACGGTGGCGCCGACTGGAGCTGTGCGACGGCACAATAGGGTTTAACAAAGTCTAACTTCCATCGAAGCGACTGTTGTGGCCAGAGCGTGTAGGGGTTGTTGTGGGATAGATGTTACGATGGTGGGCGGTGTCCATATTAGGATTAGAGTTTGGAGGTGTATTTTCTAAATTTAATAATAAGGGTGTTTTAGGATTTTCATAAAAAAAATCTATTTATGAGGTGTATATAGTCGGACCCTTTATTCATAACTGCCTCGTTATGACTAAGCCTATTATCCATGTAGTCCATATCCATGGCCTGGACCATTTTTTAAATATTTTCTTCGTACAGTAAAACCTCTATAAATTCTATAAATTAATATTGTCGGGATTGAGAAAATTTATTACTTTAGATAGGTAGGTATTAATTTATCTATGTATTAATAATTTATTAATAAAGAGAATTTTTCCAGTATGATGAATAAAAATTATACAAGACAATAAATTCTCATTTAAAAGGTGTTTCAAAATTAATAATGACTAATTAAATTTGTAAAGAATTGTGTGAATACTAAAATGATCACCTCACACACACTCAAAAAGATTTGATATCGTTTGATGAAAAAATTATGTGCCTGCAATATCAAATACAGTTACAAGACCATCTGAATATTTTTTTTGGTTATACTTATAGGAAATATCAAGCGGCACAAATCAGTAAATATCCATGTAGCTTTAGTGTTTGAGAAAAAATTAACAATAAACTCTTATTTTACTAAATTGTCATGTATATTTTTTTAAGAAATTATTAATTTATGGTACTGATGGGACCATTAATTATGTAGCTTTTTTTTTATTTGAAAAGTTATTATCTTATTATTTTATCGAAATTGATCAAATTTTCAATTGGTCCAAATTGAAATAAAAAAAATATTATTTTAAAAAGTTTATTAATTTACATAATATTAATTTACAGAGGGTTTATTGTAGCAACCTCGTTATCATCATTATTAATTCCATACCAAAAAACCCGACCCATTTGTGTAATCAACACCTTCATACTGCATTATCAATAAAATTTATTAAAAATAAGGCCCATATTCAAATTAACTATGTAGCCTTATGAATAATAATAATAATAACAATATTGTTATGAATTAGTATCACATATTTCAGGGAAAAAATTTGTGAGAGCGAGTTTCACTACGAAATTAGTTTGAATGATATTAGTTGGTTATACTATAGTTACTTTTGAATGATATTAATGTTGATAGGCGAACATCCATCAGTGTTGGGCGAACAAACGATTAAGACCTTAATAAAAATTAACGAAAAAAATCAAAGGGGAGTGTGCGAATCAGTCCAAGAGGTGTATAAAGTGACGAACAACTCCGGTGACGAACAGCATGTAGACGAACAGGTTTTAAGACCCGAGACCAAATATGGCACCAAGCCACTGATGACGAGCAATATTGATAACAGATAGTGTGTCTACCAGCCTAAGAGGTGTATGTAGACGAACAAGGAACCAAAATAAAAACTCAGTTCAACAAGAAATAAAGGCGAACAACTGTGAGGCCACATTCACAAAAGGCGAGCAACTTTTGTTTAAAGGTCATACTGGATCAATCAAGCGGACCTGGATGAATAACAATGCAGTCCGAGATAAGACCTAAGAAGACTTTATAACTAAGATTCAGCTTAGATAAGGTCAAACAAGGTCAAATGACACTTGTCTAGCTTGCAAGCTAGGAAGTCCAAGAGTCTTGGACACCTCATGCTTGTTAGTCTCTATAAATACTTGTTCTCCAGCTAAGAAATACAAGTTCAAATTCACAAATACTCCCAAAAACACACACACAAACACACCTAAACGTGCACACATACGAAATAAATACGATTTCGACTTTCGTACTTACGATTTCATAACCCAAATCTTCGATTTACCATTTACGGTGGTAATCAATCACACGTTATTGATTGGTGGTCTTAAACCAAACTAAAACAGCCACTAATCCTCCCGATTAAATTTGATCACCAACAATTTGGCGCTAGAAGGAGGGTTCGAACCTCCGATTAAGTGCAATTAGTCAAGAACTTCAAGTTTGAAAACTTGAAGATTTGAAGAAATTCTCAAGAAATCTTTGAAGATTCAAGCAAAAGTGTTTTTGGTGTTCTTGGTGTCCTTCAATATAAAATTTGAAGATAATTTAATCTAAAATGCCTCAATCCAAGGAAACACAAGGTTCACGCTTGTCAAGGAGAGCATCTCCTACTCGGGCTTCATCAGCAGGCCATCAAGATCGTGAACCTAGACATGCGAACAGATCAAGGCTTACAGCTTTAGACCATAACCTTCCACCAGAACTGGAGGCCCTGGCGAGCAACCCTAATGAACTGGCTAAGACCATTGCTGCTCTCCAAACCATCCAGAGGCAGCAAGAACAAAATAAACCATCACAAGCAAGGTCTAGAGCTAAGCCCATGGAGGTTGTTAGAGCCAGATCCGTTAGGGACGAGCAACGTGAGGTGGACAGTGCCCAAGTCAGGCGGGATAAGGGCAAGGCCAAGATGGCCGAACCAAGAGAGGGCCAGGCTGAGTCAGCACATGGGCGAGCAACTATGTCTAGCCAGGGAACAACCCGTTCCAGTGCCCAGGATAGACTTGGCCAACCTCAAAATCAAGAGAAAGTTGCTTGCCAAGGAGCAGAACATGGGCGAGCAACTTTTGAACAACCTCACCCATCAGTCCATGAAAGACTCTCCCAGTCTGCCTTCAGGCGCCTGGGGCCAAATGCGGTGAGCAACCCTAGAAAGCAGCTCCAGGATATGCCTGCTCCGAGTGAGGGACTGCGACGAGCAGAAAGGCTTATGCCTTTGCTCCCCGAACAGCCTCCAAGCCAGGGAGCATCTTTGGATGAGCTGTCAAGCCTAAGAAAGGCTGTGGAGAGCATGCAGGGGCAATTGGACCAACGAAGAGGAGTGGGGACGACCGGCTTGCTATCCTCCCCATTATCATCTATTATTCTGAAAGCCCTGATTTAGAAAAAGATCCAATTTCCGGCAAGCATACAGTATGATGGCATTGCTGATCCCCGAGTCCATTTAACGAAGTATTCAGATTACATGGTCTTGGTGGGAGCCAGTGATGCCACCCAATACCGGAACTTCCCGTTGACTTTGGGGGACCGTGTACACAAGTGGTTTTCCGCAATGCCACCAGCATCTATCCACTCATGCATTCAACTAAGTCAAGAGTTCATCTCCCATTTTTCAACGACAGGATCCTATTTGTCTCAAAAACACCGATTGTCGGACCTAAAGCAAAATGACGACGAGTCGGATCGGGCATTTATGGAAAGGTTCGATAAAGTGCTATTGGAGGAGGAGCCCGTCAGCGAAGATACGAAAATCGTCGCTGTTATGGCCGGATTGAAGAAAGGGTCGAAGTTATGGAAAGAGGTACGTCTGAAGTGCCCAAGAAGTTATGCCGAATTCAGGATCAAGCAGGCATATTCATTTCCATGCATGAAGCCCTGCAAGCAAACTTGGGAGAAAAAAAAGTTGATCCCAAGAAAAACAACAAGAAACCTGGCGGAACAGGCTATAGAATCCCGAAGAACATGAAGGCATTCACTGACGGGACAGAACTTAAGGAAAAATTGAACCAGGTGCTAACAGTGTCAGTTGATACTGTATATGAAAATGTGAAAGAGAAGGAGTTGCTCTCCCCTCTGCGAAGAATCCGTCAGGATACCGACAAACTCAACCCTAACAAGTATTGTGCCTACCATCAAAGTGTGGGGCACTTTACTAGTGAATGTAGAGATTTACTCAAACAACTATGGCGGTTTTATGAGGAGGGGAAGCTCTCCAATTTTGTTAAAAGACAACCTGGAAAGAGAGTCCGGGAGAATAACTCCGAAGATGAGGATGATCAACCTCGGAAAAGTAATAAACCCGGGCGACCAGTTCTGGTCATTGCTGCTCGTCCACTTGAGGACCTATACATGATGGAACCCGCGGGACCAGCGGGAGGATGTTCTGATGGACGACCGTCAATCTCCAACCGAAAAAAAAAAACCGAATTGCGAGTGATCGACCAAGTACAAGGAATGGGGGTTAAATCATCCATCATGCAAACAACGGAACTGACCTTTACTGAAAAGAATTTGGAGGGAATATTGACCCCCCACAACGATTCACTCGTGATCTGTGCTAAGATCATAGAGACCAGAGTGCACAGATTGTTGGTGGACACCGGAGCCTACACCAACATTCTTTTCAAGAAGACGCTCGACCAACTTGGAGACTACTCGGGCTATATACGAGATTTGAATTATAGAATCTTGGGCTTTGGAAATGCTGTAACAGTCCCGTTAGGGGAGATTAGGTTGTCCGTTCAGCTTGTAACGGTTGGGGAACCCGAAAAAAATATAACAAGAATGGTAGATTTCTTGGTTGTAGATCAGGAATCGACCTATAACGGGTTTCTTGGTCGACCTTTTCTAAATAAATTTAAAGCTGCATGTTCAACTTACCATTATTGCCTAAAGTTCCCAGCAGCAAGTGGAGCAGGCACAATAAAGGGAGATCAAAGAAAGGCTCGGGAATACCTCCTGCAGTTACAGGCAAAGCATGCATTAGTATCCATGATGGAAGCCGCCACCAGCTATCCTGTTGATGAACCATCAATACTGGAGAACATGATGGACATAGAGGAGGACCATATGGGTACGGACGAACAACACCTTGACGAGCAAGTGTTGAACGAACAACTTATTACCACCCATGGAGATTTTCACTCTGACGAACAACAAAGGGGTGGTGACGAGCAACACTCACCAGATGACTTGGAGGGCCAAGTGTTGACTAACAATAATGAGTCAAGACAAACAGATGATCTAGATCCCCGCCTGGGAGCAGAGCCCATGAGCATCAAAAATGATTTCAACCCTGAGGGACCAATACTTGATCCTCGTTGGAAAGGACAAAAACGATAAGCAACTCCAGTTGAAGAACTGGAGGCGTTCAAAGTTAATCCTGAAAACGAAGATCTTGAATTATACATAGGATCTGAGCTCCCTGAGCTTCACAGATCCTAAATGAAAGAGTTCCTCAGCAAGAATCTAGATGTTTTTGCTTGGTCTCATGCAGACATGGTGGGAATAGATCCAAAACATGCTTGCCACAAGCTCAACATCAATTAAGCAAAAAGGTTTGTCCATCAAAAACGAAGAAAATATGGCCCAGACAAGTATCAGGCTTTGAATGAAGAGGTGAAGAAGTTGTTAGACAACAATCTAATCCGACAAGCACTCTGTCCACAGTGGGTAGCAAACCCAGTCCTTGTGAGGAAACCAAACTGGACCTGGAGGCAATGCATAGATTTTATGGATCTGAATGCAACATGCCCAAAAGACAACTTTCCTCTCCCCCATATTGATCAATTGGTGGACAACACTGCGGGTCACGAAATGCTAACGTTCATGGATGCCTTTGCCGGGTACCATCAAATTCCAATGCATCCAGACGATCAAGAAATCACAGCATTTTACACGAATAAAAACTTGCTGTGTTGGAAGAGAATGCCATTTGGCCTCATCAACGCCGGAGCAACGTATCAGAGGCTGGTGAACAAGATGTTCGACGAACAAATCGGAGATACGGTAGAAGTCTATGTAGACGATATCATAGTCAAAAGCCTCCGAAAAGAAGATCATCTTCAGCATTTGACCCAGGTGTTCGATATTCTTCGATATTATAACATGAAGCTGAACCCAAAGAAGAGCAGCTTTGGAGTCCATTCTGGAAAGTTCCTGGGCCATCTTGTTAGTCAACGTGGGATTGAAGTCAATCCAACAAAAGTCAAAGCTATTGTGGATATGCAACCACCACGTTCAGTAAAAGAAGTGCAAAGGCTCACGGGATGCCTAGCAGCTTTGAACCAGTTCATATTCAGATCAGGGGACAAATGCCGACCATTCTTTGAAGCCATCAAGAAAGGAAAGTTCACTTGGACTAACAACTGTCAAAAGGCGTTCGACCAACTTAAGGACTACCTGGGAGATGTTAAAATTCTATCAAAACCCATCCCAGGAGAAAAGTTATAATTGTACCTGGCAGCATCAGAAGTGGCAATCAGCTCTGTTCTGGTGCGAGAAGACGGCAAATTCCATCAACCCATTTACTACGTCAGCCAAGCTTTGCACGAAGCGGAGATCAAATGCTCCCCAACCGAAAAGCTGGCGTACACACTTGTCATGAGTGTGAGGAAGTAACGACCATACTTTTTTTATCATCAAGTTGAAGTGCTAACAACTTTCCCACTCAGACAAATTCTCCATCGCCCCGACACAGCTGGTCGTCTACTAAAGTGGTCACTAGAGATTACTCAATTCGGGGTGACTTATGCTCCTCGAACAGCGATCAAAGGGCAAGCTCTAGCCGACTTTATAGTCGAACTAACTTTCCCACCAGATCCGATGAGAGGACTTGATCACCCCTGACATCTTTATGTCGATGGATCTTCAACCAACGTAGCCTCGGGGGCAGGAGTGGTTCTGATCAGTCCTGACAGACAAATATTCACCTCGGCGATTAGATTTGGTTTCATGGCAACCAACAATGAAGCTGAATATGAAGCTCTCATTGCTGGTCTTCACTTATTCCTTGCCGTAGGTGTTAGACGACTGCAAATATTCGGCGACTCACAATTGATTGTGAACCAAGTCCGAGGGGAATACGAGGCTAAAGACGATCATATGATCGAGTACCAGCGAATTGTTGCTCATCTGATGTCCTTGTTAGACCAAGTCTTCATTGAACAAATTCCAAGGACAAGCAACACACAAGCAGATGTGTTGGCCCGACTAGCAACAAGCGGAGGGCCAGCCTAGTTGGCCGACATTATAGTCACAAAAATGAACGACCCATCAACAATAAGCTATAATGTCAACCAACTGGACGAACAAACAAATGAGGAAGAAGACTGGAGAACAAGTATAGTCAAATACTTGAAAAATGGAGAAAAACCAAACAACTCTTTTGAAGCTGCCAAGCTAACAAAGCAAGCCGCCAGATATACTCTGGTAGGCGAGCAACTTTACAAAAGGGAAATATCAATCTCACTTCTCAAATGTTTGCCTAGGGGGCAAGGACGAGCAATACTCGAAGAAATACATGCCGGAGTATGTGGAAATCACACTGGGGGGCAAGCCTTAGCATGCAAAAATATTAGACAAGGCTATTATTGGCCGACTTTACGTCAGGACGCAATCAAGAAAGCAAAAATTTGTCATCAATGCCAAATGTTTGCCCCAAACATTCATACCCCGGCTCAACAGCTCGTATCAGTTTATAGCCCATGGCCATTTGCAAGGTGGGGGATGGACATTATTGGTCCCTTCCCAGCAGGAGTTGGAAATATTCGATTTGCCATCGTGGCAGTCGACTATTTTACAAAATGGGCGGAAGCAGAGGCCATGGTAAAGATTACGCAACAGAAAATGGTCAACTTTATTTGGAAGAACATTGTCTGTCGTTTTGGGGTTCCACAGACCATTGTGACAGACAATGGTCCACAGTTTGATGGGAAAGAGTTGAGAGACTTCTGTGCAAAGTGGGGGATCAAAAAATATTATTCTACGCCCTATCACCCCCAGTCAAATGGACAAGTCGAAGTCGTGAACAAGATAATCAAACATACATTAAAAGTACAACTGACGGAGAGCAAAAACAGTTGGTCTGAAGAACTTCCGGAAGTCCTGTGGACATATAGAGTCTCTCACAGGTCAAGCACCGGAGAAACACCTTTTGCAATGGCTTTCGGAACAGAAGCTGTGATACCAATCGAATTAAAGACCAACACAATCAGGACGACCAACTTTGATGAGCATGCGAACAACTCTTCTCTAGCTACCTATAAGCAACGAGCAGAACGCTACTATAATTCCCATGTTAAAATTAGGGAATTCAGAGTTGGAGATTTGGTTCTACGAAAGTTGCTCGCCCAACCTCCAGGTGTATTGGGACCAACTTGGGAGGGCCCATATCGTATAACGTTTAAATTTCTTAACGGTGTATACGATATCGAAGATATGGAAGGCAAGCCGGCCCAATACTCCTGGAACGTTGTACATTTAAAGAAGTACTATCAATGAGGCAAACAAGTTCTTGATTGGGCGAACAAATGTCTTGGGGGGCAAGTGAACCAAGTAAGCCAAACCAAAAACTTGCCTAATTTTTTGAAAATTTTGCTAAGTATAGAGTGAAAAGTTGTTCGGCACATTGTATAGTCTAGTGCTGTTTCATCTTTTTTAATTTTAGACAAAGTTGCTCGAAAAAAATACTATAAGCGAGCATTTTTTAGTGTTCAAAGTTGTTCGTCAGGTTGTACATGTTATTGATGAGAAGTCTTACAACACTTGTAAATTTTTCACAATGTAAATATAGTTGTTCGTTGAAAGAAAAGTCCAAAGCTCGAGGTACAAGTCCATCTTTAAGGACCAAAGCCACTTAAAGGTTGTTCATTTTTTAAAAATGAACAGAACCTAAGGCTAAACCCTGATTCTATTAAAAGGCAAAGTTCAAATTGAACAAAGCCCAACATTGTATGTTATAATTGCAAAAGCATTAAATAAAAATGTAAAGGCAATTAACGTACAAGAAGAAGATGAGCGAACAAAAGAGACATTCATTAATAAAAGGCTTTAAGCCTAAAAAATAGTACAAAGTGTGAAGTACTACAAAAAGCGAACAGATATTACAAAATAAAGACAAAAGTCCCAAGTCCTAAATCTATTGCTGCTCGGCGAGAGGAAGATCTTGAGTTTGGTCGATGGGAGGATCAACAATCATGTCCCGAACCAGGTCCTCAGCTGCTTTCTGCTCCTGCTCTTGGATAATTTGCTCGGCAGTAGCACGTTGCTCGCCTACGGCGGCAGCATCCTGCTCGTCTTCAACAAGGGCAGGTGGACGAGTGATGGTGATACTGGGATCAATTTTGTCAAGTTTGATCCCATAGTCCACCAAGTCCCCCAATTGAAGCTCGATGTCGTTATGAGGAGGGTAATGCTCGATGAATTCAGCAAGATCCTTGCCCAACTCGGCGACCATGTCCAAAACTTCGAAGGAGTGGGCCATGCGGATGCAGTCGGCATATGCACAGATATAGCCCAGGTTGGATATAGGGCCACTCCGAAGCTGGAATTCTTGCTCGACTTGGTCTCTCGTGGCCATCTCAGCCATTTGCTCCTTCAGGCGAGCAAGTTCGGTTTCAGTCTCTTCCTTTTTCCGCCTCTCCTCCTCCAACTCAGCCTGGGAAGAGAGTAGCTCGACCTTCTTTTCTTTAAGCTCGGCAGACACCAGCTGGTAGTCTTCTGTATGTTTCTTCTCGATGTCATTGACTACTTTGAGTTGGTTGTTGAGCCGAGCAATCTGGCCATTGAAGTTGTTCGCCATCATATTTTTTTCCTCAGTAAATTGGCGAACAGTGGCAGCATGATGACGAGCAACTTCTTCCAGCTCCACTACCTGAGCCATTCCCCGTTGAGCGGACACGAGGGAGTTAGCGGCTTGCACCATTGATAAGTGAAATTTATCAATGACCCCTTGGGCGAGGACGGCCTTATTCAGCGGCCTTGACCAGGTGCGAGCAACCAGTTCAGTCGCCCGACGAACATGATCATCTGGGATGTCACGAATGTTCGCCGGGGTTTTGGAGCATTCATACTGGTGGATTGTGTCTACTCGCCCTGGGTGGTCGTTAGGCCGGTACCTGCGAATAAAGAAGTTGTGAGACTTAGGGATTTTCCAACTTATTCAATTCTTGGAAGAGTTTCAAGAAGAATCCTTACTCGGCAAATTTGGCTCCGTCCCACCCAAGATAGGTGATGTCCTCGGGTCCGCGGGGAGGAGTGTGCCTATCCTTGCCCGATTTCCCTCATCTCTCCTCGATAGGAGCGTGGCGAGCAACTTCGACGGTAGGCTGACGACCAGAAGATCCTCCGGCCTTGGATTTTCCTTTAATCGGCAGTAGGAGGTGGCTGAGTCACATATGAACTGTCTCCTTTCTTTAATCTTTTATGGCCATGCGGAGAGGAAACGGGGGCTGGGGTCGGCGATGTGCTCGGCGGGAGAGTCGTCCTTGGAGTTTGCTCGGCGGCGGAGGTCTTATTGGTCATGGCCAGAACCTTTGAGGGGGGGTCTCCTTTCATCCGTCGTCCTCGGGGCGGCGCCATCTCAAACACCTTTTGTTCTAAGAGAGCAAAGCTAGGAGGGATAGCAATAGTCACCTGCTCGGCTAAAAAAAATAGTTAGACGAGCAGGATTATGTTAAAGATGAACGAGAATGGGGGCAGGAACTTGAAACCTTATCGGGAGACACTTCGGCTTGGGCTTCCAAATGATGAGGATAAGTGTAAAGACGAGCAGTTTTTTTACACTTATCCTGATTCAAATATTCCACCGTCCTCTAAGAGATATTGCGAAGAGAAACAAGACAAGATGTGAAAAGAAACTCAGAGTTGATCTCCTCTTCTTGGCTCGTCCACTTCAAAAGCCGAGGACCTGCATAAAAGAAAAGAAAAGTTAAAATTAGTCCCACTTGTATTATTTTAAAAATACATTTGGGGCTCACGGTGAAACGCTCCATAGGAATCCGGAGTTTGAATCCGTATTCTATCCCCATGCTCATTCGCAGCTGCTCGCCAGTCGCCCCCAATGAAGAAGAACTGGTGTTTCCAATCCCGAATCTTGTTCGGCACTCCCTCGATGATTTTCAATCCAGGGCGAGCCTTCAAGTAATAATAACCATCCTCGCCAGCTGTGCATTTAGATATGGTCATCATATAGTTCACCTCTGTTGATAGGCGAACATAAGTCAATAAATGACGAACAAGGATTAAAGCTACATCAAAGATTATGAACCAACCTCAAATCAAGGGTAATCAACAAAGAAAATCAAGTTGGGGTGCATCTACCAATTTTAGAGGTGTATAAAGTGACGAACAACTCCCCGACGAACAACTAATGGGCGAACAGGAATTCATGCCCAAGACCAAGAATGAGCCAACTGTGAAGTCATCAATGACGAACAACTTGGCCAAACCATGATACAACAAATAGCCAAGGAGGTGTGTACAAGTGAACAAAGGACAAAGATCCCAACGCCAAGCTGAACAAAGCCATAAGGCGAGCAACTTCCAAAGTACAACCTCAAGAGGCGAACAACTTTCAGTTGGAGAATCAACAAGATCAATCAAGCCGACTTAGGCGAACAACAATGAGTCCGAGATAAGACCAAAGAAGACTTTGTAACTAAGATTCAGCTTAGATAAGATCAAAGGGACACATGTCAAGCATGCAGGCTAGGGAGACCAAGAGTCTTGGACACCTCATGCTTGCTAGTCTCTATAAATAGTTGTTCTCCAGCTTACTTAAATAATTTTCAAATTTCAGACTAAAAATACACACAAATACACCCAAACTCACACATACACGAAATAAGCCCAATTTCGACTACCGAATTTACAAATTCGATAAATCCAAACCTCGATTTACCATTTACGGTGGTAATCAATCACACGTTATTGATTGGTGACGTAAAAACGGATTAAAACAGCCACTAATCCTTACGATTAAATTCGTTCACCAACAATTTGGCGCTAGAAGGAGGGTCGAACCTTCGGTTTAGTGTGATTACTCAAGAACTTCAAGTTGAAAACTTGAAGATTCAAAGGAAATCTCAAGAAATATTTGAAGATACAAACAAAAGTGTTCTTGGTGTTCTTGGTGTTCTTCAATTTATTAATTTAGAAATAATTTAAATTGAAATGCCTCAATCAAAAGAGACCCAAGGATCACGTTTGTCGAAAAGAGCATCTCAGACCCGAGCCACGTCGGCCGACCACCAGGACCGTGACCCGAGACATGTGAACAGGTCACAGCATACGGCCATAACACATAACCTCCCCCCTGAGATGGAGGCTTTGGCGAACAACCCCAACGAGTTGGCCAAAACCATTGCTGCTCTCCAGGCCCTCCAGAGGCAACAAGAGCAGGCTAGGCCAACACAAGCAAGGCCAAGGGACAAGTCCCTAGAAGTTGTTAGACCTAGGACCACTAGGGGCGAGCAGCGAGAGGTTGATAGTGCCCAAGTCAGACGGAACAAGGGAAAGGCCAAGGTGGTCGACCAACAAGAAGTACATGCTGAGTCTGGTCGCGGACGAACAACTATGTCTAGCCATGGGACAACACGTTCCAGTGCCCAAGACAGACTTAGCCAACCCCAACCGGAAGCTGCTCGCCGGGGAGCAGATGATGGGCGAGCAACTTTTGAACAGCCTCGCCCATCCGTCCATGAAAGGCTCTCCCAGTCAGCCTTCAGACGCTTAGGGCCAAATGCGGCGAACAACATTAGGAGGCAAGCTCAGGAAGTGCCCACCCCAAGCGAGGGACTGCGACGAGCAGAAAGGTTAATGCCTTTGCTCGCCGAACAGCCTCCAAGTCAGGGGGCACCTCTTGATGAATTATCAAGCCTAAGGAGGGCTGTGGAGAACATGCAGGGGCAACTGGACCAACAGTGGGGGATGGGAACGACCAGCATGCCATCCTCACCTTTGGCAGCTCATATTTTGAAGGCCCCAATCCAGAAAAAGATTCAATTTCCGGCTAGCATTCAATATGAAGGCATCGCCGACCCCCGGGTCCACTTAACGAAGTATACGGACTACATGGTCTCTGTGGGGGCCAGCGACGCCACCCAGTGCCGGAATTTCCCATTAACATTGGGCGATCGGGTTCACAAGTGGTTTTCATCAATGCCGCCGGCATCAATCCACTCGTTCGTCCAACTAAGCCGAGAATTTCTTTCTCACTTTTCAACGGCGGGGTCGTATCTTTCCCAAAAACACCGGCTATCAGATTTAAGGCAAAATGATGATGAAACTGACCGGGCGTTTATGGAAAGATTCGATAAAGTTTTACTAGAAGGAGAACCGGTGAGCGAAGATACAAAGATCGTCGCTGTGATGGCCGGATTGAAAAAAGGGTCTAAGTTATGGAAGGAGGTACGTCTGAAGTGCCCAAAGACTTATGCCGAGTTTAGAAACCAAGCTGGCATTTTCGTTTCCATGCACGAGGCCCTACAAACAAATTTAGGGGAGAACAAAGCTGATCCTAAGGAGAATAATAAAAAGCCCGTCGGGACAAGCTACAGGGTCCCGAAAAACATGAAAGCATTCACCGAAGGATCGGATTTGAAAGAAAAATTAAACCAAGTATTGACAGTATCAGTTGATACTGTGTATGAGAGTGTAAAGGAGAGAGAGTTGCTTTCCCCACCACGTAAAATCCGTCAGGATACTGGCAAACTCAACCCGAACAAGTATTGTGCCTACCATCAAAGTGTGGGGCATTTTACAAGTGAGTGTAGAGATTTGCTTAAGCAACTCTGGCGATTTTATGAGGAAGGGAAGCTCTCCGATTTCGTTAAAAGGCAACCTGGGAAAAGAGCCCGGGAGAACAACTCAGAAGACGAAGAGGATGGTCAATCCCAGAGAAACAACAGACCCGGGCGACCAGTTCCCAATATGCCAGCTCAACCTTTAGAAGATCTGTTCATGATGGAACCCGCAGGTCCCGCGGGAGGGTGTTTTGATGGACAACCACCTGAATCTAACCGGAAGAGGAAAGCGGAGCTACGAGCGATTGGCCAGGTACAAGAGATGGGAGTTAAGCCGTCTATCATGCAAACGGCAGAATTAACTTTCACCGAAAAAGATCTTGAAGGCGTCTTAACTCCGCACAATGATTCACTCGTAATCTGCGCCAAGATTATGGGGACCAGAGTCCATAGACTGTTGGTGGACACCGGAGCTTACACGAACATCTTATTCAAGAAGACCCTCGATAATCTGGGAGATTATTCGGGTTATGTTCGGAATACAACACATAGAATCGTAGGCTTCAGAAATGCTGTGACAACACCGTTGGGAATTGTAACATTAGCTGTACAACTTGTAACGGCCGATGAACCCGAAAGAAATATAACGAGAATGGTAGATTTCTTGGTTGTAGACCAGGAGTCGACTTATAACGGGTTTCTTGGCCGACCTTTTCTTAATGAATTTAAAGCTGCGTGTTCCACTTACCACTATTGTTTGAAATTTCCAACAGCTAGTGGAACAGGCACAATTAAAGGAGACCAACGGAGAGCACGAGAATGCGTTCAACAGCTACGAGCAAAATTTGTACAAATATCCATGATGGAAACAACAAGTTGTCCCATCGACGAACCATCAATACTAAACAATATGATGGACATAGACGATCACATGGATGCGGACGAACAACACTTGGACGAGCAAGTGTTGGATGAACAACTCGTTACCACCCACGAGGAACCTCCATCTGACGAACAACAAAGAGGTGGTGACGAACAACCTTCAGTGGAGGACTTGGAGGGCCAAGTACAAACGAACAACAATAGGACGGAGCCAAATGATGATCTTGAACCCCGCCTGGGGGCAGAACCCATGGACATCGAAAATGATTCCAACCCTGAGGAACCCATACTTGATCCCCGTTGGAAGGGACAAAAACGACGAGCGACTCCAGTCGAAGAGCTAGAGGCGTTCAAAGTTAATCCCAACAACGAAGATCTTGAATTATTCATAGGATCTGAGCTCCCAGAGCCTTACAGATCCCGAATGAAAGAGTTCCTCACCAAGAATCTAGATGTCTTTGCTTGGTCTCATGCAGATATGGTGGGGATAGATCCAAAACATGCTTGTCACAAGCTGAATATAAACCAAGCCAGAAAGCCCGTCCATCAAAAGCGGAGGAAGTACGGCCCAGACAAATATCAGGCTTTAAATGAAGAAGTTAGAAAGTTGCTAGACAACGATCTCATCCGACAAGCACTCTGTCCACAATGGGTAGCAAACCCAGTACTCGTGAGGAAACCAAACGGGACCTGGAGACTATGCATAGATTTCACGGATCTGAATGCAGCATGCCCGAAGGACAATTTTCCTCTCCCACATATCGATCAATTGGTGGACAGCACTGCGGGTCACGAGATGCTAACATTCATGGATGCTTTTGCAGGGTATCATCAAATCCCAATGCATCCTGACGATCAAGAAAGCACAGCTTTTTATACTAACAAAAACTTGCTGTGTTGGAAGAGAATGCCATTTGGCCTCATAAATGCCGGAGCAACATACCAAAGGCTGGTGAACAAGATGTTTGATCAACAAATTGGAGACACGGTTGAAGTCTATGTAGACGATATCGTGGTCAAAAGTCCCAGGAAGGAGAACCATCTTCAACATCTGACTCAAGTGTTCGAAATTCTTCGACACTATAACATGAAGTTGAATCCAAAGAAAAGCAGCTTTGGAGTCCACTCAGGGAAATTCTTGGGTCATCTTGTTAGCCAGCGAGGGATTGAGGCCAACCCTTCAAAAGTTAAAGCCATCCTGGATATGCTACCACCACGTTCGGTGAAAGAGGTGCAAAGACTCACCGGGTGCCTAGCAGCATTAAACCGGTTCATATCCAGGTCAGGGGATAAGTGCCGTCCATTCTTCGAGGCCGTCAAAAAAGGGAAGTTTGCATGGACCAACAACTGTCAAGCGGCCTTCGATCAACTTAAAGACTACCTGGGAGATGTCAAAATCCTATCAAAACCAATCCCAGGAGAAAAGCTCTTTCTATACTTAGCCGCATCAGAAGTTGCCATCAGTTCTGTTTTGGTACGGGAGGACGGCAAATTCCATCAACCAATCTATTACGTCAGCCAAGCTTTACACGAAGCAGAGATCAAATATGCCCCGACCGAAAAGCTGGCATATGCTTTGGTTATGAGCGTGAGAAAGTTACGACCATATTTCTTTGACCATCAAGTCGAAGTTCTAACAACTTTCCCGCTCAGGCAAATTCTCCATCGTCCCGACACTGCAGGACGTCTCTTAAGATGGTCACTAGAGATTAGCCAATTCGGAGTGACCTATGCTCCTCGAACAGCGATCAAAGGGCAAGCATTAGCCGACTTTATAGTCGAACTAACTTTCCCACCAGATCCGACGAGAGGACTTGATCATCCTTGGCATCTCTATGTGGACGGATCATCAACCAACATAGCCTCGGGCGCAGGAGTAGTATTAATAAGTCCAGACAGACAAGTATTCACCTCGGCAATCAGATTTGGTTTCATGGCAACCAACAACGAAGCTGAGTATGAAGCTCTTATTGCTGGTCTCCACCTATCACTCGCAGTTGGTGTCAGACGCTTGCAAATATTTGGCGACTCACAATTGATCGTGAACCAAGTCCGAGGTGAATACGAAGCAAAAGATGATCACATGATCGAATATCAGCGGATTGTTGCTCACCTGATGTCCATGTTGCAGCAAGTTTTCATACAGCAAATTCCGAGGATGAGCAACACTCAAGCAGACGCGCTTGCCCGACTAGCAACAAGTGAAGGCCCCGTAGAGTTGGCAGATATTATAGTTACAAAGATGAAAGATCCATCAACAGTAAGCTATAATGTCAATCAACTCGACGATCAAACCAGTGAAAAAGAAGACTGGAGAACAAGTATAGTCAAATACTTGAAAAGTGGGGAAAAACCAAACAATCCTTTTGAAGCTGCCAAGCTAATAAAGCGAGCCGCCAGATATACTCTGGTAGGCGAGCAACTCTTCAAAAGGGGGATATCAATCCCACTTCTCAAATGTTTGCCTAGGGGGCAAGGGCAAGCAGTACTCGAAGAGATACATGCTGGAGTATGTGGAAATCATACTGGGGGGCAAGCTTTGGCATACAAGACAATCAGACAAGGCTATTATTGGCCGACTTTACGTCAAGACGCAATCAAAAAAGCCAAGACTTGCCATCAATGTCAGATTTTTGCCCCAGGTATCCATACCCCGGCCCAAGAACTTGTGTCAGTATACAGCCCATGGCCTTTTGCAAGATGGGGGATGGACATCATTGGTCCTTTCCCGGCTGGAGTTGGAAATGTTCGATTCGCCATCGTAGCAGTCGATTATTACACAAAATGGGCGGAAGCAGAGGCCATGGTGAATATCACACAGCAGAAGATGATCAACTTTATTTGGAAAAATATTGTCTGTCGTTTTGGAGTTCCACAGGCAATTGTGACAGACAATGGTCCACAATTTGATGGACAAGAGTTGAGAGAATTCTGTACGAAGTGGGGAATCAAGAAACATTACTCCACACCTTATCACCCCCAGTCGAATGGACAAGTTGAAGCTGTGAATAAAATCATAAAGCATACACTAAAAGTGCGACTGGCGGAGAGTAAAAGCAGTTGGTCTACAGAACTTCCGGAAGTCTTATGGGCATACAGAGTTTCTCCCAGGTCTAGCACCGGAGAAACACCCTTTGCGATGGCTTTCGGGACAGAGGCTGTAATACCAATTGAGTTAAAGGCCACTACATTTAGGACGACCAACTTTGATGAACAGGCGAACAACTCTGCTCTAAATGCTGAATGGGATTTGCTCGAGGAAAAAAGGTTGAATGCCGAGCTGAAAAATGCCACATACAAGCAGCGAGCAGAACGTTACTATAATTCCCATGTAAAAGTTAGGGAATTCAGAGTTGGAGATTTGGTTCTAAGAAAGTTGCTCGCCCAATCTCCAGGTGTATTGGGACCAACTTGGGAGGGCCCGTATCGTATAACTGAAAGATACATCAATGGCGTATACGATATTGAGGACATGGAAGGCAAGCCGGCCCAATACTCCTGGAATGCTGTACATCTAAAGAAGTACTATCAATAAAGTTGGGCGAACAAATGTCTTGGGGGGCAAGGGATGCGTATGAGATGAAAGAAGGCTAAAAACTTGCCTAATTTTTTAAATTTTCTTAAGTATAGATTCAAAAGTTGCTCGGCACATTGTATAGTCTGGTGCTAGTACTTTTGGTTTTATAAATAGTGTTGCTCGGCAAAAAATATTATAAGCGAGCAAGTTTTAGTTTGTGTTTAAAGCTGTTCGTCAGATTGTATATAATAGTGATGGACAGTCTTACAACACTTGTAATTACTTTGCAATGTAAATATAATAGTTGTTCGTCAAAAAAGGAAAAGTCCAAAAGCTCGAGGTACAAGTCCATTCAAAGGTTGTTCGTTTTACAAATGGACAGAACCTAAGGACCAAAGCCATTTAAAGGTTGTTCGTTTTTTAAAATGAACAGAACCTAAGGCTGAACCCTGATTCCACTAAAGGCAAGTTCAATTCGAACAAAAGCCCAACATTACATGTTATAATTGTAAAGGCATTCACAGAAATGTAAAGGCAATTAACATATATAAGAAAATGAGCGAACATGAGAAAGACGTTCCATTAATCAAAGGCATTAAGCCTAAAAAATAGTACAAGCTGGAAGCAGCCATTACAAGTACTACAAAAAGGGACGAGCAACTACTACAAAAGAGAAAAAAAAAAAAAAGCTAAGTCCTAAAACTACTGCTGTTCGGCGGGAGGAGGATCTTGAGGTTGCTCGGCGGAGGGGTCGACAATCATCTCCCGAGCAAGATCTTCAGCCGCCTTATCCTCCGCTTCTTTAGCACTTTGCTCGTCCGCGGCAGCCGGTTCATCTTCTTGCTCGCCATCATCAACAATTGGTGGAGGATGAGTGATGGTGATGCTGGGGTCGAGTTTATCCAGTTTAACCCCCAGCACAGCCAAATCCGCCAATTGGATTTTGACGTTGTTCGGCGGAGGATAGTTCTCGAGGAACTCATTCAAATCCTTAGCCATCTCCTCCACCATCTCCTTGTAGTCATAGGCATCAGCCGTACGGATGCTGTCCGCGTAGGCGCAAATATATCCAAGGTTGGAGATGGGGATGGTGCGAGTTTGAACCTCCTCTTCAAGTTGCTCGTGGGTGAAGAGGTTGGCTTCTGCTTCCCGGAGACGAGCATTCTCCGCCTCAAGCTCAGCAATTCTTTGTTCGGCCGAAGTCAGTCTCTTCTCTCCCTCGCCGAGCAAATTCTCCTTATCTTTCAGCTCTTTGGACATGGCCTGAATCTCTTCAAGGCGCTTGTGCTCAGCATCAATGTAAACATTGATCTGGTTGTTAAGGCGAGCAATCTTGGCCTCGTATTGGCTCACCAGGCCATCTTTTTCTTCAGAAAGTTGCCGAGCAGTATTCGCATATTGGCGGGCAGACTTTTCTTGCTCGGCAACTTGGGTGATTGCCCTCTGGGCAGTAACAAGGCCGTTGGCGACGAGCATCATCGAAAGATGGAGATTGTCCATCTGCCCCTGCTGAAGGATGGCCTTGTCCAGAGGACGCGTCCAGGCCCGGGCGACCAACTCCGTCGCCTTGCGAACATGTTCGCCAGGAATCTCCCTTATGTTTACGGGAGTCTTCGAGCAAGCGTACTGGTGTACAACACTTGCTCGGCCGGGATAATCATCGGCACGGTATCTGCAAACAAAAAAGCAATTGATACTTAGAAAAATAAAAAAATGGATGAAAGTTGTTCGGCAAGAGAGGATAGATACTTACTCGGCAAACTTCCGATCATCCCATCCTAGGAATGTAAGGTCTTCTGGGCCACGGGGTGAGCCTACATCTTTGCTCGCTTTCCCCAACCTTTCCGTGGGCTCCCCAGAAGAACGCCTTATAGCATCCTCTTCGTGGCGAGCATGGCTTTCGCCCACCTTTTCTTTCCCCTTGCCGGGGACATCTCCGGCCAGTGGGGTCCCATCTGCCTTCTTAAGGCGCTTACCACCACGAGGTGGGGAGACGGGAGGAGACCGAATCTGAACTGGGGGGGCAGCCGGACGTGGAACTTTGGCCCCCTCAGGCTTGTTCGACAAGGTGAGCACGGCTTGTGGAGGGTCCCCTCTCCTTTTCTTCCCTCTTGGTGGTCCCACTTCAAGGACCTGCTCAAGAAGAGCGTAGCTTGGGGGAACGGCGATTGTTACTTGCTCGGCTAAAAAAAAAAAAAAAAAAGAGAAAAAAAAAAAAGTTAAAGTCGGACGAGCAAGTTAAACATGTTAACGACGAACAAGACTTGAGCAGGGAGTTAGGAATTTCCATACCAGGGGGCACCTCGGCTTGAGCCTCCAAATGATGTGGATAAGTCAAAAGGCGAGCAGCTTTTTGACACCTTGATCGGCAGAGATAGTCAATAGTCCTATCTGCTCGGTTGCGCAGGCCGACCAAGCACGAGGTAAACAGGAACTCGGAGTTCAACTCCTCCTCTTTCGAATCCCACTTGGGTAGACGAGGGCCTGCGAACAAACAAAAAAAGTTAAATTAGAACAACTGTCCAAAGGCGAGCAAGAATTGAACTTACGTTTCAGTTTTCCATAGGCTGCTGGAGAATTTATTCGTCCAGGGCCGCCGTGTGGACCAGAAGATGCTCGCCAATCACCCCCAATCCAGAAGAAGTGTTGTTTCCAATCACGAATCTTGTTCGGCACCTCTTCTACCATTTTCAACCCAGTCCTGGCCTTGAGGTAGTGATAGCCTTCTTCTCCTCGGGGGCAACTTGTGATTGTCATCAGGTAGTTGATCTCTTCCGCAGTGATCCGATCAACGTACCCCTCCAAGGCGAACAGGCACATGGAGCCCAAAAGGTTCATCCACCCAATTGGAGTAATTTGGGTGATGGCCAAGTTGGTCGCCTCCAGGAATCGACCAACAACGGGTGGGAGAGGCAGCTTTAATCCGGCAATTATAGTGTGAATGTTGATCGCCGTACATCCTGGAGGTGGGCGATCAGCTCTTTCCCTCCTCTGAGGAGCCCACATGTGAATATCAAAGGGGATTTTATATTCCTTTCGGATGGAGTCCAGTTCATCTTCGCGAACAACACTCTTGATCTTGCTCGCCTGGTAGTCAGTCTTCACCTTGTCCATTATTTGTCTCTGGGGACGGGAAAAGCTGTTCGCATATCGTTCAGCGTATGCTCGCCATTCGAATAGACGAGCAACCCCTGCTGGAATCTCATTTTCCCGCATCCTTGGGGATGGAAAATTGATACCCTCCAAAAATTCACGAGTGAGCTCGTTGAGATCTGGATCTTCAGATTCGGCAGAAGACGAAGAATTTGCGTCCCGATTTTTGTTCGCCACAACCGTTAGTTCCCTCCCAGATGGGCCCACACCGGTGTCCTCCACAGAGCGAACCACTGAATCCACGTGAAGATCCGACGCCGAGGAAATCTCGAAGGGAGGTTGATCGACGGGGACCGCGACTGGAAAGAGTGGGTCTAGGGTCTCCTCAGTTTTATTGCTCGAGTGCGAAGACATAGGAGGGAGAGAAAAAATCTAGGCGATGGCGGATAGTGTTGCAGACGGCGGCGTTTTCCCGGAGAAGACGGTGGCGTTTGGGTCCACACGGCGGTAGAAAGAATCTTCGAAGAAAAAAGATAGAGAAGAAGAAAAATAACTACCTGGGAGTGGAAATTTGAAGCCAAACGTTGAAGAACAGATGCCGGAGAAGCTTGGAATCGCCGGAGAAAGTGGAAGTCGCCGGAGCACTGTTGCAAGAGGGGGAAAAGTGGGAAGAATTTCAGTTTTCCCACTATTTATACCCCAAGCAAAAGCGGGGTCCCAGACGAAATTTCCCAAAAGCCCTGGGGCCAAATTGAGAGAAAACGGGGTTAATTCCGAGCTAACCCACAAGATGAAGGACCTATAAACAATTATAGGGGCGCGTGACCTCGAGATTGCTCGCGCGTGGGCGGCGCACAGCCATGCCGCCCACGTCATCTTCGTACAACTCCCAGACTTTGGGAAGACGAAACGACAGACCAAATGTTGCTCGCCCAAGCCAATGATGTCCGCCCCAACCCTCGTCATTTTGATATCCTAACTATAGTTGCTCGCCACAAAGTTGCTCGTCTGGGGCAACATATAGCCAGGATAGGGGGCAATTGTTGATAGGCGAACATAAGTCAATAAATGACGAACAAGGATTAAAGCTACATCAAAGATTATGAACCAACCTCAAATCAAGGGTAATCAACAAAGAAAATCAAGTTGGGGTGCATCTACCAATTTTAGAGGTGTATAAAGTGACGAACAACTCCCCGACGAACAACTAATGGGCGAACAGGAATTCATGCCCAAGACCAAGAATGAGCCAACTGTGAAGTCATCAATGACGAACAACTTGGCCAAACCATGATACAACAAATAGCCAAGGAGGTGTGTACAAGTGAACAAAGGACAAAGATCCCAACGCCAAGCTGAACAAAGCCATAAGACGAGCAACTTCCAAAGTACAACCTCAAGAGGCGAACAACTTTCAGTTGGAGAATCAACAAGATCAATCAAGCCGACTTAAGCGAACAACAATGAGTCCGAGATAAGACCAAAGAAGACTTTGTAACTAAGATTCAGCTTAGATAAGATCAAAGGGACACATGTCAAGCATGCAGGCTAGGGAGACCAAGAGTCTTGGACACCTCATGCTTGCTAGTCTCTATAAATAGTTGTTCTCCAGCTTACTTAAATAATTTTCAAATTTCAGACTAAAAATACACACAAATACACCCAAACTCACACATACACGAAATAAGCCCAATTTCGACTACCGAATTTACAAATTCGATAAATCCAAACCTCGATTTACCATTTACGGTGGTAATCAATCACACGTTATTGATTGGTGACGTAAAAACGGATTAAAACAGCCACTAATCCTTACGATTAAATTCGTTCACCAACAACCTCGTCTGGGGTAATCCGATCAACGTACCCCTCAAGGGCGAACAAACTCATCACGCCTAGAAGGTTCATCCATCCAATGGGAGTGATTTGAGTAATGGCCAGGTTGGTCGTCTCCAAGAAGCGACCAACAATGGGTGGGAGTAGAAGTTTTAGCCCCGCCATAAGGGTGTGAATGTTGATCGTCGTGCACCCTAGAGGTGGCCGATCTGCTCGCTCTTTCCTATGGGGAGCCCACATAAAAATATCTAAAGGAATCTGATACGTCTCCCGTATGCCCGCCAGATCCTCTGGGAGAACAGAGCTCCTAATCCCAGATGCTTGAAAACTAGTCCTAGGGGATTTAAATTTACGCCTTTGAGGGGTCGGAAAGTTGCTGGCATATTGATTCACCTATGCTCGCCACTCAAATGCGCGAGCAACTCCTACAGGGATTTCGTTTTCCATATACCTAGGGTTCGGAAATTCGATCCCTTCCAAAAAATCTCTTGTAAGCTCGTCAAATTCGGGATCCTCCTCTTCGTCAGAATCTGAACTGGACGATTCAGATTCGCTCGTCACACGAGAAGAATAGTTCATTTCCTCCTCGCCTGGCTGGTTCCCAGAATCGACAACTTCCCCTTGTACACCAATCTCCTGTTGAATTTCAGACGAAACCTCAAAAGGGGGTTGGTCACCGTATGGGATTACCCTTAAGGGGTCATCTTCGAGGACTCCAGAGGGGGGTCTGCTACTGGAATGAGAGGACATTGAGTTTCGAGACGGAGGAAGGGTGGTATAATTTTTTCCGGTGGGTTCTTAAAGAGACAGGTGATGAAATCCTCTCGGGAGGGGTACGATTACAATGTTTAACGAAAAGAAATGAAGAAAAGAAGAATTAGGATTAAAGAAAATTCGAGATTAAATACCTTGAAATAACAATAAATATCGCCGGAGTAAATTCAGAGGTTGCCGGAAGAAGGAGAGAGTCGCCGGAAAATTAAAGAAATGAAGAAGTGGGAAATCATTCAATTCCCGTCCAAATTTATACTGAAGCAAAAAACGGGGTAAAAGGTGTAATTTCCCTCAAAATTTGGACTAAATTGAAGAAAGACGGGGTCATTTTCGAGCATAATTAGAAATCTAAGGACCTGCGTGCAAACATTAAGACGCGTGGCCTAGGGATTGCTCGCGCATGGGCGGCGCATAATCATGCTGCCCACGTCATCCTCGAGTACCCCCAGAGCCTGGGGAGACGTAACGGCGGCCCCGATGATGCTCGTCTGTATAAGGCTGTTCGTCTAGACCACTACTAAGAAGGTATCCCAACTATAGTTGTTCGCCACAATATTGCTCGTCTAAGACAACATCTAGTCGGGATAGGGGGCAATTGTTGATAGGCGAACATCCATCGGTGTTGGGCGAACAAACGATTAAGACCTTAATAAAAATTAACGAAGAAAATCAAAGGGGAGTGTGCGAATCAGTCCAAGAGGTGTATAAAGTGACAGGCAACTCCGGTGACGAACAACATGTAGACGAACAACATGTAGACGAACAAGTTTTAAGACCCGAGACCAAATATGGCGCCAAGCCACTGATGACAAGCAACATTGATAACAGATAGTGTGTCTACCAGCCTAAGAGGTGTATGTAGACGAACAAGGAACCAAAATAAAAACTCAGCTCAACAAGAAATAAAGGCGAACAACTGTGAGGCCACATTCACAAAAGGCGAGCAACTTTTGTTTAAAGGTCATACTGGATCAATCAAGCCGACCTGGACGAACAACAATGCAGTCCGAGATAAGACCTAAGAAGACTTTATAACTAAGATTCAACTTAGATAAGGTCAAACAAGGTCAAATGACACTTGTCTAGCATGCAAGCTAGGAAGTCCGAAAGTTTTGGACACCTCATGCTTGTTAGTCTCTATAAATACTTGTTCTCCAGCTAAGAAATACAAGTTCAAATTCACAAATACTCCAAAAAACACACACACAAACACACCTAAATGTGCACACATACGAAATAAATACTATTTCGACTTTCGTACTTACGATTTCATAACCCAAATCTTCGATTTACCATTTACGGTGGTAATCAATCACACGTTATTGATTAGTGGTCTTAAACCAAACTAAAACAGTCACTAATCCTCCTGATTAAATTTGATCACCAACAATTAATATTTTATTAAAGGGTATTAATTATTTTATTAAAGAATATTAGTTTATACAATAAGGTATTAGTTGTAAATAATTCTTACGATGAAACTGATTCACACAAGACCAACTCTCTAATTACTTGTCCCCATTTGTCTTTTGTATTGTAAAGACACTAATGATAGTATTACCTTTTTGTCTTTCTAAAGACACTAAGAGTCTGTTTGGTTAAGGATGGTGGTGGATGGGATGGGGATGGAGATGGAAAAAGATGGATGTGGGTAATCCTATGAATAGTAAATCTGTGTTTGGTTAAGGATGGAAAAGTAGAGTTGGATGGAACTTTATGTCAAATCAATAGTGATGTTGTATTATTTTATTATTGTTAGTTAGTGATAATGATTGTGATGATGAGTGATAGTATTATTTTATTTTTAATAGTTATTGGAGTTATGAGATAGAATAAATGGATGAAAGAAAAGTAGGAGAGAATTAGTGGATGGATGAAAAAGTTATTAAAAAAAGTAGGAGAGAGAATGAGTGGATGAATGAAAAAGTGATGATGTGATTGTATGAGATTTTGTGAGATGGGAATGGGATGTGCCCATCCAAAATTGAATGGGATGAGGGATGGCCCATCCCCATCCCCATCCCCATCCCCATCCGGATGGGCCCATCCTTAACCAAACACACCCTAATGGTATTTAGGGTGGGAAAACTTTTCTTAATTCCTCTTTCATTCCTCCAACCGAACAATGTTTGTGTGGTGGATTTGGAGGGAAATAAATGATTTAGTACGGAACGGTGAGATTGGTGGTAGAGTTTTAAAAATACCAAAAAAATATATATATATTCAATTCATATTTGTGAAATTATTTGAATGTTTGTACTTGTATTCACTGTTTATTCGAATATTCAAGTTGATTCATGTTCAATTCAAATTTGATATTTGAATTTATTTACAAAAATTGTTTGCATGATACAATCGATGCGCAAGAGACTTTTACTCTTCAAAAGATGAGAGTAGATACAAGATTAATCGTGTATAACATTCTTAATATTAGACTAGGTTACGTTACACTACAAGAAGAGAAGAGAGATGTAAGCGACTTTTAATATTTATTCTAGTGTAAACTAAATTTATTTGAATGTTTGTGAATATCGAATTGAATATTGTGATCTCGTGTTTGTACTTTAACATTTATCAAATAAAATAAATGTTTGTTATTCGAATCCAAAATTATGATATTTCAAATACATATATCAAAATTTGAACATAATTATCAGATTGCATCAAAATTATTTGATTTTGTTACATCACTAATCAGTGTTTGTGTTTTATTGAAGAACTAGTGCGCATCTCCGTGAATTTCACGGACTGGAAAAAAATATTATTTTTATTTTTAAATTATAAGTATAAATATTTTTTATTTTAAATATCTTGTAATTTCGATATAATATTAAACGTCAATTCAAATTATTTAAAAAAATTTAGTTCTCTCTTAAACATTTCGTGTATACATGTATTTTGAAAAAAATATTAAAAAAGAAATTGCTAACTTTCAGTATCATAGTATTATACATGGTAAGATATTGTATATCATGATAAGATTTTTTTTGGAAATAATGTGTTATTTCAGTGACAATGTCTTTTGGGTAGTAAAAATTTGTCCAAAAAAAAAACTAATGTTATAATCTATTATCCATGGTAAGATATGGTATTGGAAGACAAGATTATTTGGGAATCTTGTCATTTTTTACGTGACAATATCTTTTGCAAACTATATATTTCAATAGCATATATAAATATTTTGTAAAATTAATTATTCCAAAAATATCTATTATTGTAGTAGGCAAAGTATTATATGAAAATAGTTCATGATAAGCTTATTATGAAACAATTTTAAAGTATCATTAATCTCATCGGGAGTATCATTAATCTTATCAGGGGTATCATTAATCTGAGTTTAAGAAAATTAAAACAATTTTTTTGAACTCAGACTAAGGATACCCCTGACAGGTTTAATGATACTTCTGATGAGATTAATGATACTCTAAAACCATTTTATGTTAAGCTTATTATGAAGTATTTTCATATAAAACCTACTCATTGTATTATACATGGTAAGATATTGCATTTCATGGCAATAATTTTTGGGAATAATATGTTATTTCAGTGACAATATCTTTTGGATAGTAAAATTTTGTCCAAAATAATAATAATAATGTTACAATCTATTATCCATGGTGAGATATGGTATTGGATGACAAGATTCTTTGGAATCTTGCTATCTTTTATTTGACAATGTCTTTTACAAAATATTTCAATATCATCTTACAAAAATTAGCATATATAAATATTTTACAAAAATAAATTCAAAAAAATCTAAGTAAGAAAATCGTTGAACTGTGGAAAAAATATATGTTTTACATCTTAGAGGACATGGCGGCGGCGGCGGAGCCGTCGATACTGTTCAATGGAGGATGACAAAAACTAAAAGAAGATGTGAGAAGAAAAAAAAACATAAGGCCAAGAAAAATACGATAAAGAATAAGTATCATACCTTCAGTTCAAGGCCGCGGTATCCGATGCGATTTGAGACGACGGGAGTAGAGCAGCGAGGCGGCGCCTACATACCTTGCACGGCGTTGGGCTAGGCGGAGGAACGAAAAAAAACCCTAACCCTTGAAAGATTTTGGTAATGAGACGGTGTTTGCAGAGAATAAGATTGGGGCAGAGTCATGGCAGTGCAAGGAAGCCAACGCCGTAAGGGCGTTGGAAAATGAAAAAATTGAGAAAATGAACTGGGAGATGAGTAGAAATGAAAAGACAAAAATAATAGAGAAAGTTATAACCTGACATCCACGGCTAGTCCACGCTGATTGGAGAGGGGGCGGAAGCGGCGCTGTGAAAAAGGATCGAAGAGGAGTATGGCGGTGTGAGAGAGATCGAAGGGGAGAGAGAGACGACTTATGGGAGAATGAAAATGATAAATAGTTATATTGACCCTAGTTACAAATTAATGGTGTTAATCACGATTTTGGATTCACAGGAAAACTTGTTTCCGGGAATCGGAATCAAATGCAGAAAGAACGAAATTGAAAATCACACAAGAACACCAGATTTACGTGGTTCGGAGATGAATACTCCTACGTCCACGGGATCCGAGAGGATAGACTTTTCACTAAGCAAGAAATTGGAAGTTACAAGTTACAGAGCACTCAATCTCACAGTGTTTGCTCTCAAAGATGATCTCACTCTAATTGTTATTTTTTTCTCAGCTAAGAAACTCCTTTTATAGTTAAAGAGATTGAGATGAATCTAGACTTGATTCAGTTGTAACTAACTCATAAGTAAAGCAGTTATCCAGCTGGCTAACAAACTCCAATAACCGCTTCAGTTGATTCAGTTAGAACCGCCTTCAGTTAGCTTCAACTTGGTGTTTCGCGTCTTTGTACTTTATATCAGATGACTTGACCTCAGCTGACTTGATCACTTAACATCAGATGACTTCCGGTCTAGACCTCCACTGATACCACTGTTTAAACCTCATCTGATAAACCTCATCTGATATAACTCTGCTGATACCCCAAACAGACTAACTTCCACGGCTAACACTTCATCAACGTAGCTCCTTATTGAATTAAGATCAGTAGACTTCATACTTCACATATGACACTTCACAATTCTCCACCTCAGATGAGAAGTATCAATCCTCTCCTCCTCTCCTCCATGCTCCAGCTTGGGCCTAAGGAACATCCCATACACTCATCTTTACCAATTCAACACAAAACTTGAATTTAGTACCTGGTAAAGACTTTGTACACATATCTGCAGCATTGTCATCTGTAGATATTTTCTGGATGAGAACCACTCCTTTATCAATGATTTCCCTCACAAAATGCAACCTTACATCAATGTGCTTTGATCTCTCATGGAACACTTGATGTTTAACCAGATGTACTGCACTCTGATTATCACAATGAACGACCACAGCCCTTTGGTTTATGCCAAAATCCTTGATTATGCCTTTCAACCACAAAGCCTCCTTAACAGCCTCTGACACTGCAACAAACTCTGCTTCTGTAGTAGATAAAGCAACTCCACTCTGCAGAACAGATCTCCAGCTCACAGCAGTATTGTAAAGTGTAAAGATATACCCTGTTAAAGATCTTCTGGTATCCAGATTAGCAGCAAAATCAGAATCTACAAAACCTTCCAGTGGACTCTTCTGGTCAGTCATCCTCTCAAACATCAATCCCAGATCAGATGACCCCTTAAGGTATCTGAATATCCATTTCAAAGCTTCCCAATGTAATCTTCCAGGATTAGCCATGTATCTGCTCACCATACTCAATGAATAAGCCAAGTCTGGTCTGTTGCAGACCAGAGCATACATCAGGCTTCCAACCCCACTTGCATAAGGTACTTTCATCATAGTCTTCTTCTCTTCATCAGACTTTGGTTCCATTTCCTTAGATAATTTGAACTGTTGTCCCAGAGGAGTTGACACAGCTCTACTCTCATGCATGTTAAACCTCTTCAGGACCTTCTCAATGTAACTCTTCTGGGATAAGAATAGTCTTCCAGCTTTTCTGTCCCTAAGAATATCCATTCCAAGAATCCTTTTAGCATTTCCCAAGTCCTTCATATCAAATCTAGCACTGAGCTTCTTTTTGATACTCTGAATCTTCAGAAGACTTTTACTGGCAATAAGCATGTCATCCACATAAATCAGAAGATAAGCTATCACATCATTACCTTGCCTTTCCAAGTATACACAAGTGTCATACTTGCTTCTTACAAAACCAATGGATAGCATAACTTCATTGAACTTCTTGTGCCATTGTCTTGGACTTTGCTTGAGGCCATACAAAGATTTCTTGAGCAGGCACACCTTTCCTTCACTCCCTGGTTCAACAAACCCTTCTGGTTGGTGCATGTACAGGTCCTCAATAAGATCACCATGCAGAAAAGCTGTCTTTACATCTAGTTGTTGTAGCTCCAGATCCTCTTGGACAACTCTACTGAGAAGTAGCCTGATTGAACAATGCTTAACAACAGGTGAGAAAACCTCATTGTAATCAATTCCTTCCCTCTGAGTGAATCCTCTGGCAACTAGCCTGGCTTTAAACCTCACCTGATCTTTCAAGCCAGATTCAAGCTTCCTTTTAAACAGCCATTTACAACTGATTAGCTTCTGCCTAGGTGGTTTATCAACAAGAATCCAAGTTTGATTCTTCTTAAGAGACTCCATCTCTTCTGTCATGGCTGTAATCCATGACTCCCTATCATCACACTCAAGGGCTTCCTTGTAGCTTTTAGGTTCCTGGTACTCTATGGCTTCTGCTGTAACAAGTGCATAGGAGACCAGATCCACACGACCAAACCTTGCTGGAGGATGTATTTGTCTTCTGGATCTGTCTCTTGTCAAACTATAATTTCTCAAGTCTGCTTCTGGCACTTCTTCCTCCTCTTCTGCAGGTGCACTATCCTCATCTGATGACCCATTCTCTACTGTTTCCTGCTCTGGTTCAGAACCAGATGCACTCTCATGATTATCATGCACAGGCTCCACCTCTACTTGAGTAATTGGCTCAGAAATAACACCATCCATCTCTTCAGCTGATGGCCCTCCATCACCTCCACCAGACTTGTATCCCATCTGTGATTCATTAAACACAACATCTCTACTGGTAATACACTTCTGGTTTCCAGGCTCCAGACACCACAACTTATACCCCTTAACACCTTTTGGATACCCAATGAAAACACATTTTAAAGCTCTAGGTTCAAGTTTGTCTTGCCTCACATGAACATAAGCTAGGCACTCAAAAACTTTCAACTTTGAGTAATCTGATATCTTTCCATACCAAACCTCATCTGGGGTTTTAAACTCAATGGCAGATGATGGCACTTTATTAATGAGATACACAGCTGTGTTAACAGCTTCCCCCCAAAAACTCTTAGGTAAATGAGCATCAGATAACATACACCTAACCCTTTCCAGAATAGTTCTATTCATCCTCTCTGCTAGACCATTCTGTTGGGGGTTTGAAGGAACAGTTTTATGCCTAGTAATACCCTTCTCCCTACAGAATTGTTGAAACTCCCCTGATAGGAATTCAAGCCCATTATCAGTCCTTAAGTGCTTGATAGTCCTGCCTCTCTTATTCTCAAGTTCAATCAACCATTCTTTGAACTTAGAGAAGGCATCACTCTTCTGTTTAAGAATGTAAACCCAAACTTTTCTGGAATAATCATCAATAAGGGTAAGGAAATACCTGCCTCCACCATGAGTGGATACCCTTGCTGGGCCCCATACATCAGAATGTATATAATCCATAACCTCCTTGGTGGTATGCTTCCCTTTCTGGTATGCTTGCTTCTTTGATTTCCCAAGAACACACCTCTCACAGAATTCCAGCTTACATATCCTCTTCCCAGGGATTGCTCCCTTCTTGGATAACTCCACCAGGCCCTTCTCACCAACATGTGCCAATCTCTTGTGCCACAAGTTAATCTCAGAAGACCCCATGGTAACATCAGCTGACCCTGTAACAGTTCTTCCAATCAAAGTATACAAACCATTCTTGATAGCCCCCTTCATGACAATCCTTCCAGATTTGGTTATAGACAGACTTCCCTTGTCTGTCTTGAATTCAAACCCCTTTGAATTCAAGGTACCAAGAGAAACAAGATTTCTCTTCAACTCAGGAACAAACCTGACATCAGATAAGATCCTATCAACCCCATCAAACATCTTGATCTTGATAGGACCAGATCCTTGCACTCTACAGCTCTCATCATTACCCAAAAGAACAAGACCTCCATCAATCTTCTCAAGATCCAGGAACCAGTCTTCATGTGGACACATATGAAAAGTACACCCAGAGTCCAGGACCCACTCTTGACTTAGCCTCTCATGACTAACCATCAAGACCTCTGCACTATCATATCCATCAACCTCCACAACAGCTGCATCTCCATCTTGATCACCTTGATTGTCTTTCTTCTTTCTTTCAGGGCAATTCTTTCTCAGATGACCTTCCTTATGGCAAGTGAAACACTTCCTCTTCTCAACAAAATCAGATTTCTTCCCACCCTTATTCCCTTTTCCACCATCCTTCTTCTTGGACTGAAACCCCTTCTTCTTCTTGGATTGAACATTCAATCCTTCAGCAGGCTTCTTCCCATCAGCTTGGATCTGTAGAAACTTGGTTTTCAGGGCAGTTTGAACATCATCAAACATCACCTGATCTTGCCTACCAAACAACAAGGCATCTTTGAAATTTTCCAGAGACTTAGGTAGGGCATTCAACAACATCAATGACTTATCTTCATCATCAATTGTAACATCCAAACTCTCCAGATCATCCACCAATCTGTTGAACTCGTCCAACTGATCACCAAGATTCTTATCTTCACTCATTTTGAAGACTTGAAGCTTCTGTTTCATGTATAACTTGTTCGTGACAGACTTGGTCTGGTATAACTGCTCCAGCTTATTCCAGATCCCAAGAGCGGTTTCCTCCTTCGATACTTCCCTCAATGGCTTGTCCCCAAGACACAAGATAAGGGCACTATGCGCCTTCCTCTTGTTCTCCTCCACCTTCGCCGGATTAGATCCAGAAGCCACCTGAGCCGGTGGCAACAAGGCTTCGTACAACCCATTGTGTACCAGGAGTGCCTTCATCTTGATCTTCCATAAGCTGAAATCGTTCTTCCCCGTGAACTTCTCAATATCGAACTTAGTTGCAGCCATGATTGCTTCCCACAGACGGCGCCACTTGTTAATCACGATTTTGGATTCACAAGAAAACTTGTTTCCGGGAATCGGAATCAAATGCAGAAAGAACGAAATTGAAAATCACACAAGAACACCAGATTTACGTGGTTCGGAGATGAATACTCCTACGTCCACAGGATCCGAGAGGATAGACTTTTCACTAAGCAAGAAATTGGAAGTTACAAGTTACAGAGCACTCAATCTCACAGTGTTTGCTCTCAAAGATGATCTCACTCTAATTGTTATTTTTTCTCAGCTAAGAAACTCCTTTTATAGTTAAAGAGATTGAGATGAATCTAGACTTGATTCAGTTGTAACTAACTCATAAGTAAAGCAGTTATCCAGCTGGCTAACAAACTCCAATAACCGCTTCAGTTGATTCAGTTAGAACCGCCTTCAGTTAGCTTCAACTTGGTGTTTCGCGTCTTTGTACTTTATATCAGATGACTTGACCTCATCTGACTTGGTCACTTAACATCAGATGACTTCCGGTCTAGACCTCCACTGATACCACTGTTTAAACCTCATCTGATAAACCTCATCTGATATAACTCTGTTGATACCCCAAACAGACTAACTTCCACGGCTAACACTTCATCAACGTAGCTCCTTATTGAATTAAGCTCAGTAGACTTCATACTTCACATATGACACTTCACAAATGGTTTAGATGTAATGATATAAAATGAATGGTTGAGATCAAAACTTAAACTAACTTTTAATGAGAGCGCAGTATTTCGAAATGGAGAGATTCGAGACATGTCACCTCATCCTTAGAATAATGTGGTGTTGACACGTCACCTTGGAGGAGTTTGAAAATATATTATAATAAGATGAAGAATCATATAAATTGGACATATATTCAAACTTTCACAGAGGACATGAGCTTGCACAATTAGGAAACAAAAAATATCTATTCGAAAAAAGTGGCGAGTCGAAGTGAAACCAGAAGTTGTAGAGAGTGGTATAATCCTCTGCATCGTTTATAAGATGAACGTTGATGCTAACTTTATTTTTTTAAGCCACACATGAGATAAGGATATACACGATCTTCAAGGATTGCAATGGTAAGTTTACCACTTGTAGATCTTGGATGAGGGTGAGATTATGTCGGTATGGTGTTATATGAAGCATTCTTATGGATGCAAAACCCGAGGGTAGATTGTGTTGTTGCAGAAATCAATGTCGAGTTAGTTTAAGATGTGCTACATGTATGAAACGATATATCACGTGCCATTGTATGTAATACGTTTTTCTAATATAAAAATCTCAAATTTTCTATTTTTTATGTTGCCACAATGCTATAGCCACTCATATTACTTGGGTGCCTCGTTCATTTGCTATCGTTAGACCTGTCAAAGCAAGCCCGGCCCGAAAAGTCCAGTTTTAAGGGCGGGCTGGGCCTTAAAAATATAGGCCCAAAAAGAATACGACCTTTTTGGCGTGGCCCGATAGGCCCGGCAGGCCTCCGGGCTTGGACCGGGCTTAGCTCGGTTTTTTAGGCTAGCCAGGTTTGTTTGTTTTATTTTTAAAAAAACAGCAGTACTATATTACCGAGATAAGAAAGAACAATAGGGTAAAGAACCCAAAACCCTGGACGTTGTAGAACTAACTCAAACTAACAAAACAATGTTAGATTATGTGGCAGAATCTATCAAACTTGATTATTAAAACTAGTTAATACTAAAACTTGATTATTAAAACTATAACTAGCAAAATAATGTTAGACTATGTTTGTATGGACTGTAATTTAGACTTGTTAAGGGACTGTTGGATGATTAGGCGTGAAATTATTATGTTTTGGTGCCCGATTTGCCCATGTTTTGAGTATTTTTTATAAGTGTTTGGAGTCAATTGAGTATCATTTTTATAAACTCGTCAATTTGTGTCTTTGGTTTTAATAGATAGATAGAGGGCGAAAAGAGGAGTTTATAGGACTTTGAATCGGCCAAAACGGGCTCCCGTTTGAGGAGATATGAAAATTTTACGAACATGTGTACTGCTACCGAAAAGTGCTCGAGCTCAATTGGTCGTGCACTGTGGTCGTGTACTATGCACGAGTGGAATCAGGCCGTGCACTCAGTGCACGAGCTCCTCTGGTCGTGCACTTTTCACGCTCTGGAAGTTTCGATGCACTTGCTCGTGCACTTAGTGCTCGAGCTCTACACGAGCTTACGTGATTTTGGGCCCATTAATTCCCGATTCGACCTGTTGCCTATTTATACCCCTTTCCGAACACAATTTTTGGAAACCACTTCACGCATAGAGATAGTTTTTGGAGAGAGAAGCACACCAAGAGTTTGAGCAAGATTGTTTTACGTTTGATCGAGGTTTTTACGTTACGAATTCGTAGTTAGAGTTTAATTTTGATTTTCTTTTCTTTCTTTCTTCGATACTTGACACTTGAAACCTTTGATTTCGTATTTATTGGATTTTTGTTCTTAGACTTTAATTCTTTCTTAAACCCTAGTTTATGTTATTTAGTTTTTCAATTCAAATCGTCATGTTTATGTTCGTTGCTTGTTTGATTACTTTCGTTATCACTAAAATCATGCTAGGCTAAAATCCTTGTATGCTTGGGGTAGGATGTCGGTACATAATTAGGGTAACATGTGATGTTTAGTTTTAATTTTCTTAATTAATGAACGCGTAAAATAAATTCTGGATTTACCTTTGAATTTCATACGAAAAGTGTTAGAGAGAGGACAACCTTATCACTCTTTAACAACTAGTAGGCTTAACGAGAGAGTTTAGAAGGGGTTAATTCATCTACCAGTTTACCTAGGGAGGATGACCGCATCACCTTAGTTAAATTAGAGTCTCTTTAATTAAGCACAATCTATTAACTTGTTTAGTGGATTAGTGAAGTCGATTGATATGATAAAGTATTAGGGTTTAATTATTGAGCTTTTCATCTTACAATCTTTTACTTAGGTTATTTCTTGCACATCACGGTTATTTTGATTATGTACCGGCTCCGTTAGTATACGTAGAGATTCCTATCCTGAGCATCACTCATTTATATCTGCAAACAACCTTTAGTTAATTAGTTTCATTCGTTCTTTAGCATAATTAGTATAATTTAGTTTAGAATTAATTTCTTAATAACCCGAAAACACACACTCGTATTAATTACGACACGTAGATCTTCAGGGATCTATTCGCATACATTCCTTCCCTTGGGTTCGATAATACTTGGTCCCTATACTTGCTGATACTACAGTGAACCCGTACGCTTGCAGAGTTCCTTATAGTAAAGTTAGGTTCAAGTCATTGGACTTGTTGGATTACTGTTGTTTGATTTTATATTGAATTGTTGGATTATGGACTTTTCAATTTACTTTGATGAATTTAAATTTATTAGGATTTGTTGAATTATTATTTTTTAATTTTATTTAGGAATTTAAGTTTTAATTTAATTATTGAAGTGTTGTTGACAGGCTAAATAATTTTATAACTATATGAGTATAATTTGTATGCTAAATTATAAATTAATTAGGTAAATATATAAATCAAGTACAATAATAATATTTAAAAAAAATTGGGTAGGTTTGGCCCGGTAGCCCGAGACAGGCCAAGACGAGTCTGGAAATAAACCGGGCCTGCCCAGCCTGGAAAAAACTCAAAGCCCGATGGGCCCAGGCCGGCCCGACCCGTTTGACAGCTCTAGCTATCATTAATCGTTGGCCGGATCGAGACTCCAATCTGCTTGGATAGCATTCTCCAAATTTCGTGTTCAAATGTTTTTTCATACTCCCTCCGTCCCTGAGTAAACTGCTCACTTACCTTTTCGGGTCGTCCCCCAATAAACTTCTCATTCCATAAATGACAAAAATAACACTTTACTACATATAAACTTGTTGGGAAAATAGGGGTGCCCGGAATCTATTCGGGATGAATTTTAAATACGAATTTAAATACAATTATTACTAGAATGAATTAATCCTAATTAATTCAAATAATAATTCCAACAACTAATTATCATCATGCATGTTGAATTAATTTCACATATTTAACTAAGCGGAATAAACAATTAAATATGCGATTAACGTACCTCTTGTAGAATTGGCCTTTGAATAAATGGGACAATCACGATCTCGCTTTATCAACCCAAAAACCTTCTCAAGTATTTCCCTTTCGCCTTACTTGATCACCGGTGGGAGATGCTTTCAAGTAATTTAATAAACTAAGGAAAAAGAAAAATATCTATGCTCTTGATTTTTCCAACACATGGAATTATGTACTTGGGGATGAAATAATCATCCCCTATTTATAAGAGTAGTGACCGAAATTCGTAGAGATTTTATGGGCATGGAGAAAATCTTTTCTTAATCTCTAAGAAATCTTGAATATATCTCATATATTCTTTTCTCCATAATAAAATATTCCACAAAAATCTCACTCTCCTAATAAATATGAAACTCTCGAAAATTACATAGAAGAAATCCAAGATTTGGATCTTCTTGAATATATGAGATATTCTTGTATTCCTAGAATACATATCTTGCATAATATCTTTCCAAGAAAATCAACAAAATCTTTTTCCTCCTTATCATGCAATTTTCGAAAATAATACTTGAAAAATCAGCATAATTATTTTCTTTTTATTTTAATCACCTTATCATTATTGGGCTACTTAATGGGCTACTTGAGGGGCCTTAAGGAGAATTAAGATTGGACCTCCTAATGGACTTCTGAATTTCAATATTGAGCCTCAATATAATTCAGCCCATTAATATTAATTATTACCACTAATAAATTAATATTGCACTATCCATCTTAATCCATATTACGATAATATGGGCTCCCGGTTATTATTTCCCGCGTTTAAGATTATCAAGTCCATTAATTAATTAAGCTTCTGAATAGCTCTAAATTAATTAATATATTTCACCTTGGAGTAAAGACAGCTCAACATTATTATTCGTACCGAAGAAACTAATTCTTCACTTGCAAGATTTGGTACAATAAAACTTCTGAGCCCACCAAGGGGACTAATCACACGAGTCGTACTCGCACGCGTTTCTCCGTATTAAATCTTAGCAACCATCGTATGATTAATATTACTGCCCAAGACACAAAGTTCGAAGTCACAATGATTCTCACCCAACATGAATCAAAGCAGTAACTATTAAACACACACGGTCCTATTTAAGTGACGGAGATTAAGAAATCAACAACCACTGAGGTCTAATTCTTCACCTTTCAGAACAGAAGAATTTATCCTCGCTGTAGGACCTCTTCAACACATACTAAATGTGCTAGTGCAATCTCTTAGTCAAGACAGACCAATCTGAGCCTTACACATCGACCTTTCACGGCGGATTGTTCAATTCCACCTGGGTCGTGAATTGTACGTTTAGTTACAAGTAAACTGTTAATGTTGTCTTCCGTGATCGGGTATCACTACATTAACTACAATGTAACTTGTACTATATATTGAACGGTTTGCAATAGAAATTCAACATTCAATTATATCTAAAGCAAATATGATAAAAGAATTTTTCTCATAAATCGAGTGTTTGATACACGAGTTATACAAAGTAAAAGCATACTTTCACGTATAACTCCAACAATACTTAAAGTCTGTTTTTAGTATACATCACGCATGTCTTAGTGTAGTAGCTCTACGTGACATCTCATGTCAACCTACACTAACCTAATAATTCCTCCCACTTATACTTAAAGCAGATTGGCAATAGTCTTGACTCCCATTCCATCCACATGTCTCTCGAATGTATTCAGAGGCAGACCCTTTGTGAATGGATTTACTAGGTTGTCCCCGACGCATATCTTTGCCACCTCTTTATCTCCTCTCTTAACGATTTCTCGTATAAGATGGTGTTTTCTTTCAATGTGTTTGCTGGCCTTGTGGGCTCTCGGTTCCCTTGAATTTGCAACTGCTCCGGCATTGTCACAAAAGACAGTTATCTTGTCGGGCAAATTCGGAACAACGTCCAAGTCCACTAAGAAGTACTTGAGCCAAACCGCTTCTTTCGCTACTTCACAAGCAACTACTTATTCGGTTTCCATGGTCGAATCTGCGATGCATTTCTGCAAATCGCTTCTCCATGTCATGGCTCCTTCTCCCATGCAAAACACACTACCCGAGGTAGGTATTTTGGAGTCTATGTCTGATTGGAAATTTGAGTCCGTGTATCCCATGGGAATTAGATTGTCTGATTGTTAAATCAGCATTCCATACTAAGTTCTTTTCAGAAACTAAAGAACGCATTTAATTGCAATCTAATGTGCTTTCCCGGGGTTACTTTGATATCTTGCCATCATGCCCACGGCAAAGCAGATATCCGGTCTCGTACACAACATTGCATACATAAGACTTCCTACGTCCGAAACGTACAGAACGTCTTTCATGTCATCTATCTCCACTTGCGTCTTAGGGCATATTTCTTTAGATAGATGGCTTCCGTGCCTAAAAGGTACAAAACCTTTCTTGGAATCTTGCATGCTGAAATGCTTCAAAACAGTGGCTTTGTATGAAACTTGCGATAAACCCAACATCCTCCTCTTGGATCTCGAGTGAACTTGATCCCAAAGATGTGACCGGCTTTCCCTAAGTCCTTCATATCAAACTGATTTGACAGCCATACCCTTACGTCTGACAATACCTTTACATTGTTTCCAATGAGCAGAATATCGTCTACGTATAATACTAAGAATACCACCGCAGTTCCGTCACACCTTTTATACACACAACTTTCGAACTTGTTTTGATCACAAACCCATAAGACTTAATAACTTGATCAAAACACTGGTTCCAAGTACGCGACGCTTGCTTAAGTCCATAAAATGGATCTCTTAAGCTTGCATACGAGGTGCTCTTGGCCTTTTTCAAAGAAAACCTTAGGGTTGTTGCATATAGATCCCATCAAGACTTCCGTTAAGGAAAGATGTCTTGACATCCATTTGCCAGATCTCGTAATCTAAGTGCGCAGCGATCGACAAGAGAATACGGATGGACTTAAGCATAGCTACAGGCCACAGGCCACAAGCCTTGCTTTGAAGGTCTCTACCCTTCCGTCCGGTCCTCTTTTCCTCTTGTACACCCACTTGCATCCAATGGGCTCTACCCCATTAGGTGGATCAACCAACTCCCACACTTGATTATAATCCATCGAACCCACCTCGGTTTCCATTGCGGTTTGCCACACTTCCGCGTCTTTGTCTTGGATTGCCTCGTCGTACGTTCATGGGTCTGATTCATCGCCAGGAATCAAATCCGAAGATTCTCCAATTCCCATGAATCTCTCGGGTTGCCTTGCAATCCTCCCACTACGACGGGGTTCCGGTTGTGAAGGTATGGCGTGTAGTATATCATCTTGTATACTTGGTATAGGAGTTTGCCCTCTTAACTCGTCTAAGGTAATCTCACTTCTGGGCTTTCTTTTGTTCATATAGTCTTCCTCCAAGAATTTAAAGTGCGAACTAATCACGGTCTTTCAATCCTTGAGACTATAGAACATACACCCTTTAGTTCCCATGGGATATCCTATAAACAACCTTAATTCCGAACATGGATCGAATTTACCGGCTTCCTTGTCTAGCACGTATGCCGGACAACCCCAAATCTGCAAGTGTCTTAGACTGGGCTTGCGCCCCGGTCCACAATTCCATTGGGGTTTTAGGAACCGATTTGGATGGCACCAAGTTTAGAATATAAGTCATTGTTTCCAAGGCGTTACCCCAAAACGACTTGGGTAAATCCGAATAACTCATCATGGATCTGACTATTTCTAAAAGAGTCTGGCTCCTTCGTTCCGCCACACCGTTCTATTGAGGGGTTCCCGATGTGGTCAACAGGGATACAATCCCTTCTTCCGATAGGTAGTTCAAGAATTCATTGCTAAGGTATTCGCCTCCACGAACAAATCGTAGAGACTTGATACTTCTTTCCCTATGCATCATAAGGTAGATGTATCCATATCTCGAGTAATCATTGAAAAAGACAATTTACTCATACCCCTTCTTGCTATGATCGTCATTGAACCACACATATCGGTATGAACAAGTTCTAACACTTCCGTGGTTCTATTCCCCTTGGCTCCAAATGCCCTCTCGGTCATTTTACCCTCTAAACAGGATTCACAAGTTGGAAACGGTTCGACTTGGAATGATTCCAAGGATCCGTCTTTCACCAATCTCTCTATCCACTTTAGATTAATATGACCTAGTTTAAGATGCCATAGAAGTGTTTTGTTCATCTCCGAAGAACGCTTTCTTTTATTACTCGAAATAATCGATGTGTTATTAGATTCAATTTTGTAAGTGGTGTGCCCAAATAATGGTATAAAGATCATCCATTGAAGTTCCGGAACAGATAAACTCATCGTTTCAAGCAATAATAACATCCTTATTAAAAGAAACTGAGTATCTATTCAAAACAGTTTAGAAACTGAAGGTTGAGTTCTTTCTAAACTAGGAACATGAGGAACGTCTCTCAAGACCATAACTCTATCTTCACAAGATAGGCGCACTTCTCCCACTGCTTCAGCTGCCACTCTCGTAGCATTGCCCGATGTGATGGGGATCTCACTTCCGTTAAGTCGTCGGGTTAGCTTAAACCCATGAAACAAATGTGATCAGTAGCTCTCGTATCCACTATCCACGAATAGACAGCATACGCCACTTCACAAGTTTCGACGACTAAGGTGTGTGAATTACCTAACTTTCCTAGCCTCTTAGGCTTGGAACAGGCAGACCTCCATTGTCCTCTCTCACCGCAACTAAAACACTTCCCCTTCGATGCTTGCCTTTGCATTTGCCTTTCGCAACAATTGGATTTGCTTGGATCTGGCCTCTGGTTCTCTTCCTCTTTTTCCCTCCCTTGGGACCAAAAGAGGTAGACGAACCATTAGCCACCATAGCACTAGACTGGTGCTCCATTATCACCTCCACCGAAACTAAAGCTTGCAAGAGCTCGGGCAAACGACTTGTCCGTTCATTCATCTGACAGTTCAGATGAAACTACTCAAAGCTTCTCGGTAGGGAATGGTATATGAAATCAATCAAAATCCGCACCAAGTACTTCCAACTTGTTAAGGTATGCCATTATCTCGAGAACGTGCTCCCTCACGGGCGTTCCTTCCACCATTTCCAACTTGACCGAGTCATGTTTGGTGAACTGATTAGTCACGGGATTCTGATGTGAAAACATCTCTTCAAGGTGTTCCATGATTTCAACAGCGGATACAATGTCTTCATGAACGCGCCTCAAATCCTCAGACAGAAATGTCAAGATGATGCACTTCATTCATTGTCACGCTTCCGATCATAAACTGCCTCTTCCCATTGCTTGACTTATCATTAGGCTTGCCGGGTATATTAACATAAATAACCCAATTGTGTTTTCATGCAGTAAGGACAAATTTAAAAAAATATTTCCAATCGATATAATTCACTCCAAAAGGTTTATTAACTTTAAGTATATTAAACAGTGGATTAAAAGGTTGCGACATGATGAAATGAGAATAAAACATACATTCATATCAATATCTAGAAAAATACGAAATTATCACATAATTCGATCACATCAATTATATTGAAACCTTAAAACAATATAATCATGCATCAGCCAACATCTCGAAACAATTTAAATGCGCCACGAGGGGTGGTCTATACATTTAAATACATTCAAGCGGATCACAAACTTAAAAGTTACAAATCCTTAATTCAAAATTAATAGTTGGCTCCCACTTTGACCACATAGAAATTGACAGGGACTCCGAGGGGAGTAAGTTAATATCAATTTCCTATGCCTAAGTAATAACCATAATTAAATACAGGATTATTATTTCGCTTTGAGCAAGCCACTCGTGGTGAGTGTCAATACCGCCACTAGTAATAATCCACAATCATCCTTTCGGAATTTATTCATGTGAAATCCGTTCTTTTGGCCGATCCGAGGGGGAAATGTATTCCAAAAGAACTTCACAAATAAATAAATTATGGAGGCCAAAATAATCCAATTTTAATATCCGGAATAAAATTGCGATTATAAAAACATACTTAGTAATTTTCGAAAGTAAGGTTTTTCTTGGACAATTAAATTCATGCAAACACATATTAACAAATAATAAAAATTGCACGAAATAAAACATCCATCAAAACAAAATTAAACACATTGGAGCACTCAATTCCAATTGTCACAGTTTAATTTCTTCACGTCTTGATGCGAAAAATCGTCCTTGTTGCTTTCCGACGTTCGTCTCGACGTGCTCCCACTCGAACAGCAACACTTCTTCAAAAACAGCATCGTTTGGGGTTCGGGACGACGTTTAAAAACACACGGAAAAAAAACACAAACCGAAAAAATTCCACGGCCTGAGATACAGCGCGCGTCGGCCCACGAAGTGGGCCCGCGCGCTTCCCGGCCCGAGAAGCGCTGAAAAACTGCCCGAGGCGCGGCCGAGGCGCTGCACGGAGGCGCGCCGAGGCGCACCCGAGGCGCCGCCCGGAGCGCCCCGAGGCGCTGCAGCCCGCGCCCGAGGCGCGCGCACGCCTGCGCGCGGCGCCGTGCGCCCGTTGCGCACGGCGTGCGCCGTGCACCCCCGTGCGCCGTTTTTTTCGCCGTTCGTCCTCGTTTTCTTCACCCCTTGCATGATTTTACCTCCATACACGCGCCACGCTTGTATGCATCGTCCGGGTACGCCGTTTTTAATTCTTCGTTCTTCGTCACGATCCGGTTACAATTTATTTTTACAAAAAAAAATAAATACTAGATCTAGACTAGTCTATTACAATGATCGAATCAAAATAAAAACAACTAATCTACTCGTGGATTTTCTCACGAGAAAAACGAATTCGAACGAATCGAATTAAAAAATAATTAATTCACACGCATGAAATTAACAACATTAAAAACCATGACAATTGGATACCTGCAAAAAAGATCTAACAATTCTACTATCCAATTTCAATTTAATGTTTTAACAATTTAAATTCCAATTTAAAATTCAGAGCCCGAAACCGTGGCTCTGATACCAGTTGTTGGGAAAATAGGGGTGCCCGGAATCTATTCGGGATGAATTTTAAATACGAATTTAAATACAATTATTACTAGAATGAATTAATCCTAATTAATTCAAATAATAATTCCAACAACTAATTATCATCATGCATGTTGAATTAATTTCACATATTTAACTAAGCGGAATAAACAATTAAATATGCGATTAACGTACCTCTTGTAGAATTGGCCTTTGAATAAACGGGACAATCACGATCTCACTTTATCAACCCAAAAACCTTCTCAAGTATTTCCCTTTCGCCTTACTTGATCACCGGTGGGAGATGCTTTCAAGTAATTTAATAAACTAAGGAAAAAAAAAATATCTATGCTCTTGATTTTTCCAACACATGGAATTATGTACTTGGGGATGAAATAATCATCCCCTATTTATAAGAGCAGTGACCGAAATTCGTAGAGATTTTATGGGCATGGAGAAAATCTTTTCTTAATCTCTAAGAAATCTTGAATATATCTCATATATTCTTTTCTCCATAATAAAATATTCCACAAAAATCTCACTCTCCTAATAAATATGAAACTCTCGAAAATTACATAGAAGAAATCCAAGATTTGGATCTTCTTGAATATATGAGATATTCTTGTATTCCTAGAATACATATCTTGCATAATATCTTTCCAAGAAAATCAACAAAATCTTTTTCCTCTTTATCATGCAATTTTCGAAAATAATACTTGAAAAATCAGCATAATTATTTTCTTTTTATTTTAATCACCTTATCATTATTGGGCTACTTAATGGGCTACTTGAGGGGCCTTAAGGAGAATTAAGATTGGACCTCCTAATGGACTTCTGAATTTCAATATTGAGCCCCAATATAATTCAGCCCATTAATATTAATTATTACCACTAATAAATTAATATTGCACTATCCATCTTAATCCATATTACGATAATATGGGCTCCCGGTTATTATTTCCCGCGTTTAAGATTATCAAGTCCATTAATTAATTAAGCTTCTGAATAGCTCTAAATTAATTAATATATTTCACCTTGGAGTAAAGACAGCTCAACATTATTATTCGTACCGAAGAAACTAATTCTTCACTTGCAAGATTTGGTACAATAAAACTTCTGAGCCCACCAAGGGGACTAATCACACGAGCCGTACTCGCACGCGTTTCTCCGTATTAAATCTTAGCAACCGTCGTATGATTAATATTACTGCCCAAGACACAAAGTTCGAAGTCACAATGATTCTCACCCAACATGAATCAAAGCAGTAACTATTAAACACACACGGTCCTATTTAAGTGACGGAGATTAAGAAATCAACAACCACTGAGGTCTAATTCTTCACCTTTCAGAACAGAAGAATTTATTCTCGCTGTAGGACCTCTTCAACACATACTAAATGTGCTAGTGCAATCTCTTAGTCAAGACAGACCAATCTGAGCCTTACACATCGACCTTTCACGGCGGATTGTTCAATTCCACCTGGGTCGTGAATTGTACGTTTAGTTACAAGTAAACTGTTAATGTTGTCTTCCGTGATCGGGTATCACTACATTAACTACAATGTAACTTGTACTATATATTGAACGGTTTGCAATAGAAATTCAACATTCAATTATATCTAAAGCAAATATGATAAAAGAATTTTTCTCATAAATCGAGTGTTTGATACACGAGTTATACAAAGTAAAAGCATACTTTCACGTATAACTCCAACAAAACTTTAACCTTCAAATTCACACAATATTACCAAAAGTGTCACTCATTCAACTCACTTTTCAACATTATTTATTACTTTATCTCAAAAGTCAACATGTAGTCCACCATATATTAATAAAAAAACACACTTTATTAAACTATTCAACAAAAAAAAAATGAGAAGAAAGCTCGGAGGGAGTATAATATTGGGTTTGACTTAAAAAAACAATCATAATTACGTAATACGTTATACTTTTGTTCGTTTCGGTGAGTCTTGATTTTTAAATGTATTATGAAAATCTACAAAATATCACATCTCATACATTGTGTAGATTTTTTTATGAAATCAAATCAACATAAATTATTGACAATTTGTTATAAATTATAAACAATTAGTAACTGAACCCGTGCAATGCACGGCCATAATTGTACAATTAATTTTTTGATTTTCAATTTATATTGAAGTTTGTTTGTTTTACGTTCCAGGGTGTTTAATAGTACTCAATATAAAGTATTTTTCACTTCAAATAAATAATATTATTATTATTTTGTTTGAAAATTTACTTTTTTAAAGAGAAAGTAATGCAGGTGTCGATTTTTTTTTGTGAAAATAAAGTTTTATATAACTCCCTCTATCCCTAAGTTACTTTCTCACTTGTTTATGTTGAATGATTTAAGAAGGTGTATTTATTTATTAATATATGGTGGGTCATAGGTTGACTTTTGGAGTAAAATAATGAATAGTGCTAAAAAGTGAATGAAATGAGCGACACTTTTGGTAATATTGTGTAAATTTGAAGGTTAAAAATTATATGTAGTGAAGTGTTGTTTTTGTCATTTAAAAAATGAAAAATTTAGAGTGGGACGACTCGAAATGGAAAATAGAAATTTTGCAGTGGGACATAAGGTATGTTTTATTTATAAGAGATAATCTTAATATTATTTGTATTTTATCATATTTTTTTATGATTTACATAATAATAAATTTTAATAATAACTATGAAATTCATATTAAACAGGATGTAAAAAAAAATAAAAATCAAAAGGACTAAAGATTTCGAAACACTTCTTAATTTTTTTTTAAATTTTTTTATGGACATTCATCGTTAGTCACCACACGTCAAAATCTTCAAACTAATATTCTTCGTATCCTTCAACTAATACCCTTCAGTATAAATAATGAATACCCTATAGAACTAATACCCTTCAGTAAAAATAATACCCTTTAGTGAAAACGACCAATACACTTCAAATGGTGCATTTTTTAGATTAATAAATATTTATTATAATAACTTCTATTAAAAATAAACTTCTACAAACTATATATCGAATTATTTCTATACACTGATCATTCACAAAAATATTTACTAGTAACTATTATTGTAAAATAATTAAAATATCTTAATATATATCTCAAAGATATATTCAATATATTTTTATATTATTTCTCAATATTTATTATACTTTATATTTCAAAAATATATACGATATATATTGTAATAAAATATTTGTCAATATTTATAATAAAATATATTTAAAAGATATATATCAAAGATTTAAAAAGATTTATTATTGTAAAATAATTAAAATATCTTAATATATATCTCAAAGATATATTCAATATATTTTTATATTATTTTTCAATATTTATTATACTTTATATTTTAAAAATATATACGATATATATTGTAATAAAATATTTGTCAATATTTATAATAAAATATATTTAAAGGATATATATCAAAGATTTAAAAAAATTTATTATTGTAAAATAATTAATATATCTTAATATATATCTCAAAGATATATTCAATATATTTTTATATTATTTCTCAATATTTATTATACTTTATATTTCAAAAATATTTACGATATATATTGTAATAAAATATTTGTCAATATTTATAATAAAATATGTTTAAAAGATATATATCAAAGATTTAAAATAAATATTACTAAATTTAACAATAATTTTGGCGGGAAAATTCAATGGTTTTCAAATATAATAATTGTTGACAGCGATTTATGACGGATCTCGCTGCCGGGTTCCTAGCGGGTAGGATTTTATATTAAGGATGACAGAGAGCAATAAATGCGAGAGTAAATGAGCTCTCAAGTATGTCTTTGCAATAAATGTGTTGTGTCCTACAAATTGGCATTCAAAGCCCTATTTATAATGTTCAAAGTGGGGGTTCCCCAAGCTTGGTAGGTGGACTGTGGGCCCCTCCTGCTCCTAGCTGGAAGGTAATGAGTGGCTACAGCCTCCCCTACGAACCAATGAGGAGAAGCCATGTGGCACTGTCACCCCTGAGGTGATTGGACCTGGCCTCAACTACCCTCTTTGACCCTGTCACATCCTCTGGATTGATGGCACTCGACGTCCTCACACAGCTGGCGCGGCCTGGTGTCGGGTAGACGGGTACTCGGGTACCGGGAAGCGAGTCCGGACGAAAATGCCCCGGTGGGTCATTTGCGGGAAGGCGGGTAGAGTACCTGCACAGAGGCTCGTCGCTGGCCGCCCGATACACGGGCGTGTGGATTATAAGTACCCTTCCCGGCCGATCCCAGAGGTTTATGTCGGGCAGCGTCTGGGTTCCTGTCCGTCTTGTCTGACCGGCCGGAGGACTGTTCTCCTCCGAGCCCGCCGCAGCAGTGGGTCTGTATCTGATACCCGATGGGTCGGGTAGTAGGATATCGGGTGTAACAATTGCCCCACCAGCCCGACAACGGGGGGCCGCAGTCGCCGGGTGGCGGGCTGGTCGAACTGCAGACCATTTTGATTTCGAATTTGAATTTTGGGGGTGACGTTTCGACTTCCAAGACGACGCCTCGTCTGCTGCGCCTGCTGACGTCACGGGATGGCGTGACTGATGCGCAGAAATCCAGGGGTCACGTCCGCCGAACCTGCTCCCCAACCGCTGCGCGCGTGACCCCCACGCGCCCCCCCCGAACTTTGTTTAATTTCATTTTCGACCCCGTTTTCTTGCTGTTTAGTCCCTCCTTTTTCTTCTATAAATAGGGGCTCCCAGCCCATTCTCTCATTTTCCCACTCTTGCAAACTCGTGCCCCCCTTTAAGGTTTTTCAAGTTCTCCGGCGAATTCCTCAGATTCCGGCGAACTCTCCAGATTCCGGCGGTCTTTTCTGCGTCCTAAGGTAATTTCTTGCTCCTTTCGTCGACACTCCTTACTTTACTTTCGTTATGAGCGACTCCGTCGAGAGCCTCGGCGCCGCCGATGCTTATCATTTCCGCCGCCGTGCCGCCGCCGATGCCGAGAGGCCTTTCCAGCCGGCCGGGGAAGGAACGTCCCGCGCCGCCGCCAGAGAGGGCGAGGGCAATTCCACGGATGTGGATGCCTTCGCGGATGATTTGGAGGGGATGAGTCCCCAACGGGAGGGGGAAGCCCTAAGCGTCTCCCCAGTCTCTGCCTACCCGCCACGGGCGGAAGACTTCTTGTTCGAGCGGGAAGCCGTGCCCGACCAGATTGACTACGCGGACAGCCGGCTCATCGGGTTCGACCACTCGAAGTACATGAGCCGGTTCGTGCGGAAGCGCCCTCCCCGCGCATACCTCGAAGCCCAGGACACCGACTTCGGGGCCTCTCGCCGCCCTAGCTGCCTTCCCCCGGACGCCGATGTGAAGGAATTGTATTGGACCTTCCAGGCGCCCTCCGATGTCTTTTTCTACGCTCCCCGGGAGAATGAACGGGCCGACCAGCCTCCGGAAGGCCTTATCGCCATAAATGCGGACACCCTACACGCCGGGCTCCGTTTCCCGCTTCACCCGGCCATCTCCAAGCTACTCGCGGCCTGGAATCTGTCGATCACCCAGATCACCCCGAATGGGTGGAGCTACATCCTGGGGGCAATGGTCGCTCTTGGTCGGCGCGGGCTGCACCGTATGCCCACCCCGTCCGAGCTCAACTACCTATACTATACAGTGGCCTCGGTCGGGAGGATGAATCATGGGTATTACTCCGTGAAGCCCCGGGGTGGAGATGCCATTGTCTTCGGCATCTCGCCGAAGGTGACGCACTGGCAGGAAAGGTGGTGGTGGGTCGGCGGCGCCTGGGAGAGCGTTGGCATAGACGGGCACACCATCCCGGTTCCACGAGAATATCGGGAGCGCAATCGTCGAGGTAAACACTGACTTTTTCTTCGTTTCTTAGTACTGATCTAATTCTTCTTTCATTGTGCAGGTTGCACGGTTCCAAATCAAGCCGACCTGACCGACGATTTTAGGCAGGCGCTAGCCTTGGTGAGATCCGAGAGCGTGGACAACCGCGACGTCGAACTTCTCAACGACGACGAGTACAGAAGGCTCTCCGGACTCCAGACTTTCCCGCGCCATTTGGATTTCGGTGGTAAGATTCTTTTCCTGCCCGACTCTCCTTATACTCGTTCTCGCTGCTCGATTTCTGATCTTGTCCCTTTTCTCGCAGAGCAACGCTTCCCGGCTGAATCTTCCACGCCATCGACCTCCCGGGCCGATTCCCCGAGGCCCGCAGCCGAGGCCGGCCAGGCTACCATCCCGATCGTGAACGTCGAATCGTCCGAGGAAACCGTCGACATGGCGCCCAAAAAGAACGCCCTGGCCAAGCTGGCGAAGCGGGGAGCCGTCCGTGCCGCAGGGGTGGTGATTCGCAGCCCGCCCGCGGCTCCGGCGCCCCCGTCATCCTCCTCCCCGACTGACGGGCAGCGCCCGTCCAAGAAGGCCCGGGTCGAAGGCCAGACATCCGTCGATCCGGCCATGGTGACGGTCAACTTGGACCCGGTGACTGGCGGGCTCGTGGCCGGCACAGTCGAGGCGACCTTAGGGGGCCCTGCCTCCCCTACCCGCGACCGCAGCGACTTCTCATTCCTCGGCTGGGGTAATAACCTCACGTAAGTATTATGCTTCCTTCTCTAAGTTTTCTAGCCGTTTTCTCGACGTAGGATTTTTTCTTAACATGTCTTCTCTTCCCGTGTTCACGCAGGCCGGAGCCTCTGCCCCCGCCCGAGGTTCTTCAATTCCTGCGCTCGCAGGAACCTCCGTACTCGGAGGCCGTGCCCGAGACTTGGCCGGAGGAACTGCGCCGCGCCGTGCTCAACCTTCCCCGGTCCTGGACCCTCAACTGCCAGAAGGCCGCGAGGACCGTCCCGCTCGCCGATCGGATGAGGGCGGCCGCCATCCGTACCTCCCGCAACGCCATCGCCATGGAGGGCATCATGCTCGAATACGAGCGGGAGATGCGGACTGCCTCCTCCTACAGGGCGGCCTTCCAGACGAAGCGGGACGAAGCTACTCGCCTGGAAGAGGAAGTCAAGAAACTCCGGGAAGAGCTGGAGGCCGGCCGAGCGGGTCGGGCTGAACTGGAGGCCGTCCTCGAGGAGGAGAGGAGGAGACGCGCCGAGGCCGAGGCGAGGACGGCCGAAGAAGTCCGCCAAGCCAAGGAGGCTCTCGCGGCGGAGGCGGAGAGACGCCTGGAATCCGAGCGTGCTCGATTGGCCGCTGAGGGCGAGTCGGCTGGGTCCATGGTGTATATCAATGCATACGCCGACTCGATTCGCTCCCTACTCCGCCAAAATCCCCAGGCCGATTACTCCGGGCCTCTGGCCGACTTGAAGAATTATGTCGAGTCCAATCCTCCCTCCTCGGACTATGATATCACGCTCAAGGACCTGGTCGATCGCGGGCTGGATTTGTCTTTCCTCGGCGACCCGGCGACCTTCCTCTATCCGATCGCCGACGAGGAGGCGAATGAGGACCTGGGGGCGGTGGACGAGGCGCATCCATAATTTTCTTTTCTTTTGTTCTTGTTAAGTTTGCTGGCCGCTGGCCGTCTTGTACTCTCTCTTTTCCTCTAATGAAATTGCTTTGCCTTTCATTTCGCTTGTCTCTCTTGAACTTTTAGTTTTATCGGCCGGGTAAATAACGTAATCGGGCAATAGAATTAACCAAAGAATTAATTAATGAGTGCTATAGCCGAATATCGGGCAGCGACTTCACAAAGATAGGACTGATTTGTCAACCACTTAAAGAATTAACCAACAGATTAATTAATGAAGTGCTATAGCCGAGTATCGGGCAGCGACTTCACGAAGATGGGATTGTTTTACCAACCGCTTAAAGAATTAACCAACAGATTAATTAATGAAGTGCTCTAGCCGAATATCGGGCAGCGACTTCACGAAGATGGGATTGTTTTACCAACCGCTTAAAGAATTAACCAACAGATTAATTAATGAAGTGCTATAGCCGAATATCGGGCAGCGACTTCACAAAGATAGGACTGATTTGTCAACCACTTAAAGAATTAACCAACAGATTAATTAATGAAGTGCTATAGCCGAGTATCGGGCAGCGACTTCACGAAGATGGGATTGATTTAACAACCGCTTATTGATTTTTACAAATTTGCGCTTCGAGTAGCGATTACAATGAGCTTCTACTGGTAGTATTTTTTGAGTAGGGAGGCGTTCCAAGGGTATTGGGCCGGGTTGCCCTCAAGGCTTTCCAGCTCGTAGGCTCCGTTGGCGAGGCGGCTGGAGACCTTTAGGGGTCCCTCCCAATTCGGACCAAATGCCCCCTTGGGCTGCCCGACCGTCCGTCGGAGTACCAGGTCCCCGGTTTTGAACTCCCTGATCTTGATCTTCGAGTTGAAGTATTTTTCAGCCCGGCGTTTGTAAGCTATGTTTCTTTGCTCTGCGGACAACCTTCTCTCCTCCAGCAGGTCCAACTCGTTTAGCATGGCCTGGTCGTTCTCGGTCCCCACGGGTTGTGAGGTGCGGAGGCTCGGGATGACTACTTCAGCCGGGATGACTGCCTCTGTTCCGAAGGCTAGAGCAAAAGGAGTCTCCCCGGTTGCGGTGCGACAGGTCGTTCTATATGACCATAATACTTCGGGTAGCTTGCTTGCCCATGTTCCCTTGCTCTCCTCCAACCTTGTCTTCAACGTGTGTTTGATTATCTTGTTCACCGCCTCGACCTGTCCGTTCGACTGGGGGTGGTAGGGTGACGAGAATAACCTCTTGATCTTGTGCTTCTGGCAGAATCTTTCCATCTCTAGCCCGTCGAACTGTTTCCCGTTGTCCGAAATGATTATCTGTGGGAGGCCGAATCGACAGATTATGTTGCGCCAGATGAACCTGATCACGTGTTCCTGGTCGATCGTTTTCAGTGACTCTGCCTCCGCCCATTTGGTGAAGTAATCCACGGCGACAATTGCGTACTTGACGCTGCCCGGGGCCGTAGGCAAAGGGCCAATGAGATCGATCCCCCACTTTGCAAACGGCCACGGGCTCAGGATTGAGGTGAGCTCGGTCGGGGCCTGATGGATCGTCGGCGAATAGATTTGACACTTGTGGCATGCCCGTGCGTAGTTGATTGCGTCCTTCTTCAGGGTGGGCCAGAAATATCCCTGTCGGATGACCTTCTGGGCGAGCACCTGGCCGCCGGCGTGGTTCCCGCAGCGTCCTTCGTGGATTTCGACCAAGATCTTCCTTCCCTGCTCCTGCGTCACGCACTTTAGGAGGGGCAGGGCGAAGCCTCGTTTGTACAACTGGTCCCCGATGGTCGTGTACCGTACCGCCCGGAGCTGCAACTGTCTTGCCGCTACCCGGTCGACTGGGAGTTGGCCATCACGGAGGTATTTCAGGATTGGGGTCATCCAGCTGTCTTCCGCTTGCCCCAGGCTACTCACCCGCTGGTTCGAACTCGTAGGGGCGGTCAGGTAAGTAACTGTGATCTGGGACATGTCGGCTGCCCCTTCGGATGTTGCGAGGCGGGCGAGTGCGTCTGCTTGAGTATTATCGAGTCGGGGTACCACCTCTATGCACACCTGGTCGAATTTTTCGAGCAAGTTCTTTGCTAATCCCTGGTAGGCCAACATCCTGTCGCTGCGCGCCTCGTATTCTCCTGAGATTTGACATGTAACGAGCTGCGAGTCGCTGTAGACCTGGAGTCTCTTTACTCCCATGGCCATGGCCATTTCCAGGCCGTTGATTAAGGCTTCGTACTCGGCCTCATTGTTGGTCGCGTGGAAACCGAATCTTATGGCTGTTGTGAATGACTGGCCGGACGGGCTGAGAAGGACAATTCCCGCGCCTGCCCGCGTGGTTGTGGAGGATCCGTCAACGTACATTTTCCAAGGTGGTTGCTCGATCTTGGACATCGCCTCCGGGTGAGTGAGCTCGACTATGAAGTCGGCCATTGCTTGGCCTTTAATAGATGTTCGGGGAGCGTATGTGACTCCAAATTGCCCGATCTCCACAGCCCACTTGAGGCATCTGCCCGCCGTATCTGGCCGATGTAGTACTTGGCGGAGTGGCATTGTTGTCAGTACTTCTACTTGGTGATCAAAAAAGTATGGGCGTAACTTGCGTACGCTCATTACTAGGGCGTATGCTAACTTTTCCAGGGGTGAGTACCGCAGCTCGGCGTCGTGAAGTGTCTGGCTGACATAGTAGATTGGCAGATGTGCCTGCCCCTCAGCCCGCACTAGCACGGCGCTGAGAGCTGAGTCCGACGCCGCCAAGTACAAGAAAAGCTTCTCGCCGGGGACGGGCTTGGCCAACACCTGGGCGTTTGACAGGTATGCTTTCAAATTATCGAAAGCGAGCTGACTCTGGGGAGTCCAGTTGAGTTTCCCCTTCCGCATGCTGTCGAATAAAGGCTTGCATCGGTCCCCCATGCGGGAGATGAAACGGCTGAGAGCGGCCAGGCTGCCCGTCACCTTCTGTACCTCCTTCACCGTGCGGGGAGGGCTCATGTCGAGGATCGCCTGTACCTTGGTCGGGTTTGCCTCGATTCCCCGCTGGCTGACCATGTGCCCCAAGAATTTGCCCGACTCGACGCCGAAACTGCACTTTTTCGGGTTGAGCCTCATCCGATATTTTCGCAAGATCTCGAAAGTTTCGGCTAGGTGTGTGAGGTGGTCTTCTTTCTTCTCACTCTTGACGACGATGTCGTCGATATACACCTCCATGGTCGCCCCGATTTGATCGTGGAACATGTGGTTGACCAGCCTCTGGTAAGTTGCCCCAGCGTTCATGAGTCCGAATGGCATCCGCTTCCAAAAATACATGTTTTTCTCGGTGAGGAAAGTTGTGTGCTTCTGGTCGTCTGCGGCCATCGGGATCTGGTGATAGCCGGCAAAAGCGTCCATGAAAGTGAGCATCTCGTGCCCGGCCGTGCTGTCCACCAGGTGGTCGATGTGTGGCATCGGGAAGTGATCTTTTGGGCAAGCTTTGTTTAGGTCCGTGAAATCGATGCACAATCGCCATGTGTTGTTGCTTTTCTTGACGAGTACAGCGTTGGACACCCATTGAGGCTTGTCGTCGGGGTCGACCATCCCGATGAGTTTGTTGTCGAGTAGCTTTTTGACCTTGGTGGCAATGACCGCGTATTTGTCTGGGCCGAATTTCCTTCTTTTCTGTGAGATCGGCTTGCGGGATGGATCGATGTGTAGTTGGTGTGAGCATACGGCTGGATCGATCCCGACCATGTCTTCGTGGGACCATGCGAATACATCTAAGTTCTTTTCTAAAAAAGCGGTCATCTCCGCCCGTATCTCGCCGGACATTGACGAACCGAGTTGAACGCTTACTTCTGGCCTACTCTTCATCGTGACCGAAATTAATTCTTCGATCGGACTGGCTCCCCGCTCGCCGTATCGTGGATCGTCGATCTGCCCTGTTAGAGTTTTGTCAATTTCCATGGGCTCGTACCCGAGCCTTGGCTCCAGGTCGACTTGGATGTTCTCAAAAGTGTGCGAATCTTCTTCCATTGGGTGGGCAGTGGGTGGGATTTCTTCATCTATTTCCATGTCTCCCTCCCCGACTGTGCATACATAATCTAGATTTACACAACTTGAAATAACATCGATATACGCCAAACATCCGCGTGCCATTTTTTGATTTCCCTTAAGAGTCCCAACCTTCCCGGAGGGGGTTGGGAACTTGATACAATAATAGAAGGCTGAGGCGGCGGCTTCGAACTCGTGCTCGAATGGCCTGCCAAGAAACCCGTTATAGGTTGACGGCTGGTCGACAATGATAAAGTCGAGCTGTTTCGAAGCCTTAACCTCAGCGTCTATGCTAGAAACTAATTCTACGGCTAGTCTAACTATCCCGTAGGGTTTTACTGTGGCGTCGCCGAAGCCTTTGATGACCTGGTCGCATGGCTCCACATACTTCTCAAAGGAGCTGTCCAGCTGGTCGAACGCGGTCTTGAAGAGAATGTTGCAGTAGGCTCCGTTGTCGACAAGCATGCGATGGACAGTGACGCCCATGATGTTGACGGATACGACCAGGGCGTCGTGGTTCGGGTAGATGACCCCGGTGCGATCTTCCTCCTTGAAGGCGAGGAGGTCCGTCTCTCTTGCCGTCATGTTGACCGGCAAGGCGATCTGGTGGACGTTGTCCATTGCCCGCAGCTCGCTCTTCTGCCTGCGGTTGGACAGCGAGGTGGTGGGTGCGAAGCCGCCCACCGGGGAGAGCATGTTGACTGCCCGGCGAGCTTGATGTTCTGGCATCGGTGGGCATATGAGGGCTGCCTCCCGGTTTGGCTCTGCAGGGCGGGCAGCGGCATGAGTCTCCGGTCTGGCCGCCGGTCTCTTCACGAACTCCTCTAGCTTCCCCTCCTCGAAGAGTCGCCAGAGCTGTTTTAGGAGGTCGCGGCACTCACTGGTGTTGTGCCCGACGGTTCGGTGGTAGTGGCAGTATTTGTTGGGGTTGAGCTGCACCCCTGGCTTGTGGACCCATGGCCGCGCCTTGGGCATCATATTTTTGTCCCGGATCTGCACATAGACGTATTCCGGGGTGGCCGACAGTTTTTCGGCCAGCTTCACTTCGACGGAATCGAAGGGCTTGAAAGGCTGGGGAGCCCGGTAGGAAAAGTTCCTCCGGCTTGATGTGGTGCCCGTCGAGGCGCGTGGTTTCTCCTTCTCGGCAGGGGCGCTCTCGCCCAGCCGTTGTGCCAGGATGTCCGCATTGTAGATGATTTTTCCGGCCCGCTGCCGGAACTCCGCGTAGGACTTGGGGTAGTCCTTGTTCATTGACTTCCATAGCTTGGTTTTTAGGCGGAGTCCGCCTATGATCCCGACGAGCTTGACCTCGTCCCCTACGGGCTCACCCTCCATGATGATGCGATCTACCCGGTCGATGTACGCCCGGTCAGTCTCGTCTTTTCCTTGGGCCAGGTTGGCCATGCGGTTGGCGCCGGCCATCCGCGGTGCCATCGAGGAGAAGTGTTCCAAGAACAGTTCCCCTAGTTGGTGGAATGAAACCACCTTCCCCGCGGGAAGCGAGGAGTACCATCGGTGAGCCCTGTCCCCCAAGGTTAGCGGGAACATCCTGCACTGGGTGGCATCCGTTGCCCCCATTGAGATCATGTAGGTGGAATATTTGCTGAGATGGGTGACGGGGTCCGTCTCCCCGTCATATTGGCCCACGGCGGCCACGTTGATTTTTGGTTGGGCCGGGGCCCGCACCAAGATGTCTGCGAGGGGCGAGTTGGGCATGTAGGGGACATGGTGCTGCCCGTCCCGCCTCTCGAGCTTGGCCTCGAGGTCCGAGACCTTTTTTAGGATGGCGGCCATGGCGTTGTCGGCCGCGGGGGGAGAACGGGGACGAGGGTTGTCCCCCAAGCGGTCACGGACCGACGGCCTCGGGGCCGTGTCGTTGTGACGCCTGGGAGATCGTGCCTGTTCTCGCTCCTGGGGCCTGGAGCTGGCGTTGGATTCACAAGGTCGGGCAGCTCCCCGAGCCTGGGTTCCCAACCGGGAGAAGACCGATCCCGCCGGTCGGCGAGAAGCCCGCTGTGAGTCGGCCTCCTCGTCGAGGCGCCTCTTTAGATTCTGAGGCCGGGGGTTGCTGGCGGCCCTCCTGGCCGCTTCTTGCTCCTGCCGGGGCTGGCAGGTGGCCCTGCTTCGGGCTGGCTCCTTTCCTGGTCGGTGAGTGCGGATAGGAGCGGCGTCGATCTCGGCCTGACGGCGCTCGATCATGGCCCTTGCGGCCTGGAGGTCCTCCGGAGTCCTTATGGCCGACAAGAACTCGAAAGGACCCTGAAGGGTCTCCGCCGTGGCCGGAGCCGGAGTGGCGGTTTCGCCGACGTCCTCGACTTGCTGCTGGGTTCGTGTGGCCTTCGAAGTGGTCATTTTTTGAGTGATAGTGGATGGGATTTCGTTCGAGGTGACTAGATAAATGAAACCGAGTGTACTTCGATATTAGTCTCCCTTCTTCTAGCGCCAAAATGTTGACAGCGATTTATGACGGATCTCGCTGCCGGGTTCCTAGCGGGTAGGATTTTATATTAAGGATGACAGAGAGCAATAAATGCGAGAGTAAATGAGCTCTCAAGTATGTCTTTGCAATAAATGTGTTGTGTCCTACAAATTGGCATTCAAAGCCCTATTTATAATGTTCAAAGTGGGGGTTCCCCAAGCTTGGTAGGTGGACTGTGGGCCCCTCCTGCTCCTAGCTGGAAGGTAATGAGTGGCTACAGCCTCCCCTACGAACCAATGAGGAGAAGCCATGTGGCACTGTCACCCCTGAGGTGATTGGACCTGGCCTCAACTACCCTCTTTGACCCTGTCACATCCTCTGGATTGATGGCACTCGACGTCCTCACACAGCTGGCGCGGCCTGGTGTCGGGTAGACGGGTACTCGGGTACCGGGAAGCGAGTCCGGACGAAAATGCCCCGGTGGGTCATTTGCGGGAAGGCGGGTAGAGTACCTGCACAGAGGCTCGTCGCTGGCCGCCCGATACACGGGCGTGTGGATTATAAGTACCCTTCCCGGCCGATCCCAGAGGTTTATGTCGGGCAGCGTCTGGGTTCCTGTCCGTCTTGTCTGACCGGCCGGAGGACTGTTCTCCTCCGAGCCCGCCGCAGCAGTGGGTCTGTATCTGATACCCGATGGGTCGGGTAGTAGGATATCGGGTGTAACAATAATAATAATATAATATAGATATAAATAAATAGTATTTTTTTAGTTTAATTATTTAAAAAAAAAATCCATCAACCAAAATCATATATATCTTTTTCCTTAAACCACCAAAATAATTAAAAGCTTAAAACCACCAAAATAAAACCCAAACAATTAATACGTCTTTTGTTTTTCACATCCAACAAAAAAAAAAAAATATAGAAAAGCGGCAAAAAATAAACCTAGGGCAAATTTTTTCTAAATTTACCCAAAATCAAAGATAGGGGGAAGGCAAAAATTAAGTGAATCGGAAAAACGCGAAGTGAAAATACAGAAAAACTAATAGCGCTCGAATTTACTACGGTCTCGACCCCTCTCTCTCTAAGAGTGGCGTTTATTTCCTTGTGTTGGAGGTTTCCCTCTTTGATCCTGCTCGATCGTTGAATTCAGGTTAGCTTGTGATTCTATGGTGATTAGCGCGATTGAATTGTGCTTGAAGTTGTGTAATTAGTTGAATTAATGGGAAATTTGGTATTTATGGATAAACCCTAATTTTGGGCTTTGCTCAAATAGGGTACGTGAGTGTTCGAATAAATTGTCGAAGTGTTTTAACATGTGGGTCATGTGTTGGTTTTCTCTTCAATGTTTCATTTATTGGCTTAATTTGGATAATTCACTGTTAAATTTTAATTTCATAATGTGGGATGTCATTTGGAGGTATTTTGGGTTAGTACATGATTTTTCTGTTATTTATACCTTTTTGTAGTTCTGCCTTTCTTCAGTGACATTCCCTGTCAAAGTGCATATATTTGTCTGGTTCAGCTGTGATATCATTTGGTGTTTCCCGATGCTCTTTGAAGGCCTTTTTTTATTAGGTTATTTTTTTAGTCAAGCTGCCAAGGTTGCTGACAATTCTTTGAGGAGAAAGGCTCTACAAATATGAAATTTTTAGCGTCATAATGGATGGAAACGCAAGATTTGAGTTGATGTCAGCGAGTCCCGACTCTAAATTTGCTGGGAACTACCAGAGGGGATACCCTGCTCCCTCTTTGGGTCGCTCTTCAAGTTTCAGAGAGGGTCCAGAAACAAGGAATACCGGTTCTGTGAAGGTAAATTCTAGGGTTAATGCTACTTCATCAGGAGATGTGCCTGCATTATCTCAATGCCTGATGTTGGAGCCAATTGTTATGGGTGATCCTAAATATGCTCGGTCTGGTGACATTAGGAGGGTTCTGGGGTTTTCTGTTGGGAGCAATTTAGAGGAGAACTCTTTCGGTGCTAGTCATCTGAAAAACTCACCTCCAGCATCTGTGGAGGAACTAAAACGACTTAGAGCAAGTGTTGCAGATACTTGTGTTAAAGCCACGTAAGTTATCTGACCATAGTGTTCTGTTTGGAATGCTGAATCTGGTAATGATTCAAATGAGCTGGTCGTGCAATATAAAAATGCATATTTTTATTTTGATTTCCTGTAATTTGGTTTTGTAGTAACTCTGACATTTGTTCTGAGAATTCCCTAAATGTGAGGAGTTAAATCTCACCCATTTTCCAATACCCCATGATTTTGTTGTCTTCTTTTCCCTTTATATTCTGAAACAATGTTGTTCTTCTTGACTAGCGGTAGAGCTCAAAAGTTCGGTGAGCATATAACTAAGCTGGACAAATATGTTGGCATGCCTTCCAAGAAGCCACAGCAGCTGCGGAATGAGCTGTTTACTAGTGCATCAACCTTGAAGGTTGGACAGATCCAACGGAACTCTTCAGAAGTAGGAAGTCAGAAGTTTGAGGACCGGCCTAAGAATGTTGGTCTCAATAAGCGATTACGTACCTCAACGGCGGAAACTAGGGTTTGTAAAAATAGAACATATAGTTTTCATTTGCCATGCTCCGTACTTTTAAGATCTTATTTCCTTTTTAATAAGTAGAATACTAAATGCAAATGCTTTCCAGTTTGACATTAATAATTGTGCAAAGTACTGACAGAGTCGCTGTTTCTGTTTGACAAAGCTTAGCTAGTAGCAGAAAATATTGCTGATTCTGAATTGCTGTAGTAGCTGTTGTGTTATTTGTTTCATTTTTACAAAGATCAGTTAGCAGTTGAAAATAATGGAGACTCTGCATTAAAGTGTCATTATGCATGTCAATCCTCATTTCCTGTCTTTTGTAAATTAATACTTAAACTATAAATATACATATTGAAAATCAATACTTGAATTGTTGTAATAGCGAGAAGATTGCTTATTCTGCATTGAATTGTTGTAATAGCGAGCAGATTGCTGATTCTGCATTGAATTGTTGTCACACGTGTTGTGTAATCTGTTCCATATTACTAAATCTTAGTTAATTGTAGAGAAGAATGCTGATTCTGCATTGAAGTGCTCTAGTGCATGCCAATGTGCAGTTCCTGTCTTCTGTCTTTTATTAAAAGCTACAACTATAAATATACACAAGTAAAGTTGCGGCTTTTGTATCGGATCTAGTAAGAGATTGAAGTTTTACTTTTCAAGTGTTTGTAACTTGTGTCATCGCTATCTAGTTGTAATCTGATTAAGGGATTCCTCATCCCTTATATCTTCTTCTATATTAATATCATTTCTGTTTCCAATCAAAATAAAAATAAAAATAAAATTGCGGCTTATGCATTGATGATCTTAACACCTTCATTTGAGAAATTCAATAGAGTACCATAGTTTTATCAATTGGATGATAGCATCCCAATTCATATTACTGTGCTTTATATTTTTAGTGGTTGTTATTCAATTATATCAAGTACTGTGGAATTATATTTTGTCGTATGGTGTTTATTGTCTTAAAAAGACTGACTACTCATTCCCTCCACTTTCAGGCAGAATGCAGGAATAATGGGGTAATGCGGCAGACGATGATGGCTACAAAAGAAAGAGATAATCTTAAAGATGATAATGTAGATTCTGATATGGTTGAAGAAAAAATAAGGAGGTTACCTGCTGTTGGAGAAAGCTGGGACAAGAAAATGAAAAGGAAACGCTCTGTTGGAGCTGTCGTTTCAAGATCTGTTGACAGTGAAGTGGAACTGAAACGAAACATGCATCATAAGCTTACTCTTGAATCTAGCCTGCTGTCCAGCGATTCCACCCATGGTTACAGGTCAGTAGTAAGGTCAAAGATGAATCAAAAGTATATTGTTGTACTTATAAATTGATAACATTCTGAATTTACATCAAAGTGGGTTGATATTGACTGCTTAGTCTGCTATACTTATCTAATTGAGTCAAAAGCTGAGCACATAAAGTTTATGACGCAAGTGCTCTACGTATTCAATGAATACTTTCTTTGAGCTATCGTATTGGGAATGGTTCTCAACTTTATGTATTGTATTTCTTTTGGTTAGCTGATTTCACCTGATTTTTTAGTTTTCTCTATAGATTTTGTGATAATTTGACTAGAGAGAGTGATTTCTGTTTGATTTAATGATCTATACTTTATTTGCCAAAGGAAACTGTAGACTTGAGGCAATATCCATTGAATTGATTCTTTGGTGGTAATATCATAATAATGTTACTCTGGAAATGTTATGTTTGACAGATCAGGAGCTTCTAGTGGCAGTAACAAGCTTGATCCTATGCCATCTCCTGCTGGTTCTACTCGCGTAACCTTCAAAAATGAACAAGAAAAAACAACACTGTCAAGGGATCTTTCCGGGGGACCAGTTAAGGAGCGACCCTTAGGAAAAGTAAATGTTAAGTATGTACCTCACATTTTCCACAATTTTTTAACATGCATATTTTGTTATAACGTATCTTTAACTTGTCCCCCTTCTGCTATTTGCATATTTATTTTTTCACCTGAGCTTGAATTGTATGGGATAATGCTTCTGCTACACTTTCTTTTAGGTTGAATAATCGTGAGGACAACCATGCACTATGCTCTAGCCCAATTGTAAAAGGGAAGGCATCACGGGCACCACGGAGTGGCTCAATTGCTGCAGCTAATTCAGCTGCTAATGTTCCTCGTCTATCTGGAACTTTGGAGAGCTGGGAGCAGGCACAAGCTGTAAATAAAAACCCGTCAATTGGTGGGGCTAACAATCGCAAGCGTTCCATGCCTTCGGGATCAACCTCTCCCCCAATAACTCAATGGGGTGGTCAAAGGCCGCAGAAGATATCACGAACAAGGAGGACCAATCTTATTCCAGTATTAAACAATGATGACATGCAGATACAATCTGAAGGATGTTCCCCTTCAGATTTTAGTCCACGGATAAGCACCAGTGGGGTCAATGCTTCTCTTCTCTCCAAGAGTGCAGCTAATGGAAACCAAAATAATAAATTAAAATCTGAAAATGTTCCATCTCCAGCAAGATTATCTGAAGGTGAAGAAACTGGTGCTGGTGAAAACAGAATTAATGATAAAGGTGGAAGCAGGGATCTTGAGGAACGAACTACAAATGCTGTTCTGAGTGTTGGGCCATCTACATTTCCTATGAAAAAGAACAAAATTTTGTCCAAAGAAGATATTGGTGATGGTGTGAGAAGGCAAGGACGTAGTGGAAGGGTTTCACCATTTTCTAGGGCTAGCATTTCGCCGACGAGAGAAAAATTGGATAATGTGGTACCAACCAAGCCTATTCGAAATCCAAGGCCTGGTCCTGACAAGTCCGGAAGGTACTTTATTATCTTATTTGCTGATGAAACTGACTATTTTGTGTGTAATTTTCCCCTCTTAAAGCTCATTAGATCTTGTCATACTGTTACAGCAAGTCTGGCCGCCCTTTGAAGAAACTATCTGAACGCAAAGGCTATTCTCGTCTTGGCCATGTGGCTAATGGGGGTTCTCCTGATTATAGTGGTAAACCTTTTAATAACTTTGAATTATAAATTTTTGAAGATATTGGTTTTACCTTTTCTTGATTCTGCATGCCATCAACATCATTGCAGATTTGAGAGAACTATAAGTTGATGAAAATTTAGCGTGCTATGAATTTTGTGCTCAATAAGTCCACTTTACGATGGTCTGCTCCTTACGTTGTTTCTGTCAGTAGTGCAGTAATGATTACTTGTGTCTTTGATCTATCGCTTCGAGAGCTGTGAATTGGTCCTATTTATGTTGGTTTTGAGGGATTGGGTTGAACTAGAATAAGACAAATCTTTCTTTTTCCTCTTTCTCCTCCTTTTGTCTCTCTCTCTCTCAAGAATTTGTGAGGTTTGTCAATTAATTGAGCATTTGTATAATAAACAGATGCATCCAGAATGAAATATGCTAACAATGGTGAAATAACTGAAAAGAAACTCTCAAGCATATATGTTTTGTTGCTTTTATAGCAGTTAAAGCCAATAAAGTATCACTCCTTTTCAGGGGAATCAGACGACGATCGTGATGATCTCTTGACAGCGGTTAACTGTGCATCCAGTTCTAGCGGTAAGCATTTGTAATTAATATCATATGTTATTTAAACTTTTTGTTTACTTTTCTCTAATATGTTATGCTGGTAATTCACTTTTTTCTTTACATGCTGCAGTTAATGCATGTTCAAGCGCATTCTGGAAAACATTCGAGGCATATTTTAAATCTGTTGGGCCAGATGATAAATTGTTTTTATCACAACAGGTGATTATTTAGTTGTTAGCTAGATTATCCAATTTTTGCGGTCATTTTATTCTTAAAAATTCTTTATATTTTTTAATCAGTTCAAATTAGCTCAAGAATCACGTACAAGTTTGTCTCAGAAACGGAGCAATGGAAATCCTGATCAAGTGAATTTGGTTTGTAATTGCAATCTCTCTTCTTACCTAAAAATAGCAAATCCGAAATATCACTACTCTCCTGCACTTGTTGGTGCATAACATATTTTAGATTTGCTATTCGTTTAATATTACATTGAGCGGAAGAGAACAAGTTGTCTTGCACTTTGGCTTTATATAATTTCTCCATTACCTTCTGTTGTGATTTTAATCCATACCTTCTTTTATCAGGACGATCATTGTCATGAAGAAATGGCAGAGTTCCAAGGAAATAAATACATGAATGATTCTTTGGACAGGATGGATTTTGTTGAACAACTTCACAGTTCTTCTTTACATGGGTGCACAGATGTTGAGAAAAGATTTGACAGAATAATTCCACTTTATCAGAGGGTATTATCTGCTCTCATTATAGATGACGAAATTGAAGAATCTGAAGAGACTGGATTTGGAAGACAGAGGAATTCGGTTAATGATTCTTTCTTCCTTTCTGGTTCTGAAAGCAAACTTATGGACAACCTAGGTTTATGTGAGCCAGTATTTGGTGTTCAAGCTAGAAAAAATGGTAATGCACATAAGATTTTTCCTTGTAATGGGAATATGGACATTGATAGAAGCCCCGGTGCCCTAGATCGTATATGTAATGGTGAGCTGATGCAAAGAGACGGTGGTTATATGCACTCGGAAGTTGAAGTGGTGTTCAGACTTTCCAGATGTGATCACATTACACAAAGTCTACAGACAAAAAATACTGGTGTTTCTTCCTTTGATTTTCAATATGAACAGATGAGTATTGAAGAAAAGCTTGTAGTAGAACTACAGAGCATTGGCCTGTTTTTGGACCCCGTGGTAAGTTTCAGATCATAGACTTTTGGGCTAGAAAATACTCTTTTTTTCTTTTTTAGTTTCAACCCTATTTGTTTGGAACTACATTAATTGGTTTCTCAATGACTTTTTAGATGTTTAAGAGCAGCAACTTCTTAGCAAATATGATATCTTCAATTCTTTCTTTCTTCTAATCCTTGCTTTTATTATTCGATTGCCTGAATACAGCCTGCATTGGATGACAAAGAAACAGAGACAATCAACCAGGAAATTGCTCGGCTAGAGAAGGGGCTTCATGAACAGGTCTGCTTTTCTTTTTCTTTTTCTAATCTTTTTCATGATTTTTTTGTGTAAGACCTTTGTTACCTTCTGTTTCTTCCCTGTCCTTGCTTTCATGTGTTGTGATACAGTTGTCATATATTATTCGTTGCAAATTGCTTTCTGTCTAATGCTGAAACCTTTAGATTGGGAAGAAGAAGACATGCTTGGATAAAATACACAAGGCCATTGAAAAGGGAAATGACATTGAAAGGTAAATACTCTGGCCTTTTCCATGATCGTTCTATTTTCCTCTGATCAAAACAATATTGTTACAGTCAAGTAATGTTATACGCAATGAAATTTTTTCGTACCTCAGGGACCCTGATCAGGTTGCAATGGACAAACTAACTGAGTTGGCACACAAAAAACTGTTGGTTAGTCATTTAAACCATAAGTAACTTGAATTTTCCACGATGTGTTTTAAGTTTTGTTCAATGGTATTTCTAAGTTGCTGTGCCATTTCACATTTTATGTTAGTTTTGGAGTTCTCTAATAGTGGAACCTCCTTTTGAATTATTGATAGGCAACTAAAGGAAGCTTTGCTTCTAAACATGGGATTTCTAAGGTGTCAAAACATTCTGCTTTGGCTTTCTGCAAGAGAACACTTGCTAGATGCCTCAAATACGAAGCTTCAGGAATTAGTTGCTTTTCGGAGCCTGTGCATCGGGAGGTTCTTTATGCACCACCTCCTCAGTTTGCCGAAACGGAGTTGCTTCCTTCCTTTAACCCGAAAGCCACCAAAGGTAAGCACATACATTTGTAATGTGTATATTTACCAAAACTACCTTTATGCTTGCCATACCTACCTTAGACATTTGCTTCTAGTTTATAAAATGCAGGTTACACTTGTAAGAAATATATAAAATTTAAGGGTTTTTGTGTGCCTCCAAGGATCTGTAATTTCAAAAATATAGTAGCGTTTTCCTGAAAAAAGGCCAAACCTAAAGTGATAGTTGCAGTTGACCCTTTTAATATGCTGGGAATGTTGTTTAAAATACTAACAATATTTTCTGGGTTAATTGCAAAATTGGTTTCCTTCCCATTCAAATTAATTTCTCAATTAAGTACCATAACTTTTAAAATGCTGCGATTTCAGTTCTACTTTAACAATTTTTTGTTTAGTATCATAGTTATTTTCTGGTTTTTTTTTTTTTAATATGTTGGGGACTCATTATGCCACGTAACCAATGCCAAATCATTAGTCTGGTTGCTACGTGGAATTCCTGCAGCTCATATTAGCGGGCATGTGCAAAAATTATGTAGCATTGTCAATATAGGACCAAACTGCATCATTTTGAAAGTTATGAGACTTAATTGAGAAAAAAATTTCGTACAAAGTTGAAATTGCCAACACTATATACCCGACCAATTTTGCAATTTACTCATTTTCTGGAATCAATTCTCCCTGATAAAATCATATTACGTTTAAATTTTATGTTTAATGTCATTCTATTGGCTTGTTTCTTTCACTCATCTGTTAATACTGTTAATACTTAAAACCACTTTTCTTTTTACTGTTTCTGCAGATGGGACATTGATACGTCAATCAGATCTCCCTGAAGCAAAAAACGGTCCAATATCAAATAGAGGAAAGAAAAAGGAACTATCACTCGATGATGTTGGGGGTGCCGTTTTTAGAGCCTCATCTGCTCTGGGTCCCCCCGGAGGTGCAAAGGGTAAGCGAAGTGATCGGGATCCATCAAGTAAAAATGGTAAGGCTGGACGGTTGCCCATGGGTGGCTCCAAGGGTGAGCGTAGAACAAAATCGAAACCCAAACAGAAAACAGCTCAGCTTTCTATGTCCGGAGTAAAATTCGCAGATACAGTGGATTCTGGTGAAGCATTGAATCGGAGGAAAGATGTTCGATTCTTGTCTAATGGTAATGCCTCTTCAGTAGATAAGAAGGAATCTGTCGATATTTCTCCTTTACCTCTTGAGACTATAGACGGAATAGATGACCTAGGTGTAGATGCAGAAATGGGGGCGCCCCAGGATCTCAATTCTTGGTTCAATTTTGAAGTGGAGGACGGCCATGAAGCTATTGGCGGCCTCGAGATACCAATGGATGATCTCACAGAATTGCTGTTTTGATCATGGCTTCTTGTTGTACAGATTGTGGGAATATTGAATTGGTTAGTGATGCTCTAGTATTGTTTTTTTGGGCCCAAATGGCAGTTGTAATTATTTAATTTTTGTTTTGAGATCTAGGAAATTTATTGGAAAATTTTCTATTTCGTATTTGTCTCAGACAATGTTTCCATTTAATCAATGGACTTATATATTTCTTCAAAAGTATTTGTTCTGTTAAATCATTAAATAGATGTTAGGTGGATAAATCACACAGAATATAGCTGTTGCTATTCATAATTTCTATTTATGAATTACAACAATCAAGCATGTACATTGACTCGATCATTACGGGAATAACTCAATTATATTCATTATCAGATGTTTTTGCACAAATCCTAACAATTATTCGGCACCACATATGGAAAACAAATTTTCATTCTATTACCATTAAAATGCTCTTAACCAAGCGCCCCCTAAATTCAGTTCTACTTTGAAATATTAAATTTCGGTTTTTAAAAATCCAATACATTCAACACTGTAAACACCTATAAACCTATAAATTCCAAAACAAACACATCAAGTCATCAGAATTTTTTAAATCTACTAGATTCTCAACTCAAAATCCAACACGAAATAACTCATTTCACAGTGAATAGAGAGGTGAAAGTATTCACTTGTCCCCCTGAACAATATCTATTCATCAGAAGTGACAACATTAGGAACCACATTTTTCTACTACATCAAGTGCAACTCTCGGCCAACCCTTTCTTAAGATAAGCATCGGTCATACCAATGAACGTCACTTTGAATATATTGATAAATAACGACCAGCAGGTGAAGCTCGGAATATGAAAAAGCAAGAATATCCCGTCCAATACTTGTAGTTGTAACATTTTAATAATGAATATTGCAACTCCCACTTCTGCACTGATAAAAATGTGTTAGAAAGGTATTCTGCACAATATTCTCACCTACAATTGGTGGCTTACAATGTGCAAAATACCTTCATTGAACAACAAAATCTATCTCACATTGAGAAATGCAATATCCATAGTCTTGCTTTGGAACATAATCGAAAACATTCCTAACTTTATCCATACATCCCTCTAAACAATATCCATTCATCAATGGATTCCAAGTGACTACATCAGGAAAAAAAATTTCCTCAGCTTCATCGACCAACCCTACAATCGATTATGCCAGTGAATATCACCGCATTCGTATTATTCTGCAATCTATCATCTCCTCCAGTAACATGCTAACTTAAATTAAGCCACCAAATCAAACAACTATATTTGAGCAGAATACCTTTCTCAGGCATTTCATCGAACAACTTCAGGAATCAGGACAGCGTTTACATTTCTATCCCTTCTCATACAAATCCAATTATAATACTCCCTCCGTCCCAATTTTGTTTACAAAAAAAGAATTTTTTTTTTTTTTACCCATTTCCTAAAATGGCAAAAATCAATAACATTTTTTCAAACTCAACCTTAAAAAATCTACTTTATACTAAAAAATATTAATAAATAATTAATAAAAAACTACTTTATACTTAGAAGTATTAATAAACAACCATTTTCTTAAAAACCGTGTCATTTAGAAATGGGTAATCTAAATTGGGACGGAGGCAGTATTTACAAATATTCGTTGGAAATACCGTGAGAGAAGGTCGGAAACGCCGCCACAGATCTCCACTTAACTCGTTTCCGGCGGGATTACTAACTCATTCACAAAGAAGAGACGCGCTAAGAATATGATTTCGTTCACCGCAAAGAACAGATCCATATCTCAATATATATAAGACGAGAAAAGGAGATAATCGCCGGCGGCGGTGATGTAATTGCAGGGACGCAAATAAAAGGAGGCTGCAATTATGGGTTTAGACTAGAGAAGAGGGTAAGCCAGCAGCAGAAGAAGGAAAATGGGCTTCAGTAACAAGTTGGGCCACCACCCAAAATACATACACAAGTCCAAGCGGCCGTTTGGTTCGAGGGATTGTCTGGAATTGTTTTTATAATCCTAGATAATCTCGTATTTTGTTTGAGGGATTGTACAAGACCATGACCTTGAATAGGTTAGAACGATTATCTTGTATACAATTCAATCCAGCAAAATTGGTTTTAGTCCAGCCGTTTTCCCGATCTAATCCAATTCTATCCCGTAAACCAAACGCATAGATCTCCATTCGAGTGGCCCAGCCCAACTCATCAGGCCCATTGATATTTTTGGATTGGATCGAATCAGTCAGAACTTTTATCGGACCTATACAAATATAGTGCATCTTACCCCCCATATATTTTTAAAAAAATAATTATGAACTAAATTTAATTTTTTGAAACAAAACTAACACATGTTCGGACAAAGAATTGGATAAACTTGTTGTAAATCCGAAAGATTTGATATTCCAAATCTAAGAGATTTGGTGTGGACATTACTTAAGGACCAAATTATATTGGGCTTTATCCATTAGACTATAATTTTATAATTATATATATCTCATTGTATTTATAAATTATATACTCTATTACACAAGAATATTAGTGGAACTCCTGCTGGGAGCGCTAGTCGTTCCCGACGAATTGGGTGCACGAGTCTCTACCCGGAACTAATCAAATCACCGGAACGAATCACAAGATACAAATTCACAAGATACGTATTTCTCTCTTATCCTAGAAAATTATTTCTGACAAAATTCACTATTGTATCTTCTCCATGAATTATTCTTTTCATAAACATATTAAACCTGCATATACATACCACGCCTATTTTTTTTATCGCATCCCTGTGATGTGAGTTGGAATTATTTATGTGCAAGTATCTTTTATCAAGGCTCTAATCTATGTTTTGATAAATTTGAGGAATTGGCTCCCCTGAAACATCCTTCGCCGCACGGACTCCGCCAACGCCACCTTCCGTTCGCCGTGCGCAAGCCTCCACCATCGAAACCGCCGAGAGCCACCGCCGATGATTCGGCGTTGGGGGAGGTCGCCGCTGTGAGGTAGCGGCGGTTGTCAGAGATGGAGGGGAGCTTGGCCGCCACCGGGCCGCTTCGCTTGCCATCGCACCAACGGTTTTCCAGCCGCCTTTGTGCCGCCGCCGTCCCACCTCCAGCTGCCGCGGCGCCGATGTGCCTGAACGCCGTCGCGCAGCTGTGCATGAACCCTGCCGTCCTGGACCTACATGTGAGCGAGGTCGCACCCCTTTTCTCTTTAAGCCTTATTTTTTGGGCTCTTCAATATATTAACCTGGGCCAACTCTGTTTATTAAATGAAAAGGAACTTTGGTTTTTTTTTTCAACTCATACTAGCCGTATAAGACTTTTGGGCCCTTAATTTTCTTTAACATGGGCCAAAACAAAAAAAAAAAAAATTCTAATTTTGGGCCTGAAGCCCGGTTTTAAAATTGTATTTAAATTTAATTATTCTTTTGGGCCTCATATAATCTTGATAATTATCATATGAATTCCATGTTTTGATGTGTACCTTTGCTATGAATTTATCATATTTGTGTGCGAATTAAATTCTTTGTGACTTGAATTGACGAGCAACGACTGACGTCCCGAAGGCATTCGATCGCCGCCCGTCCCGTCGCCTTGAGCCGCGTGCCGCCTCGCGCCGCCGCTGCCGCCCGTCGCGTGCAGCCGCCGCCGCCGCTGTCATCCGCCGTGCGCCGCCGCCGTCCTCTATGCGCGTCACACGCGATGTTTTCCGCGGATTTTTGTGATTTTTAATTTCGTTCTTGATATCACAAAATCCGTGTTAATTTAATCTTTAATCCTGAAATATTTCGTTAAATTGTGTTAATATACATGAAAGAATTATTCTTATGATTATTTCCTCTGTCTATTAAATCGTATATTTTCTGCAAATCATTTTCATGCGATTATCTCCCTTATTTGTTTTTGCATGTTTATGTGATTTTATTATCCTACATGCATTAATCCTGCGCACATATTTTATTTTATTTATAGTCCGCATATTATGTCCGGGTAGGCGGCGCCCGGTATTTGACGGACCGTAAATTTATGCCTTGGGTAGACGGCGCCCAGTACGTGCATCTATGTGCCTTAGAATAATCAAATAAATCCTTATTCCCCCGTTGTTAATTAATTTGGTCACAACTCTCACCATGTCACTTTAAAAATTATAGTCCAATATTACCATGATAGAATTTGATGAGCTTGCTCTCGATGATAATAACTACCTGTCATGGGCGCTAGATGTTGAGATCCATCTAGCCTTAATGAGTTGAGCGAAACAATTCTCGAAGGTTCGAAATCGACTAACGTCCTGAAGGCGAAAACGTTGATTTTTCTCATGAACCACCTGAGTGAGGAATTCATTATTCATATCCTCACTCAGGGACCCTGGAATATTATGGAGCTCCCTGTAGGACCATATACTCCTCCCTCCGGTACAATACGACCGGTGTATGCACCATATTGTAACCCAGTTGATGCAGAACAATCTGTCAACATTCCATGCTTGCAACCTTATACTCCAGCAGCAGTATAGGGACAATTATATTATTGGTTGCAAACGTGGAAGGGGGAGAGAGAGTAAGATGATATGGGTTAAAGGCTGAGGTCGTCGTACATCCGGTGGTCACTGAACCTCAAATTTCGCTCTTCAAAATCTGGCAAGGTTAAGCAGTCCTACTACAGATGCGGATGCAGAGGCCATTGGTCTCGCACGTGTCGCACTCCCAAGCACTTGGTCGAGGCTTATCAAAAGCAGCAGAAGGACGACAAGGGGAAGACCCCTAGAGTCGAAACTCACCATGCCATACTGCTTGAAGCAGACTTTGACCAAGACAACGTCGATCCTCTGGGCATCAAGCTCAAGGACCTTGGAGATGATGAGTGATTTGTGTATTTGATTGTTTTAGTACTTTATTTTTTGGATTCTTTCTTTCGAATATTTTATTTATGGATGAATTTATTAGCTTTGATGTGTTTACCTTAAATAGCTATCCTTGTGTTTATTCGGATATTGCTGTTTTTATTTATGGCTAGTAAACATATCAGCTATTAGGTTTGGGTTAATTTCCTCTGACATGATGGATTGAGGTTGTGATTTATGATTATAGATAGCGCCACCACTCATACAATCTTATAGAAGAACTTTCTTCCTTCTCCCCCGGATTGTACTATTTCTACATCCGACCGTCAAATCTCCATCTAGCCATGAGTATGAAATTACATGACCCGAACTTCTTTAAATTAGGCATCAGCGGTTAAGTCATCCAGGACAATATATGATAAGTAGGACTCTACCCAATTTGAATAGTAGAATCCTTCATGTTGATGAATTTATTTGTGATGCATGTTCTAAGGGTAAGTTAATAGTGCGCCAGTCGCGCACTAAGGTTGGAGTAGTGTCTCCGGTTTTCCTTGAAGTGAATTCAAAGGGACATTTGCGGACCGATTCACCCAGCATCAGGACCATTTTGTTATTTCATGGTCTTTATTGATGCCTCCACTAGGTGGACATTTGAATGTTTGTTGTCCACCCGCAATCAAACTTTTGCGAAGCTCATTGCGAAGACTATCGAGCTTGGAGCTCAATTCCCGGATTATCCAATTAAATCGATTTGCATGGATAATGCAACTGAGTTTAGCTCGAAGGCCATTACAGATTACTGTATGGCCCTGAGAATTTAAGTGGAGCATTCGGTCCCCTACGTCCATACTCAAAATGGTCTTGCCGAGGCGCTAATAAAACGTATCAGATTTATCGCGAGACCATTGCTTATGAACTCTAAACTACCCACCTCATGCTGGGGGCACGCAGTCCTACATGCATCCAAATCCGTCCAACTGCATATAATGATCATTCCCCCTATAGTTAGTGCATGGGAAAGAACCTAGCATTTTCCATCTGCGAATTTTTCGGATGTGCGGTATACGTACCAATTACGATACCCAAGCGAACCTCTTTGGGCCCACAAAGGAAACTCGGTATTTACGTCAGATTTGACTCTCCATCTATCGTGAAATACCTCAAGCCTTTGTCTGGGGATCAATTAACGGGAGATCTGAATTCAAAATTGAAGATTACTTCCCGGCATTAGAGGGAGATCCGAATTCAAAATTGAAGAATGCCGGGAACTTACGTGGAACGTAAGTAATCTTCAGTATTTAGATCCACACACTAATCAATGTGAACTGGAAGTTCAGAAGATCATTAACCTGCATAACTTAGCAAAATAACCTGCCAGACGCGTTCACTGACCATAGAGGTGAGACTAGATCACATATACCTGCAGTAAATGCTCCCCAAAGGGTTGAGGTCCCAAGTAAAATGAGTACTCATGCCCTCACACGCCAAAAGCGTAAGGGACCCTCAAGAGATAGTAACACACCTAAACGAAATGCTAGCAAATATGGTCAGTCGAATGGAAAATCTCTAGAAGAGATCCGTCTAGATAACTCCAAGTCTCTAGGAGACGAGAGTCCTAGTGATGAAGCACGTGCACAAAATATTCCATGCACTAGGACCGTGGAACGACCAGACCTAGATACAATGGGAAATGAGAAAGGTCTGGTTGACGTAAACGTCAAAGTCTTTGTGAATCTCACAGATACGGGAAAAACATGTAATATAAATATTACTGTCGTCGATGACACATTTGCAGCGACATTTTCTCTTTCCATTAACGATCCGGATCCAGAATCCAAAACTATCGTGGAGTGCCGGAAGCGCTCCGATTGGGTAAAATGGAAAGAGGCAATTGAAGCAGAGCTCGCATCGCTTAACAAAAGACAAGTATTTGACTCTTTCGTTCGTACACCCGCGCACGCTATCCCTGTAGGATATAAATGGGTTTTTGTACGAAAACGAAATGAGAACAATACTGTGGAGAGGTATAAAGCGAGGCTGGTAGCACAAGGATTTTCGCAGAGACCCGGGATTGATTTCGATCAAACCTATTCTCCCGTCATGAACTCAACGTCATGGACTCAATAACGTTCCGCTACTTGATATCTTTGGCAGTTAAGTTGAATCTCCAAAATGAGATTAATGGACGTTGTAACCGCGTACTTATACGGATCACTAGATGCCGACATTTATATGAAAATCCCAGATGGATTTGACATTCCTCAGTTAAGAGATGATAAAAACCGCAGTATGTATAGCATACAACTGCGAAAGTCATTGAACGACCTGAAGCAATCAGGCCTCCGACTTAGTGAATTCCTTCAGAAGAAGGGATACACGTTCGATAAAGCTTTCTCGTGCGTATTCAAGAAGAAATCGCAAGACGGTTTTTGCATCATATCCGTATATGTTGATGAACTGAACATAATCGGAACATGCAAAGAGATTGAAGAAGCCAGTTCAATCTTGAGAGCTGAATTCGAAATGAAGTCCTTGGGTAAAACCGAGTACTGCCTCGGCTTGCAGATCGAGCACCTCCCAGAAGGAGTCCCTGTTCATCAGTCGACCTACGTGAAAAAGGTATTGGAGAGATTTCATATGGATAAATCTCATCCACTTAGCACCCCGATGGTTGTCCGATCCCTTGAAGTGGATAAGGACTCATTTAGGCCAAGAGAAGATTCAGAAGAAATTCTGGGACCAGAAGTTCCTTATCTTAGCGTTGTTGGAGCTTTGCTCTATCTTGCAAATTGCACCCGGCCGGACATTGCATTTGTTGTCAACTTGCTTGCGAGATATAGCGCTTCTCCTACGATGAGACATTGTAATGGTGTTAAGCACGTTCTACGGTACCTCCAAGGATCTCAAGATCTTGGACTATTTTATCGTAAGAACCAAGACAAAACCTTGGTAGGTTATGCGAATGCTGGTTATTCGTCTGATCCCCACAACGCCGCATCCCAGACTGGTTATGTTTCCTCTGTGGTGGAATCGCAATCTCATAGAGATCGGTTAAACAATCCATGGTTACCACGTCTTCAAACCACTCAGAGATCATAGCTTTATTTGAAGCCGCAAGAGAATGTGTTTGGTTAAGGTCCCTGGTAAAGCACATTGGTGACTCGTGTGGTATCGCCAAGGGCGATACACCTCCCACCGTTATATTTGAAGACAACGCTGCTTGCATTGCACAAATGAGTAATGAGTACGTCAAGGGAAACCTGACGAAACATATTTCACCTAAGTTTTTCTACCCATACGAACTCCAGAAGAGTGGCGTGATTACCATTCAAAAGGTGCAATCTAGTAACAATCTAGGAGATCTGTTTACTAAGTCCTTACCTACGTCTACTTTTGAAAAGTACGTTCGTGGTATTGGGATGCAAAGACTTAATGTGTTGTTGTCTTCAGGGGGAGCGGTAACCTCGAAATAAATCTAGAAAATTTAGATCTAGAAGATCGATGACATTCCTCCCACTTATTATTTGGCCGATCCCTAGCACGTGAAGTTTTTATGACAAGACATTTATGTCGTAATGTTCAAGGGGGAGTGTTGTAAATCCGGAAGATTTGATATTCCTAGATTTGGTGTGGACATTACTTAAGGACCAAGAATCATATTGGGCTTTATCCATTAGATTAGGGTTTTACTATTATATATATCCCATTGTATTCATGAATTATGTACTCTGATACACAAGAATATCAGTGGAACTCCTGGCTTGGATCGCCCCCAGACGTAGTCGTTCCCGACGAACTGGGTGTCAACAAATCGTGTCTCTTTATTTACGCACTTATTTACAACAAAACAAAAAGTTTATATTAAGCATCAAAGTTTAATAATAGAAGTCGGAGTGAATATATATCACACACAATGATTTGTGTTTAATTATTATACATAATTTATAGAAAGATTGGCTTCTTATTGATAATTACATTTCAAAATATAAATTTCAAATTAACAATCCAAATTGACCAAATCCTTTGATAAAAACACAATTTTATAAAATCTAAAGTCATAACACTGATAAAATGAGATACAATGTAAAAAAAATTATAAGAATGTTGTGGCATTTGGCCTTCCATTAGCCCCCAGAGGCTAAATTAACCTGGATTTTTTTGGGTCATGTACCGTACAACTTAGCCCATATTTGCCTTCATGTTGATTGGGCTTGCTCATCAACCTGAGCTTGAATTGACGGTTCTAGCTACACTAGTGTACATAAAAAATGATATTTGATTTTCGTTTGCTAATAGATTTCATATGTGGAGTGTTTTATTTTTAAGAAAAACTGTTATATTGAGATTCCGGACCAATAATAAAAAAATATATAAAAGAGTAGTGGTAGTGTGCACTTAAATTTTGAAAATAATACCCCAAATAGAAATCAGCAATACCCAAGAGATAATCAGTAATACCCCAAGAAACAATTAATAATACTCCAAGAAGTAATCAGTAATACATCAACTGCAAAAAAAAAAAATACAGTTTGGTGTGTTTGTGTGTGTTTCGGAAAATCAAAATTGAAGTCAAAATTGAGTTTAAAATCCAAGTGCATGCTAAAATTTGTGTATATAAAAATAAAGTGGATATATTGAAGGTGCGTTATTTCCTTTTTTAGGGATGTGAAAGATAATGTGAGACACTTTAAAAAGAAAAGTGTGAAATGTCATATAACGAGAATATTTTTTAATGAAGACAACTAATATATTTTCAATAAAAACAATCCATCTTAGTAAATTAGTATTTTTAATTAAATAACTAATACTCCCGTATTATATATGTTTTGCTTAATAAAAATGTTGTACGTCTTGAGATTGAGAAATTATTGTGTGAATAGCATTTACGGTAAAATTTATTTAAAAAGTATTAGTTATTTTCATTTAAAGTATTACTTCCACTAAAGATATTAATTGCAAAGGTATTAGTTATTTTATTAAAAAATATTAGTTGTTTCATTATAAAATATTAATAAATTATTATTCACGCAAATAGTAATAATGGATATCATTTGTATAATACTTGTTGTTGAGATTAGACTTAAGTTTGAATTTGATTCATATTGTAGGGAGAGTACCAAAAATATTTAAGTATGTCCTTTTAAAAAGTAAAAGGTAAGTGGTATCCTTAAAATTTAATTTCATGATTATATCTTCGTGACCGACGTGGTTGTTACCTGCACTTCATTAAATATTGCTAATAATATTATCAATTTCAAAGGAGTTCCACGAGATTGAGATTTTATTCTAAAAATTAAAAATTCTATGTAGTGTAATGCAATATTAATTTGTTGATGATGTTTTATATAAAGGTCGAAATGTAAAACTGAGTTGGGAAAACTTATTTTAAAGTGTATTCGAGCTTATTTTTAGGCCTAATCCCATTAAACGCACTAAACTATCGTCATAATTGCTTCTAAATTTAATTTTTATTTTTTGCATCGAAGTATTATTAGTTTTAGTATGGAGTTAAACTCACTTACTCACCATATGTTACTTATAATATTAATATAGTAATCTGGAGTATTGAATTTAACTCCATAACAATTTATTAAGTCTAAAAAGTTTCCACTTATGATAAGGGTAGCAAATATTTTCAAGAATTTCATGCAAATCATTGAAAAGTAACACTAAACTAAAAAATAAAGAGAAGATTGAACCTTTTAAATCCTTTATTCCATCAATCAACCTGGAAATTACTTTATTCTTTGTTCTCTTTAGCAAATAAAGATGATCTCATAAGCTGAATGGTCTCAACAACAACACACACTTCCCAATTCCTTCAAACAGACAGAGAGTCTTCTCTCTTTTTCAGCCTCTTCTAACTGTTGCAATCAGCCCCCCCCCCCCCCCCCCCCACATATTTTTTTTCTTTTTTTTTTTCTCTCTCTTTATGGTAAAGTTCTTCATCACATAACTAATAAATACTTATATTTCTCTTCGTTCTTGATTATATTACTTATATATTATGTGAGCATGGAAAAGTAATTGGTCCACTCTTTAGCTTTTAATCGGCATACATATTTTTAGTAATAAAATGGAGTCCGACGGTAAATTCCTTATGAAGCTTATTATCAGTCTAAACCACAGTATACAAGTATTTTATATGCTGGTGTTGAGCTCTATAAAAAAATTATCATCGAACACAATATTACATGCGAATTTACACATATATAGATTTAAGAAAAAGAAAACTAAATTGAATATATATATGAAAAACAATATATGTGTTCAAATGTTTTTGTTACTTTCCACAAAAGACATAACTAGTCTAAAACTTGTTATTCATCAAAACACCTTTACCCTTTGCAAGAGAAAAGCTATAGAGACAACTTACCTTTGGCTCACATGCCTTGCACTTTTTCACATTTCAATTTCATTTAATTTCTTTCCAAAAATAAAAAAGAAACAAACTTTAAACCACAAAACCAACATTAACAAGAAAGGTACAAAACCTCCCCTTCCCTTTCCCATGCATCTTATTAAACCCCATCTCATAACCCTCTCATCTCCTCAAATGAAACCTTCCAAATAACACTCCCAACATACACACACCACACACAAAAATCTTGAAAAAACAATGAGAAGTGTAGGCTACACTCTCCACCATTCTCTAACACTTGAAGCCTCCACCATTGTTAAGCAAGCTCTAACCCTAGCAAGAAGAAGAGGGCATGCACAAGTGACACCTCTTCATGTAGCAAGTGCTATGCTTTCTCCCCCCACAGGCTTACTCAAAAGGGCTTGCCTTCAATCCCACTCTCACCCTCTTCAATGCAAGGCTTTGGAGCTTTGCTTCAACGTCGCTTTAAACCGCCTTCCCACCTCTGCTTCCACCCCTCTTCTCGCTCCTCAATCACACCTCCCGTCTCTCTCCAATGCCCTCGTTGCAGCTTTCAAGCGGGCCCAGGCCCACCAGCGCCGCGGCTCCATTGAGAGCCACCAACAGCCCATCCTAGCCCTCAAAGTGGAGATCCAACAGCTGGTCATCTCTGTTCTTGATGATCCTAGTGTCAGTAGAGTGATGAGGGAAGCTGGATTTTCCAGCACTCAAGTGAAAATCAATGTGGAACGCATCAAAGAAAGCGAAACCGAAGCCGAAAAGTCAATTCTTGGAAGCACTAGATTAGTATCATCACTTGCTACTACTAGTACTAGTACTAGTACTAAAACAGGGGAAAACAGAGATGTGATGAGTGTCTTGGAGGCCATGATGAACAAGAAGACCAGGAACACAATCATTATCGGGTCTTGTTCGTCGACGAATGAGAGCATCATCAGAGGAGTGATCGAAAAGTTCGACAAGAAGGAGGTCCCACATGAGATGAAAAATGTGCAGTTCATAAGTGTACCGCTCTTCTCTTTGAAAAATGTTTCTAAACATGAATTTGAATTGAAGCTAGGGGAGCTGAGATCACTTGTCAAATCCCATGTTGGTAAAGGGATTGTCTTGTATTTGGGAGACCTAAATTGGGTTTCTGATTTTTGGTCCAAGTATGGAGACCAAAGAAATGTGTTCTTCTGTGGTGTGGAGTACATGATAATGGAGCTAAGTAGACTTATATGTGTTAATGAAGAAAATAGAAGGCTTTGGTTGATGGGGTTTGCCACTTTTCAAAGTTATGAAAAATGCAAAATTGGTAGGCCTTGTTTGGAGTCCCTTTGGAATCTTCACCCCCTCACTGTTCCTGATGGCAATTTGGCTCTTACACTCAGCCTTGACAGGTAATTTTCTGATCAAGATGATGTCTTTTTTTTTTTTTTTTGTGTGTTTTTTGCTTAAAGATTTAATCTTTTTTTATAATTATTATAGTGGGATGCATGATCAAGTGAAAAAGGAGGCTGTAGAAGATCAAAACTGGTTGTTTGCAATCAAGAAACAGCTTGTTTGTTGTTCAGATTGTTCAGACAATTTCAATAAAGAAGCTGCAGCTGTGATGAATGAGTTCATTACAAGTAGCTCAAGCTCAAGATTGCCATCATGGCTTCAACATTACAAAGATGAGAATAGAAAACAACTTCAGGTTGGTTAGATTTTCACTTTTTCTTTTAATTACTATTTCTTTTTTCTTTTTTGAATTTTTTTTTGAATTCAAAATGGCAAACACTTTTCTTAATTATTTGAATAGTGACGTGAAAATCAATTTTAATACTTTTCTTAATTATATTCACTAGATTTTGCCATTTGAATATCATCATCTGATACTTTTCTTGGTGTTGAACAGGAATCAGACAAAATAAAAGATCTTTGCAAGAAATGGAACTCAATCTGCAACTCAGTCCACAAAAAGCCACATTTTCTTGAAAAAGTGTTCAACATATCCTCATCATCTCCATCATCATCCACCTCATTATCTTCAAACAGTCTAAACAAATCCAAGATCCACAAACCCCCCATCACTCTCCAATACCCCACCATCTTTGAACCTACTCGAATATTCGATCAATACGAGGCTGAAGTTTCCAAGCCAGAGCTTCTATCCAACCCCAACTCTAGTCCCAATTCAGCCTCCTCTAGCGAAGCAAGTGATCACTTGGTGCATAAATTCGATCCCGATAGCCTCAAGGTTGCATTGGAGAAAAAAGTCCCATTGCAAAAGCATATAATCCCTGAAATTATTACAACAATCCTTAAAAACAGAGGAGGGGTGGAGATGAAAAACAGTTGGTTGCTTTTCTTGGGGGGTGATCATGGTGGAAAAGAGATTGTGGCAAGGGAAATTGGTAAGGCCGTGTTTGGATGCCATGATGACAACTTCATTGCCATTAGTAGAAGCAGTTTTTCGTCGAAAAGTGCTTGTTCAAGTGAAGAAGTTGTGAGTAGGAAAAGAGCAAGGAGTGAGGATGGTGGGAGTGTTTTTGATAGATTCTTGGAAGCTGTCAGGGATAATCCGAGTAGGGTTTTGTTCGTGGAGGACGTCGATTATCGGGAGGTGAAAGTGTTCGAAAAATGTATGAAAGATGGGAGGTTTTTGTCAGGGGATGGTGAGGAGGTGGCTCTCAAGGATGCTATTGTCATTTTCAGCTGTGAGGGAGGGAAGAGAGAGAAAAGTGAGGAAGAAGAAGAGGATGTGGAATGTGGGGTTTTGGATTTGAACATTGCAACAGATGATCATAATGATGATGGGATTAGTTCTGGGATTTTGGATGCAGTTGATATGCAAGTGGTGTTTAATGTTCGGGTGTTGTAAATTAGGTCTCCTTTTTGTTTTAATTTTAGTTGTATTTGTTAGATATGTTTTGAATACCTAATTAGTAGAGTAGATAGATGTTTGATATTGGGGTGAGGGTAAAGAAGTTGATGTTAACTATGTAGAGTGAGTAGTTTGTTTGCAGGCTAATGAGAAGGGGTGAAACTTGTAGAATCAACCAATTGTAAACATATGATGTATTTGCATGCATGGGAATTTTGTACTATTTACTTTCTTTGTGATTTAATTAAGCATATAAAATAAGAGTTAGGCTCTTGTATCCCATTTCACCGTGCGATTTAAACCAGCATTAGGTAATTTTATTATATAGTATTACTATTAAATAGAACAATTAATATTGTTAAAAATACACCCGAAATTATACAAATAAATTTCATGGTTAAGCTGGTGCACAGTATACTCTGCCCTAAAATAATTAGACCTTTTATATTCTAAAAGCAAATCTATATTGAAATTGATTTTCACAGAATCAGAAGATTAATAATATGTGAAAAAAACTTGAGGATGTACTTCGGTGTGTGTATGAAGCACTCCGCCAAATTTGATTGCCCATAAAAATGAAAAAAATATATAATGAAAAAAATGAGTTCATATAAAAGAAAAATTAGTTTGAATGTATGAAGAGTATCATCACTTTTCAATATATTAATTATAATTATTAGTACTTATCATATTAACAAATGATATTAGTTAATATTTTTCCGATCTTCATCTCATGTTGACGTGCGTGATTTTTTTTAGTGTTAAAAATGAGTATATCACCGTACATCAGGTGTACACAATTTTTACTCCTAATCTATATAGGAACATCGGGAACAAGTTTTTCTCCAGGCTAAATCATAAAGATCAATATCGATAAGCTTATGGTGAAAATTGAAATGAATATCGGAAATATCAGTACATGTTAAGTTGAAGATATGAGTCCTTTCAAAATATAATTTTTTTTTTTTTTTTGAAGATATGAGTGATATCGATCGATTTAAAAGAAAAAAAAGGAAATAGAAAAACATACTCTGAACATTTCTTTTTCTAAATTTGAACTTGTTACATCTTTTGAATACGTGTATTCCTGTATTATTTTTATTTGACGCTGCATAGTTGCTACATCATTTGTACTAAAAAGTTTGTAGCAAAGTAAAAGGGTAGCAAGTTCAAACATAACTAGTTATGGTTTAAATTTTTGCTTTCCTTAAAAGGGTAAATATTATAATTTTTTTTTTTAAAAAAAAGTTATGATTTCTTGGGGGGAAATTTGCTTTTGTAGAAGTTGAATTCTTGAGAAGTGTGATTAAGCTTCTAACTTAATTTCTTTGAGATAATTTTAGAGAGAAAATGACATAATTATTTAATAAATGACGAGTGAAACTGAAAAAATTGAAATCGCCTGATTGCTAATTCCTTCAATTTGTGTATTTTCCTCTCTAAAAAATTTACAAAATAATTAATGAAGTAGAAAAAGTCTTTTGGGAACATTTTTCATTGTGAAATTTTATAAATGATACTCCCTCCGTCCCAAACTCAATTTCTCATTTACTATTTGCACAGGTTTTAAGAAAAGTGTTGTTTATAATATTTAAATTGAAAAAGTAGATGTTTTTTATTATTAGTGTATGGAGAATATAATATTAAAAATATTGTTACTTTTTTGCCAAAAGTAGATGTAGCAAACGAGTATGAGACAGACCTTTTTAACAATGTAGCAAACGAGTATGGGACGGAGGTAGTATCAATTATTTTCAATATATAAGATTTGCTATTAAATTAAAAAAATTAATGAAACAATTAATACGGTTGAAAATACACATAAAATAAAAAAAATACAATATACTACACCGTGGGATGCTAGGGGTTCCGACCCCGGATCCTAAAATTAATTAATCAGGAACTTAAGTTAAGATGATAAAATATATTATCAACATATGTCCATCAGTAGACTTATATATTCACTAAAAATATGATAATCACGAGGGAATTGGATGGAGTGGTTTAACTCAAGTGATTAAATTTCTACTATCTATGGTCGATCTAATGGTCAATTGGTGATAGATTCGAGTTAAAACCCTATCGATAGGAAAAAAAAAAGTGATAATTACTTAATGAGGGGTCATAAAAGATAAAAAGAGGTTCTTTGCTTTGGAGTCAATTAAATTAAAGGGTAAAAAACATCGAATTTTGAACCAGCGAAAGATGTGCTATAAGTTCAAATGATGAAGATCATAATACTTTACGTGACAAATTATAACACAAAAGCATAAGGGTAAAGGGCACTAAAACTTTTCCTTTTCTTGTACTTTTTATTTATTTTTTGAGATTCAGAAAATTCAAATAGATATAACCGTGTTTATTTGTATGTTCATTTCTTTAATTATATTGCATCGGAAATAATCTCATGCCCACCGGTGGGCACAATATAATATACTCACCGCGAATGTGATAATTTTATCTGCTTATGTGTCATTATCATATTCGCGGTGGGTATATTATATTGTGTCCACCGGTGAGCATATGATCATTTCCGTATATTATATATAACCTCATAATTATTTCCATATTAAATAAAACACAATCTCAAATAGCACAACAAATTATTTCATCAAAATAATAATAACACAATATACTAATAATAATGTAACCATGAAATATCAATTAATAAATAAAAAAACAAATTAAAAGAGAATCAAGAATGGATCTTCTTAAACAAGTCAGTTATGCAGTGATTGTTTTGTCTTGAGCGTAGCAAAATATCATTATCAAACTTTTCAGCACCATTAACATCTGGCACTAATCTAACATTATTGATTATTAATATTTCCAAACGAAATGCAAATTAAGTGATTAAAAATTACACTAAAACCCTAACTTTAAGGAATCATTAGTGGGTTTAGAAGCTTTCTGAGGATATGTGGTAGTCTTTGTCAACAATAGACATCACCTCGAGCTCTGCTCCCATTTATATGCGACATGAAGGATCATATATAACATCTTATTTTCTCTTTTCCCAAAAGAAAAGAAAATATTGTTAATGGTGCTGAAAAAATAATCACAAAAATTATGAGAAAAATTAAGGTCAATTGGAAATCACTGTTTATGAGGTGGTATGATATTGATCGTATAATATTTATCTTATATGAACACGATTACTTACTATTTTTAAAATTAAGTATCATCACTTTTTATTATTAAAATATAATTGTTACATTATGAGACAATTTCACCTAAAATTTATCTAGTTTTATATCCAAATATGATTAATGGGGTTCAACTTATTGATATTTCAAAATAATTTTATAGAATAAATTCTTTTTTTTTTTAAATCAAGAGATATATAGTCACCCGATGAAGTGAGATAATTTAAGTGATGGGAGCACCACTACCTAGATGGTTAGACCAGTGTGATCAACTGGTCATAAGTTCGAGTCAAAGAAAAGTGTGTAGGAAGAAAATAAAAAAATAGTTACATCAGCTTTAAAAAAAAAATTGGGCATATTTACTCTTCTTATATTTTTAATTAAGAGAGTATATAGTAATGAGTATTGTGAATAAAAGTCAACTTACTAATCAAACTTAAATATGGACATATTATTTTTTATATTAATGCTTCTTTTGAACGAAGGAAAATATTGAACGTGTCTGCGTGTGAGAGAGAATTTTGATATTCATATTTGCAAGTTCATAATTTACTTAATGCTAGTTTGATTTTTAGAAATATGAAATTTTTGCTAAATATATATATAATACTTTTCATGTTTTTTTCTTAGCTAGTGAAAAGTGATGTACCATATAATTAAGGAATCATTTGCAAAACCTTTTGGCCATGACATTGATTTTTGAGACAATAATTGTTGCAGTAGAGCTTCTTTAAGCAGTCAAATTAAAGTGTTAGCTTTTCCCATGCCAAAGAACTACCACTTAATTAATTTTTCTGATATCCAACATATATATTAATGATACATTTAAAATATTATGAAAAAAAAAAAAAAAAACCATGCATTGATAAATCGGTTTGCTTGTAATATATACCCTATTATGTTTTTAATTTTATATTACAATTAGGAGATGAAGACTCAACTCTGAGACATATTAAATTTACGTAATTAGAGCGATCCTTAATTTTTTTTTTTTAAGTGCATGTGAGATGTGTGTATAAATATTTGTTCTATAGACAATGATTGAATTATCATGTTTTGTGCGTATGATTAAATTATTATCACAAGTAGCCGTTCAAAATAAAAGCAAGATCTTGAAGCATATATAATCTAGAAATGATTATTATCTATGGGGGGAATCCCGAAGAAGAGAAAAAAAAAAAAGCAAAAGTAGCACTAAATGTGTTTTTTCCAAGATTAAACATTTGTTCAAAATTATTTATGTACATACTTTTATAAGGCAATTCAACTTTTCTCATTCTTGATAGTACATATTAGCCAAGACAAGCTTCTATGCTTCCAACTTTTTCTTGCTTTTGTGTGTGTGACAAAAGGGGGTAGGGTGGGAATGTTGGAATGGAGACAAAGTTTCCACACATTGGTCTTTTGCAGTGTTTCTTTAAGAAAAGAAAAGGTAGAAATGGGTCTCTTTTAAATATGGTCACAATCTAATGCTTTCATAAAGCTTTTTTCTTTAATTTCTTTCTTTCTATTGCAAGTGATTTTTGCATGAAAGTAAGGGATGCCTCGGATCTATAACTCGTCCCATCAATTTATTTGAATCTCTCTCTCACTATTTTCTCTCTCTTGCATAAGAGTGATGAATGCCTTGGATCCCACAAATCCAATCATCATATTAGCATTATTACTATGGATTTTATGGATAAAAGTTAAAAGAAAATGAGAGAGAGAATTAATTATATACCTCATGTAGGTAAGGCCGATGACTATAGTCAAAAAGAGAATTGAAACACACATAAAAGGTAACAAGAATGTGTATTCTTTTGTGGGATTTTGGATATGGATTGATGATGCTGTTCCCAATGATTGTTTAGTCATTCTTGTTCAAGTGGAGGGTGGGATCATGTTGGGTGGGGGGGTGGGGAGGGGTTGGCATGTGCATCCCATGAAAATACTAATATATCATCTCATGCACAAAAATTAGGTTTAGTATTTGAAATTCAAATAGTGGATTTCCAATAAATAAATAAAAAATAGTCAAATTCGTTTTAATTTAACTGTTGCTTTAGCAAAAAAAATAAATAAAATCATCCAAATTTCTTTTTCTTTTGATTTTCCGAAAGGGTATTAAATGATTTTTTTTTTCAACATCATTTTCTTAAATAATGTAGATGTAAAGATCACAATATATTTTTTTCTTAAAATTAATATTTTTATTTGAAAGATAACACTAATTTTTTTGCTTGAAAAAAATATTATTAAGATAGTCCTTGTTTCAAGTTTTTCAATGGGAAAAAGAATGATAATTTATTTTACTCCATGCCTCTGAATATGTAGAAGAAAATATTACATCACGGTGCTTACATTACTAGGGTATATTTTTGGGTCTTAAAAAATTAGATTTAAATTTGCATTTTAAAACTCATTCTAATTTGAGTTTTAAAATTATATTTTTAAAATTTTAATTCTTAAAAATTCCATGGATTTAAAAAAAAAAAACACTAATTTTTAAAAATCAATTAAAATCCAAAAAGAACACCACCCTAGAGTTGTAGCGGAGAGAAATGATCGAAGATAAATAATTATAGGAGAAAAAATGTTAATCAAAATAGATACTAATTACCTTACTTAGTTGAGAAAGTAGTGTCATTGATATTTTTTTTATTCTAATTAATCTACAATAAGTGTAATATAATCATTCTCATTTCCATTACCACCAAGTTTACATAGTTTTTCAGCCATGACTACTAATTCGATTCAAGATAATCACCTAGAAAACTATGTTTCAGAATAACAATAAAATCTACACAACCAAAAACCACTCGTGGAAACTTCATCTACAACAAATCTAAATACAAATTGAAGATCATGTATGAGATGATCTAATATTACTAACAAAGCTATGGTGATTCCACTATACAACAGATCAAAGTAGCATAAGTGCTTCAGTATGTGTAGTATACAAAGTGGTTAATCTGGGGATTGCATAATTAGGTGGATGGATCCTTCCCAAACCTCATTAGAGCATGAGTTGCCAACATAGAAGCTCGTCGTGTCGCCTCCATAATACGACCCACAAACGGCGTTCTAACCGTCTCTCTACTCCATATCGGTTTCTTGTCCCACCTATTACACATTCCACCAATTCACAGAGAGAGAGAGAGAATTCAAGGTTCATGTCAACGTTGCTCGATCATCGTACTTGGACAATAAATTTTAAATAAACGATGCATCTTTTTATAGGTTGTTAAGTATCTTAAAATTTAAAAATCATATTACCTTTGATAACTGAAGTTAAGGATGTTCCACATGAATATAGAAAAGGCGCAGGTTATTTGCACTAGCCCCTTTGTTAAAAACACTACCGGATGAATACACTATTTTTTTTTTCGAACTTTTTTTTCGAATTTTTTTCATTTTTTCGAACTTTTTTTCCGAAAATAACTAAATTCACAATATTTCGGAAAAAAAATTCGAATTTTATGTTTATTTTCGGAATTTTTTGCCGAAAATGTTTCAATTTCTTGGAAAAATTGATAGTGTATTCATTCGGGTAGGGTATTTAACAAAGAGGCTAGTGCTAATAACCGTGCTCTATAGAAAATTATTAAACAACAATATATGTATGCGTGATGTGACACATAACCCTTTTCTTTACCTATATGGAGTAAATTTTCTTAGTTAATCCATACTATAACATAAAACAAGCAGAAGGGCAAAAGTGGAGTACGGTATTTAATTATCTTAAATTAGTGCAAAGCAAGAATTATTTCGGGTAAAAAAATTTCCAGAAAGACACTTGAAATGAGTCACAGGGAGTAACATGAAATTTCATGCTTTTTGTTAAACTAGCTAGCCCAACTGTTTGGGGCCAACCGTAGCGACTAACAAGTCTCAATTTAAACGGGTTGGTCCTAGCAGTTACTAGGCCAGACATAATGACTTTGGGCTAAACGGTCCAAGATAAAAAGAAAATCCCAAATTTAATTGGATTGGGCCCTAATATTCTCTTTTAATGGGCAATCCTGTTTAACATCTACTCTATTTAAATTCAGATCAAAATAGACCATATTATAATATAGACTCAACAGATTTTCTGAAGCTTACGTGTAGATTGGTGTAATTATAATGATTGAATTTGCGTACCAATCTTCATGGCGAACAATTTTGTCGTCCTCAGTGTAGAGCTTGATGAGAGATATAACATCAATGTCTTTTCCCAGGAACTTGTAATATTGTTTGTTGTCAATTATGATCTGCATATTAAAGAAATTTATGAACATAATAAGCTGAACTATAGTTGATAGTGAGATGATGCTTAGATTCTACCTCTGTCTTTCCAGGCGAAACCACGTTTTCTTCGATGCTGTAATCCACAATTCTTGATTCACTGAAGACCTGAAGTAAAAACAGAAGACTTTGATCACGAGTAAAGCATTGTAATCGAGTTGAGAAACTTGAAATCGGAAACATAAGTGAGGACTGGAAAATAGGAGTATAGTATAACCTTGGCAAGTGAATAGAATGCTGATTTAATCTGCTGTACTCTGCATGAAACAGAGAAAATGGATAGGAGTGCAATTTGTTGATCTTCAATTACTGTTCTTGTTTAATCAATTATTAAGAGATTTAGGACCAAACTTCAAGTAGACACGAATCGAGTCGAAAGTTGCTTACCCATGTGCATGCATAAGCGGGTCTTCAAAGGTTGCATGGGGCGCGTAGATTTCAAAATCTTGAGGCGTTGCCCGCGATGCGTATCTGAACCATTGTGATGCAGCAAATGAATATACAAAGAACACAATAACACAAACTATATTCATTGATTCTAAGAATGTCCCGAAAAACGATAAACTCAACTACGTTGATTCACGAAGAATACTAAAACTCTAGTTTTTTCATTAATCAAAATCAACTCCATAAACCAATGATAAAAAAGATTATTTATAACAGTTCGTACTAATCCAGAATCCTAATAACAATATAACATATACCTAAAAGTAGACATAAATAAAAGGTAAAAAATCAAACAATATCTTAAATACATCTTCATATATATCCATCACAGTGACAGCACACTAATGAAAACGAGTAACACTAACAGAGCAGTGATCCCAGTCAAAAGGAGAAAAGTTCGTTAATTGACTTGAAAGCATTCATTGAACTAAACCGAGAACCAATCGATATACTAGGCACGTGTATTTCAACGTAAAACCACAAAAAATATGAGACCGGAACTGGCTTTGAAGTTTCACTGAAGCAAAATGCACAAGTTAAAAACAATTATGAGTTCAATACATCCACTTTAGCAGAAAGACGGGTATTCCTTGCTCAATATCGGATAATCATTCCAATGCAGGGGAGATTTAAGCTCGTGGAGAGTTCGTTTTTCTCTACACAGAAAATGATTAATTGCAACAACACATATGTTGAATCATTTAATTATCAATAAGCTTGCAGCATTACAATAGACAGCAACTCATTTTCGTTGAACAGTATTCAGAAACTAAACCACATACTCCCTCAGTCCATGAAAAGTATGTCAGGTTTTTGCACGTGGTTTAATGCGATATGTTGAAGGGTATTGTGAGGTCCATTTACAAATAAATAACTTTATTTATGGAAAGTATGTCACACATATTTTCCATAAACAATCATTTTATTTATAAACAGACCTCACAATACCCTCAATATATCACATTAAACCACGCACAAAAACTTGGGCATACTTTTCATGGACGGAGAGAGAAATTTTTAACAAGCACCTATATTTCAAAAGACATTATATCATATTTCAATTTCTCATTTCAACATTTCCACCACTTAAGTCCCACTTTCATCATAATATACATTAGTCAAGCATCTATACTAAAAGAAGGGCAAATTCCAAAAACTTCACTTCCCCACTACATAGGATTGTATGCTAGGGCTGAAAATGATCGAATTAGCCAGACAAAACTAGTGTTCAAACTTGCCTACGTACAAAAATGCACTTTTTTGTCCTTTACCTTCATTGACCTTGGTTTTCGTCCTACTAACTTTGGACTTTTAAATTTTGTCCTATAACTAACAAAATTTGTTTTTGTTGTCTACTGCTATACCAGGTAACTCTTCTGGTAAATATGAGGTGACATTTTGAATTCCGTTCTATAACTTACAAAATTTTGGTGACACGTCAGTTTTACCAAAAGAGTTACTTGACATAGCAGGTAACTGGACAAAAAACACAAATTTTGTTAGTTATAGGATGCAATTCCAAATTCTAAAGTTAATCATACGAAAATTAAAGTCAACCAAAGTTAAATGACAAAAAAAATTTATTTTCCCCGACTATTATATTATCATATAACAAATGATACTTTAGAATATATAACAACTAATACTGACAAACTAATATAGTGTCACGAGACAACTAATCCTGTTTAAAGATACACAAGAGTTTGCCCAATTGTTATGGAGCCCGCAAGATTGTTAATAAACGGAGTATTTGAACCATGATTGAACAAGCTTTCAGCAATCAGAGCAAACAATCTAGGGTAGAGTACCGAATAACTTGGTTTGATTTTTAAGCTATGCATACGAAGCAGAGATTCAAGAATGATAAGAAAAAGAAAATAGTGAATCAAAGAAAGGGCACTCACAGGTTGAGAATATGAGGAATTATATGATCCGACAAGGTTTTAGATGGTTTATGGTCACAACATTCCTTGCCAAACCCTTCCCTGATTTGATCCTTAACAACAGCTTCGCACCATGAAAATTAAACGTATTAAATCACAACTACACGTTTAAAAAAGGAGAGAGAACGAAAATCAATAAAATTGGAGAGAGTGGTGCGTTCATACTAACCTTGGGGGTGAGTGTCCATGGTGTGGGAATGGAGTGATGAGAGAGAAAGTGAGAGACGATGGTGAAGAAATGGGTGAAGAATGGTTGCTAGGCTGATCGCCACGCCACGTGGCACCTTACTCTCCATTTGCACCCCTCTTCTTCGTTGCTATCACAACTAGTTTCTTGTGATATTCTTTTTTTCTTATGTTTTAAACACACTAGATATGACTATTTTGACTGCTTTTACCATGAGATTTTGAGGCAGAGGAGAGTCAAGAATAGGGTGTAAATCAACCGAGTAGTAGTGTTCAATTCGAACTCTGACTCCACCGTAAAATTTGAAGCTCGAAACTCTGACTCGAGCTCATATTTTTTGAGTTCGAACTCGGTTCGTTAAAAGGCTCGAGCTCAACTCGATTTACTAAACTCTAATTAATTTTTTACTTTCAAGGATTGAAAAATTCAAATCTTCTACCTTCTCGGCTTTTCCTTAGAGCCGGCAATTTGAGCCCGGCCCACCCGACATATGGGCTGGGCTGGCCCAAAAAATAGAGGCCCGAAAAAACCGGGATGTTTTTGGCCAGGCCCGGCTGGCCCGGTAGGCCAAATGGGCTATCCCGACGGGCCACGGGCCGGCCCGTTTGGCCCGGTTGATTTTTTTTTATTTTTTTTATCTATTTTATTTTTAAAAAATTATAATTAGTGTTATTTTTTTAAATGATATTCAGTGTTGTAATTACAAATATATGAAAATACTTGACTTGATACTGCCATAATAAAGAATTTAGTGTTGTATATTTTAAACATACTTGACTTGATAGTTAATGCCATAATAAGGAATTTTGTAAATGAAGCCCCTCAATTTTCAGTACCGTGGAATAAAAAAAACTCTACCAAACATTATTTTGAAATTAGAAAGAAAAAAAAAAAAGTTGAAATGGGCCGGGCCGGCCCGTTAGCCCGCGGGCTATGGTTAGGCCGGGCTGAAATTTTACAGGCCCGACGTGCAAATGAGACGAATCGGCCCGGCCCATGAATAGTGATTGGCCCGACGGGCTGGGCCGGGCCCGCCCGTTTTGCCAGCTCTACTTCTCCTCACCTAATTAAATGATAAAAATAAAATTAAAAAGTTTTGTAAAAATTAGCTATATTTACATGGGTATTGATGGTGACACTTAACTCGGCTACCTTTTTTTTTTTTTTCCTTTTTATCAGGAACTTAACTCGGTACGTTTTAGCCGTTTATGTCTTTTATTTTTTTTTAATTTAATTTATTTCTGTTGAGAATCAAAATACAGTATTTTAAGCCTTCGAAGTTTGATCAGCTACAAGTTGATAAGCAGTCTTAAACTAACATGCTATTTGTTTTTTTTTTTTTTTGAGTTCGTCTTATCACCAGAACTAAATATTACATTTTCCCTTGAAATTTTACTAACCAGAACACCTTCAAATCGTATTTTTTTTTTTTTTTAACAAAAGTCATTTTTTTATATTTTCGAATTCTTTTAGATGGTCTATAAATGGTAAGAGTGCAGTAAATCTCATCAGTCCGAAAAAAACGAGACATCCAAAGTGTGGAAGTAAATCACCCCATGTATTTTTTTAAATACTTTTCAACTATACAATATTACAACACAAGAAAATCTCTGCCAATTCTTGATAATACAAAAAAATGTACAATAGCACACATTTATTGACATTTAATAACAAGACAAATGCACATCCCTAACTCTTGTATAAAATAATTCTCATGTTTAGCTGAATTCCTACACCTGGCACAACAAACATTACCTCCCAACGTGGTCGAAAAAACGGTGAATCCATGTCTGAAAATGGCATTGTACAAATCCCATCGTAAAATATCTCAACGCTTAGGCTCGTTTAAGGTCTTGCCCTCGAAAAACTCACCGAGCATATGTTCAAGATCCTCGGGCGTGTATCTGATGTACTTCTGGGGATTCTTACCATTCTCAACCAAAGGACTGTTATAAATATCAAAAGATGAATCTAATTACTATTAAAGAGGATGGAAGAAAGGATTCTCAATGATCTTATTACAAGGGAAAAAAATTTACTATTGAAAAGGATGGAAGCACGTACCCAAACCGTTTAATGAAAGAGCGGTATGCTGGAAGCAAGACTTCAGCAACGGCAAGCCTCAGAGACTCACGAAGCTCAGTATCAGGTACGGTCCATTGGGATTGTCTTTGATGAAGCTCTTCAAATTGGATATTGAACGTCTTTAATCTAGATAATGAACCACAATATTCAGTCAAATGTAAAATTCTTAATAACTACATGAAAAGGAAGAACAGATAAACACCTGTCCTTGATGATTGCTCTAGAAACTCCGCTACTATTTCCTCCATCAGCACTAACAGAACTACCGCCTCCAGATGATGTCAGCCCTTGAACAGAGAGGCATTGCAAAATCTGTGGAATAAAACGCAAGTGAAATTTGGAAAAAAAAACTCTGGGACACTAAGAAAAAATGGCTATTACTTCTATGCACCAGTTGCACCATGCAATTCAAGTGCAATTTTAAATGGTATTACTTGTTTTCTAAAAGGTATTAGTTGGTCAGTATGATTTGTTTTCACGGAACAATATTAATTATTTTCATTGAACATATTAGTTGTGTACTAGTTGCACGGTGCAACTGGTTCCTAGAAAAAATGCATACATAAAAGAAGATATCTTATTTAGTCCAATAAAGAGTAATGTATATTAGCAGAATTATAGAAATTAAGAGAAACATTTGGAACAGGGTATAGAAGACTTGATGTTTAGAGAATTGTACTTGGATGTTTGTAGAATTGTACTGTTCTAAACGACCTGGAGAAGAGAAAAAATATAAAAAGGAGGAAGAACCTTTGCCCAGGCAATCCTCTTATATTGGTTTGCATGTTGCTGCACAACTCTCCGATGTCTCTGAACCCAATCATCCCCTAACAAATCCTTGGCTTCAGACCTACAAATAACCAGCAATAAAGAAATAACTTAAACAAGTACATGCAATGCAGCTAATTCTATAGATAAATTACAACAAACCTGCGGACCGATCTGACCATGTAATGAATGTTGTTCATCAGAAACAAATGAGTCAGAGAGGTGTCTCTATATTGCTTAGATTTCCCATCTAAGTTGGTTTGAAGAGCCTGCATGATTCGCATTGTAACAGCAGCTAGCTGGGAATTTGATTCGTCTCCATTTGCAAATTCTTGGAAAAGTTGCTTCAATGTTGACTGGTAGCTGCACAGTATAAAAATTCCGTTGATATATGGATGGGCTCTACAGCAGCTCAGCATTATGCATATATGGTTGTATAAGGAGTAAACAACGAAGCCAACCAGTATTAAAAGATTTGCAAACTAAATCTTAAAAACATTGACCTACAACATTTTCTCTGTTTTCTACTCTTTGCCATTCATAACCATTTTTAGGCAGGTGACGAATTGGTAATATATACTCCATATCATCCCACAAGACATTCTTCAAAACTTTGGAAAGGTATACTGTAATGCTCATACGTAAGCATTGCAATGTAAACACTGTATAAATTAAATGCATTTTTATGTAAATCTTGTCGAGCAGTTGTGGAAGAGATGCTAGATAGTTAATAGCTTGGTTTGTATTAAATAGGTGAATCATGTTATGACATCATTTGATAATGAAATTTAATTTTCGGTGTAAAAAAATTACAGAAGACATTTTAACATTTATATTATACTTCATAAAATTTAAATCCTATTTGATCTCTTACAAACTTGAAGTTGCACGATAATTTGCATCTTCCATGTTATAACTTATAAATGTGGTAAATTTGTGAAAAAAAAAAATAGTTGACTTACTCAAACAAGAACTTCACATAGTTTATCACATAGCTTGTCAGAGGATGGACAGTCCCATCTGCAACAGCAGTTTTAGTAGCATCCTTTTCAACTGCTTCTTCAAAGTCACCAAAAGTCTCTTGTGCTGTTTGAGCAAGCCTTTTTGTCAATCCCAAGGCAGATTCTCTAATGTCGTTGCAAGCTTTACCTCTAAAAAGTGCATCTATCTGTAAATAATGCAGCTTTTGAGTTAAACTTGACCCTTTTAGCATCTGTTTCAACTCATGTAACGTTATGAAGAATTAAATACAGAACAAGAAAAGGCTGACAGTCATATAAATTACAGTTACCAATTGCATGGCCTTGACTTCCTAGCAATAATTACCAAAAATAAAAGCACTAAAACAAATAATTATCATATGAGCATATCCAAGACTTGAATATCAAATTATTTCATCAACAAGGTCAAATTTAGGCAAAGGTGAGATTTTTCACTACTATATTATTACGAATGTTGCTCTAATGAAATTGCTCTTTACCTCCGTGTGAAGTTCTCTCATAATTTCATACATGTCCAAAAGTACAAATAACTTTTCAGGGGAACGCTTGCTTTTGGCGATTGCATCTCCAAAGCTAAGCAGAACCGCTACACTCCCAGCAGTAACATCGGCGAAGCATTGGTCCATGATAGAGTCATAACCCTCAAAAATTTGATCACAAACCTTACGTTCTCCAGCAAACAGCAACTTGACCTGTTCGAGGATTATTATATAAGTTCTTACACTCAAATTCAATGGAATAAAAATCACTAACAAAAGGACTTACAGCAATCCGCATAAAATGTATCCAATTCCCAATCTTAGCTTCCAACATTTCCCACTGCATTTTTTGGACATCTTCTTTGCTGAGCTTTTCCACTCCTAATTTGCGTAGGCTTTCTTCTAAAACTACAGACCGGGTATCCCTACACAGCGAAATGCATGTTGTCACTTATTATACTGGAAGGGGTGAAAACACACCATGAATGCATATAAATCTTCCCAGCATGTTTTTGCAGCTGCTTTGGCTACCCCAATGATTTAGAGAGTGGGAATGATAGCAAATGTCAAAATCCCACATGAAAAAACTCATCCGCTAATACTAATTTGAAGTTGATGCCTATCTAACCATACCAATTATGTGTTACTCCCTGTTTGTTTATGGATGGGAGTGAATTTCAAATCCATTAGGGTGGATTTGATGAATAGTAAAAGGTGTATTTGGATTTTGTATATGTTTGAAAGTGTGGATTTTGTAGGATTTCAATGAGTGTATAGTGTAAAGTAGGGGGAGAGAGTATAAAATAAAAAAAGGGAGAGAGCGTGTTGATGTTGGGTAGATAATAATAAATAAAAAGTGAGTTATAAATGATTGATATTGTATTCCAAATTGATTGTGCAAATAGTAAAATATGTGGATTACAGAATAACTATATTTCTAAGGGATTTGAAATCCTATACCAAAATCTGGATAAACAAACGAGGATCTGGATTTCAAAAAAAAAAATAAGGAGAGGGATGGGAAGCTGTAAACAACCACCCCCTTGGGCATACTTACAACTCTGATGTTGGTTATAAAGGAAAACAGTGTCTTTCAGTAGAATATGAAAAATAATCCTTTTTACAACCAAACAGCTATTGAGCAGAAGATGGGAATAATTACCGGTATATTTTCTGTAACTTCTGTTGATTCCCAGCTTGCACCATCTGTGTTGCTAAATCATGCAACAGAGGTAATATTCGAGGTGGAATTAGAGTTGGTGTAGTGTAAACGGCATTTTCCATTGTATCATGTTGATGGTCATGATGACCATTGGATGATGGAATCTTGCCACTAGAATCTCCAGGTGATCCTGATGGCCGCATAGAATTTGGGAGACACTCAAAAAGTCTTTCAGGTTCAACTGCTTTGCTGTAAAAGATAAAATTCCAGAGAATAGATAAATTTAGCAGGCAAGAGATACTGCAATATACTTGCTTCACATAAAATGAATGACCCTACAATCACGAAACTGAAATAAAAGTGAAGAAAAAGAAAGAAATAATGCCTGTAAGATGCCAAAAGTTGTCTGAACTCCTCTTCCAGCTTCGATATAGCCTTAGCAAGTAAAGTATTTGTGTGGTTGAGCACTCCATCGCTACTCTTGAAACTTTTGTTGTTGCTGAAAAACTTGATGTTGTTCCTTAGTTGATCAATTGCTTGAAGATAACTCTCTAGGTCCTCATGTGGCCCTTTAAGTATTTTAGCTTCAGCCTGTAGACAGATAGATGTACAGAAAATATAAATTTGAGAAAAACATTGAAAGCAGTAGTTTCTATATAATAACTCGAGTTCCTAGATACAAGAAAAAGGATATAGTCAAAGTATAAAGGAGCATATTGCACTTAAACCCTATTGAATTTCCTATTAACATGCTATCTCCATGAGACGGTTGAAGGGAACAAAAAACACTTGTCATAAAAATCTTGTAAGAAATTCCCGCATCTTAAAAATCGAATCAAACGACCAAACCCCTCTGTATTATACAAAATTCTGAACACTTCCACATCACCTCAAATGCAATTTTTTGTTTGTTTTCCTTTTTAACAAAGGAATGTACTGTCATATCCATGAGTATAAAAATCATTAACCCTTATTTTATGTCACCTAGTTCTACTATCCTTCTTCCTATCGTAATACATGTTCCAAATTATATCAACTTGCTTCCTTGCTCATTCTCTCACATTCATTTCCACCAAGCATAATCTACTAACCTTAATAGGCGTATGGGAGATTAAATTCATAATATTGTATATTTACTATTCATGGACTCTAGAGTCTAGCCACATAATGAGAACTAGATTAAAGAACTTTTTACGCCTCAGTCATAGAGTTCAGGTATCAAACTAGAAATAGCCATTAAGTGGCAATTGCTGTCCTGTGACGACGATTCCTCATAATACACTGGTCTTGCAATAATGAAATATCCAACAGCAAACTTCCATTAAGATTGGGACGTGGAGCTTAGTGATATTCTCATCACCAATCATGACTAAAAATTAAAGTTATCGGGAAAATGATGAATATCTCACATAAAAATAGCCAGAATAAGCAATCAGGAACAGAACCATCAGCATTATGTGGAACCTTACCTGACGAGAGAGATCAAACTGCGACAATATGACCTCAGCAGCCTTCAGTGTTCTGTCAATATTTTCATGAGCTCTCCGAGTAGCATGCGTTCTAATCTGCAAAAGGTAGATTGATTGTGAAAAAATAAATTACGAAACAACAGCACCGGCCAATTCATTTAAAAAATCAAATACTAAAAGATGTTTTATTTTTCCATCCAATAGTATTAATGAACACTAAGTAAGCATAGTACTTCCAAGAGAATCAAGAGCATAATCTGAAGTTCTACCCAGAACAAGTTTAACCTTAAGATGCAAAGTAAAATAAAATCTTCAGCTTAAAACCAAAGAAATAACTACATCCTGAAGTCACTATATTTCCTGTTGCTACCTCTCGTTTCGAGGCTCCATTTCAACAGAGTTAAGTTGCAATTGTCAAATAGGTACTTAAATGATATGATACCTCCGGAAAGAAGGCTGTCATTTTTAGTAATAAGAAATAATTGGCGGGTATCTAAATGGCAGGTAGAAACTTTAAATTTCTGGTGGAGGGGATTATTCATTTGACTGAACCAAAGCAGATTGATTACAGTAGAAACAGAAAGACTAGATCCGAAAACTACGAAAGAAATAAGCATTAACTCGTTAACAAATATACATAGGAAAACAACAAAAAGAGCAACGAAAAAGAGAAGATTCAAAATTCGAAACCCTGACTTCAAAACAAAGAGCATATATGCTAAAATTTCTCAGATCAATTGATTCATTTAGTCCCCCAAGTCCACAAACGGTTATCATTCTAAAAATATACATAAATATCTAACAGATAGAGCAGATCAATAGAAAATCAAACTAAGGTACTTCTTCTCCTACCAATTGACTGGATCAGAAGTTACTTTGCTTCCATTTCAAATTGCCAGTATTCTCCCAAAATCCAGAGAAGAACAAATCGCGGATACAACTAAAGGCGAGCATCGATATACATTAAATTGAAAGAAGAAGAGAGGAGATACGTACTTGGGTAGGTCGCATGGCGGTCTCGAGAGCAGAGAGGCGGTGGTCAAAAGAACCCAAAATGGAGACCATGTTATCTGTCATGGACTGGCTCTTCACCAGAGCCTCTCTCATCTGTGCTGCTCTATCACTTAGCATATCCACCCCCACCACCACTCCGCCGGCGCCGCCGTTCCTTCTCGACGGAACTCCCATTCTTTTTCTTCTTCGGTTGAGAGAGAGAAAGAGATAGAGAAAACACGCAGAAAAGAGTCAAAAGAAGAGAGGGAGTTTTTTCGTGTCTGGTGGAAAAGATTTTTTCTGAAATTACAAGAAACCCCATATTAATGGGAAAATTACTTCCAAAACCGTATATATATTTATACGAGAGTTATTCCAATAAATCATGAATTCAGTCTCCTATTAAAATTATTCATAATATTCTTTTTTTTATCAGTAAATTATTCATAATATTCATTTAGTGATACCAATATTTTACACTGTAATGTTAATTTATAAGTGTAATAGTGTTACTAAATGAATATCATAATATTATTGAACGAATGTAATAATATTAATTTCGTAAAAGGAACAAGTTTTATAGGAAAGTTTGTATAAATAGAATATGTATATAAGTTTAGTTTTAAAATTAGCTAGGTTTTACCGAGCAAGTTTAGAATGGGACCGTCTCATAAATAAAATGTGATATTTTTGTACTTCCTCCGTCTCAAATCAGTTTTTATAGTGCATTATTTATCAGACCTCTAAATTACATCTCATTTCACTAATAATTACGCACAAAAATACATATGTTTTGTTTCATTCACTTAAGTTGAACAATATTTCATCATCAAAAAACTATTTTATCTATTTAAATACTACAAATAAACTCTCATACTAAAGTTTCAAAAAATCAACTGTGAAAACAGATTTGGGACGGAGGTAGTAATATTTAAGAATGGAAAATATTACAAAAATCTGCAAAAGTATTTTAATGTATATATGTATGAAATCGTCTGACATAAATTTATGTCTTATACATACTACACTATTTAAACTTAACTATGGTGTTTATATTATAAACATTTTATCATATAAAAAGATTATTTAATTAATAATACTCCTTCAATTTTAAAGTTATTTGTTATTTTATTGTTTATCACCATAAACTAAATTGAGTTTAATTAATAAATGTGAATCAGTATGTGCAAAGTAATAACATGAAATGTAAGTATACTAGTGTATGAAATATATTATTACAAAAAATAATGTTGTTGTATTGTTATCTATAGAAATATCAATTAAATAGGGGTATGTGTATGGGTAGTTTCGGCAAATACTAAACAAGTTTGGGACAGAAAGAGTACAACATATATATTAATTTAATAAACATCTAAACAAAAAAAATTGTATAACATCAACCTTATTGAGAAATTTGTGATCAACTTATATGAATGGAGTAGGTCTCTTGTATAGTTGCCTCTTAAGACATAAAACTTTGTCTTATAAATATGATTAGTTAATTAATTACATTCATATATATTTTCCACGAATAAAAAATATATTTTTACTATAAATCGCTCACAAAATACATCAAGTCATTTGCTATAAAATTCTCACTTGACTTTTATTTCTGTACTCATGTTTTTTTTTATTTCACCACTATAATAGAATTGTTAAAATACTCCCTTCAAAATGCCTAGAAATATAATCAGACAAATGATCTTACCTTTTCAACTGTTAAAAAAAAAAAAATCATTTAAATCCTTAAAAAATGGGCTACATTTTTTATTAACGAACTCCTTGGGATGGAAAAAAATAAGTACAGAGATGAAGGGGCAAAAAGAAAATATGAAAGAGTAGTGGATGATGAGTTGGCCTACAGTTAGTTGCAAATGCCTCTTGGACAGATGTTAAGTCATTGGTATGACAGGTTGGTGTATGTCCTAGTCTAATTATTATAATTTTAAATTAAACATGCTTTATCTTATTTTAAGGACATGGTTATTTTGTTTGATTAGGGGCTGATACTTTAATTCTATTTTTCATGTGTTTAGTTTGTGTAAACAAAATTATTAATTACAAGAATAATTATTATATGGATGAAGTTAAATTAATTGTCCCATAAATAAAATATAATTATTTATATATTCTACCCATCAAAGTAAACGAGTTGAATTAATTATCTCATAAAGGAGGAATAATAGTATTGATATGAATTATATAGTTCACCTTTTCGATCCACATATACTAGTGATCAAATTAAGTTATCGATATGAAATATTTATACACCACCATTCATACTTCTTTTGTCTCAAATTTATTTGATAAGTACTTATCTATTTTCTTCTTTAATCGATATTTTTATAAATAATAATATAATTATATTTTTTATAATTATATTTTTTCTATATTAATATATTTACATTTCATATTATTACTTTATATATATTAATCAAACTCAATTTAATTTAAAGTATTAACCGGTAAAATAGAAGTTAAATTTGAAACAAGGGATCATTAGGTTAGGAATTGAATATCCTATAAAATAAGCATATTTCTCTTAACCAAATGTATCAAGTCTATAGTATAAAAATGAATGAATTTATTTACATGTATAATATGACACGTGCAAATTGTTGACCGATAGTTTTCTCATAACAGCAAATATGTAATACTAATAATTTATATATATATATATATTTTTTTTTCTTTTTTAATTTGAACTAAGAATACATGTCCCAATTCTTTTGTGAGAGAAAATCAACATTAGATATATTTTATTTTTATAAAAAAAAAAAAAAAAAAAACTATACAAACAATAAAAGGTAACTAAAAAGGTTAAACGTATACATTAGCAAAATCACACATACATTACAACTAAGTATTGGATGCTATGGAAACAAAATAAAATTGTAATAGAACCAAGTGAAAATTAAAGAAAATATAAATTACACACTAAGTTTTATATAGACTAATTTTATCATAAAAGTTGTTTGTATTTTGTGTGCATTTTTAAACATAATTTCATTAAAATATACTATTAGGTTGATAATATTAATTATTTAATTAATAAGTATTACTTCCTCCGTCCCCTCTTAACTTTCAGAGGCGGGGTGACACAGATTAAAAAAAAAACTGCTCTATTGACTTTTTAAGCAATGAATGAAGAGTATTTTGAATTAAAGTAGGTACCGTGAGAGTGTTTTATTTTCATATTTGGAGTGTGAAAATTATTAGGGGACGAATGGAGTAATTGATATGCTAAAAAAATATTAGTTGCGAAACAAATGTACTATAAACCATTTTACATACAACTAAGCTTAAAACTAAAAGAGTTATGTGCACCATGCAATTGAACACATTTGTAAAATATGCAAGTTAATATAATTGAAACGTGTAAATTAAATTTGACAAAGAATGTAACATAAAAAATGCATATTAATATAACTAAAATATGCATAGTAAATAACTGAAACATGTTTCATGTGCATGTAGGATTTTATGAGATAAGAGCATATTTGATTGAGCTTATAATCTCTTTAAAATAATTTATAAGCAGTTTAAAAATTTATAAACACCCTCAAAGTGTTTGGTAAAATAAAATGTTTAACAACTTATAAGATTTTAAAATAAGCTACTTACATCGTATAAGTTGTAAAAGAATAAGTTGAGATATTACAAAATATTTTCTTTATCACCTCCATTCCCACCAATCCTGAACCCCTGCCAAATCTCTCGCACTCTCATCCAATTTAAAAGTATTAATGTTGTTTTACAAATTATTTAAATTCTTATAAATTTTATTAGCCTATAAGCAATTTAAAAATATTGTAACTTATTATAAACTATTAAAACAATTCTAAAGAAAATATTTAAATGAATTAATTTTATAATAATAAGTTTAGATTTTAGATGAAATCGTTTTTTTAAAGGACAAATGTGCTCTAAATTATTAGAGGGACATTATAGGCATTTCACATCTCCGCCATGTAGCAAAAGTTGGAGCGCAACCAAGCAGTAACCGCGCCACCGTGATTATGGCTTTATGCCGATCTTTTATCCACTATAATTCCCCATTCCGGCGGATACACACAGCTTCCCTAATTTCCCCAAATTGCCCTCCAAGACCCCCCAAATTTACCACCCTGTCCCTTTCAGCTCCACTTTCTTCACTCTCATCGTCATCCATGGATAGCCCACCCGAAGGTTACAGAAGAAACGTGGGAATTTGCCTAATTAACCCCTCTAAAAAGGTGGATTCCTTCTCCTTTTTCGATAATCATTTGTTTATTGTTCGGATTTTCTTTTTGGGTGTTGATGATTGATTGTGTGTGTTAGATTTTTGCTGCTTCGAGACTCGACATTCCAGATGCTTGGCAAATGCCACAGGTGAGAGATAGATTCACTAATCGGTTAATTGTGTATTTCATTAGTGACCAATGAGATTCTGATGTAAATGTTTTAAATCTTGGTTGCAATGAAATCTATGTTGGGTTATAAAGCCCGATTGATTGTTTCATGTGCCACGATCCAATGAAAATTTAAGTAGTACTCGAGTTCGATGGAGTTACATCTAGTTTTGGGTATAAATAAGCATCTGATTCATTGTATTCCGTATCACAAAAATTAGTAGCTCTTCCGACTTGTTATTGCCCCAAACATAGTCATTTTTTATGAACAGGGTCAACGAATCTGTGTTCTTTACTTTTCGTTCCTGTTATTTTCTCGATAATTGCAGATTATATACTAACAAACTATATACTTGTCTTATCGTATAATATCATCTGAAGAATGTATATTTGCAACTAAGGGGACACAAATTTCTTTATGAAACTTGTGGTAATGTAATATAGCTGGTTGGGATACCATGAGATTGCTTCCCTTGATCAATTCTGTTGTGAATTCATTTTTGAATTAAGTCCCTAGTTTAAAAGTTTTGCATTGTAGGGTGGAATTGATGAAAGGGAGGATCCGAGAAATGCAGCTTTCAGGGAGTTGAGAGAAGAAACTGGGGTTACTTCAGCTGAGATTATAGCCGAGGTATGGGTGCAAAGTTGACGATTTTGGCATTTCTATTTGTTGGATTCCTTTATTCAGTTTCTCAGTTTCACAAGAAAGCCGAATATCTTGCTTTACATGAGGGGAGAAATGTTGGCTTCTCTTCTATGTTTCTCAAATGCAGTATTACTACCTACAAATGTTATAATAATCGGGACCCCAACAAAAACTAAAAGTGAATAAGTGTATTAGCTGGTCTATGAATTACCGATTGGTAAGAAAAGAAAGAAAGAAAGAAAGAAAGAAAGAAAGCATATCTCTTTTTTCACGTGATCGCCTTTTCATGCTTACTTAACCTTCAATGATGTTGAGGTGTGACCATTGGCTTGTTTTGAAGTTCTAAGGAGAAGACTTGATGTCATTTATATGGTTATTTTGTTTCTTATATATTTGTGCAATTAAACAATCATATGTGTTGAGTTTTAGGTAAATGGTTTTGTATCTCAATGAGATGCAGACTAGTTACTTTTTCCCCCCATTTAGCCAACATTTATTGAGATATAACATATTCTCAAACATTTCTCCTTTAACTGGTTTCTGCCAAATGTACCTTTCTCATTTCTTACCGAATATTTCCTGCAGGCGCCTTATTGGTTGACATATGATTTCCCACCAGATGTCAGAGAAAAGCTTAACCGCCTATGGGGTTCAGATTGGAAAGGTCAAGCACAAAAATGGTCTGTGCTACCCCCCGTTTCTTCATAACTATGCTATGTTTTTCTAACGAACTAATTGTAGGATTCGGCATTCCTTTTGATTTATTTCACTTCGATGCACATTAAGTCCTTTTGTATTCGTAAATATTGAAAAAAAAATATACCAAAACTAGAGAATGTCCAGTTGAATCTAGTCCAGACTATGTTATATAATTTCAAACACTCATGCTGAGGATGAATTCATAATTCCACTCTTGGTTAAATGGAAAATACAGGTTTCTTTTCAAATTTACTGGAAAGGATGAGGAGATCAATCTTTTGGGCGATGGGACTGAAAAGGCTGAGTTCGGACAATGGTCATGGATTTCACCACAGGAAACAGTTGATCGTGTAAAGTTTCTTTCTGATCTCGATAAAGCTGTGTGTATTGACATTGTCGTTTCTATTACACTTAACATTCTCTCAATATCATCTCAGGCAGTGGATTTCAAGAAGCCTGTATACCAAGAAGTTTTGAAGGTTTTCTCTCCGTATCTTCAATAGATTATTGGTCTTTTATAACTTTTACCGAGCTGCGGTAGATTGGCCATAATATGCTGTCATTTGTTCTATAACATGAAGCTGTTATATACACTTCTGGACATACTGTTTGGAAAGGTATTTTATTCCACAATTTTTGTTCTTGAGGTTTATCGCACTTGGTCATCTAATTTTTGCACATTTTTATCTTTTCGTTTTTGGTCAAGTATTATGTTGGTGGTGGTGATCATGAGATACCTAGAAAATTATTTAATACAGTTATTATATACACCCACTTTCTAGCTTTATTTGAGTATATAGACCGTTTAATAAGGTTGTAGATATTGGTGTATTGAACAACTTTGTGAGTGTTAATAGTTGCACCCACATAGGGCGTAACTTTTGACAATCGGGGCGTAAATTTCGTGTAGTTTAGGAGACGAGGTGTCGCAAAACAAGTTAGGTTTTAACGTTAGGTTGCTAATGTGTTTCGTAAACTCTCCTATGAAGCTTGTTCTTATGAAATTGAATTCATTTAGTAATACTATTACACTTATAAACTAATATCATAACATTTACCGAATGAATATAATGATATCAGTTTCATATAGTTCACAAGTTTCATTGGAGACTGACACATGATGTTTTTGTACGTATAGTTTGAATAGCATAGTGTGATTAATTATCTTTTAAGGCCTCTGAAGATGAAACATTACGATGTATATAAATATAACACGAGCATTTGAGCATTTAGCACAAAGAGAAGACACTTTTTATTCATGATTCAAGCAAACAGGTTGAGGATTACATTTCTACTCATTATGGAGAATGGAGATGATGATGAACTTAATTTCACACAAAAACATCATAAAAATAAGTACACAAGAATAATTACGCTAAAAAGGAAATGTCGGATGTCCAAAATTTTAACGTCAATCCAAACATCCGCATCAATGAATCGAGCTTTTTGATGATGAAATTCTCACCATTTGAGCTTTGATGGGAAGTACTGCAAAATTCAAATATTATAAGATGACATATATAGCTTCATTTAATCAAGGAAATGGTGGAAAAGATGTAAAGTTTTACCTTGTGAATAAGAGAGAGATAGTATGGTTTCACCCTATCAGCATCAACCTGAACCTTGCTCTTGGTGTAAAGATCATATTTACTGCAACAAATAATCACCATAACGTGTAAATAATCAGTAAAAAAATATTTTAAAAAGTCACAAAAAATTATCCAAGATCAAAGAAGTCGTGTACTTGAATATATGGAGCCACTTGAGATTCTCAACATCTTCTTCATTCATTAGGTATTTATATGCCCCTGCATTGTGCAAAGCTGCACCACACCAACAAAATTTAAATCAAATTTACATACATACATATACATACACACACAAAGGGGATCGAATCCATTAGCGTAAAAAGAGCAAGAACTCACCATAAAACGAGTGATACCGAATAATGAAGAGTGCAGCTGGTGGTAGAGTAGTCTTGTTCTCCTTAGCCACCTGCATGAAACCGTCAGATACAAGAAGGAGTTTCAAAAATATGTATCTTTGGAACGTAGGGGCGCATATTTATACCATGTACATGTAATCATCGTGCCCCCACGACATCAGGACGTTGTCTAGTCCGCATCCCTCTGAATAAACTCCAAGCTTGGTGTTATAAGCTGGATTCGAGTAATCGGGATTTTCTTTGAAGTGCTGCATGTTGTCCAAATTTAATGTAAATTTTTGATCATGGATGTAAGTGCAGTTAAAACGATGGAGAAAACACACCTCATAATGGATGTTTGATGGATCAAAGGCACAGCCTAGAGGGAATGTATCACCTGAGATTAAGCAATCAATATTATTATGTATCAACATATCAAGAACAAGATCATGCTAAAAGTAATTTAAATTAATTAATTCTCACCAACAACTGCCCATTGTGGTAGACCTCCAAAACTAGGTAGAAGAAGAACTTTGCCAAGATCTACAACAACAAGAGAGGTGTTATTCAAAATTAAAGACTAGACATGCATACACCACTCTTCAAAACATTATTTCCTGTGTTCAATTTGTCAACTCTAGAGAATAGATACACTAAATTAATCTACTCAAGACGTGTTTATGAATCCACAACTCCTTGCTCGTTAAACATAACACTAAAAGATTGGGCAAAGTTAGGCCAGGAATCATCTTTGCAAAACCAATTCCCTGAACATATCTTACACACACTCACATACATTATTGTATTTGAGAGAGTAAATACCATGAATAAGTGCAGTCAAGTGCAACCAATCTTCATTAGGATAGTCCTTCCTGATGGCCTCAGCACTCTGCAACAAATGTTGAATTTGAGGCTCATCCAAATCAGGATCACTCTCATCCACAACTTCATTCAGCAACTCACAACATTCCCAGATGCTCATCTCAACTCGATCCAACGACCCATACGCCGCCCTCATTTGCTTCACCTGCATCGTCAATTCGTACTCTAATACTAATACAATCTACATGTACATCGTGCTAATCTTGATTCTATAAGAAATTCCACATCATCAGCATAAACTGCTTGTACGCTTGTATCATCTAATAGTGTACAAGTATTTTATGCTGGTGCTGGATTCCATATAAAACCAACTCTCCAAGACTCCAACTCCATATCATTACTCTATAACTATAAGTCTATATATATATTTACACCCTTTTTTTTTCTTTTCTTACAAAGTCATATGTTTGGTTGATGTGGCCAAGCCTATAGAGTTCTTCCACAGTCTGACTTCTTTCCGTCTCAACATCATAATTTCTGTGGAATTAAACATCACAAATGTTTCTTAGATTAAACAAGATAATGATTATGGAAAAAAAAAGTAAGTAGAATATTAATTAAATACCTGAAAGATTGACCAAAAGAATTGTTTTGAGGAACTACAAAACCTCCATCTAGAACAAGTTCACTACTTTTAGGAACTGTCTTAATTTCCTCTGCTTCATTAACCCCTAATCAAGAAACATGATTTTAATCAGAATTAGAAAAAAACAAACAAACTCATAAAATAGATATACGTTCATATTTATAAATTGTATATATACATATATATACACACACGAAACTTAGATTGCTGAATGATCACTTTGCCAAGAAAATGATTTAAGGGCAGTTGCCCAATATTACTTAAAAAATAATTAGCTACATTGAGAAACATCTGTTATCTCCTTTGATAATTATACAACAATTAGTACTAAGTGCAAATTGTCTTGTTACATGCAATTCGAGTTTATTGTACAATTCTAAATCGCAGTTCCTTGTATAAAGTGATCATATTGTTTTAAATTAGTTACAATTGTTTTTTTTACGGCTTGACAGTTTAAATAGTGGAATATTAAATAATATTTATTATTCCAAATTTTAATGTCAAACTAAATTATGTCCAAAAAAAAAAACATCAAACCAATGGGACAAATGTCCTGAACCACACAAATTAGCCATGCAACAAATACCCAATTTGAGTTTTAAGTGTTGAAAATAGGGAACAATGAATCTTTTCCATTAACAACTCTGTTCAACACATAAGACTTAAGTAGAAGTTAAGAATAAAGAGAATGTCAAGACAAAATATTATGTGAACCAATTTTACCTTGTTTACATTTTGTGTATTTTTTTTAAATATTATTAGTTATTTTATATAAAAAAAAAATTAGCTTGATCCGTAGTACTTTATAATCAAAACAATTGATATCGTTTTGAATATCACGATGAAACTGACTTTACATGAGAAATACTCTCGTTTATCACTTAAATTCTGTCTTTATTATATTTTTCGTATTAATATTATTTAATTATATGTAGGATTAATATGCACGAGGAGTGGCTGCACACTCAATAACGGAGTACTGGAGATGTTGACCCCTTACTCCCACTAACATTAACATACATTCCCTATAATATTGTATAATAATAATAATAATATACATAAAATGCATATATGTTTATATATATACACATTAACGGTGCGGTGTAGTTTTTGGCAGTGCAGTCTGTCACAAATTTTAAAACTACATTATTGTGGCGGTGCAGTTTGTATCAAATTTTCTAATCGCTCTTAATTAAAAAAAATTGCTGATAATAGTAGTATAATGCGATTCGATCGGTTTAGATAGTCCTTTTAGTATAACAAAAAATAATTGATCTATTTAGTCCGGCCCAACTATCCCATGGACCGCCGTCGGGCTCAAACTGACTCGTTAGTTAGCCCACAATCCAAGTAAGGCTAGAATAGTAGAACGTGCTCTACTTTTAAGACTCATGAAGCAATGTGCCCTCCATTCCCACTTAATTTTCACATTTTTTTGGGAAGTCCTATTATAATTATCACACCCAAAATATAGAAATAAAATACTTTCACTTTCACTATCACTAATATTTTATTTTAAAATACTTTACATTTATTGATCCAAAAAATCATTAAATAGTTTTTTTTTTTTTAAATATGTTGAAAATTAAGTAAGAGGGGAGAGGGAGTACTATTATGCCTAACGGTATAATACATATATATGCAGTTATGCACACAATGATGAGAAGTCACACACATACACACAGTGAAGATTGAAAATTAACAAACTTACAAAGAGTGTCTGTGTGAGGAATTTCGAGCACATCATTGGATCTTCTGCAAGAAACTTTGAGAAAACTGTGTTTGTGTCCCCCAATTTGTAGAGAAGGATTCTTGGTAAAAGGTTGGAAAAGGGGCTGTTTAAAAGGGGGAGATAATAAGGTAGTGATTGCCATTTCAAAGAAAAGGAAAAATGGCTTCGCTGATGATGAACCCTTTACCGACAATGTACGAATCTTTGTATGTAATAATATGACACAACTTTCCAAATGATATATATATATATATATATGATTAATGCCACATGGGCCAGCTCTTCATCGTTGGTTTATATATGAATATTGTATCTTTAAAGAATAAATTGACTTTCTATTTTATTCGACGTGTAGATATTGTGATCTACGTATTTTATATGATGTAGGAGCAGTATATAAAAAGTGTTAATAAAATTGAGGTAGCACTATTTGTACTTCCAAATTGTACCCTTAAATTGTTGAAATCGAATCAAATTTATTCAAAAGTCAAAACTATTATAATTATAACTCAATTAATATAAACTTTTGGTAAAAACTTATATTAGACGTGTTTTCATCACTTACATATTGTATATGTGGATTTAGATTCTACTTTAATCATATTTTGAAATAAAATAAAGTGTCATTTTAAAATGGAATTCCACCTCACACATGCAACTGTCTAATATACAACTTCCCCAAGTATTAAAGGTCCTATATTTCAATTAAATTTGTTTTTTTTTTTAAATTCTTCAAAAGAATATTTTATTCTCCCCCACTCCAATAAATCCTTTCATAGGGGAGGACTCATGACCTCTTAAAGGAATTACTATTTCTTAAGGGCATTTTTGTCATTCATGGAGTGCAAGTGGTGGAGATTAAGTTTATTATTGAAGTTAGGCATTCTCATCAGTTTAAATTGTTGGAGGGAAATTAAGTGCAATGTTACAATAAATTAAATATTCAAACTCTATAATGATTTTAACCTCAATTCATCATCAATTATAGTCATGGTTCATCTCGTACACACACACCCTGAAACCAGATACTGGAATTACATTGTTCAAATGTACACAAACCAAATACTCCCTTCGGGAATTCTTTTTTAAATTGTTTTATTATTCCGTCCAAAAAAAAAAAAAAGGTCATATTTTCTAAAATAAAAATAACAAATTTTATCTACATTCTTCAATATACATACATAATATTTTTTAAATAATTTATTTTGTACTCGATTTGACACAATATTCTTATTTTTGTACATATTATATCTATTTTCTTAATAAACGTGAAAATGACAATAAGCCTATTTTTTGTGGACGGGGGGAGTACTGTATTAAGAATTGTGGGAGGGCTAGGCTTGTAGAAGCTGTGAGATTGCGAATCGAGTTGTTCATAAGTCCGGCTCGACTCAACTCGATTCATGCATTAAGCTAAACAAGTCAAGTTTGAGCTCGTTAGATACTTATATAATTTATTAACGAGCTGGTTCGAGCTCGACTCGTTAGGCTCGATAACTAAAAAAATTCTTATAATTATTTTTAGTGTATTAGTTAAGGTTTTTGGAGACGTAATTTTTGCTATAGCTTTAACACCATTTGAGTTGGTTTTGACGGAAGGGCTATCCATTTTATTAAGAATGGGCGTTTATTTGATTCATTTTATTAAGAATGAGTTTTATTTGATCTCAATTGGAATGAAAAATGATTTAGAATAAAGAGGGATGTGTTATTTCTGAAGGCAGCTGATGTTCCAACAAATTACTTCCAAATAAGTGTACATTTAGATGTAAACAAATTGTATTCCTCAACTATGTCATATTGCAGTAAAAAAGAATAGGATCAAGTATATGCATATGTACATTAGCATGGATCTATTTTAAGCCACCTTAAAGAATTAATAAGTGATACTAACAACTAAAGCATTTAAAAATGCAATTCACATGCATCCACAATAATAATTAAAAAAAAATTTAACATACATAACCAATATTACCTCTTCAAAGAGATAATTTCAATATTATGTTGGAAATTGGTTTAAATAAAGAGTTTATATCCTGACTTTGACTAATTTTTTTAGGAATGAAAACGTTAGTTTTTTGGAAAACAAAGATAACGAGGTTGTTCTACTCGCGGAGTAGATGAACGTGGTGTATTTAATATTTCAAAACCGATTTCCGATAAGATCAACCGGCAATTGAAGAAAAATCTAATCTAATAATAGAAACACAATAAAGAGTCATCATAGAACGAAAAACAGAGCCAATAATCCGTACAAACCTAAGATACCTCGGCAAATGAATCAAGTCTTAAAAAAATTAAGATAAAATTTAATTATGGAATTGAAACTTCAAATCCAAAACAAGGTATGACAAAGCGTTCTCCAACTTCAAATCATTACTTATGCAGATGCATTCGTATGTCTCATTAACTAAAACAATATTACAATACAATTTTATACTCCTTCCGTCCAAAAAAAAATAGGTTCATTGTCTTTTTCACGCTTTTTAAAAATGTAGATATAATATATAAAAAATAAAGTATAAAATAATTTATTATTTTAAAAATGTTATGTGAGTATGTTGAAGAATGTAGATAAAGTTTATTATTTTCATTTTAGGAAACATGACTATTTTTTATGAACGAAAAAATAAGGCAATCAAGACCATTTTTTGTGAACGGAGAGTGAGTACTAAACAAAAAACATCATATAATGTGTTATATTTATTAAAAAAAATATCAAGGAATCAATAAACTATCAACATATTTAGGACAGAGGAGCAGCTAGGGAACGCTAGCAAAGGAGCGGCAGATGAGAGTGGCGGAGGCGTGGAATTGATTGGGAGTGTAGGCACGCACGGGGGTAGAAATTTGGGAGAAGAAGATAGTCATTTGAGAGTACGACACAAGCGAGAGAGGAGTATAAGTGCGAGAATTTGGAAGTAAAATAAAATAAAATCAGTATGTTGACTAAAGGTGTTAATTTATTAAATTAAAAGTGCACTCTTAATTAGTTATAAGTGCTAATTAAATTTTATACGCTTTAGTGATTATTTAAAATGCTCATTTTAATAATTAAAACTTAAAAGCGTTATTTCAAATAGTTAAAAGTGTAGATTATAATAATTGATTCAAACAACGTAGAACGACAACGGTCATAAAATTGTTGTCTTTCAGCGTAAAATACAAAATTAAACTACCAACGGTTTCCATAATCATTGTCTTTCAGCTAATATTTCCACAAGATATTTTCTTCGATTCACAATGCAGAATGACAACAGAGCTCCAGAACCGTTTTATATCAGTGCAAATATGCGTTGAAAGACACTAGTTTTACTTTAAACAACATATTTTCATCCTTAGAAAATGGTTTTTACAAACTGTTGTATATTGAGCGTTGTAAATTAGAGTTTTTCTTGTAATAGAAAATGCAAATACTGGAGAGGATCAAGTGAGATTGTCTTATTTCAAAAATAAAATTTGAATTAAATTGTACTCCCTCCATCCGATTAAAAAAGAGTAATGTTTTAGCATTTGTTGTTGAAATTGAGAATTAGTGTATGCAGACAAATATACTCTCATGATTTATTGAGAATTTTATAATATTCCTTAATTACAACTACTAATAAATTTATTAAAAGTAAATTATAATATGAGTGAGTTTTTTTTTTTTTTTAGAGGTATAATGGAGAAATCAAATAAAAAATAAATAAAATATCAAATATTTTGAAATAAGAAATCTACAGTAAAACATTACTCTTTTTGAATTGGAGGGAATATGTTTGAATTGCTAGATTAGATTTTAAATATTGGTATGATAAGTTATCCTCAAATTGTTGAATGGAGTGAAATGTCAGAATTGCCTTAGACTACCCACATCGGTAGTAATTCCGCGACCCGACCCAGAAGCGACAAAAAAAAGGGAAAAAAAGAAAAAGAAAAATTCAACCCACGATGGCAACCTGGCGCAATTCCAACCATTTACTAAGCTAGGTTGCCCAATAATAATTCCGCGACCCGACCCAGAAGCGACAAAAAAAAGGGAAAAAAAGAAAAAGAAAAATTCAACCCACGATGGCAACCTGGCGCAATTCCAACCATTTACTAAGCTAGGTTGCCCAATAATATTATGACACTTGGCACAATTGGATTGGTTGGGTTAATTTTATGTATATAAAATGTATATTGTAAATATTATAGATAATAAATTATTTAAAAATATTAAAAAATATATCAAAATTTGTATTTTTCAATTTTCTATAAATAGACACCAATATTGATATATTTTAAAACATAATCTCATATCCTCTATCTTCTCCTCTATTCTTCAACATTTTATCTCTTGATTTTATCATGGATCCAAATCATCATGATTATTTTTCAAACTCTTATCCAAATTCTCAAATTTATCAAAAATCTCAAACTTATTCAAATTTTCAATCTTTTATGAACTCAGAAAATTATCCGAGTCATTATCAAAACTCTCAATTTTCTCCGAATCTAAATCAAGTAATTTGCAACTAGCTAGGAATTAATATGTAATTTGATCTTTTGTATTTGTAATTTTTTTATTTCGTCCATCTATTTGTAGTTTGATTTATTTCTTTTCAATTTCGTATTTCAACTATTGTAATTGAAATTTCATTATTGTATCTTATTCTAAATATGTTCTAATTTTTTTAATATAATTATAAATTTAGAATATTAAATTAATTTATGTATTTTTTATATATTTAAAATATAATAAAAACTGATTATAAAATATATATAATTAATAAATAATAAAATTATTATTATTATTTTAGGTTGGGTTGAGTTGGGTTGTGGATGTGAGTATAAAAAAGATAAAGTTAAATTAAGTGTTGGGTTGTGTAGGTGGATGAGTGAAAAATTAATATTTTATTTTAGGTTGGGTTTGGGGAAGTTTACTGATGTGGGTAGTCTTAGATGTTTTTTAAAATAAGAAATTATAGTCAAATTGGTGGGGACATGTGAACCAAAAAATCAGAGATGATTTGCGTTAATAAATAGTTAGACAAAGTGAGCAAAAAAATAGGAGATTACAAAGCAGCAGACATAAAAAATCTGATGACAGATATTAATGCCTCAAATCAAAATGGGCCCCAGGAGTTAGGTTCGTGTATGACCACTTATAATCATGTGATATGGAGAATAGACCTGGATTTTTCCCAACCGACGGGAATTGAATTTTAAACATGAAATTTGTTTACATGCATCGTCCTCAACTCTAATTATTGCATGGGTAGGTCACTTTCGTGTAAATTCGAGTTCATAAAAACTTTTTTTTTAAGATATCACAATTATGTATATTAATTGCCATTATTTAAAAAATATATTTAATTAGGCGATAATAGTTATTCATAATTGTGATAGTAAATATACATAACACTTATAGCGCATGCATAACAATAATATTTAACATAATTTTTAAATGTATATAACAATTACTTCATCTGTCCCCAAACACTTTTCACAGTTACTTTACCTTCGTGTTTTAGCGAGCGAGTTGTTTATTAGTATTTGAAATGATAAAATAATTTGTAAGGTAGGGTATGATAAATCTACTTCTTCTCTATTATAAAGTAATTTTAAAATCACTTTATCATTTCAAATACTAATAAAAAACTCGTTCACGAAAACACGAGAGGAATAGTAACTGTGCAAAATATTGTGGGATGGAGGTAGTATATTTTAACATAATTGAATTTACATAAACTCAAGTTTACACAAATTTCTATCTTACCGTATTTACAATGTTGACGATCTCACAGTGAATAAGAGTGTGTCTTTAAAAAAAAAGGTGAATACAATCTCACAATGAGACAATTTCACACAAATCTCCCTTATTTTTTTAAAGAAAAACCGCAATTATGCATGCACATCAAATAAATATTAAACATATATATTTTTTTAGTAAAAATAATTAATACTCTTTAATAATTTATGTATAAACTATTTTCACTCTATATATTATTTTTTTCTAATCATTGGAGCTATTTTTTTTTTTTAGAGATGAATATATGTAGTCCTAGTTTTGCACAAATGCTATATGCACATTGATGGGACATTTGTCCCATCAATGTGCATAATGCATTTGATGATGATGATGATTAGATAATGATTATTAAAATTATTAATTATTTAGTTATTTAGTTATTTTATTTACTTTAATTATTTATTTATTTTAATTATTTTACAAAATATTAGTACAATGTTTAGGGTGCATGGTGATGTGATGATGTTATTTTCTTTATTTATTTATTTTAATTGTTTTACAAAAAATATTAGTTGTTTCTTTCAAAAGTATTAATTGTTTAGAGTAACTATTATTTAAAAAAAAAACTATTTTTAATATTAAAAAAATATTAGCTACTTAATTCAAAAGTATTAATTGTGAGGAAGAGCAAGTATACACAATTCTAATAAAAATACACTCATTACAAGAAAAAAAAATCCAATCATTACAGGAAAAAAAATACACACATTACATACTTTTCATAAAAAAAAATTTAAAAAAAAGATTTGTTTTGCATCATTTGTTGCCTTTTTATCAGCCTCACGTTTATCTTTACGTCGTTGTGCATGATCGTTGTGTAGATAATTGTATAGATCTATATGATCTTTAAATTGTAACTCTAAACCAAACAAAATTTTACATTCAACACAATTTGCCTAGAAATTTCCGTAGGAAAATTATTTTGTAGGTGGGAAGGAAGATGCCTATACAATTAGAAATTTTTGTAGACAAATCACTTGTAGGTAATTATTTTACTAATATTTTACTCATCATCATCCTAAACATTTTACTAATATTTTTTATAAAATAATTAGTGTAAATAAATAATTAGAGTACAGTTAAAGATAATGTAAAAAATAAATATGACTTTCTAAATATTTGATGCAATTTAGCAGATATTTGAACGCACTAATTAATTTGGTCACTTAAATATCACTTTTCAAATATTGTATAAAAAATAAATATGACTTTTCAAATAATTAGTAAGATTAATTGATTAAATAATTAAAGTCTAATTTAAAAAAAATAAAAAATATAAAGTAGCACACTGATTGGATTCTTCACAGTTACTGTTTGTCTCGTATTTTAGCGATCAAATTTTTTATTAGTATTTGAAATGATAAAATAATTTGTAAAGTGTTTTATAATAGAGGAGAGATAGATCTATCATACCTATTTTTTAAAATCACTTTATTATTTCAAATACTAATAAACAACTTGCTTGCTAAAAGACGAGTAAAAAAATAACTGTAAAAATTTGGGAAGGAGGGAGTATTAAAAGAAAATAAAATTCAAAATGAAAAAGAAAGAAAAAAAAAAAAAAAAAAAAAAAAAAAAAAAAAAAAAAAAAGAGGAAGTTGACGTCTGGCAGCTTTGCCACCATCTTCTCAATGTGCATATAGCACAACTCTATTCCATCCCACTCAAGCCAGACAAATGCATTATGTACGGAACCCGTGTGCTTTAATGTGTGGGGAAATTCAGCACGAGATTCATCTTTGATGACCCAATTATTAATTACACGTCCCCACATGCTTTAATTTTCCTCCAACTAACAAAATTTTGTGACAATAGCATTCGGTAGTTGGTGCAGCCAACGTTATATAATAACACACGAACTAAGAGATCACACCGTTGATTGAGAATATTCTATGAATCCAAACCAACGAAATAAATCTTAGTATCTTTTTTTTAAAGAAAAAAATCATTAATAGAAAGTACATGAAATACTTCAACCCTTAAAATAAAATTCAGGCTAAAAACACAATGTTACGCCACTTTAATTCGGTTTCCTATCCACTTTTCAGACAAACAATTGGATTCACAAACATTCTCCTGTTGAAATATTTTTCACCAATGATATTTTCACATTTAACCCAGACCAAATTTTTGTTTTCATTTTCTGCACTTTGGCACCACTTCATTGAACACGGGACATTCCTAATTTTCTAAATTGACCAAATGATACAAACCAAAAGAGTTGTCGCGGCTTTCGGGGTTCTTCATTTGATCGATTTTTTTTTTTTTATTATTATTACAAGGGTTAAGTATAATTAAAATTACAATTTCTTCGTAAATTGCAATCTAATATTTTTAAATTTTTAAAAACAAAACTTCAATCTAACATTTGGTTGTAATTCTAACCAAAAGACATATTTCAATCAGCTCAAAATTGAGTGTTTAATTACGTGTTATCACCCGAATTAATACAATTAATTATTCATGTTAGATAAGCGAAACTTCATTTTCGGATAGTAAAAAAATTATTTGTTGATTCGAATTGCAATCAAATATTAAGTTGGGCTGTATTAGAAAAATTCAAAAGTTTACAATAGATTGCAATTTATAAGAAGGTTGTGATTTAATTTGTAATTAACCCTTATTTCAATACCTAACATGATTTTGGATTGATACGCATTTTAATTAATTTGTGCTAGTTATCTCAAATAATTCTTTGTTATTTCAATTTTCAATAATATCAACATTAAAAATACTTACAACAAAAAAACTATATAATAGTTAGTCTTTTGTGCACTGTGCAATTAAATGCATTTAAAAAAAAAGTTATCATTGACAAATCATCTTTATTTTTACTGAATCATTAATAACCCTATCAAAATAAAAAAATAACTCTCTTAAAAAAATTATTCCTTCTTATACTTTAACTTTTGATCAAAATTTGATTTTTAAAAAAAATTAAATATATTTTTAAAATTTTTATAAAAAATCAACCAAATTTAAAAATTAAATATATAAATTACAAAAATTAATTAATAAAATAAAATTCTTTAAAAATATTTCAAATAAAAATAATATAAATAATGTTATAAAAAATAAATTAAATTGAAAATAAAAATAAAAATAAAATTTGAATAAATATAAAAACTAGATAAATTTGTAAATAATTAAAAAATAAAATTAATCTTCAAATAATCAAATAAAAATAAAAAACTTCAAAAGAAAAAAGTTAAAGCCAAATAAATTCAGAAACATATTTTATAGAAGTCAATTCAATCGTCATAAATAATTAACTTAAAAATTAATTAATTTTTGTTTAGTTTTGATGGTTTTCTTAATTTATTTAGTTTTCTAATTTTTTTTAAAATCGAATTTTATTTTTGATTAATTATTTGAAAGATATAATTAATTTTTTTAAAAATCAAATTTTCAGATTTAAAAAAAATTAAATTAAATTTCTAAATTTCATATAATTTTTTTATTTAAATATTTATCCAATTTTTTAAAATTAATTTTCAGATTTTTATTCCAATTTTTTTTTTTTAAAAATCAATATAGAAAAAAATAAATTAATCAATTTAAATTTAATTTACTAATTTTAGAATTAAATAACTTAAAAAACTAAAGTCAAAAATCAACAAAACTTAGAAGATATTTACCTATATTTATATAAGGATGACTTAGTTGTTGGTGAACGAATCTAATCGTAAGTGTTAATAGGCGACCAACAAGGACATAATATTAGCATAAAAGAATATTAGTCTGATAAGATTAAGGAATCATCAAGGATCAATAATATGAAAGAAGGCGAGCAACAGGGATTGTGTACCTTAGGAGGCGATCAGCAGGGACTGGGGACCAAATAGATGAAGACGAGCAACTGAGACTAAGGTCCTAATGAAGGAGGCGAGCAACAGGGACTAATTCCCATATGAAGGCGGCGAGCAACAGGTCATAAAGGCCATTACAAAGTAGCGATCAACAAAGAACAAGAAGACCCAAGGTCTCAACAAGAGGCGAGCAGGCGAGCAACTGGGGTTACAAACCCAACGAAGACGTACAGACGAGTAACTAGTCACCAAGGAGAACATCTGAGTGGTTTCAAAGACCAAGTACAACATTGGGAATATCAAGAGTCACTAACTTTGGAAATAGTCAATGTGTCTTTACACTTGGCACCCATTTATTGGGCAATAGATTAGTTGTTGTACAAAAGTCATAACACTTGGCAAGATCTCAATGGCTAAGCCATCAAGATGGTGACACCTAGCCTCTTTGTATGCCTATAAATACCCCTTCATTTGCATGAAGGGGGAGGATATTTTTCGATAATAAAAAAAAAGTAGCAAAAACTCTTGCAAATTTCTTCCTTACACATTGCTTGATCAAATTTTATAATTTCTTAGTTTTGTTTGATGATCTTAACTTAAGAAAACAGCCACTAATCATCTTGATTAGAAAAGGTCATCAACAATTGGCGCTAGAGAGAGGGTGTTTGAACCTCCGTTTCACAAAAAAGTCGAAGGAAGGTTGAAGAACTCCACCGAAATCTGTAAAATTCGGCTGGAATCCGAGAGAAAGCCATTGGGAATTAAGTGTACACATTATTTGAAGCAAAATCATCCATCTATACATTACTTTGAGAGTTTAAATGCATGTGTGTATGAACTAGGGTTTTCAAATCACTATATTCATACAAACAAGGCTAGTAACTCTTACAAAAGGTGCTTGTTGGAGACAAAATCACCCTATTCATTTGCTTATCACTTGTACTTTGGTAACCAAAATGATTCGATCACAAGAAGAACGCCGTTTGAGCACGTCTCCAAGTCGTAGGTAAAAAACGAGGGTTTCGTCTACCGAAGGACATGCACGTACGGTAAAAGCAACTTCGCAAAGAAACGTCCAAGTTACCATTGATACGATCCCGCCGGAAGTGGAAGCTCTTGCTCAAAATCCCGAAGAGCTAGCAAAAACGATTGCTGTTTTACAAGCATTGCAAAGGCGATAAACGGTCGGGCCATCAGGGACGCAGGCGGCGACGAACAGGGCAGCCGGCGAGCAGCGAAGCAAAGGAGAAAAAGAAGCAAGAAATGACGAAGTTGACAGCGAAGAAATCCGTCGGAATAAGGGGAAAGCTCCTCTAAGTGAAAGACTTGGAAGTCGAGGAGAGTCTACTCCGGGGACAGGTGAGGAGTCGAGCAGCGGGGACACAAGAAGTATAAGCCATTATCACACGAGAAGGGCAAGATATCACGGAATGCATAGGGAGGATCATCAGAGAGGCGAGGAGCGAGCAACAGGGCAAACACACCCTGCTGCTCGCCGCTCAGTGCATGAAAGGCTAAGAAGATCAGCCTTCGGGCGATTAGGTCCCAATGGAGCCAGTAACATCGCTAGGCACGCCACTCAAGAGAAACGTCCCGTTAGCAAGGGACTGCGTCATGAAGAGGTCATGGAACCCAATCATGACGAACAGCCTTCTAGCGGAAAAACGTCTCCGGATGAGTGGCAAGCTTTGAAGAAGGCAGTGGAAGAAATGCAAAGACAGTTGGAGGAGAAAAAAGGCGATGGGTCAACGATGTTGCCATCATCACCTTTGTCCCCGGATATCCTTAATGCGCCAGTACAAAAGAAAGTACAATTCCCGGCCATTAACTTGTACGAAGGAAATTCAGACCCAAAAGTACACCTGTCCAAATATACCGATTACATGATATCGGTAAAGGCGTCTGATGCAACTCAATGTCGGAATTTTCCATTAACTCTTGGTGACGGTCCTCACAGATGGTTTTCCGCACTAGCTCCAGGCTCCATCAGTTCGTTCATGCAACTCAGCAAGGAATTTCTCTCGCACTTCTCCACGGTCGGGTCTTACCTTACACAGAGACACAGGTTGGCCGATCTAAGGCAAGGAGACGAGGAGTCTGATAGAGCCTTCCTTGAGAGATTCGACAAAGTCCTACTGGAAGGAGAACCAGTAAGTGAGGATACCAAGATAGTGGCAGTCATGGCAGGGCTTAAGAAAGGGACAGACCTGTGGAAGGAAATGCACCTAGCTTTCCCGAAAACTTATTCCGAATTCAGACACAAGGCTGGAGTGTACATTTCGATGCAAGAAACTCTACAGAGAGAGCTGGGAGACAAAGCTGATACCAAGAAATCTGGAAAGAAGTCAGGAGGGGAATACAAGGCCCCTAGGAACATGAAAGCTTTTAGTGAAGGATCCGAATTGAAAGAGAAGTTGAACCATGTCCTATCCACATCGATCGAAGCTGTATACAACAACGTGAAGGATAAAGATATGTTGTCTGAACCCCGTAAGATACGGCAAGAACGAGGAAAGATGAACCCAAACAAATTCTGTGCATACCATCAAACTATAGGTCACTTCACAAGCGAATGCCGAGATCTCTTAAAACAATTGTGGAGATTTTACGAAGAAGGAAAGTTGTCAGAGTTTGTGAAGCGACAGCCGGGAAAGAAACCAAGGGTGGCGATATCCTCCGGCTCGGAAGATGACGAGAGCGACGAACAGCCGAGCAGGAGGGATCAGAAAAGGAAGAAAACGATGACAGCCCCAGCCGAACCCGTCCGAGAAATCTTGATGCTCGAGCCGTCTGGACCGGTTGGGGGCTGTTCTGATGGTAGGCCACTAATGTCCAAAAGAAAAAGGAAAGCAGAGCTGAGGGCAGTAGCTCAAATCAGGGAAGTTGGGGTAAATCAAGCTACTCCAAAGACAGGCGAGTTGGTGTTTTCTGAGAAGGACTTGGACGGGATACTTACCCCACACAATGACTCACTAATCATCTGTGCTAATATCATGGGAGCCCGGGTTCACCGTCTGCTTGTGGACACAGGCTCCTACACAAACATCTTGTTCAAAAGCACACTAGATCAGATAGATGATTGTGAGGGGTATATTAGAGAATGTGATCATAAAATAGTAGGATTTGGAGATGCTGTAACCGTTCCTCTAGGACTAGTTACGTTGGCGGTCGAACTTGTATCGACCGAGAATCCCGAAAGGAGACTGACTAGAATGGTAGATTTCTTAGTTGTAAATCAGCAGTCTGCCTATAACGGGTTTCTTGGTCGACCTTTCATAAATGAATTCAAAGCGGCCGTTTCGACGTATTACTACTGTCTTAAATTTCCAACTCCAAAAGGGTCAGGTACGGTTAAAGGCGATCAAAGGAAAGCCCGTGAATGCCTCCTGCAACTTCAACCCACTGACAACAGAATATCCATGATGGACGAGCAGCCGAGCAGCAGGGAGGAAGGTGAACCATCCATCCTAGATGAAGTCATGGAGTCCGTCGACACTGAAGTAATGGAGGTGGACGACCAGCAGGGAGTGGACGAGCAGGAGGACATGGTCGAGCAACAGGGAAGAGAGGCCGTACCCGAATTAAATCAGGTTGAAGATTTGGAACCAAGGCTGGGGGCAGAACCAATGATCAAGGATGAGATCAACTTTGAAGGGTCCATTATCGATCCTCGATGGAAAGGCCAAAAAAGGAGAGCAACCCCGGTAGAGGAGTTGGAGGCAATAAGAATTGACCAAAATCGAGAAGACTTAGAATTATTCATTGGATCTGAGCTCCCTGAGCCATATAGATCCAGAATGGAAGAGTTCCTCAAGTCCAATCTCGATGTATTTGCATGGTCACATGCTGATATGGTAGGCATCAGCCCTGAGCATGCCTGTCATAAGCTAAATGTCTGTCCAACTAAGAAACCGGTGAGGCAAAAAAGGAGAAAATTTGGGCCCGACAAATATGAAGCATTGGACATAGAAGTAAAGAAGTTACTCGATAATGATCTTATCAAAGAAGCTTTATGTCCTAGATGGGTAGCAAATCCGGTGTTAGTAAAGAAATCAAATGGTACATGGAGGCTATGTATCGACTTCACTGATTTAAATGCCGCCTGCCCTAAAGATAACTTCCCATTACCTCACATCGACCAACTAGTGGACAACACGGCGGGACACGAGCTCCTTACCTTCATGGACGCATTTGCTGGGTATCATCAAATACCAATGCACCCAGATGACCAGGAGCACACAGCATTCTACACTAATAAAAACTTGTTATGTTGGAAAAGAATGCCATTCGGATTGATTAACGCGGGAGCCACGTACCAAAGACTCGTTAACAAAATGTTCGATGAACACATAGGCAAAACAATGGAAGTATACGTGGACGACATAGTCGTGAAAAGCCCGAGAAAAGAAGATCATTTGAAACACCTTGCACAAACGTTTGAAATACTTCGAGCGTATAACATGAAGCTAAACCCAAAGAAAAGTAGCTTCGGGGTACACTCGGGAAAATTTCTTGGACACCTGGTCAGTCAACGGGGTATTGAGGCGAATCCATCAAAAGTCAAAGCAATTATGGATATGCAGCCGCCAAGGTCTGTTAAAGAAGTTCAACGACTAACCGGATGTCTAGCAGCCCTAAACAGGTTCATTTCCAGATCCGGAGACAAATGCCGACCTTTCTTTGATGCCATTAAGAAAGGACAGTTCCAGTGGACGGATAATTGCCAACAAGCGTTTGAGCAGTTGAAGGAGTATCTGAGTGATACTAAAATTCTATCAAAACCCGTCTCCGGAGAAAAACTGTACTTGTATATAGCGGCATCAGAGGTGGCCATCAGCTCAGTTTTGGTTCGAGCAGAAGGGAAACTTCACTTGCCAATTTACTACGTGAGTCAGGCCTTACATGAAGCAGAGATTAAGTATTCGCCCATGGAAAAGTTAGCCTATGCACTGGTGATGAGTGTGAGAAAGCTAAGGCCGTACTTCTTCGATCATCAGGTGGAGGTCTTAACAACTTTTCCATTAAGGCAAATCTTACAAAGGCCTGACACAGCTGGTCGCCTCCTCAAGTGGTCGCTTGAAGTAAGCCAATTTGGAATAACTTATGCACCTCGAACAGCGATCAAGGGACAAGCGTTAGCCGACTTTATTGTCGAACTAACATTCCCTCAAGATCCGACGAGAAGTCATAATCACCCATGGCACATGTATGTAGACGGATCATCGAATAACACAGCAGCAGGAGCCGGGATAGTGTTGATCAGTCCAGACGAACAAGTATTCACCTCAGCCGTAAGGTTTGAGTTCATGGCAACAAACAACGAAGCTGAGTACGAAGCATTGATAGCTGGATTACGACTAGCTCTGGCCGTGGGAGTTAGAAGAGTTCAAATTTATGGAGATTCCCAGCTAATAGTCAACCAAGTTCGTGGGGAGTACGAAGCCAAGGATGAAAACATGGCCTTATATCAAAAGATTGTTGCTCACTTAGCTTCACTCTTCGAGCAAATTTATATCGAACAAGTGCCAAGAGATAATAATGCGCAAGCAGATGCACTTGCTCGTCTGGCTACAAGTACGGGACCAGCAAAGCTTTCAGAGGTCACCATCACAAAAATTTCTAACCCGTCCACTAGTGACTACAAGATCAATCAGATCGAAGAAGAATGGGCAGAGGATGACTGGAGGGCACCGATATATAGGTACCTCAAAGATAACACAGTACCTGAAGATCCCCAAGAAGCAACAAAAGTAGCCAAGCGAGCAGCAAGATTCACAATCATGGATAACCAGCTTTACAAGAGAGGATTTTCACTGCCCCTATTAAAATGCCTAGCAAGGGGGCAAGGTCAGGAAGTTCTGAACCGACTTGGGAGGGCCCATTCAAGATAACTCAAAAATGGCACAACGGCACGTATGACCTTGAAGACATGGAAGGCAACTCGGCCCAATACACCTGGAACGCGGCTTTATTGAAGAAATATTATCAATGATTAGGAAACCAATGTAAAGTTTTTTATAGACTACCGTGTCATTTATATTTTTGTAAGGTGTGAGATCGATGAAATTTTCACATTTTTTTGGCCTTTTTTGGCAAAATTTGTATGTGGATGAATGATGGTTCAGCGAATTATGTACATAAGAAAGCAAAAGGTGTTAAAACCCAACTGTTCGCCAAACAGAAAAGCTGCTCGCCGAAGATACTATTGCATAAAAGCACAAGTACAGAGGAGGCGAGCAGCAGGGTCCATGAGACTCAGGAGCCCACCTGATCGACCCATCACACGGAGTTGCTCGCCCAAGATACCAAATGCATAAAGCACAAGTATAGTGGAGGCGAGCAACAGGGCACATGCTGATACATAGTTGCTCGTTCCGAAGCTAAATGCACTTATGCACAAACATAGCAGGTAGCGAGCAACAATGCATAGAAAGAAGCATGATAAAGGGTTAAGTTCTTAAAGAACAAAATAAACCCATACATGAATAACATGCATAAATTTGCAAGGAAAAGTATTTTACTTTCAACTTAAGAAAGAAATACTTGAGCAAAAAATAATTAAAGGGCAAATAAGAAGCGAACAATAAAGTAAAAGTGCAATTCTCATTCATTAGCACCAAAAAATTACAAGAGATGAATATACAACCATCATCCTACTGCATCAACTAAACAAAAAAAGAAACTAAGCCTAAGTCTCGGGAGCTGGCGGAGCAGGTGGCACCGAAGGATCTTGGGAAGAAGGAGGAGGTGGAACGTCTTGCACAGTGGCCCCGGAGACCTGCTGCTCGCCTACAGCAGCAGAGGAGCTTGCTTCACCAAGTGGATTAGGGAGAAGAGGACCCAAAGCTTCAAAGATAGTCATATCCCTATCCGCCTCCACCCTTTCCTTAGGGGCTATTATGCGAACGTCGTCTTTGAAGACACTCAGGTTAACCCCCATTTCTCCTAAGTCAGCTATCGGGATTTCAAAGCCAGGGGCCGGTGGGTTTTCAGTGACGTAATCTGTGAAGTCCTTGATGGTCGAGGTCATCACGTCCAGACCGTTATCCAAAGCATACTTCACATTCCTCACACTATCAGCATACGCGCAGATGTAACCAAGATTGGTGTTATCGGTTACATCCTGCACGTAAGTGGTGTAAGAAATGGCACGCTTGTTCCTCTTCTCCAGCTGGTCGACGTGGACCTTCAACGACTCCACTCTTTCCACCAGGCCCACCCGCTCAGTCTCCAGGACTTGCAAACGATCGGTGGCAACACCCAAATCCAGTCTTAGCTTCTCTGAAGCGTTAGACGCTACCATCTCCCGATCCTCAGCAGCCTTTACCTCCCGCGTCCAAGTGAGTTTGGCTCTCTCGAAGTCAGCCTTCATCTTGGCCAATTCTTCATCTTTCTTCTTCAGCTCCTCGTCCTTCTTCTTCAACTGAACAAGTTGAGCATCCCGATCCGCTTCAACTTGCTCAAGCCGTCGCCCCAAACCGCGATTTGTTCGCTCTAGCTCGACGGCTTGATCCAAGACTCGTTGGGCTGTGATTGATTGATGGCTCGAATTGTAGCTCAACAAACGAGCATTGTCACTGAGACTCTGGCTCTGAATAATTTCTTCGCCGGTCTTGGTCCACGAGCGGGGGACGTATTCCATGGCTCTGCGGACGTGGGAGTCCTTAATCTCTTGGGGAGCGGGGGGAGATTTCACACAGCTAAACTGGTGAAGCACCTTTGAACGACCGGGATAGTCGTTTTTCCGGTACCTGTTCAAAAGAAGAAGTCATCAGGAAATAAAGTCAAAGGAGTAAACGATCAAACTGAATAGGAAGATACTCACTCCCTCATTTTCACGGGGTCGTAGCCCAAGTATGAGTTGTCAGGAGATGTGCTTCTTCCTTGACCAGCAATCATAGCGCCCACAACTTGCTGCTCGGTCACCTCCTCCACCGCCGAGGAGCGAGCAGTTTTACCCACTTGGGAAGAGCCCTGCCCTCTTGCTCGTTTGGCCCGATCATCCTCCTTGCGGGGAGCAATTTCCTTGGTGAGCCTCTTTTTACCCCTAGTGTCTTTGGCAGGAGGCGAGGAGCGAGCAGGAGGGCGGGGAACGGGGGCAGGCGCCTGAGGAACAGGGAGAGGAGCCTCAGGAGCTTCTTCTTCATCCTCGTCAGCTTCGGCTCTAAGTCTGATCAAAGAAGTGCAAGGATCAAACTTCTTCTTCTTTGATGGTTGATTGGCTGCCATCTGTTTAACCCGACGAGCAAGTAAATGATAGCTTTCGGGAATGGGAGGAACAACGACCGTTACCCTTTGAGCTGAAAACAACACAAAAATTATCAGTTTGGCAAATAGAACTGATCCTGGACGATCAGCGGGGCCTAGGCGACCAACAGGGCCTAGGCGACCAGAAGGGCCTAGGCGAGCAACATAGCAAGAGTGAATAATAGGAGATACGGGAAAGGTAATAAGTAATACTTACCCTCAGGGATCTCTGCTTGCGCTTCCAAGTGATGAGCACTAGTAGTGAGCTGAGCGTGCTTGCGGAGATGTGCTTGGGAGAGATGTTCGACACTCCGGTCTTTAGCGTCCCGAAGAGAAATCAACGCAAGAACGTATAGAAACTCTTCACTCAGATCTGGATGCCCCCACCTCAAGATACGCGGACCTGCAAAAACAAAGAAAAAGATTAAAATTAGTTCACCTAAAAGTTCGATGAACTGAGATTCAAAACCTACGCCGAATTTCGCCGAAATGCGTAGGAGAGTCTATACGCCCCGGTCCTCCCGAAAAATCGGAAGACGCCCGCCAATCGCCACCAATATAGAAGAATTGCTTATGCCAACTCTTGACCTTGTTGGGCACTCCTTCAATTAGTTTAACGCCACTACGGGCTTTGATGTAATACCAACCAGGCCCATCTTCATTAGCGGCCGAAGAGATGGTCAGGGCGTAATGTATCTCCGCCGTGCTGATCTTATTCCGATATCCCTCCAACCCGAAAAGGGTCATAAAAGCCAACAAACTACTCCAACCGTTCGGAGTAATCTGGGTGATTGCCAGGTTTATATCCTTCAGGAAGCGCCCGATCACTGGATGTAGAGGGAGAGGGAACCCTGTATTAAGTATATCAAGGTTGATGGCAGTGCAACCGGGAGGGGGGTCGTCAGCTCTCTCTCCTGGTTGGGGGGCATATAAATGGATGTCGTACGGGATACGATAATGAGATCGTATCCGAACCAAATCCTCCTCTAGAACTGCGCTGGCTACCTTACTCGCTGTATACGTTGATGAACGAGTCTCCATAATAGGTCGATCAGGGGCAGGGAAAGCTCTGTGGTACTTATTCGCATAGTCGATCCAATCTTGTCTTCGAATTACGGCTTTAGGAATAAGAGATTCGGGCATTGGCCTTGAAACGGGAAAGTTTCTCTCGGAGGAATTCCCATGTAACTCCTACTTGCTCGCCTCCTGACCCAGTTGCTCGCTGCTTACCCCTCGCCTGGTGCTCGCTGCTCGCTCCCGTTTCTTCATGAAGATTCATCCCTTCTATTTCAGCAGCGACCTCGGAGGAATCTTCACCCAAGTCCGAGTTGGTCCCTTCCCTAGCCGAGGAGCGAGCAACGGGGCCTTGGACATCTTGCTCGCCTGAACTCTCCACAGCATAGAAAGAGTCAATGGAGCTAGCAACAGAGCTCGCTTCAGAACCCGTCTCTTCGTCAACGAGCAAAGTCCTAGGGCTTCGCCCAACTGCTCGCCGAAGCGAGCGGCGAGGAGCAGGAGCTGACGGTTCATCTTCCATGGGCCTTTTCCCCAGATTTCGCTCAACAATCTCAACAGATGGCGTATGACTTGAGGAAGGTGACGTCATCGAAAATTTTTGAAATTTTTTGAAAAATTCCCGAATAAATTAAACGATGAAGTTTGATCAAGAGGCAAACGAGTACGGCGGCGACGCGGCGGCGATACGGCGGCGGCGTGGCGGCGATACGGCGGCGGCGTGGCGGCAATACGACGGCGGCGATGGCGGATAAGGAAAATGAAGAACAAAAATGGCGAAATCGAAAGAAAAATGTAAATAATAACAAGAGTAAACAAGAAAAATCAAAGGATTTACCTTTGATTTGGATGAGATTGGCTGAAAGATCGAAGGAAATAACGAAAGGAAAAGCTTGAAAACTCTCCAATGGCGGTTTGCTTATGAAAGAACGAAAAAGAGAGAAAATGGAGGGGGGAGCTATTTATAGATATGGATTCGGGGGCAAAATTGAGAAGAGTAAGGAATTAAGGCCCCTAGTTGCAATTATAGGCGCGCACGCGTGGGCAGGCTGCGTTGCTTCGTAGTCCGTGCCTCGGGAAGCGAAACGACGCAAATCCAAGAGTCGTCCCTCGCTGCTCGCCTCCAAGAGTTCCCCGCTGGTCGCTCCCCAAAAGTTCCCGCCTAAAAGAAATTCAAAACCCGGTTTCTCGCTCCGTATAAAGTGGAAAAATTTCGAGTTCCCTATTGCTCGCCTCCCACTACAAAATACATCTTACCTTATAGTTTGACATAAAAGGATAAAAATTCATCCTTATATGCCAAACTAGGGGGCATTGTTAATAGGCGACCAACAAGGACATAATATTAGCATAAAAGAATATTAGTCTGATAAGATTAAGGAATCATCAAGGATCAATAATATGAAAGAAGGCGAGCAACAGGGATTGTGTACCTTAGGAGGCGATCAGCAGGGACTGGGGACCAAATAGATGAAGACGAGCAACTGAGACTAAGGTCCTAATGAAGGAGGCGAGCAACAGGGACTAATTCCCATATGAAGGCGGCGAGCAACAGGTCATAAAGGCCATTACAAAGTAGCGATCAACAAAGAACAAGAAGACCCAAGGTCTCAACAAGAGGCGAGCAGGCGAGCAACTGGGGTTACAAACCCAACGAAGACGTACAGACGAGTAACTAGTCACCAAGGAGAACAGCTGAGTGGTTTCAAAGACCAAGTACAACATTGGGAATATCAAGAGTCACTAACTTTGGAAATAGTCAATGTGTCTTTACACTTGGCACCCATTTATTGGGCAATAGATTAGTTGTTGTACAAAAGTCATAACACTTGGCAAGATCTCAATGGCTAAGCCATCAAGATGGTGACACCTAGCCTCTTTGTATGCCTATAAATACCCCTTCATTTGCATGAAGGGGGAGGATATTTTTCGATAATAAAAAAAAAGTAGCAAAAACTCTTGCAAATTTCTTCCTTACACATTGCTTGATCAAATTTTATAATTTCTTAGTTTTGTTTGATGATCTTAACTTAAGAAAACAGCCACTAATCATCTTGATTAGAAAAGGTCATCAACAGTAAGGATTAGTGGCTGTTTTAATCCGTTTTTACGTCACCAATCAATAACGTGTGATTGATTACCACTGTAAATGTTAATCGGGGTATGAATTTATCGAATTTGTAAATTCGGTAGTCGAAATTGGACTTATTTCGTGTATGTGTAAGTTTGGGTGTGTTTATGTGTGTATTTTTATCTGAAAATTCGAAATCATTTCAATAAGCTGGAGAACAACTATTTATAGAGGCTAGCAAGCATGAGGTGCTACTGACTCTTGGTCTCCCTAGCTTGCATGCCTGACATGTGTCCTTTGACCTTAGTTTGACCTTATCTAAGCTGAATCTTAGTTACAAAGTCTTCTTTTGGGCCTTATCTCGGACTCATTGTTGTTCGTCTAGGTCGGCTTGAATGATCTTGATGACCCTCCAACTGAAAGTTGTTCGCCTCTTGAGGTTGTACTTTGGAAGTTGTTCGCCTTATGGCTTTGTTCAGCTTGGCTTTGGGATCTTTGTCCTTTGTTCACTTGTACACACTTCTTTGGCTGTTTGTTGTATCATAGTTTGACCAAGTTGTTCGTCATTGATGACTTCACAGTTGGCTCATTCCTGGTCTCGGGTTTTAATACCTGTTCGCCCATTAGTTGTTCGTCGGGGAGTTGTTCGTCACTTTATACACCTCTCAAATTGGTAGATGCACCTCAACTTGATTTTCTTTGTTGATCACCCTTGATTTGAGGTTGGCTCTTCATAATCCTTGATGTAGCTTTAATCCTTGTTCGCCATTTATTGACTTATGTTCGCCTATCAACAATTGCCCACTATCCTGGCTATATGTTGCCCCAGACGAGCAACTTTGTGGCGAGCAACTATAGTTAGGATATCAAAATGATGAGGGTTGGGGCGAACATCATTGGCTTGTGGCGAGCAACATATGGTCTGTCGTTTCGTCTCCCCAAGGTCTGGGGGTTGTACGAAGATGACGTGGGCGGCATGGTTGTGCGCCGCCCACGCGCGAGCAATCCCGAGCCACACGCCCCTATATTTACATATAGGTCCTTAAATTTTTGAACTTGTTTGGAAATTACCCCGTTTTCTCTCAATTTGGCCCCGGGGCTTTTGGGAATTTACGTCTGGGACCCCGTTTTTACTTGGGGTATAAGTAGTGGGAAAACTGAAATTTTTCCCACTTCTTCTTCTCCTACTACAGTGCTCCGGCGACTTCCTCCTCCCTCCGGCGATTTCAAGCTTTCCGGCGTCCGTCCTTCAGCATCTGACTTCAAATTTTAAGACAAGGTAGTTACTTTTCTTTTTCTTCATTTCATCTCTTTTGTTTTTCTTCAAAAATCTCCATCGCCGCCGTGTGTGGCTTTGCTCTGCCGTCCTCCCCGACGAAACGCCGCCGTCTGGTTCCTTTTTCTCCCTTCTCCTTCCATGTCTTCGCATTCGAGTAACAAATCAGAAGAAACACTCGACCCACTCTTCCCAACCGCGGCCCCTGTCGATCAACCTCCCTTCGTTATTTCCTCGGCATCGGATCCTCACGTGGACTCGATTGTACGTTCTTTGGAGGATTCTGGTGTTTGCTCATCTGGGAGGGAAGTGGTGGTTGCTGCGAACAGGGACTCTGACGAGGGCTCCTCGTCTAGCGCTGAATCGGAGGATCCCCAATTCGACGAGTTGACTCGCGAATTTTTAGAAGGGATAGACTTTCCATCTCCAAAGATGTTGGAAAACGAGATCCCAGTCGGAGTTGCTCGGCCTTTCGAATGGCGAGCATATGCTGAGGAGTATGCGAACAACTTTGCTCGCCCACAGAGAGAAGTATTGGATCTGGTGAAGACTGAGTACCAGGCGAGCAAGATTAAAAGCGTTGTTCGCGAGTATGAATTGGATTCGATCTGGGAGACCTACAAGATTCCCTTTGATATTCATATGTGGGCTCCCAAGAGAAAAGAGAGAGCCGATCGCCCACCTCCTGGATGCACAGCGATCAACATTCATACTCTGATTGCTGGATTGAAATTGCCCCTTCCACCCATTGTTGCTCGCTTCCTGGAGGCGACCAACCTTGCCATCACCCAAATCACCCCAATCGGATGGATGAACTTATTGGGGACAATGTGTCTGTTCGCCCTAGAGGGATACGTTGATCGCATAACTGCGGATGAGATCAACTACCTCATGACGATCACGAGATGTCCCCCTGGAGAGGAAGGATATTTTTATCTCAAGGCCAGGACAGGACTGAAGATGGTAGAGGGAGTGCCGAACAAAATCCGTGATTGGAAGCAGCACTTCTTTTTCATTGGGGGTGATTGGCGAGCATCTTCTGGCCCATATGGTGGTGATGGACGAATAAATTCCCCAGCCTCTTACGGGAATTTTAAACGTAAGATTAATTTCTTGTTCGTCCACGAGCTGTTCTGTTCTAATTTAACTTTTCTTTTTTGTTCGCAGGTCCTCGTTTGCCCAAGTGGAACTCGAAGGAAGAAGAGGTCGGCTCAGAGTTTCTATTTACCTCTTGCTTGGTCGGCCTTCGCAACAAAGCGGAGAGGACTATCGAGTACTTGCACGATAGAAAGTGCCTGAGAGCTGCTCGCCTGCTCACATACCCCCATCAACTGGAAGCTCAAGCTGAGGTGCCCCCAGGTATGGAAATTTCGAACTCCTTAATGAAAACTTTGCTCGTCATTTGACATCCCAATCTTGCTCGTCTAATTTTTTTTTTTTTTAGCCGAGCAAGTCACTGTTGCCATTCCTCCAAGTTTTGCTCTCTTAGAACAGAGGGTTTTTGAGATGGCGCCTCCGAAAGGGCGGAAGAGGAGAGGTGATCCGCCTACTAAGATCCTAGGGATGACGAATAAGGCTGAAGGAGCCAAAGTTCCGCGATCAGCTGCTCCTCCTGCTCCTGCTCAGCCATCTTCTCCAATTTCTCCCCCCGTGCGGGGAAGCGCTTAAAGAAGGCGGATGGGACTCCGCTGGCCCAAGACATCCCCATTGGTGGCAAGGGGAAGGAGAAAGTGGGCCACAGTCATTCTCGTCCTGAGGGGGATGCTGTTCGCCGCTTTACTGAGCCTGTAGAAAAATCAGGCAAAGCGAGCAAGGATTCCACCTCTGGTCGTGGCCCCGAGGACCTCACCCATCTGGGTTGGGATGATCGGAAATTTAAGGAGTAAGTTTACCCTTGCCTTTGTCGAGCAAGATTCATAATCATCATTTTTTTATTTTTCTAAGTGTCTTTTTCTTTCTTGTTCGCAGATATCGTGCTGACGATCATCCCGGTCGAGCAAGTGTTGTACACCAGTACGCTTGCTCGAAGACTCCCGTTAACATAAGGGAGATTCCTGGCGAGCATGTCCGCAGGGCGACGGAGTTGGTCGCCCGAGCTTGGACGCGTACTCTAGATAAGGCCATTTTTCAACAGGGGTTGGCGGACAATCTTCACCTCTCAATGATGCTCGTCGCCAATGGCCTTGTTACTGCCCAAAGGGCAATTGCCCAAGTTGCCGAGCAAGAAGAATCTGCTCGTCACTATGCCAGCACTGCTCGGCAACTTACTGAAGAGAAGGATGGCCTGGTCGGCCAATATGAAGCTAAGATTGCTCGTCTCAACAACCAGATCAATGTTTACATTGATGCTGAACATAAACGCCTTGAAGAAATTCAAAGCCTGTCCAAAGAGCTGAAGGACAATGAGGCTCTGCTTAAGGATAAGGAGGCTTTGCTCGGCGAGGGGGAGAAAAAGCTGTCCGCAGCTGAACAAGAAACGCCGAACTGAAAGCAGAAATTGCTCGTCTATGGGAGGCGGCAGCCAACCTCTTCACACGCGAGCAACTTGAAGAGGAAGTTCAGGCTCGAACTGCTCCCATTTCCAACCTTGGATATATCTGCGTCTATGCGGACAGCATCCGCACGGCCGATGCCTATGACTTCAAGGATTTGGTTGAAGAAATGAGCAAGGATCTGAATGAATTCATGGAGCATTATCCACCGCCGAACAACATCGAAATTCAGTTGGCGGATCTGGCCGTACTAGGGGTTAAGCTTGACAAACTTGACCCCAGTATATCCATCACTCATCCTCCTCCTCCAGTTGATGAAGGCGAACAAGAGGAAGAGGTGGCCGCCGCTGTCGAGCAGAGTGCTAAAGAGACTGAGGATAAGGCTGCCGAAGACTTGGCTCGAGATATGATTGTCGAACCTCCCGCCGAGCAGGCTCAAGATCCTCCCCCTGCCGAGCAACAATAGCTCTTAGGACTTAGCTTTTTTTTTTCTTTTGTAATAGTTGTTCGTTCCTTTTTTGTAGTACTTGTCATGGCTATTTTCAGCTTGTACTATCTTTTGGGTTTAAAGCCTTTAATTCAATGAATGTCTTTCTTTTGTTCGCTCATCTTCTTATATGTTAATTGCCTTTACATTTTCATGAAATGCTTTTGCAATTATAACATATTGTATTGGGTTTTGTTCGCTTTATGAACCTTGCCTTTGATGGAATAGGGTTTAGCCTTAGGTTCTGCTCATCTTAAAAGACGAACAACCTTTGAATGGCTTTGGTCCTTGAATGGACTGGTACCTCGAGCTTTGGACTTTTCTTTTGCTGACGAACAACTACTGTATTTACATTTTGACCAAATTACAAGTATTATAAGACTGTTCATCACTAACATATACAATATGACGAACAACTTTGAACATAAATTAAAAACTTGCTCGCTTATAGATTTTTGCCGAGCAACTCTATTGAAAAATAAAAGACGCAGTATCAGACTATACAAATATGGCGAGCAAATCTTTAATCTATACTTAACCAAATTTTCAAAAAATTATGCAAGTTTTTGATCCTTGATCCATTCCATTTGCTTGATTCACTTCATTCGCCATACTTGCCCCCAAGATAATTGTTCGCCCATTTATTGATAGTACTTCTTGAGATGTACGGCATTCCAGGAGTATGAGGCCGGCTTGCCTTCCATATCTTCGAGATCGTATACGCCATTTACGAATTTTTCCGTTATACGATATGGGCCCTCCCAAGCTGGTCCCAGTACTCCTGAAGATTGGGCGAGCAGTTTTCTTAGAACCAAATCTCCAACTCTGAATTCCCGGACTTTTACACGGGAATTATAATAACTCTCCACTCTTTGCTTGTATGTTGCATTTTTTAACTCAGCATTGAGTCTTTTTTCTTCGAGCAAATCCATTTCAGCACTTAGAGCAGAATTATTTGCTTGTTCATCAAAGTTGGTCGTCCTAATCGTACTGGTCCTTAACTCAATAGGTATTACTGCTTCTGTTCCGAAAGCCATAGCAAAGGGTGTTTCTCCGGTGCTAGACCTGGGAAAAACTCTGTATGCCCACAAGACTTCCGGGAGTTCGATAGACCAACCACTTTTGCTCTCCGCCAGTCTTACTTTTAATGTATGCTTGATTATCTTGTTCACAGCTTCAACTTGTCCGTTTGACTGGGGATGATAAGGTGTGGAGTAATGTTTTCTGATCCCCCACTTCGCACAGAATTCTCTCAACTCTTGTCCATCAAACTGTGGACCATTGTCTGTCACAATTGCCTGTGGAACTCCGAAACAACAGACAATGTTCTTCCAAATAAAGTTGATCATCTTCTGCTGCGTGATGTTCACCATGGCCTCTGCTTCTGCCCATTTAGTGTAATAATCGACTGCCACAACGGCAAATCGAACATTTCCTACTCCGGCCGGGAAAGGACCAATGATGTTCATCCCCCATTTTGCAAAAGGCCATGGGCTGTAAACTGACACGAGCTCCTGGGCTGGGGTATGAATATTCGGGGCAAAAATCTGACACTGATGGCAAGTTTTTGCTTTCTTGATCGCATCCTGACGTAATGTCGGCCAATAATACCCTTGCCTGATGGTTTTGTACGCCAAGGCTTGCCCCCCAGTGTGATTTCCACATACTCCGGCGTGAATTTCTTCGAGTACTGCTTGCCCTTGCCCCCTAGGCAAACACTTGAGAAGTAGGACTGATATCCCCCTTTTGAAGAGTTGCTCGCCCACCAGAGTATATCTGGCGGCTCGCTTTACTAGCTTGGCAGCTTCAAAAGGATTGTTTGGTTTTTCCCCACTTTTCAAGTATTTGACTATACTTGTTCTCCAGTCTTCTTCACTGGTTTGATCGTCGAGTTGGTTGACATTAGATTTGGCATAATCTGGGCAGACAAGTATTCACTTCGGCAATCAGATTTGGCTTTATGGCAACCAACAACGAAGCCGAGTATGAAGCTCTCATTGCTGGTCTTCATCTATCCCTGGCAGTAGGTGTCAGACGTTTACAAATATTCGGCGATTCACAATTGATTGTGAACCAGGTCCGAGGTGAATATGAGGCGAAGGACGGCCATATGATCGAATATCAACGAATTGTTGCTCACCTGATGTCCTTGTTAGACCAAGTATTCATTGAACAAATCCCAAGGACGAGCAACACTCAAGCAGATGCGTTGGCCCGACTAGCAACAAGCAAAGGGCCTGCAGAGTTGGCAGACATTATAATTACAAAGATGAATGACCCATCAACAACGAGTTATAATGTCAACCAACTTAACGATCAAACCAGAGAAGAAGAAGACTGGAGAACAAGTATAGTCAAATACTTGAAAAGTGGAGAAAAACCAAACAACTCTTTTGAAGCTGCCAAGCTAATTAAGTAAGCCGCCAGATATACTCTGGTAGGTGAGCAACTTTACAAAAGAGGAATATCACTTCCACTTATCAAATGTTTGCCTAGGGGGCAAGGACGAGCAATACTCGAAGAAATACATGCCGGAGTATGTGGAAATCACACTGGGGGGCAAGCCTTGGCGTACAAAACTATCAGACAAGGCTATTACTGGCCGACCTTACGCCAGGATGCAATAAAAAAAGCAAAGACTTGCCACCAATGTCAAATTTTTGCACCAAACATTCATACCCCGGCTCAACAGCTCGTATCGATTTATAGCCCGTGGCCTTTTGCTAGATGGGGAATGGACATTATTGGTCCCTTTCCAGTAGGAGTTGGAGGAGTTCAATTTACCGTTGTAGCAGTCGACTATTATACAAAATGGGCAGAAACAGAGGCCATGTTGAAAATCACGCAACAGAAAATGATCAACTTCATTTGGAAAAATATTGTCTGTCGTTTTGGAGTTCCACAAACCATCGTGACAGACAATGGTCCACAGTTTGATGGGAAGGAGTTGAGAGATTTCTGTACTAATTGGGGGATCAAGAAACATTACTCTACACCCTATCATCCCCAATCAAATGGACAAGTTGAAGCCGTAAACAAAATTATCAAGCATACGTTAAATGTACGGCTAGCAGAAAGCAAAAATAGTTGGTCTACAGAACTTTCGAAAGTCCTATGGGCATACAGAGTTTCTCCCAGGTCAAGCACCTGAGAAACACCTTTTGCAATGGCTTTCGGGACAGAGGCTGTAATACCAATTGAGTTAAAGACCAATACATTCAGGACGACCAACTTTGATGAGCAGGCGAACAACTCTGCTCTAGCTACAGAAATGGATTTGCTCGAGGAAAAAAGACTGAATGCCGAGCTAAAAAATGATACCTACAAGCAGCGAGCAGAACGCTATTATAATTCCCATGTTAAAATCAGGGACTTCAGAGTTGGAGATATGGTTCTAAAAAAGTTGCTCGCCCAACCTCCAGGTGTATTGGGACCAACTTGGGAGGGCCCGTATCGTATAACGGAAAAATTCGTTAATGGTGCATACGATATCGAAGATATGGAAGGCAAGCCGGCCCAATACTCCTGGAATGCTGTACATCTGAAAAAGTACTATCAATGAGACGAACAAGTTCTTAATTGGGCAAACAAATGTCTCGGAGGGCCAGTGAATCAAGTAAGGCAAACCAAAAACTTGTCTAATTTTTTTGAAAATTTTGCTAAGTATAGAATTTAAAGTTGTTCGGCACATTGTATGGTTTGGTGTTGTTTCATCTTTTATATAGACAGAGTGGCTCGGCAAAATTTTTATAAGCGAGCATGTTTTAATTAGTGTTCAAAGTTGTTCGTCGATTTGTATATATTAGTGACGAGCAGTCTTACAACACTTGTAAATTGTTCATTATGTGAATATAATAGTTGTTCGTCAAAGAGGAAAAGTCCAAAGCTCGAGGTACAAAGCCATTTAAAGGTTGTTCGTTTTTTAAAAAATGAACAGAACCTAAGGCTGAACCCTAATTCCACTAAAGGCAAAGTTCAATTCGAACAAAAGCCCAACACTATATGTTATAATTGCAAAGACATTGATAAAAATGTAAAAGGCAATTAACATATAAAGAAAATGAGCGAACATGAGAAAGACATTCCATTAATCAAAAAGGCATTAAGCCTCAAAAATAGTACAATGATCCTAGAGGTCAAGTACTACAAAATGAGCGACCAACTATTACAAAGAAGGTGAAAAGAAAAAAGCTAAGTCCTAAAGAACTATTGTTGCTCGGCGGGGGGAGGATCTTGAGCCTGCTCGGCGGGAGGTTCAACGATCATTTCTCGAGCCATATCTTCAGCAGCCTTATCCTCAGCCTCTTTTGCATTTTGCTCGTCAGCCACGGCCACCCCTTCCTCTTGTTCGCCTTCATCAGTTGGGGGCGGAGGATGAGTAATGGAAATACTAGGGTCGAGTTTGTCAAGTTTAACCCCTAGTACTGCCAGATCCGCCAGCTGAATTTCGATATTGTTCGGCGGTGGATAGTGCTCCATGAATTCATTCAAATCCTTGCTCATTTCTTCCACCAAATCCTTGAAGTCATAAGCATCGGCCGTGCGGATGCTGTCCGCATAGGCACAGATATATCCAAGGTTTGAGATGGGAGCCGTTCGAGCCTGAACTTCAGCTTCGAGTTGCTCGCTTGTGTAGAGGTTGGCTTCCGTCTCCCGAAGACGAGCAATTTCTGCTTTCAGTTCGGCGTTCTCTTGTTCAGCTGCGGACAACTTTTTCTCCCCCTCGCCGAGCAAGGCCTCCTTGTCCTTGAGCAGGGCCTCTTTGTCCTTCAGCTCTTTGGATAGGCCTTGAATTTCTTCAAGGCGCTTGTGCTCAGCATCAATGTAAACATTGATCTGGTTGTTGAGGCGAGCAATTTTAGCCTCGTATTGGCCGACCAGACCATCTTTCTCTTCCGTAAGCTGCCGAGCAGTACTCGCATAATGACGAGCAGACTCTTCTTGCTCAGCAACTTGGGCCATTTCCCTTTGGGCCGTGACGAGGCCGTTGGCGTGGAGCATCATTGAGAGGTGGAGATTGTCCACTAGCCCCTGTTGGAGGATGGCTTTGTCCAAGGGACGCGTCCAAGCTCGGGCGACCAACTTCGTCGCCCTGCGAACATGTTCGCCAGGAATCTCCCTTATGTTAACGGGAGTCTTCGAGCAAGCGTACTGATGTACAACACTTACTCGGCCAGGATGATCGTCAGCACGATATATGCGAACAAGAAAGAAGAGGATACTTAGAAAAAAAAATGATGATGAATCTTGCTCGGCAGAGGCTGGGATGGACTTACTCTTTAAATTTCCGGTCATCCCAACCCAAATGGGTGAGGTCCTCGGGGCCGCGGCCAGAAGTGGAATCCTTGCTCGCTTTGCCTGTTCTTTCCGCAGGCTCGGTGGAGCGGCGAACAGCATCCCCCTCAGGACGAGGATGACTGTGGCCTACTTTCTCCTTCCCCTTACCAACAATGGGGACATCATGGGCCAACAGAGTCCCATCCGCCTTCTTTAAGCGCTTCCCCACGCGAGGGGGAGAAATTGGAGAAGATGGCTGAGCAGGACCAGGGGGAGCAGCTGGTCGCGGAACCTTGACCCCCTCAGTTTTGTTCGTCATCGGCAGGATCTTGGTAGGCGGGTCACCTCTCCTTTTTCGTCCTTTTGGAGGTGCCATCTCGAAAACTCTTTGTTCGAGAAGGGCAAAACTGGGAGAAACCGCAACGGTGACTTGCTCGGCTAAAAAAAAAGGAGTTAGACGAGCAAGTTGTAAAAGTAAATGACGAGCAAAGTTGGTATTAGAAGTTGGAAACTTTTCATACCTGGGGGCACCTCCGCTTGTGCTTCCAAATGATGAGGGTAGGGAAACAAGCGAGCAGCTCTTAAGCACTTTTCCTCTCGTAAATACTCGGTGGTCCTATCTGCTTTGTTGCGAAGGCCGACCAAGCAGGAGGTGAATAGAAACTCTGAGCCGATCTCCTCTTCCTCCGAGTTCCACTTGGGCAAACGAGGGCCTACAAACAAATAAGAAAAGTTAAATTAGAACAGTACAGTTCGAAGACGAACAAGAAAATAGTCTTACGTTTAAATTTCCCATAAGAAGCAGGGGAATTAATTCGTCCATCACCACCGTGTGGACCAGAAGATGCTCGCCAATCACCCCCGATGAAGAAGAAGTGCTGTTTCTAATCGCGAATTTTGTTCGGCACTCCCTCCACCATCTTCAGTCCAGTCCTTGCCTTAAGATAAAAATAACCTTCCTCTCCAGGGGGACATCTCGTGATCGTCATGAGATAGTTGATCTCATCTGCAGTTATGCGGTCGACATACCCCTCTAGTGCGAACAAACACATCGTCCCCAATAAGTTCATCCATCCATTTGGGGTGATTTGGGTGATAGCAAGGTTAGTCGCCTCTAAGAAGCGACCAACAATAGGTGGAAGGGGCAATCTCAATCCAGCGATCAGAGTATGAATGTTGATCGCCGTGCATCCTGGAGGTGGGCGATCAACTCTCTCTTTTCTCTTGGGAGCCCACATATGAATATCGTAGGGAATCTTGTAGGTCTCCCGGATCGAATCCAACTCATACTCGCGAACAACGCTTTTAATCTTGCTCGACTGGTACTCAGTTTTCACCAGATCCAATGCTTCTCTCTGAGGGCGAGCAAAGTTGTTCGCATGTTCTTCAGCATATGCTCGCCAATCAAAAGGCCGAGCAACTCCAGTTGGGATCTCATTTTCCATCATTCTTGGTGATGGGAACCCTATTCCTTCTAGAAATTCGTGAGTCAGCTCGTCAATAATGGATCTTCTGATTTGGCGCTGGATGAAGAATCGTTCTCCGAATTTCTGCTCTCCGCGACCACTATTTCTCTCCCAGATGGGCGGGCACCGGTATCCTCAACTGAAAGAAACCACCGAATCCACGTGAGGATCCGACGCCGAAGAAATCTCGAAGGGAGGCTGATCGACGGGGACCGCGATTGGGAAAAGTAGGTCAAGAGTTTCTTCAGATTTGTTACTTGAATGCGAAGACATGAGAGGAGAAAAGCAAAAATTCAGATGACGGCGGATGAAGTTGCAGACGGCGGCGCTTCACCTGAGAAGATGGTGGCACAAGGTCCCTCACGGTGGCGATGGAGAAATATGGAAGAAAAAGAGAAATAGAAGAAGAGATAAGAAAATAACTACCTTGAGAATGGAATTTGAGGCCGAATGCAATAGAAACGAACGCCGGAAAGCTCGAGATCGCCGGAGATACTGTAGCAAGAAGTGAAAAAGTGGGAAAAATTTGTTTATCCTTTCTATCTATACCCCAAACAAAAAACGGGGTGCAGAACGTAATTCCCAGCAAAATGTGGGCCAAATTGAAGAAAAACGGGGTCAAACCCGAGCAAGATCGAAAATCAGAGGGCCTAGTTGCAAATATAGGGGCGCGTCGCCTCGGGGCTGCTCGCGCGTGAGCGGCGCGCAATCATGACGCTCACGTCATCTTTGTACAACCCCCAGACCTTGGGGAGACGGAACGACGTACCATTTGTTGCTCGCCAAGACCAATGATGTTCGTCCAAATCCACGCCAGTATAATATCCTAACTATAGTTGCTCGCCACTGTTGATAGGCGAACATCATCCAGCATGAAGCGAACAAGAGTTACAGGCTTAAACAAAGATAGTCAACATTGGGGTGCATCTACCAATCTGAGAGGTGTATAAAGTGACGAACAACTCCCCCGACGAACAACTAATGGGCGAACAGGTATTAAAACCCGAGACCAAGAATGAGCCAACCGTGAAGTCATCAATGACGAACAACTTGGTCAAATTATGATACAACAAACAGCCAAAGAAGTGTGTACAAGTGAACAAAGGACAAAGATCCCAAAGCCAAGCTGAACAAAGCCATAAGGCGAGCAACTTCCAAAGTACAACCTCAAGAGGCGAACAACTTTCAGTTGGAGAATCAACAAGATCAATCAAGCCGACCTAGGCGAACAACAATGAGTCCGAGATAAGACCAAAGAAGACTTTGTAACTAAGATTCAGCTTAGATAAGATCAAAGGGACACATGTCAAGCATGCAGGCAAGGGAGACCAAGAGTCTTGGACACCTCATGCTTGCTAGTCTCTATAAATAGTTGTTCTCCAGCTGTGAAATACAAGTTCAAATTTATAATCACTCCCAAAACACACACAAATACACCCAAACTCACATATACACGAAATAAGTTCAATTTCGATTACCGAATTTACAAATTCGATAAATTCATACCCCGATTTACCATTTACGGTGGTAATCAATCACACGTTATTGATTGGTGACGTAAAAACATTAAAACATCCACTAATCCTTACGATTAGATTCGTTCACCAACAATTTGGCGCTAGAAAAAGGGTTCGAACCTTCGGTTTAGTGTGATTACTCAAGAACTTCAAGTTGAAAACTTGAAGATTCATAGGGAACCTCAAGAAATATTTGAAGATACAAACAAAAGTGTTCTTGGTGTTCTTGGTGTTCTTCAATTTATAAATTAAGAAATAATTTAAATTGAGATGCCTCAATCTAAAGAGACCCAAGGATCACGTTTGACAAAAAGAGCATCTCAGACCCGGGCCACGTCGGCCGACCACCAGGACCGTGACCCAAGACATGCGAACAGGTCGCAACATACAGCCATAACACATAACCTCCCCCCTGAGATGGAGGCTTTGGCGAACAACCCCAACGAGTTGGCTAAAACCATAGCTGCTCTCCAGGCCCTCCAGAGGCAACAAGAGCAGATTAGGCCAACACAAGCAAGGCCAAGGGACAAGTCCCTAGAGGTTGTTAGACCCAGGACTACTAGGGGCGAACAGCGAGAGGTTGATAGTGCTCAAGTTAGATGGAATAAGGGAAAGGCCAAGGTGGTCAACCAAAGAGAAGTACAGGCTGAGTCTGGTCGCGGACGAACAACTATGTCTAGCCATGGAACAACACGTTCCAGTGCCCAAGACAGGCTTAGCCAACCCCAACAAGAAGCTGCTCGCCGGAGAGCAGAAGATGGGCGAGCAACTTTTGAACAGCCTCGCCCATCCGTCCATGAAAGGCTCTCCCAGTCAGCCTTTAGGCGCCTAGGGCCAAATGCGGCGAACAACATTAGGAGGCAAGCCCAGGAAGTGCCCACACCAAGCGAGGGACTGCGACGAGCAGAAAGGCTAATGCCTTTGCTCGCCGAACAGCCTCCAAGTCAGGGGGCACCTCTTGATGAATTATCAAGCCTAAGGAGGGCTGTGGAGAACATGCAGGGGCAATTAGACCAACAGAGGGGGATGGGAACAACTAGCATGCCATCCTCACCTTTGGCAGCTCACATTTTGAAGGCCCCGATACAGAAAAAGATTCAATTTCCGGCAAGCATTCAATATGAAGGCGTCGCCGACCCCCGGGTCCACTTAACGAAGTATACGGACTACATGGTCTCCGTGGGGGCCAGCGATGCCACCCAATGCCGGAATTTTCCGTTAACATTGGGCGATCGGGTTCACAAGTGGTTTTCATCAATGCCACCGGCATCAATCCACTCGTTCGTCCAACTAAGTCGAGAATTTCTTTCTCACTTTTCAACGGCGGGGTCGTATCTTTCCCAAAAACACCGGCTGTCAGATTTGAGGCAAAATGATGATGAAACTGACCGGGCGTTTATGGAAAGATTCGATAAAGTTTTGCTAGAAGGAGAACCGGTGAGCGAAGATACAAAGATCGTCGCTGTGATGGCCGGATTGAAAAAAGGGTCGAAGTTATGGAAGGAGGTACGTCTAAAGTGCCCAAAGACTTATGCCGAGTTCAGAAACCAAGCTGGCATTTTCGTTTCCATGCACGAGGCCCTATAAACAAATTTGGGGGAGAACAAGGCTGATCCTAAAGAGAATAACAAAAAGCCCGTTGGGACAAGCTACAGGGTCCCAAAAAATATGAAAGCATTCACCGAAGGATCGGATTTGAAAGAAAAATTGAACCAAGTATTGACAATGTCAGTTGATACTGTGTATGAGAACGTAAAGGAGAAAGAGTTGCTTTCCCCACCACGTAAAATCCGTCAGGATACTGGCAAACTCAACCCAAACAAGTATTGTGCCTACCATCAAAGTGTGGGGCATTTTACGAGTGAGTGTAGAGATTCACTTAAGCAACTCTGGCGATTTTATGAGGAGGGAAAGCTCTCCGATTTCGTTAAAAGGCAACCTGGGAAGAGAACCCGGGAGAACAACTCAGAAGACGAAGAGGATGATCAACCTCAGAGAAACAACAAACCCGGGCGACCAGTTCCCAGTATTCCAGCTCAACCTTTAGAAGATCTTTTCATGATGGAACCCGCAGGTCCCGCGGGAGGATGTTTTGATGGACAACCACCCGACTCTAATCGGAAGAGGAAAGCGGAGCTACGAGCGATTGGCCAAGTACAAGAAATGGGAGTTAAGCCGTCTATCATGCAAACGGCAGAATTAACTTTCACCGAAAAAGACCTTGAAGGCATCTTAACTCCGCACAATGATTCACTCGTAATCTGCGCCAAGATTATGGGGACCAGAGTCCACAGACTGTTGGTGGACACCGGAGCCTACAACATCTTATTCAAGAAGACCCTCGATAATCTGGGAGATTATTCGGGTTATGTTCGGAATACAACACATAGAATCATAGGCTTCGGGAATACTGTGACAACACCGTTGGGAATTGTAACATTAGCAGTACAACTTGTAACGGCTAATGAACCCGAAAGAAATATAACAAGAATGGTAGATTTCTTGGTTGTAGACCAGGAGTCGACCTATAACGGGTTTCTTGGCCGACCTTTTCTCAATGAATTCAAAGCTGCGTGTTCCACTTACCATTATTGTTTGAAATTTCCAACAGCAAGCGGAACAGGCACAATTAAAGGAGACCAACGGAGAGCACGAGAATGCATTCAACAGCTACGAGCAAAATTTGTACAAATATCCATGATGGAAGCAACAAGTTATCCCGTCGACGAACCATCAATACTGAACAATATGATGGGCATGGACGACCACATGGATACGGACGAACAACACTTGGACGAGCAAGTGTTGGACGAACAACTCGTTACCACCCGCGGGGAACCTCCATCTGACGAACAACAAAGGGGTGATGACGAACAACCCTCAGTGGGGGACTTGGAGGGCCAAGTACAAACGAACAACAATGGGACGGAGCCAACTGATGATCTAGAACCCCGCCTGGGGGCAGAGCCCATGGACATCAAAAATGATTTCAACCCTGAGGAAGCCATACTTGATCCCCGTTGGAAGGGACAAAAACGACGAGCGACTCCAGTCGAAGAGCTGGAGGCGTTCAAAGTTAATCCCGACAACGAAGATCTTGAATTATTCATAGGATCTGAGCTCCCAGAGCCTTACAGATCCCGAATGAAAGAGTTCCTCACCAAGAATCTAGATGTCTTTGCTTGGTCTCACGCAGATATGGTGGGGATAGACCCGAAACATGCTTGCCACAAGCTGAACATAAATCAAGCAAGAAAACCCGTCCATCAAAAACGAAGGAAGTACGGCCCGGACAAATATCAAGCGTTGAATGAAGAAGTTAAAAAGCTGTTAGACAACAATCTGATCCGTCAAGCACTTTGTCCACAATGGGTAGCAAACCCTGTGCTGGTGAGGAAATCGAACGGAACCTGGAGGCTATGCATAGACTTTACAGATCTGAATGCAGCATGCCCAAAGGACAACTTTCCTCTCCCGCACATCGATCAATTGGTGGACAGCACTGCGGGTCACGAAATGCTAACATTCATGGATGCTTTTGCAGGGTATCATCAAATCCCAATGCATCCTGACGATCAAGAAAGCACAACTTTTTACACTAACAAAAACTTGTTGTGCTGGAAGAGAATGCCCTTCGGCCTCATCAATGCCGGGGCAACTTATCAAAGGCTGGTGAACAAGATGTTTGACCAACAAATCGGAGACACGGTGGAAGTCTATGTAGACGATATCGTAGTCAAAAGTCCCAAGAAGGAAGACCATCTTCAACATCTGACTCAGGTGTTCGAAATTCTTCGACACTATAACATGAAGTTGAATCCAAAGAAGAGCAGCTTTGGAGTTCACTCAGGGAAATTCTTGGGCCATCTTGTTAGCCAGCGGGGAATTGAGGCCAACCCTTCAAAGGTTAAAGCCATCATGGATATGCAACCACCACGTTCGGTGAAAGAAGTGCAAAGACTCACCGGATGCCTAGCAGCATTGAACCGGTTCATATCCAGATTAGGGGACAAGTGCCGTCCATTCTTCGAGGCCGTCAAAAAAGGAAAGTTTGCATGGACTAACAACTGCCAAGCGGCCTTCGATCAACTTAAAGAATACCTGGAAGATGTCAAAATCCTATCAAAACCAATCCTAGGAGAAAAGCTCTTTCTATACTTAGCCGCATCAGAAGTTGCCATCAGCTCTGTTTTGGTGCGCGAAGACGGCAAATTCCACCAACCTATATATTACGTCAGCCAGGCTTTACACGAAGCAGAGATCAAATATGCTCCAACCGAAAAGCTGGCGTATGCTTTGGTCATGAGCGTGAGAAAGTTACGACCATACTTCTTTGACCATCAAGTCGAAGTTCTAACAACTTTCCCGCTCAGGCAAATTCTCCATCGCCCCGACACTGTAGGTCGTCTCTTAAGATGGTCACTGGAGATAAGCCAATTCGGGGTGACCTATGCTCCTCGAACAGCGATCAAAGGGCAAGCATTAGCCGACTTTATAGTCGAACTAACTTTCCCACCAGATCCGACGAGAGGACTTGATCATCCTTGGCATCTCTATGTGGACGGATCATCAACCAATATAGCCTCGGGGGCAGGAGTAGTTTTAATCAGCCCTGATAGACAAGTATTCACCTCGGCAATCAGATTTGGTTTCATGGCAACCAACAACGAAGCTGAGTATGAAGCTCTTATTGCTGGTCTCCACCTATCTCTCGCAGTTGGTGTCAGACGCTTGCAAATATTTGGCGATTCACAATTGATCGTGAACCAAGTCCGAGGTGAATACGAAGCAAAAGATGATCACATGATCGAGTATCAACGGATTGTTGCTCACCCGATGTCCATGTTGCAGCAAGTTTTCATACAGCAAATTCCAAGGACGAGCAACACTCAAGCAGATGCGCTTGCTCGACTAGCAACAAGTGAAGGCCCCGTAGAGTTGGCAGATATTATAGTTACAAAGATGAAAGATCCATCAACAGTAAGCTATAATGTCAACCAACTCGACGATCAAACCGGTGAAGAAGACTGGAGAACAAGTATAGTCAAATACTTGAAAAGTGGGGAAAAACCAAACAATCCTTTTGAAGCTGCCAAGCTAGTAAAGCGAGCCGCCAGATATACTCTGGTGGGCGAGCAACTCTTCAAAAGGGGAATATCGGTCCCACTTCTCAAGTGTTTGCCTAGGGGGCAAGGGCAAGCGGTACTCGAAGAAATTCACGCCGGAGTATGTGGAAATCACACTGGGGGGCAAGCCTTGGCATACAAAACTATCAGACAAGGCTATTACTGGCCAACTTTACGCCAAGATGCAATAAAAAAAGCAAAGACTTGCCACCAATGCCAGATTTTTGCCCCGAATATTCATACCCCGGCCCAGGAGCTCGTGTCAGTTTACAGCCCATGGCCTTTTGCCAAATGGGGGATGGACATCATTGGTCCTTTCCCGGCTGGAGTAGGAAATGTTCGATTTGCCGTTGTGGCAGTTGATTATTACACTAAATGGGCAGAAGCAGAGGCCATGGTGAACATCACGCAGCAGAAGATGATCAACTTTATTTGGAAGAACATTGTCTGTCGTTTCGGAGTTCCACAGGCAATTGTGACAGACAATGGTCCACAGTTTGATGGACAAGAGTTGAGAGAATTCTGTGCGAAGTGGGAGATCAGAAAACATTACTCCACACTGACTTTTTCGTATTTTTGCAAATCTATATGAACACGTAAACACGACCCAAAAGCATATGGGATCATTGATGCAATGCAAGTATACGACCAAGTTTTATCGATCCAAGAACTTAGTTGATCGGTGGATCCCTAAGATTACGAGTTTTGTAAAATTGTAGAGACTTGTTTTGGTTTTTAGACTAATCAAATTAAAAGACAATAAGTGAATTAAGCACTAAAATTGAAATGAACAACTAAGCTAGAAAGCGATGTAAAACTTCGTTTAGAAGTGCAAGGTTGAGGGTAATGCTTCGGGTGAAATCCTTATGTCGGAATCAATGCTACGTAGTTAATTTCACTTATCTTGTACTACTTCGTTGGTTCGAACTAAGAGCTATCACTTAAGTTTTGAATACCGATCCCTTTTGAGGCTTGGGTGATCAAATGAACTAATTAGCACCTAACTAGTTACCAAAAGAACAAAAGATAGTGAATGACTTTAAACACGCGATGCACTTAAAGCATTCTCTCTTCACTAGGCCCCTAAACCCATAGATTAAGGTTCCTAATGTCTATTAATGGTGGTCTAGCCATCTACCCTCTCTCGAGTTAATAAACGACTAATTGAATCCGATTAATTAACCAAATTCCTCACCACAAGTTCGATTAACTCACACCCAACTCTCGCTGTAGCACAAATTAACCTAACAAGAGCTACTAAACCTAGTCAACCAATCTAATCAAGAAAAACACATTAATAGAAGCAATAGAACCAACTCAATAGCACAATCAAAGCTCCATTAACAACATAACACTAATTCCTTCATAAATCAAACACCCAAAGCATTAGGGGATTAGCCCATGGCTAATCTAACACAAACAATAGATAAACTAACAAATGAAATCAATAAACCCAATAAGCTCATCATAACAAAATTGCAAGAAAGCATAAATGAGAAAATTATACCAACTAAATTGAAAGATAAAGGATAGAAGTCACCTCAATAGAGTGATTACAACTTGGAATTGAAAATTGTTCTCCAAATGCTAGCTAAATTGTTCTACTAATTGAAAGAAAATTGAAATCTAAAAATTGAAGGTGAAAATAAACTATAAAGGTGTGTGGGGTGTGTTTTTCTAATTAGCTCTCTATTCTTCTTCTAAAATCTGAGAATGAGGGCTTAAATATTGGGGAAGGAATGCTTGAAACGAACTTGCAAAAGAGCCCCTCAAAAATGGTTAAATTTCGAAATTTTCCAAATTTTCGTGCGCTACTCGACCGAGTAGATCCACTCGACCGAGTGGCTCGGTCGAGTACGCCTTCAAAAATCGTTAACACTTTTTCGCTACAGGTGACTCGAGCGAGTAGCTCGACTCGACCGAGTGCATCGGTCGAGTAAGGCAAAATGGGCTCGAGCGCACTGGAAAAACCGACATTGACTCGCACGAGTCACTCAACTCGACCGAGTTGCTCGGTCGAGTACGCTTTTAACAAAGTCGCACCCGCTTTTTCTTCAGGCTACTCGAGCGAGTAGCTCGACTCGAGCGGTTGGCTCGGTCGAGTAGCCTGTGTTGCTGCCGCCTTTCATCACTCTTGGGCCGACTTTTGGGCTTTTTCTTTTTCTCTCACTTGGGCTTGCACCTTGGACTTCAAATGGGCCTTTTAATTATGCTTTCCAATTTAATCCTTGGCCCAATTCTTTTTCTTCTACAATTTTACTCGTTTTCTTCTCGATTTTTCTCCTCGCTCGACCTCACAAAATTATAGGCTCGTATTTTCTTCTAAAAATCATTCAATTTCCTGCAAAAATAACAAAAATGCCTTTCTCGACAATTAAGCACAAATGGTCAAATTAATGTAAATAAATGCAAGAAATCCAATTAAATTTGGCAAAAATAGTACACGAATTTCGAGCAATTTTCACACTAATCACCCCCCCAAACTTAAAGTGTTGCTCGTCCCCGAGCAACGAAAGAGATAAACAAGCGGGAGGATTGCGAGAAATGAGTGTCAAAAAGAATAATGTAGCAATTGTCAAGTTCCTTCAATCTAATCAAGCTTTTATGTACAAAAATCAACTAGCAAATTCACAAGTCATGTTCAAATCAATGCAAGATTCAAGTGCTCAATCCACAATATCCTTTCAAGTAAGTGTTTCACTCATCACTCAAAGTGTATCAAGGAATGTATGCACTCATCAATCAATTCACACAAATGCACTACCATAGGCTTGCCAATCATCTAAGTTCTCCACCACTTGCTAAGTGATCAATCTAAGAATCAATGAGGACTTGCATTTGGTTGTAATGTTGGGCTCTTTGGTCGAGGTGGGGAAATTTGGATAAAGTGACTCGTAAACTAGTGGAGCGAGAGGTCAAAATGCCATGGTACATCTCTACACTCTCAAAGATAGAATCGCAAGTGATCAATTTGCAACTCAAATTACCAAACTCCAACAATTTACTAGTTCTCATTTTTCAAGCACATTCTCACCATCAACTATCAAGCACCTTTTGAACTTGTAACTCTACCAAATTCTTGTACACAAGAGAGTTTCCTTCACAATTTTCTTCTATTCACAAATCAACTCAATCTTTTCTTGTACAATTTTTTTCAACTCATCTTTTTTCTCACTTCTTTTCACTCATTTCACTCTCACACAAACTTATCCACCAAATTTTCATTTATGCACAATTCAACCTTACTACCCTCATTCAAGCTCCACTAGCTCATAGGAGAAATTAGGCTTACAAAAGGATAATTAGGCTAAATTTGTAGGTTCCCAAGAAAATAGGTCAATAGGCTCAAGAGGGCTAACTACGGAAAAATTTCATTTGGTATGGAACATTTGGCTAAGTGACTTTTCAAATCAAAGATGGCCTCATATCACTTTCAAAGATTTAACACTTAATGTAGCCTCAAACAAGACAATTGGCAAGTTCTAGAGCACACAAGCATGAATGATACTCACAAGAAAGAAATTAGACCAAAATATATGCAAGTCTAAAGGCTCTAAAGCTCACGGGCTTGTCTAATCATGGATCGAGCACAAAATCAAGCACAACCATCACATGAACAAATAAACAAGCAAGTCTCAATCAATACCATCAAGCTCAACTAAGTCTCAAAAACCAAACAATCACCATCAATTGAGTTTCCGACACCAAGCCACACAATCTTAACTCCAAAAAAATATACTCAAAGATTTTCAATAAGCCCACACTTAAGCACAAATTTTCAAAAATTGAGTGAAGTAAGTTGGTGCAAATAGAATTGTAAAAACGAACATACCCCCCCACACTTTTTCATTGCTATGCAATTAAAAGTTTGGAAAAAGAGTGCCACAATGAAATTTGCAACCAACTACTCACAAAGCAATTCACCATATTAAGCAAGCCATTCAAAAATTCGACAAATAGACTCACAAAACCCCTTAGAAAACAATTCACCCTCAAATCCCAGCATGTATATTAAGTACTCGAATAAGCAAAACTCTACAAAAATGAGGCGTGCGCCGGTGCAATGTTCAAGTGAAGCCTCAAGTGCGCCGGTGCAATGTAAAATATGAAAATCAAAACAAATAAACCCCCCCAAACTTAGACATTGCTAAGCAATTCTAAGTTTGGGGCATATTACCTCCAATTGGCACCAAGCACAATCTTCTCTTCAAGTCACGATCACCTCACGTTAAGCTCCTTGAGTATGCTCATCTTTCCTATCAAGCACATCTCTTGAAAACATCACACCTTCAATTCTTTGCATGTCAAGACAAAACTCATGTACAAGTATATGTAAGAAATTAAATCCAAAATTCCCAACAACAATGATCACCAATAAGCTCTAATCAAATGGGGGTGCATCGGTGCAATTCAAAAATTACGCATAAAAAGATGAACACCCCCCCAAACTTAGACTTTGCATAGCATGTCTAAGTTTAGGAAGAGGTGTTTGTACCTAAAGCTTCCTTCAAGCACGTGTCCTTCCATAGAGCTCGAAATCCTCACCGAGCCTCAACACACGACCCCAACACCTAAACAAAACAAAAGCAAAGGCAATTAAACTAAACAATGCAAAAATAAAAGAAAACAAAAATGATGGGTTGCCTCCCATTTAGCGCTATTTTTAACGTCCTATGCCGGACGGAACTCTACGAGTTCAAACCCTATTCATGTGATCAATATTGGGGACCTCCTTGGGAATGAGAGGATCGAAGTGCTTCACTCGAGTTTCATCGGTGATGAAGATATCACCTTCTTTATCTTGTAGCTCAAGACTCCCTCCAAGGTTCACATTCTTCACAAACAAAGAGTTTGCTCTCTTGAGTTTCACCTTCCCAAGAATAGTTTTCAACTTTGAGTTGCACCATACCACTTCATCTCCTATTTCAAAGCCTTTTTCCCTTTTAAGCTCCCTTGAGCTTTTTCTCCTTCTTTCTTCATCTTCTCTTGACTCAAGCAACTCAATAAATTTCTTCCTCTTATCAAACCCCCCCAAACTTGCACTTTGTTCAAGTTTGGATGTTTGATATGATGCTTCTTTCTTCATTTCTCTTCCATCTCCGGGATCTTTCAAAGGTAACTTTGGAGAATTCTCTTGCTTCATCCCCTCACGTTCTTCCATGCAAAGCTTAATTGCTTGAATTGAGCGACACTCTTCATCGATTGGAGCATCTTTCATTGAGTCGTATATGGAAAAAGTCACCTCTTCACCATTAAAACTCAACTTAAGCTCTCCCTTCTCAACATTTATCATTGCTTTTCCGGTTGCAAGGAACGGCCTTCCAAGAATTAAAGGTACATTGGCATCTTCTTCCATGTCTAACACAACAAAATCGGCCGGAAAGATAAACTTATCCACCTTAACAAACACATCTTCAACGATCCCCTTAGGATAGGTGAAAGATCGATCCGCCAATTGAAGATTGATGGATGCGGGCTTCACCTCTCCAAGTCCCAATCTTTTGAAGATAGATAGTGGCATCAAGTTTATGCTCGCCCCCAAGTCACAAAGTGCTTTCATCTTTGAGTTCCTACCAATTTCACATGGAATCGTAAAGCTTCCGGGGTCCTTGAGCTTTTTAGGAAGATTTTGAATGATTGCACTACACTCCTCGGTCAAATTTACCGTCCCTTTATCAACTAGCTTCTTCTTCTTTGACATGACATCTTTCAAAAACTTCATATAATGTGGCATTTGCTCAAGAGCATCCACTAATGGAATGTTGATATGAAGTTTATTGAAGATCTCAAGAAACTTGGCAAATTTTTCTTCAAGCATTTGCTTCATGTACCTCTTTGGAAACGGTGGAGGAATTGGAGTCATGGGAACCCCCCATTTATCACAAGGGACGTCTTCTCCTTTCTTCTCTCTCAACTCTTTAGCGATCTTCCATTTAGGTACCCACTTCGAGCTCTCCCCCTTTTCTAAAATTTTCTCTCGTTTTTCCTCTTTGGCTTTGTCTAGCTCTCCTTTTCTTTCCTCTTGCATGTTTTTCTTCGTCTCTTTTTCTTCTTCCTCCTCATCCCCTCGATCGAATTCATTCTCCACCTCTATGTCTTCTTCCTCTTGACATTCATCATCCATGTTTTCTTCTACTCTTTTCTTGTCACCTTCTTTTTCCAACTCTTTAGGCATTTGAGGACCATCATATCTCGTTCCACTCCTCAATTGGATTGCATTACAATACTCCTTTGGGTTCACTTCGGTTGTGGAAGGAAATTTTCCTTTGTTTTGCATTCCACTCACCGTCGTGGATAATTGCCCCATTTGGAATTCAAGATTTTTGAGTTGGGCACCAAATTGAGCTCCTTGTTGAGCTATAGTAGCATTCAATTGAGAATTTTGTTGAGCTATCGTGGCGCTCAATTGAGAATTTGTTTGAGCCACTAACTTAGCTAGCTCCTCCATTCTTACTTCAAAAGTTGCTCGGCACATTGTATAGTCTGGTGCTAGTGCTTTTGATTTTATAGATAGAGTTGCTCGGCAAAAAATATTATAAGCGAGCAAGTTTTAGTTTGTGTTTAAAGCTGTTCGTCAGATTGTATATGACAGTGATGGACAGTCTTGCAACACTTGTAATTATTTCGCAATGTAAATATAATAGTTGTTCGTCGAAAAGGAAAAGTCCAAAAGCTCGAGGTACAAGTCCATTCAAAGGTTGTTCGTTTTGCAAATGAACAGAACCTAAGGACCAAAGCCACTTAAAGGTTGTTCGTTTTTTAAAATGAACAGAACCTAAGGCTGAACCCTGATTCCACTAAAGGCAAAGTTCAATTCGAACAAAAGCCCAACACTATATGTTATAATTGTAAAGGCATTGACAGAAATGTAAAGGCAATTAACATATATAAGGAAATGAGCGAACAAAAGAAAGACATTCCATTAAAGAAAGGCTTTAAGCCCAAAAAATAGTACAAGCTGGAAGCAGCCATTACAAGTACTAAAAAAAAAAGAGACGAACAGCTATTACAAAAGGTAGTCTGGAAAAGACTAACTCCTAAAACTATTGTTGCTCGGCAAGGGGAGGATCTTGAGTTTGCTCGGCGGGAGGGTCAACAATTAAATCTTTGGCCAAGTCCTCCGCAGCCTTCCGCTCAATCTCTTCGGCATTCGGCTCACCCGCGGCAGCCGGCTCCTCTTCCTGCTCGCCATCATCAACAATTGGTGGAGGATGAGTGATGGTGATACTGGGGTCAAGTTTATCAAATTTAACCCCTAGCACAGCCAAGTCCGCCAACTGGATTTTAACGTTGTTCGGCGGAGGATAGTTCTCAAGGAACTCGTTCAAATCCTTACTCATCTCCTCCATCATGTCCTTGTAATCATAGGCATCAGCCGTGCGGATGCTGTCCGCGTAGGCACAAATATATCTAAGGTTGGAGATGGGGCCGGTGCGAGCTTGAACCTCCTCTTCAAGTTGCTCGCGGGTGAAGAGGTTGGCTTCTGTCTCCCGGAGACGAGCATTCTCCGTCTCAAGCTCAACAATTCTTTGTTCAGCCGCAGTCAATTTCTTCTCACCCTCACCGAGCAAAACCTCCTTGTCCCCAAGCAGGGCCTCTTTGTCCTTCAGCTCTTTGGACAAGACTTGAATCTCTTCAAGGCGCTTGTGCTCAGCATCAATGTAAACATTGATCTGGTTGTTGAGGCGAGCAATTTTAGCCTCGTATTGGCCGACCAGGCCATCCTTTTCTTCAGTAAGCTGCCGAGCAGTATTCGCATAAAGGCGAGCAGACTCTTCTTGCTCGGCAACTTGGGCAATTGCCCTTTGGGCAGTAACGAGGCCGTTGGCGACGAGCATCATTGAGAGGTGGAGATTGTCCATTTGCCCCTGTTGGAGGATGGCTTTGTCCAAGGGACGCGTCCAGGCTCGGGCGACCAACTCCGTCGCCTTGCGAACATGCTCGCCAGGAATCTCCCTTATGTTAACGGGAGTTTTCGAGCAAGCGTACTGATGTACAACACTTGCTCGACCAGGATAATCGTCAGCACGATATCTGCGAACGAGAAAGGAAAGAATACTTAGAAGAATAATAAAATATGACGATGGAACTTGTTCGGCAGAAGCTAATGTGGACTTACTCCTTGAATTTACGCTCATCCCAACCCAGATGGGTGAGATCCTCAGGGCCGCGACCAGAGGTAGAATCCTTGCTCGCCTTGCCTGTTCTTTCCACAGGCTCAGTAGAGCGACGAACAGCATCCCCCTCTGGACGAGGATGACTGTGACCCACTTTCTCCTTCCCCTTGCCAGGGACATCGTGGGACAAGGGAGTCCCATCAGCTTTCTTTAAACGTTTCCCCCCATGAGGAGGGGAAACGGGAGGGGACCGGATTTGGACTGGGGGGGCAGCCTGTCTCGGAACTCTAGCCCCCTCAGGCTTGTTCGACATGGCGAGCACCGCTTGAGGAGGGTCACCTCTCCTTTTCTTCCCTTTTGGTGGCCCCATTTCAAGGACCCTTTGCTCAAGGAGAGCGTAACTTGGGGGAACGGCAACTGTTACTTGCTCGGCTAAAAAAAGAAAAAAAAAGAAATTAGAAATTAGGCGAGCAAGTTAAACAAGATAATGACGAACAAAGTTTGAACCGGGAGTTAGAAATTTTCATACCTGGGGGCACCTCAGCTTGAGCCTCCAGGTGGTGAGGGTAAGTCAAGAGGCGAGCAGCTCTTTGACACCTTGCTCGACAAAGATAGTCAATAGTCCTATCTGCCCTATTTCGGAGGCCAACCAAGCATGAGGTAAACAGAAACTCGGAGCTCAACTCCTCCTCTTTCGAATCCCACTTGGGTAGACGAGGGCCTGCGAACAAACAAGAAAAGTTAAATTAGAACTACTTAGTCCAAAGGCGAGCAAGAAACAAACTTACGTTTCAGTTTTCCATAGGCTGCTGGAGAATTTATTCGTCCAGGGCCACCGTGTGGACCAGAAGATGCTCGCCAATCACCCCCAATCCAGAAGAAGTGTTGCTTCCAGTCACGAATCTTGTTCGGCACCTCTTCCACCATTTTCAACCCAGTTCTTGCCTTGAGATAATGATAGCCTTCTTCTCCTACGAGGCAGCTTGTAATTGTCATCAAGTAGTTGATCTCTTCCGCAGTGATCCGATCAACATACCCCTCCAAGGCGAACAGGCACATAGAGCCTAGAAGGTTCATCCACCCAATTGGAGTAATTTGGGTGATGGCCAAGTTGGTCGCCTCCAGGAATCGACCAACAACGGGTGGAAGAGGCAGCTTTAATCCGGCAATCAAGGTGTGAAGGTTGATCGCCGTACATCCGGGGGGTGGGCGATCAGCTCTTTCCTTTCTCCGGGGGGCCCACAGGTGAATATCGTATGGGATTTTGTAGTCCTTCCGGATGGAGTCCAGTTCATCTTCGCGAACAACACTTTTTATCTTGCTCGCCTGGTACTCAGTTTTCACCTTATCCATTATTTCCCTCTGGGGACGGGGAAAGCTGTTCGCATACCTTTCAGCATATGTTCGCCATTCGAATAGTCGAGCAATCCCAGCTGGGATCTCGCTTTCCCACATCTTTGGGGATGGAAAATTGATACCCTCCAAAAACTCGCGAGTGAGTTCGTTAAGGTCTGGATCTTCAGATTCGACAGAAGACGAAGAGCTTTCGTCCCGATTGTTGTTCGCCGCAACTGTTAGTTCTCTCCCAGATGGGCCCACACCGATGTCCTCCACAGAGCGAACAACTGAATCCACGTGAAGATCCGACGCCGAAGAAATCTCGAAGGGAGGTTGATCGATGGGGACCGCAACTGGAAAAAGTAGGTCTAAGGTCTCCTCAGTCTTATTGCTCGAGTGCGAAGACATAGAAGAGGAAAAAAAATCCAAGCGGCGGTAGAAAGAGTTGCAGACGGCGGCGCTATCCCGGAGAAGACCGTGGTGCTCGAACCCACACGGCGGCGATGGCGTTTTCGAGAGAAAAAGTAAAGAAGAAGATAGGAGAAGAAGAGTAACTACCTGGGAGTTGAAATTTGAAGCCAAACGCTGAAGGACGGACGTCGGAAAGCTTGGAATCGCCGGAGGAAAGTAGAAATCGCCGGAGCACTGTAGCAAGAGGGGGAAAAGTGGGAAAAATTTCAGTTTTCCCACTATTTATACCCCAAGCAAAAACGGGGTCCCAGATATAATTTCTCGAAAACTCAGGGGCCGAATGGAGAGAAAACGGGGTTAACTCCGAGCTAACCCACAAGTTGAAGGACCTAAACAATTATAGGGGCGCGTGGCCTCGGGGTTGTTCGCGCGTGAACGGCGCGCAATCATTGCGCTGGCGTCATCTTCGTGATCTCCCCAGATCATGGGAAGACGAAACGGTTATCCCGATGTTGCTCGTCACAAAGACGATGTTCGTTCAAGTCTTGACCAGAACAATATCCTAACTACAGTTGCTCGCCACAAAGTTGCTCGTCTGATGCAACATCTAGTCAGGATAGGGGGCAATTGTTGATAGGCGAACATCATCCAGCATGAAGCGAACAAGAGTTACGGGCTTAAACAAAGATAGTCAACATTGGGGTGCATCTACCAATCTGAGAGGTGTATAAAGTGACGAACAACTCCCCCGACGAACAACTAATGGGCGAACAGGTATTAAAACCCGAGACCAAGAATGAGCCAACCGTGAAGTCATCAATGACGAACAACTTGGTCAAATTATGATACAACAAACAGCCAAAGAAGTGTGTACAAGTGAACAAAGGACAAAGATCCCAAAGCCAAGCTGAACAAAGCCATAAGGCGAGCAACTTCCAAAGTACAACCTCAAGAGGCGAACAACTTTCAGTTGGAGAATCAACAAGATCAATCAAGCCGACCTAGGCGAACAACAATGAGTCCGAGATAAGACCAAAGAAGACTTTGTAACTAAGATTCAGCTTAGATAAGATCAAAGGGACACATGTCAAGCATGCAGGCAAGGGAGACCAAGAGTCTTGGACACCTCATGCTTGCTAGTCTCTATAAATAGTTGTTCTCCAGCTGTGAAATACAAGTTCAAATTTATAATCACTCCCAAAACACACACAAATACACCCAAACTCACACATACACGAAATAAGTTCAATTTCGATTACCGAATTTACAAATTCGATAAATTCATACCCCGATTTACCATTTACGGTGGTAATCAATCACACGTTATTGATTGGTGACGTAAAAACATTAAAACAACCACTAATTCTTACGATTAGATTCGTTCACCAACAGCCACAAAGTTGCTCGTCTGGGGCAACATATAGCCAGGATAGGGGGCAATTGTTGACAGGCGAACATAAATCAATGATAGGCGAACAAGAATTAAAGCCTTATCAAGGATTATGAAGAGCCAACCTCAAATCAAGGATGATCAACAAAGAAAAGCAAGTCGGGGTGCATAAACCAATCTGGGGAGTACACAAACTGACGAACAACTATACGACGAACAAGATATTGGCGAACAGGTTTAAAAACCAAAGACCGAATATGGACCCACCACCAAGCCAATAATGACGAACAACACTGGTAAAAGTGTTACAGTTATCAGCCTAAGAGGTGTATGCTGACGAACAAAGGACCAAGATCCCAAAGTCAATTTGTGCAAGACACAAAGGCGAACAACTTCTGAGCCATACACCCAAACGGCGAACAACTTCTATGAAAGAACCATCCTGGATCGATTTAAAGCGACATGGACGAACAACAATGAAGTCCGAGATAAGACCAAAGAAGACTTTGTAACTAAGATTTAGCTTAGATAAGGTCAAACTAGAGTCAAAGGACACATGTCAAGCATGCAGGCTAGGGAGACCAAGAGTCAGGAACACCTCATGCTTGCTAGTCTCTATAAATAGTTGTTCTCCAGCTTAAGAAATACAAGTTCAAATTCACAAGCACTCCCAAAAACACACACTATCACACCTAAACGTGCACATATACGAAATTAATTCAATTTCGACTTTCGTATATCCGATTTCATAACCCGAACCTCGATTTACCATTTACGGTGGTAACCAATCACACGTAATTGATTGATGGTCTTTAAACCAAACCTAAACAGTCATTAATCCACTCGATAAAAACTGATCACCAACAGAGACAACAAATGGTTCTTGGTGGAGGAATAGAGGAATGATTGAGGAGGATGATTGTAGGAAGAGAATAGAGTAATAAAATGGAGTAGTCATTATCTTATTTAGGATGAGAAATAGTAATTTTGTTCTCATGATCATCATAATTATACTCATTTTTTATTATCATTCTCATTACCATTAAAGAGTTGTTAACTAAGCGTTAGCAGAGAAGAAGTATGACCGATATGAGCCTGGAGGCAATATGCCAATATCTATATTAAAAGTCGATTTTTTTTACTAGAAGTATTAGTATGTTGTACATCGCGGGACCGATTTATTTATAGCAACATTAAATGGGTCTCTTTCGAATTTAGTGTGAAGATAGCAGCATTTTTAAATTTTATGGTATTGGTCGGTCACACTACCCGCGAGCTACCCTTCATCATTTTGTGTCACTGTCAGCAGTCTCGCATTGAATTGGAGAACGTATGGTGCAGTTTTTGTCGGTACAAATGGGTCTCTTCTACTGAATGCCAGTGATTATTTAGGTAATGTTATTTTTAAGTTTTAAGTGATTTTTAAAAATTCTTTTTTGTAATTTATGAGATTTTCTAAATGAGTCTCACAATTCAAAGCTCAAAATCCTCTAAACTCACCCCAATTACTAAATATACTCCAATAAAACTTAAAAATTAACATAGATTACTAAACATACCCCATTTTATTCCTATAATTTCCTTACCCCATCAAAATAAAAAATAACACTTTCCTATTACATATTCTCATAATTTTCTCCCTTCTCTAGGAATTTTTTTTTTATTCCTTTTTATTTTTTAACTACGAAATTCAATTCTTTTTTTAAAATTAAATATATTTTGAAAAATATTATACAAAATCAACCAACTTTTCAAAAATATATAAATTACAAAAATAAATTAATAAAATAAAATTCTTAAAAAATATTTTCCAAAATAAATAAAATGTAAATAATATTTTAAAATATAATTAAATTAAATTAATATTTTTAATAAAAAAAATATAAATCTTAAAATATAAAAAAACTAAATAAATTTGTAAATAATTAAAAAATTAAAATTAATCTTCAAAAAATCAAATAAAAAACTTCAAAAGGAAAATGTTAAAGCCAAATAAAATCAGAGAAATATTTTATAAAAGTCAATTCAATCATCGTAAATAATTAAATTAGAAATTAATTAATATTTATATAGTTTTGAAGGTTTTTTAATTTAGTTATTTTTTAAAATTTAGTTGGATTTCTAATTTATTTAAAATTGGATTTTATTTTTGATTGAATTATTTGAAAGATATATATATTTTTTTTTAGAAAATTACAACATTATTCTAAAAAGTGACTCTAATTACAAATAGGTTCAAAATATTTGTACAGATACATTTTTACTTATGTGCAAATATTTTTATGTGTCTGCAAATGCTTTGAACCTATTTGTAAATAGGTTCACTTTTTTGAACCAATACGTAAATGCCTCATTTAAAAAAAAATAATAATAAATTCAGATTATAAAGATTTTTTTAATTGAATTTCTAAATTTCATATAATTTTATTATTTAAATATTTAATCAATTTTTAAAAATATTTTCCAGATTTTAATTCTAAATTTTTTTAGATTTCTCAAATATTTAAAGGGAAATAAAAAAAATTAATTAATTTAAATTTAATGTACTAATTTTAAAATTAAATAACTTAAAAAATTAAAGTCAAAGTCAACAAAACCTAGCATATAATTTACCATATTTATATAAGGATAATTTAGTCATTTTATATATATCTATTATTGACTTTGAAATAATGGGGTATGTTTAGAGGATTTTGGGGTTTGAGTAGTGGAACTCTTTCTAAATTTGTGTTATTTTTATTTTTGAATAGGATAGGTTTAAATTTTATGATATAAAAGTAAAAGGATGGATGTATATGTTATATATAGGGTTGTACGATTATGATTCCAAAAATTTAATTTTAAAATCAAATTAGAATGAGTTTTAAAATGAAAAATCTAAATTCTAAGTTTTTCAACCCAAAAAGAACATTACCTTAATTTCAAACCACATAAATTATCATTAACAAGTTTCGTAATATGAAATTTATGTCACACAAGACCTATTCTAGATGAATTGATCATTAGGATCAGTTTTAACGAGCTGCAAGTTAAATAGTTCACACTTATGGTTGTCTACTAATTGAGATTTAATTTTATCGGACCGCGAACTAAATGGGTTAAAGTAAAAAATTGAATTTTAGTTTAAAAAAAAAATAGTGATCATGATGTGCAGTATTATTCAAACTTAAATTTCAAACATTATTCATAAATTCATTTAATCGCATCAAAATGGTTTAAACATATTCCTAAAGATAAGACTTTGTACACATTAAGTGCACCGTACAATTCAAATATAGTTTTTAATCGTATCGATTGTTTTCACTTAAAAATATAAGTGAAAACAACCACACTATTTAGGGTGTTATAAAGAGATGCGAAAAAAATCATTACGTAAAGCAAAACGACACAGATTTACGTGGTTCACTGACTTGAAGCGAACTACACTAGCTTCTACTAGTAGCTACCCCGCAAGAGAACGGGTTCACTGTAGTATGGGCAAGTATAGGGACCAAGTATTATCGAACCCAAGGGATGGTGTATATGCGAATAGATCCCTGAAGATCTACGCGTCGTAGTTAATATGAGTGTAATGTTTTTTGGTTTTTTGAAAAGAGAAAATAATCTAAACTAAATTACTCTACGAATGCAAAAGGAAAATTAAACTAAGTATCTAAGGTGTATATGCAAGTATGAGATGGTGATGCTCAGGATAGGAATCCCTACGTATACTAACGGAGCAGGTACATAATCAAAGTAATCGTGACAAACAAGAATTAACCTAAGTAAAAGATCGTAGAATGAAAGCTCAAGATTTCTCACCCTAATACTTTATCCTAGCAATCGACTTCACTAATCCACTAACAAGTTAATAGATAGTGCTTAATTAATGAGACCCTAATTTAACTAAGGTGATGCGGTCGTCCTCCTTCGCTAAACCGATAGATGAATTAACCTTTCCTAAACCCTCTCGTTAAGACTACTAATTGTTATTGAGTGATGCGGTCGTCCTCTCTCTAACACTTTCGTACGAAATTCAAAGGTAGAGTTAAGATTAATTATATGAATTTATTAATTAAGAGAATTAAAACTAACGTCACGAATTACCCTAATTACGTACCCACATCCTACTTCTACGAGTTCATCCTAACCCAAGCATGCAAGGGTTTTAGCCGGACATGGTTATAACAAAAATAAAAGCAATAGAAGAAACAACGAACAAAAACATAATGAATTGAACGAAGAAAATAATAAACATAAACTAGGGTTTGAAAGAAAGAAATTCTAAGAACTGAAATTTAATTAACTAAAACAAAGTTCAAAGCGTTTAAAGTAATCAAGCTAATGAAAAGAAACTAAGAAACGAAAAGAAATTAAGAATTCGTATGAAAAACCTCAACAACGTAAAAGTAAAGCTTGCTCGTTCTTCTCCTCTTCCTCTCTCTAAAAACTAAGTCTAAAAGTGATTTCTAAAGTTGGGGATCCTTCAAAACGTGTTTGGAAGAGGTATATATAGGCACCGGGTCGAAACGGGAGTTAATGGGCCGAAAATACGCATCCGGAGGCGAAAATACGTGCGCGCTCGAGTGATTCGCTCGAGCGCCAAAACTGTTCTGTAAGTTTTTGGGCGCTCGAGTGATTCGCTCGAGCGCCGGCGCTCGAGCAAATCGCTCGAGCGCTGGCTGCTGTGCACTCGTTCGTAAAATCTTCATATCTCCTCAACCGGGAGTCCGTTTTGGCCGATTCAAAGTCCTACGAACTCCTCTTTTCGCCCTCTATCCATCTATGAAAACCAAAGAGACAAATTAATAATTTTATAAAAATGATACTCATTTGACTCCAAGCACTAATCGAAAACACTCAAAACATGAGTAAATTGGGCACCAAAACATAACAATTTCACGCCTAATCAACCCCCCCAAACTTACCATGTTGCTTGTCCTCAAGCAACGAAATAATAAGTCAAGTGAAATTGTTAGGAATGAGTCAAGAATCAAATCATGCAAGTAATTGAACTCGAGCTTCAAAGGTCAATCACCCGTATACTCACTCACTTTCTTTCATCATACTCATGCAACAACAACAAGAAACACCAAGATCAAGCATGGACGTGCACTCAACGATGTGTTTCACTCCCTCACAAGTGTATAACAATGTTTAAGGGACTCACTCAATCAATCAATCACACATATTGGCAGCCATAGGCTTGTAAATGCTCTCAACTTCGACCATACTCTAGAAATCCATGCCGAATCAAAAAGGACTTTTCTCAAGGTTGTAATGTAGGCTCTTTGGACAGGTGGGATAACAATATGGGGTAAGTGACTCAAGTGAATGGAGAATAGAAAAATCAACTTTGGCACTTTGAGATTAGGAGCAGAATCACTTCAACATTTGCAATCAATACACTTTAATTCCACTACTCTCAACACTTCAATTTTTTCTTTCTCACTCTTTCACTTTTTTTTCAATCACTTTTTTTTTCGCACAAACACATGAGCTCAATTTTTCTTTTGCTCATTCTCAATTTTTTGTTTTCTTTCCCACAACTCAAATCTCATTCACACCCTTCTTCTCATATTCACTCAACAAACAACCTTTTCCTTTTTCAACTCAATTCACTCCCTTCACATTCACACTTTCCTATTCTCCACTCAAATTGGGACAAAAAGGCTTAGGAATTGGAATAGTGTTCATATGTGCTAGCAAATAAAATAGGCTCTAGGCTCAAAGGGGCTAACAAGGGATCAATGTCATTGGTAAGGAAAATTTTGGCTAAGTGACTCAATTAAATCAAAGATGGCCTAAGATCACATTCGGCATATCAAACTAGACACAATCAAGAAGCAAGAGCACATGCAAGTTCTAGCATCCTCTAAGGTGACGATCCACTCACAAACGAAGAGATTAATTCATGCATTTAAATCTCGTAAGGCACAACTCTCACGGCTTTCACATCCATGCTAGTCCTAGTGAATTCTCACTCTCATCACACAAGCACTCAAAAGAAAAATTTACAAGCATACAAGTTCTTTCTCAAATCAACTCTAACTCAAACACTCACACAAGAAAACTCCTAACTCAGCCTCACAATTCACCCTACTCATCAAATCATACTCAAAGATAGCAATCAACAAGCATAAGGTGATTGATAGGCATAAAATATTGAGTAACAAAACAAATTAATAATAGCCCAAGGAGCATCTCAAGGCACCAATAATCAATCAAACTCAACTCAAAGATAAGGGCGTGCATGCATGTGCAATGTAATCATAAAAAGAAACTCCACCCCCCCAAACTTCGACCTTGCTAGAGGTCTAAGTTTGGGGTTGTGGGTTACCTCAACCAAATAATTCAATTTCTCTCAGTAGCTTTGCACATTCCCTTGTCTCAAGTTGGTTCCTTCAATCTCCACTTCTTTGGTTCCTTTACTCCTTTAGAGACAAGCCTACAAAATAAAGCTCTCGAGTACGAGGTTAGACATACGACTCTAAACACCCTAATAATATAAAAAGACACTAAAAATAAATGAAAGCAAATAAAAATGGGTTGCCTCCCATTCAGCGCTATTTTTAAGGTCCTCATGCCGGACCGTGCTCAAAGGAGCTTATGGGACATCATACTCAAATTTACCTCCCTTACTCTCATAAGAGTGGTGTTTGAACTCCTTTCCTTGATGCCCCACCATCATGAGCCCTTTTGCTCTCTTCTCATCCCCAAGTGTTATGGGTCTCAACTCCTTCTTGCCTCTATCTGGAGGAGTCTTACTAAACAATTTCTTGAGTTTGGACTTTTTCTTCTTAACTCCTCCTTTCCCTTCTAACTGGACCACGTCCACACTTTTCACCTCTTTATCTTTCAACTTCTTCACTTCATCCCTATCAAAATAATCAAGATCATAACGCTCATGGTTTAAATTATTGAGTGAAGGATTAACAAAATCATGAATATGAGAAAGATTAGGGATAGAAGGCGTGTCTTCAACACGAGGATCAATTGCATCCATGCAATACAAGCTCTCATCCTCCTTCGGGTGCTTCATGGCTTCATATAGGGAGATCTTCACTTCTTTATCGTCAACCTTCAATGTAATCTTCCCATTTGCCACGTCTAGCACCATCCCCGCCGTAGCTAAGAACGGTCTTCCCAAGATCAGGGGTACGTGCTCATCTTCCTCCATCTCTAGCACTACAAAGTCGGCTGGAAAGATGTGATCTCCAACTCTCACTAGGACGTCTTCAACAACACCTTGAGGTCGAGTAATAGACCGATCGGCAAGTTGAAGCGTCATCATTGTGGGTTGAAGTTCAACACCTTCCAACTTCTTGAAAAGCGACAGGGGCATGAGATTGATGCTTGCTCCAAGGTCGCACAACGCTCCCTTCTTGATCCCGTTCCCAATATCACATAGGATCGTGAAGCTCCCGGGATCCTTCAGCTTAGGTGGAAGCGCCTTGTGCACTAATGCACTCACCTCGTGGTTCAACTGCACCAACTTCGGCTCATCCACTCGCCGTCTTTTCGCGATCAAGTCCTTCAGAAACTTCGCATAATGCGGCATCTGTTCCAAAGCATCATAAAAAGGAATGTTAATGTGCAATTGTTTAAAAACGTCAAGGAACTTAGCGAATTTCTCATCGAGCTTCTTTTTCATGAAGCGCTGTGGATATGGGACAGGTATCACCGATTTGGGTACCCCCCACTCATCTCTTTCTGTTTCTTTCACTTTCTCCCTTGCTTCCTTTGCCTTTTTCCACTTAGGAACTCTCTCAACCTCCTCAAAGTCTTTGTCTTGATGGGACTCATCCACATCTTTATGCTTCTCAATCCCTTTACTTTCAATCCCCTTCTCAACTTCATCTCCTTTAGGCTCAATCTCTTCTTGGGGCTTCTCAGAATCAGCAGGCATCTGAGGACCTTCGTAGTTGGTTCCACTTCTTAGCTGGATCGCCTTGCACTGCTCTTTCGGATTCCCTTCCGGCATTTTATTCACTGATTTTGCAATCTGGCTCATCTGGAGCTCTAAAGAGGTGAACCTTCGATTGTTCTCTTGTTGAGTTCTTGTCCACTCAACGTTCATCTTCTGGAGCTCTTGATCACGATGATCACCCTTCTTATGCAACTCCTTCACATCGTGCTCCAAGGATGCCAACCGCTTGCTCCCTTCCTCCACCTTCTGAAGGATCGCTCTCAACATCTCCTCGGTTGATGCACCGCCTTCTCCACCAGGAGGTTTAGACCCCGGATCAACACCTGCAGGAACAGTAACACCAGCTTTTGGGTTAGCATAAGAAAAATTATCATTCCTCCTCCATGTGTTTTGAGGAGGCTGCTGGCTTCCTTGAACTCCTTGTGTGTTCGTCCATTGATTTTGAAGTGGCTGAGGGCCTGGAGGCACAAATGGTTGGCCATAAGAAGGCCTTCCATACTGATTACCACCTTGGTAGCCATTCTGATTGTAATATGGACCTCCCATGTAATTGGCTACCTCTTGCTGTCCACTGGGTTGGTCTACTCTCTCATTCTCTACTGCATGCTCTCCACCCAAATTCTTCCCCAACTCGAGGTTGTTGATCTTCTCCATCATGGCCATCAGCAGCCTTCTCGTTCCTTCTCCCTCCTCAACCTGATGCACTCTTTGCAAATCTGCATCCGTACTCCAAGCACCGGCATTCGTGACAATGTTGTCCACGATCTCCCTACATCTCTCTATGCCTTGGTTCAGGAATGCTCCGCCCACACAGGCGTCTAAATGGTCTTGCCCCGCCTTGTTGGCACCACTGTAGAAGAATGCCATAATATCCCCCTCATTGTACCCGTGCTGCGGGCACTCAATCAGCATGTTTGAGTATCTCTCCCACGCTTGGCGTAAATCCTCTCCAGACTTCTGGCGAAAGGACGAGATCTCAATTCTAGCCTTGATCGTCCTAGATGGAGGGTAGAATCGCTCGAGGAACAGACGCTCGAGCTCTACCCAAGTGGTAATACCTCCCCGCGGGAGCGTATTATCGTACCACTCCTTAGCTATTCCCGTCAGTGAGAATGGGAACAGCCTAAGCCTCTTGGCATCTTCAGACATGCCATTATAATTGAATGTTGAGGCTATCATGAGAAAGCTCCTCAGATGTGTGTGAGGATTCTCCTTCCCGATCACCCCTTTGAACTGATTCTCGGTCAGCAGCTTTAAAATCCCCGGTGATATCGAGAAGTTGTTCGCCTCAACAGGAGGCAAAGCCACTCCATCATAGTACCGTTGTGGCTGCGCTGCAAACCTCCCTCGAATAGCAATATTGTGATCTACGTTCATAGGAACGTGTTGAGGATTAGCAGCAGGTACTGGTACTTGTTGGGGTGGTGGTGGGTAAACAGGTGGTTGATTATAGACTGGGGGTGGAGGATACGGGTATGGTGGGTAAGGATAAGGTGGGTATGGGTAATGTTGGTATACTGGGTTGTTGAAAGGGTTATTCGGGTTTTGTGGGTAAGCAGGGTTGTTAGGAGGATTATGGACAAGGTTCTGAGCTGGATTCCCTACGTTTCGTGTATCCGGGTTTAGGCTCTGGCTATCCCCTAATGGAATTTGATTCTGGCTACCACTAACTCCAGTGCCTTCGACTCGGTCTACTGCCTGATTGAAATCGTTGGCAGCATCGTCCAACTCATTATTGATGTCCATTGGTTCCTTCCCTAAGTCGGCAGCGTTCATTCTTCTCAAGTAAGCTCGGTTCCTTCTGGCTATTGTCTCAGGATCTGCAGGTAATCTCTCTTCACTCGTATTCCCTTGTGAGCGTGTTCTCATAAACCTGACACACTAGCAGAAGGATCAAAACGCAACTGCCGACTACTAAAAAGAACAATAAAAAATAAAAATAAAAAACAGAAAATAAGCACCCACTACTAACTACTAAGCTATCGACAAGTCCTATTCAAACATACAACGCCATCCCCGGCAACGGCGCCATTGACTTGAAGCGAACTACACTAGCTTCTACTAGTAGCTACCCCGCAAGAGAACGGGTTCACTGTAGTATGGGCAAGTATAGGGACCAAGTATTATCGAACCCAAGGGATGGTGTATATGCGAATAGATCCCTGAAGATCTACGCGTCGTAGTTAATATGAGTGTAATGTTTTTTGGTTTTTTGAAAAGAGAAAATAATCTAAACTAAATTACTCTACGAATGCAAAAGGAAAATTAAACTAAGTATCTAAGGTGTATATGCAAGTATGAGATGGTGATGCTCAGGATAGGAATCCCTACGTATACTAACGGAGCAGGTACATAATCAAAGTAATCGTGACAAATAAGAATTAACCTAAGTAAAAGATCGTAGAATGAAAGCTCAAGATTTCTCACCCTAATACTTTATCCTAGCAATCGACTTCACTAATCCACTAACAAGTTAATAGATAGTGCTTAATTAATGAGACCCTAATTTAACTAAGGTGATGCGGTCGTCCTCCTTCGCTAAACCGGTAGATGAATTAACCTTTCCTAAACCCTCTCGTTAAGACTACTAATTGTTATTGAGTGATGCGGTCGTCCTCTCTCTAACACTTTCGTACGAAATTCAAAGGTAGAGTTAAGATTAATTATATGAATTTATTAATTAAGAGAATTAAAACTAACGTCACGAATTACCCTAATTACGTACCCACATCCTACTTCTACGAGTTCATCCTAACCCAAGCATGCAAGGGTTTTAGCCGGACATGGTTATAACAAAAATAAAAGCAATAGAAGAAACAACGAACAAAAACATAATGAATTGAACGAAGAAAATAATAAACATAAACTAGGGTTTGAAAGAAAGAAATTCTAAGAACTGAAATTTAATTAACTAAAACAAAGTTCAAAGCGTTTAAAGTAATCAAGCTAATGAAAAGAAACTAAGAAACGAAAAGAAATTAAGAATTCGTATGAAAAACCTCAACAACGTAAAAGTAAAGCTTGCTCGTTCTTCTCCTCTTCCTCTCTCTAAAAACTAAGTCTAAAAGTGATTTCTAAAGTTGGGGATCCTTCAAAACGTGTTTGGAAGAGGTATATATAGGCACCGGGTCGAAACGGGAGTTAATGGGCCGAAAATACGCATCCGGAGGCGAAAATACGTGCGCGCTCGAGTGATTCGCTCGAGCGCCAAAACTGTTCTGTAAGTTTTTGGGCGCTCGAGTGATTCGCTCGAGCGCCGGCGCTCGAGCAAATCGCTCGAGCGCTGGCTGCTGTGCACTCGTTCGTAAAATCTTCATATCTCCTCAACCGGGAGTCCGTTTTGGCCGATTCAAAGTCCTACGAACTCCTCTTTTCGCCCTCTATCCATCTATGAAAACCAAAGAGACAAATTAATAATTTTATAAAAATGATACTCATTTGACTCCAAGCACTAATCGAAAACACTCAAAACATGAGTAAATTGGGCACCAAAACATAACAATTTCACGCCTAATCATTCACCAACATTGTATTGACTACATCCACAACCAGATGAGAGGAATCGTATATTATTATGAGATCTCAACGCTTTTAGAGCATAAAAAAACTTAAGTCAAATAATAAAGATACATATAAACCCCTAAAACTCTGCACAGGGGGTTCAAAGCATCCTAACATAAAAATTTAGGGCTCGCTTGGTTGGGGGTGATGATTATAGGGTAATGAGAATTAAAGTGATTGAAGAGTCATTCAAGTAGGGGGTAATGAATGAGGATCAATTTTATAGGTAAATTATAACTCATTTTCAATCTTAGTACAATACATTGATAATGTCAAGCACTACTAATGTAATCATTCTCATTACCCTATAATCAATACCTCTAACCAAGCGGGCCCTTATATATGTTACATTACAAAACATTGTCCTTCAGTGCTTTAATATATTGTACCGTACTTCATGTTAAAGAATGTGGCACAACACATTGGAGCACTGAAGTGCATCGGCTTGCAGGGTAGAAAAGACAAAATTCTTTCTTAGTATGAACAATTGCATTTTATAATTAAAATAATCAATATTGTTTATAAATACAAATGAATGGTACAGTACATTCGAGGGTCGTTTGGTTCGCTGGATTGGGTGAGACTAAATTTTAGTCCCACCCAATCCCATGTAATATTGCGTTTGGTTCGCAGGTTTACGGTCCGGAATAAAATTGAAGCCTGAGTTATAAACCTATCTATTCCATCAAATGAGGGACTAAATGATCCTTTAGGGATGGTGGGACTTCATAGTCTCATACTTTAAAAATTGTATATTGCACTTTAAACCCACTTAATCATTCGATAAAAAAAAAAATCCTACAATCCAAACACACATTCCTCCTCTAATAATCTCATCTAATTCAATCTCATCCCGTGAACCAAATGACCCCTCAGTGTACAAGAAATCTACTTAAATTTAAGAATTCAAATATTAATAATTAATGCATAATTTGATAAATGTCTTTCACTTTCCAGAATTTGATCTTTCCATGGAGAAAGACAAAATCTTATTCATCATCACCATCCCTAAATCAGTATTAAAAGAAAGTTAAGGCAATTAATTATTATTTTTATAATTAAATCAGTAACTATTCTGGTACTGGCACATCTCAAAAATGGGACTGGAATACAAATTGGCCATCATGATTGCTTATTAATACGGTGCATCTCATATATGCTTACCTACCTATCACTCTATCAGTTTAAAAGACATTGATGGAACGTGGACAACGTGTATCCACATATGAGAATAAATTACTCCCCGTTCCCTTATTGCTTTCATACCTTTTCTTTCGTTTCAAAAAAGCTATTTATGCACCGTTGGAAATTAATTAAACAAAAGGGTTTATACCCTGATATTTACTAATTTTTTAGGAATGAAAACGTTAATTTTTGGAAAAACAAAATTAACGAGGTTGTTCTACCCACGGAGTAGATAAACGTGGTATATTTAATATCTCAAAATCGATTTCCGGTGAATGAGAAATTAATTTGGAAAGTTGGATAATTATTCATGTGTGTTACATAGCTTCATGAGAATGGAAAGCTTGAGTTTCATCCCACATTGAAAACTTACAAGAAGTGTTCCTTGAATATTAGAAGGAAAATATTCATGTTCTTCAACTTGGTACATGGGGGCCCTAACTATGGACCACACGCGCGCGCGCCCCGCCCCGCCCGAGCCCGCGTCCGGGTTCGGGTCGTGGGTCGTGGGTCGTGGTTCTTGGCAATTGGGCTTTGGGGCCTACCTATATTTTTAGAGTACCAAAAATATGAAAAGACCCAATACCTTTTTGGGTCGAACCGGTTTGGGTGGCCCATCGGATTTGGGTCGGCCCACGAACATGATTAATACACTCGAGTAATGATTAATACACTCCAGATTTCGAATTTGATTTTAAATTGAAATATTCGATGAAATATTCTGTTCTTGCTTCCCAAGAAAGAGATAACGTCTCTATCCACTGATTTCGTGGTCAGCCCACGATTTTTTCAACCGATCGTCCTCATCTGTAGTGCAGATTTCTGCATATATATACCCCTTCATATCTAGACTTTCGTACTTACTTTTCAGCATACGAATCTTAGACTTTAGAAAGCCCTTCACATATACTTATTTCATTCAGTTCGAAATTTCGATTTCGTTCGTCGAGAGTTTTACACTGTGGTGCTGCCGGTGTAAACTGTTAAATCGTTTTACCTTTAGAGACTCATACGCACTATATCGTAAGCACTATACGGGGCGTATTCAGTCTTGCGGGAAAATGATTTTCCTTGACTCGGTTTTTCTTACGAATTCGTTTCGTATATTTACTTTGTTCGTGCAGTGTTCGAGACACACCCTCTCACAAACAATAATCGAAAGACTGGATATTTCTGTTTCGAATCACTGCCATGTCGAACCACAATTCCGACAATGATTTGGATATGAATTCACCAACGCCAGCTACTCCTACCAAAGATGCAGGTAAGACATCTAACTCTCCTGTAGTACCTACGGGTAAGTCTGATCCCCTTTCTGCTTTTCAATTTGGAGACTTTGGAAGCACTCTTAATGAGTGGTTCAAAGCTAATCCCTTCGTGGGAAATTCTAATTCCAATCCCTTCGTGGGAAACTCTAGCACTAATCCCTTTATGGGAAACTCAAGTGTTAATCCTTTCGTGGGAAACTTCGATGGCAATCCTTTCGTAGGAAATGTCGGGGCCAATCCTTTCTTGGCAACCAACCAGGCCTCCCTCCCGGGGACTGTTAGGCCGGTTGTGGTGAAATGAGAGAAACCTGGATTTTTTTGGGTAATGTCTTCAAGAGGTGGCAAAACAAGATGCATTTCTACTTGACCACCATCTCCTTGGTGAAATATGTCAAGGAGGATTGCCCGAGCGTACCCGCAGAAGATGCTGATCGGAAAACTAGGATCACCTACGATGCTTGGATCCATGATGATTATCTGTGTAGGAATTACATCCTGAATGGGCTGTCTGATGCCCTCAATGATGTATATGATGAATACCCGACTTCCAAGGCCCTGTGGGAGTCTTTGGAGAAGAAGTACAAAACCGAAGACGCGGGAACTAGCAAGTTCGTCGTCTCCACTTTGTACGAGTTCAAAATGGAGGACAACAAATCTGTTGTCGAACAAGTTCAAAAGCTGCAAGTGATCTTTCACAACATTGCAGTACAAGGGATGGAGTTGCCTGAAGCCTTTCAGGTTGCCACTGTGATTGATAAACTGCCTCCATCTTGGAAGGAGTTTAAGTCCTACCTCAAGCACAAGCGGAAGCAAGTGACCATGGAGGATCTTGTTACCGGACTCCGGATCGAGAAAGATAACAAGAAAAGGGAGAAGAAGGGCTCGATTGCTTCTATCGAGGCAAAGGCGAACCTGATGGAGAAAAGTGAACCATCGAAGAAGAGGAAGCGTCAGGACGACAAAGGCAAAGGTAAGGCTGTTGCTGCTGCTGCTCTTGCCCCGAAGAAATTCAGTGGGAAGTGCTACAACTGTGGCAAACCCAATGATCGGGCTGCTGAGTGTCGTCAGCCCAAGAAGGAAGACAAGGGAAAGAAGAACTCTGTGAACGTTGCAGAACGAGAGCTCACAGAGATGGATATGTCTGCTGTAGTGACCGAGGTCAACATGGTGGACAATAAGAAAGAATGGTTCGTGGACACAGGTGCCACTTGCCACGTTTGCTCGGAGAAATCTGTCTTCTCCACATATTCTCCTACTGCGGGAAGAAAGATCTACATGGGAAACCAAGCCTCGTCTGAAGCGGCTGGTGTAGGAACGGTGGTGATCAAGCTGACATCGGGAAAGGGGCTCAAGCTGAAGGATGTGCTGCATGTCCCGGACATCCGAAAGAATCTCATTTATGGCTCCTTGTTAGTTAGTAATCAGTTTAAGCTAGTGTTTGAGTCCAATGGAGTTGTACTTAGCAAATTTGGCATCTTTTTAGGGAAAAGTTACCTCGAGAAGGGCCTTTTTAAGATGTTAGTTATGATTGTAAGCCGTAATGGCACAAACACTACTATCAATGAAAATGCTTCAGTTTCCGTTTATATCGCTGAGTGTTCCGATTTATGGCATTTTAGATTAGGACATGTTAATCTAAATTCTATAAAACGATTGGTAAATTTAGATTTACTCAAAATTGATAATGTGGATACATCCAAAAAATGTGAAACATGTGTTGAAGCAAAAATGGCTAAGTTACCATTTAAATCTGTTGAAAGGAACACAAATCCTCTAGAATTAATTCACACGGATGTATGTGATTTAAAATTCGTGCAAACTAGAGGTGGAAAAAAGTGTTTCATTACTTTTATTGATGATTGCATAAGATTCTGCTACATTTACTTACTGCGAAGTAAAGATGAAGCTATTGAAGCTTTTAAAAATTATAAAAGTGAAGTAGAGAATCAATTTAACACTAGAATTAAAGCAATTCGTAGTGATAGAGGTGGAAAGTATGTGGCTCCGTTTGAATAATTATGTGCTAAATCAGGCATCATACATCAAACGACAGCTCCCTACTCACCTCAATCGAATGGTATTGCGGAGAGGAAAAATCGAACTTTGAAAGAGATGATGAACACAATGTTAATCAGCTCGGGTTTACCTTAGAACATGTGGGGGGAAGCTATTCTGTCAGCTAACCACATTCTGAACAAAATTCCACTTAAGGCTCAAGATAGACACCTTATGAGTTGTGGAAAAATCACAAACCATCCTACAAATGCCTCAAAATGTGGGGGTATTTGGCTAAGGTTGAAGTGTCATTTCCTAAACAAGTGAAAATTGGACCTAAGACGGTCAATGGGATCTTATAGGATACACCTTCAATAGTAGTGTCTATCGGTTCTTGATTCACAAATAAAAAATACCCGATATGACAGTAGGTACTACAATAGAATCAAGAAATATTATTTTCTTTGAAAATGTGTTCCCGTGTAGGGACAAAGAAGAAGTGAGTTCAAATAAGCGAACTCATGAGGAATCAAGTGAAGCTGCAGTTCCTTCTACTCAGCAGAGTGAAGAACCCAGACGCAGTAAACGAGCTAGAATTGATAAGACCTATGGTCCAGACTTCATCACGTATGTGTTAGAAGAAGAACCTAGGACTATCAAAGAAGCTCTTTCTAGACCAAATGCACCTCTCTGGAAAGAAGCAATAAACAGTGAATATGATTCGATTCTGCAAAATTATACATGGGAGTTGGTTGACCTCCCTAAAGGTTGTAAGACCTTATGATGCAAATGGATCCTTAAAAGAAAATACAAAGCAGATGGATCAATTGACAAGTATAAAGCCTGTTTGGTTGCAAAGGGTTTTAAACAAAGAGAAGGGTATGAAATCTTTGACACATATTCTCCGGTCACAAGGATTACATACATTCGTGTACTTATCGCGATTGTTGTCTTGCATAATCTCAAAATACACCAGATGGATGTAAAGACTGTTTTCTTAACGGAAAAATAGATGCTGAAATATACATGGATCAACCAGAGGGTTATGTTGTACCCGGGAACGAGAAAAAGGTTTGTAAACTCATTCGGTCATTGTATGGACTTAAACAAGCTCCTATAAAATGGCATTTGAAATTTGATAATATTATGTTGTCAAATGGATTTCGAATTAACGAATGTGACAAGTATGTGTATGTGAAAGATACACCAAATGGATTTGTTATCGTATGTTTATATGTTGATGACATGCTAATCATGGGTAACAATTCAAATGTGATCGTTAATACGAAAAACATATTAAAGAAAAATTTTGACATGAAAGATATGGGTCTAGCAGACGTGATTCTAGGAATCAAAATTGAAAGAACTTCAAATGAAAATTCAAATGAAATTTCTTTAACACAATCTCATTATGTTGAGAAAGTCTTGAAGAAATTTAAAGCATTTGATGATCCACCTGCTAAAACTCCACTAGAACAGAATGTTCATCTGAAGAAGAACAGAGGTGAACCTGTGAATCAGTTGGAATATGCAAGGATCATTGGAAGCGTGATGTACATTACAAATTGCACACGTCCTGATCTTGCATGCTCTGTGAACAAACTGAGCAGGTACACAAGCAATCCAAGTCACGAACATTAGAAAGCTCTGAAAAGGGTCTTGAGATACTTGAAGTATACTCTTGATTTTGGGGTACACTACACGCGACATCCAGCTGTACTTGAAGGGTACAGTGACGCTAATTGGATATCCGATAGTAAAGACTCATTCTCAACTAGTGGATATGTATTCACTATTGGAGGAGCAGCTGTATCGTGAAAATCCACAAAGCAGACATGTATTGGCCGTTCCACAATGGAATCTGAGTTCTGTTGATAGACGAACATCATCCAGCATGAAGCGAACAAGAGTTACGGGTTTAAACAAAGATAGTCAACATTGGGGTGCATCTACCAATCTGAGAGGTGAATAAAGTGACGAACAACTCCCCCGACGAACAACTAATGGGCGAACAGGTATTGAGACCCGAGACCAAGAATCAGCCAACTGTGAAGTCATCAATGACGAACAACTTGGTCCAAATATGATACAACAATCAGCCAAAGAGGTGTGCACATGAACAAAGGACTAAGATCCCAAAGCCAAGCTGAACGAAGCCATAAGGCGAACAACATCCGAAGTACAACCTCAAGAGGCGAACAACTTTCAGTTGAAGGGTCATCAAGATCAGTCAAGCCGACCTAGGCGAACAACAATAAGTCCGAGATAAGGCCCAAAAGAAGACTTTGTAACTAAGATTCAGCTTAGATAAGGTCAAAGGACACATGTCAGGCATGCAAGCTAGGGAGACCAAACGTCAGTAGCACCTCATGCTTGCTAGCCTCTATAAATAGTTGTTCTCCAGCTTATTTATATAATTTCGAATTTTAGACAAAAATACACACACAAACATACCCTAATCAACACATATACGAAATAAGTTCAATTTCAAATTCGATAAATTCACATCCCGATTTACCATTTACGGTGGTAATCAATCACACGTTATTGATTGGTGACGTAAAAACGGATTAAAACAGCCACTAATCCTTACGATTAGATTCGTTCACCAACAAGTTCATCGATTTGGATCAAGCTGGTGAAGAAGCTGAATGGCTTCATAACTTTTTAGAAGACATTCCTTGTTGGAACAAACCAGTACCATCTGTAATGGTACATTGTGACTGTCAAGCTGCTATTGGTAGAGCTTTGAGCAGTATGTACAACGGAAAGTCGAGACATATCCGTCATCGACATAACTCTGTTAGACATTTGATCTCAACTGGTATTATAATAATTGATTATGTAAGATCAATTGATAACATAGCGGATCCGCTCACGAAAAGCTTGAACCGAGATCAAATGAATAAGCTGATAGAGGGAATGGGTCTAAAATCCACAAATAAAACTGAAACAGTGGTAACCCAACCATGATGAATGGAGATCCCAAGAACTTGGTTCAAAAGGGAAAACTAAGCTGTGAATATTAGTTGTACAACACTTGAAAATTATGACTAATCCTGACAGCACTGTGTCAAGTGTTAGTAGATCCGTGAGTTGTGGTAAAGGATAAGTCGTTGACTTTTAATGATTCTTATAAGTCCATGTGGGACTGAGTATGACAGGATACTCGAAAGGAGATTACCTATATAAATGAGAAGTGAGGGCCGCTTCGACCAAACATTTATGAATACAAAGGGCGTCCAGGGCCAAAATGGACAAAAACGTGAGAATAAATCGGAATCGAGACTGACTTGTGTCTGCACTATTTGTAAGGTATACACTAAGGAGGATTAGTTCAAGACATCGTGTCCACTAAGCCATCGGTATACCCGATGGTGTCGGGCTACAGAAAGTTCAAAGCCATTGACTACTTATCCGGAAGCAATGAGGTCTCAAACGAGCTAAACGAACAAGCCTGATTCTGTATAGGTGCAATTCTCATTCATGTGGGGGATTGTTGGAAATTGGTTAAACAAAAGGGTTTATACCCTGACATTGACTAATTTTTTTAGGAATGAAAACGTTAATTTTTGGGAAAACAAAATTAACGAGATTGTTCTACTCACGAAGTAGATAAACGTTGTATATTTAATATCTCAAAACCAATTTCCGGTGAGTGAGAAATTAATTTGAGAAGTTGGATAATTATTCATTTATGTTAAATAGCTTCATGGGAATGGAAAGCTTGAGTTTCATCCCACATTGGAAACTTATAAGAAGTGTTCCTTGGATATAAGAAGGAAAATATTCATGTTCTTCAACTTGGTACATGGGGACCCTAACCATGGACCACACGCGCGCGCGCGCGCCCCGCCCCGCCCGAGCCCGCGCCCGGGACCGGGTCCGAGGGTCGTGGTTCTTGGCAATTGGGCTTTGGGGCCTACCTATATTTTTAGAGTACCAAAAATATGAAAAGACCCAATACCTTTTTGGGTCGAACCGGTTTGGGTGGTCCATCGGATTTGGGTCGGCCCACGAACATGATTAATACACTCGAGTAATGATTAATACACTCCAGATTTCGAATTTGATTTTAAATTGAAATATTCGATGGAATATTTTGTTCTTGCTTCCCAAGAAAGAGATAACGTCTCTATCCACTGATTTCGTGGTCAACCCACGATTTTCTCAACTGATCGTCCTCATCTGCAGTGCAGCGCCTATATATACCCCTTCATATTCAGACTTTCGTACTTACTTTTCAGCCTACGAATCTTAGAGTTTAGAAAGCCTTTCACATATACTTATTTCGTTCAGTTCGAAATTTCGATTTCGTTCGTCGAGAGTTTATACACGGTGGTGCTGCCGGTGTAAACTGTTAAACCGTTTTACCTTTGGAGACTCATACGCACTATACCTTAAGCACTATACGGGGCGTATTCAGTCTTGCGGGAAAAGAATTTTCATTGACTCGGTTTTTCTTACGAATTCGTTTCGTATATTTACTTTGTTCGTGCAGTGTTCGAGACACACCCTCTCACAAACAACATAAACTCCATTTTTACCATATTTTCAATATTAAATATTATTTACACACAAACCAATTCATTTATTTACTTCATATATAATTGTTTACAAAATTACCACTTATATCTCACTTAAAACTCTATATTCTTACCACTTATATCTCACTTAAAACTCTATATTCTTATTTTATGTGCACTTATACATATGAAAACAAATCATGGGAAGCATAGATTTAAAGGTCTAATCCGAAACCGATTCAAATTCTGTTTCTAATATATTTACACAATACGTGAATATTAAAAAAAAAAATTGGACAACGGGCTAACCGGTCCAGACTAAAAAGATACGATCGAGTTTAAACGGATGTACCATTATCCGGGCCTAACTTTACATATATGAGACCCGTTTAGCACAACCCGTAACAACATTCACCAACACTTTCAATTCTAATTGTAGAGACCTTTCTAGTTGTTAACAGATTATATGGTTGGACTTGGACATATTGATTGAACTTACAAGCCTAGAAATGCGTTTTTATATTTTTTCATGTTTTAATTTTAAGAATGAGTTTTGCCTTCCGCTTTGCAAGTTACAATTCAATACTACATTCACTACAAAAAAAATACTGTTTTGCGACGGAATTAGCGACGGAAAATCCGTCGCAAACAGTGTTTTGCAACGGTATCTGCGACGGACACGTATCCGTCCCTAAAACAGCCGTAGCTAATTTTTGCAACGGATTTCGCCTTCCATCGCAAATTAACGACGGACAAATCCGTCGCAAAATCGGCGGGTCAGACCCGGCCGGGTCACACAGAATTTGCGACGGACAGTATTCCGTCGCAAATATTTCGGGTCAGACCCGTTCGCGTCAACAACATTTGCGACGGCCACATTCCGTCGCAAATGTTTATATATATATTTTTTATTTTTTTCTGTTATAATTTGCGACGGGTTGTTTTCCGTCGCAAAATTCAATATTTGCGACGGAATTTGGCCGTCGCAAATTACCGAGCCTATACAAAAAAAAAGTGGCTCGCGTGGTTCGAGCCCGGGCACCCGAGGCGGCCGGGGCGAGCGCGGACCACTGGGCCAACCGGCCCATCTCTTTTTATATGCGACCCACCTTCTATATTAGTCTTATTAGGCCTTGAACAATTAATCCATTTTTTGCGTCCAAGGGGAATCGAACACGGGACCTCTTGTGCAAGAGGAGGGGGCGCGCGCCACTAGGGCACAAGCTACTTTCGTTTATTTTTATGCAAATAATTGTATATGTATTCAAATTAAGTCATTTTTTTTATAATTCACCAAATTAATTTCTTTTCGTATCTAAGTTATTTATTAAAATATTTTGCCCAACTATTTTTTTTATTCTGTAAAATTATTTATTTTGACTCCGCTTAAATTTATAATTCGTTCATTTGTACGCAATTAATTGTATATGTATCCAAATTGACTCATTTTTTTCTACAATTCACCAAATTAATTCATTTTCGTTTCTAACTTGTTTTTATAAATATTGGGGCCATTTAATTTTTATTATTTCTGTAAAATTATTTATTTCGACTCCCGCTTAAATTTATAATTCGTTCATTTGTACGCAATTAATTGTATATGTATCCAAATTGACTCATTTTTTTTCTATAATTCACCAAATTAATTCATTTTCGTTTCTAACTTGTTTTTATAAATATTGGGGCCATTTAATTTTTATTATTTCTGTAAAATTATTTATTTCGACTCCCGCTTAAATTTATAATTCGTTCATTTGTACGCAATTAATTGTATATGTATCCAAATTGACTCATTTTTTTCTACAATTCACCAAATTAATTCATTTTCGTTTCTAACTTGTTTTTATAAATATTGGGGCCATTTAATTTTTATTATTTCTGTAAAATTATTTATTTCGACTCCCGCTTAAATTTATAATTCGTTCATTTGTACGCAATTAATTGTGTATGTATCCAAATTGACTCGTTTTTTTTTCTATAATTCACCAAATTAATTCATTTTCGTTTCTAACTTGTTTTTATAAATATTGGGGCCATTTAATTTTTATTATTTCTGTAAAATTATTTATTTCGACTCCCGCTTAAATTTATAATTCGTTAATTTGTACGCAATTAATTGTATATGTATCCAAATTGATTCGTTTTTTTTTCATAATTCACCAAATTAATTCATTTTCGTTTTTCACTTGTTTTTATAAATGTTATGTCCATTAAATAAAAGTAAATTCAAACTAATAAATTCACAAAATTATAAATTAAAGTAACAATTCAAAAATTAAATTAAAGTAACAATTCAAACTAAAAAAAAAAATTGTACTTCATAGTTATTAAAAATCAAATTTTTTTAACAATCGGAATTAAATCCGTCTTCCTCTTCATCCTCGCCCAGGTTAACAATCGGCGACATCGATGGCTGGGTCGGCGGGATCGGCGGCATCGATGGCTGGGTCGGCGGGATCGGCGGCATCGGTGGCGCAGGCATTTGCGCTCGTGGCATTGAATCAGAGGCGAATATCTGCCACCACGCCTGCATGGCGGCTGTATACGCCTGCACCTCGACCCAATACCGCTCCACCTCAGCTGTATACCGATCGTGCGCCTCTCGCTGCTGTCTCTCATACTCTTCCTTCTCTCGCTGCTGCTGCTGCCTCTGCATGTTCTTCATCTGCTCCACCACCGTGGCAAGCTGCCTCTCGACCTCACTGGGATGAGAGTCGATGGAAGACTGAGAGGAGGATGAGCCTGAGCCACGAGGTTGGAAAAAGTTCTTTCCGAAGCTGCCCAATCCAGCGAACCGCCCCTTTTTAGCTTTGACGTTCTTGAAGTACAATTCATTTTGAACGTCAACAGAAGACTGTGTGGGGGCATCGACCCCGACCCCTCTGCCGTTTCCTCAGGCTGAGGCTGGGAGGCAAGGTCCTCGAGCATCTTTCTCTGCAAATTAATTATACAAAATATTAAATAAATTGAACACAAAATATAAAATAATACTTTTAGTTTTAAAAATTAAAATAATACTATTAATATTGAAATAATACTTACGTGGATCTCGGTAGTACGGCCGTAGGTAGACTTCCCAGTCTCCTCGACGAGTGGGTGGGCGAGCTGCAATCTCTCAAAATGAGAGGGCTCGCGTCCTTGTGACTTGGTCGGAATTTTCGAAAAATATTTTCCTACTCCCCCGCAAGAGTACGGGATCGTCGTAGTAGTGAAGTAGACTAGGACCAAGTAGTTATCGAACCCAAAGGATTTAGGAATGCAGTGGAGCCCTAAAGTTGCACGTTGGCATGGTACTATAGTGACGAGCAAGTAGGCATACGAAAAATTAAACTAAGCGAAAATTAAATCTAAAAAGCAATTAAAACAATTAAACTAACTTCCGATTAAAGAAGTGCAAGAGAGAAATGCTTCGAGTGTCTTCACAATATAATCCACTAGTGTGTTTGACAAATCTACAACCTATCATTGCCTTTTTCTAGATGTTGCTAAGAGCGATCACAAAAGTGTGTAGACCAATCCCTTTTGAGGCCTAGGTGAACAACGTGGACTAACTAGCAATTCCTAATTATGCCCCATAAGCTCCTAAGATCGTGAATATCTAAAAACACGCGATGCATCTCTAGAATTCCCCCTTCACTAAGTACCCGAATTATCAAATTAAGATACCTAATGTCTAATGATGGGGGATCTAGCAACCGACCCCCTCTCGGGCAACCGATTACTATTTAACTCAAATTAACTAGTCAAAGCTTTCACCTAAATACCAATCATGCATATCCAACTCTCGTTGCAACACACAAAATTAAATACCTAAGCTAATAAAATCAACTAATTAATTGAGACATACAAAGCCCATCAATAGAAACATTCACATCAAGAAATAAGCATAATCAAAGCTATAAATCCATCAACACACTAATTTCATACATTGATTCAACACTCAAAGCAAAGAAAATTAGCTCTGGTTCTATAAGAGACACCCATGGCTAACAAGCTAAAATAACAATTAAAAATGAAATTAACCATTAAAGCTTGAATTAAAAGAAAGATATCACCTCTTGTGATGAAATTTGGAAATACAACTCTTCACTAGCTTCAATCCTTGCTTGAAATGTAAAAACAACTAATGAAATATTAATCTAATCTATTCTAGGAATTAAAAGAAAAAAATGCAAAAGAAAAAATAAAAGAAAACTATCTAGGGGATTAGGGTTCTTGTGTGTGATCTTGTGTTCTTTCCCTAAATCTGAGAAATGAAGAATATATAGTGTGGAAATAGGGCTTGAGACGAATTTGCAATTAAATCCTTGAAAATATGAATTTTCGCACTTTTTTTTCCCAAAATTTTCGGAGTTGACCAACTCGACCAAGTGCCTCGGTCGAGTAAGGCAAATTGCTCGCGACGTTCTGTAAGAACCGACACCGACTCGCCCGAGTCGGATGACTCGATCGAGTTGCTCGGTCGAGTTTGGAAACACGACTTTGTAGATTAAAGAAAGTGCTGAAACCTCAAACAACAGCTTCCGGGTTCGCCATTATTTCCGGCGACGAGATTCAAGCAACATGGTGGTGCGGCCGTGAGCTTTTCTCTCCCTTCCATGGATTCCGGCATCGAGCTCCAATTTTCGGGCGACTTGGACTGTTGGTCGAGCTTCGATTTCCGGTGTTTCTTTCTTGGCTAATCGGGTTCCGACGTGTGAGCAGTGCGGCGGCTTTCTGGTACGAATTCCGGCCGAGCAATGGTGGTGGCCATGAAGCTCGATCTCCGGCGTCTTGAATTTGGGCGGAGCTTCTTCGATTTTTAGCAATGAGAATGGTGGAGCTGCGAATTCCGGCGGGAAGTGTGAAGCGGCGTATTTCTGGCGCTCATGGCTGCTGCTTTTCATTCTTTTTCTTAGAATAGGCGTGGGCTTCCAAAGAATAAAGTCAAGTATGACTTCTCTAAAAATAGTAGTGGGGCCCGCCTCTTTTCTTTTTTCCTCCAAGCTTCCTTTCAATTAGTGGCGTGGGACCCGCATCTTTTTTGTTTCTTTCTTTTCTTAGACGTGGGGTCCGCATGGCATGGCTGCCTCTTTTTCTATCTTCCTTCACGTGGGTATGCAGCTTATGAAAATTTCCATTCTTATCTCAAAGTAGTAGCTGGGCCTCTTTTTCATTCAAATGGGCTGTGCATTTAATTAAATGGGCCGAAAACAATTATTATTTCTTTGCCCAAATAATTATTTCCTCTCATTTGACTTAATTCTTCTCGATTTTTCTCCTCGCTCGACCTCAATAAAATAAAGGCTCGTATTTGCTTCTAAAATCACTCAATTTCCTGCAAAAATAACAAAAATGCCCTTCTCGACAATTAAGCACAAATGGTCAAATTAATGTAAATAAATGCAAGAAATCCAATTAAATTCGGCAAAAATAGTACACGAATTTCGAGCAATTTTCACACTAATCACCCTGCTCCGCCGCCTAATTATAAAAAAAGATAGTAAAAATTAATACCACTCATAAAAAATTAGGAAAAAAATAATATAAATTCAAAAACTACAAAATTAAAGACGAAACTTACAAATCTCAACCCGTGCTCATAAATGGACCGAGAACCGGCCCGATGTCTCGCCATCCCTTCTCCATCAGGGTCACTACGCCGATTCGCCTTGTTTTTCGCCGACTTCTCTTGGAATTCAGGGGAATCCAAGTAGCGGAGGAATTGGTCCCAAATCGGTCGGTTTTCACTGTCAGTCCCCAGGTCGGTCGCCTCTCCCTTCTTGTACCACTTCTCCCTCATTCTAAAAAGGAGGTCTTTGTACCTTTCCGCCGCATATTTTTTGAAATTCTTCCACATCTGGTCATCGTGCTCCGGTGCCCAGACACATTCTTTCTGCAATTACAATTTAAATGTAAATATATGTTTATATATTTGATATTAATAAACGGTGAATTAATAAATTAAATTAATACCTTAAATTCCTCGAAGTATGTCATTTTCTTTGCATCAGACACTAGCCTCCAGGTGTAAGCGGTGGGCTCGAATCCACATCCAAGGATGGACCGGGAAACCTGATTAGTAGCCTCATGACCAGGAATCCAACTGTAAAATTAAAACTTCAAAGTTAGTAAAATAATTAGGTTTTAATTAATAAAAAAATTAGTATAAAATATTAAAACTTACGTTGAACCATGTGGCTGAACAGTCATCCGTGGTTCAACAACCGGATGTTGTCTGGAGGAGGATGAGCCCTCAGCAGTCTGCTGTGAGGAAGAGGAGCCCGCACCAGGCTGTGTAGAGGTCTCTGATTGAGACCTCGGTCGGAAAATAGGTGGAACCACGGGTCTCAGTGAGGCCCGTCGTCTCCTCCCTCCTCGCTCTCCTCGACGAGCCTCCTCATCCCTCGGAGGCTCCTGACTGCCACTGCCTTGTCCGCTCATCTATAACAAAATTCGAAAAAAAATCAATTCGGCTCTACAATTCAACTATTTCTAAACATGCTTTTAAATTAAATTAAAATTCGATCAACTAATCTAATTCAACTAAAATCAATTCCAAACTTAACAAATTCAACTATTTCTAAACATACTTTAAAATTAACTATTATAATTCAAACAATTCAACTAAAATAAATTCTAAACTTAACAAATTCAACTATTTCTAAACATGCTTTAAAATTAACCGTTATAATTCAACTAATTAATTCAACTAAAATCAATTCATTTCTAATATAATTCAAACAATTCAACTAATTCAATTCTAAACTTAACAAAAATTAAACATGCTTTAAATTAAAATTCGATCAACTAATTAAATTATAATTCAACTAATTCAACTAAAATCAATTCATTTCTAATATAATTCAAACAATTCAACTAATTCAATTCTAAACTTAACAAAAATTAAACATGCTTTAAATTAAAATTCGATCAACTCATTAAATTATAATTCAACTAATTCAACTAAAATCAATTCATTTCTAATATAATTCAAACAATTCAACTAATTCAATTCTAAACTTAACAAAAATTAAACATGCTTTAAATTAAAATTCGATCAACTAATTAAATTATAATTCAACTAATTCAACTAAAATCGATTTATTTTTAATATAATTCAAACAATTCAACTAATTCAATTTAATACCACTTAAAAAAAAAATTAAACATGCTTTAAATTAAAATTCGATCAACTAAATCAACTAAAATCAATTCATTACTAATATAATTCAAATAATTCAACTAAAATCAATTCTCTAAACATGCTTTAAAATTAAATTTTAAACGGTAAAAATGAAGAAACCTTACGGTTTATTTGTAGAAGATGACGAAACGAGAACTCGGTGGGGACGGATTGGCTCTACAGCGACGGCACCCGACTTCTCCTTCCTTTTCCTCTCTTTTTCCTCTTTTTTTCTCTTTCTCCGCCTGTAAAGCGGCGGTTCTGTATAAATAAGTGGAAAAAAATTTGCGACGGACGCCTGGCCGTCGCAAATTTTGCCCGTCAAACGCAAAACGACGCCGTTTTTCACTGATTTGCGACGGCTTTTCCGTCGCAAATCAGTCAACGCAACGTTTCCCAATAAGACGCGTAAAACGGTTCGGATTTGCGACGGAAATTCCGTCACAAATCAGTCAATGGGCCGTTTCCCGAAAGGTCGCGAATACAAATGTAAGCTTTGCGACGGCTTTTGTCCGTCGCAAATACAAAGTTTAAAATTGCGACGGCCTGTTCCGTCGCAAATCAGTCAAACGGGTCGCTTCCCGAACGGTCACCTTTAAACGGGTATGTTTTGCGACGGAATTGCCCGTCGCAAACTCAAAATTGAAATTTGCGACGACCTTTCCGTCGCAAATGTAGCCGGTTCAAGACGAAGGCGGTGGGCCCTAGTGTTTGCAACGGCTTTTCCGTCGCAAATTACTATCATTTGCGACGGACTTCCTAAGTCGTCGCAAATTGTCGTTTTTTGCGACGTCTTACAAAAATCCGTCGCAAATTCACTGAATTTGCGACGGAAATTCTGACCGTCGCAAAAAACCCGTCGCTAATCTCCTTCTTTTTTGTAGTGATTATTACAATTTAGCAAACGAACGATTATTGCGTGTGTGGGGAATGGTTACGATTGAGATTTGTGTTTAAAATCATGAAAATATTGCAAGAAATTAGTTTTGAAATCTTGGTTACAAAGTTTGTCCATCAATTTTGGGAAATACATATATTTTGTCCATTCGATCTTAATATTTTATTGTCTAGAGTCTCTGTGAATTAATCATCTTGAATTCTATTTGTTTTCTTAATGCTATATTTTATTATTTTAATTTTTTTTTTGTTATTCTTAATACATGATCTTATTTTCGATAAATATTAAATGCAAATCTTCTTATTTGATAACACTAATTAATATTAACCATTATAAAATAAATATTAATGTGTAAGATATTCCTCATACACAAAGTATAGAGTAAAAATGGTTCATACATGAACCAATCAACCATTGAAGGGTATTAATTGTTTTCATTAAATAGTATTAGTTGTTTCCACGGAAAGGTATTAGTTGTTTTCAATAAAAAATATTAGTTGTTTTCACTGAAAGATAATTGTTTTCACCGAAAAATATTATGTGTATAGTAGAAACAGACTAACACTCTTCAGCGAAAATAACCGATACTCTTCAATGATTTATGTATGACCAATTTCACTCTATACATACTCTTCCTTATATTATACAACCTCCGTCCACAAAAATGGTCATTATTTTTTTGCACGTGTTTTAATGTAATATATCGGAGAATATTATGGGGTATTGTGAGGTGAATAAAATGATCATCTATGGAGAATATATTTTACATACTTTTCATAAATAATTATTTTATTCAAAAATGGATTTCACAACACTCCATAATATCTTCCGACATATCGCATTAAACCACGTGTAAAATAGAAGGATTGTTTTTTATGGATGGGGTGAGTAATCTCCAAAGTGCGAAAAAACTTAGGGGGCGCTTGGTTAGTAACTCTTCAATGGTAATGAGAATGAAGTTGAAAATAAGTGTAATTATGATGGTTAATGAGAACAAGATCACCACTTCCTCTCCTAAATGAGGTAATCATTACTCCATTTTGATTACTCTATTCTCTTCTTACAAATGTCCTCCTCAATCACTCCCTCATCCCTCTACCAACAACCATTTGTTGTCCACTTCTATTCCAAAATTGGGGTATGACACTAGCATTGAAGTCACAATTGTAACAAGTATTCCTCCAACATATCATTTTTATTGTGGGGGCATGGATGAAAAATAATTTTCATTTTTATTACCATTGAGGAGATGTCAACCAGACGCCTCCTTAATTAAGTAAAAACTATTGTTTTATTAATTACAAAAATTTAGGACAATTTTATGTATCATCCATCTCTAAATTATAATCATGATCTATATCATCTCAAACTATTTAGATGATAAACGTCTATCAATTTTACTCAAGTAAAGAAATTCAGGATGATATTAAGATAATGGCAATTCAGGATAGCAACATTTACATTAAGTCCTTTATTACAATTTTGCCAATTAATATGAGAGCAAAAATAAAGTGAGTTTTCTTTCTATCGTGGCTAATAACATCCGAACTTTTACTCTTTAAATCTGATTTTTTTTTACCAAAATAGCCTAATGTAATTAGACTATTATGCCCTTTACCACTTAAAATCTATTAAAACGTAAAATTTAGTTTTTGCTCAATACACTCAATCCCAATTTTTTTCTTCTTCACCGTGACTTCTTTTCTCCCCCCACACCCAAACTCGTTCTTCTTCAATATTCACTCAACCACTTAAATCAATACTCATGAGAGATGTCATGGAGGAAGAACACACTTCGAAAAATACATGTAATGTAAGTTTTTTATGAGTTTATTGTTCTATATGGTGGTATGTGTTATGGTATAAATCTATATAGAGAAGAATATTTAGGGATTAAAAGTTGTATTGGTCGAATTATGTTCGCAGATTTAAGGTTCAGGAATTCTAAAATCGGGCATGTTTGACAAACCAGAGCCGAACATTTATCATTATGTTCGGTCAGAGTTGGCCAAACGCAATGATAAATGTTCTATTACTGTTGGCCAAACATTATGAGAAAAGTTCAGCCACTGTTGACCAAACTTTTCTACTTCAAGTGAGTTGCATAAGTGTTTTCCTTCTGCGTGCGTGTGTTTGGGTGTGTGGTCTTTTTTTTTTTTTTTTTGGGTTTTTGATTTGGGTGTGTGTGTTTATTGCCATGTTTAAGATTTTGGTGTACGAAAATATTGAAATTTAAGTTGATTGGTAAAATAGGCAATATATTACGGGTGTTTTGAATAAAATTAAAAATAGACTCGGGTATGAAGAACAACGGTTGTGAAGAGTAAAAGTTCGGGTGTTATTAGCTGCAGTTTTTTTTTTTTATTATTAATATTGACGTCGATTTTTGGTTTTAGGGTTTAATGTCTCTCAGTGCAATTTGACGTCAAGATAGCGACATTAATTGTCTCTCGGTTAAGTTTAATCCTTATATTGTGTCAACACTTTTCCACTTAAATGGGAGAAAAAAACAAACAAATTTGATTATTTATTAACCGTCTTTTCAGAAAAAATTGCATTTTTATAATTTATTTCTTAAAAATTTGTATATCTCAAAATGAAAATATTCATTACACAGTTTTTTTTTTTTTGTTTTTTTTTTTTATTTTTTTTTATAATCTCAGTGCAAAAAATTCCCCACAGGCTTTAGTGGGACGAGGTAGTATATTTATGATTGAAGAGAGATAAGCACCAATTAATCAAATTCAGACCAAGTTTCGTATGCATATGCACATAGTGCATGAATCTACTTGTCACTTTTCAATTTTTTCTTATAAAAGTTAAATGATGATTCCCAACTCACGATCTCACTTTATAAATAGTGGTGCTCAAGCTATTTTTCAGTTATATTAGTTTACATGTTTCCATTATATTAGTATACATATTTCAGTTATATTAGTCTACACATTTTATTTAAGTTATATTTCAATCTTATCTAGTGTTGTGTTTTAATTATATTAGCCCATGCATTTCATTTATATTAATTTGCCCAGAAGAGTAGCTTTCAAATTCAATGTGGGGGAGCTCAATTGAGGAATCATTGAAAGGGAAATTTGAACTTGTGTTCATTAATGGTAGCGCTCATCTGCTTCACCAATCCAGCTTACAAACATTTGGAGCAAATTTTTATTGACAAAAATTTGTATGAGACCGTCTCATGGCATGAAACCATACAAATTAATACATACCCATATCAAAGTGTTAATGAGTCAATGCCCTAGTTACACTCATTCCCATTGTCTCATGTCATGAGACGGTCTCATACAAGATCTACTCATTTTTATTTTTTATTATTATTTTTATTTGGAAAGTTTTGTTTTCTTGATACTAATATGACCATGAAAATATCTAATATATGCTTATTCTTTTACCATAAGAGTTGGTATTGCATGAACAAGTTTTAATGTAAAATTAATTTACAATTAATACTTTTAGTAAAACAATTAATATTATTTGAAACAACTAATACTTTCCAAAAAAGTTTCCTGGTGAAACTTGTTCGCAACAAATATTTGTCCACGTAATTTCTCATCACAAAATGAAAGAACATAAACGAACACAAATGTCAGAATTTCATTATATTGCATGTTTAAATGAAAACATCTAAACTGCAGTATTATTCAAGATGATATTAATGGTTCCCTTTCTGCATGAGATACTCCAATATCACCTTACCTGTCACTCATCAAGTATCTGCACATCTGATGCAACTTCTCATGCATTCACTTCATTTCCCATCTTTCTTCTTTACGAGCCTAACAAGTTCAACGAGAATCGTTAACCATTCGTCGAAAATGGCTAATAATCTCCTCTGCAACAGTTTCAGGGGAGAATCTTGTCATCATATCAACCCTAGCCTCGACTCCTTTCCTCTTAGCTTCGCCCCGATTACTCACCACACGTCTCATCACCACTTGAAGCTCCTCAACAGACGGTTCCGCCCACAAATGCCCCTTAAAAGGCCCCTCTTTCACTTCACTCATTCCCTCAAAACGCAACGGGTAGCTATTCTCATCGCTCAAATACTCAGTAGGCCCCGACCAATTGGTAGTGATCACGGGAAGTGACATGGCCATCGCCTCCACTATAGGTCGACCCCACCCCTCCCCTCTCGATGGAAGTACAAACGCACTAGCTGCTTTATACAATCTCGGAAGATCAACCTGAGCTATATGCCCATTAATCACATAAACAGAACCCCAACCACTAACCGGTTTCACCAGATCAGAACCCTCAACATACTCGATGATCTTATTAGCGAAATTCTTATCTGAATGATAAGGATTCGTTAACAAATACAACGCAACATTATCAACACCGCAGAATTCCTTCAAATACGACCTAATCAACACGTCCCACCCCTTCCTATACTCCCATTTGAACACACTCAAGAAAACAAACCTATCTTTCAAATTTGGTCCATCCGATCCCAACACCAGCCTACTTATCGAACCTAACTCCAACGGCTTAACCCTATAAGGGTCAAAGAACTCCAAATCAACGGGCTGAACGATCTTCTTGATCTTAACAGGATCAACCCCACTTTCCCTAAATGTACTAACATGGAAATCAGTAGGCACCCAAACATGATCCATCCGATTACATCGCCTAACGTGTTCCTCGTTCACTCTATCGGTTTCAAACATAGTTCTTCCAATCACAACTTTAAATCGATTGTAACCAAACGGGGGGCAGGGCCGGGTTTGAAACAGAGGGGGGTGCCATGCCCCTGGTTCACTATGACAAACAACAATAGTTTCATTAAATCTACATTTAGTATGGTAAAGCTGAATAGCAAGATTTCTCATATCTAGAGGCAAACCCTCCCAAAATTCAATGTTTTCCAAATCACCATGGTGCTCAATACTCAGTTTGAAAATTGGGGGTTTTTGTTTCTTGATGTAACTATTCAATGCTAAGATGTAGGACCAGGCTTCCGAGCTGTAACCCCCACCTGAGAGAAAAGGAGCCATCCATAGAACACAATAAGGGGGTTCTGTGATTTCTTTATGATTAGCAATCGGATTGAAATTGAGAGATTTCAAGATTTGTTGAAGAAGGTTTGTGTAGGGGGAAAGGGTTAGGTGGGTTTTGAAGTGGTTTGTTTTGGTGATTATGGTGGATGAAATCGCTAAGAAGAGTATTAAGATCGACAAAAGATAAATGGGTTTCACTGGAAAAGGTGAAGGGTTTCTAGTGGGGTGTGTGTTGTGGGGTTCTTGTGTTTCATCAGAATCCATTGTTTAAACCTAGAAATCAAATATTTGAGTTTATACACATCAAGAATGCACTACACATATACATACATATGAGAGAGAGAGAGAGAGAGAGAGAGAATACTGCAATTGATGAGAGCGAGAGGGTACTGCAATTTACGAGTCTTCTCTGCTCGGCATCTTCCAGTTTCTCGGCTGCGCACAGAGGAGCAAATCCCATTTTCTTCACTTTAGACATTTTCGGTCATCACAATCTTGTTTTTGCTTTTTGGCATTTTGAATCCCCTTTAAGAGTTAAGTTGCAATTATGCCCTTGTGCTGAGGTTAATAAAAATAGAAGGGAAAATGGTCAATTTAGTCCCTTTAACTTAGGACTAGGATCATGGGTTGTATAGGCATATACACATGAGATAATATCATAATTGGTCCTGTAACTTTGTCTGAATTTGTAAATAGTTCTATAAGTTTTTACTTTATCAATTTTAATCTTTTTGGTTTTTTTCATTGGAAATTTTAAATTTTGACCGGAAAAATTACTGGAAATATGTTGTAGCATACATTATGACTCGGAAAAGGTATCGAAATGACGAGCTCAATGAGGAGAGGAGAATATATATGTCTTGACTCAAAATTCACCGCAAGAAAATGAACGTAATTCATGATTTTAAATCCCCAATTCTTAGGGTAGGTGTAATCGAAACATGAAATTAATTGAGGGGTTTTTTTCCTGGATGCGACACGATTCAAATGATATTAGTGACGACCGTCAACATGACCAAAATAGAAAAATCAATGCAATTTTTTGGCCAAAAGACCAAAATTGATACCAAAAAGAGCAAAATTGATAAAATAAAAACTTACAGGACCATTTGTAATTTTTTTTCTCCAAATACATAGTTAAACCAATTGGTCTGACCCCATAAAACTAAATACATGATCAGACCAATTGGTTTAACTATGTGTTTGTGCTGCACAGGACGGTCCTGTACAACACCGGATCCAAATCCCTTAACTTATTTGTGAGGATCAAATAAGCCCTTCAACTGTTATTTTGTACATCTAAACCTTTTTTTTTTATTTGAGATCAAATAAGACCCTATTCTTAATTAAAAGGTATCAAATACACCCTTCTGTCAAAAATTAACCAAATGACGTTAATGGCTTGTACGGCTTTTTTATTAGAATATAGTAGTATTCAAAACAACTTAATAAAATAGGGTGGTTTTTGAAACTCTTATAAGCAAGGGAGTCATCGATAGCGACGCTCTTATTGTTGAAATAGTATGGGCATCGTCACCAATGGCACCCATCCAACATCCGACACCAGAGGGTTTGGTTGTAGGGCGCCGTTCAAAGAGTCATGCTCAGGATTTATGCCAGACTTTACGATTATGTATATATCATATATGTATTATATATCATTGTTGAAATGAATGGTCAAATATGCCTGCATAGTTTAAAATAATTAAATAATGGCATGGGCCTCAAATTGGGTCAAATATGCCTGCATGGGTTATCAACGGCGCCCTTGCTTATTTTGATAACACTTTAAAAAACTACCTTACTTTAATAAGTTGTTTTGAAAACTACTATATGTTGGAAATTGGTTTAAATGAAAGAGTTTTTACCCTGACTTTGACTAATTTTTTTAGGAATGAAAACGTTAGTTTTTTGAAAAAAAAAAAAAAGGAGGTTGTTCTACTCTCAGAGTAGATGAACGTGGTATATTTAATATCTGAAAACCGATTTCCGGTGAGTGAGAAATTAATTTGGGAAGTTGGATAATTAATATGTGTTAAATGACTTCATGAGAATGGAAAGTTTGAGTTCCATCCCACATTGGAAATTTACAAGAAATGTTCCTTGTATATAAGAAGGAAAGTGTTCATGTTCTTTAACTTGGTACATGGGAACCCCAACCATGGACCACACACGCGCGCGCGCCCCACTTGGGCCCGGGTCCGGGTTCGTGGTTCTTGGCAATTGGGCTTTGGGGCCTACCTAGATTTTTAGAGTACCAAAAATATGAAAATACCCAATACCTTTTTGGGCCGAACCGATTTGGGTGGCCCATCGGATTTAGGTCGGCCCACGAACATGATTAATACACTCGAGTAATGATTAATACACTCTAGATTTTGAATTTGATTTTAAATTGAAATATTCGTTGAAATATTCTGTTCTTGCTTCCCAAAAAAGAGATTACGTCTCTATCCACTGATTTCGTGGTCAGTCCACGATTTTCTCAACCGATCGTCCTCATCCCCTTCATATCCAGACCTTCGTACGCACCTTTTCAGCCTACGAATCTTAGAGTTTAGAAAGTCTTTCGCATATACTTATTTCGTTCAGTTCGAAATTTCGATTTCGTTCGTCGAGAGTTTATACACGGTGGTACTGTCGGTGTAAACTGTTAAACCGTTTTACCTTTGGAGACTCATACGCACTATACGGGACGTATTCAGTTTTGCGGGAAAATGATTTTCCTTGACTCGGTTTTTCTTACGAATTCGTTTCGTATATTTACTTTGTTCGTGCAGTGTTCGAGACACACCTCATAAACAACACTATATTTGAATAAAAAAAGCTTGGCTTGTATTCAAAAAGCTTGGCTTGTACCATATACCCGAGAATTCTTATTTACATAAAAAAAACTCTTGACCAAGAAGAAGAATTTTCACCTCATTAGGAAGTACATCAGGCAAAAGTAATGATTTGAACCGTTTTAGATTGATGAATTAGATAGTTATTCTTCAACTCCACAAAGTTGAAATGCGATCCAAAACTTAAAAGTTGGACGAACTCACTCAGTTCTTCTAACGACGCCCGACAACGTGTTGAATTTCTTTTTCGCTATGGCAATCTGAGAGAAGCAGAGTACGGGAAGATTGAGTGTAGCAGAGGCCTTTTTAATGTTCAGTGCCGCCACGTCGTGCTCACCCGCCACCATTTTCTGGGGTGGGAAATATCTCTAACTCCATTCGGGATTTCAATTTTGGAGAACTGTCAACACCAATTTCGGTGCTCGGTGGTAATTTACAAAAAAAAATTGACATTTGGTGTAATTTAGACCAAATAGATTTCTAATTATTTTTTAAAGAATTGTAAGATGTGGTAAACATGGTGCTTGGTAATGGACCATCGCCATCTCTCAGATGAAGAACAAGAGTTAGAGCATCCACAATGGTGGAGGGGTTATAACTATTCTCTCCCCTCCACCTCATTGCCACATCACAATTTGTGTAAGACTAACCTAACCATGCTAACTTTCACAATGGTGAATGAGTTATAACTCATTTATATGGGACCTACCATTCATTCATATTTTAATTTTTATGTTATATTAAATTACTAAATCTCATTTTTCAATATATATATATATATTTATGTATTATTAAAACTATTTGTCAATTAAATATGTATTTCATTTGTTTAAATATATATAATATTTAAATCCAGCTTACTTAATTAATAATTGTTTCAATTATTTAAATATATATATTCAATATCTAAATCCAACCTACTTAATTATTAATTGTTTGGTTATTGCTCAATTTTTATATTAAATATAAAAAAAATTGAACAGGTTATTATTTTTTTAGGGGTATTGAACAGGTTATTATCATGAAACTCATAAATCACATCTACTAAATGGAATTGTATACTGTATTGCATAGTTCAAAAAAAAAAAAAACAAATGACAAAAGAAAAAGTATATACTGCAACTACTGACAGAATTTGTCGGACAACATTTAATTTACATCACTTTTTGGGCACGTAATTTCCAAACGCCAATGTCACCATATGCGTATCCAACACGCTCCATTATATAGGTGCATTTGATATTTTCATTATAGAGTTACTCTGCAGTAACTCTGCACAAGAGAGAGAAATATGTTTTGGGTTATAACTTTGTGCTACAATGGTACTACCTCACTTGTTAGAGTTATAACCTACTCAAAAGCAACCATTGTAGATGCTCTTACAAATCCAAGGCAATGGGTCCAAGTTATTTGACGTTGTTTGTTCATTTTTGACGAAAATATTTATTTGATCTCCTTTATAAATTAGAGGGGTTTATTTGTCCTCAATTGTGAAGAAAAAGGGTTTAGTTGAAGGGCTTAAATTCATTTTTTTCCCATAATAAAAGAAAAAAACTAATGCCCCTTCAACTATCAACATTTACTTCGTGATATCCTTAAAATTGTTTTTTATTTTAAAAAATTCATAAATATTACCCCCTTCGTTCCCATCTTGATTGTCATTTCATTTTTTACACAAACTTTAATGTGGTAATTGTTTATTGTTCTCTCTATTACAATTTAAATTCTCTCAAGCTATGAAATAACAGTTTTACTCTTTAAAACTTATTCAAACATCACTTATTTATATTTCATTATACTATATTTTTTAATATATTATTTATTAATGAGCTAAACTTCCTTCAATTAAAAGACGGATTAATAAACTCTTAACTTTACACCTTTTAACACTAAGTGTTTGTTTGGTAGCCCTTTCAAGAAAAGGGTTCATGGCCCATTATAGTTTTTCATGATGCGGCCAATATAGGCGCTATTTTTTTATGTTTGGTACTGTTTATATAAATATTGTTTTAGTTGTTTGGTAGAGAAAATAATTCTTTAGAAAACAATAAAAAATTGTGGAAATTTCTATTTTGTCCTCTCAACCTTGTTCAACCTCAGTGCCTTATTAAGGCTTGCAACTGTTGTAATTGAGTGCGTAAATTAAATAGACAACGTTTGTTTACCCAGTTCGTCCGGAAGGACTACGTCTGTGGGCGATCCAAGCCAGGAGTTCCACTAGTATTGTTGTGTATCAGAGTACATAATTCATGAATACAATGAGATATATATAATAGTAAAAACCCTAGTCTAATGGGTAAGGCCCAATATGATTCTTGGTCCTCAAGTAATGTCCACACCAAATCTCCTAGATTTGGAATATCAAATCTTCCAGATTTACAACACTCCCCCTTGGACATTACGACATAAATGTCTTGTCATAAAAACTCCACGTGCTAAGGATCGGCCACAGTAATAAGTGGGAGAAATGTCATTGATCTTCTAGATCTAAATCTTTCGATCTTCTAGATCTAAATCTTCTAGATTTATTTCGATGTTACCGCTCCCCCTGAAGACAACAACACTTTAAGTCTTTGCATCTCAATACCACGAACGTACTTTTCAAAAGTAGACGTAGGTAAGGATTTAGTAAACAGATCTGCAAGATTGTTACTAGATTGCACCTTTTGAATGGTAATCACACCACTCTTCTAGAGTTCGTATGGGTAGAAAACTTTGGTGAAATATGTTTCGTCAGGTTTCCCTTGACGTACCCATTACTCATTTGTCTTCAAATATAACGGTGGGAGGTATATCGCCCTTGGCGATACCACACGAGTCACCAATGTGTTTTACCAAGGACCTTAACTAAACACATTCTCGTGCGGCTTCAAATAAAGCTATGATCTCTGAGTGGTTTGAAGACGTGGTAACCATAGATTGTTTAACCGATCTCCACGAGATTGCGGTTCCACCACAGAGAAAAACATAACCAGTCTGGGATACGGCGTTGTGGGGATCAAACAAATAGCCGGCATCCGCATAACCTACCAAGGTTTTGTCTTGGTTCTTATGATAAAACAGTCCAAGATCTTGGGATCCTTGGAGGTATCGTAGAACATGCTTAACACCATTCCAATGTCTCCTCGTAGGAGAAGCGCTATATCTCGCAAGCAAGTTAACTGCAAATGCAATGTCCGGCCGGGTGCAATTTGCAAGATAGAGCAAAGCTCCAACATCGCTAAGATAAGGAACTTCTGGTCCCAGAATTTCTTCATAATCTTCTCTTGGCCTAAATGGATCCTTATCCACTTCGAGGGATCGGACTACCATCGGGGTGCTAAGTGGATGAGATTTATCCATTTGAAATCTATCCAATACCTTCTTCACGTAGGTCGACTGATGAACAAGGACTCCTTCTGGGAGGTGCTCGATCTGCAAGTCGAGGCAGTACTTGGTTTTACCCAAGGACTTCATTTCGAATTCAGCTCTCAAGATTGAACTGGCTTCTTCAATCTCTTTGCATGTTCCGATTATGTTCAGGTCATCAACATATACAGATATGATGCAAAAACCGTCTTGCGATTTCTTCGAGAATACGCACGGGAAAGCTTTATCGAACGTGTATCCCTTCTTCTGAAGGAATTCACTAAGTCGGTTGTACCACATAAGGCCCGATTGCTTCAGGCCATACAACGACTTACGTAGTTGTATGCTATACATACTGCGATTTTCACCATCCCTTAACTGAGGAATGTCAAATCCATCTGAGATTTTCATATAAATGTCGGCATCTAGTGATCCGTATAAGTACGCGGTTACTACGTCCATTAATCTCATCTGGAGATTCAACTTAATTGCCAAAGATATCAAATAGCGGAACGTTATTGAGTCCATGACGTTGAGTTCATGACGGGAGAATAGGTTTGATCGAAATCAATCCCGGGTCTCTGCGAAAACCCTTGTGCTACCAGCCTCGCTTTGTACCTCTCCACAGTATTGTTCTCATTTCGTTTTCGTACAAAGACCCATTTATATCCTACAGGGATAGCGCGCGCGGGTGTACGAATGATTGAGCCAAATACTTGTCTTTTGTTAAGCGAGGCGAGCTCCGCATCAATTGCCTCTTTCCATTTAACCCAATCGTGGCGCTTCCGGCACTCTGCGATTGTTTTGGGTTCAGGATCTAGATCATTAATAATGGAAAGAGCTATTGATGCTGCAAATGTGTCGTCGACGACAGTAATATTTCTATTATATGTTTCTCCCGTATCTGTGAAATTCACAGAGACTTCGATATTTACGTCAACCAGACCTTCCTCATTTCCCATTATATCTGGGTCTGGTCGTTCCACGGTCCTAGTGCATGGAATATTTTGTGCACGTGCTTCATCACTAGGACTCTCGTCTCTTAGAGACTTAGGATTATCTAGACGGATCTCTTCCAGAGATTTTCCATTCGACTGACCAGATTTGCTAGCCTTTCGTTTAGGTATGTTACTATCTCTTGAGGTTCCCTTACGCTTTTGGCGTGTGGGGGCATGAGTACTCATTTTACTTGGGACCTCAACCCTTTGGGGAGCATTTACTGCTGGTATATGCGATCTAGTCACACCTCTATGGTCAGTGAACGCGTCTGGCAGGTTATTTGCTAAGTTCTGCAGGTTAATGATCTTCTGAACTTCTAGTTCAGATTGATTAGTGCGCGGATCTAGATACTGAAGATTACTTACGTTCCACGTAAGTTTCCGGCATTCATTCAATTTTGAATTCAGATCTCCCCCTAATGCCGGGAAGTAATCTTCATCGAACGTGCAATCAGCGAACCGGGCCGTTAATTGATCCCCGGACAAAGGCTCGAGGTATTTCACGATGGATGGAGAGTTAAATCCTACGTAAATACCGAGTTTCCTTTGTGGGCCCATAGAGGTTCGCTTGGGTATCGTAATCGGTACGTATACCGCACATCCGAAAATACGCAGATGGGAAATGCTAGGTTCTTTCCCACGCACTAACTGTAGGGGAGAATGATCATTATATGCAGTAGGACGGATTTGAATCAAGTGTGATGCATGAAGGACTACATGCCCCCAGCATGAGGTGGGCAGTTTAGAATTCATTAGCAATGGTCTCGCGATAAATTTGATACGTTTTATTAGCGCCTCAGCAAGACCATTTTGGGTATGGACGTAGGGGACCGAATGCTCCACTTTAATTCCCAGGGCCATACAGTAATCTGTAAAGGCCTTCGAGTTGAACTCAGCTGTGTTATCCATACAAATCTTCTTGATTGGATAATCCGGGAATTGAGCTTCAAGCTCGATAATTTTCGCAATGAGCTCTGCAAGAGCTTGATCGCGGGTAGACAGTGATTAGGCGTGAAATTGTTATGTTTTGGTGCCCAATTCACTCATGTTTTGAGTGTTTTCGATTAGTGCTTAGAGTCAAATGAGCATCATTTCTATACATTGATAAATTTGTCTCTTTGGTGCTCATAGGTGAATAGAGGACGAAAAGAGGAGTTCGTAGGACTTTGAATCGACTCAAACGGATGCCCGGATGAGAAGATATTGAAGAAATACGATTGGTATTAGTGCGGACGAGGAAAAGTATCATTTGGAAGGGTTAGAGATCACTCGAGCGCATAGCTCGAGCGCCACCGCTCGAGCGAATCACTCGAGTGCGCAAACATACAGAACCATTCTTGCGCTCGAGCAGCTCGAGCGCCACCGCTCGAGCGAATCGCTCGAGCGCCCAAAAAGTAACAGTGAAGATTCAGCGCTCGAGCAGCTCGAGCGCGACCGCTCGAGCGAATGCGTCATTCGAGCTACACTGCTCGAGCGGGACCGCTCGAGCGTTTTGCTCGAGCGCCCATATACTTTTGCCTCCGGATGCGTATTTTCGGCCCATTAACTCCCGTTTCGACCCGGTGCCTATATATACCTCTTCCAAATACGTTTTAAGGAGAACACGAGAGACCCGACTTTTAGAAATAATTTTAGACTTAGTTTTGGAGAGGAAGAAGGAGAGCAAGCTTTATTTTATGTTTTGTTGAGGTTTTGCATACGAATTCTTAGTTTCTTTTCATTAGTTCGTTACTTTAAACGCTTTTAATTCCGTTTAATTAATTTAATTTCAGTTTTTCGTAGTTATTTTCTTTTTAAACCCTAGTTTATGTTTCTTACTTTCTTTATTCAATTCATTATGTTTATGTTCGTCGTTTCTTTTATTGCTTTTATTTTTGTTAAAACCATGTCCGGCTAAAACCCTTGTATGCTTGGGTTAGGATGAACTCGTAGAAGTAGGATGTGGGTACGTAATTAGAGTAATTCGTGACGTTAGTTTTAATTCTCTTAGTTAATGAATTCTTATAATTAATCTGAACTTTACCTTTGAATTTAGTACGAAAGTGTTAGAGAGAGGACGACCGCATCACTCAATAACAATTAGTAGTCTTAACGAGAGGGTTTAGGAAAGGTTAATTCATCTACCGGTTTAGCGAAGGAGGACGACCGCATCACCTTAGTTAAATTAGGGTCTCATTAATTAAGCACAGTTCATTAACTTGTTAGTGGATTAGTGAAGTCGATTGCTAGGATAAAGTATTAGGGTGAGAAATCTTGAGCTTTCATTCTACGATCTTTTACTTAGGTTAATTCTTGTTTGTCACGATTACTTTGATTATGTACCTGCTCCGTTAGTATACGTAGGGATTCCTATCCTAAGCATCACCATCTCTCATTAGAAAACAACCCGTAGTTAATTCGTTCTTTTTCATTCTTTAGTTTACTTAGTTTAATTCAGTCTTTTAATTAATCTTTCAAAAAACCCCAAAAACAACACACTCATATTAACTACGACGCGTAGATCTTCAGGGATCTATTCGCATACATACCATCCCTTGGGTTCGATAATACTTGGTCCCTATACTTGCCCATGCTACAGTGAACCCGTTCTCTTGCGGGGTAGCTACTAGTAGAAGCTAGTGTAGTCGCTTCAAGTCAATGGCGCCGTTGCCGGGGAATAGATCCCTTGTTAGCCCCTTTGAGCCTAAAGCCTATTTTATTTGCTAGCACATATGAACACTATTCCAATTCCTAAGCCTTTTGTCCCAATTTGAGTGGAGAATAGGAAAGTGTGAATGTGAAGGGAGTGAATTGAGTTGAAAAAAGAAAAAGTTGTTTGTTGAGTGAATATGAGAAGAAGGGTGTGAATGAGATTTGAGTTGTGGGAAAGAAAACAAAAAATTGAGAATGAGCAAAAGAAAAAATGAGCTCATGTGTTTGTGCGAAAAAAAAGAAAAAAAAAGTGATTGAAAAAAAAGTGAAAGAGTGAGAAAGAAAAAAATTGAAGTGTTGAGAGTAGTGGAATTAAAGTGTATTGATTGCAAATGTTGAAGTGATTCTGCTCCTAATCTCAAAGTGCCAAAGTTGATTTTTCTATTCTCCATTCACTTGAGTCACTTACCCCATATTGTTATCCCACCTTTCCAAAGAGCCTACATTACAACCTTGAGAAAAGTCCTTTTTGATTCGGCATTGATTTCTAGAGTATGGTCGAAGTTGAGAGCATTTACAAGCCTATGGCTGCCAATATGTGTGATTGATTGATTGAGTGAGTCCCTTAAACACTGTTATACACTTGTGAGGGAGTGAAACACACCGTTGAGTGCACATCCATGCTTGATCTTGGTGTTTCTTGTTATTGTTGCATGAGTACGATAAAAGAAAGTGAGTGAGTATACGGGTGATTGATCTTTGAAACTGGAGTTCAATTACTTGCATGATTTGATTCTTGATTCATTCCTAACAATTTCACTTGACTTATTATTTCGTTGCTTGAGGATAAGCAACATGGTAAGTTTGGGGGGGTTGATTAGGCGTGAAATTGTTATGTTTTGGTGCCCGATTTACTCATGTTTTGAGTGTTTTCGATTAGTGTTTGGAGTCAAATGAGTATCATTTTTATAAACTTATTAATTTGTCTCTTTGGTTTTCATAGATGGATAGAGGGCGAAAAGAGGAGTTCGTAGGACTTTGAATCGGCCAAAACGGACTCCCGGTTGAGGAGATATGAAGATTTTACGAACAAGTGCACAGCAGCCGAAGACCGCTCGAGCAGCTCGAACGCCAGCGCTCGAGCGTGTTGCTCGAATGACCGAAAATTGGCAGAAAAGTTTCGCCGCTCGACCAGCTCGAGCGGGAGCGCTCGAGCACCTGTTTCATTCGACCTATATGCTCGAATGGGGCCGCTCGAGCGTGTTTTTGCTCGAGCACTTCCATACTTTTGCCTCCGGATGCGTATTTTCGGCCCATTAACTCCCGTTTCGACCCGGTGCCTATATATACCTCTTCCAAACACGTTTTAAAGGATCCCCGACTTTTAGAAATAATTTTAGACTTAGTTTTGGAGAGGAAGGAGACGAGCAAGCTTTCTTTATGTTTTGTTGAGGTTTTGCATACGAATTCTTAGTTTCTTTTCATTAGTTCGTTACTTTAAACGCTTTTAATTTTGTTTTAGTTAATTCAATTTCAGTTCTTCGTATTTATTTTCTTTTTAAACCCTAGTTTATGTTTATTATTTTCTTCGTTCAATTCATTATGTTTATGTTCGTTGTTTCTTCTATTGCTTTTATTTTTGTTATAACCATGTCCGGCTAAAACCCTTGCATGCTTGGGTTAGGATGAACTCGTAGAAGTAGGATGTGGGTACGTAATTAGAGTAATTGGTGACGTTAGTTTTAATTCTCTTAATTAATGAATTCATATAATTAATCTTAACTCTACCTTTGAATTTCGTACGAAAGTGTTAGAGAGAGGACGACCGCATCACTCAATAACAATTAGTAGTCTTAACGAGAGGGTTTAGGAAAGGTTAATTCATCTACCGGTTTAGCGAAGGAGGACGACCGCATCACCTTAGTTAAATTAGGGTCTCATTAATTAAGCACAATTCATTAACTTGTTAGTGGATTAGTGAAGTCGATTGCTAGGATAAAGTATTAGGGTGAGAAATCTTGAGCTTTCATTCTACGATCTTTTACTTAGGTTAATTCTTGGTTGTCACAATTACTTTGATTATGTACCTGCTCCGTTAGTATACGTAGGGATTCCTATCCTAAGCATCACCGTCTCTTATTAGAAAACAACCCGTAGTTAATTCGTTCTTTTTCATTCTTTAGTTAATTAGTCTATTTTAGTCTTTTAATTAATTTTTCAAAAACCCAAAAACATCACACTCATATTAACTACGACGCGTAGATCTTCAGGGATCTATTCGCATACATACCATCCCTTGGGTTCGATAATACTTGGTCCCTATACTTGCCCATACTACAGTGAACCCGTTCTCTTGCGGGGTAGCTACTAGTAGAAGCTAGTGTAGTCGCTTCAAGTCAATGAGTGGATTAGTGAAGTCGATTGCTAGGATAAAGTATTAGGGTGAGAAATCTTGAGCTTTCATTCTACGATCTTTTACTTAGGTTAATTCTTGTTTGTCACGATTACTTTGATTATGTACCTGCTCCGTTAGTATACGTAGGGATTCCTATCCTAAGCATCACCATCTCTCATTAGAAAACAACCCGTAGTTAATTCGTTCTTTTTCATTCTTTAGTTTACTTAGTTTAATTCAGTCTTTTAATTAATCTTTCAAAAAACCCAAAAACATCACACTCATATTAACTACGACGCGTAGATCTTCAGGGATCTATTCGCATACATACCATCCCTTGGGTTCGATAATACTTGGTCCCTATACTTGCCCATACTACAGTGAACCCGTTCTCTTGCGGGGTAGCTACTAGTAGAAGCTAGTGTAGTCGCTACAAGTCAATGGCGCCGTTGCCGGGGATGGCGTTGAATGTTTGAATAGGACTTGTAGATAGCTTAGTAGTTAGTAGTGAGTGCTTTCTTTTCTGTTTTTTTTTTTTTTTTATTTTAGTCGGCAGTTGCGTTTTGATCCTTCTGCTAGTGTGTCAGGTTTATGAAAACACGCTCACAAGGGAATACGAGCGAAGAGAGATTACCTGCAGATCCTGAGACAATAGCCAGAAGGAACCGAGCCTTCTTGAGAAGAATGGCTACTGCCGCGGGAAACAAAGATAAAATTTCTGATGAACTTGGGGAGTTAGACAAGATAGCTGCAGAGTATACTGCTCTTGTGGAACGGGCAGAGGGTGCCAATGGAAATAGCAGTAATCAGCAGATACCCATAGGGGGAACTGAGAGCCCACACCCGAACCCACAAGACACAATCAACTCTGCACAAACACAACCCCAAAACCAGAACCAAAACCTTGCTTACCCACAAAACCCAAATAACCCTTTCAACAACCCAGCATACCAACATTACCCATACCCACCATACCCTTATCCACCATATCCATACCATCCACCCCCAGTCTACAACCAACCACCTATTTACCAACCACCACCCCAACAAGTACCCGTACCAGCTGCTAATCCTCAATACGTTCCTCAGAACGTAGATCATAATATTGCTATTCGGGGGAGGTTTGCAGCGCAGCCACAACGGTACTATGATGGAGTGGCTTTGCCTCCAGTTGAGGCCAATAACTTTTCAATTTCTCCAGGAATTCTCAAGCTGCTGACCGAGAATCAGTTCAAAGGGGTGATCGGGAAGGAGAATCCTCATACACACTTGAGGAGCTTTCTCATGATAGCCTCAACATTTAATTATAATGGCATGTCTGAAGATGCCAAGAGGCTTAGGCTGTTCCCATTCTCATTGACGGGAATAGCCAAGGAGTGGTATGATAATACGCTCCCGCGGGGAGGTATTACCACTTGGGCCGAGCTCGAGCGTCTGTTCCTCGAGCGATTCTACCCTCCATCTAGGACGATCAAGGCTAGAATTGAGATCTCGTCCTTTCGCCAGAAGTCTGGAGAGGATTTACGCCAAGCGTGGGAGAGATACTCAAACATGCTGATTGAGTGCCCGCAGCATGGGTACAATGAGGGAGACATTATGGCATTCTTCTATAGTGGTGCCAGCAAGGATGGTCAAGCCCATTTAGACGCCTGTGCGGGTGGAGCATTCCTCAACCAAGGCATAGAGAGGTGTAGAGAGATCGTTGACAACATTGTCACGAATGCCGGTGCTTGGGGTGTGGATGCAGATGTGCAAAGAGTGCATCAGGTGGAAGAGGGAGAAGGAACGAGAAGGCTGCTGATGGCCATGATGGAAAAGATCAACAACCTCGAGTTGGGGAAGAATTTGGGTGGAGAGCATGCAGTGGAGAATGAGAGAGTAGATCAACCCAGTGGACAGCAAGAGGTAGCCAATTACATGGGAGGTCCTTATTACAATCAGAATGGCTACCAAGGTGGAAACCAGTATGGAAGGCCTTCTTATGGCCAACCATTTATGCCTCCAGGCCCTCAGCCACTTCAAAATCAATGGAGGAACACACAAGGAGTTCAAGGAAGCCAGCAGCCTCCTCAAAACACATGGAGGAGGAATGATAATTTTTCTTATGCTAACCCAAAAGCTGGTGTTACTGTTCCTGCAGGTGTTGATCCGGGGTCCAAACCTCCTGGTGGAGAAGGCGGTGCATCAACCGAGGAGATGTTGAGAGCGATCCTTCAGAAGGTGGAGGAAGGGAGCAAGAGATTGTCATCCTTGGAGTACGATGTGAAGGAGTTGCACAAGAAGGGTGATCAACGTGATCAAGAGCTCCAGAAGATGAACGTTGAGTGGACTAGAACTCAACAAGAGAACAATCGAAGGTTCACCTCGTTAGAGCTCCAGATGAGCCAGATTGCAAAATCAGTGAATAGAATGCCGGAGGGGAACCCGAAAGAGCAGTGCAAGGTGATCCAGCTAAGAAGTGGAACCAACTACGAAGGTCCTCAGATGCCTGCTGATTCTGAGACGCCCCAAGAAGAGATTGAGCCTAAAGGAGATGAAGTTGAGAAGGGGATTGAAAGTAAAGGGATCGAGAAGCATAAAGATGTGGATGAGTCCCATCAAGACAAAGACTTTGAGGAGGTTGAGAGAGTTCCTAAGTGGAAAAAGGCAAAGGAAGCAAGGGAGAAAGTGAAAGAAACAGAAAGAGATGAATGGGGGGTACCCAAATCGGTGATACCTGTCCCATATCCACAGCGCTTCATGAAAAAGAAGCTCGATGAGAAATTCGCTAAGTTCCTTGATGTTTTTAAACAATTGCATATTAATATCCCTTTTTATGATGCTTTGGAACAGATGCCGCACTATGCGAAGTTTCTGAAGGACTTGATCGCGAAAAGACGGCGAGTGGATGAGCCGAAGTTGGTGCAGCTGAACCACGAGGTGAGTGCATTAGTGCACAAGGCGCTTCCACCTAAGCTGAAGGATCCCGGGAGCTTCACGATCCTATGTGATATTGGGAACGGGATCAAGAAGGGAGCGTTGTGCGACCTTGGGGCGAGCATCAATCTCATGCCGTTGTCGCTTTTCAAGAAGTTGGAAGGTGTTGAACTTCAACCCACAATGATGACGCTTCAACTTGCCGATCGGTCTATTACTCGACCTCAAGGTGTTGTTGAAGACGTTCTAGTGAGAGTTGGAGATCACATCTTTCCAGCCGACTTTGTAGTGTTAGAAATGGAGGAAGATGAGCACGTGCCCCTGATCTTGGGAAGACCGTTCTTAGCTACGGCGGGGATGGTGCTAGACGTGGCAAATGGGAAGATTACATTGAAGGTTGATGATCAAGAAGTGAAGATCTCCCTATATGAAGCCATGAAGCACCCGAAGGAGGATGAGAGCTTGTATTGCATGGATGCCATTGATCCTCGTGTTGAAGACCCACATTCTCTCCCGAATTCCTCTCATACTCATGATTTTGTTAGTCCTTCAATTGATTATTTAACCCATGAGCGTTATGATCTTGATTATTTTGATAGGGATGAAGTGAAGAAGTTGAAGGATGAAGAGGTGAAGAAAGTGGACGTGGTCCAGTTAGACGGGAAAGGAGGAGTTAAGAAGAAAAAGTCCAAACTCAAGAAATTGTTTAGTAAGACTCCTCCAGATAGAGGCAAGAAGGAGTTGAGACCCATAACACTTGGGGATGGTAAGAAAGCAAAGGTACTCATGATGGTGGGGCATCAAGGAAAGGAGTTCAAACACCACTCTTATGAGAGTAAGGGAGGTAAATTTGTGTATGATGTCCCATAAGCTCCTTTGAGCTTGGTCCGGCATGAGGACCTTAAAAATAGCGCTGAATGGGAGGCAACCCATTTTTATTTGCTTTCATTTATTTTTAGTGTCTTTTTATATTATTAGGGTGTTTAGAGTCGTATGTCTAACCTCGTACTCGAGAGCTTTATTTTGTAGGCTTGTCTCTAAAGGAGTAAAGGAACCAAAGAAGTGGAGATTGAAGGAACCAACTTGAGACAAGGGAGTGTGCAAAGCTACTGAGAGAAACTGAATTGTTCGGTTGAGGTAACCCACAACCCCAAACTCAGACCTCTAGCAAGGTCGAAGTTTGGGGGGGTGGAGTTTTTTATTTCTTTTTATGATTACATTGCACATGCATGCACGCCCTTATCTTTGAGTTGAGTTAGTTATTTGGTGCCTTGAGATGCTCCTTGGGCTTTTATTAATTTGTTTTGTTACTCAACATTTTATGCCTATCAATCACCTTATGCTTGTTGATTGCTAACTTTGAGTATGATTTGATGAGTAGGGTGAATTGTGAGGCTGAGTTAGGAGTTTTCTTGTGTGAGTGTTTGAGTTGAGCTGATTTGAGAAAGAACTTGTATGCTTGTGAATTTTTTCTTTTGAGTACTTGTGTGATGATTGTGAGAATGCACTAGGACTAGCATGGATATGAAAGATGTGAGATTTGAGCCTTATGAGATTTTAAATGCATGATTTAATCTCTTCGTTTGTGAGTGGATCGTCACCTTAGAGGATGCTAGAACTTGTGTGTGCTCTTGCTTCTTGATTGTGTCTAGTTTGATATGCCGAATGTGATCTTAGGCCATCTTTGATTTAATTGAGTCACTTAGCCAGAATTTTCCTTACCAATGACATTGATCCCTTGTTAGCCCCTTTGAGCCTAGAGCCTATTTTATTTGCTAGCACATATGAACACTATTCCAATTCCTAAGCCTTTTTGTCCCAATTTGAGTGGAGAATAGGAAAAGTGTGAATGTGAAGGGAGTGAATTGAGTTGAAAAAGGAAAAAATTGTTTATTGAGTGAATATGAGAAGAAGGTGTGGATGAAGTTTTGAGATGTGGGAAAAAGAACAAAAAAATTTGAGAATGAGCAAAAGAAAAAATGAGCTCATGTGTTTGTGCGAAAAAGGAAAAAAAGTGATTGAAAAAAAAAGTGAAAGAGTGAGAAAGAAAAAAAAAATTGAAGTGTTGAGAGTAGTGGAATTAAAGTGTATTGATTGCAAATGTTGAAGTGATTCTGCTCCTAATCTCAAAGTGCCAAAGTTGATTTTTCTATTCTCCATTCACTTGAGTCACTTACCCCATATTGTTATCCCACCCGTCCAAAGAGCCTACATTACAACCTTGAGAAAAGTCCTTTTTGATTCGGCATGGATTTCTAGAGTATGGTCGAAGTTGAGAGCATTTACAAGCTTATGGCTGCCAATATGTGTGATTGATTGATTGAGTGAGTCCCTTAAACACTTTTATACACTTGTGAGGGAGTGAAACACATCGTTGAGTGCACGTCCATGCTTGATCTTGGTGTTTCTTGTTATTATTGCATGAGTACGATAAAAGGAAGTGAGTGAGTTTACGGGTGATTGACCTTTGAAGCTCGAGTTCAATTACTTGCATGATTTGATTCTTGATTCATTCCTAACAATTTCACTTGACTTATTATTTCGTTGCTTGAGGACAAGCAACATGGTAAGTTTGGGGGGGTTGATTAGGCGTGAAATTGTTATGTTTTGGTGCCCAATTCACTCATGTTTTGAGTGTTTTCGATTAGTGCTTAGAGTCAAATGAGCATCATTTCTATACATTGATAAATTTGTCTCTTTGGTGCTCATAGGTGAATAGAGGACGAAAAGAGGAGTTCGTAGGACTTTGAATCGACTCAAACGGATGCCCGGATGAGAAGATATTGAAGAAATACGATTGGTATTAGTGCGGACGAGGAAAAGTATCATTTGGAAGGGTTAGAGATCACTCGAGCGCATAGCTCGAGCGCCACCGCTCGAGCGAATCACTCGAGCGCGCAAACATACAGAACCATTCTTGCGCTCGAGCAGCTCGAGCGCCACCGCTCGAGCGAATCGCTCGAGCGCCCAAAAAGTAACAGTGAAGATTCAGCGCTCGAGCAGCTCGAGCGCGACCGCTCGAGCGAATGCGTCATTCGAGCTACACTGCTCGAGCGGGACCGCTCGAGCGTTTTGCTCGAGCGCCCATATACTTTTGCCTCCGGATGCGTATTTTCGGCCCATTAACTCCCGTTTCGACCCGGTGCCTATATATACCTCTTCCAAATACGTTTTAAGGAGAACACGAGAGACCCGACTTTTAGAAATAATTTTAGACTTAGTTTTGGAGAGGAAGAAGGAGAGCAAGCTTTATTTTATGTTTTGTTGAGGTTTTGCATACGAATTCTTAGTTTCTTTTCATTAGTTCGTTACTTTAAACGCTTTTAATTCCGTTTAATTAATTTAATTTCAGTTTTTCGTAGTTATTTTCTTTTTAAACCCTAGTTTATGTTTCTTACTTTCTTTATTCAATTCATTATGTTTATGTTCGTCGTTTCTTTTATTGCTTTTATTTTTGTTAAAACCATGTCCGGCTAAAACCCTTGTATGCTTGGGTTAGGATGAACTCGTAGAAGTAGGATGTGGGTACGTAATTAGAGTAATTCGTGACGTTAGTTTTAATTCTCTTAGTTAATGAATTCTTATAATTAATCTGAACTTTACCTTTGAATTTAGTACGAAAGTGTTAGAGAGAGGACGACCGCATCACTCAATAACAATTAGTAGTCTTAACGAGAGGGTTTAGGAAAGGTTAATTCATCTACCGGTTTAGCGAAGGAGGACGACCGCATCACCTTAGTTAAATTAGGGTCTCATTAATTAAGCACAGTTCATTAACTTGTTAGTGGATTAGTGAAGTCGATTGCTAGGATAAAGTATTAGGGTGAGAAATCTTGAGCTTTCATTCTACGATCTTTTACTTAGGTTAATTCTTGTTTGTCACGATTACTTTGATTATGTACCTGCTCCGTTAGTATACGTAGGGATTCCTATCCTAAGCATCACCATCTCTCATTAGAAAACAACCCGTAGTTAATTCGTTCTTTTTCATTCTTTAGTTTACTTAGTTTAATTAAGTCTTTTAATTAATCTTTCAAAAAACCCCAAAAACAACACACTCATATTAACTACGACGCGTAGATCTTCAGGGATCTATTCGCATACATACCATCCCTTGGGTTCGATAATACTTGGTCCCTATACTTGCCCATGCTACAGTGAACCCGTTCTCTTGCGGGGTAGCTACTAGTAGAAGCTAGTGTAGTCGCTTCAAGTCAGACAGCTACAAGCATATGCCCACCTAGTGGAGGCATCAATAAGGACCATAACTGAGCGGTCCTGATGCTGGGTGAATCGGTCCGCAAATGTCTCCTTGAATTCGCTCTAGGAAAACCGGAGACACTAGTCCAACCTTGGTGCGCGACGGGCGCACTATCAACTTTCCCATATAACATACACCACAAAATATTCATCAACAGGAAGGATTCTTTTATTCAAAATATAATTAGATAGAATCCTACGTATCATGTATTGTCCTGGATGACCTAACCGCGGATGCCATAATTTAAAGGAGTTCGGGTCGTGAAATCTCATACTCATGGCTAGATTTTGACGGCGGATGTATAAATAGTACAATCCGGGGGAGAAGAAAGTTATTCTATAAGATCGTATGAGTGGTGACGCTATCTACCAATCATAAATCACTACCTCAACCCCATTATGCCAGAGGAAATTAACCCCAAACAAATAGCTGATATGCCTTAAATAAAAACAGCAATATCCGAATAAACACATGGATAGCTATTAAGGTAAACACATCAAAGCTAATAAATTCATTCATTAAATATCCAAAAGAAAGGATCCAAAACATAATAAGCAATTGTTTTATTCGGAAAACAAAAATTAGGAATAACTAAATACGTAAATCTACTCGTCATCACCAAAATGTCTAAGCTCAATGTCCTTATGATCTACGTTGTCTAGGTCAGAGTCTGCTTCGGGCAGACTGGCATGGTGAGATTCAACTCTAGGGGCCTTCCTCTTATCGTCCTTCTGCTGCTTTTGATAAGCCTCGACCAAATGTTTGGGAGTACGACACGTACGAGACCAATGGCCCTTGCATCCGCATCTGTAGCAGGATTGTTCACCCTTATCTTGATTGTCAGATTCTCGGGGAGCGGAGTTCGTGTTAGGTGCAGCCTTCTCACGAACCTGAGCTTGATTGTCATTCAAGGCACCTGAACCACCGGATTTGTTACGACCTCGGCCTTGGCTACGAGTTCGTTTACTTCCTCTCCCCCTTCCACGCTTGCGACCTCTTGTACCACTTTGAGCTACAGCGTGTGCTTCGGGCACAGCTTTTGAGCCAACCGACCTCGCATTATGATTCTGCATAAGGAGCTGATTGTGCTTTTCCGCTACTAGGAGTGCAGAAATTAGCTCAGAGTGTACAGTGTAGTTCTTGGCCCTATACTGCTGCTGGAGTACAAGGTTGCTTGCGTGGAAAGTCGACAAAGTCTTCTGGATTAAGTCGTCCTCAGTTACAGTCTTCTGGCATAACTTCAACTGAGACACAATACGATGTAGGACTGAGTTATACTCCGTTACAGACTTAAAGTCTTGGAAACGGAGGTTCAACCAATCGTATTGGGCTTGGGGGAGGAGTATATCATTTTGTTGTTGGAAACGGTCCTTCAGGGACTTCCACAAGGTTCCAGGATCTCTTTCAGTGAGATACTCATTTTTCAGGTCTTGATTGAGATGATGCCTAAGAAAGATCAAAGCTTTCGCCTTCTGGGCGTCAGTTGATTTTGGATCATCGACAATCGTGCCGCTAAGGTTGTTCGAGGCTAGATGTATTTCAACATCTAGCGCCCATGTCAGGTAGTTATTACCATCAAGAGTAAGCTCAGCAAATTCTCTTTTGGTAATATCAGACATTATGCACTACAATTAAAGTGACATGGGTAAGAGGATTGACCGAAAAAGATAGACAACGGGGAGACAAGGATTTATTTAGTTATTCTAAGGCACACAGATGCACGTACTGGGCGCCGTCTACCCAAGGCATAAATTTACGGTCCAACAAATACCGGGCGCCGTCTACCCGGGCATAAAGAGCGGACTATAAACTATGTGCGCAGTGTTAAAGCACGTAGGATAGTAAAATCACTCAAACATGCAATAACTATAAATAACGATAATCACATGAAAATAATTTGCAGAAAATATACGGTTTAATGGACAGAGGAAATAATCATTAGAATAATTATTTCATGTACATTAACACAATTTAACGAAATATTTTCAGGATTCATTAATAAAACTAAAACACGGATTTTATGTTATCAAGAACACAAACGAATCGGGTTAAGGTAATCATTAAAATCCATGAAATAACGTCGCGTTGGTTGCGCACAGCGGACGGGGTCGACGCACGTAGGTCGATCGTGTGCGTGCGGCAACGGGCACCGGCGTGCGAGTTTGCACGTGGCTTCGATCTCGACGGGCGCGGGCGCGAGGCATCGGGCGCGACGGGCGCGGATGCACGCAGCGCCGGGCACGACGGGCGCGACGGGCGCAGGTGCGCGCGGCGCCGGGCGCGCGCGGCACGAGCGCGACGGGCGCTGGTGCGCGCGGCGCTGGGCGGCGATGGCGACTGGAGGCGCGAGGCCGTGCGGCAACGGGCGCGACGCTGCGGGCGTGCGCTCGGCGCTGCCGATGCGGGCGACGGAGGCGCGAGGCCGCTCGGCACCGGGCGCGACGCTGCGGGCGTGTGCGCCGTGCGGGCGGCGCTCAGCGGTCGTTGCGTGCGACGAGGGGGGGCGCGAGCTGCACCGGGCGCGACGCTGCGGGAGTGCGCGCCGTGCGGGCGGCGCTCGGCGCTGCGTGCGACGGGAGGCGCGACGCTGCGCGGCACCTGGTCGGCGGCGGAGGCAGCGGCGGCGCGAGGACGGCCGTTCGACTACGGGTGACGGTCGTTGATTATTGATTTAAATCACAAAAATAATTTTCACGTAATATAATTATGCACAAGAAAATTCAGGAACATAAACAATTGGTAAAGTACATGAACGATCAAGTGATTCATATAAAATAAATTAAAAGCGTACCGTATAATCTCGGTTAGAGACTCGTGCTGATAACGTGTTGTAATTGAGTGCGTAAATTAAATAGACAACGTTTGGTTACCCAGTTCGTCCGGAAGGACTACGTCTGGGGGCGATCCAAGCCAGGAGTTCCACTAGTATTGTTGTGTATCAGAGTACATAATTCATGAATACAATGAGATATATATAATAGTAAAAACCCTAGTCTAATGGGTAAGACCCAATATGATTCTTGGTCCTCAAGTAATGTCCACACCAAATCTCCTAAATTTGGAATATCAAATCTTCCAGATTTACAACAGCAACAAATAATGAGAAAATGTTAAAACCCCAGGAATCCAAATTTAATGACAACAAAAAGAACACGAATTAATTACAAGCAATCCAAATTGAAAACCCCCAAATAATTATCACCAAGAATGGATTCAATTATCTAATATTCATTGAAGGCATGAAAAAGGCCCAAGTGCCCAACCAGAGTTGTGTGCATAAATTTTTTGGCACTACGAAGAAATCTTCCAATAATTATTCCCTAATGTCATAGATACAACCAGACCACAAGAGAGCGCGGCGGCAATTGGGAACATTATGCATAACTCCCCAACAATTGCGACAATTGTGAAACAATATTTTTCCCCATAATACTTAGATAATTTTGAAGAAATTGAAAAGCCCGGTTATTCACCAGTGATGGAATAGACGAAGAGAGACGGTGATAATGGAGCCTTGAAACCTAGAAAGAGAAAGGGACGACAGGGGAGGAGGAGACGATGGCGGGTCAGGGCGACGGGAGGAGGAGACGAAGACGGGAGGGGAAGCAGCGGCAGGAGAGGGTGGCAGTGGGAGGTGGAGAAGAAATCAGATGGAGGAGAATTGAAGACAGAGACGGGGACTTGTGGTGAGGGAGAAGAAGAGACGTATTTTGGACAATCTATCTATTTTCTTCAACAATGAAAAAGTATCCGAAGGGGAAGATCGGATGGGGTTTACAAAGAGCTATAGTGTTTTTGTGAAAATGGTTTTAAGGGCCGAGCCTTTTATTGGGCCTCTTTGAAACGGATACTCTCCTACCAAACGTTGATAAAGCCCTGAAATCGTTTTTTTAGAGCCCTATCATGCCTACCAAATGAGTCATAATAAACTTTTTCATTAAAACTTACACTATTTGACACAGACAATTTAAAATCATAATAGAGGGATTAGTATTTATAGTGATAAGTTGTTTTTAGTGGCATTATTGTAAATAAAAGGAAATAAAGTTATTTTTAGTGACATTTTTTTAGTAAAAAAAAATTGTATTTATAGAAAGGGACAATCGAAATTGGAAAGGATCGTTAAGGGTATGTTTGTTTGGGATTTAGGTGTTTGGGGGGAGTCGTGACTTTGAAACTTAGGATGTGAAAATTTTGATGAATAATATAAATATGTGTTTGTTTTGAGATTTTGGTAGGGTAAAATTTTGTTTTATGTCAAATCAATGTTTAAAAGTGATAGATTTATTATTTTATTGTATCGTCTAAGAAAAAAGTAGGAGAAAGATTGAGTGGATAATAAAAAAATGATGATGCATTTATATTGAATTATGTGAATAATAATAAGTTTATGAGTATTTTTAGGTATGGATTGAGTTTGAGATTTGCAAATTTGATTTTAAATCACAAATTCATATGGTGTGTGGATCTCAATTTCAAAACAAACATACACTAAGGCAAAGAGACTTCAAAACAAACACACCCTAAGGCAAAGAGACAATCAAAATGAGACGGGGAATAGTTTTTGTTTCCCGAAATTCCTTTCAAGGGTCTTTCTAAATAAACGTGGACAGTTTAATGGTTTTAGTGGATACTTAGAGCTTTAATTTGTCCAGGGGACTAAACGGATTTGATATAATGCCCACTGGTGGGCATAAACTTATATGCCCACCGCGAATGTGATAATAACATGTAAGCAAATTTAAGTAATCAATTAAAATAATAGTGGGGCCCCTATTTAAATTTGCTTATGTGTCATTATCACATTCGCAGTGGGCATATAAGTTATGCCCACTGGTGGGCATTGTATCAAATCCGGGGGACTAAAGGGTCTCATAAAATAAAAATTAACTTAAAGGCTCTATAAAATAAAAAATAATTTAAGAACTTTTCAAAATAATCCAAGAACGGTTGCTGACGTTATTACGACATGTAAACAAATTTGAAATTTCTTTACAAAGGATCGAAATAAGTTGAATTGGGTAAATTTGGGTGATTGGTGAGGATTATGCATAAAAGTATTTGTCTTTCAATAAACGGAGGAGAAAAAACAGCTCAGAGTAAAATGTTTGATGAAAACACAATAGAGCTGCAAGGTTCAAAACACGAAAAAATCTAAGAGGGATAACTTATTAATGATACAATCTCTTGTTACTTCATCTTAAAACACCAGAGAACATCAGTCAATAAAGGTGGTGGATTTCTTTCACATCTTCGACTGAATGCGACTCAGGGTGGCTTGGATCGATCCGTGTGGTTCATCTGTTGGTAAATATACATCGTCCTCGAACTGTAACAATCATCAAAGGGTGATGCAACATTAGACTTTTCAATCATGCTCAAAAATGAAGGTTGTGCAAGGAAAAACTACGATAAGTGCAAATGCTAATGCTAGAGGGTGTCTTTACTTTAGATTAAGGTTCGTGTATACCATGTGGTACTAACAGAGTTTCGTGTAAACCTTGAGAAGTTCCTCAACAGATAAAAAAAAAAGGTAATTGCTAATATGTCAAGAATGGAGAGCTTGAGCTTAAGTTTCAATGTCTTTCACCAAATATTCGACAATTTTGGCTCCCAAGAGCTGAGGATTCGTGGAAAGATTAGTATAACCTCTCATGTTCTTTTGCTTTCATTTATAATAAGGAATCAGTACCTTAACGATTACAGGATTATCTTTGCTTGATAAGTTGACAGGCAAAAAGTGAATGTTTGGCATTTTCAATTGAACTAGCGTTACCTCCGGAACCCTGAAATGCAATTACCAAAGAGTCAATAAATTATAACACCATGTTTCTGGATACGCAATATACTTTGAAAAGATAAAAAGGGGCTTAGGTCATCATTATGTGTTTGTTGAATTGAGAGAAGAAATATTGAGTGACCTGGCAAGCACGGCCTTTGCCATGTCATATAAAGTACTTTGCACAGATGGACTGTATACTCCTCCTTTCACCGGGCCAAAGAAAGTGTCGACTAAAACCTTTTTCACTTCATTATATTTCTCTGTGAAGTATAATAGTTTAGCTGGGATACTTTCAAGTGCCTCGAAAGCATACCTACATTGAAGATTGAGCAGATGTGAATCGAGATTACATCCTATAACTTCAAATACTCATCTGAATAAGGATTGAATAAGTTAACTTCCTACAGATTCCACAATTTGAGTTTCCATATGATTTGGACATTCTTAATGTGCAAAGCAACAAATAATTGATACCTCCAAGATGCAGTAACCTCTGTTGCCAGCATCCTCTCTCGAGTTTCAGGCAATATTGTGTACTTGTCCCTGATGAATTTTTCAAAACCCGACTGCCATAGTATTAAATCTATTGTGAGAGAAGTGGGTAAATCATTCTGAGAATTCAAGTTATACAGTTCTAAGGTAGAATAAATGAGTTTTAACATGGTTTATTTTATGAACAGAGGTAAGTCAATTAAAATAATTATAAAAAAAATACATTCTTCACTCTCAGAACATCAAAAGTACTCTTCTACCATTTTCTAACTGCGAGGTAACCGAGTGACTTGTTCTTCAGATGACTTAAATAGAGCAACTTGTTGAGACTGAAGTTACGAAAGCAGCAAAACCTTAACGTAAAAGTAATTCCTTTTAGGATGAACAAAGAGCACATGAAGAACTGATCTCCAACATTGGAAGTTATGACAAATTGTCAATAATGCAATTGAATAAGAAGATGAAATATTGTAATCAAGAGTGGCTCCATGTTAGTTTGTTCATTGCAGAGACACCAAAGAAACCCAACCAGTGGATTGGGGAGTAAGGAACCTAGATTCCAATTCAGGAAATTATTCCGACTGATATAATGGTTATGCAGCCTCTATTCTAGAAAATTCAAAGGACACAATCAAGTAAATTAGATTATGAAGTTGAACAGTTGCTACTCACTCATTCCATTGGTTAAAATGTGCATATATTTAAGCACATATCGCCAACTACCTAATTCAGCGAAACAAATTAAGCACCTGCTCTTGACACGAGGCAGAGTCACAATTTTTTAATGAGGCTAATGAGAACATGCAGTGAAAGTTGAAACCCAGTGGATATGGGGAATAATATGTTTTATGCAGCATATGCTACGCAGAATCATACTTGAGCAGACCTAGTCTAAACTGATTGAAGTAAAAGATATCAATTTAGCATTAACTCACTTGGGTTGTCTTTAGCAGTGCCAATCCTTCAAGACCAGAAATCACCTGCACCGCACCAGACTTCTTTACAGTGACTTCAGTAGTGTGCTTTTCAGATCCAAGCTTGAACCCTGAGAGAAGACATCAAACATTATATAAATCATAAAATTACCAATTGCATCTATATGCACCTACAGTGCACACAGCCACCATTCTAAATAGCCTAAATCCCCAAGATTAAATCCAAAAGAATGAAAGCTCTAACACACATTCAGGTTACAGTCCTCAGGGTGATTGATTCAGAAACCTCAATCAAAACAATCATTATGACCAGCACTCACCAAGTGCAGTTGATCAAATACATAGCTATAACAACAGGCCTTAAGAGCCCAGCTAATTATGATTATCAAATTGTGAACTACACTCATATATTCAGAAAAAAATGCAAAAGTGCAAAACATGCTACATCAACTTACCATGATCGTGTGGTTTACCATCTATGTGAATGCGCTCCCAAGGCTTTTCCACTATATTTACAATTGCAGCAGTGACCTACGAAAAAATAATGAGATCAATATTCCTTGGATCATAATATTCTCCGTGAGAATTTAAACAGTTGCTCAAGGTTCGAGCCACGAGTAGCATTTTCTGGCACCAGGAAACTGAACCTCGGCTTTGTTTAGCTCTTCATAGCAGAAATTATATATCCAGAAGAAACTAAATACATCAAGTCCGAATTCCTCCAAAGAATCGAAGGATATTGTTAAGATCACAACCACGTAGGACTGAATAAGCAGTAGTAATAAATTAGAGAAGTCTTATCTCAATAACTAACAAGCAATCGCAAAATAAAACAAGCCTCAAAGGTACAATGATATTAAATCTGTTGATTCTTTCAGTGGTAAGGAATTCAATCATCCTTATGTCTAGTGGAACTTTTCTGTGTCCCTAGTCAATTATGTTACTTGATATCTATGAAACCAGTCTGAACACAATCCCATTTAATATATATCAACGTATTTTCAACATATAACAGAGTTCCTCTATTCGCTGTCAATCATATGATCTAAAATTATGCTTGATTTCACCTCAATTACAGAATTCACAACCCGCAACAATCTTAATTCTTAAGCATTAACTGACATAGGTAACACTATAGCAAGGTAGAATTAAGAGCACTGGAAACCCAACTTTTTGAATCATCACCTGCGGATAGAAGGATGTAAAGTGTTTTCCAAGTACAATAGCAAAGTTCTCCACCGAAAGCCGTTGCTTACATTCCTTAGCTTTCACATATACCTGCTCCACAAGCCAATCACTGAATCAGTATCAATCAATCAACCAACTACAAATCAACCAAAAAAGGAGAACTACTTAACATAAGATCCAAATCAACCAAAAAGGAGAGTCAATTGACAGTCCGTGCGATTCCATCTCCACACAGCTCAAAAAAAAAACTACCAAAAGGTAGAGATCGTTTTACCGTGTTTTTCATGGTATCAGTGGCGACAATATCGGAGTTGTCGGCGTGAGTGTAGGCGGGGAGACAATCGGAGAGAAGGCTGATGCTAACATTCCATTCGACGAAATGATTCGGCCCGTTTGGTTCTCTCCATGCCCTTCCCACTCTGACCCTAGCTTTGCCGTGCCTTTGCTCCAACTTCAGTCCATCCATAGCCGAGGATTTGGTGCTCGAATTCTGAAAGTGATGGGATCAGTTTAGTGGCGTCTCATCTTTTGCAACTACGTGCCCACTGTTTTATTATACTATCGTGACGTGACGTCACGTGTCATCGGCTAGCTAAACACAAAATTGTAGGACTCCTGGTAGCGTTTAATTTGGAAATTTTGAGAATATGCATTTTGGGTATGTCTGTTATGATTACAATTCGTCTTTATGTTCGTTTTCTCAAACCCAATATTTGATTGAGCGATAAGTTTTAAATTTTAAGTTCAATTTTGGAATAATGTTTATCTAGGATCTGTAAAATTATTAATTTAAGACATAATTTTTTTTGTTATTGATTCAAAGTCTGAAAAATAGAAAATTATAAATTCAGGACATGAAAGATAAAACATATCAATTTAAAACTCAAGAATATGTCAAACTCTCATATGCACCAAATGTACGGTGCACTCACTCAACAGTTGATTCTGTTCACACTTAAAAGTTAGTTTCAATTACACTGAAAAATATGGTTGGATTGTACTGAAAAGTTTACACTATAAACTGATTTTCAGTGTAAACTTTTCAGTGTAATTTAACCACACTTTTCAGTGTAATTGAAATAAACTTTTCAATATAAACATGATCAACTGTTGACTGAGTGCACCATACACCAAGTGCACAATAGAGTTACTCCAAGAATATTAAGATTATGTTTGACGTATAATAATTTATATTTTATTTTATTTATATACATTATTATATTTTTATTAATTCTTTTGTTTCTTATTTTTTCAATCAAATTAAATTAATATATATTTATATTTTGGGAAATATTATTTATAAAAATATTATCGAATAATAAAAAAATTATTAAAGACCAAACACGATCTTAAAATGAGTAAGTCATAAATTAATAGTTTTATCTTTCAGGTCCTGGATCGATAGTTTTAAATCTTTCAAGCCCTGAATCGATGGGAAAAATATTTCAGGACTTAAATTGATAATTTTACTATCTTTCAGGTCCTGAATTGAAAAAACTCCTTTTATTTTAAATTAACTTTGATTTTTTAAAGTTCAATTTATTTAATATACTTTGAAAAGTTACAATTAATTTGAAATTGGAGAATTTGTGTACTTGATATAATATAAGAAAATACTAATAATAATATTAATAATATATACATTATCCATCAATGAAAAATGGTCCACTTTCTCTAACTTGTTCATGAAAAATAGTTTTGTTTCGTGAGTTGAGGAAGAGAGAGGTCGAGAGTGTTAATAATCTTCTTTCTTGCATTAATAGGGTTAAATTGGATGATTCAAATTCTGATTTTTTGAGTTGGAAATGGAATTTCTTCAACTAAGGAGGCTTACATTGGCTCGTGCGACGAAGAAGATCAAGAAGACCACACGAATGGAGCGGTTTTCAAATCGGTGTGGAAAAACTTTGCTCCACGTCGAGTCCAATCCATCGTGTGAAAAATCCTCAAGCAAAGACTACCCAACCAGATACAATATCTTCAATAGGAACATCATCCCGGTGGAAGGCGATCTTTATTCATTATGTGTGGCTCGATGGAAGAGAATGCTCCTCATCTTATGCTCGAGTGCAGGTTTGCAACTTCTATTTGGAACGATATTTACAAGTGGGTTGGGCTGAAGATGGTACCTCATAGAGACATTACTTCACATTTCCTCCAACATGAAGCTTTGCTCGGTCCGCGTGAATACAACATGTTAGGGTCAACTATTTGGACAACAACCATGTGGGCTATCTGGAATTCCAGAAATAAGAAGTTGTTCGAGAATGCTAATCTGAATTCAAGAAAAATTGTCGAAGATATCAAACAAGGACATGGTGGTGGGTAACTACAAAATACTATAAGGCTAGTAACATCACATTTGGGTCCTGGCGTGATAATCATAGAATCAAGTAAGTCGAAACTATTGTATTTAAGAAAACTATTGTATAGGCGTTTGCTTGCTTTGCTGTAATGTTACTCCGATTTGGCGAATCCGCCTCGGAGTGTTGTTGGTGTAATTTGTAATTCCCTCTATTTTTTCAGTCATGAGTATGTCTTATACTTGTGTTTGATGATTAATAAAAGTTTCCTTTGTCTGTTAAAAATAAAGTCTTGTTTCGTAAAATTGATTTTTTTTATTTACACACTCCAACATGCATTTATTTATAATATTTGTCATTGAACCCCTAACACAACATTTGAAAAATAATTTATCTTGTACTTAATTTGAGTACAACTTTCTTACTTCTTACACATAATATTAATTTCTTTAAAAACTCGTGCAAAAGTTTACAAATTTTTTTGTTTTGGACGGAGTGAGTAATAAGGTAAGTATTACATTTGCAGTTTACTTTTTTTAAAGAAAATTTGTATAGAGTTGGTAATTGAATGATTGAGAAGTGATTGAAAAAAAAAAAGTGAAGATAAAATGATTAAGATAGATGAGATATGTAAGTTTTAATATTGAATGGGCAGCAAATTATGTAATTTTAATAAAAATGGGATTAGTTGTTAAAAAAAAAGTGTGGGTTAGAATTTTGCAAAAGTAAATAATCTAGAGTCCGGTTAAATACCCTCCATCTTTAATACATACACCTCTTTGTTAGTTCACCAAACTAATAATTATATTATTAATAGATACACTCCACCAGAATTTCGATCTTACCCTTCTTGTCCTGTGTCTCCCTCCCATCCAAAAAAGAAGAAACTGTTTGCAGAAAAAAAGAAAAGAAAAAGACTCTGTCATCGCGCAATACACCTCACGTTTTGTTGATGATGTTGATTCGTTGGTGCCGCTGCCAGGTTTTCCGGTGTTAGACATTTACTCCGTGTGGAGGCAATTAAACATTTTAATGGTTGGGGCTTCGATATTTTTTATATAGTTTGATACATCTCAAGACAACGCCTCCGCGAAATTGAGATCGCCACGGCAAATCGAGGAGGAAATTGACAACGTAACCGCCGCGAAGGTCGATCAATTAGAGCAGCCATTGATCAACGGGCACATGCCAGTTAAAATTCACATCGTGAAGGATCACGATATGAAGGAACAACTATGTTTGGAGGTGGAGAGGCTAGGGTTGAGCGCAGTGAAAGCAGTGGAATTGGGGCTTCCAGTGAAAGGGGAAAAGGGAAATTAGGGTCTGTGAGCGATTATTGTGTGCAGCATTGCTCTTGTCCGGTGGTGGTGGTCAGGTATAATAGGGAGGAGAATTCGGCGGCGGATGAATTTCACGACGCCCGTTGAACAGCCAAAGTGAGTGAAAGGTTCTTATTTTCTCTGTTCTCCGTTTAGCCAATTTGGTCTTCATTCTAATTCATATTTTTGGATAGGAGTATTATCTAGTTTTATGTGAATTATTTACGGATTTAGGGAAAATCTGCATCTCTTAGTATTCATTTCCTTGTTTCTAATCTCAATTGAAAAATAGCTCCACCATGTCAAAGCTCAAGAGGAACTCTGAACTGGAATGGAAAGGAGACTGCAACTAATTGCTTCGTGTCTCATGTGGGATGCATATTACCACTCCAAAATTGCTCACCCATATTCGGCCCTTTTAATATAATTATTTCTTATTTGTATCCAATTATGGGATGGATCCTACCATTTTCATGATAATTGTTTGATGAATTCACACTATTAATATCAATCATAATCTTCCGTTTTTCATCCTACTTCAATCTTATATTTTAAGGGGTAATATTATATTTGATCATCAAACTTCAGTTTCGATTACTTGTAGAAAAATACTAATTTTTTTGTATATGCGTAAGAGGAAGAAAAATGGCAAATTTATGAATATATGGTGAATAGTAGGTGTGATTGATGATATAGAGTGGTTTGTAGGGAGTTAACGAAAATAGAGGGAATCGCCTCTGGGAGGGGCGAGTTTCCCTTTTTTTTTTTTTTTTTTTTTTTAGGTCGCCGTTGGTAGGGGCGATTTTAATTTTTTTTTTTTTTTTTAGGTCGCCGTTGGTAGGGGCGATTTTAATTTTTTTTTTTATTTTTTTTTTAGTTCGCCGTTGGGAGGGGCGATTTTAAATTTTTTTTTAATTTTTTTTTTAGTTCGCCGTTGGGAGGGGCGAGTTCATTTATTTTTTTTATTTTTTTTTTAGTTCGCCGTTGGGAGAGGCGTGTTTGTTCCATGATTAATTTAAAATAGGTGTGTATTTGAGTTGATTTTAGTAATTATTGTTCAATGATTATGTGATGATTATTCAATGATATATTATAACTAAACCCTAATTGTTAGTGGAGATAAATATAATTGTGTATTGAAATTGGTTTATATTTATACTATCTTTAAAAAAAAAATTATAAACTATTTCATAAAAATTGAAAATTATTTCAAACACTAAATAATATTTTTAAGTAATAAATGTAAAATGTAAAAAAAAAATGACATTTATAATAATAGTACCAATACAATTAGCGATGGCCCAATCGACCACCCGTTCCACATTGCGGCGGACGTCTTTCACGATAATTACGACGAGGTTGTTGTTCATGTTGGCTTGGTCCGGGCTCCTCTCCGTATGTGTCCGCATATGGTATAGGCGTTGAACTGTAAACTGGGCGTTGTGCGAATTGAGGTCGATGTTGATAATAGGTACTCATATTAATACCCGTATTTAATATGTCAGTAAATGAACCAGGCCATGATGTAAGAAGATCTGTCACAGATTTAGTTAATTTAGATCAATAATATATATATATATTAAAATATATATTATTTATAAGTTGATATTATATACCTGGTTCATTATAAGGTGTCTGAAAACTGGGTTGAGGTATCTCCTGTTGCAACGTCGATGTAGAAGCAGGCTGGGGTACCCCCTCAACGCTTGCCCAACCAACTATCAAGTTAACAATAACATATCATAAGTAAATAAACATAATCTTTAAAAAATATTATTAAGGGTTATGTGTAACTTTCATACCATTTCCAGCAGGATGTGCGTAAGCTCCAAATCCAAATGAGGGCAACTCATAACTTGTGTGAGGCGTAGGCTGAGGTGGCCACTCATTTGATTGCCGAGCATCTATCAAATTAATAGAAATATACATAAACAAGTAAATATAATTTCTTGAATATTTTTAATTTATTATTGTAACTTTGATAATATTGAATTACACACCGTATGCAGTTGGTGTGTTGCCCAAAATTCGAGACGCTCCATACTGTTGGCCCATCGATGTAGAAGCATCTGTAACATGTTATAAAAATATTTAATAATTAAATAAATATAAACCAAAGGAATATCATATTTACAAGTGTAATTCCGTAAATTGCATACCATTTCCAGCAGTATGTTGTGTGCGGGGCGCTGATTGAGGAACTCGGTATTGAGTACCTTGTCGGGGAAAAGGGGAATCTGATGGCACTGCCGAGGAATGTCTTCTTCGACTCGCAGACGTTGAAGGACCTTCATCGCCGTCACGCTCTACAGACCTCCTTCTTGTTTGTCCTCTACTTGTTTCCCCGACTTCTACGTTTTCAACTGAGGCTCGTGGATGTTCAAGATAAGTAGGAGATTCAATAATAGGCTCCACTTGAGTGATGAAATTCTCAGCTGTTTCTAAAAATTCCACCATTGATGGTCTATTATCAATGTGAGCCCGTCGTTTACTGATTTTAAATTTTCGAAACCAGCTTACCTGTAACAAAAAAATAATAGAATGTTATTCATATTTCAAACATCAAAAATCAATATATAATTAAATTTGTGATATATAATTTACCAAAACATCACTGGCAGATGTTCTTGGTGGTTGGAAGCCTCGGACCGGTGCTGCAGTATACTCCTCTGGTGAAATCAATCGTCGTGTAATGTCATAGTACCACTGCATATAGTCTTCCGTGACCGGATCACCCCCGTTGATAGGCGTGCAAGGCATGAATGGTTGCCTGCTTCTCCAATATCTAATCCATTTGTCATGCTTGGTCGTCCAATCAAAGCCGGTTCTCCCCTGGCGGTTATACTCATGCAAGCTCTGGTCCCTTTCCTCTACATGACTTGGAATGTTTTGGATCATTCCAAATTGTCTGAGCACCCTATTCGGATAGTGAAGCTCCACTATCCAAATATTGATCAATGGACATTGCGACCTCCAATTTAAGGTCCAACAACGAGGTTCGAGATTCCTGATCTCCTCAGCGTCCACATCATAGGGATCCCAAATAAACTGTAAAGACACACACAAAACATTAATATCAATATTCTCAAAAAATAATTTATATTAGTTTGAATCATTATAATAATAACTTACTTGACCATTAGACAAACGCTCAAATATGTCGCGATATACACGAATTGAAAACCTCGTGCTGTCAATATGACTGTGATAATGTATCCACCTATAGTAGGTAAAAAAATAAGTATGTATATCCAAACGAATTATAGATAAATGTGTCTATAGAAAAATACCTAGCTCCATACGGTGGAGGCCCCAAATTACGACCATCTACACTTATCTGCCCTTGTTGGAGCATCGGATGTGCGTTCGATGGTTGGATCGTTTTTATCCTTGACCATGCCCATATCTGTTGTTCAATGATAAATTTATTTCAATGTACAATTAATCAATGAAATATTTAAAAGTAATTTAAATTAACCAAGAATTACCTGCAACAAGCATAATGGTCCAGCGATGCTCTTGCATTTATAGTTGCAAGCCATACAGAGTTCGCGATATAAACTCGCTAACACAGCACTTCCCCAGCTGTATTCCCCGACTGTATTCACGTCCCGCAGAAAATACAGATAGACTAATGGGACAGCATTTCGAGAATGGTCGGGCATCATTGTAGTTCCCAGGAGTAAAAGTGCACACCCCCGTGCATATTGATCAACGACCTCCTGTGGTGTATAGTCATCAATATCAACAGAATGTCTCACCAATTCGTTTAGGGAAGTCAATTTGATCGCACTATTGCCCCTCATATCATCTTGTTGTATGGTGATGCCCATCAACTCTTCACACAAGCTTTTCCACTGATCAAAGTTATTATATTCATCTCGCCGTATAATGGGCTCTCCTTCTATCGGTAAACCCCATAAAATGGCAACATCTTGCAATGTGACGGTCGCCTCTCCGACGGGGAAATGGAACGTATGCGTCTCTCGACGCCATCTCTCCACTAATGCAGTGATAAGATGACGATCGAGTCTGAATGTCCCACAACGAAGGGGACCGTAAAAACCCATCGTCTTGAGTCTGTCCACCACACGAGAATGGAGTGCGATTTTATAAGGATTTGGGTCTTCTAGTCTAAATGTCCAGAATGGCCCATCACCTCCATTGTATGTACTTAGCACTGTCTCGCTTGTTTTCCTATTAATATAATCTAGCCTCGACCGATGGGTTTGTTGCATGGTGAGTACAGATCTGTTCTTCGGTCCATATAACAGTGCCTCTCTATCAGAATTCATCTATAATTCAAACATTCAAATAGATGTATTAGAATTAACACAAATCATACACATAAAACATAAAGCTCAAACACATAAAGGATAATGTATATGAAATTATTCAACATTATTGTCAACATTATTGTCAACATTTTAATTCAATCCTACAAACTAATTTTATTCAACATTTTGATAACATTTTGACAATATTTTGATAGCATTTTGATAGCTCATAGGGATTTACAACATCAATGTGAAGGACCAACTCTATCTTGTGCTTGGTACTGTTGTCTAGCGCGGGTTTGGGCCCAATCCATTTCATTATGAATCCTGGACGTCACATCCCGACCACGACGCCTTATCCTGCGATCTGGATTATGTCTCAACTGAAAATAGGGTTCATCCCACTCCTGAGGATCCGGCAATGGCTCAAAATACCTAGAGGTGTAAGTTGAGGAATACACTGTTGTACTGTAGCATTCGGGCACATATACACTTGGATCGATTTGGAACGCTCTGCACACCTCCAACGCATGTGAGCATGGGATACCATCCAACTTCCACTGTCCGCAATCGCACTCTCGTCTTGATAATGCAACTCTATATGTGCGACACTGTACTGAGCCCTTAATACGGGCAGTAACTCTGGCTGATCCCACCGAATGATTATAAAGTTCTACTTGATGTTTCATCCCCTCTCGCTGCGCTGAATCATATTTGTCACTAACATGATCAGGCCACATCCGATGTCTCTGCACTAAAATCCCTGCTTCTTTAGCACGTTCCATAAATACATTTTTGGATCGTGTGAAGGTTGCACAAACTATAGCTGTAATTGGGAGGCGTCGTGCACCCTTAAGAACACCGTTGATGCATTCGGAGATGTTAGTTGTCATAACCCCATAACGTTGACCTCCATCATGACTAAATGTCCACTTGGCAGGATCGATATTTCGTAGATACTGATGACCCTCTTCACTTAAAACTCGGATTTCGTTCATCTTTGTCTCAAAATGTCTAACCGACAATGCTGTTCCCGCATTGTAACACAAGTCCTTCATCTTTTGACTCTTGAACTGAGTATTAAAATTTGAAGCGACATGTCTTAAACAATAACGGTGCACTCCTCTTGGTGGTGAAAATGCTGGGACTTCTTCCACTGCCTTCAAAATACCCTTATGCCTATCAGAAATAAGGCATATCCCCTCCATATCACCCACAACATGTGTAGCTAACATTCTAAGAAACCATTTCCAAGACCTATAACTTTCGTCATCAACAATGGCATATGCTACTGAAATGATTTTCTGATTAGCATCAAGGGTGTTAGCAATCAGCAATTTGTGTTTGTACTTAGTGTAAAGGTGAGTACCATCTACACAAAGTATTTTGCGACAATGCATGAATGCTTCAACGCATGGCTTGAATGCCCAGAAGACATATCCCAACGTGTGCACATTCCACTCAATCGTATCCCTGTGTTTCCACTCCACAATGGTCCCGGGATTGTATTTCTGCAAGGCTCCCATGTACTTGGGCAAATACTGACATGAACTCTCCCAAGTTCCGAACACATTCTCCCTAGCACGTTTCAACGCTTGCCATGCCTTTTGATATGAAATAATGTAATTATATTTCTTATCTGCATGCTCCACGACATATTTGACGTCGTATGCTGGATCAACTTGTATGAGACTCTCCATGTCAGCTGCAAGCAAGTTTTTACAGAGATTTGAATGATTGCGCGAGTCAATATTCATCAAACAGGTATGTGGCGGCCCCAACCTAGTGATTTCCCAATAATCGTATCTTTTACGGTACGATGCGCGTAAATGCCACTCACAACGTTGCGATGTCGAGCAATTATCATTTTCACTGGCATAGTTTTGCTTACACACCAACTTCATTGTCTTCGAGTTGCTCTCTTCGACTCTATACTCACGCCTTGCATGTCGGACCGAATAATCCTTCACGACATTGATCACAGCATCTTTGTCTTTGAAAATCATCCCTAACCTCAAAACCCCATCATCCGCATCATAGCTTAGATCACCACTTCGAACGCCTACTGAATCGACAGGTACATCATCACATGACCTATCAAAAAATGGCACTCCAACCAAATTTGGATGAGGTCTCACTCTTGGCATTAGGGAATTTGGTACAGCAACAGTTGGCATCCAAGGATTGTCAGTGGTACCATCCTCATCAGACGACCCCTCGTCCTCAGAACCATTATCGCTTGGTTCAGAATTACAAGTAAAGTCTGGATATATATCACCAGCTATATCAACTATGGAGGTCCCAACAGGGGCCATCTCAGTGATACCAGAAGGTCCAATATTAGGATCTGAACCCCCGGCATGACTAGACCCTAAATGTTGGGCCTGATATTCAACGTCGGAAGGTCTATCCATATTGGCACCACCATGACCTGGCCATTCAGAAGGATAGTACTGGTTCCCCCACTGGCCATATTGGCCTGTTGGGTACTGCACCTTCATTTCAACCTCCACTAATAGCTCAACGGAATTGAGCCCAGCTTGTGGATGGAAGAAGTATCGTAGGTCGTTGTTGTTCCTAATAGGACAACTAGACGAGGCATTCCCATTTTTTATTATGCAAGACACATTCAAAGAATACACTCGCAAATCTAATCCCGTAACCTCAGACAACTCACGTAATAGATCGTAGAAATCAAGCATACGATCAACTCTTCTTTTTCCAATAACAGCTCCGCAAGAGCGCACAATGATTCCAATGTCGCGAGAGGTTGACATATCTTCAACAACACAAAACACTTATAAAAATTTTATCTATAGGCACTAAATTAATTATTGGCCTCAATTATGTTTACATCAAGTATAGTAAATCAAACCCAACACCCTAATTTCCATACATTTTTAGTGTTTTTTTTTTTTGCAGTATTGAAATTTTATTCCGAACACTTTTTGATGGGTGTATTAACAAAAGATAGGAATATATATAGTCTTATTGTTACATTTAATATTCTTAATTCCATTTCTTAATTTTTCACAAATTAAAATTTTCTAAATAGAAAATTCTCAAATACATTGAGAATATAAAATTAATTCGTTTTATTTTATTTTATTTAGTTTATTTTATTTTATTTTATTTCGTTTTTTTATTTTAATTAGTTTTATTTTATTTTATGTAATTTCGTTTATTTTACTTTATTTTATTTAATTCATTTTATTTTATTTTATTTTAATTTCGTTTTTTTATTTTAATTAGTTTTATTTTATTTTATTTCGTTTAATTCATTTTATATTATTTTATTTTATTTTTTAAATTTATTTTATTTCGTTTATTTTATTTATTTTAATTTTGTTTATTTTAATTTTGTTTTTTTTATTTTTTATTTCGTTTTTAATATTTTATTTAATTTCATTTATTTCATTTTATTTTATTTTATCTCTTAATCTCTTATTATAGTTAAATAAAATTATCTTATGATTGCAAAAATTAAATTTTAAAATGATGATCAATATTTTCATTAAGTAAGTAATCTAGAGTTTTTTAATACACTATATATATTAAATCTAGATTTTTTAAAACACTAAAAACACTAGAATTTTATAAAAATAAAACTTACATTGTATACATAATGGTTATTAACATCACGTTAAAAAAAAGTCAAATTTTACTTTAATAACTTTGATTGATAAAATGTCTAATTTACTCTTCGATTCTTCAAATGTATAAAAGTTATGCATCACCAAAACATTCAAAAAATTAAAAAAGTGTATCATTTTTTATTAAATAAAATTCTACATATATTTGATTAAATAAATTGAATCCCAATTAAATAAATAACACACTATGAGCTTATTAATGGAATTTTAAATCAAAATAAACCAAAAGAACAACACTACTACCAATTTTAAATCAAAATAACAACACTATGACCTTATTAATGTTATTTTAAATCGAAATAGCAACACTACTACCAATTTTAAATCAAAATAAATCAAAAGTAACATGCTAAAACATGTAATTTCTCTAACATATATATATATATCGACATTATATATATACTATATATACACTATTTCAAAAAATTGCATGCAAAATAATTCTAAAAATATAAAAAAAAAATTGAAATATTTACCACTTAAATTGTAGTGTCTGTACTCCTCAGGTAGATAGCAAAATATCAATTCCTCAAGTACGTGAGACTGCAAGTTTGTAGTTTGGAGGACAAATTTTATTTTACTTATTTGAAGAAGAAGAAGAAGAAGAGAGGAAAGGAAGGAGTACGAAGAAGAAAAAATCCCACGCCAAGCAGAAATGAGGAGTGGAGTGAGATAGGAAGGAGGAGGAGGATAATGAGGAGTGGAGTGAGAAGGAGGAGGAGGAGTGAGTATATATCAGTGGGGGGAGGGAGTATTCCCACGCCAAGCAGAAAACGCCAAGGCGTCTGGCACGGCACGTGGGCTGGCAGGCGCGCCTCTGGTAGAGGCGAGAACAGAAAATGCCAAGGCGTGTGGCAGGAATCGCCTCTGGTAGGCGCGAGAACCGGCACGTGGGCTGCAGGCGCGCCTCTGGTAGAGGCGTGTTTCGGAACTCGCCTCTGGCAGCGGCGAGTTTATTCTGGTAGGCGCGACTTAAGCTTATATCGCCTCTCCGAAGCGCGATTCCCTTTATTTTCGCGATCACCTCCCCTTCCACCCTATTTTCATCACTCCCTTTCAAAAATACCCCAAATAAAAAAATTTGCCAAGAAAAATGCTGAAAAGGGGGCTGGGGTGTATGGATCGCAGTATTTATGTTATTTTTCATTATAATGGGTATATAAGTAATTTAATAAATATATTATAATAAAAAGAAATTAAGAGGGGTGTATGTATTAAAGATTGAGGGGTATTTAACTGGGCCCATAAATCTAACACTTAAGTTGGGACGCTATATGATAAAATGTAAAATTAACTTTGAGATGACATTACATTAAATTTTACTAAATATCTAAAAATAGAAATACATTAACACTATTCATTAGTAATGATTTTGGTATTCACACATCTTCCATAATTCAAAATCAAATATAGCCTTTCGGTTTTCATTGAAAAAAGTATTGCTTCTATTTACTTTTGTAAATTTATCATTCAATAAATATATTGAATTTAATACTAGAGTGATTTTGTGTGTATCCAATTTTTATTTTTATTTTGATTGGACAAAGAATGACTCGAGCCCATGATTTTTTGGTTATTGGTGGTGGAGCTCTAACAACTTTTATATATATATATATATATATATATATATATATATATATATATATATATATATATTTATTTTTTTTTTTTTTTGTTATGAAATATTGAAATATTTGACTTGCCACATATATGAAATAATATTTTTTTTTGTATCTAAGAACTAAGAACCATTCTATTCTACTTGTTTTCCTGTGGGCTGCTAAACCAGTTTGCTAACTGCAAGAACCATTCTACTCTACTTGTTTTCCTGTGGGCTGCAAAACCAATTTGCTAAGTGCAAATGTTTAGGTTTTGTTTAATTAGAGGTAATGGTGGATGAGATGAAGATGGAAGAAGGATAATGGGTAATTAAATGAATATGAAGTTTGGTAAGAAATGAACAAATATAGTTGGATAGAACTTTATGTTAAATCAAGATTAATATTGTAATATTTTATTATTTTTAATTAGTGAGATAATGATTAAATGAAAAAAAAGTAAAAGAGATACAACAAAAAGTATGAGAGATAATTGTTGATAGCTATAACCGGAAAGGATTATATGGTGGCTTGAATGACTAATAACTATCAAATTGAATGCAAAGAGTATTAAATACTCAAATTAGAGTATTTTCTCATTTGTGAATTGTGTCTTACAAATGATCTTAAATGCTCTATTTATAGATACAAGGAAGGATCTCCCCCTGTGGCCAACCCGTAGATAGGGCCCACTTGACCCTCGCTTCTTCATGATGATTGGCTATGTGCCTCCTATGAACCAATGGTTGTGAGCCACGTGGTCCTGTTGATATTGAGAAATTTGACCCCTCCTCTTTTGATTAGACTACCTCTGTCACATCCTCATATCCGATGGGACAGTACCGATCTAGTGGGTGACCTTCTCTGTCACCTATGACCGGGTCAGGGATGGTTTCCAACGGGTTCGTCGCAAGGATTTGCCATAGCTCTCCTCGGTGAGAGTGTACTCTTCAGACATCCAACCTGCGCACCGCAACTCGACGATCGGCGAAAATTCAACCGGGCAATACTCTAAGTAGAGCCGACAATTTGAGCCCGGCCCGGCATATGGGTCGGGCTGGGCCCAAAAAAACCAGGCCGTTCTTGGCCCGGCCCGCCTGGCCCGTTTAGCCCGGTTGATTTTTTTTATCTATTTTATTTTTAAAAGATTATAATTAGTGTTGTTTTTTTAAATGATATTTAGTGTTGTAATTACAAATATATGAACATACTTGACTTGATACTGCCATAATAAGGAATTTAGTGTTGTATATTTACTCCCTCTGTCCCACCATTATTTGCACACTTTCTTTTTTCGTCCGTCCCAAGATTATTTGCACACTCTAAAAAAAAAAAATTGATTTGCGTGCACACTCACAATAATATATACATATTTACCCATATATCACTACTTTACTCAAAAAGTAATTTTTTCTTAACATTTGTGCCCATTTTTGTGTGCAAAAAATGCTGGGACGGAGGGAGTAGTTTTTAAATGATATTTAGTGATATTTAAATGATATTTAGTGTTGTATATATATATATTTTTAAACATACTTGACTTGATAGTTGATGTCATAATAAGGAATTTTGTAAATGAAGCCCCTCAATTTTTAGTACTGTGGAATAAAAGAACTCTACCAAACATTATTTCGAGATTAGGAAAAAAAAAAGTTGAAACGGGCCGGCCCGGCCCGTTAGCCTGTGGGCTAGGGTTGTGCTGGGCTGGGATTTTACAGGCCCGCCATGCAAATGGGCCTGCCCGGCTTGGCCCGTGAACATTGATTAGCCCGACGAGCTGGGCCGGGCCGTGCCGACCCGCCCGTTTTGCCAGCTATAACTCTAAGTGATCTGCCCACTGACTGCGCAGCTGGCATCCTGGCCACTACCCCTGGTGTGGAATCCATCCCAACCAGCCTATGGGCGAAAGCCAGTCCCGCTGGACGGCAGATGACTTTGTCTTGATGAGTGATGGCATGATAGTCGTGGTTGCTTCCCGCGTCGCCAGATGGCAATTCGTCATATCCTGGCACAACAATAATAAATGTGTAAGAATGGTGTATCTCAAACCAAATGATGTAAACTGTTTTAGTTTGTTTTGAATAATATTTCTTCTTTCTTGAGAAAAATAAAATAAAATAATAAGTGGATGAGAGAAAAAGTAGGAGAGAAGATAGACTATATTTATCACTTATCAGTGACACTCATTCAACCAAATCTTCTAATATAATATTTATTTCTCTCTTATCCACATGCACAATCTACAATTCAACCATTTTTTTTTATAATTTATCAATGGAACCAACCCAATCAAATGTAATTATATTTTATTTATTATTATTATTTAAATACATATTATCTATAATAAATTTTTATTATATTTTAATGTGTAAAAAATATATAAAAATTATTTGACATTCTAAAATCGTAATTATAATAGGAATAAAAATATAGCATACACTTAAAATAAATTATTAACTCAATAATAACAAATTTGAAATTGCAAGATTTACAAATGCAGAATTGAAAGTATATAAAAAAAATTACATATAGATGCATGAAATATTAAATTACAAATACATACCTCGAAATTTAAAAAAGTAATTTTAAGTGACTTTTGTAGTAAAATCTACTGCAAAATCAGAAGTATGTATTAAAATCGCTTAAAGTGACTTTTGATTTTAAGTGATTTTCTGATTTTGCAGTAGATTTTAAATCACTTACTATATATTTTGAAACTCTACTTCAAAATTAGAAGTGATTTTAAATGACTTTTGTAGTAAAATCAAAAGTGGAGAATGTTTTGAAACAAAGTGATTTTAAAAGTGGAAGTGTTTGCGAAAAAATCAATTAATAGATTTAAGGAATAATTCCATATCAAGACCCAAATTTTAGGTAATGTCTCAATATAAGTACCAATTTTTAAAGTGTCTCAAATCAAGTCTCAATTTTTACTTTATTCTCAATTTAAGGCTTGTCCTAAATTTTTGTGTCTCAATTTAAGACCCAACAAATAATTATTTCTAAATTAAATTCATTCAATATGAAAAAATTAAAAAATTAGAGACATTCGTCATAAATAAATAAATAAAAACTTCATTATTAAAAAACATTTTGAATTTTTTTTATTAATTATCATCGTGTATTAATTAAATTTATTGTTTAAAAAAAATAGAGACATTCGTCATAATTTTTTTTTTTTTTATCATCGTGTATTAATTAAATTTATTGTTTAAAAAAATGATAACTAGCATTTTGAAATTTAAAAATCAAATTAACATTTTAGCATATATGATGGGAAAAGATTATATGGGAAAAAAAAAGCTTGTTTTAGTTTAATTTTAAAATGCTAGTTGTCATATTTTTAAAATACTAAATTAATACACGACGATAAAAAATATTTATTATTTTAATAAAAAAAATATAATTAATATTTTTTTTGACGAACGTCTCTATTTTTTTTCCATATTGAATGAATTTAATTTAAAAAATAATTTCTTGTTGGGTGTTGAATTGAAACACAAGAATCTAAAATATGTCTTAAATTTCAAAATGATAGTTATCATTTTTTTAAACAATAAATTTAATTAATACACAATGATATAAAAAATTAGAAATATTCATTATATTAATAAAAAAAGTTAATATTTTTTAATAATGAAGTTTTTATTTATTTATGATGAATGTCTCTATTTTTTTATTTTTTCATATTGAATGAATTTAATCTAGAAATAATTATTTGTTGGGTCTTAAATTGAGACACAAAAATTTAGAACAAGCCTTAAATTGAGAAAAAAGTAAAAATTGAGACTTGATTTGAGATACTTTAAAAATGAGTACTTATATTGAGACATTACCTAAAAATTGGGTCTTGATATGAAATTCTTCCATAAATTTAAATTTACAAAAAATGAATTCTCAAATTTTAGAAGCAGCCTTTTTCTGCTTCTCCAAAATAATTTATAAGGTGGTGTTATAGTGATTTCAAACAATGTAGAATTAAATTTTTTTTTTGAAAAAAAAAATCAATTCTACTTATCAAGTAATGATTGCAAACAATCACTTAAGATAAAATCCAAAATTTGGATAATCTTAAGGATATGGATAATTTTGAGAGTTTTTTTTAAGATAATTGAGATTGTTTGGATCCATAATAGGAAATGATGCGATTTAGGATAGAAATATTAAAGAGAAAAGAGAAAAAATTGTTTATGTTTTAAAATATATTGATATTGGACTCTATTTGTTGATAATTTTATTTTATGAATTTTGATATATTTAAAAAGATTATAAACATTATTTTCAATATCTACAAATTTAATTATATTTTTAAAAAAAAAATAGAAACTAATGAAAAGCTGGCATATGTCAATTGAAGAATAAAAAGATGAGTATGTATAGAGTGAAATTGGTTCATACATGAATTATCGAAGGATATTGGTTGTTATCACTAAAGAGTATTAGGTGTTTTCACTGAAGGGTATTAGTTGTTTTCACTGAAGAGTCTTAGTTTGCTTTCACTTAACAACTAAAGATCTTCAGTATAAACTAGTAATAATCTTCAGTAGAAACAATTAATATTGTTTAGAAAAATCAACTAATATCCTTCGATAATTCATGTATAAACCATTTTCACCCTATATTTTGTCTTAAAAAAATGGGCATGACATTGGAATGTCAGCAACCCAATGCCAATGTAACTTTATGACATTTACTTATTTTATTATTATAAAAAATTTGGAGATATATGGTGACACTGTGTCAAATGACACGGTAAAGATAATCTGAGTGAGTAATAAAAATGTTATGTTATTGTATAAAATATGACACAAATAGATATATATGGTATAATAGAATTGGATGAGTATTTTGGATGGGAAATGAGATCTACTCATTCGGATGGAGGATGACTTATTCTCATCTGGATAAATTCATCCTTAACCAAACAGAGTATGTCCTATTTTAACACGGATTTAGCTAAGTGTTGAGTGTCAAGTGCTAATTGTTTTGGGATCATGGGTTATTATTTTGGGTGCAGACTATGATATTTAAATTCTAGTAAATAGTAAAAATATGTGTTTATTTTGGAATTTTAGTAGTAAAGAATTTTATTTTATATTAAATCTTTATTCAATGGGTAATTGATGTGTATTATTACATTGTATTGGACGAGAAGAATGAATGAATAAGGCCCCTGTTATTGGCACTATAAGGTGGAGTAAATACACTACACAAAATTTAATTCCTAAGGCAAATACTTGAAATGACAATATTATCCTTCTAGTCTTCCCTACAAAAATAATTTTAGTAAATACACTACACCTCATTTTCATACTTCACTTTCGAACAAAGAAAGTTATTTCGAACAATTCAAACGAGCTTCACACTTCAAGAATGTGACCCACCATCAATCCACCACTAGTAGCTTGAAACGTGTTGTGACAGCCTATATTGTAAGGATGAACGATCCTCCAAGTCCGGAATACGTATATGTAAGTGTTTTGGTATTTTTTAGAAACTAGGTTTTTTAAATGTTGAATAATATATTTTTTGTTGGTGTTATGATGTTTTTCATGCATATTATTGTTCATTGGGTGTATAAAATTGTATGGGTATGATAATATTATTGTTGTTTGCTTGTTTCGAACATTTTTTTTTAAATCACGATTGCACTTGTTCGACTCTGGTTCCGAACATTATGGTCATGTTCGAATAACCAGAGCCGAACAGCAGTCATTGCGATTTTTGAATTTGACTGAGAACAAGCGGACGACGGCGGAAGACGGTGTGGCGGGAGATGAGTTCTCTTTGCGATGGTGACGGACGTCGGTGCTGTGGCCGTGGCTATGGACGACGGCGAAGGATGTTCAAGATGGAGTGTATTCAAAATATGTAGGGTATTTTAGGAATAAAATGTAGTGTATTTATCCTAAGTGTAGTGAGTTTATTCATATAATGTATTTACTCCACATTGTAGTGCCAATAACCTGGGTCAGTGAATAAATGAGTGAAAATATGTGAGGTGGCTTTTGGGCTTAAATGTGACAGTCTTGGGTTTTTGGCCCAAGTAATATTTAAGAGTCCATTTCTTCCGCACCTCTTTCCCTTTACTCTCACTTGGTATCCCATTTTTTGCGATTGTGTTGCATGTATTTTATAGGAGTGATATGGAAGTTAAAAGTAATAAATATGATATGGATCGCAAAGTTTTAAATTAATTCGAGTGAATCCTAAACATAAATGTACACTCACTATTTTTTGACAATTCACAATAATAATTTGACGATACATACCAACAAACTTTAATTCTTGACGAGGGTGATGGTTTGAACTTCGATTTTCTTTTCATCACACACAATTAAAATCGTCATATTTTAAAATGTAATGTACTTTTTTTTTTTAAATGCGGGAGAGGGGTCGTGTGTGAATCTTTCATTCAATTAAATCTCAGGTATTAATAATGAGTAATATTAAAATTTTATAAATAGAGTAAGAGTATGTATAGAATGAAATTGGTTTATATATGAATCACTGAAGGGTATTAGTTGTTTTCATTGAAGAGTTTAGTTGTTTTTACTGAAGAGTATTATTGGTTTACACTTAAGAGTCTTAGTTTCACTGAATAACTAAGACTCTTTAGTGTAAATCAATAATACTCTTTAGTAAATACAACTAATATTATTCAATGAAAATAACTAATATCTTTTAGTGATTCATGTATAAACCAGTTTCACTCTATACTTTGTCATAGAGAAAAACAAGAAAAAGAAATTGTGAGTACATTAATTAATTTCGGGGATGCAAGTAACGTAGTCCATTTATAACATGTGAGTTATTTTTTTTCTTAAGTATAAATAAGAAAGCAATTGATGATGTATAATATCATTGCGGTTTTAAATTAGAAACCAGATTGGTTTGAGAACTTTTTAATCATAATGAAAATGAGAACAAATATATGGTAATTATTGTTATAAATCTAAGAGATTTACCAAATCTAAAAAATTTGATGTGAACATTATTAATGGACTTATAACCTAAACAGACTTTAGATTTAGACTAGATTTTCTCTATTATAAATAGACATATGTACTCAGTATTGTATACACGCATACATACAAATATTAGTGAAACTCCTGGCTTGGTATGCCCTCAGACGTAGTAGTTATCGACGAACTGGGTGAACAAACTCGTGTCTCTATTTTACATTTATGATTTACAACACGTTATCAGCACGAGACTCTACCAGAAGCTAATCGGTACAAATCTAAATTAATTTTCTCTATTGCATGATTATTAATTATCGTATCGAATTTTTGATCCATATGTATTATGATTTTATGTGCACTTAAATTATTTTATTGCATCGATGATTACTGTTTTACAATTTAATTGGATCGAAAAAAATTAAATTAAATTAAATGTGCCCAACGGCCGGACCGCCGCCACGAGCCACCATGCCGCCGCGCGGTGCAGTCCCGTCCCAACCGTCGTCCGCCCGCCGTTGTGCTTGCGCCTGCCGCCGCACGTCCACCGCCGCGAGCGGCGCGGCCTCGTTTCTTCCCCACCGGAAACCGACGCGAGCCTCGAGCGGCACCGCGAAGCGGCCGCTGCCGCGAGCCTCGAAGGCCGCCGCGACCTCGACGCCACCGCAAGCAATGTCGTTTCGTGTGAAGCCGCTGGGCGTAGAGCTTTCGCTCCGCCGCGGCCTTCCACCGAGCGTTCGTGCCCGCCCTTTCACTTCCGTGCGTCGAGCGGCGGCCGAGCGTCTCACACCACCGAGCAACGGCAGCCATTGGCCGCATCGCCACGCAGCGGGGCGCAGCCTCCCGCGCCACTGCCGCGCGCCTGTTGCCGCCAGCACCTGCAACCGCGGCCCTTCGCTCCGCCCAACCAATTCCGCATAGCCCTTCCCCTTTTGGGTCTTAGTGGCCCAACTCGATTTGGGCCACATTCAAACAAAAAATAATAATTTAATTTGGGCCTGAAGCCACTTCAGGGGCTGTAATTCTTTTTGGGCTTATCTTTTTTTTTTATAGAATTTTTGGGCCTGAAGCTCTATTTTATGGGCTGTAAAATTTTAATTATTGGGCAATTGAAATTTATTATTAATTTGAGCCTCATATAATTTTTGTTAGTATTTTTGAGCCCTCAAATTAATTTATCAAGTTTCGAAAAATACTTGAAAATTAAAAAGTAATAATTCTTTGCATATAATTAAGCTCGAATTTTTTTGGAATTAATTTAAATATTAGTTCTCAATAAATTTATTATATTATTATGTGTTTAATTGTTATATTCACATGCTTTTATGATTTAATTATCTTACATGCATTATTACTTTTGCACATAGTCCCCATTTTATAGTCCGCATATATTGTCTGGGTAGATGGCGCCCAGTACTTGTCGGACCATAAATTATGTCTTGGGTAGACGATGCACAATTCTTGCTTTTATGTGCTCGAGAGTGATAAAATAAATCCCTACTTCTCCGTTGTCAATAAATTGGTCACAATACTCACCATGTCACTTTAAAAGTTGTAGTGAATAATATCTGATACTACCAAAAGAGAATTCGCTGAGCTTGCTCTTGATGGTAGTAATTACCTGACATGGGTGCTAGATGTTGAGATCCATCTAGCCTCAACTGAGTTAAGCGGGGTTATTGTCGATGATTCGGAATCAACTGACGCCCAGAAGACGAAAACATTGATTTTCCTCAGGCATCATCTTAATCAGGACCTGAAAAATAAATATCTCACCGAGAAGGACCCCGGAACATTGTGAAAGTCCACGAAGGACCGTTTCCAACAACAAAACGATATACTCCTCCCTCAGGCACAATACGATTGGTTGAACCTCCATTTCCAGGACTTTAAGTCTGTGACGGAGTACAACTCAGCCCTACATCGTATTGTAGCTCAGTTAAAGTTATGCAAGCAAGCTATAACTGAAGCCGAGTTGATCCAGAAGACTCTATCAACTTTCCACCCTAGTAACGTGTTGGGAAAATAGGGGTGCCCGGAATCTATTCGGAATGAAATTTAAATACGAATTTAAATTTAATTATTACTAGCATGAATTAATCCTAATTAATTCAAATAATAATTCCAACAACTAATTTATCATCATGCATGTTGAATTAATTCACATAAAATCTAGGCGGAATAAACAAGAATTTATATGACTTACGTACCTCTTGTAGACTTGGTCTTTGAATAAACGGGACAATCACGATCTCGCTTTATCAACCCAAAAACCTTCTCAAGTATTTCCCTTTCGCCTTACTTGATCACCGGTGGGAGATGCTTTCAAGTAATTTAAATAACTAAGGAAAAAGAAAAATATATATGCTCTTGATTTTTCCAACACATGGAATTATGTTCTTGGAGATGAAATAATCATCCCCTATTTATAATATGAGGGAGGTCGAAATTTTTAAGTGAAATATGGGCTTGGAAAAATCTTTTCTTAGACTCTAAGAAATCTTGAATATATCTCATATATTCTTTTTTCCAAAATAAAATATTCCACAAAAATCTCACCCTACATATTAAGCCTATTTTCGAAAATTTCAAGTAGTGATCCCATGATTTGGATCTTCTTGAATATATGAGATAATCTTGTATTCCAAGAATACATATCTTCCATAATATCTTTCCAAGAAATTCAACAAAATCTTCTCTCTTCTTGATATCTTATTTTCGAAAAAAATAAAGAAAAATCAGCATTAATATTTCTTTTCATTTTAATCACATTATCATTATTGGGCTACTTAATGGGCTAATTGAGGGGCCTTTAAGGAGAATTAAGACTGGACCTCCTAATGGACTTCTGAATTTCAATATTGAGCCCCAATATAATTCAATCCATTAATATTAATTATTACCACTAATAAATTAATATTGCATTATCCATCTTAATCCGTATTACGATAATATGGGCTCCCGATTATTATTTTCCGCGTTTAAGATTATCAAGTCCATTAATTAATTAAGCTTCTGAATAGCTCTAAATTAATTAATATATTTCACCTTGGAGTAAAGACAGCTCAACATTATTATCCTTACCGAAGAAACTAATTCTTCACTTGCAAGATTTGGTACGATAAAACTTCTGAGCCCACCAAGGGGACTAATCACACGAGCCGTACTCGCACGCGTTTCTCCGTATTAAATCTTAACAACCGTCGTATGACTAATATTACTGCCCAAAGCACAAGGTTCGAAGTCACGATGATTCTCACCCAACATGAATCAAAGCAGTAACCATTAAGCACACACGGTTCTATTTAAGTGACAGAGATTAAGAAATCAACAACCACTGAGGTCTAATTCTTCAATTTCAGAACAGAAGAATTTATCCTCGTTGTAGGTCCTCTTCAACACATACTAAATGTGCTAGTGCAATCTCTTAGTTAAGACAGACCAATCTGAGACTTACACATCGACCTTTCAGGCGGATTGTTTAATTCCACCTAGGTCGTGAAAATGTACGTTTAGTTACAAGGAGACTGTTAATGTTATCTTCCGTGATCGGGTAGCACCACATTAACTACAATATAACTAGTACTATTATGAACTGTTTGCAATAAATATTCAACATTCAATCATATCTAAAGCATATGCGATAAAAGAATTATTCTCATAAACAAGTGTTTGATACACGAGTTATACAAAGTAAAAGCATACTTTCACGTATAACTCCAACACAACGTTGTACTCCAACAACAATACAGGGCTAAGAACTACACTGTACACTCTGAGCTAATTTCTGTACTTCTAGTGGCAGAAAAGCACAACCAACTCCTTATGAAAAATCATAACTCGAGATCGGTTGGCTCACAAGCAGTGCCCAAAGCACATGCTATAGCTCAAAGCAGTACAAGTGGTCACAAACGTGGAAGGGGGGGGGGGAGGAAATGAACTCGTAGCAAATCCCGAGGTCATAGTAAATCCGATGGTCCAAGTACCTCGAAAGACAATCAAGCACAGGCTCGTGGAAAGGCTGCACCTAACACGAATCCCACTCCTAAAAAATCTGGCACTCAAGATAAGGTTGAGCAGTCCTGCTACAAATGTGGATGCAAAGGCCATTAGTCTCTCACATATCATACTCCCAAACATTTGGTCGAGACTTATCAAAAGTAGCAGAAGGACGACAAGGGGAAGGCCCCTAAAGTCGAATCTCACCATACCAGTCTGCCTAAAGCTGAATTCGACCATGACAACGATGATCTCTTGGGCTTGGAGCTCAAAGACTTTGGAGACAATGAGTGATTTGTGTATTTGATCATTTTAGTACTTTGTTTTGGTTAAGACCATTTATTTTTGGATCCTATCTTTCAGATATTTTATTTCATGATTGATATGATATTTATGATTTAACTTTGATATGTTTACCTCAATATATGCTATCCGTTAAATTTATTTGGATATTGCTATTCTTATACATGACTTGTAAACATATCAGCTATTAGGTTTGAACTTTTTCCTCTGGCATGATGGATACCAATTGTGATTTATGTTTGGTAGATAGCTCCACCACTCACACAATCTTAAGAGATAGGAAGTATTTTTCATAACTTGGTAGAAAGAAAGGGGAGTGTAACTACAATAGCCAATGATAATATTATGATAGTGGGCTCCAGAAGAGCTTCCATCGTCCTCCCCAAGGGTACCGAACTCATAATTGATAAGACTTTATTGTTTTCACAATCTAAGCGTACCCTTCTCAATTTTAAAGACATAAGATCTAATGGCTATCACATTGAAACTGAAACTGAGAATAATAACGAATACCTTTTGATGACTATTACTCGAGGTAGTCGTAAATAAGTTATTGAAAAAAATTCCTCCTTCTCTTCCGGATTGTACTATTCCTACATCCGGCCGTCCAATCTCCATCTAGCCATGAGTATAAAATTTCACGACCCGAAATCTTTTAAATTATGGCATCAACAATTAGGTCATCCAGGACAAACTATGATACGTAGGATTCTATCTAATTCCATTGGTCATAATATTTCGAATAATAAAATCCCTCCTGTTGATGAATTTATATATGATGCATGTTCTAAGAGTAAATTAATAGTGCGTCTGTTACGCACCAAGGTGGGACTAGAGTCTCTGGTTTTCCTTGAACGGATTCAGGGAGACATTTGTGGAATGATTCATCCAGCATCAGGACCATTTTGGTATTTCATGGTCCTAATTGATGCCTCCACTAGGTGGACATATGCCTGTTTGTTGTCTACCCGCAATCAAGCTTTTACAAAGCTCATTGCGAAAATCATCGAGCTTCGAGCTCAGTTCCCAGATTATCCAATAAAATCTATTCGGATGGTCAATGATGTTGACTTTACCTCAAAAGCCTTTACAGATTACTGTATGGCTCTGGAAATTAAAGTGGAACATTCGGTCCCCTACGTCCACACCCAAAATGGTCTTGCTGAAGCGCTAATAAAACATATCAAACTTATCGCTAGACCATTACTTATGAACTCTAAATTACCCACTTCATGCTGGGGGCATGCAGTACTACATGCATCACACCTGATACAAATCCGTACAACTGCATATAATGATCATTCCCCCCTACAGCTAGTGCGTGGGAAAGAACCAAGCACTTCCCATTTGCGTATTTTGGAGTGCAGTGTATGTTCCGATAACATTATCGAAGCGTACCTCTATGGGCCCACAAAGGAAGCTAGGTATTTACATTGGATTTGACTCTCCATCTATCCTGAAATACATAGAACCTTTGTCCGGGGATCAATTAACGACCCGGTTCGCTGACTGCACGTTCGATGAAGATCACTTCCCGGCATTATGGGGAGATCCATATTCAAAATTGAATGAATGCCGGGAGCTTACGTAGAACGTAAGTAATCTTCAGTATCTAGATCCACGCACTAGTCAATCTGAACTAGAAGTTCAGAAGATCATTAACTTGAAAAATTTAGCAAACAATCTGCCAGACGAGTTCATTGACCATATAGGTGTAACTAAATTGCATATATCTGCAGTAAATGCACCCTAAAGGGTTGAGGTCCCAAGTAAATCAAGTATACATGCCCCCACACGCCAGAAGCGTAAAGGACCTACAAACGATACAAGTACACCTAAAAGAAAGGCTAGCAAAATTGGTCAGTCAAACGTGAAATCTCTAGAAGAGATTCATCTAGAAAAGGCTAACAAGTGTAACGAGCCTATCGAGCTCATCGAGTCAAGCCGAGCCTATCGAGCCTAATGAAATTTTAAGAAAAATCTTAGTTATCGAGTCTAACGAGCCAAGCTCGGTTGGGCTCGTTAAGAAATCGAGTATTTTTCGTGCTCGAGCTCGTTTAACCTAACGAGTCGAGCCGAGTCGAGCCGAGCTGAGCTCACGAGAAGCTCGTTTCGTGTAACCGCTCTATGCACAAAATATTCAACGCACTAGGACCGTGGAATGACCAGACCTAGATACACTGGGAAATAAAGAAGGTCTGGTTGACATAAACATTGAAGTCTCTATGAATTTCATAGATACGGGAGATACATATAATAGAAATATTATTATCGTCGACTACACATTTGCAGCGATAATTGCTCTTTCTGTTATAAATAACGATCTAGATCCAGAACTCAAAACTATCACTGAGTGCCGAAAGCGCTCCGATTGGGTTGTTGACAGCGATTTCGTGAGGATCTCACCGTCGGGTTCCTAGCGGGTAGGATTTAAGTATTTATGATAACTGAAAGTAGTAAATGCAAGAGTAAATGAGCTCTCAAGAGTAGATTTGCAATAAATGAGTTATGTGTTACATTTGGGCATTTAAGACCCTATTTATAGTGTACATGGTGGGTTTCCCCACCTTGGGTTGGTATGCCTGTGGGCCCCTCATATTCCTAGCTGGGAGGTAATGAGTGGCTACAGCCTCCCTCTATGGACCAATGGGAGGATGCCACCTGGCACTGCTGCTCTTTTCTGATGGGACTGGGCACAACTACCTACTCTGACCCTGTCACATCCTCTGAACTGATGGTACTGGATGTATCCACATAGCTGGCGAAACTAGGGACCGGGCAGACGGGTAATCGGGTACCGTGTGGGTGGCGAGTAGCCCGGGGATCCTTTCACGGGAAGCGGGTAGAGATCGCACCAGAGCTCGCTGCTGGCCGATCGACCTTTGGTCCACATAACAAGTATGCTTCCCGATAAGACATCGGGGTCTTCGTCGGGTAGGCTTGGTGCTCTACCCGCCTACTCGGTTGAGCCCGATGATCCTGATTTCCCCGGTCGTGCGCCACTTCGGCCTGGATAGGTTGAGCCCATTACCCGAATAGTTGGGTAATATTTGTCGGGTGTAACAATTGCCCCACCAGCCCGGCATCGGGGGGCCATTGCCGTAGGGTGGCGGGCTGGTCGATCCGCGAATTTGAGTTTGAATTTGAATTTTGGGGGTGACATTCCGCTTTTCGAGGTGGCGCTTCGTATTCCACGCCTGCTGACGTTATAGGATGGCGTGACTGACGCGCAAGATCCCAGGCATCACGTCCGCCGATTCTATCCCCAACCGTTGTGTGCGTGTCCCTCACGCGCCCCCATGACTTTTGCTTAATTTCATTTTTGACCCCTTTTTTGCACTTTAGTCCCTCCCCACTTCTCCTATAAATAGGGGTCCCCTATTCTCATTCTTACTTTCGCTCTTCATTCTTTTGCCCCCCCTTTGCAAGTTCTTGAGTTTTCCGGCAATTTTTCCGACGATCCTCCCCAGAATCCGGCGATCCCTTTGGAGTCCCAAGGTAATCCCTTCTTTTCATTTCCATATTCCTTCTCCCATTTCAATGAGTGACTCTGTTGAGAGTGTTGGGGCCGCCGATGCTTTTCATTTCCGCCGCCGCGCTGCCGCCGACGCCGAGAGACCTCTCTGCCAAGCCGGGGAGGGCACCTCCCGTGCCGCCACCGCCCGTGAAGGCGAGGGTACCTCCACAAACGTGGATGCCTTCGCCGATGACCTAGAAAGGATGAGCCCTCAATAGGAGGGTCCCATTCTCAGCGTTGCCCCAGTGTCCTCCTACCCGCCTCGGGCAGAGCATTACTTGTTCAACCAGGAGGCCATGCCCGAGAACATCGATTATGCGGGTAGCCGACTGATCGAGTTTGATTACTCCAAGTACATGAGCCGGTTCGTACGAAAATGCCCAGCCCGCTCTTACCGCGAGGCCCATGAGTCCGAGTTTGGGGCCTCTCGTCGCCCTAGTTGCTTGCCCCCGGATGCCGACCTCAAGAAAATTTATTGGATCTTCGAGACGCCCTCCGATATCTATTTTTATGCCCCACAGGGCGACGAGCGTGCAGACCAGCCCCCCAGAAGGGCTGGTCACTATAAACGCGGAAACGTTGCATGCGGGACTCTGCTTAATGCTCCACCCGGCTATTTCCCGGCTGCTCGCCGTGTGGAACCTGTCGATCACCCAAATCATTTCGAACGGGTGGAGTTACTTGCTGGGTGCCATGGTCGCCCTCGGGCGTCGGGGACTTCACCGCAGGCCAACCCCCGAGGAGCTAAACCACCTGTACTACACCGTGGCCTCGACCGGACCGATGACTTGGGGTATTACTCCGTGAAACCCTGGGGCGGCGACACTATTGTCTTTGGCATCTCGCCGAAGGTGACGGGCTGGCATGAAAGGTGGTGGTGGGTCGGCGGTGCCTGGGAGAGCGTGGGAGTTGACGGGGCAGTCATCCCGGTTCCTCGGAAATATATTGTCCGCAATCGTCGAGGTAAATCCTTGGAACTTCTTCTTCCTCCTCAGTACTGATCTAATTTTTGTTTCATTATGCAGGCAACTCGGCGCCCAACCAGAGTGACCTAACCGACGACTTCCAGCAAGCCCTCGCTCGTGTGAAGGTTGAGCCCGATGTTAATCGTGACGTCGACCAGCTTAATTGCAACGAGCAGCGACGTTTGTCCGGCCTCCAGACCTTTCCCCGCCATTTAAATTTTGGCGGTCAGTTCCTTTTCGCTCAACACAACACGTCTCTTCTCGTATTTATTTTACTCGAAAAAATCTTACTCGATGTTTCTTTTTCGTACTTTCCAGAACAGCGCTTCCCGGCATCGAGCTCCACACCGTCGGCCTCTCCAGCCCCTTCTTCCCCGGCTTAACCCGAGGCCGGTCAGGTTCCCCACGCCCCCCTCATCAACGTCAAGAGCTCTGAGAAGACGGTCGACATGACTCCCAAGAAGAACGCTCTGGCCAAACTGGCGAAGCGGGGAGCTGTCCGAGCAGCTGGGGTAACAACTCGCACCCATCCGCAGACTCCCGCACTGGCAGCGCCATCATCCCCGACGGGCGACCAACGCCTCTCCAAACAGGCCCGGGTAGAGGGCCAGATATCGGTCGAGCCGACCATGGTGACCGTGAATGTGAACCCGGCTACGGGCGGGTTGGTAGCCGGAACCGTCGAGGCGACCACGGGGAGCCCGGCCTCTGCCTCCCGCGACTGCAGCGACTTCTCCTTCTTGGGCTGGGGCAATCATCTCACGTAAGTTAGCTTCGTCTAGAGCTTCTTTTCTTCCCTTTATTTCCCTTGCTAACTGCCCTTGTCGCCATGCGTTGCAGACCTGATCCCCTGCCCCCGACAGAGATTCTCCAGTTCCTGCGCTCGCAGGATCCGCCCTACGCGGAGGCCGTCCCCAAGTCCTGGCCGGAAGAGCTTCGCTGGGCAGTAGTGAACCTGCCCCGGTCGTGGACCCTCAACTGCAAGAAGGCCTCCCGCACCGTCTCTGTGCCCGACCGACTGAGGTCCGCCGCTATCCGCGCTTCCCGCGATGTCATCGCTCTAAAGAGTATCATGCTCGATTATAAGCGGGATGCACGGACTCTGGCTGCGTACAACGCTAGCTTCCAGACCAAGAGGGATGAAGCCGCCCGGCTGGAAGAGGAGAACAAGAAGCTCTGGGAGGAGCTGGAGGCTGCCCGCAAGAGCCACGCGGAGCTGGAGGGGCCGTCGTTGAGAGGGAGAAGAAGGCGCGTGCCGACGCCGAGGCGAGAGCGACTGAGGAGGTCTGCCAGGCCAGAGAGGTCTTTACTGCGGAGGCCAAGGCGTGCCTTGCCGCTGAACGTGCCCATCTAGCCGGGGAGAGCGAATTGGCAGGATCCATGGTTTACATCAACGCTTACGCCGATTCGATCCGCTCTCTATTGCGTCGAAACCCTGAAGCCGACCTCACCAGCCCCCTGGAGGACCTTAGGAGCTACGTTGAGTCCAATCCCCCTTCTGTGGATTACGACATAACTTTGAAAGATTTGACTGACCGCGGGGTGAATTTATCATTTCTTGGCGACCCGGTGACCTTCATCTATCCTCTGGCGGACGAAGAGCCTTCTGTGGTGGATGAGGCGGTGATTAGGCGTGAAATTGTCATAATTCGTTACTCGAAATGCCCTTGTTTTGATTGATTTATATGAGTATTTAGAGTCATTTGAGTATCATTTTCATAAACTAATGAATTTGTCTCTTTAATGCTCATAGATGGATAGAAGGTGAAAAGAGGAGTTCGTAGGACTTTGAATCGACTCAAACGGATGTCCGGATGAGAAGATATCGAAGAAATACGAAAAGTATTAGTTCGAGGGAGCAAAAGTATCATTGGAGCGCACAAGCAAGGAGCACTCGTGCACCCCTGCACGAGCGGTCGAGTAAAGCGCTCGAGTAGGTGAAACTCGTACACTAGTGCACAAGCACTCGTGCACTGTGCACGAGCAGACGCGGGTCGTGCAATAGTGCACGAGCGATGGAGGTCGAGCACTTTTTGCTCTCTGGAAGAATATTAGCGCACAACAGGGGTGAGCTCGTGCACTAGTGCACGAGCAGTGCACGAGCGTACGTGATTTTTGGCCCATTAACTCCCGATTCGACTCGTTGCCTATTTATACCCCTTCCGAACACGTTTTTAACACATCACTCGACAATACATCAGACCACGACTTACCACTTGATACCTTATTACTTTTAGAGTTAGTTTTTAGAGAAGAGGAAACGAGCAAGCTTTACTTTACGTTTAATCGAGGTTTTAGTACAAATTCTTAGTTTATTTTCGTTTCTTAGTTTCTTTTCATTAGTTCGATTACGTTAAACACTTTAAACTTTATTTTTATTAATTAAATTTCAGTTCTTTGCAAGTATTTCTTTAAACCCTAGTTTATGTTTGATCTTTTATTCGTTCAAATCATTATGTTTATGTTCGTCACTTCTTCTATTGCTTTTATTATTATAAAAACCATGTCTAGCTAAAACCCTTGCATGCTTAGGGTAGGATGAACTCGTTGAAGTAGGTTGTGGGTACGTAATTAGGGTAATTCGTGACGTTAGGTTTTAATTCTCTTAATTAATGAATTCTTAAAATCAATCTTGACTTTACCTTTGAATTTCGTACGAAAAGTGTTTGAGAGAGGACGGCCGTATCATTCTTTAACAATTAGTAGACTTAATGAGAGAGTTTAGAAAGGGTTAATTAATCTACCAGTTTATCTAAGGAGGACGACCGCATCACCTTAGTTTAAATTAGGGTCTCGTTAATTAAGCACGATCTATTAACTCGTTAGTGGATTAGGGAAGTCGATTGCTAGGATAAAGTATTAGGGTTTTAAATCTTGAGCTTTCGTCTTACAATCTTTAACTTAGGTTATTTCTTGCGCGTCACGATTATCTTGATTATGTACCTGCTCCATTAGTATACGTAGGGATTCCTATCCTGAGCATCACCATCTCATATTTGAAAACAACCTTTAGATAATTAGTTTAATTCTTTCTTTTGCCTTAGTAGAGTATTATAGCTTAGATTTTATTTCTTTAAAAAATCCAAAAACATACACTCATATTAACTACGACGCGTAGATCTTCAGGGATCTATTCGCATACATACCTTCCCTTGGGTTCGATAATACTTGGTCCCTATACTTGCCCATACTGCAGTGAACCCGAACCTCATAGTTGGTCCCACTTCTAAGCTGGATCGTCTTGCAATGCTCTTTCGGGTTTCCCTCCGGCATAGAAGGATACTTACCCGGCTCTCTACCCAATGTTTTTACGATATGGCTCATCTAAAACTCTATCGAAGTGAACCGCCTATTGTTCTCTTGCTGAATTCGATTCAGCTCTACATCTCTCTTCTGGAGTTCTTGATCACGCTGATCACCTTTCTTATGCAACTCTCTAACATCATACTCCAAAGAGGACAATCTCTTGCTTCCTTCCTCCACCTTCTGAAGGATAGCTCTCAACATCTCCTCAGTTGAGGCACCGTCTTCTCCACCAGGAGGTTTAGAACCTGGATCAACACCTGCAGGACCTGTAATTTCGGTATTCGAATTAGCATATGAAAAATTCTCGTTCTTCCTCCATGTGTTTTGAGGAGGCTGCTGGCCTCCTTGATATCCTTGTGTGTTCCTCCATTGATTTTGAGGCGGCTGTGGACCTGGAGGTACAAATGGTTGGCCATAAGAAGGCCTTTCAAACTGATTTCCACCTTGTGGATACCCCCCTTGTGGATAGTTAGGCCTTCCCATAAAGTTGGTCTCTTCTTGCTGACTCGTGGGTGTGTCCACTTTCTCATTCACTGCTACATTCCCTCCAACCAGATTCCGCCCCATCTCGAGGTTACTGATCTTCTCCATCATAGCCATCAACAGCTTCCTCGTACCCTCATTCTTCTCCAACTTACAAACTCGCTGAAATTCTGGATCCTCATTCCATGCCCCGACATTCGTGACAATGTTGTTGATGATTTCTCTACATCTCGCTATCCCTTGGTTCAGAAAAGCTCCACTGGCACATGCATCTAGATGGGCTTGGCCAGCCTTGCTGGCTCCACTATAGAAGAATGCCATGATATCTCCCTCATTGACTTGAAGCGAATATACCAGCTTTCTACTAGTAGTTTTCCTGTAAGAGTACGAGTTCACTGTAGTATGAGTAAGTATAGCGACCAAGTATTATTGAACCCAAGGGAAAGTGTGTATGCAAATAGATCCCTGAAGATCTACGCATCGTAGTTAATATGAGTGTATGTTTTTGGATTTTTGAAAAATTAATTTAAACTAAAATAAACTAATTAAACTAAAGAATGAAAGAAATGAATAAACTAAGGTGTGTTTTCAAATAAGTGATGGTGATGCTTAGGATAGGAATCCCTACGTATACTAACGGAGCAGGTACATAATCAAGATAATCGTGACGCGCAAGAAATAATCTAAGTAAAAGAGTGCAAGATGAAAGCTCAAGACTTAATACCCTAGTACTTTATCCTAGCAATCGACTTCACTAATCCACTAACGAGTTAATAGATCGTGCTTAATTAACGAGACCCTAATTTAAACTAAGGTGATGCAGTTGTCCTCCTTAGATAAACCGGTAGATTAATTAACCCTTTCTAAACCCTCTCATTAAGTCTACTAATTGTTAAAGAGTGATACGGCCGTCCTCTCTCGAACACTTTTCGTACGAAATTCAAAGGTAAAGTCAAGATTGATTTTAAGAATTCATTAATTAAGAGAATTAAAACCTAACGTCATGAGTTACCCTAATTACATACCCACAACCTACTTCTACAAGTTCATCCCACCCTAAGCATGCAAGGGTTTTAGCTAGACATGGTTTTTACGTAAACAAGAACAATTGAATAAGTAAAGAACATGAACATAGTGATTAAAACAAATAAATTATCAAACATAAACTAGGGTTGAAAGAAAATTAATGCTAAGAACTGAATTTAAATTAAGAAAACTAAGTCTCAAAGTATTAACGAACAAAAGTCTTAAGAAACGAAATTAAAAAGCAAAATCGTACTATGAATTCATAAAGAAAACCTCAAAAACGTGAATCTCAAGCTTGCTCGTCTAAAAAACTAACTCTAAGAGTAATCTTCTATTAAGTGGTAAGTGGTCCTCTTCCAAAACGAAGTTGGAATTAATATATATAAGCGTCGGGCCGAATCGGGAACACGTGGGCCGAAAAAATGCATCCGAAAGCAAAATCCAAGAAGTGATCGAGCACACACGCTCGAGCGGTGGCGCTCAAGCTGTATAGCTCGAATGGTGCAATCCCTCGTGCGGTGGCGCTCGAGCTGGTCGAGCGCTCGAAATTCTCTGCATGTTTTGGGGTGCTCGAGCTGCTCGAGCGTAAGAAATCTTCTGTAAGTTTTTGGCGCTCGAGCAATGTGCTCGAGCGCTAGTGCTCGACCTAATCCACTCGAATGACTCCAAAAATGTTCCAACTAATACTTTTCTTCTTTCGAACTAATACCAATCGTATTTCTCCGATATCTTCTCATCCGGGCATCCGTTTGAGTCGATTCAAAGTCCTACGAACTCCATTTTTCGCCCTCGATTCACCTATAAGCATCAAAGAGACAAATTCATCAATGTATAGAAATAATGCTCAATCGACTCTAAATACTCGACCAAATCGACCAAAACTAGGGTATTTCTAGCGACGAATCATGACAATTTCACGCCTAATCATATTCCCCTGAAATCTGGCAAGTGACGAGCTGCGAGTCGCTGTAGACCTAAAGTCTCTTTACTCCCATGGCCATGGCCATTTCCAGGCCGTTGATTAGCGCTTCGTATTCGGCCTCGTTATTAGTTGCGTGGAAACCGAACTTGATGGCCGTCGTGAATGATTGGCCGGACGGGCTGAGCAGGACAACTCCCACTCCTACCTGCAAGGTTGTGTAGGATCCATCGACGTACATCTTTCATGGTGGTTGCTCGATCTTGGACATTGCCTCTGGGTAGGTGAGCTCGACTATGAAGTCGGCCATGGCCTGGCCTTTGATGGACGTTCGGGGAGCGTATGTGACTCCGAACTGCCCGATCTCTGCTGCCCATTTGAGGCATCTACCCGCCGTGTCTGGTCAATGTAAAACTTGTCGGAGTGGCATTGTGGTTAGCACTTCTACCTGGTGATCGAAGAAGTATGGGTATAACTTACGCACACTCATCACTAGTGCGTAAGCCAACTTTTCTAAGGGTGGGTACTGTAGCTCGACGGGTGGAGTGTCTGGCTAACATAATAGATCGGCAGATGTGCCTGCCCCTCAACCCGCACTAGCACGGCGCTGAGAGCTGGAAGCCGCCAAGTACAGGTAGAGCTTCTCGCCAGGGACGGGTTTGGCCAATATCTGGGCGTTCGAAAGATATGCCTTCAAATTATCGAACGCGAGCTGGCTCTGGGGTGTCCAGTTTAGTTTTCCCTTCCGCATGCTGTCGAACAATGGTTTGCACCGGTCCCCCATGCGGGAGATGAAGCAGCTGAGGGCGGCCAAGCTGCCCGTCACCCTCTGCACCTCCTTTACTATGTGTGGAGCGCTCATGTCGAGGATTGCCTGAACTTTGGTTGGGTTTGCCTCGATTCCTCGCTTACTGACCATGTGCCCCAAGAACTTGCCCGACTCGACGCCGAAACTGCATTTTTTTGGGTTGAGCCTCATCCGATATTTTCTTAGAATTTTGAACGTCTCGACTAGGTGAGTGAGGTGGTCTTCCTTTTTCTTGCTTTTGACGATGATGTCGTCGATATACACCTCCATGGTCGCTCCGATCTGGTCGTGAAACATGTGGTTGACCAGCCTTTGGTAGGTTGCCCCTGCGTTCATGAGCCCGAACGGTATCCGCTTCCAGAAGTACATGTTCTTCTCGGTGAGGAAGGTGGTGTGCTTCTGGTCGTCGGCGGCCATCGGGATCTGGTGATAGCCGACAAATGTGTCCATGAAAGTGAGCATCTCGTGTCCAGCCGTGCTATCCACTAGATGGTCGATGTGAGGCATTGGGAAGTGATCCTTGGGGCATGCCTTGTTCAGTTCTGTGAAGTCGATGCATAGCCACCAGGTGTTGTTGCTCTTCTTGACAAGTACAGCGTTGGATACCCACTGGGGTTTATCGTCGGGGTCGACCATCCCGATATGCTTGTTGTCGAGTAGTTTTTTGACCTCTGTGGCTATGACCGCATATTTGTCTGGGCCGAACTTCCTCCTTTTTTGTGATATCGGTTTGCGGGTAGGATCAATGTGCAGTTGGTGGGAACAGACTGCTGGATCGATCCCGACCATGTCTTCGTGCGACTAGGCGAATACGTCTAAGTTTTCTTCTAGAAATGTTGTCATTGATGCCCGCATCTCGTCTGGAATTTTGGAGCCCAGTTGGACGCATACTTCTGGCCGATTCTTCATCGTTACTGAGATTAGTTCTTGATTAGTGTGAAAATTGCTCGAAATTCGTGTACTATTTTTGCCAAATTTAATTGGATTTCTTGCATTTTTTACATTAATTTGATTGTTTGCGCTTAATTGTCGAAAAATGTACTTTTGTTTATTTTTGCAGGAAATTGAGTGACTTTAGAAGAAAAAACGAGCCTTTAATTTATCTGGATCGAACTAAAATATATTGAGATCGAGAAGAATTACAAATTGGGCTTTAATTTTCATTCAATAAGTTTCGGCCCATTCATAGTTGAAATCCAGTCAGCAGCCAATTTAATTGAAGAAAGTCCCATAAAAGAGGGCCCATTTGCTGCCAAGTTTTCGGCCCAAAGCAAAGGAAATGGGAATTGCCTAACATTCACGTGAATTGGATAAGGAATGAAAAGAAACAAACCCATCTCCCCACCTTGCTGCCAAATGCGAAGAGAGAGAGAAGAAGAAAACAATTTCACGCCGGAATTGGAGCTGCAAGCCTCGCACCATGGCCGGATTTAATGAAGCCTCGCCTGAAAGCCTCTCTCGCCGGAATTCGCACACTCGACACCGGAAAATGCAGCCCGTCACCACCGCCTCGACGCAGCAAACTCGTACCGGAGAAGCCATGAAAGTCAGAAAGCTGCCGCCGGGAAAGCATCGCCAATCCGCCGGAAAACTCAGCACCACCGCCACCATTGCCGGAAATCTTCAGCCTCACGCTCGCCGGAATCCAGAGAAAGCTAGCGCCCGGAATTCGTGGAGAGAGGCTGCCATTGATGCCGGAATCGAGCTGTTCGTACCCAAAATTGAAGAAGCAGCCTCACGTCTTGAAAGCTTGATTCGTCGCCGGAAATCGAGGATAGGGCTTGTCGTAGCATCACCGGAAAAGCCAACTCGCACCATTCGAAGCAGACTTCACACCACCATCTCCACGTCACCGGAATTTGCTGAAAGTCCAAGAAACAACCTCAGCACTTTTTAAATTTAGAAAAAACGCGTTTTCCATTCCTACTCGAGCGCTGCGGTCGAGTCATTCGACTCGTGCGAGTCGGTGTCGGTTCTTACAGAACGTTGAGCAATATTTCGCCGGACTCGATCGAGTCGGTCAACTCGCTCGAGTTGGTCAACTCGCTCGAGTTGACCGAGTTGACTGAGCGAAAATTTTGGAAAAATCCGAATTTTCACTATTTTTCAGGGATTTAATTGCAAATTCGTCTCAAGCCCTATTTCCACACTATATATACCCCAATTTCTCAGATTATTGGGAACACAACACAATCAACACACACACAAGAACCCTAATCCCCTAGTTTTTAGTTTTCTTTTCTTTTATTTTTCTTTTAATTTCTGAATAGATTAGATTTCTATTTCATTAGTAGTGTTTACATTTCAAGCAAGGATTGAAGCTATTAAAGAGTTGTATTTCCAAATTTCATCACAAGAGGTGATATCTTTATTTTATTTCAAGTCATGGTTAATTTTATTTTTATTTGTTATTTTAGCTTGTTAGTCATGGGTGTCTCTTCTAGAACCATGGGGTAATTTTCTTTGCTTTGAGTGTTGAATCAATGTATGAAATTAGTGTGTTGATGGATTTATAGCTTTGATTATGTTTATTTCTTGATGTGAATGTTTCTATTGATGGGCTTTGTATGTCTCAATTAATTAGTTGATTTGATTAGCTTATGTATTTAATTTTGTGTATTGCAACGAGAGTTGGATATGCATGATTGGTATTTAGGTGAAAGCTTTAGGTAATTAATTTGAGTTAAATAGTAATCGGTTGCCCGAGAGGGGGTCGGTTGCTAGATCCCCCATCATTAGACATTAGGTATCTTAATTTGATAATTCGGGTACTTAGTGAAGGGGGAATTCTAGAGATGCATCGCGTGTTTTTAGATATTCACGATCTTAGGAGCTTATGGGGCATAATTAGGAATTGCTAGTTAGTCCACGTTGTTCACATAGGCCTCAAAAGGGATTGGTCTACACACTTTTGTGATCGCTCTTAGCGAACATCTAGAAAAATGCAATGATAGGTCGTAAATCCGTCACACACACTAGTGGATTATATTGTGAAGACACTCGAAGCATTTTTCTCTCGCACTTTCTTAATCGGAAGTTAGTTTAATTGTTTAATTGCTTTTCTAGATTTAATTTTTGCATTAGTTTAATTTTCAAATGTCAACCGTCTCGTTACTATAGTACCATGCCGACGTGCAACTTTAGGGATCCACTGCGCTCCTAAATCCTTTGGGTTCGATAACTACTTGGTCCTAGTCTACTTCACTACTACGACGATCCCGTACTCTTGCGGGGGAGTAGGAAAATATTTTTCGAAAACTCCGACCAAGTCAGTTCTTCGATCGGGCTGGCCCCTCGCTCCCCGAAGCGAGGATCGTCGATCTCTCCTGTTAGACGGTTGTCGATTTCCATAGGCTCGAAGCCGATTCTAGGCTCTAGTTCGATCTGAGTGTCTTCAAAATTTTGTGAATCTTTTTCTATTGGGCGGGCAGTGGGTGGGATTTCTTCGTCTATCTCCATGTCTCCCCCCCCCCCCCCGATTGTGCATATATAATCTAAATTTACGGAATTAGAAATAAGATCGATATACGCTAAACATCCGCGTGCCATTTTTTGATTACCCTTAAGAGTTCCCACCTTCCCTAAGGGGGTTGGGAACTTGATACAATAATAGAATGCTGAGGCGGCGGCTTTGAACTTGTGCTCGACGGCATGCCAAGAAACCCGTTATAGGTTGACGGCTGGTCGACAATAATGAAGTCGAGCTGTTTCGAAGCCTTAACCTCAACGTCTCTACTAGAAACTAATTCTACGGCTAGCCTAACTATTCCGTAGGGTTTCACAGTGGCGTCGCCGAACCCCTTGATGACCTGGTCGCATGGCTCCACGTACTTCTCGAAGAAGCTGTCTAGCTGGTCGAATGCGGTCTTGAAAAGGATGTTGCAGTAGGCCCTATTGTCGATGAGCATGCGATGGACGGTGACGCCCATGATGTTGACGGATACGACCAGGGCATCGTGGTTCGGGTAGATGACCCTAGTGCGATCCTCCTCCTTGAAGGCAAGGAGGTCTGACTTTTTTGCCGTAATGTTAACCGTCATAGTGATTAGATGGACATTGTCCATTGCTCGCAGCTCGCTCTTCTGTCGGCAGTTAGAGAGCGAGGTGGCGGGTGCAAATCCTCCCACAGGGGAAAGCATGTTGACCGCGGCGAGCCTGATGCTCGGGCATTGGGGGACAGATGAGGGCTGTCTCACGGTTTGGCTCCACGGGGTGGGCAGTAGCTTGTGTCTCCGGCCTGGCTGCCGGTCTCTTCACGAACTCCTCCAATTTTCCCTCCTCGAAGAGCCGCCAGAGCTACTTCAAGAGGTCGCGGCACTCGTTTGTGTTGTGCCCGACGGTTTGGTGGTAGTTACAATACTTGTTGGGGTTGAGCTGCACCCCTGGCTTGTGGACCCATGGCCGAGCCTTGGGTACCATGTTTTTGTCCCGAATCTGTACGTACACGTACTCTGGGTTAGCCGCCAATTTCTCGGCCAGCTTCACTTCGACGGAGTCGAAGGGTTTGAATGGCTGGGGGGCACGGTAGGAAAAGTTCCTCCGGCTCGGCGTGGTACCCGTCTGGGCGCGGGGCTTTTCCTTCTAGGCCGAGACGCTCTCGCCTAGCCGCTGCGCCAGGATGTCAGCATTGTATATAATTTTTCCGGCTCATTGCCGGAACTCCGCGTAGGATTTGGGATAGTCCTTGTTCATGGACTTCCATAACTTCGTCTTTAGGCGGAGACCGCCTATAATGCCGACCGGCTTGACCTCGTCTCCCACCGGTTCGCCCTCCATGATAATGCGGTCCACCCGGTCAATGTATGACCAGTCCGATTCATCTGTACCCTGGGCCAGGTTGGCCATTCGGTTGGCGCCGGCCAGACATAGCGCCATCGAGGAGAAGTGCTCTAGGAACAACTCCCCCAGTTAGTGGAATGAAACCACCTTCTCTGCGGGTAGCAAGGAGTACCAACGGTGAGCTCGGTCACCAAGGGTCAATGGGAACATCCGGCACTGGGTTGCGTCTGTGCCCCCCATGGAGATCATATAAGTAGAGTACTTACTTAAGTGTGTGACGGGGTCCGTCTCCCCATCATATTGGCCCACAGCGGCCACATTGATCTTAGGCTGGGCGGGAGCCCGCACCAGGATATCTGCAAGAGGCAAGTTGGGCATATGGGCGAAATGGTGTTGCCCGTCCTGCTTCTTGAGCCTGGCCTCCAGATCTGATACTTTCTTTAGGATTTAGGCCATGGCATTGTCAGCCGCGGGAGGAGATCGGGGATGCGGGTTGTCCCCCAGACAATCACGGACCGACGGCCTCGGGGCCGCATCGTTGTGACGTCGAGGAGAGCGCTCCCTCTCTCGCTCCCGGGGCCTGGAACTCGCGTTAGACTCGTATGGCCGGGCAGTTCCCCGAGCCTGGGATCCCAGTCTGGAGAATAATGAACCCGCAGGCTGGCGAGACACTCGTTGAGAGTCGGCCTCCTCGTTGAGGCGTCTTTTCAGGTTCTGAGGCCGAGAGTCACTAGTGGCCCTCCCGGCCGCTTCTTGCTCGGGTCGAGGGTTGCTGGTGGCCCTGGTGCGGGCTGGCTCCTTTCCAGGGCGATGAGTGCAGATTGGAGCGGCGTCGATCTCGGTCTGGCAGTGCTCAATCATTGCTCTTGTCGCCTGGAGGTCTTCCGGGGTTCTTATTGCGGACAAGAACTCGAAAGGGCCCTGGAGAGTTTCCGCCGTGGCCGGAGCCAGAGTGGCGGCTTCGCCGACATCCTCGACCTGCTGCTGGGTTCGGGTAGCTTTCGAAGTGGCCATTTTTAGAGTGGAAACAGCTGGGATTTTTGAGAAAAATGGGTGAAGTGGTTCGTTTAAGGTAACTAGATGAATGAAACCGGGTGTACTTCAATATTAGTTACCCTCCTTCTAGCGCCAAAATGTTGACAGCGATTTCGTGAGGATCTCGCCGTCGGGTTCCTAGCGGGTAGGATTTAAGTATTTATGATAACTGAAAGTAGTAAATGCAAGAGTAAATGAGCTCTCAAGAGTAGATTTGCAATAAATGAGTTGTGTGTTACATTTGGGCATTTAAGACCCTATTTATAGTGTACATGGTGGGTTTCCCCACCTTGGGTTTGTATGCCTGTGGGCCCCTCCTATTCCTAGCTGGGAGGTAATGAGTGGCTACAGTCTCCCTCTATGGACCAATGGGAGGATGTCACCTGGCACTGCTGCTCTTTTCTGATGGGACTGGGCCCGACTACCTACTCTGACCCTGTCACATCCTCTGAACTGATGGTACTGGACGTATCCACATAGCTGGCGAAACCAGGGACCGGGTAGACGGGTAACCGGGTACCTTGTGGGTGGCGAGTAGCCCGGGGATCCTTTCACGGGAAGCGGGTAGAGATCGCCCCAGAGCTCGCCGCTGGCCGATCGACCTTTGGTCCACATAATAAGTACGCTTCCCGATAAGACATCGGGGTCTTCGTCGGGTAGGCTTGGTGCTCTACCCGCCTACTCGATTGAGCCCGATGATCCTGATTTCCCCGATCGTGCGCCACTTCGGCCTGAATGGGTTGAGCCCGTTACCCGAATAGTCAGGTAATATTTGTCGGGTGTAACATGGGTAAAATGGAAAGAGGCAATTGAAATAGAGCTCGCATCGCTAAATAAAAGAAAAGTATTTGGCTCTACCGTTCGTACACCCGCGCACGCTATCCCTGTAGGATATAAATGGGTTTTTGTACGAAAACGAAATAAGAACTATTTGTGAAGAGATACAAAGTGAGGCTAGTAGCTCAAGGTTTTTCACAGAGACCCGGTATTGATTTCGATCAAACCTATTCTCCCATAATGGACACAATAACATTCCGCTACTTAATATTTTTGGCAGTTAAATTAAATCTCCAGATGAGATTGATGGACGTTGTAACCACATATTTATGCAGATCACTAGATGCCGACATCTATATGAAAATCTCTAATGGATTCAAGATTCCCCAGATGAGGAATGGTGAAAATCGCAATATGTATATCATAAAAATGCAGAAGCCGTTGTACGGCCTAAAGCAATCAGGTCTTATGTGGTACAACCGACTTAGTGAATTCCTCCAGAAGAAGGGATACACAATTGATATAGTTTTTCCATGCGTATTCACAAAGAAATCACAAAGTGGTTTTTGCATCATATCCATATATGTTGATGATCTAAACATAATCGGAACATGCAAAGAGATTAAAAAAGCCAGTTCAATCTCGAAAGCTGAATTTAAAATGAAAGTCTTGGGTAAAACCAAGTATTGACTCAGCCTGCAGATCGAGCATCTACCAGAAGGAATTCTTATACATCAGTTAACCTATGTGAAGAAGGTATTGGAGAGATTTCACATGGATAAATCTCACCCACTCAGCACACCTATGGTTGTCTGATCCTTCGAAGTGGATAAGGACCCATTTAGACCAAGAGAAGATACAGAAGAAATTATGGGGCCAGAAGTTCCTTATCTTAGTTGTTGGGATATGTTTTAGTTTTGATGATTTTCCAAAACAACATGTAATAGGTTTGAAAGCAGTCAGAATTGTATCTTTAGTTTCAGGTCAGACTAGGTGATTTCTCAGTAGAATAGGCTATCAATTGAGAAGAACTCAGTTGAGGGAACACTCAGTTGAGGGGGAACTCAGCAACACAGCCTGAGGAAATCAAGATGACATCACAAGAAGAACTTACTGAAGCCATGATAGAGACCTGAACCTGAAGAGAAGCCTGAAGGATGTCCCACTGAGTGTAAACCGTGCTGATCTAAGCTAAGTTAGGCGGACCACTCAGTGAAGAGCATGATCAGGAGGATCAGTTCTGCACCAAGTAGGCCCTGAAGGAGTCAGGCTACTGTGGTCATAGAAGTTTTTCATTCAACCTTATGACAAACTTCTTGGAGAGATCTTCAAACAGTCCCTGAAGGACAACTACACTGAAGATGTTCAGTCCACTGAAGATCATCAAGTCAGTGAAGGATGAAGCTACCTAAAGTCAGCGGGTCTTGGTCAACCCACTGAGTCAAAGATCCGTTGGATCCAGTCCACGTGGACCAATCAGCACAAGGCAGCAAATCTGACACTGACAAGACTGCATTCCAAGAAAAGTGGTTGAAACCATTAATTGTATGGATTCAAATGTAATTTTCTCCAACGGTTACACTTGAATCCACACTATATATACAAGCTCATAGCTGCGTATTTAAGTGTGTGTGAAGTAAGAAAAATCAACACCTACGAGCTGTGAAGGTGTGAGTGTTTAGTGCATTGTATGGGAGTCATAAGGAGGCACGATTCACATCTTGTACACTGACCATTAGGGTTCATATTTATACACAAATGAGTGTTCAGCTTGTAACTCTTAGCTTATAGAGGTTTTCCCAATCTTAGCTTTAGGCTAACACATTGTAAGGGAAAACCTCGCCTAGTTGGAGAAAACCCAACTGAAACCAAAACCCTCTTGTTAGGTTTGTTGGTAGTAAGTTGTTTGTGAGAAAGGAAGGAAGTAAGCAAGATCTGGAGTTGTAGATCTGGGTGCACCTTGGCACGTTAAAAACAAGAATCCCAGTTAGTGGATTTCCTGTTAAATCAGGTCGTGGATGTAAGAGCTTGAGTCTCTGAACCACGTTAAACTGAGTGTTTTTATTGTTTTAAGTATTTACTAAAGTATTGTGAAAATCTGCTCTCTGAGAGCATTGTTAAGAAAACTTTGGTTAAGTATTTAGGTCAGGGAGAATCCTTCTCACTGACAGGCTTAAGCAATCACTCGAGAGTTCAGTCTCTCGAGTCACTGCCTTGTTAAGAGCCTGAGCTCACAAGTCAGCTTGCACTAACTTGAGTGCTCTGACTCTTAGCAATGCAGTGACTTGAGTGTCCCATTTACTGAACTCATTCAGGGTGCAATGCAAAAGGTTTAAAAAAAAAATTTGCTCCTGAATTCCCATTTTGGCCTTCGAAAACGGGACCATCATTAGCGCTGTTGGAGCATTACTCTATCTCGCAAATTGCACTAGACCGGACATTGCATTTACAGTTGATTTGCTTACGAGATATAGTGCTTCTCCTACAAGGAGACATTGGAATGATGTTAAGCATGTTCTACGGTATCTCCAAGGGTCTCAAGATCTTGGACTGTTTTACCGAAGAAACCAAGACAAAACCTTGGTAGGTTATGCGGATGCTGGCTATTTGTCTGATCCCCACAATGTCATATCCCAGACTGATTACGTTTTTCTCTGTGGTGATACCGCAATCTCATGGAGATCGGTTAAACAAACCATGATTACCACATCTTCAAACCACTCAGAGATAATAGCTTTGTTTGAAGCCGCACGAGAATGTGTTTGGTTAAGATCCTTGATAAAACACATTGGTGACTCGTGTAGTATCGCTAAAGGCGATACATCCCCTACTGTTATATTTGAAGACAATGCAACTTGCATCGCACAAATGAGTAATGAGTGCGTCAAGGGAAACCTGACGAAACATATTTCACCAAAGTTTTTCTACCCATACGAACTCCAGAAGAGTGACGTAATTACAATTCAAAAGGCGCGATCTGGTGACATTCTAGCATAACTGTTCACTAAGTCCCTACCTACATCTACTTTCGAAAAGTACATACATGGTATCGGATGCGAAAGCTCAAAGGGTTATTGTCTTCAGGGGGAGCGGTAACCTCGAAGTAAATCCAGAAGATTAGGACCGAAAGATCAATATATTGCATTCCTCCCTAACTAAATATTTTGTTGCTACCTAGCATGTGGAGTTTCTATGACAAGACATATATGTTATGTCGTAATGTCTAAGGGAGAATGTTATAAATCCAACAAATTTATTATACCAAATTTAGAAGATTTGATGTGGACATTACTAATGGGCTTATAACCTAAACATGCTTTAGGTTTAGACTAAGTTTTCTCTATTATAAATAGATCTATGTACTCAGTATTGTATATACGCACACACACAAATATTAGTGAAACTCCTGGCTTGGTACGCCCCCAAACATAGTCGTTATCGACGAATTGGGTAAACAAACTCGCGTCTCTATTTTACGCTTACGATTTACAATAAATCTAACTACTAACAACTAATATTTACCGATAAAAAAATTAAATTTATATTTAAAGTACAGTTAAAAAAGAATAGAGATAAAAATAAACGATGATTTTCTGTCGCATTGGGGAGCTGTTAATCGGAGGTAAAATGATGATTGCAGTAATTTATTCTTTTTAAGAATTTCAATGAAAACGTCTTCATATGCATGAGAATTTCCATTTTTATTTGTTGTGTAATTCATATGATGAACTCTGTTTGTAATTGTACAACTTCCATCAACGGTGGCCCCCTAATCATACACAAAAATGGAGAAATTGGCCAGAGAGAAGAAGAGGGTGGTGGTCGTCAGCGGCAGACTCGGCGACTCATTAATGGCCTATCTTCTTTAAGATCATTTTGATGTTTATCTCATTGATCCGTTAGAACATTTTAAATTCACATTTTACTTGTAAATTCTAAGAAATGTGCACAGGGGTGGTTCTGAGGTGGGCAAGAGGGGAAACCGCCCTGGGCCTCTAGGTTTTCGGGGGCTACTATTATTTATATAAATATAATTTTTTTTTCTCAAAACAAAGTTTAAATTTTATTTTCATTCATAAGTTCTATCACTAATTTTTTTTAAGTAAAACGATAATTTTTTGTTATCTTGGAACTGAACTATGTCAAAATAGTAATATTTATATATGTCCAAAAAAAATTAAAATGATTTTTTTAAAACTATAAATCTCATTTTAAATTTTATTTCATGTATCGTTCAATAAATATATTAAAAGAGCTTAAATCTAATGAGTAATTAATATGATTTACATATTCAACCTATTAAAATATCTTGTCAAATATTATTAATTTACTAAAATAAGTATATATTGTTTATGTACTTGACTTGGTCGGAGTTTTCGAAAAATATTTTCCTACTCCCCCGCAAGAGTACGGGATCGTCGTAGTAGTGAAGTAGACTAGGACCAAGTAGTTATCGAACCCAAAGGATTTAGGAATGCAGTGGATCCCCAAAGTTGTACGTTGGCATGGTACTATAGTGACGAGACGGTTGACATTCGCAAAATTAAACTAAGCGAAAATTAAATCTAGAAAAGAAATTAAACAATTAAACTAACTTCCGATTAAGAAAGTGCGAGAGAGAGAAATGCTTCGAGTGTCTTCACAATATAATCCACTAGTGTGTTTGACAAATCTACAACCTATCATTGCCTTTTTCTAGATGTTTGCTAAGAGCGATCACAAAAGTATGTAGACCAATCCCTTTTGAGGCCTAGGTGAACAACGTGGACTAACTAGCAATTCCTAATTATGCCCCATAAGCTCCTAAGATCGTGAATATCTAAAAACACGCGATGCATCTCTAGAATTCCCCCTTCACTAAGTACCCGAATTATCAAATTAAGATACCTAATGTCTAATGATGGGGGATCTAGCAACCGACCCCCTCTCGGGCAACCGATTACTATTTAACTCAAATTAATTAGTCAAAACTTTCACCTAAATACCAATCATGCATATCCAACTCTCGTTGCAACACACAAAATTAAATACATAAGCTAATCAAATCAACTAATTAATCGAGACATACAAAGCCCATCAATAGAAACATTCACATCAAGAAATAGACATAATCAAAGCTATAAATCCATCAACACACTAATTTCATACATTGATTCAACACTCAAAGCAAAGAAAATTAGCCCATGGTTCTAGAAGAGACACCCATGGCTAACAAGCTAAAATAATAAATAAAACTGAAATTACTCATAAAAGCAATGAAATAAAAGAAAGATTTCACCTCAAATGATCTTCAAAGCATAAATCCTTACAAGAAATTGAAATTGCTCACTAATTCTAATCTAAGAAAACATTAAAACTATCTAATGTGTGAAGGAGTGTGTGTGGGGAGAGGGGCTCTCCCCAATAGAATGCCCTAGAAAAATGTATGTGCCCCCCTTCTCTAAAATCTGATAAAAGAGTATATATAGTGTATGAGAAAACTGGGTTGAAAATGTGAAAATGGGCAGAATTTCGGACCTTGCACAACCCAGATGGCTTTGGTAAATTTGCGAAACTGATTAAATTGTTCCCTGCACGAGTTGGTTCATGCTGGTCGAGCTGGGTTGCTCGATCAAATAAGCACGCCTTTCTTAAATGCACAAAGATGCTGGCGTTTTTTTTCTCTTTAAAAAGCAACTCTTCCAAACAGTGGGTCCCGCAGGTATATTTCTCCCTCTCAGCTGCACGTGACACGGCTCAAGAGGTGGGACCCATCGCGCAACACTCAATTTCCGGCCCTCGATTTTGCTTGCGCGTATAGAACTGGAATTCCGGCGATTTAGAACAGAATTCCAGCGCGATGGCTTGAATTCAGGCGTGAGGCTGCTGGGTTTGCTTCGAACTCCGGCGATTGAAGTGCGTACATGGTGGTGAGATTTTCCAGCCAAATCGTGTGAGCTTCAGCGAGGTGGTGGCGGGCGGTTTCCGGTGCGAATGAGCTTTTCCGGCGACGAACAGAAGCTCGAAGCTTCAAATTTCCGCTTGAACTTCGAATTCCGGCAATAGAGCTTTTGAAAATGGAGTGAATTTCAGTTTTCTTGTAAAGCTTCCTTCTCTCTCTCTTCGAAATAGAAAATGGCGTGGGTTTCTCTCTTGGTTGCTGGAAGACGTGGCCCAACTTCTTTTTGGTCAACAACAAATGGGATGGGACCCATCTGGCTTCAATTAGCAACTCCATTTCCCACAAATCTCACTTGAGTTGCTTTGGCTCAAGCAACATGCAAATGGGCTGCTCAAAATGGGCCTTGGTCATTCCTCAATTGGGCAGTGGTTTTTGAATTAAAATGAGCCCAATTAATTTTCCTTCTCGATTTTTCTCTTCGCTCGACATCAATAAATTAAAGGCTTGTCTTTACTCTTAAAAATACTCAATTTCCTGCAAAAAATAACAAAAACACCTTTTTTCGACGATTAAGCGCAAACAATCAAATTAATGTAAAAAATGCAAGAAATCCAATTAAATTTGGCAAAAATAGTACACGAATTTCTAGCAAAAATCACACTAATCACCCCCCCAAACTTAAAGTGTTGCTCGTCCCCGAGCAACGAATGAGATAAAACAAGTGGGAGGATTGCGAGAAATGAGTGTCAAAAAGATAAGTAGCAATTGTCAAGTTCCTTCAATCGAATCAAACTCTTAAGTACAAAAATCAACTAGCAAGTTCACAAGTCATGTTCAAATCAATGCAAAATCAAGTGCTCAATCCACAATATCCTTTCAAGTAAGTGTTTTACTCATCACTCAAAGTGTATCAAGGAATGTATGCACTCATCAATCAATTCACACAAATGCACTACCATAGGCTTGCCAATCATCTAAGTTCTCCACCACTTTCTAAGTGGTCAATCTAAGAATCAATGAGGACTTGCATTTGGTTGTAATGTTGGGCTCTTTGGTCGAGGTGGGGAAATTTGGATAAAGTGACTCGTAAACTAGTGGAGCGAGAGGTCAAAATGCCATGGTACATCTCTACACTCTCAAAGATAGAATCGCAAGTGATCAATTTGCAACTCAAATTACCAAACTCCAACAATTTACTAGTTCTCATTTTTCAAGCACATTCTCACCATCAACTATCAAGCACCTTTTGAACTTGTAACTCTACCAAATTCTTGTACACAAGAGAGTTTCCTTCACAATTTTCTTCTATTCACAAATCAACTCAATCTTTTCTTGTACAATTTTTTTTTTTTTTCACTTCTTTTCACTCGTTTCACTTTCACACAAACTCATCCACCAAATTCACATTAAAGCACAATTCAACCTCACTATCCAAGTTCAAGCTCCACTAGCTCATAGGAAAAATTAGGCTCACAAAATGGATAATTTGGCTAAATTTGTAGGTTGCCAAGAAAAATAGGTCAATAGGCTCAAAAGGGCTAACTACGGAAAAATTTCATTTGGTATGAAAAATTTGGCTAAGTGACTTTTCAAATCAAAGATGGCCTCATATCACTTTCAAAGATTTAACACTTAATGTAGCCTCAAACAAGACCATTGGCAAGTTCTAGAGCACACAAGCATGAACGATACCCACAAGAAAGAAATTAGACCAAAATATGCAAGTCTAAAGGCTCTAAAGCTCACGGGCTTGTCTCATCATGGATCGAGCACAAAATCAAGCATAATCGTCACATGAACAAGTAAGCAAGCAAGTCTCAATCAATACCATCAAGCTCAACTAAATCTCAAAAACCAAACAATCACCATCAATTGATTCTTCAACACCAAGCCACACAATCTTAACTCCAAAAAAATATACTCAAAGATTTTCAATAAGCCCACACTTAAGCACAAATTTTCAAAAATTGAGTGAAGTAAGTTGGTGCAAAAGGAATTGTAAAAACGAACATACCCCCCAAACTTTTTCATTGCTAAGCAATTAAAAGTTTGGAAAAATAGTGTCACAATGAGATTTGCAACCAACTACTCACAAAGCAATTCACCATATTAAGCAAGCCATTCAAAAATTCGACAAATAGACTCACAAAATCCCTTATAAAGCATATCACCCTCAAATCTCAACACGTATATTAAGTACTCGAATAAGCAAAACTCCACAAAAATTGAGGCGTGCGCCTGTGCAATGTACTAGTGAAGCCTCAAGTGCGCCGGTGCAATGTAAAATATGAAAATCAAAACAAATAAACCCCCCCAAACTTAGACATTGCTAAGCAATTCTAAGTTTGGGGCATATTACCTCCAATTGGCACCAAGCACAATCTTCTCTTCAAGTCACGATCACCTCACGTTAAGCTCCTTGAGTATGCTCATCTTTCCTATCAAGCACATCTCTTGAAAACATCACACCTTCAATTCTTTGCATGTCAAGACAAAACTCATGTACAAGTATATGTAAGAAATTAAATCCAAAATTCCCAACAAAAATAATTTCCAATAAGCTCTAATCAAATGGGGATGTATCGGTGCAATTAAAAATTATGCATGAAAAAACTAACACCCCCCCAAACTTAGACTTTGCATAGCATGTCTAAGTTTAGGTAAAGGTGTTTGTACCTCAAGCTTCCTTCAAGCACGTGTCTTTCCAAAGAGCTCGAAATCCTCACCGAGCCTCAACACACGACCCCAACACCTAGACAAAACAAAACACAAAAGCAAAATTAAAAGAACAATGCAAAAATTAAAAGAAAGCAAGTAAAAATGGGTTGCCTCCCATTAAGCGCTAGGTTTAATGTCCTATGCCGGACTTATTAACGGAAATTCAAACTTCTCTCATCGAAATGGCCATGGATATTTGTCATTCTTCCCATTGTATCTCGATCTTTGAGCTTCATAAGCATGGAGACGCTCATGAAAAGTAGACCAATCATCCATATCCTTCTTGCATGTTTTCACAATGAAGTTTCTCATATTCTCCTTCCATTCTCTTCTTCTTTTCCCAAGGATGCCCAAGTTTTTCTCTACTTCTTGCCTATGATTAAAAGTCTCAAGAGGTAAAACGAAATCAATAGAAGCATTACTATCAAATGAAGTGCAAATTGAAAAGGTTAAAGGTTTAGAAATGCTCATTTCACTCTTCAACTCTTCTTTCGATGCTTCTTGATTTTCTTGCTCAAGGTTGCTCAAGTCCATCAATGGACATTCCTCTTGATCACTTTCGACAATGAGATTGTTGTCTTCTTTCTTCTCCTCACTTGGGTCCTTCTCCTCTCTTTCATCTTCTTCTATCATCACTTCTCGGATCTCTTCCACAACTTCCTCTTCAATTTCTTCCTCTTCATCCACATATCCTCGATCAAATTCGTTCTCCACCTCAAATTCTTCTTCTTGAACACCATCCACATCCTCTTCTATTCTTTCCTCTTCACCCTCTTTTTCTTCAACTTCCTCTTTCTCTTCTTCTTCCTCATTTAATACGTTTTCCAAGAAGATGGCAAATTCCTCCCAATGAAGTTTGAAGAATTCAAGTCTTGCATTCATCATACCACTTTCTTCCATTTCCTTCCACATGGCTCCCATCATCTCATTGTATTGAACTCGGCTTTCTTTGGATAAAGAAGACACGGTCTCGTCATACCATTGTAGATATTGACATTCATAACTTGAGTCGGCATAAGACCAAGTCTCTTTGTTTCCCCACTCTTGATAGCGAGATGAAACTTGTTGCACTTGAGGATTGTACTCGAAACTCTTCTCATTGTTGGGGCCATCTACTTGTTGTTGTGGTAGATAAGGATATGTATATGAGTTTGAGTATTGTGGAGGAGGGTAGTTTGGATATTGTGGATATTGATGATATGGTGAAGATTGTTGGTAGGTTGGGGGTTGTTGTGGGTGATAAGAGTATGGGTAGGGGTGAGGGTGTGGAGGATACACCGTGCTAGATTGGTTATGGCCCGTCTTCCAAAGGTATATATCCTCCATCTTCCGAATGCAAAGCACACCTACAAAGACGAGAAATATCAAATTCAAACAAAAATAAAACAAACAATCAAAGCAATAAAAATGTCACTACTAGTACCACTCAACTAACCCTAAGTCCCACTTAAGGCACTCAACTAAATCCCCGGCAACGGCGCCATTGACTTGGTCGGAGTTTTCGAAAAATATTTTCCTACTCCCCCGCAAGAGTACGGGATCGTCGTAGTAGTGAAGTAGACTAGGACCAAGTAGTTATCGAACCCAAAGGATTTAGGAATGCAGTGGATCCCCAAAGTTGTACGTTGGCGTGGTACTATAGTGACGAGACGGTTGACATTCGCAAAATTAAACTAAGCGAAAATTAAATCTAGAAAAGAAATTAAACAATTAAACTAACTTCTGATTAAGAAAGTGCGAGAGAGAGAAATGCTTCGAGTGTCTTCACAATATAATCCACTAGTGTGTTTGACAAATCTACAACCTATCATTGCCTTTTTCTAGATGTTTGCTAAGAGCGATCACAAAAGTATGTAGACCAATCCCTTTTGAGGCCTAGGTGAACAACGTGGACTAACTAGCAATTCCTAATTATGCCCCATAAGCTCCTAAGATCGTGAATATCTAAAAACACGCGATGCATCTCTAGAATTCCCCCTTCACTAAGTACCCGAATTATCAAATTAAGATACCTAATGTCTAATGATGGGGGATCTAGCAACCGACCCCCTCTCGGGCAACCGATTACTATTTAACTCAAATTAATTAGTCAAAACTTTCACCTAAATACCAATCATGCATATCCAACTCTCGTTGCAACACACAAAATTAAATACATAAGCTAATCAAATCAACTAATTAATCGAGACATACAAAGCCCATCAATAGAAACATTCACATCAAGAAATAGACATAATCAAAGCTATAAATCCATCAACACACTAATTTCATACATTGATTCAACACTCAAAGCAAAGAAAATTAGCCCATGGTTCTAGAAGAGACACCCATGGCTAACAAGCTAAAATAATAAATAAAACTGAAATTACTCATAAAAGCAATGAAATAAAAGAAAGATTTCACCTCAAATGATCTTCAAAGCATAAATCCTTACAAGAAATTGAAATTGCTCACTAATTCTAATCTAAGAAAACATTAAAACTATCTAATGTGTGAAGGAGTGTGTGTGGGGAGAGGGGCTCTCCCCAATAGAATGCCCTAGAAAAATGTATGTGCCCCCCTTCTCTAAAATCTGATAAAAGAGTATATATAGTGTATGAGAAAACTGGGTTGAAAATGTGAAAATGGGCAGAATTTCGGACCTTGCACAACCCAGATGGCTTTGGTAAATTTGCGAAACTGATTAAATTGTTCCCTGCACGAGTTGGTTCATGCTGGTCGAGCTGGGTTGCTCGATCAAATAAGCACGCCTTTCTTAAATGCACAAAGATGCTGGCGTTTTTTTTCTCTTTAAAAAGCAACTCTTCCAAACAGTGGGTCCCGCAGGTATATTTCTCCCTCTCAGCTGCACGTGACACGGCTCAAGAGGTGGGACCCATCGCGCAACACTCAATTTCCGGCCCTCGATTTTGCTTGCGCGTATAGAACTGGAATTCCGGCGATTTAGAACAGAATTCCAGCGCGATGGCTTGAATTCAGGCGTGAGGCTGCTGGGTTTGCTTCGAACTCCGGCGATTGAAGTGCGTACATGGTGGTGAGATTTTCCAGCCAAATCGTGTGAGCTTCAGCGAGGTGGTGGCGGGCGGTTTCCGGTGCGAATGAGCTTTTCCGGCGACGAACAGAAGCTCGAAGCTTCAAATTTCCGCTTGAACTTCGAATTCCGGCAATAGAGCTTTTGAAAATGGAGTGAATTTCAGTTTTCTTGTAAAGCTTCCTTCTCTCTCTCTTCGAAATAGAAAATGGCGTGGGTTTCTCTCTTGGTTGCTGGAAGACGTGGCCCAGCTTCTTTTTGGTCAACAACAAATGGGATGGGACCCATCTGGCTTCAATTAGCAACTCCATTTCCCACAAATCTCACTTGAGTTGCTTTGGCTCAAGCAACATGCAAATGGGCTGCTCAAAATGGGCCTTGGTCATTCCTCAATTGGGCAGTGGTTTTTGAATTAAAATGAGCCCAATTAATTTTCCTTCTCGATTTTTCTCTTCGCTCGACATCAATAAATTAAAGGCTTGTCTTTACTCTTAAAAATACTCAATTTCCTGCAAAAAATAACAAAAACACCTTTTTTCGACGATTAAGCGCAAACAATCAAATTAATGTAAAAAATGCAAGAAATCCAATTAAATTTGGCAAAAATAGTACACGAATTTCTAGCAAAAATCACACTAATCAGTACTAACCGCGAATCGTGTATATATGGATCATGCGTAAAACATGAACATATGGACCGTGCACGAAGTTTGCACGGAGAGTGGATGTACGAATCATGCACATTTTGTTTATGTTTTTCAATTATAATATATATGCATAGTTATTGCATATGAAATATAAAAAAGAATGTGCAACATATTTGGTACTATAAAAACATTATTTATTATAATTTTTATTTCATGTAACATTCAATCGACAAAATGAAATTTTGTTTGAATAAAGAGCTTAAATCTAATAACTAGTTAATATAACTCATATATTTTATATATTAAAATATCTTTTGAAACACTATTAATTTATTACAATAAACGTATAATTTTTTTTATCAGAAAAAAGCTCCTTTCATATATGAGGTATAAGAAATACCCATTTAAGTTTACATGAAAAGAGTTAAGAATGATAGACTTTGGCAATTTTCAAAAGCTAACAGACTATGTTCTATTAATAAAAATAAAAAACAACTCCCAGTGCCCATCTTAATCAGCTTTCCAGTGTGCTTCTTATATCTCTCGCCCACTCCAAGTATGAAACTTTGAATCCCTTTTTTCGTCCTCGTAACGAACCAACTCCAAACTCTCGATTTTACTTCTTCCACTAGCTCCAGAATTTCCGGACGCTCCAAACGGAATAAAATAGCATTTCTTGCTTTCCACAGGATCCAAATTATGCATTCCCACACACACACACCTAGATTCCCACAATAAACGTATAATTTGTATGTACGAATTGCAAAATACACACGCTTGGATCATGATAAAATGTGCATACACGGACCGGGCATAAAATTTGCATGATATGTGCATGTACGATTCGTGCACAAAGTGTGCACTTTTCATTTGCTTTTATCGTATTATAATATCTACACATAATTATTACATGTGAAATATAAAAATAACACAAATTATTACCATTATAAATTATTTTAATTTGTTGGAGAATACAAATTTAAAAACTATATTGTTGTATTATTTCACTGTTATATTTCTATTCATATTTTTATTTGTGTATACAATATAACGATTTACACTTTTCAATATTTTACTATTGTTTTAAAAGGGCCTACTTTTTTATTTCGACCCGTGCATAAAACTTATCGGGACCGATGCTGAATGTGCATTCAATTTCATACTTGCAATTATATAATTAGAATCTCCAATTATGATTTGCAATTTGTTCTCTGAAATGAAAGCTCTTTTGGTTATGGTTTCATTGATCATCAAAACCTAATTACAGGAAGGAATATTTTGAAATCAATTGGGCAAACCTGAGGGCATCGGTTGAGCCATCATTCGCAGAAAGAACGTTGATCAATCACTCGGAATACCTTCATAAGGCACATATTGTTACGTCTTCTGCAACTAGCATCACAGAAGATGAAGTTGTGACTGCTCAAGGCCGTCGGATTGCTTACGATTATCTTATCATTGCCACAGGCCATCATGGCCCAACGGAGTTTACGAAGGCTGAGAAGATGCGTTCCTTCGAAGCTGGTAAAGAAATAGCATAATTCAACTATGGATGTTGCTTCTTTCATGTGAACTAGGCATACATTCCATTCTTATTGCATGAATCTTCAACTATTTGTTCATTATATCTAGTTTTCCGTTATATTGGGCATGTTCAAGTATTTGTTCATCATATCTAGTTTTCCGTCATCTAAGGATCTTGATTGATATATTATAAAATGTCATCCTGATTCCATTATGTGAGGAAAAAATGGATTGTCCAGATAGCACTAAATGATTGATTCCACTGCTTTTATCTGGATGATAATCCTTTTAACTAAAGCATGGCTCTTTTTCTGCTAGAGTTCAATAGATACTTCAACTGTTCTTGTTGTTTTATGTACTGTTAGTATGGTTGTTACTCTATAATGGTTATCAACGGTATTATTTATCTGTATTGGTTCACAAGATAATATCTGTTCATTTACATTTAATTTTAATTGAATCCTGATTCATTAAAAAACCACATGCCTTCTTTAGTTCACCTTCAATATGGCTCTCTTCAAACATGCTTACTGTTGGATTCTAATTGCTGCAGAGATATGATTATTGCAACATCAGTTTACTCTTCTCTTCTGGTAATTCAACGAACAATCTCTGACCATTTTATTGTTGGAAATTGGTTTTAATGAAGGTTTTATACCCTGACTTTGACTAATTTTTTTAGGAGTAAAAATGTTAGTTTTTTGGGAAAATAAAATTAACATGCTGTTCTACTCACGGAGTAGATGAGTGTGGTATATTTAATATCACAAAACCGATTTCCGGTGAGTGAGAAATTAATTTGGGAAGTTGTAGTATTAATCAATTTTATTAAATAATTTCATGGGAAATGGAAAATGAAGTTCCATCCCACATTGGAAAATTACAAGAATATTCTCTTGTATATAAGTAGGAAAGTATTCATGTTCTTTAAATTGGGACATGTGGACCCTAACCATGGACCACACGCGCGTGTGCGCCCCGCCGGGCCCGGGACCGGGTTCTTGGTTCTTGGCAATTGGGCTTTGGGGCCTACCTATATTTTTAGAGTACCAAAAATATAAAATGGTCCAATACCTTTTTGGATCCAATCGGTTCGGGTGGCCCATTTGGAATTGGATCGGCCCACGAACATGTTTAATACACCTACGAATATGATTAATACACTCCCAAGAATGAGAAACACAGTTTTCTCTCCACTACAGAACGTGGGTGACCCATGATCACCACGTACTCCTCTCCAGCAGCCTTCAGATGGATCGCATTTCCTCCTATATATACCCCCTTTCGTCCAACATTCAGAATTACTTTTCGAACCTAAAATTTCCAAAAGTCTTTCGCTGCAGAATACCCGTTTAAGCTCATAATTCCAATTTCGTTCGCTGAAAATTCATACACGGTGGTGCTACCTGTGTGAATTGTTTAAACCGTTTTACCTTTGGAGACTCGTACGCATTATACCGTAAGCACTATACGGGTGTATTTAGTCTTGCGGGAATATGTTATTCCTAGACTCGGTTTTCTTCACGAATTCGCTTTGTGCTTCTCTTTTCTTTCTCCTGTAGTGTTCGAAATACATACCACCCTTTTCTCACAATCGCAAGACTAAATATTTTGATTATTATATTGACACACTGCCATGTCGAAAAATAACTCTGATAATAAAATAGATATATCTTCACCGACTAAGGATGATATCTCTGACTCTACTCCAGTCCTGCGGGTATAAATCCGACTAAGGATGGTAATCCTGATCCTACAAAGGGAACCTCCTCAGGTAACCCGACTACCATTCCTCCTTTCCAGTTTGGAAATTTTAGCAACATTCTTGTTGAATGGATGAATGCTAATGTCAATCCCTTCGTGGGAAATGCAAATCCCTTTGTGGAAAACTCTAGCACTAATCCATTTGTGGGAAGCTCAAGTGCTAATCCCTTCGTGGGAAACGTTGGCGGCAATCTTTTCGTAGAAAATACCGGTGTCAATCCACTTTTGGCAACCAACCAGGCCTCCCTACAAGGGACTATTAGGCCGGTGGTAGTGAAAGGAGAGAAACCCAAAAAGTTTTTGGGTAATGACTTTAAGAGGTGGCAAAAGAAGATGCACTTCTATTTGACCACCATCTCCTTGGTGAAATACATCAAGGAAGATAGTCTGAGTGCTCCTGCTGAAGATGCTGATCGGGAGACCAGGATCGCTTATGACACTTGGATCCACGATGACTATCTCTGCAGGAATTACATCCTGAATGGGTTGTCTGATGCCCTCTGTGATGTGTATGATGAGTACCCGACTTCCAAAGCTCCGTGGGAGTCCTTGGAGAAGAAGTACAAGACCGAAGACGCAGGAACTAGCAAGTTCGTCGTCTCCACCTTGTACGACTTCAAAATGGAGGACAACAAGTCTGTTGTCGAGCAAGTGCAAAATCTGCAAGTGATCTTCCACAATATTGCAGTGCAAGGGATGGAGCTGCCTGAAGCCTTTCAGGTAGCTACTGTGATTGACAGACTCCCTCCGTCTTGGAAGGAGTTCAAGTCCTACCTCAAGCACAAGCGAAAGCAAGTGACGATGGAGGACCTTGTTACCCGACTCCGGATCGAGGAGGATAACAAGAAAAGGGAAAAGAGACTGCTTCCATTGAGGCCAAGACTAACCTGATGGAGAAAGGTGAATCATCAAAGAAGAGGAAGCGTCAAGACGACAAAGGAAAAGGCAAGGTTGTTGCTGCTGCTCCTGCCCCGAAGAAGTTCAGCGGGAAGTGCTACAACTATGGCAAACCCAACCATCGGACAGCTGATTGTCGTCAGCCCAAGAAAGAAGGCAAAGGGAAGAAGAACTCCGTGAACGTGAGCTTACAGAGATGGATATGTCCGTTGTAGTGACCGAGGTCAACATGGTGGACAACAAGAAAGGTTAGTTCGTGGACACTTGTGCCACTTGCCACATTTGCTCGGAGAAGTCTGCCTTCTCCACTTATTCTCCTGCTGCGGGGAGAAAGCTCTACATGGGGAACTAAGCCTCGTCTGAAGTGGCTGGTGTAGGAATGGTGGTAATCAAATTGACTTCGGGAAAGGAGCTCAAGCTGAAGGACGTGCTGCATGTCCCGGACATCCGGAAGAATCTGATTTCGGGGTCTCTTTTAGTTAGTAGTCAGTTTAAGCTAGTGTTTGAGTCAAATGGCGTTGTACTTAGCAAGTTTGACATCTTCCTAGGAAAAGGCTACCTCGAGAAGGGCTTTTTTAAGATGTCTGTCATGACTGTAAGCCGTGATGGCAAAAACACTATTATCAATTAGAATGCTTCTACTTCTGCTTATATCGTTGAGTGTTCCTCTTTATGGAATTTTAGATTAGGACATGTTAATCTAAAATCTATAAAACATTTAGTAAATTTAGATTTACTTAAAATTAAAAATGTTGATACATCCAAAATATGTGAAATATGTGTAGAAGCAAAGATGGCTAAATTACCATTTAAGTCAGTTGAAAGGAACACTACTACTCTAGAATGAATTCACACTGATGTATGTGATTTAAAGTTTGTCCAAACTAGAGGTGGAAAAAATTATTTTATTACTTTTATTGATGATTGCACAAGATTCTGCTATATTTACTTAATACGAAGTAAAGATGAAGCTATTGAAGCTTTTAAAAATTATAAAAGTGAAGTAGAGAATCAAATGAACACTACAATTAAAGCAATTCGTAGTGATAGAGGTGGAGAGTATGTGGCTCCGTTTGAACAATTATGTGCGGAATCAGGCATCATACATCAAGCGACAACTCCCTACTCACCTCAATCGAATAGTATTGCGGAGAGGAAAAACTGAACTTTGAAAGAGATGATGAACGCAATGTTAATCAGCTCGGGTTTACCTCAGAACATGTGGGGGGAAGCTATTCTGTCAGCTAACCACATTCTGAACACCTTATGAGTCGTGGAAAAATCGCAAACCATCTTACAAATACCTCAAAGTGTGGGGGTGTTTGGCTACGGTCGAAGTGCCGCTTCCTAAACAAGTGAAAATCGAACCTAAGACGGTCGATAAGATCTTTATAGGATACGCCTTCAATAGTAGTACCTATCGGTTCTTGATTCACAAATCAGGGATACCCGATATGACAGTAGGTACTACAATAAAATCAAGGAATGTTGTTTTCTTTGAAAATGTATTCCCGTGTAGGGACAAAGAAGAAGTGAGTTCAAATAAACGAACTCATGAGGAATCAAGTGAAGCTGCAGGTCCTTCTACTCAGCAGAGTGAAGAACCCAGACGCAGTAAACGAGCTAGAATTGATAAGACCTATGGCCCAGACTTCATCACGTATGTGATGGAAGAAGAACCTATGACTATCAAAGAAACTCTTTCTAGACCAGATGCACCTCTCTGGAAAGAAGCAATAAACAGTGAATATGATTCGATTCTGCAAAATCATACATGGGAGTTGGTTGACCTCCCTAAAGGTTGTAAGACCTTAGGATGCAAATGGATCCTTAAAAGAAAATACAAAGCAGATGGATCAATTGACAAGTATAAAGCCCGTTTGGTTGCAAAGGGTTTTAAACAAAGAGAAGGGTATGATTTCTTTGACATCTATTCTCCGGTCCCGGTCACAAGGATTACATCCATTTGTGTACTTATCGCGATTGTTGCTTTGCATAATCTCGAAATACACCAGATGGATGTAAAGACTGCTTTTCTTAACGGAGAAATAGATGCTGAAATATACATGGATCAACCAGAGGGTTGTGTTGTACCCGGGAATGAGAAAAAAGTTTGTAAACTCGTTCGGTCGTTGTATGGACTTAAACAAGCTCCTGTACAATGTCATTTGAAATTTGACAATATTATGTTGTCAAATAGATTTCGAATTAACGAATGTGACAAGTGTGTGTATGTGAAAGATACACCAAATAGATTTGTTATCGTATGCTTATATGTTGATGACATGTTAATCATAGGTAACAATTCAAATGTGATCGTTAATACGAAAAATATGTTAAAGAAAATTTTTGACATGAAAGATATGGGTTTAGCAGACGTGATTCTAGGAATCAAAATAGAAAGAACTTCAAATGGAATTTCTTTAACACAATCTCATTATGTTGATAAAGTCTTGAAGAAATTTAAAGCATTTGATGATCCACCTGCTAAAACTCCACTAGAACAGAATGTTCATCTGAAGAAGAACAGAGGTGAACCTGGGAATCGGTTGGAATATGCAAGGATCATTGGAAGCGTGATGTACATTACAAATTGCACACGTCCTGATCTTGCGTGTTCTGTGAACAAACTAAGCAGGTACACGAGCAATCCAGGTCACGAACATTAGAAGGCTCTGAAAAGGGTCTTGAGATACTTGAAGTATACTCTTGACTTTAGGCTACACTACACGCGACATCCAGCTGTACTTGAAGGGTATAGTGATGCTAATTGGATATCCGATAGTAAAGACTCGTTCTCAACTAGTGGATATGTATTCACTATTGGAGGAGCAGCTGTATCGTGGAAATCCACAAAGCAGACGTGTATTGCCCGTTCCACAATGGAATCTGAGTTCATCGCTTTGGATCAAGCTGGTGAAAAAGCTGAATGACTTCATAACTTCTTAGAAGACATTTCTTGTTGGAACAAACCGGTACCATCTGTAATGGTACATTGTGACTGTCAAGCTGCTATTGGTAGAGCTTTAAGCAGTATGTACAACGAAAAGTCGAGACATATTCGTCGTCGACATAACTCCGTTAGACATTTGATCTCAACTGGTATTATAATAATTGATTATGTAAGATCAATTGATAACATAGCGGATCCGCTCACGAAGAGCTTGAATCGAGATCAAATGAATAAGCTGATAGAGGGAATGGGTCTGAAATCCACAAATAAAACTGAAACAGTGGTAACCCAACCATGATGACTGGAGATCCCAAGAACTTAGTTCAAAAGGGAAAACTAAGCTGTGAATGTTAGTTGTACAATACTTGAAAAATCATGACCGTTCCTGACAGCACTGTGTCAAGTGTTAATAAACCCGTGAGTTGTGGTAAAGAATAAGTCATTGACTTTTAATGATTCCTATAAGTCCATGTGGGACTGAGTATGACGGGATACTCGAAAGGAGATCACCTATATAAATGAGAAGTGAGGGCCGCTTCGACCAAACATTTATGAATACAAAGAGCGTTCAGGGCCAAAATGGACAAAAACGTGAGAACAAATCGGAATCGAGACTGACTTGTGTCTGCACTGTCTGTAAGGTATACACTAAGGAGGATTAGTTCAAGGCATCGTGTCCATTAAGCCGTCGGTATACCCGATGGTGCCGGGCTACGGAAAGTTCAAAACCATTGGTTACTTATCCGGAAGCAATGAGGTCTCAAATGAGCTAAACGAAGAAGCTTGACTCTGTATAGGTGCAATTCTCACTCATGTGGGGGATTGTTGGAAATTGGTTTTAATGAAGGTTTTATACCCTGACTTTGACTAATCTTTTTAGGAGTAAAAACGTTAGTTTTTGGGAAAACAAAATTAACGATGTTGTTCTACTCGCGGAGTAGATGAGCGTGGTATATTTAATATCTCAAAACTGATTTCCGGTGAGTGAGAAATTAATTTGGGAAGTTGTAGTATTAATCATTTGTATTGAATAATTCCATGGGGAATGGAAAATGAAGTTCCATCCCACATTGGAGAATTACAAGAAGATTCTCTTGTATATAAGTAGGAAAGTATTCGTGTTCTTTAAATTGGGACATGAAGACCCTAACCATGGACCACGCGCCCCCCCCCCCCCCCCCCTTTCTCGAGCCCGGGACCGGGTTCGTGGTTCTTGGTTCTTGGCAATTGGGCTTTGAGGCCTACCTATATTTTTAGAGTACCAAAAATATAAAATGACACAATACCTTTTTGGATCCAATCGGTTCGGGTGGCCCATTTGGAATTGGGTCGGCCCACGAACATGTTTAATACACCTACGAATATGATTAATACACTCTAGAGTATCTGGAATATTTCGTTTTTGCTTCCCAAGAATGAGAAACGCATTTTTCTCTCCACTACAGAACGTGGGTGACCCATGATCACCACGTACTCCTCTCCAGCAGCCTTCAGATGGGTCGGATTTCCTCCTATATATATCCCCTTTTCGTCCAACATTCAGAATCACTTTTTGAACCTAAATTTTTCAAAAGCCTTTCGCTGCAGAATATCCGCTTAAGCTCATAATTCCGATTTCGTTCGCCGAAAATTCATACACGGTGGTGCTACGTAAGCACTATACGGGCGTATTCAGTCTTGCGGGAATAGGTTATTCCTAGACTCACGAATTCGTTTCGCGCTTCTCTTTTGTTTCTCCTGCAGTGTTCGAAATACATACCACCCTTTTCTCACATTTATTTCTGCAGAGCAAGAAAAGATAAAGGCTGCGAATCATATCTTGGTTGTCGGAGGTGGACCATATGGTGTGGAAATGGCTGCTGAAATCATTTGCGCATTCCCTGAAAAAAAAGGTAACCTTGATTCATCGGGGAAAAAGGTTAATGGAGTTTCCTGGGAGAGAGGTGGAAAGAAGGCATTAGATTGGTTGACCTCGAAGAAAGTTGAAGTCATCTTGGGTCAATCTGTCAATGTGGACTCTGAACTCAGTGGCAGTTGGAGAGACGAATCGGAGAGCCAATTGCTTCGTCGTGACTTTTTTGAAGGACAGCTTAGATGCTCGTGGCAGGCTAATGGTTGATAATAAATTTAGAGTAAATGGTCACAATAACATTTACGCCATTGGAGATATCACCGATGTCCCTGTAAGTCATCTACTACTCGATTGAAAATATGGGAAATTTGTCGTACAGAAGTTCAAACCATATCTACGAGGCGTATGTATAAGTCCCAATACTTGATCCTTCTATTCTATCATATTTTTGTGATATGAAGCCGATTATCAATAACCCAAATGGTTGATGATGCAGGAACTATTTGCCTCCTTGGTTGCTAAGAACTTTATAGATGGACAAAGTGAGAGCAGTCTTTATACTTACAAGCCCGCTTCACCGTCGCCTCTCGTTTCACTAGGGCTCAAATTATGTGCTTAACATTGAGTGGGCGCATTCCGGGTATCATCAAGTCGGGATCTTGGCCTCAAGTCGAAATAGCCAGAGACATCCATGTTTCTATCATCTCTGAATTTTAGCAGTTCTCAAATTCTTTGGACCATTTTGTCTTGTTTTTTGTCTACCCTTGTACAAAAAAACGTTCTCAAATCAGTGTCTGTATTTGATTCAGAAAATGTAATTGTGTGTAGAAGGTTTGATCTTTGTTATTGTGAAATTGGAATTTGAGTTTGAATGAAATACAGACGGGGTGATTTAACCCTTTACTTTTTCCAATAAAGAGTCTTCATATTATAGATGACATATGCAGATTAGTCATGACTACGTCTGTCTAATTCAAATTTTATTAAACAAATACTTACACCAAATATACATATAAATAAATTATAAGTATTTGCTTTCTCAAAAGCAAATCATTTGCCAAATGATAAAGAATCTTTAGCTGTAACGAGGTTCACAGTCCACACACGCAGTCTGTGATTTATTCTTAAAATTTATTAATAACCAATTCTTAAATTCAAGGCCTCAAGGTTCAATTATTTAGTATACACAAATGAAAATGAAGGTTTTACTCGAGAGCGTTAGGGAACTAACTAAAGCTTGGCTCTTTTTATGCTAGACAAATCTATTTATGCAAACTAAATTGTTTTTTTTTTTTCTTTTTGTGCGTGCCTAAATTGTAATTTGATCATTTAACTTTTATGTAATTGTAAACGCACACTCTCATATGCACCTGATGCACTGTATACTCACTTAACAGTTGAAGTTGTTTACACTGAAAAGTTTACACTTAAAACTGATTTTCAATGTAATCTAACCAAACTTTTCAGTGTAATCAAAACATATTTTTCAGTGTCATCTGTTGAGTGAGTGTATGATCACCAAGTGCACAAGAGAGTTACTCAATTGTAAAATATTAATTCCTATGTCCTTCAAATTTATTTACATTGGAAGGGGCACGAGTTTTAAAAATTTTAAAATAAAAGTATTATGAAGTTCATTAATAAATAAAGTGAGTGATTTGTAGGTACCATAACAAATAATATTTTCTAAAAAATATGGAAATAAATTTGTACAAAATCTCATACGAACAAGTTTCATAATATGAAATTTATACAATTTCATATATTTACTGATATCATTGTATGTATTTATTGATACTATTAAACTTATAAATTAAAATTATAGTATAAAATATTATGATATAAATAAATATATCTAATAATATTAATAAATACATAAAATAATACTCCCTCCGCCCCAAACTCGTTTGCTACATTGCCAAAAAGACCCGTCCCATACTCATTTGCTACATCTACTTTTGGCAAAAAAGTAACAATACTTTTTAATATTATATTCTTCATACACTAATAACCAAAAACATCTACTTTATCACTTTAAATACTATGAACAACTCTTTTCTTAATAACCGTGCAAACAGTAAATGAGAAGTTGAGTTTGGGACCGGGGGAATATTAGCATTACACCATGAATAAATTTTAGAGGAGATAAAAAAGATAAGGGAAAATGAATTTGATAGAATTATTTTATAAGGAAGAAGACCTTTAAAAAAGAAGACACAGAATAATAAATGACGTGTTGAGCTGTCGCATCCTTGGAGCAGTTAATCTCGGAGGTAAAATGATGATAGTAATTTATTCTTCATAGAATTTTCTGAATTTCGACGAAAGTGCCTTCATATCATATCATATGCATAAGAATTACCATTTTATTTTGTTTTTAATTCAATAATATGACGAACTCCATTACAATTGTACAGCTCCATCAATGGCTGCCCCCCCGGCCTTGTGCAACAAGCAAACAATATATTATTAATTAATTAATCATTCCACTAATTTCCATTGCGTTTAATTTTCTCCGTTTGCTCCTGTACAAATAGGGGTGATTGCGCTCTCCAATTCATAGTTGGCGGCTTTTGAGTTTTTCTACGCATCTTTCATTGGCTGTATTCCACATACGAGAGTTGAAATCTAGGGTTTTAGGATTAAGATTCTATTTGCTTCGAAGTTAAAGGGTTTTGGTTGATTGATTCGATTTAATCTAATTGTGGGTAAAATAACAAAGAGTTTTCATTTGGGAGGAGGAATGGAGAAATTGGCCGGAGAGAAGAAGAGGGTGGTGGTGGTCGGCGGCGGAGTTGCCGGCTCGTTCATGGCGAAGCTCCTTCAAGATCATGCCGATGTTTATCTCATTGATGCGTAAGAACTTGCTTAAATTCAATTTACTTTATTTTCACATTTTGCTTGTGATTTCTAAGAAATCTGGTTTGCAATTTGTTGTCTGAATTGAAAGCTATTCTGATTGATCATCAAAACCTAATTACAGGAAGGAATATTTTGAAATTGCTTGGGCAAGCTTGAGAGCAACGGTTGAGCCATCATTTGCAGAAAGAACGTTGATCAATCACTCGGAATACCTTCATAAGGCTCATGTTGTTACATCTGCTGCAACTAACATCACAGGGGATGAAGTTACGACTGCACAAGGCCGTCTTATTGGTTACGATTATCTTGTCGTTGCCACTGGTCATCCAGGCGCTACTCAGTTTACAAAAGCTGAGAAGATTCATAGCTACCAAGCTGGTAAAGAAATAGCATAACTCAACTATGAATGTTTGCATCTTTCATATGAATTTACATATACGTCCCATTCATCTTGCACGAACCTTCAGCTATTTTTCCATTATATCTAGTTTTTCGTTATCTTGGGCCCCTTAAAAGAACATGTCTGTTTTCTTAGGATCTCAATTGATATACTATAAGATCACTCTAGAAGTATGATGTTGTAAAGACTATGAAATGGTGTTGAACATGGGATATAGCTGAATATACAATCCACCAATGTAGCATAATTAATAATCTTAAAACTTATTCCATTAAGTCTTGATACATGAACAGTCACACTGAGGTTAGGCTTCCTAAACTCTCTAATGGTTAATGCAGTGTTTTTTTTTTGGTACTCGGTATCCGGCTCATTGCCCGACTGGCAATGCAGTGTACACAAATGAAATTGAAGGTTTTATTTGAGAGCATTGTGGAACTAACTAAAGCCTGGCTCTTTTTATGCTAGAGGATAATACATACTTCAACTATTCTTCTTGTTTTTGGTATTGTTAGTATGGTTGTTAAGATAATGGTTATTTTCGTTATTATGTAGCAGTATTGGTTCACAAGAAACTATGAGTTGTATCTGTTCATTTACAGTCGATTTTATTCATTAGAAAGTTGTATGCCTTCTGTTGTTTACCTTCAATATGTCTTTCTGCAAACATGCTTACTGTTAGATTGTAATTGCTGAGGAGAATGATTACTGTTCTTCTTGCATTTCAATGAACAATGTGATTGCTGCTCGAATTTTGGTAGCCTCTGACCTTTTTATTTCTGCAGAGCAAGAAAAGATAAAGGCTGCGAGTCATATCTTGATCATCGGAGGTGGACCATCTGGTGTGGAAATGGCTGGTGAAATCATTTGCGCGTTCCCTGATAAAAAGGTAACCCTGATTCATCGGGGGCAAAGGTTACTGGAGTTTATTGGGGAAAAGGCTGGAAAAAAGGCACTGGATTGGTTGACCTCGAAGAAAGTTGAAGTCATCTTGGGTCAATCTGTCAACCTGGACTCTGAACTCAGTGGCAGTTATCAAACATCAGGTGGAGAGATGATTGTTGCTGATTGTCATTTCCTTTGCATCGGAGAGCCAATTGCTTCGTCATGGCTAAGAGAGACATGTTTGAAGGACAGCTTAGACGCTCATGGCAGGCTAATGGTTGATAATAAATTCAGAGTAAATGGTCACAATAACATTTTCGCCATTGGAGATATCACCGATGTCCCTGTAAGTCCATCTTCTTTGTTACGTATTTTCACATATAGAAGCATTGCAACACTGTTATATGTCGCTACGAAAACAGTGAAAGAACACAAGAAAGCAGCTGACTAGGAGGTTTGATTTATTGCCTAAATTGAATTAGAGAGAGTATCAAGGGGGTGGGGTGAGGTTTCATACCTAACCTACATTTCTACCTAGACATCTCCACTATGTCAATTTAATAAAATCTTGAATCTACAAAAATCTATACAGAAGTAAATCATATCTATGAGGTATATAGCGTCTTTCAACTATAACTCCCCATTGTGAAAACCTTTTACTTTATCCTCTTATATTTTTGTGATATGAAGTTGATTGCAGCTGAGTTCTGCTCAACTAAATTTTTAATAGTAACAAAAACCTTGTAATAGTTTGTCTTATCAATGACCCATATGGTGTATGATGCAGGAAATCAAACAAGGGTATTTGGCAAAGGGTCATGCCTCCTTGGTTGCTAAGAACTTGAAGCTGCTTATAGGGGGACAAAGTGAGAGCAAGCTTTCTACTTACAAGCCCGCTTCACCATTGGCTCTCGTTTCACTAGGCAAAAAAGATGGAGTGGCTCAAATTATGTGCTTAACAATGGGTGGGCGCATTCCGGGCATGATCAAGTCTGGCGATTTGTTTGTCGGCCCTACTCGGAAGGATCTTGGCCTGAAGTCAAAATAGCCAGAAAGGCAGGGGAGACATCCATGTTTCTATTGTCTCTGAATTTTAGTACTTAGTTCTGAAATTCTTTGGACGATTGTTTGTTGTTTTTTGTACCCTTGTATAAAAAAACGTGTTTGAATGAGTGCCTGTATTTGATTCAGTAAATGTAATTGTGTAGCATGTTTGATGTTTGTGAGACTGAAACTGGAATTTGAGTTAAATGAAAGACAGATGTGTGCATTTAGTTTGGTAAATTTCGGCTTATGAAACTCTGGTGCAAGATGTTATTAATGCACATTCAAGTGCATACATAATCAATGTACAAATTTCATTTAAATTTTGTGACATAAAACCGGTGTATATAAGCTGCTTTCTATTTGCACATAATTTTGTGACATAAAACTTGTATATTAAGCCGCTTTCTATTCCCACAGAATAATCAATCTCTTACAGAAGAAGTTGTCTCAAGGGCATATAGACATACCTAAGCCCGGGGAAGGGCCCGTACACCGATCAATCAAGATAAACTTTGACATCAATACCACTGTCAATAAGGGACTGCACGACGGCCCGAATTTTCCCTTCAAATTTATCCCTCTCCCTAGGGGTATAACAAGCTGTGTAAACATCAGCTTCTCGGGCCCTATCAGCCAAAATCTGACCAATTGCCAAACAAGCTGGTATATCCGATCGTGATTTGAGAGCAGCTTTAATGTCTTTAGAGTTAGTACCAGCAACAGCGACCTGCTTGCACGTTACTCTGTGGGTGATTGAAGCAGAGACGAATCGTTTTGAAATGAAAACATCCAGAGTGAACGGTTCCATGTAAGCAATAGTGCGTTGTTTGAAAGAAACATGCTTGTTTGGATTCTTCGACTTCTTCCCCTTTTGGTAAGTGTATGGTCGACTATTATCATCATCCAGGAAATCTTCTACACCAAAAAAGCTTCTTGGTGCCAAACGAGGCTGCAAATATATGAACACAAAGCTAAAAACGAGGAAGCTCACTAAAGCAAGATTGATGCTTGGAATATTATATACTTACTTGAGCAGAATGAAAACTGCAAATCTGAGATAAAGGCCTAATCTCACATCCCCCATTTACATGAGCACGCAACTTGCGACAAGCAAATCTCAACATAGTAGCACAACGTACAACCTAACCAGAATTCAAGAAGAGTCATAAAAAGTTAAAGATGACAGTATATGTCATTCAAACCTAACCAAATATTAGGCCCAAAACTTACTAAATTATCTTCATAACTCTAGACTGTTAACGGTGCATGAAGTAATAAACTAACTAATAAAAAGGGAAGTCACACCGATAAAGGGAATCACACGAGATCAGCTGAGTTAAATCATAGTTATGTTCCCTATCTCATACTTGAATCATGTTTCTAACATATCAATTTGCAAATAATTTGATGTTTTCAGTAGAATTTCAAATAAAGATAGCCCTAGAAATGAATTTCAGCTGACTCAAACCATACACTGTAACACTAAATTAACTTGAATATTGCAACACTTAATTCACAGATGAAATGTAGTACATCACAAGCAAATAAGTATATATACTGCATTTCAAACACCAAAGGCTGAAACTGAAGCAACAATATCGTCTTTTGCAAAAGAGCAAAGGTAACATTGCCCTGACTTGAAAATGAATTAACATGTTATACTTAACGGGGGAAAGGGGAACTTAATGATTAGATGGCAATTATATTGCATGTTATAACAACATATCCTATTGGTGACATCTGTACAAGATAAGTATATCGTGTTTCCTTTTCCCAAAGATTTGCACAGAGAAGTTCAGCATATACTAAGCAGGTGATTTTTAGTTTCAGATTATTGAAAGAACTTCGGGCACAATAGTAGCAGAAACTACCATGACAATTTACATCCATAAACTAGCATGATTTTGCAGGAAAAATCACATTTCTGCTTCAAAAGAAAAAATGTGCTTATTTAATGATCTGTATTTCAACTTGCAGGATTCTTCTGTCTACTGAAATCAGCAATAGCTGAGTGGCAAACAGAATAGTCAATGTTTTATTGTTTTTAAGATACAAATGTTATTTGTTTGTTTGTTCTCCTTTACAACAACAAATAATTCCTTCAGCATAATTGTTTAAATTTCAGACGGTTAAGAGATACCATAATCTGGATAGGAGACATAGCATGAAGAACGCAACCAACAGTCAGTTCTAGCAACCAGTTCTATATACAGCAATTTGACACCAAAACAACATTTACCTTTAACAAAAACAATTGATTTTATGTTCTTCAAGGATGCGGAACCAGAAAATCACTTTTTTCTGTAAAACAAAGAACTAGAATACCAGGCAAGCTAGTGGTTTGAATAGATTAAATTTTGTTTTTCTTAATTTAAAAATACATGAACATATACATACCCTATAAAATTGTCGGAAGAAGAAAAAGAATACTCAAATCATTAAATCAAGAAACTGAAACACACATACAGAAAACCCAGATTCATATACGGAAAGACGACAATGCAACAATTGTGTTTAATAGCCTCTCTCAAAATCAATAATACCAAAACGACTTACATTCAGAAAAACTATCCACAATAACATACTAAAAAGAGAAACCCACCTCAGATAAGTCGATATCAAACACGAAATTAGCCTAAAGTAGCTCAAGTTCGGTGAAAATTTGAATTAGGGTTCGAGCTGACGAAAAAGAGGGAAATTTGGGGTCATGTCGTTTTAATCGTTGAGGGTGAAATGGGCTTTTTTCATTTATGTCTATTATTAACTTTTTACAGAAATATAAATGGGCTTCTTAGTACAGGTTATTCGAAAAAAATTCATCACCCTGATAGAGCTGGCAATTTGGGCCTGGTGGGCTGAGCTGGGCCCAAAAGATATAGGCCCGGCCCGGCTGACCCGGCGGGCCAAATGGGCTTGACCCGACGGGCCACGGGCCGGCCCGTTTGGCCCGGTTGATTTTATTTATTACCTTTTTATCTATTTTTTTAAAAGATAATTGACTTGATATATTTAAAAAAAAATTTAAACATAATTGACTTGATAATTAATGTCATAATAAGGAATTAAGGAATTTTGTATTTGAAGCCTCTCAATTTTCAATACCGTGGAATAAAAAAAACTCTACCAAACATTATTTTGAGATTAGGAAAAAAAAAATTGAAACGGACCGGACCGTTAGCCCGCGGGCTAGGATTGGACCGGACCGGGCTGGGATTTTATAAGCCCAACATGCAAATGGGCCGGCCCGCAAATAGTGATTGGCCCGATGGACTAGTCCGGATCGTTTTTCCAGCTCTTACCATCCTATCAAAACTATCATTTTGTTGCCCACAAGAGGGGGCATATTTTTTTTATATAGTTCCCAAAAAAAAACATGAACCAAATTCGGGAGAAAAAAAAAACGTTGTTCAGTTTTTCGAGAAACCGTTCTGAAAAAATACTCTCTTTTTTCCAACTATTTTACGGCAAAAAATTTCGAAATAAAGCATAATTTGGGGAAAATTCTGCGTTTCTAACCAGATTTGAAAAATAAAAAGAGAGAGAAAATAATACAAACCTGGCTTGGACAGTGGCAGGTGACTCTCGGCTGTGTGATGGGGTTTGGGGAAAAAGAAGAGGAAAGGGGTGATACTGATAACTGATAACTGATAAGTGATAACTGATGGCGAAGGAATAAGAAAAGGAAATGGGAAGAGTGGGCTGTGGGCACGTGAATGGAGGAACCTGGGCCTAATAATATTCTTGGATATAGCCCAGCATTTACGGGCCGCGTTCTAATCTAATGCCCGCGTTTATCCCCACCTCTTAGTTTTCTCATTCTCTATTCTACGAGTGCGGGGCAGGGAGATACAAGGTGGGTTTGGAGATATGAATTAAAAAATAAAAATTAAAGTGCAATTTATTAAGAATATGTCTATTTATTTATATTTAATTATATATAACACCAAAAAAGTATTCCCTCTGTTTCAGCATTTTTTGCACACAAAAATGGACACACATATTAAGAAAAAATTATTTTTTTAGTAAAGTAATGACATATGGGTAAATATGTGTATCACGCAAATCAATATTTCCTTTTTTAGAGTGCAAATAATTTTGGGATGGACGAAAAAGGAAAGTGTGCAAATAATGGTGGGACGGAGGGAGATAAAATTTTAAAAATTTGTAAATTAAATGTATGTAATTTCTCATATCCACAAATCAAGTATATTCTAATTAAATATAAGTAACGAAACATCCGATCAAGTTCTATTAGTCTACTACATACGTCATAATTGTGAATTCAATCTATTTTAATCATATTATATAATAAATTGCAATTGAAATATCGTATTTAATGTTTAACAAGTAGGATTCCCGAAGCGAATTCAAGAATCTGTTAATTGTATTCATCAAGTGAAACTTGAATTCACCACGTCGAGAATTGAATTCGCGGATTCAAAAATGGCACTCCGAATGAGTACGAATTTAATACTACATTATAATATTTTTAAAATAATTTGTGCATCAATGCCCTCATCTTGTTCAGATTTTAGAGCTTGATTTTCTGGAAAAAATTAAATTTTTTATTTTTCTTATGTTGAAATTTTTTCCTAAAATTATTAAGTGTGTTGAAAATTTGTTTTTTTGGAAATAATTTCCAAAAAAATCCAAAATCTTTTTTGGATTATTTTAAGTGATATTTATTTTTTCATAAAATATTCTGCAAATTTTTACATTTAAAAAAATTGTGTTACATTTTTTTTTCTTTTAACTTTTTATTAAATTTTGTGTGGCTCTACAAATAACCTGGGCCCTAATCTAATAACTATATTGGACATCAAATGGGCCGAATGGATTTTTATGGCCCAGATTTGGAGGCTCCACCACGTGCGGAGCACGTGCAGTCGCCGTCCAGGAAACTCTATCAATTGAAATTGCATTTATTCCCTTGGAAACTTCGTAAATCTTTCCCAATATTTTCGTCAATTTTTTTATTTGCCGCGTCGATTCTCTGCTAAGAGAATACCTTGATTCTCTCTGCACAAGGAATTTCCCATAATTCTTCTATTGAATTCCGTACATACAGATACATAATTTCTGATCAATTGAAACTCTGATTGTTGGCGTAAATCGCAATTATATAGATAAACAGCAGCGATGAGGAGGGTGTTTGGAGTGAAGAAGGAGAAGGAACCACCTCCATCGGTTCAAGATGCCTCTGATCGGGTTTGTAATTGTTTTCGTTAATTATTTTGAAATTGGATTAGTATGTATGTCGTTTAGTTCAATCCATCGCGTTAATGTTGTCGTTTCTGTTATCATTGTAGGTATTTGAACAGATTTTGTTGCTTTTGCATATGTGTTTTTATATGACTTCATATAATCAGTTGTGGTTATTTTTTCCAGCATTAGGATTTCGATGATTTTTTCCGTTTAGTTCTCGACAGTGAAAAGTTCCTGAGGAATCGTAGGAGGAATGATACTTGTTAGGTTAAGAAACATCATCAGATAAACGCAATATAAGCTTGGGGATGATGAAATAAATTTGTTGACTGCTTGGTTTTATGTGGCTTGTGTATTCATCTGGGCTGTGCAAATCCAGGAAAACCTAAGTATTCATCTGAATTTACTATGGAATGAGTATATTAATCATTTTCACTGTAGTCTTTGCATGTCTTTGCTGGAAACCTACCAAGCTTTTTTCTTATGAGATTACAAAGACGAACTATGTTGGTATCTTTTGTGTAACTTTGCATCTCATATCCTGGATGATGGGACAATTGGAGAGTGGGAAAGATTTTCCAGGTGTTTTTCATTATCACAAAAGGGTTAGGAGTATATAGTTCAGTCTCCATAATTTGTTATGGAGTATAAGTCAAAAGGGAAAGAGATGTGTTGTTAGTTTTACATTTGAATCCAGTTATATTGTTATTTCTCCATTTCCCTCAAACTTGGGAGAGAGATTGTATATGCACAGGAGAATATTATATATGCTATCAATGTCTCCTCCTCGCTCCCTTCACTTTCTATCAACTCTCAAAAAGGAAAGGTTCTCCAACCACTACTTTTTCTCACACCTTATTTCCTAATCGTCTCTACCAAGTCCAACCTAAACTGTTAAAAAATGCCTTTTTATATATCTGTATGTCTGATGGCGGGTTATCAACATTTCTATGCGCTTCAAGTATTTTTCATTTAGAGTTTTATTATTGTCTTTGTCTCATTGGTGTCAATTCTTTTGCATTTTTAAAATTGATGAACAAATGTCTCTTCATTTCAGATCAATAAAAGAGGTGAAAGTGTTGATGATAAGATTAAAAAACTTGATGCTGAACTAGCGAAATATAAAGAGCAGATCAAGAAGACCCGACCAGGTCCAGCACAAGAAGCCGTCAAATCTAGAGCCATGAGGGTTCTTAAGCAAAAAAGAATGTAAGTTGTATCATCTTTGTTGTGGGGTCTATGTTGCATAATACCATATGCAAATTTTAGTTTGTTAAGATTTTACACGTTAGTATGTTACTGACTGCACGGCTGATCTACCAGGTCTCATTAATTTTGATTATTTTGAGTGAATTAGATCGTAATAGTTGTTGAAATGTGGGTTCTGTTTTGGACTAAAAAGAATCTATTATAAGATAGGTGTTGCTTAAGTATAAATGAGAGTATGTGTTTGTCCGAACATGGTTAAATATGATATTTATACTGCCGACCTCACACTGTGGGAAGGCTGAGTGGTAGTTGTTTGTTGTGGGTCTCAGTTTGGAGTAATTTAATTAACATGATGAAATATATCAACAATGTCTTGAGATAATGATTCATATGATGTTTCACCTCAGATAAGATGCATAGTTGTTAAGGTGCAACAGCTCGCCTAGCGCCTTTTGAACACAGAATATTTAAAAAAAAAAAAAATGCTTATTATTAAAAAGAATGAAAAAAATATATAAAAAACTTATCTTTACTTATATACTGTGAAAAAAATTGCTGATAAGGATAAAATGAAGACCTAGAATATTCTTTTTGTAAATAATATCTTTGTAATCTTTAGACTCTTTACTGATTAGGATAATAATGAAGACCAAGTCAATTCCTGTCTGATTCTAGAATATTTTTTTGTATACTGTGTAAATATTTTTGTAATCTTAGTGATACTAATTTCCTTGTAATTCTCTACTCTATATGTTTATTTAATGAATGAAATCAACACACACCAATTATTCTGCCAAAAACAGAAAAAAATATTTTGGTCATGTGCGCCCGCCTCAGACTTGGACAGGCGCTAAGAGTTGTGCCCGTTGCGCCTTAGGCACACCTTTAATAACTATGATAAGATGTTGAAAATTGAAATGGTGCCTCTTTTCTTCAATATGTCTACTTGTCTGAGCAACACCTACCTTGGATTTGTAAAAAACTTACATGTAAGTTAAGTAGATATCATGATACTAAAACTGTGTTCATCTTTGTGATTAATCAGGTTTACCAGATTTATATTATAGTTGCATGGACTCTGATTTGGTGGTGTATAATACTAATAAGAGTATGTGGTTGTGTGCTTTCTTGGATCATAGTCAGGAAATAATTATATGGTTTGATGTTATTATTCAGAACCTGAACCATTTATTTTTTTCTATGTCTTTCTAGTTCAGATGTTGTCAACTTGTATTTGTGTGTGGTCTGACAAATAAGTCGTAGTGAAGTACATCTACTGACTTTCAGGCATATATATGTGTAACTATGAAAGATATCATATAAATTAGTGGTGGAAGTTGTATCTTTTTCCTTAAGTCCACAATACCAATATAAAGAAATGTATTACTTGTCCTTTCTCGTTATAATATATATGACCACATAATTTTTAGGGTTTGCATTTCAACAAAGATAATTCTTTGCCTTCTGTAGTAGCTTATTAGTTAGTTTTATTAGGCTTGTTATGTGGACCTCCTGCTGCTGTGCCTATGCATTCATGTAGTAAGTAACTAACAAATTTTAGTCTCCCTGATCAATCAGGCTAAGCATATTTTGGTTAGATATCTTCAGGTTGAAGTTGTGGGAAAAGTTTGCTCTTATTTATTCTTCAGAAACTGTTTAAGTTGCCCGCTATTATCTACAGGCTGAAGTTATCCATCTACCTTCTTGATTAAATTTGATTTATGTGCATTCCATATCCTCGAAACACTTGTATCTATGAAGGGCATAAGCATTTTGTGTAACTGGACAGGTATGAAAATCAGCGTGATATGCTATTCAATCAGACATTCAACCTGGATCAAGTGGCATTTGCTTCCGAGGGAATTAAAGATGCTCAACAAACAGTATGTCCTGAAATTATAAGAATTGCTTTTGACATTGGTGGCTTAGTGTTCCATGTTCCATATTTTACTGTCATTCTTTTTTCCAATTTCCTGTTGAAGTTATGGAATATTTAAATGTGTGAGTTATATGATTTATATTATGAAATATTGTAGTGTGGTTGAACCTTGCTCCTACGACATAGGGTTAGGAACCCATTGTAGACAAGCAAGGGGCATCCATTGTAGTGTGACTAATTTGCATCCTAATACTTACATCTAAAGCTTTACCTGTCCATTTGAATTTGGGTATTCTTCGTTATGGTGCCCATTTAAATTTGGATATGCCTGCTTGGTTGGCACTTTAAAAAAATTAAATAGCTAATTTTGCTACATTATTGCAGATGTCAGCCTTGAAGTCCGCAAACAAAGAGCTTAAAGGAATGATGAAGACTGTGAAAATTCAAGACATAGATGTTCGTTTCTTGATTCTGACGTGTTTCTTTTTATGGATACTTTGTTTGATACTGATCAAATGCTGACCTGTGGATTTAATGCTTGTAGAACTTACAAGATGAGATGATGGACCTCATGGATGTGAGCAATGAAATCCAAGAGACTCTTGGTAGAAGCTATAATGTCCCTGATGATATTGATGAGGATGATCTGATGGGTGGTATGATTTACTCTGAATCCTATATTTATCAGAGTATCACCAAGAATTAGGAGTCCAAATTAACATTCAAGACAATACTATCTCTTTATGAACTTTTTTTGCTCTGTTGTGCAGAGCTCGATGCTTTGGAAGCAGACATGGGATTTGAAACTGAAAGTGATGGAGTACCTTCATATCTCCAACCTGATAAAGAATCTGATTATGAGTCAGAACTTAACTTGCCACCAGCGCCATCTGGACATGCTTCAATTCCAGCAGGCAGACAGGTAAACACTCCCCGTGGTCAAAAGAGCTTTGATTATTTTTTATCATCCTATTTCTGGAGGCAGAAATCTATCCTGATCTCACTTTTTCATTAAAGCTGAAGGAAAAAGTAGAAGTTACTAACGTGAAACCCAACACTATGAGATCAAAATCAATAAAGTATTTATAATCAAAGCAGACGAAATGGTATAGCTCAAGTGGTTGGAGCTCCAGCCTCCTACAACTGTGAGGTCATGGGTTCGAGTCATAACTTTACCGATAAAAAAATTATAATCAAAGCAAAGCCATAGTAAAGAATAATAAGTAAGACGATGATTTAGAAACTTTATTTAAACCCGGTGGACATCATTTAAAGATCTTGTATTCTTGCCCTAGACCCTGATTTTCTTACACTACCTCCCATGCCTCTATTATTTATTATTTAACATTGAGTTAATCCGAATTGGAAACTGAGTTTTACAGGCCAATCCACTTTCCTTCTCTCTCTTTCGTCCCTTAGTCTAAAAATTAGAAAAACTAAGGAGGAAAAAAAAAGGTGTGGGAGGATTAGTCACAGATTATAATTGTATCTCTAGTCGTTGTCATTCTTTCCGATGTCAATAACATATAGGATAATTAATTGGCAACCTGTCTTTTTCTCTTTTGAACTTCAATATTTTAATTGCTTATATTGATGGCTAGGTTTGTCATTTTTTTCTGTTACCTGTAGCTTTCTTTTCTTCTGCCTTTATGCTGTATCAATTCCGAGTTTGATTAGGAATTGGATCATGGTGGAAGTTCTACAGATAGAAGGAACCTTCTTTTCCGTTCTTATTTCACGTCGTCATTTATTGTTATTTTTATCTGCTTTAATTTGTCATTTTTCTTTGCGTGATTGGGAAGTCTTGTTTATCATTTTGCTTGGTCTAATTAATTACTCCTATTAGGAAGTCTTACAATATCATTTGGCATAAATAACTAAACAGCAATAGGGAATTACCTTGTTGACTAACCGTCGCTGCCCATTTTTGTGTTTGCTTTTTAAATGCTGTCGATGAAGCTACATTTAATTCATCCATACCAAAAAGCAAAAATGTTAACTTATTTCTGGTGCCTTATCTGAATAAGCCTCGTTATATACTGCTTATTTTGGCCAACACTACATTATAAACAATTTTGATGTTAACAGGCTGAGGACGAACTAGGTTTACCAGCTGTCCCTCGAGCTTCACTCCGAGGTTAGAGAGAGCTGGTGATGGTGCACTTTTTGGACCTAGTCAAGGAAGGTATCATGCTTATGGCAAGGCTATTATTGTAAACACGTGCTAAATCAGTGATTTCGTCGTATTATTTCCGTGATGTTATTCAATAGAGACAATGGATGAGAATTTGTTTGGATAAAATGTACATCAGTACGGTGAAAAGGTGATGTGGATAGCTCGGGCAAGTGATTTTTTTTTATCGTCTTTGTGGTCCTTGAACTCAAAGATAGATGTGTATAGAGACCTTTGGGTTATTTCTTGATTTCTCACCTGTTGAGTAATGGTTATTTGTTCACATTCAATCCTATGGACGTTGCAATTGCAATATAAACATGACAGATAGATCCTCTTGGTTTATTAATATTTTGATATAATTCTAAAGGGAAAATATTTAGAATACTCACTCTCAATTTTTAAAAATTTAAATTTTTTTACTTTTGACATGAAAATACTCAAAATAGTATTACTTTTATTAAAAAAAATTACCCACATGATCCACTAGATTTCCATTATCCGAAACGATGAACATATTACTCCAAAAAATGGGTTCTTAGTGGTACATAACCCTTAATTTCAATACCATTAAGTACTAAATTAAAATGTTGATACTGAAATCAAGGATTTGATACCGAATTTCAATTCGAAATTATCTAATCATTGGTTTGGTACCACAAGGTATCAAATCAATTTTTTGCACTAGATAAGAATGGGTATTTAGGAGGGTGAGGGAATCCTAATTTCAACACTTGTTACTTTTTTTTACACCGTGTGAAGGGTGTTTATATTTGAGAAATGGAAGTGTATATAAAAGATTTTTTTATTATTGTAGTGAGTAAAATAAATTTATTAAAGTTGAAAGTGAGTATTTTACACAATTGTCAGTAAAATAAATTGTTTAAAGTTGAAAATGGATAAGAATTTTTTTTTATATTTGGAGTAGGTAAAATAAATTTCTTAAAGAGGAGAATGAGTATTTCAAGTTTTCTCCCCTACTTTAATGTTGATTCAGTATTTGGTACTCACATCTCCAACCATTTACACTACTTATTGCACTAAAATGGAATAAACTAGAAGTTTATTATGAAATTATTTTGAAAATTTTAAAATATATCAAATATTTGACCTAAGTTTATTAGAAAAATAATCAGAAGTATTAAGAATTGAGGTCATTGATATCATATTGTTAAGAATATCAACAACTAATTTATTTATAATATTCATATTTAATACAAAAATATAGTATTATAATATTTAAGTTTAAAGTATCAAATTTTAAAAATTTATTTAAAATATTAAATATTTGATCATGAGTTAAATATTTGACCAATAATATTAAAAATTCGATAGTAGTTCATGAAATTAAATAATGATCCATATCGTGAACCATTTTCATATAAAACCTACTCAATAGCTTTTCATCAATAAACTAATATTTTTTATTATACTATAATAACCTATAGTCATACTACATTTGTTATCTTATTTTAACCTTGTATTAATATCAACTTCCGCTTTATATTTAAATTCCGATCAATTTAATAAAATATGTAAAACTGATATAAATTTAAAATTCATAATAATACTATAAAAAAAAAATTAAAGAGTCTCACTACTCAAATCCCAAAATCCTCTATATTCACCTCATTTACTAAACATAGCCCAATAAAATTTAAAAATTAACATGTATTACTAAATATGCCCCATTTTATTCCTATAATATCAATACCTTATCAAATTAAAAAAATAACAATTTTCCATTTCATATTCTCATAATTGTCTCTCTTTAAAAAAAAAAAAAAAAAAAAAAAAAACTCTTTTATTCTTCAACTTTTAATTGAAATTTGAAAAAAAAATCATAAAAATTAAATATATTTTGAAAATATTATAAAAAAATCAACCAATTTTCAAGAACATATAAATTACAAAAATTAATTAATAAAATAAAATTCTTAAAAAATATTTAAAAAATAAATAAAATATAAATAATGTTTTATAAAAATTATATTAAATTGAAAAAATTTAATTAAAAATATAAAGCTGAAAATAAAAAAAGTAGATAAATTTGTAAATAATTAATAAAATAAATCTTCAAAACAATCAAATTAAAAAAATTTAAAAGAAAATGGTTGAAGCCAAATAAAATTAGAGAAATGTTTTATAAAAGTCAATTCAATCATCGCAAATAATTAACTTAAAAATTAATTAATTTTTATTTAGTTTTGAAGGCTTTTTTTTAAAATTTAGTTAGTTTTCAAAAAAAAAATTAAGCGGATTTTTTTTTATTGAATTATTTGGAAGATATATAAAAAAAATTTAAAATTAACTTTCAAATTTTAAGAATTTTTTTAATGAATTTCTAAATTTCATATAATTTTATTAATTATTTAAATATTTATTCGATTTTTATAAATACTTTTCATATTTAATTATAACTTTTTTAGAATTTTTAAATATTTAAAAGAAAATAAAAAATGAAATTTTATTTAATGTGCTAATTTTAAAATTAAACAACTTAAAAAATTAAAGTCAAAGTCAATAAAACTTAGAAGATAATTTATCCATATTTATATAAGGATTATTTAGTTATTTTATATATGTCTATTTTTATCTTTAAAATGATGGAGTATGTTTGCAAGCTTTCGGGGGTGAATAGTGGGGCTCTTTTTTAAATTACAAATTATGGACAATTTTAATTAATTATTAATTGAAGTATAAAAGTAATTGGATTTTTTAAAAATAAACTACAAAAATAATTGAATTATACTCCCCGTTTTAATTCTATCTACACACTTTCTCGAGTACACGTGCATATTAAAAAAAAGAGTTGTTTTATTGACTAATTCAACTAATTAAAGATGAATATATATATTTTTTAGTTTATAAAGTGGATTAAATATGAATAATTATATTAAAAAAATAAACATGTAAAAATAGAATTGGAACGAAAACTAACCATTAAAAAAGTTAAATGGAAAAACTTAACATTTATTTATGGCTTCAGCACGTACAAGAAATTGGCTTACAGCTGGGGGAAAAGGGAAAAAGTTGACTCCAACTTTCAAATTTGAACTTCAGCTTGTCATACTTTTTTGTTTAATTGTGTATCTCGGTTCTTTCCGATGCGCTAATGATTGCATGATTTAAAACACGTACATTAATGAAATAAATATAATCGCAGCAAATATAAATAAAATTGGTGTTGCTGTAACAACTCAAGATCATTTGCAATTTAGAAGGCAAAGCCTCTGCAATACGAGTTGTGATAACTAAGATAATAGAAATCTGGAATTGCACTTGATTCCCACCATAAAATGCAGCAATGCTTGCCCAGATAGATTGCGGTTTCAATTTCTGAAGGACTAAAAATAGAGACTGAAATAGTTCTAATGAGACTAATACATATAAAAAACACCATATCAACACAATCTAGTCTAAATCGACTTCTCTTTGTTCCTATTCTTGGCTAGTCTGGGCAACGATCAGTACGCCAACATGATAAACGAGCAGCATTTGCTTTAGTTCAGGTCAAGTCTTCGCATGTCTATCGTGTTCCAGATGGCATCTGAACAAGGAAAGTTAGAAGCAGAACGCGATCTGTGGTGATTCTTGTTGGTGGAAACATCGAATCCAGCTCTAAGCCTCTCTACCTCTTTCTTAAGGGACTCATATTCCCCTGCACAAAATAATATGTTGAAAGACTAGTATGGCAATTTATTATCAAAGTTTACAGCATTAATAGTCCATAATTACATTTAGTTATACAGCCATTTTGATGCAATACTAGTTATGGAGTTAAATGGAGAGATTTTTTGTCGCAAGAATGCAGCAACTTTAACATGATTTGATGTTTTTATTCGAATTTAGGGGATCCAGCACATAGTTATTTCAAGATGACAACGTTTGGAAACGTGCAGTTTAGTTCTATATATATATGATTAATTGAAATCCGAGAGATATAAGGTTACCATCTACAATGATTTTCTCTTGCTTCATTCTTAGCAGGTGCTGCTTCAGTGTGTTATTCTCCATCAACAAAGCAGAGTATTGCTGAATAAGCGCGGCAACTCTGATACCCAAATCAGACCCCAGATTCTACAAGAAAGAGCAAGAAAATAGTAATCAGCAACTAAATTTACTCTTTCAGGCAGTGAATGTGCTTCATGTAAAGGGAAAAGGTCGGTTTCTGGGGTGGATTAGACTTATATTTGCAAGGCGAATCTTTTCGTCTATCTGGGGGCATGATACGATCAATAATGTTTGATCATTTACTACGTATGTGCATGATAATACACGACAAATAATTATGGGGTGTTTGCTCACAACTTAAAAGCACTTGTCAGAAGTTAAAGCTGTGAGAGGGTTACTTGCCATCATCCCCTTGGTATCATTATCATAATCAAAACCCATTCGGCTACTTGCCAGATCCACTACACAATATTTGTTTTCCAATTTATTCGATCTTCCAACAAGAGAACACTAATGCAATATCTGCATAGATAACTACTATTACTGTAAAGAAACTTCCTTTTTATTCCATACCTGAAGAGTATCAACAGTCTTTTCCAGCTCAGCAATGTATTGGAGTTTTCGAGCTCTAGACCTCTGCCCAGGGTGACTGCATAGCAATGGATAATGTTTATTAAGACAAATATTTGTATGATAGGAAAGGCTTCAGAGATTGGAGCAAATCAAAAGACGAATGGGCAAAAAGAGTATACGTAAAATGGAAAAAAATGTGAGAAGAAATTGTAGCTAAATGTAAAACAAAAATGATAGTATTAGCATGCTTCATAACCCCTTTAGGCCAAATCTAGGAGTTGTTTTTGCTGTTTCAATAACTGTGAGATTTAGGTAAGATACAGTATTACTTACCTATAATCATTTTTATTAACCTAAAAAAAGAATCAAATTTAATCAGCGTTCTCTAATATATCTTCACTAAATTGATCGCATACTCCTAAAAATATATCAAAAGATATCATTATAACGAACATTAATCACAAAAATTAAGTTTTCTTGAAATAATTTTCTGCAACTTTAAAAGCTGTGATAAATGGTTACAGTTCGCCATGCAGCAAGAATACAATAAAAGAAAATATCATGCAAAAAAAGAATCTCACCGTTTCACTGGTTTATTCTCGGAACTTATCTGGTCTGCTGAAGCCTGCGTATCTAGATAGAGCAGAGGGTTTTGCACGACATATTCTGACAACGCCGACACAATTTCATTTTCAGGGAAGCCTATCTTGTTTTTCCTTCGAGGGGAATTAGGGCCATAAGTACAAGTGGACCCCACTCCATCATCTTCCTCACAAGAATCTTCTGCTAGACCTTCTAGAAGAGTGGAAGAATCACTGGCAGTTCTGCGGAGTGACGTACCATTGGAACTCGAGTCTGAGTCACTCAATAAATCATTCAGCCATGGCGGTTGCTCCTCTAAAATAGAGCTCTGGGAGAAAGATCTGAAATGTCCATATTGCCCTACTTGGAACTCGGTACCCTTGCCTGAGGGTGGTGAAACTGGTAAATTAGCAACGGGGGCAACGTTTTTTTTCTGGAGAGGGCAGCGAGGTGGGAGCTGAGCGTGCCTTGACATACTGGGAGCTGCGTTAACACCAGAATCATATGATCTTAAGTATATAAGAACGAACGGCGTGAGCTAAAAGAAGATAAGAATTAAGTAACTAAATGGAATAAAAAGCATTGGGCACGCACAAACAGTTGTGAGAAGTTTGTCCACTAAAAATATGTTCACTTGCCTTATTTGTCCGTCCACCAACAGTATGTTCATCTTCACCCTTTAACCATCACTGAATTACTCAAATTGTCATTGGACTTTACTCACAAACAATTATTTTATTCATAAATGGACCCCACAATACCTTTACTTTATCTACTTTTCTTAAGTGGGCATTCTTTTCATGGCCAGATGAAGTACAATTTTAGAAATTAATTTTTCAACATTTCGAAAGGACTTCACCAGCACATCAATATTTCTAGGGCATGCAAGAATTGGGGTAACATTTCAGGCTGTACTTGTTTTCGTAACTCAACCACAATGAGAAACCATCAACATAACAAGATAAATTGTAGACTTATCTAAGTATAATCGTAGCATTATAATATCAACCAAAATTTCATCATAGTCATTGGGAAGAAAAGTTGCAGATTATTTCCATAATCAACCCTACACTGCATTACACAGATATTTCCTAGTGTTCAAGAAGAAGAATTTCCAGGTCGGGAATTTGGTAAATGGAAACTCCCATCAATAAGATTAAGATAAAAGTGTCTAGATTGGTAACTGAATAATTCCCTTTATCCTTCCCTTGCGACTTATGTTCTAGCTTTACTTCAATACAAAAGGAAAAGAAAAGAATTACAACATCTTAAATTCTGAAATCTCCCACACAGACATGCATTGTTTTTATAAGAAAAAGGGCTTGAATTATCATCATAAATTACCATTCAAAGGAGGGGCAACTTTTGGAATTTTTAAAGTGGAATACTATTCTGAGCAAATTATGGCAATGAAACTGTACATGAAAACATTCAGCAATCAGCATAAACTAATGATAAGAACAAATAAGACTGAAACCAAAGAACCTTGTGTTTGTTTCGAAATCCTAACGCATGTTTGTTTTGAGAATTATGCAAACAAAATTCAAAATCCACCAAAATCTTATAATACTAACACCATCTCATGCTTTTTCTTTTCCCAATAACACTAAGATTTAATTTTTCATCATCTCTCTCTCTCAGTCACACCATCTTATCAGCCAAACATACACAAAAGTCGAATTCGCCTTTTTATTATTCCAGGATTTTCTCAATCCTCTTACAGCCTGAAATAAGCCCTAGATAACAACGGTTTCATATTACACAAGAAAAAGAAAAAAAACCAAAGAAAGAAATCAACCACTCTAATATATACGTCAAAAACCTGTCATTAAATTCACAAGGAATGAAAACTGGGAACCAAACCCAAGAAATTAATTTCTACCAATGGAACAGAAACTAAAGAACAGAGAGAAAACAAACAAGAATCTCAATGTAGGTTTTTCAACAACATTTACATAACTTTTTCAAGAAAACGAAAAAAAGAGGACTAATTCTTGGCATACCTTTATGAGTTTTGAACTTGACAAGTTTTTCTTCAGTGGTAGCTAATCTGCAGAAAGATTAACAAATTTATGAGGCAACCCTTTTGTTCATAATAGAAAGTATGGATTTTGTTGGAGTAAAAAGCAAAAAATAACAAACAAAATTCAAAATCATAACAGCATTGTACGGAGAATAAAGAAAAGAGAAGTGGGTTTTGAGGGTTACGAGTTGTGAACAGCTCATATATTGCTCTTGCGTGCGTATTAATGTCAGCATCGCTAATTTTTGAATGATTTTAGCAGGCTATTTATTGAGCCCCAGTTTTGGGGTTTAAAGGAAATAGGAGTATATATATATATTATAATAATAGCAAGAAAATTAAATTAAGGAGAATCTTGAACGAACTCCCATATATATTCTTTCCTTTTTCTTTTGAACAAACTCTGAACTTCCCTTTAAAACAAATAATTTGAATGAATTTATTAATAAGAAACCAACATCCCACAAGTATAAACAAAGAATTGATGAAATGATTATAAATTGATTAGAAAAATATACATTTAGACAAAGACATTAATGTTGTATGTACTAGTTTTCTTGTGAAATTAGTTTGCAATTAATATTTTATAGTATAATAATTAATATTTTTAATGAAATAATTAATATCATTAAACTAGTATTATTTAATGAAATAACTAATACCATTTAAAATTAATATCTTACAGTATAAGGAATTACTACTATTTAATGAAACATTTAATATTATTCAAACTAGTTTCACGATAAAACTTGTTCACACAAGACTTTGACTTGATAGAGAAATTACTGCACTAAATAATCTGTTGTCTGATCTAAACAGGTGCTCGTTGAAAGAAGGAATTGGGGACTCGTGGAAATTGAGAAATGCACCGAACGGAGTTTACACCACAAAGGCAGCCTACAACATGCTAGCCCAACAGAACGATCCGGTACAGCTGAGCAGGGAAGAAAAGAGAGCATACAAGTTGACGTGGAGTAGTATCGCCCCAAAGAAAGTAGCGGGACACGGCTGGAGGGTGTTAAAGAACAGGCTCCCTACGAAATCAGCACTAAGGAGAAGGGGAATCATTGACTCAAATGCGGACTTGAGGTGCGTGTTGTGCAAAGATAAAGAGGAAAGGGGTAAGCACATCTTTTTTTAATGTGAGTGGTCTTATAAGGTGTGGATGGAGGTATACAAGTGGTTCGGGGTTTCGACCGTGATCCAATTGGACCCAATTTCGAACCTTCTTGCTATCAGCGAAGTGGTGAAAGGAAAGAAAGGCAAAAGAGGAGTGGTCGGAATTTGGCTAGGAGTTGTTTGGTTATTGTGGAAAAAGAGAAATGAGATTGTGTTTAACAATGTAGCACTTCAATTAGATAAATTAGTTGACGAGCTTAAAGCTAGAACTTGGAGTTGGCTTTGTGTTAAGGAACCTATGGTCTCTTCTTTTTCTTTTGAGGAATGGCTCTATAATCCTAGAAGGATTTTAGGACAAATGTTGTAATTCTTGTATTTGGGTATTCCTTATACCCCTCCCAGTTTTTATAAAAAATCTTTTACTGATCAAAAAAAAAAAAAGACTTTGACTGAGATAAAACGTGTCGTGTTGGAGTTGGTCTTGTGTAAATCACTTTTATTGTAAACCATTATCCATATTATCGAAGGGTATAAGTCGTGATACTAAAGAATATCACTTAAGTTCCCCAATGGTATAAATTCTTGATAATATAAAAGTATAATTTGTGATATTAAAGGGTATCTCGTTAAAATTAACAATAGTATAAGTCTTAATACTAAGGGGATGTTTGATTATGGATGCAAAAAATTAGATTTGGAATTTCAAAATCTATATATTATTTTATTTTTGAGATTTTAATATTGAGTTTTCATATCATTCCCTATAAATACATATAAATAAATTAATCATTACACAATCATTCAATCACTCTCTTATGATAATATAATATCAGTCACTTTTACACATAAAGTTAAATCTTACTCTACTTAAATCTCAAATCGTATTAACACGAGATTTTAAAATCCAGTTTCAAAATCCTTATAATCTCAAATCAAACATCCTCTAAATGATTACTTAAACTAACAAGGGTACAAGTCTTGATACTAAAGAGTATCACTTAAATTATTGAAAGGTACAAGTCATGACACTAAAGGGTATGTTGTATAAATCGGTTGATTTGGAAAGTGGTGTACGGTAGAAACCGTGTGCATAATATTTTGTCGTCATTTTTTTAGCAACACTCCTATATAGCACAAAATTTCCTATAAACAAGTTACGTAGTATGAAATTTATACTATTACATGCATTAATTGATATCATTAGACTTATAAATTGAAATCACCGTATAAAATGATATGGTATCAGTGAAGATATGTAAATGATATCAGTTTCATACTATAAACAAATTTTCCAAAAGACCTACTCCTATATAATGGTTATAACACGACAAAAATGCACATAGTTTTTTCAGTGAAAATAAGTAAATAACGTAGTGCTATTATATTAACACTTCCACAATTTCTTATTGATTGTCGTTTTAGAGATTAAATTTTGATTCAAACCAATTATTGGTTTACCTAATTTTTTCACATTTTTAATTCTTCTGCTCTCTCTTTTAGTTTTATACAAATTATTATGTAAAAACAATATTTAGTATGAAATGGAGAGAATGTCTTTGAGTTAATTAAAACAATTACTCCTATTTAATATGAAATGGAGAGAATATTTTTGAGTTAAAACAACTACTCCTATTATCTTTTAAACACGTGAAATGTTAAATGCGACAAGTCAAGTTTATACAATTGTATGTCATTATATGTCGAATCCAAATAAACTCGTAGTCCTATAAAGGGACAGTTTGGTTTGTGGGATGGGATTGGATTAGAACGATTATCGAAAAATTGATAGATTAGAACCAGAAAATTGGGACTAGAACCAAATTTTTTAGATCGAATTGTACACGAGATAGTCATTCTAATCTATCCAGTGCCATGGTCCGGTGCAATCTCTCAAACCAAGCACGAGATTAACTGAGATTATAAAGACAATCCCAGACAATCCCTCAAACCAAACGACCATTACTCGTATGGACGCTAAAGAATCAGATGAAATATGCACCCGATCATAAGCTCAATCAACACAAAATTGCATATTATAACTAAAGTCAACAATTAAAATGTGAAAGAATTTCAACTCATCTAAATATCCGAACTTGTAAATAGGTGTAGGATTGTCTAAACGTGAGACTTTTGGCTCTGATATTATGAAAAAATTATATTTCATCTAAAAGTTCAAATTTGTAGAAAAATGTGAAGTTAATTTATTTAATTTCTTTTCCTTACAAAATGACTATTTTTTTTTTTCGGTGATTTTTCAAATTAATTTTTAAAGAATTTACATCATGCCTCGATTAACTTATGCATGGCATTCTTGAGACCATGCTAATCTTCCCTTCACTGTTTAAATTTTATTATCTGATAAATAGATAATTAATTGAAGTGAAGTTGCATTTAAAAGAATTGAAGTTACAATTAAGAGAGAATGCAATAGGTTTTAACTATCAATGAAAATGAAGTATTGTGTGTGAGACTATGAGACTAAACTACACTTTGAAATTTACATTTCGCTTTATTTTAAAATATAATTTCAATATATGATCATACATTCCAGGGGTGGTTTTGAGGTAGGGCAAGAGGGGCGACCATCCTGGGCCTCTAAGTTTTTTGGGGTCTACTATTATTTATATAAATATAATGTTTTTTTTTTCCTCAAAACAAAGTTTAAACTTTATTTTCACTCATAAGTTCTATCACTAGTTTTTTTTTTTTTAAGTAAAACGATAATTTTTTGTTATCTTGGAACTAAACTATGTCAAAATAGTAATATTTATATATGTCCATATATATAATAAAAAATTAAAGGCAAAGTATTATATGAAAATAGTTCATGATAAGCTTATCATGAAATAATTTTAAAGTATCATTAATCTCATCGGGAGTATCATTAATCTCATCAGGGGTATCATTAGTCTGAGTTCAAGAAAATTAACAATTTTCTTGAACTCAGACTAATGATGCCCCTGACAGGTTTAATGATACTCCTGATGAGATTAATGATACTCTAAAACTATTTCATGTTAAGCTTATTATGAAGCATTTTCATATAAAACCTACTCAAAATTAAAATGATTTTTTTAAAACTATAAATCTCATTTTAAATTTTATTTCATGTATCATTCAATATATATATATATATATATATATATATAAAAGAGCTTAAATCTAATGAGTAATTAATATGATTTACATATTCAACCTATTAAAATATCTTGTCAAATGTTATTAAATTACTAAAATAAGTATATAATGTTTATGTACTAACCGTGAATCGTGTATATATGGATCATGCGTAAAACATGAACATGTGGACCGTGCACAAAGTTTGCAGGGAATGTGCACGAAGTTTGCACGGAGAGTGGATGTACGAATCATGTACATTTTGTTTATGTTTTTCAATTATAATATCTATGCATAGGTATTGCATATGAAATATAAAAAAGTGTGCAACACATTTGGTACTATAAAATATTATTTATTATAATTTTTATTTCATGTAACATTCAATCGACAAAATGAAATTTTGTTTCAATAAAGAGTTCAAATCTAATAACTAGTTAATATAATTCATATATATTTTATATATTAAAATATCTTGTGAAACTCTATTAATTTATTACAATAAACGTATAATTTGTGTGTACGAATTGTAAAATACACACATTTGGATCATGATAAAATGTGCATACACGGATCGGGCACGAAATTTGCATGATATGTGCATGTATGATTCGTGCACAAAGTGTGCACTTTTTATTTGCTTTTATCGTATTATAATATCTACACATAATTATTACATGTGAAATATAAAAATAACACAAATTATTACCATTATAAATTATTTTAGATTGTTGAAAAATACAAATTTAAAAACTATATAGTTGTATTATTTGTAAATTTATTTCACGGTTATACTTCTATTCATATTCTTATTTTTGTATATAATATAACGATTTATAATTTACAATATTTTACTATTCTTTTAAAGAGGCCTACTTTTTTGTTTCGATCCAAACCTAAAACTTACCAGGACCGACGCTGATACATTCACAAACATGTAACATAGGTATGATGGCTGATGAGAACACATCTCATACATCTGACTGTCTCATAAAATTTCTTGTTATTGATGGAAGAGTCATTTTCTTATGCATTATCCAATAGTTAAATATTCTAAAACATGGGAGGAGATGAACTTTTGCAGATATCAAAAATTTTGTTGGTCATTGACATAATGACATAATTACTTTTTTTTTTTTTTTTGAAAGAGTATACAATTGGCAAGAAACCCCTAACTATTACAGAAACACATTACAGTTCATGGGGTAAGTTTCTGATTGCTACCGGAGTCTCTACTTCGTCCCAATCTTGATGAATCGGAGAGTCGAAAGCGATTCTTGCTAACTCGTGAGCCATGATGTTTTGCTCCCTTGAATACCTTAAAAATATATGTTTCTTCATATAATATTACACTAAACAAATTAAACAACAATCCTACCTGAACAACAATGTAATATTGCATACCTACCTTGTATTACCCGGTAGCATAACATTATATATGGACAAACCCACAATGTTGTTATAATAAACAATATAATGTCCATATGACCCGGTTCTACTCCAATTTGACAAATAAAAAGTATTTAGAAAAATATTGCACGGTGCAATATTAGCATATTATAAGTCTTAGAATTAGTGAAAATGATTAAGAAATAAAAAAATGGCAGCAAATATTCGCATCTCTTTGTTAAATATATCCACCATTAAATATATTAACCATTTAAAATGATAAATATACATATAAGTACACACGCCACTAATTTTTTTTTAATGCATTTAACAAAAGAAAAATGGTTGCAATAATCAATGTCCAAATTAAAGGTTTTTCTCCAAAGTTAGGTCATCCTAACAGAATTTGTATTACTCGATTTGACCCTGACAATTATTACAAGATGGAAATTTGGTTTTGTATGAAAATTTGGACTCATTGGTTAAATATGTGGAAGAAAAGGGACCACTACTACTAATAGAATGTTTTTGGACTGTTGCAGCTACTAATATTTATAAATTCCCAACATTATGAGATTTTTTACTTCATAAATACGTCGAACATCTCATGCACACAATTATTATATCTTACTTATTTTTAGCAAACAAGGCCAGAGGTGTGCTGCACGTGATCTCCATATAATATTATTTTTAAAGAAAACGTTACTCCCCCACCCGTTTTAATTGTTTAAAATAAAATTGTTCTAAAATAATTATCACTTTACACTTAATTTATTAAAATTAAATATTATATTTCTATTTTAATTTATTTATTTATTTCTGTGTTAGCAAGAAATTTTTTATTAAGTAGAAGAGCATGACTAATCGAGAAGATCATCCCAAATTTTTTAGGCTTGACTCAAACATGGGAACTATCATAAAAACAATTTTACTTTATTTACTAAACAAAAGGTAAAAAATATGCATTACATATATATTTATTAGTATTATTTAATAATTTTATTAATTCATGTAAATTTCCATTAATTTATTTTGCGTGGGAAATTGGGAATCAACTTGTATAGTTTCCGCACTTGCAAATAATTAAATAGTTTCCCCATGATTGGAAAAACCTTCCCCAAGTGGTTCACATTCATTCAGTATTGACCTAATAATATTCGATTTGTTGATTAGTTCGTGGTCTAACTCGTCATCTTGATATTTTGCTTTTTATTTCTACAATAATGTTACTTAAAATAATTATATAAATTTAGCTACTGTTAATGTTAGCATAATGTATATGTTTTTTTTAAATGTGTTAATGTATTATAGATTATCTATAATTTATATTTATTAAATTTATTAATACTCAATACATTAAAATCGGCAATTTAAGCTCACTCCAGTCAACTCAAAGGTAAGTATGGATTAGACTATAAAAACAGAGGTCCAAAAAATTCTTGGGATATCTGGCTCAACCCATGTTGCCCGCGAACTTGATGGAATCGGGCAAAAATATTGGCCCGGGCACTAATAGAAGTCTGATTTGTCCAATCAATATTTATTACTCCCTCCGTCCTACCATTAATTGCACACTTTCCTTTTTCGTCCAGTCCCAAGATTATTTGCACACTCTAAAAAAGAAAATATTGATTTGCGTGCACACTCACAATAATATACACATATTTATCCATATGCCACTACTTTACTAAAAAAAATAACATTTTCTTAATATGTGTGCCCATTTTTGTGTGCAAAAAATGCTGGGACGGAGGGAGTAGTTATACTAATTTCACTTCATGGTTTTGAGACTCTTTATTTTTTTTACTCTTGCTTGATTGGCATTTAGCCTGATGGGGTGCTGATTTTTCACAATTAAAATTAAATTACTTAGTAATTGCAGAAAGTCGGAGTGATTACAATTTAGGATTTATTGATTTTAATGCTTCTAGATAAATTAATAATATCGCTACTAACCAATAGCATAAAGTAGACTCTGGGCATCTCCAACAACATGATCTATTTTGGAGTACTCTATTCTCCATTTTGGAGTATAGAGTACTCTATATCAAAAAAATTCTCCAACAGTAACACTCTATGTTATTATAATTTCTATTTTTCTTTCTTTCTTTCAATTAACTTAATACATTTAAATAATAAATGATTGGGAGGGTGACATAGAGGTACACTCTATAGACTTTTATTAAGTAACACTAATAAACACTTTATTTGTTTACAAGAACTACAATGTAGTATAATGTAATTCGTGAATAGTAACTGACATGTTACACTGTTCACTGACACTTTACACTATTCATTGACATTGATTTGACACTGCAACAACTTTATCGGTATATATATACTACACAGTTTTTAGTGTACCATAATGTAATTTTATGTACCATCGTTATGCTGAGTATACTATGGTTATATTCAATATACTATACAATTAAAAAAATATACTACAGTATAATTTTATATACCATTGTTATGTTGAGTATACTATGGTTATATTCAATATACTATACAATAAAAAAAATACTATACAACAAATATCATTGATATGTTGAGTATACTATGGTTATATTAGTATAGTACACAGTTACGGGACCACATTCGTCGGGCAACAATTACAGAAAATCGAATTTTAAATCACATTGAAGATAATCCAAAATGAGTTTATCGGGCAACAATTACGGAAAATCAAAACCTAAAATAGAAGATTTCTCAACAAAATAAAGAAAAATAAATAGTAATTTTTCGAAGGACACAATGAAAGATGCTCAATATAATTCAACATCCTTAGGAAATAGTCTAGCTACTCTTGGATGCAATCTTTTCCTTTGCCTTTTGTATCTTCAAAACCTTCTTCACAAACTTCTGTTCCTCCACCAAGAAAGCTCTAATGATCCTTCGGAACCCAAAAGGACAGTATGAGAAACCTTATTGAAAGCAAGCCAAAATCTATGCAAACATGAATCATTAAGATTGACTGATTGAGTTAGTACAGAACTGCTAATTTTACTTGAATTAGTTGTCTTGTGATTCATGAAGCTTTAGCATCATCTAACATTAGTCGAAACATAAACAAACAAACAAACAATCGAGCACAAGGGCCACTCCAGGAATCTAATTTTCTGCAGCTACAAGATTAATACTTATGCCCCATAAATTTTAGATATAAACACCATGATAAAAGTTGAAATAACTTGAAAGTCATGTTGCATAAGCCTAAACGACAAACTATAACCAGCATACTTAAATCGAGCTAGAGAAAAGAAGGGGGGAAACTGATGCAAAATAGCTAGGATATGTGTATTAAATCCAACATCTCTAATTTGCAGGTAATACATCAAAACTTACGAAGAAACCCTGAATATATAAGCGAATCATTTAAACCTTATGGTGGGAAGCAAAAACATTTCCTAAACCCTTAACCCTAAACACTGAAACAAATTACTTTACCAAGTTAATCGAAAAAAAAAAGTTGATACATTCAATCAACGAAAGGAAATGAAATTGGGGGAAAATTATGAGAAATGAAATTGGGGGAAAATCATATGAAATGAAAAATGGGGGAGAAATTGAAGAACGAACCTGTTCGAAGCCCCAACAATTCTGTTGCTACCCCATAGATTCGTCGGCATCGAATTTGGGAATTCGATTTAGGCGGTGGTGGTGGCTTCATCCTCTCACCCCTTCTACGTCTCGATTCCGGTTCGAAGCGCCAACAAGCCACGAAAACCCCAGATCTGCCGAGATAAGGACATCGATATCCCTATTCGGAACAGGGGTAGAGCTATTTAGGGCTATTGCTCGAGGACTCCCTTCACCGGCGGGGAACGATGGTGGTGGTGGTGAATTCCAGCGGCGGCGGCGCTCTCCTCCGTCTCCATACTTGAAAGAGAGAGAGTCACCGTCTTCTCCTCAGCAGTGGCGGCAAAATCGGGAGAGCGACAGAGCTTATGGAGAGAGGGACTTTTTTGGTGAGAAAGGGAGGAGAGAGAAACTTTTGTGTCAGTGGCCGACGAAAATAATGAAGGAGAGAGGTGGATTTGAATTAAAGTAAGAAAGAGAAGATGGATGAGGAGAGATGATAGGGTATGTAGTGGAATTAAATGAATTGTACCCAAATTAAATTATATTTGTGAATGTAAGTGGAAGGAGAAAAATGTTGAACTTATGTACTAGAGGGCAATTATTTCTAAATGATTTATGTAATGTATCATGAACAAAGCGGATGTGTTAATCAAGTGGAACGAAGAAACCCAAGCAGTGCTTCAGAGAAAGACATTGTAAGTAGTTGGTTTATATACATTTTAATCCCTATTTTTCATTCTAAAACGTGATATGTACCCTTATTTGTAGATGAATGAAGCAAAAGAATTGTTCAAGGCATGTACTGGGGTATCTTGGAGGTTTGATCATGTCTGGTCAAAACTAAAGGACCTTGACAAGTTTAAACCATCTGGTGCCACATTACCTTCGTTTGTGTCATGCAGTGGAAATAATGATTCATCATAATCTGATTACTCGCCCACCCAAAAGTCGCAAATGTCAAACTCTCCAGGGTTGTCTGGATTTCCCATGAACCTAGATGATGATGGTCCATCGTCTGGAGGTTCTCAACGTCCAATGGGCATTAAAAAGGCAAAACGCAAACTCAAAGCTGATGAAAACTCAAAAGCTCTTTCCACTGTGGCAAATTGCAGTGAGAGGATGATGAATATGATGAAAAACGTTGAGGCCTCTCGACAGGAGTTCATTAACATTGAGAAAGACAGGAATTTCATAGCGACTCGTAGAGAGGAAAATAAAATATTACGAATGAACCCTTTGTCTTTAGACGAGTCGCTCCGTCCATACTTGATTGAGGAGCAACATAAGATTTTTTAGAAACGAGCAACAAGAGATGAAACTACTGGGAGTTCGCGTCTATTCGGCCAGTTATTCGATAGAACTTCCCCAACCGACCCCGACTTCCCTTCGTACTAGAGTGTTTCCACGCTTCTTCAATTTATGTATCTCGTTTTCCTTAATTTGAGTTCACTTGTTTTAATTGTAGGGTTAAGTTATTTATGTTTTTATTACTTGATCTAATTCAAGTGTTTTGTATATTTTAATATGTGTTTTAGATAATTGTTGTAATCTTCGTTAAAGTTGTGTAATATTTATTTTGTATGAGTCATTATTTTCTAATTTATAGTTATATTTTTATTTGAGAAAGAAAACAAAAATAAAAGACATATAAAATCAAGAATGTCCCATAAAACATGATATCCTTAATGTTAAAAATAATTAATTTAATTTTTAATAAATACTTCATAGTGTAATATACTATCCATTTAATAAAATAATGACCAAATAGTAGAAATAAAAAGAAAAGAAGAAAGAAGAAAGAAAAAGAACATGACAATATTGTATTTAAAACCATCCTCCAAAATGAGAATGGAGTACTCCAAATATAGAGGATTCTTGCCAATCCTTTATCCTCCAAATGAATTTTAGACCATTATTGGAGTAATGAAACACTCCAAATCACAAAGTATACTCTATTTTAAACCATTGTTGGAGATGCTATTAGTAATCAATAAATTATATACGTGCGAGTGGGCCTACTGACCAACAAATTTTGTATATATTGTTGTTTAGTAAATAAAAAATAGATATTATAAGTTATGTGTTGAACTATCCATTAATCATTTAATCCGCAATTTAAATAGCACAATTTTTTTTTAACCCACTAAAAAAATGGGCCAGTCTAAATTACCACTCCTATTATACAACTCATGAATCTTGAACATATTCAAATTTATCACGAGCTATTCTTAAATTTTTTATGCGAAGCAAAGTTTATTTCAATTAAGTCATATTTAGACAAAACACAATGCATAAAGTATGATCCATCTATTATGCTAAAAAACGTCATTATATAATTAATTTTGTCACGTTATTGGTTGAGGCAATCAAAAGTGTACTCATTTTATGGTATCTATGTTGGTGAATAAAGTAATACAATTTTATAATATGGACAAACTTTTTACTACAACTTGTCAACTTATTAAAAGTATTTCTTAACTTCTTATAATTCAAGTTGTTGCACTATTTTAATATTTTTTCATCATCAAGTTGTTGAAATTATTGGTAATACCGAAACTTGATAGTGGATTGCACACATAAGTCCCATCAAATTTTCCTAACACTCATTATGATATACTACATCTATCCCCATCCGTGCATTGCATGGGCACCGACTAATATACAATAATAAAGGCACAAAACGTCCTCATAATTTTATATGGCAACAATTTGTATGAGACCGTCTCATACAAATGAGACAACACAAATTAACACCCGACCTACTAAAATATTAATGAATCAATGTCCTAATTATACTAATTCATATTGTCTCATGCCATGAAACGGTGTCATACAAGACCTACTCTTTTTATATACATTATGTGCTACATATAATTTATGTGGAATTTTTAATAATATAATATATTTTCATTTAAAATGCAGTTGCTTACACTATTGTACTTTTTAATTAAAATAATTGCATTTTTATTTAGTAAAAACAACTGATATTGTTAAAAATATATAATTAAGTTGTATGGTGAATTTGATACTCGAATTTCTAACGTATAATTTAATTTTCGACTAGTGCAATTCAGTGTTCAAGAAAGCTTTGATTCATTCAATCACCATTGTGGATCATAGATTAAAAAAAAAAAAAAAACTAAAAATATATGGGCAAAATTAGTTCATATAAATAAAAATATCAATTTATATGTTGAAGAGTATCTGTAATTTTCAAAGACAAAAAACTGATTCCTGGAACTAGCAAAAAAAGAGAGAACAATTAAAATTTTAACTTATAACAGTTGCTGAAGGCCAAAGTGCTACACAATAACATATTTATTGATGATGGTTTTCTTGGAATAGTTTATTCTGGGATGCATTAGAAATATAACATTCTTATTTTAATATTTCCTAGGAATTTTTTCTTTAATGCTTAAATTTTAAATCACTATCCCCTTAAATAATAATTTAGTGACGACTGACGGACCAAAGCCATGTTCACAAAAAGACACATCATGAACGTTATAAGTTGGAAATAAATAAGAAAATCAATACTATATGCATAAATTCCGAAGGGCAACTGCGGCCTTTATTTTGGGCTGGGCTTCTTGTTCCGATACGTATTCTCCAGTTGGGCCACTTATATGTATTTGGGTCAATAATCCTTGTAGACTAAGGTGGTGTAAACCTCTTGTTTGGGTTAGGCAAAGAAGAGAGTATAGTTAAAAGGAACCTCGATAAAGAATGCTTGATAAAATAGTAATCTAGTTGAGATAATAATTGACAGTTTGACACGTACTTTTTTTTAAAACAAAATATTATATGAAAATAATTCATGATAAACTTATCATGAAACAGTTTTAAAGTATCAAATATTTAATCAGGAGTATCAATAATTTTATTAGAAGTATTAATAATTTGAGTCAGTAATATTATATTGTAATTATTGTAAATTTTCTTGAACCCAAATTAATGATACTCCTAATGAACTTTTTGATACTCCTTATTAAATATTCAATACTTTAAAACAATTTTATTATACATTTCCACATAAAACCTACCCACTTTTTTATACTCTTCCTCGAATGTAAAAGGATTTCAGTAGTAGATGTTAGTAGCCGGTTAAATATCAAATCCACGAGACTAATTAAGTAATTATGTGGTGTATCCATAGAATTGTATGTCGGCATGATTTTATAGTGACAAAATCGAATTGATGAATTTTATCTTAAGACTAAGAATTTAAACTAAAGTAATAGGCAAATAAAATTTACCAAATATGAGAAAGAATTGACAGTAATTTAATTAAGCTCTCTAAAAAAAATTCTAGGTATGATTGATATGGACAATCACAAATTTATATTGACTTGACTCGAATAAGATTTAAGTGTACGCATTGATTGATCGTAAAGAGGAATTTATCTATTTCCACCTAGATACTATTACTACTAAGTTTTTTTTTTTTTATCAACATTAATATACCATAACCCTCAAACACTTACTGTAACATCATTACATTCTGTTTATACATCATATCATATGTCAACTCCGAATTGGGGCTTTAGGTAGTCTAACAACTCAACACTACTCTTGGACTCTCCACCCACCATTTAAATCAAAATTTCTACAACTTCAACTCCATATTCTTTCTTTCGACTCATTCATGACTTTATTTTAAAAAGTTACCTCCTCTCCTCTCCTTCTCCTTCTCCTTCTCCTTCTCCTTCTCCTTCAAGCATCTTTACACTCTGTCATTTGCATATAAGTCAAAACAATATATTTCCAAAAACTAGTTGCTTATAGTCTCCCATATTTCCCCCCTAATAAACCTACTAAAATGAAGTAGGTTCACATAGAGATCCGAGAATAAAACGGTATATATTCCCAACCATTTATAACTAAATATGAGAAATTGCACTCAAACATAATATGTTTCACAGTTTTCAAGTGTTGGCCACAGAAAACACACTTCAATTCTTCATTAGTAAAAATACTACCTCATTTATGGAGTTCTATCTTTGTCGAAAATTCACTCCCAGATAAATTTCCATGCATGCACGATAACTTTGGGATGGGAGATCTTCGGCTTGAACTCCATCTACTCTTCACCATCCCGTTTTTGTTTCAATCATACATACACTTCTTTTGTGGAGTATATGCCACTTGATGCTCGATTTCATCTCCACTTCATGCTGCAAAAAATTTACAAGTATAATCAATTCTCTATCGAATAATTTACGATGTCAACTCCACTTTTCTTCCCCCCTTCTTCCCCACCTTACATATTTATCTAGACTCAAATTAGAGAGTCTAGGAACACACTCCCTAGTCGACCTATCAGCCACCCACTAAGGTGTTTTCAATCGTGGTTCATTTTCTCAAATACTTAGATATAAACTTCCTTCCTTCTTTCACTAAATACTCAAATCCTCGTTCCAAGTAAATAATGTTAATTGATGAGGATTCTAATGAAATAATCAAACTTTTATTGTATTAGAATCATAACTCACATGAATAAATAATTACTCCACCGATATATCAAAAAACAAATACCCAACTCATTGCGATAAACATGCATCACTATTATAAATTAGTATGATTAGTTATTCAAATGACTCAAAGATCTCATCAATCTATTCAACCTAGAATAAAAATTAGAGAACTCCTAATTAATATCGTTGATTCTCAAACACTTAAAAAAAAGTCCATGATGCGATTAAATCAGAGTCCTCCATCTGAACCAACTCAATCCGAGTGCATTGCACTAAGGTCGTCCGAGTGTGAACTAACCCTTTGTCGTACAACTTGTTGTTTGTGAGAGGGTGTGTCTCGAACACTGCACGAACAAAGTAAATACGAAACGAATTCGTATGAAAAACCGAGTCAAGGAAAATCTTTTTCCCGCAAGACTGAATACACCCCGTATAGTGCTTACGGTATCGTGCGTATGAGTCTCCAAAGGTAAAACGGTTTAACAGTTTATACCGACAGCACCACCGTGTATAAACTCTCGACGAACGAAATTGAAATTTCGAACTGAATGAAATAAGTATATGCGAAAGGCTTTCTAAACTCTAAGATTCGTAGGCTCAAAGGTGAGTTCGAAAGTCTGGATATGAAGGGGTATATATAGGGGGGAATCTGCACTGTAGATGAGGACGGTCGGTTAAAAAAATCGTGGACTGACCACGAAATCAGTGGATAGAGACGTTATCTCTTTCTTGGGAAGCAAGAACAGAATATTCCATCGAATAATTCAATTTAAAATCAAATTCAAAATCTAGAGTGTATTAATCATTACTCGAGTGTATTAATCATGTTCGTGGGCCGACCCAAATCCGATGGGCCACCCAAACCGGTTCGGCCCAAAAAGGTGTTGGGCTTTTTCATATTTTTGGTACTCTAAAAATATAGGTAGGCCCCAAAGCCCAATTGCCAAGAACCAAGAACACGATCCACAGACCCGGGCGCGGGCTCGGGCGGGGCGGGGCGCGCGCGCGCGTGTGGTCCATGGTTAGGGTCCCCATGTACCAGGAACACTTCTTGTAAGTTTCCAATGTGGGATGGAACTCAAACTTTTCATTCCCATGAAGCTATTTAACACACATGAATAATTATCCAACTTCCCAAATTAATTTCTCACTCACCGGAAATCGGTTTTGAGATATTAAATATACCACGTTCATCTACTCCGTGAGTAGAACAACCTCGTTTTTTTTTCCCCAAAAACTAACATTTTCATTCCTAAAAAAATTAGTTAAAGTCAGAGTATAAACCCTTTTATTTAAACCAATTTCCAACAATCCCTCACATGAGTGAGAATTGCACCTATACAGAGTCAGACTATTCGTTCAGCTCGTTTGAGACATTATTGCTTCCGAAAAAGTAGCCAATGGCTTTGAACTTTCTGTAGCCCGACACCATCGGGTATACCGGTAACTTAGTGGACACGATGCCTTGAACTAATCCTTCTTAGTGTATACCTTACAGATAGTGCAGTCACAAGTCAGTCTCGATTCCGATTTGTTCTCACGTTTTTTGTCCATTTTGGCTCTGGACGCCCTTTGTATTCATAAATGTTTGGTCGAAGCGGCCCTCACTTCTTATTTATATAGGTGATCTCCTTTCGAGTATCTCATCATACTCAGTCCCACATGGACTTATAAGAATCATTAAAAGTCAACTACTTATCATTTACCACAACTCACGAGTCTACTAACACTTGACACAGTGCTGTCAGGAATGGTCATAATTTTCAAGTGTTGTACAACTAACATTCACAACTTAGTTTTCCCTTTTGAACCAAGTTCTTGGGATCTCCAGTCATCATGGTTGGGTTACCACTGTTCCAGTTTTATTTGTGGATTTTAAACTCATTCCCTCTATCAGCTTATTCATTTGATCTCGGTTCAAGCTCTTCGTGAGCGGATCCGCTATGTTATCAATTGATCTTACATAATCAATTGTTATAATACCAGTTGAGATCAAATGTCTAACGGAGTTATGTTGACGACGTATATGTCTCGACTTTCCGTTGTACATACTGCTCAAAGCTCTACCAATAGCAGTTTGACAGTCACAATGTACCATTACAGATGGTACCGGTTTGTTCCAACAAGGAATGTCTTCTAAAAAGTTATGAAGTCATTCAGCTTCTTCATCAGCTTGATCCAAAGCGATGAACTCAGATTCCATTGTGGAACAGGCAATACACGTCTGCTTTGTGGATTTCCACGATACAGCTGCTCCTCCAATAGTGAATACATATCCACCAGTTGAGAACGAGTCTTTACTATCGGATATCCAATTAGCATCACTGCCCCTTCAAGTACAGCTGGATGTCGCGTGTAGTGTAGCCCAAAATCAAGAGTATACTTCAAGTATCTCAAGACCCTTTTCAGAGCTTTCCAATGTTCGTGACTTGGATTGCTTGTGTACCTGCTCAGTTTGTTCACAGAGCATGCAAGATCAGGACGTGTGCAATTTGTAATGTACATCATGTTGGTGTATACTGTAAAGCAAACTTTTGTTGGGCTTTTATGGATATATTCGATTTCCTTATTATCTAAAATAAATGGTTTTTCACATTATTGCAATCTTATTAATTGCTTGTATTACTTGTATGTCTGTTTATCTTATATTGTAGATAATGTGGTGGGTTTGTAGTCACACAGAAGATCACATTGTCAGTTCCTTATAAGATATAAACAGTATTCACAACTGAGATAGTTCTGGACATAACTATTGGTATAAGTTGTAGTATGAACTTGTTAGTGGCTTGTCTTGGCCATTAGTTCATACTAGTACGCTATGTCGTATTGAATGGATCACAGTTAAGACATGTTCTTCTATTCTGACTGTTATGAAGAACTAAAGGTCTTGGTGACTCTTGTAATTCTTAACCCTAATTGTGATATTTAGATATGTGGAGCGCTTGTTCACTACTTTGATTTACTATGGGTGAGATTCTTGTTAGATTCAACGCACTATGTATTTTGGGTAGTGACATCGTTTGCACGATGTCTATTTATTGACATTAGGGCACCGTGTCCTGGTGATCCAGGTTGATGACGTCCCCTTGAGGAAACTCATAAAGGATTATCGTATTAAACCCTGCAGGTGGATTATATCCGTACGATAACAAGGTTGAGTGGTACTACTCAAGGAATAATGGATGTTAATTAAATAAAGCGGTCTGAAGCTTTAATAATTAATGGACGTGCGATATCTTTAACACGGGGAATTATAGAGTCTAATAGAAGCCCTGATTCGGTTCGGGATAGGATGAGAGTGCAACATTAATTCTCTAGTGGAATGAATTAATGTTCACGGGCCAAATAAATGTTCTGGGCTGAACATAAGAGTATTTGGGTCCGTGAGGAGCCCAAATCCTATATCTTCTAATAGATCCCTAGTCTGGCTCATGAAACTTAAGGAGTCTATATAAAGGCTTCAATTTCGTCTTTGAAACCCTACACTCTAAGATCAGAGAGCAGCAACCGAAATTCGGGAGTAGGGTTTTGAGGAGACGAAATTGGGAGGCATTTTTCTCCACGTTCGCTAGTTCGCCGTCCACCCGGTGTACGAACGAGGTTGGGAGACAGACTAGAAGATCTCTAGTGGAATCAACGCCTCGGTCTTCAAGGGTAACGAATCTAAACTTGTCTTTAGATGCATGTTTAGGTCTTTAATTGTTTATACACGTTTGGTATCCCAACAACGATCTTGGGGACGGACCGCCTTCACCGGCGTGTTCTATCACATCACGCTTCCAATGATCCTTGCATATTCCAACGGATTCACAGGTTCACCTCTGTTCTTCTTCAAATGAACATTATGTTCTAGTGGAGTTTTAGCAGGTGGATCATCAAATGCTTTAAATTTCTTCAAGACTTTCTCAACATAATGAGATTGTGTTAAAGAAATTCCATTTGAAGTTCTTTCTATTTTGATTCCTAGAATCACGTCTGCTAGACCCATATCTTTCATGTCAAATTTTTTCTTTAACATATTTTTCGTATTAATGATCACATTTGAATTGTTACCCATGATTAGCATATCATCAACATATAAGCATACGATAACAAATTCATTTGGTGTATCTTTCACATACACACATTTGTCACATTCGTTAATTTGAAATCCATTTGACAACATAATATTATCAAATTTCAAATGTCATTGTATAGGAGCTTCTTTAAGTCCATACAATGACCGAACGAGTTTACAAACATTTTTCTCGTTCCCGGGTACAACATAACACTCTGGTTGATCCATGTATATTTTTGCATCTATTTATCTGTTAAGGAAAGCAGTCTTTACATCCATCTGGTGTATTTCGAGATTATGCAAAGCAGCAATCGCGATAAGTACACGAATGGATGTAATTCTTGTGACCGGAGAATAAGTGTCAAAGAAATCATACCCTTCTCTTTGTTTAAAACCCTTTGCAACTAAACGGGCTTTATACTTGTCAATTGATCCATCTGCTTCGTACTTTCTTTTAAGGATCCATTTGCATCCTAATGTCTTACAACCTTTAGGGAGGTCAACCAACTCTCATGTATGATTTTGCAGAATCGAATCATATTCACTGTTTATTGCTTCTTTCCAGAGAGGTGCATCTGGTCTAGAAAGAGCTTCTTTGATAGTCCTAGGTTCTTCTTCTAACACATACGTGATGAAGTCTGGACCATAGGTCTTATTAATTCTAGCTCGTTTACTGCGTCTGGGTTCTTCACTCTGCTGAGTAGAAGGACTTGTAGCTTCACTTGATTCCTCATGAGTTCGCTTATTTGAACTCACTTCTTCTTTGTCCCTACACGGGAACACATTTAAAAAAAAACATCATTCCTTGATTCTATTGTAGTACCTACTGTCATATCGGGTATTTCTGATTTGTGAATCAAGAACCGATATGTACTACTATTGAAGGCGTATCCTATAAAGATCCTATCGACCGTCTTAGGTCCGATTTTCACTTGTTTAGGAAGTTGCACTTCAACCTTAGCCAAACACCCCTATACTTTGAGGTATCTGTAGGATGATTTGCGATTTTTCCACAACTCATAAGATGTCTTATCTTGAGTCTTAAGTGGAATTTTGTTCAGAATGTGGTTAGCTGACAGAATAGCTCCCCCTCACATGTTCTGAGGTAAACCCGAGCTAATTAACATTGCGTTCATCATCTCTTTCAAAATTCAATTTTTCCTCTCCGCAATACCATTCGATTGAAGTGAGTATGGAGCTGTCATTTGATGTATGATGCCTGATTCGGCACATAATTGTTCAAACGGAGCCACATACTCTCCACCTTTATCACTACGAATTGCTTTAATTCTAGTGTTCAATTGATTCTCTACTTCACTTTTATAATTTTTAAAAGCTTCAATAGCTTCATCTTTACTTCGCAGTAAGTAAATGTAGCAGAATCTTGTGCAATCATCAATAAAAGTAATGAAATACTTTTTTCCACCTCTAGTTTACACGAATTTTAAATCACATACATCCGTGTGAATTAATTCTAGAGGAGTTGTGTTCCTTTCAACAGATTTAAATGGTAACTTAGCCATTTTTGCTTCAACACATGTTTCACATTTTTTTGGATGTATCCACATTATCAATTTTGAGTAAATCTAAATTTACCAATTATTTTATAGAATTTAGATTAACATGTCATAATCTAAAATGCCATAAATCGGAACACTCAGCGATATAAACGGAAACTGAAGCATTTTCATTGATAGTAGTGTTTGTGCCATTACGGCTTACAATCATAACTGATATCTTAAAAAGGCCCTTCTCAAGGTAACCTTTCCCTAAAAAGATGCCAAATTTGCTAAGTACAACTCCATTGGACTCAAACACTAGCTTAAATTGATTACTAACTAACAAGGAGCCAGAAATGTGATTCTTTCGGATGTCCGGGACATGCAACACGTCCTTTAACTTGAGCTATTTTCCCGATGTCAGCTTGATCACCACTGTTCCTACACCAGCCGCTTCAGACGAGGCTTAGTTTCCCATGTAGAGATTTCTTCCCGTAGCAGGAGAATATGTGGAGAAGGCATATTTCTCCGAGCAAACGTGGCAAGTGGCACATGTGTCCACGAACCATTCTTTCTTGTTGTCCACCATGTTGACCTCGGTCACTACAGCAGACATATCCATCTCCGTGAGCTCTCGTTCTGCAATGTTCACGGAGTTCTTCTTTCCTTTGTCTTCCTTCTTGAGCTGACGACAATCAGCGGCCCGATGATTGGGTTTGCCACAGTTGTAGCACTTCCCACTGAATTTCTTCGGGGCAGGAGCAGCAGCAACAGCCTTGCCTTTGCCTTTGTCGTCCTGAAGCTTCCTCTTCTTCGATGGTTCCCTTTTCTCCATCAGGTTCGCTTTTGCCTCGATAGAAGCAGTCGAGCCCTTCTTCTCCCTTTTCTTGTTATCTTCCTCGATCCGAAGTCGGGTAACAAGATCCTCCATGGTCACTTGCTTTTACTTGTGCTTGAGGTAGGACTTAAACTCCTTCCAAGATGGAGGCAGTTTGTCAATCACAGTAGCAACCTGAAAGGCTTCAGGCAGCTCCATCCCTTGTACTGCAATATTGTGAAAGACCACTTGCAGCATTTGAACTTGTTCGACAATATATTTGTTGTTCTCCATTTTGAACTCGTACAAAGTGGAGATGGCGAACTTGCTAGTTCCCGCGTCTTCGGTTTTGTACTTCTTCTCCAAAGACTCACACAAGGCCTTGGAAGTCAGGTATTCATCATATACATCATTGAGGGCATCAGACAGCCTATTCAGGATGTAATTCCTACACAGATAATCATCATGGATCCAAGCATCGTAGACGATCCTAGTTTTCCGATCAGCATCTTCTGCGGTTACGCTCGGGCAATCCTCATTGACATATTTTACCAAGGAGATGGTGGTCAAGTAGAAGTGCATCTTCTTTTGCCATCTCTTGAAGTCATTACCAAAAAAAATTCGGGTTTCTCTCCTTTCACCACAACCGGCCTAACAGTCTCCGGGAGGGAGGCCTGGTTGGTTGCCAAGAAAGGATTGACCCCGACATTTCCTACGAAAGGATTGCCACCGAAGTTTCCCCCGAAAGGATTAGCACTTGAGTTTCCCACAAAGGGATTAGTGCCAAAGTTCCCCACGAAGGGATTAGCGTTTCCCACGAAGGGATTGGAATTGGAATTTCCCACGAAGGGATTGACTTTGAACCACTCATTAAGAGTGCTTCCAAAGTCTCCAAATTGAAAAGCAGAAGGGGGGATCAGACTTACCCGTAGGTACAACAAGAGAGTTAGATGTATTACCTGCATCTTTGGTAGGAGTAGCTGGCGTTGGTGAATTCATATCCAAATCGTTGTCGGAACCGTGATTCGATATGGCAGTGATTCGAAATAGAATTATTCAGTCTTGTGATTGTTGTTTGTGAGAGGGTGTGTCTCGAACACTGCACGAACAAAGTAAATACGAAACGAAATCGTATAAAAAACTGAGTCAAGGAAAATCCTTTTCCCGCAAGACTAAATACGCCCCGTATAGTGCTTACGGTATCGTGCGTATGAGTCTCCAAAGGTAAAACAGTTTAACAGTTTACACCGGCAGCACCACAGTGTATCAACTCTCGACGAACGAAATTGAAATTTCAAACTGAACGAAATAAGTATATGCGAAAGTCTTTCTAAACTCTAAGATTCGTAAGCTGAAAGGTGAGTTCGAAAGTCTGGATATGAAAGGGGTATATATAGGCGGAAATCTGCACTGTAGATGAGGACGATCGGTTGAGAAAATCGTGGATTGACCACGAAATCAGTGGATAGAGACGTTATCTCTTTCTTGGGAAGCAAGAACAGAATATTCCATCGAATATTTCAATTTAAAATCAAATTCGAAATCTGGAGTGTATTAATCATTACTCGAGTGTATTAATCATGTTCGTGGGCTGACCCAAATTCGATGGGCCACCCAAACCGGTTCGGCCCAAAAGGGTATTGGGTCTTTTCATATTTTTTGTACTCTAAAAATATAGGTAGGCTCCAAAGCCCAATTGCCACGAACCAAGAACCAAGAGCCACGACCCACGGACCCGGTCCCGGGCACAGGCGGGGCGGGGCGCGCGCGCGTGTGGTCCATGGTTAGGGTCCCCATGTACCAAGTAGAAGAACATGAATATTTTCCTTCTTATATCCAAGGAACACTTCTTGTAAGTTTCCAGTGTGGGATAGAACTCAAGCTTTCCATTCCCATGAAGCTATTTAACACACATGAATAATTATCCAACTTCCCAAATTAATTTTCCACTCACCGGAAATCGGTTTTGAGATATTAAATATATCACGTTCATCTACTCCGTGGGTAGAACAACCTCGTTATTTTTATTTTCCCAATAACTAACGTTTTCATTCCTAAAAAAATTTGTCAAAGTTAGGGTATAAACCCTTTTATTTAAACCAATTTCCAACACAACTCTGTTCACAATTGGCCCAACTTCGTCGGACTCGTCAAGTCTAGCGTGTAGACCATCTCTGATAGGTATAATATTCTTGCTTCCTTGGGTAAAAGACTCGGTTGATCGAGCAGCCTTAAGCTTTATGTCCTAGTAGCCTGCTCATACTCGGCGCGAGTGCTTCCCACTCGGGTGATCGAGTGGCATTTCCACTCCCCTTTTGCCCATTCTTTGTCTCATAAGTGCATACCATCAACTTAAACGCATTTACCAACAAATTACTCGTAACATTTTTTGTTGGTGATTATTTGGTGAATTTTAATCCTTTTTTTGTGCCAATAATGAGTTATTATTAAAAAAAATCAATGTCCATGTTGAATCACCTTAAAATATTAAGGTCCATTCCCATAAAAAAATGAAAAATTAAGGTCCAACTAAGATCAAAATAAACAAATAAATATATAGATATAGATGGAATTAGATCATATTTCCATACTTTGGTCCAATTAAACGTTTGACCATTACACATATTTATTAGATACTCAAAATTGAATCGCAATGAGAGAGCAGAGAAATATCCCTCCTCTCTCTCCCACGTTTCCCTGTTTCTCTATTTTCATAATCTCCCCATTTCAAACCTCTCAGATCTGAATTAGCGAAACAATTCCCAAAAACTGATGAAAACCACAACGATTCTCATCACGGTCGCCTCGAATCATGAACCACAGCATCTTCCAACCATCGTAACATCTCCAGCTCTACCAATTTCTTCCTGATCCTGGTAAATCCTTCGCATTTTCCAATTTCTCCATAAAACCCTCTGGCTTTGCAGTTTCTGTTCATAATTTGGCAATGTGTTGCTTTTAATTTTCAGGATTTTTCGTAGTTTGTAATCCGTGTACAGTTTCTCTTTTTTTCTCTTCAAAACCCTCGCTTTCGGTTTCATTATTTGGAAGTGTTTGTAAAAAAATTCTGTATAGACTCGAAATTTGGTATTGATTTGTTGGATTTCATCAAGGATTTCTTCATTTTGTCCCCGATTTCTGTTGGCTATGATTAACAAACCGTTTGTTCTCTCGTCTGTTCTCTTGCTTTCTTTTCCATTGCTTTTCATCATCGTACCGCGAATTCTCCCTCCCAAACAAGCCAAAATCTCTCTCCCCGACGAGCTCGACGACATCGCCCTCTTCCGCCGCGCCACCCTCGCCGCCATCGGCACCGGCCCCACCGTGTCCCGCCTAGGCAGCACCAATCACAAACCCAAAATTGCATTCCTCTTCCTCACCAACACAAACCTCCATTTCGCCCCTCTTTGGGAACTCTTCTTTCAGAACAACGGAAACCTCTACAACATCTATGTCCACGCCGATCCCTACTCCAAAATCGCCCCTCCGGGGGGCGTATTCTCCGGCCGCTTCATCGCCGCCAAGAGAACCCAACGCGCCTCCCCAACCCTTATCTCCGCCGCGCGCCGCCTCCTCGCCACGGCCCTCCTCGACGACCCGTTAAACATGTATTTCACCCTCATTTCTCAGCATTGCATCCCTCTCCATTCGTTCCAATATATTTACGATTCCCTCATCGTGAAACCCATATCCGGATGGAAGTGGTCGTCATTCCCTATCTACCGAAGCTTCATTGAAATCTCATCTGATAAACCGGAGCTTTGGGATAGGTACGTTGCAAGGGGCAAACACCTAATGCTGCCAGAGGTGCCATTCGATCGATTCCGAGGGGGATCGCAGTTCTTCACTTTGACTAGGCAACATGCTCTAGTGGTGGTGAGGGATAGGAGGCTATGGCGGAAGTTTAAGATGCCCTGCTTTAATTTGAACTCTTGTTATCCAGAGGAGCATTATTTTCCGACGCTTCTATCAATGGAGGATCCCCAAGGATGTATGAATTATACCCTAACCCGGGTTAATTGGACTGGAAGCGTTGCAGGCCATCCGCATCTTTATAGACCTGCTGAGGTTTTGCCTCAGCTTATTGAGGAGTTACGGCTATCAAATTCAAGCTATTCTTTCATGTTCGCTAGGAAATTTTCTCCAGATTGTTTGCGGCCATTGCTGGATATGGCCAATGATGTTATTTTCAGGGATTGAGATTTTGTTGAGGTAAGAATTTACTTCTCCCCGTTTAGCTTTAGCATTTGAGTTTTAGTGGGTTTGTGCAATTATTTTTCTTTGCTGGTAAATGATAATGTGTTAGTCAAAATTTGTTTTGCTGTAGTTGAATCTGTGTGAATCCTGAATTGAGAATCACATTTGATAGAATTAAATCTGCTTAGCTCGAACAGATGCATTAAAAATGTGGATTTAACATTTAATGGTCAGAAATGCTAACATATTATGCCAACACTACACCAAGAGAAAAAATGCTGCAGGACTTGAAATTTATGCTAAGATGTAGGTTGGTTTTCTATTCTAGGTCTATTATCACTCACCATTGCTCCCAATTTTTTAGTTTTACTTTTCTGTTTCATTTATTTGCTTATTTTTCATTGGTTTAAATATGCGCATTTCTTGCCCTTGAATTGATGCTTGGTTCCTCATTTTACATTCCTGGATTTGTTTTCTGCGTAACTAATTTGTTGGATTGAGTTGAGTTGGTAATTTGGTATGTGAAGTGGGTAAGAATTAAACTCCGTTGTTTCGCAGTAGTTGAGCTATAGATGACTATTGTATTATCTCAATTAATAGTATCAACCTACTACAAAGTAACAAATACCTATGCCATTGCCTTCTTTTTTCTCTATGCTGTATCTTTACCAGTGTCTAGTTAACGAGGTCGAGTAATCCTCGAATTTGTTTTAAGTGTTAAGTGCTTCCTCTTTGTGCGATCGCACTGATAACAGAGATGAAAACATTTCTTGGCATTAGACATAGTTTTACATCCTCCGGAGCAACTAGGAATGCTTAAACTCTTGTGTACTGGTGCTTTTACAAATTTAGGTGAACGGCTATAAGTCTATTAAAGAAAATTAAAATATTTTAACGAGTATTATCAGATAATCACATGACTAAGGTTCTTGGGTTGGTGAAGTTTTCTATATTATATTTCCTCTTATGGTCCCATGCTGTCTACATGTTATTAGTATTATATATAAAACTCATAAGTAAACTACTATTTAGCACATAATAATGCTCTGTTTCCACCCGTGATCTAAGATTGGATCTAAATCTCATTCACGTGGATCATTTTTTGTGATTTCTCAGGTGATGTCGAAAAGCACCTTCAAGGAAATTGGAAATAGTAGAATGCAGAGGTAATATAACAAAAGTAACGGATACTATACTGAGTAGAAATTTGAGAAACGGGGTGGTGAATACTATAACGAGTGGGAGTGGGAGTGGGAGTGGGAGTGGAAGTTGAGACGGGTGGTGGATGCTCAGTGGTGGATGCTAAACCGGGTGGAATTTGAGACGGGTCGCGGATGTTAAGTGGTGGATGCTACATGGAGTGGAAGTTGCAACGATTCATGGATGTTGTAGTGGTTCCTACTATCCCAGCCTAATTATGTACTATTATTTTTCATTTTCCCCATCATATATAAAACAATGTAGTTCTAATTGCGCTACTTGTGAGTTTTTATTAGGCTTGGTGAGGGGATTCTGAAAAGAAATATTTATAATTGAAAAAAAAATTTATATTTATTTGTAACTCGAAAGTATAAAAAAATAAAAAAAAATTGTTTCGTACTCTGAGTTGTCTCCATCAATTCAAAATATTTTGAGCTTGAGTGGCATAAACTCTTTTTCTTTAAGTATTACTATTATGTATACATACTATTATTGTTATATCTATGGAAATGTCGAGTCGTTTAAAATCAAGTATTAAAAAAAGTATTAGTGAATATGCATAATAGTGATAGCGAATATATAAATAACAATAGTATTAAAAAAAATTCATGGAACTTGTGTTAATATGAGACCTACTATACATATAAATATTTGATTATATTTTTTTAATGCTAAAACACATTCAAAAGTAGTTAATTAACGATATAAATAGTTAAATACATATGAATTAGTTTATAGCATACATATATTTAGAGTGAATATTCATTTGATAACTGAGTTAATAATTACAACAGCTCAAGTGAGTTGTGTATATAAAGTAAAGGAAGAAATTTGAATGAAAGTATTTCAAAAGATAATGCACGTGTTGCATAACCAAAGTAATTTGATTGTGTATATGTTAAAGACGAAATTTGAGACGAAAATCTTTCAAAGATAATGCATGTATTGCACAATAAAAGTAATTTGATTGTGTATATATGTTAAAGAAGAAATTTGAGATGAAATCTTTAAAAAAAGTCATTTAATATTAATTGCCATAGCATTTCCTATAATAAATCAAGATAGCCGGAACAAAAATCTTAAAGACCCTAGTTTTGACTTATAAAATATCAAGCAAATCTTATAAAATCTACTTCATATTGTAATTTTTTTTTAAATTTATCTATATGTGCAAATTAGATTTCCATATATATCATAATGGGGGTTGAAAAAAATAAAATATGATATCGACAAAAAGTGATTTAATTTAATGATTTTGAAAATTTAAAAAAAGATTAATACTAAAAGTGGTGTAAACTAAAATAATATAGCAAAACTGAATTAGTTAAAATCATATACCATTCTCAAATGTTAAATTTAGATAATGAGTATGTATAGAGTGAAATTGGTTTATATATGAATCACTGAAGGATATTAGTTGTTTTTACTGAAGAATATTAGTTATTTTTATTGAAGAGTATTATTAGTTTACACTGAAGAGTCTTAGTTCATTTTCACCGAACAACTAAGACTCTTTAGTGTAAATCAGTAATACTCTTCATTAAAAATAACTAATACCCTTCGATGATTTATGTATAAACCAGTTTCACTCTATACTTTGTCTTACATAATTAATTTAAATAAAAACATTCTATTTGAAAACACTCAAATGGTTTTTGAAAAGGGTTAAAATCAGCTTAAAATTATTGCAAACACCTCCAATATGGTTGTACATATATATATATATATATATATAAGCATTTAATATTTTGTTATGATATAAAATATGAGAGTTAACTTTTAAGAATAATAAAAATAAGAGAATCTAATTTGGAGGTACAAATTTACAAATCTAATGATAATTTAATATACAAAATTGAAAATAACTCTAAAATCAGTAGACAATTTATGAAAAATGTTAACAGGTTTGAATTTTGACCTTTCCTTTTGTGTTATATACATTAATTAATACATTCAACAGAAGTTAAGGCAAAACAATTTTTGGAAGTTAATTTTGAATTATACTCCCATAATACTAAATTAATTTCTTTCTTTTCTTTCTTTCTTTCCCCCTTTTCTAAATTTGTTATTATATAAAGAGAAATCTAGTGGCTCGTGTTAAGTGTGCTCCCATCCCCCATATATAGATGGGACCCACCCCATCCAGCTGCAGTGCACCTCCCCCCACCAAATAATTTCAAATACAAACTTTTACTAGCCGTTACTGCAAACTGCTGATGAAAGTGACCAAAACTAAACAAAATTCACAAATTTTGAACTCCATTTTCTCAAAGAAGCCCATCTTGAATCTTGATTTCTCAAAGAAGCCTGTTTTTATCCAAAGGAATTCACAATTTTGAACCCCATTTTCATAATTTTGTCAAAAACCCCATCTCGTTTTGCAGTTAGAAAATCTTGAATCGAGAATCTGAAGAAGGGAGATGAAGGGACTGAAAGGGAAACTGCTGAATAAACTGAAGACGGTGAAAGCAATCGGCTATTTGAAACCGGAAAGAATTCTCCAGGTTAATGCCACAGATGGATATTTATACACTTCGCCCCAGAAATCATCGACCCGGCCCCCATTGGCGACGATCCAAGAGGATCCCAACAATCGGAGGGCTTTCCACGAACCAGAGATAATCGACGTAACAGAGCTGATGAAAGATCTCGAAGATCAAGAAACAGAGTCCGATGATGATAAAGAAAACGTTACGCCGATTGAGAAATCGAAATCGGGGATGGATCCGGGTTGTTTCAGGCGACCCGAATTGAATTCAAGAACCCTATTCGACCCGAATCTCCTCGCAGCATTCGAGCAAGCAGTAGTCGAGATGAAGGCGCGAGAGGCCGCCAGGAGATTAAGGTTCGACGAATGCATTCTCCTCGATGAACTCCCCGAACCCCCTCTAAAAACACGAAAAATCGAGCAAATTGTGGACCCGATCGCAGAATTCGAACAGAGGTGTCCACCGGGAGGGGAAGATTCAGTTGTTCTGTACACAACAGGGCTTAGAGGGATTCGAAAGACATTTGAAGACTGCCAAAAGATTCGATCTTTATTACAAAATCTTCGAATCGTTTTCTTCGAGAGGGATATTTCGATGCATTCGGAGTATAAGGAGGAAATGTGGAGGATCTTGGAGGGCAAAATGGTCCCACCAAGATTGTTCATCAGAGGGAGGTACATTGGTGGGGCAGAGGAGGTTATAGGGCTGCATGAACAGGGGAGGTTGAAGCCATTAATGGAGGGCATTCCAATTGATGGAAATGAAGGCCCTTGTGAAGGGTGTGTTGGGGTGAGGTTTATTGTGTGTTTCAACTGCAACGGCAGCCGGAAAATCGCGGTGGAGGGGGGCGGCGACGCCATCGTTTGCTCCGAGTGTAATGAGAATGGGGTGATCATTTGTCCATTTTGTTGTTGATTTGATCATATGCTGTTGTTCATTTGTATAATTGGGGTTCATTTTGGTGATCAATAAGGATGTGTGAGGTAGGAGATGAGGTTCGTTCTATGGCCTTGTGTTAAGTATTTGCTTGTGAAAGAGGATTGCATCGTCACATGCAATTGTGTGATTTTATTATTTCCTAGCATATTCTTTCACTCTCAAGTTAGATTGTTTAATTTGGGCTAATATCAAGTAGAGTATGTATATTGCTCTTTTTATTCTATGGCAACTTATATTATACGAAATTGAGGATTTGCACCATGAACTCTATTTTTGTGGTTGAAAAATACCACAAAGATACACCCTCCGATTCATTTTTTATTATCCGTTTTACCATAAAATGAAGGTTTTTTTTTTTGTTTTCCACTTACCCAGAATAGCAAAAAGCAAATACTACCCCTTAAAAACATCATTTATTTACACTCATACCACTACTTTATCAACTTTATACCCACAAATACTAATAAACAACTCTTACACCTTTTAAAAAGTTATTTTATACCCACAAATACTAATAAACAACTCTTTTTATTAAAATCCGTGCCATTTTTTAATGGACAATCAAAATCGAATCGGAGGGAGTATAATTTATGTTGCAAATGGTCAACTTTGAATAATATAAGTTACAATCAAATAAAAAACGTTGTACATAAGACAATTTTCTCCATACTTAGATTTTTATTTATATGTATTAAGTTGAAAGGGTACTCAACTGATTAACTGAGAAAAAGAAAGACCACTAGTCTGAACACCTTAAAATCTAAAATATCCCTTGATCCCATAATTACTTGCTACATGCAAAATTGCATATCCCCTTAATCAATATTTTCGTAAAATAAAACAACATTGCTTTTTATAATTATATTCTTTCTACACAATTATATTTAAATTTTGTGTTATTACTTTACACATGTTAATTCACATTTATTAATTAAATCCAACTTAGTTTAGAAGGAAAAACAATAAAGTAAAAATTAAGTTTGGGACGGGATATCATTTATTGTTACACACTCCCTCCGTCCACAAGAAGTGTGTCCACTTTTCATATTTGTTTGTCCACCAAAAGTATGTTATTTCCTTATATATCAACAATTCATTTAACTTTACACTCACAAATAATTATTTTATTCATATTTTATCCTTACTTCACCTACTTTTTTTTGAAACCTGTGTCCAAGCAATGAGACACAATATGGAGTATTAATTAAACAATTTAAGCCACTTCTTTTTTTCTATTTTAATATTAATTATTTCCTCCATTCAATTTGAGTACTCTCCTATTTTTGGACTCTGGACACGAGTTTTATCGTTAGTTGGGAGTTTACTGGCCGACTTGGCGCCAATTTTTTTTTTTTTTTATGAATTTTTTAAAAAGAAAATTAAACCCAAAAAATCAACATATTTGATAATTCTAATTTTGTAGGCAAATAGTCCAACTAGAAAATTCTCAACATTTAAATCCAAAACACAAAAACATACAAAGTAAAACAAATCAAATGTTTCACATCAAATGAACAATTAAGTTGCTTGATTATTTGAGCTTTGTTGTTGGGGAACTTTAGGAAACGTCGACGGCGGCGCAACGTGGGCGTCGTTCAGAGCGTCGCTGACTTGGGCAGTCGCGATCATGATGGAAGCAATGTCGCGTCATGGACCCTCTTCTCCCCGTCTTCTCTATTGACATTTTATGGTCTAGCCGTCTAGGTTTATTTTGGACGAAATTGAAAATTGAAAATTTTGAAATCCATATCTATGACTATTATTTAAATTTTATAAATAATAAAAAAAAAACCGACGCCTGACCGCCTTGCAAAATCTATTTAATTTCCTTTCTATTTCTCAAATGGTAATTTTTTCTACAGTTTTGCAACGACCGGTTTATTTGTTATGGGTTTAAATTTGTCTATAAATATAACCAAAAGTCCCCATTATTTTCTCACTCAATCATGTACTTACAACTATATACTTTCTCTGTTCCAGTTTTATTTTTCTATTTGCCAAAAAAGTTCGTCCTAATTTTGTTTTCTCATTACCAAAATAAAAATAAATTGATTTACCTTTTTAAACTCCACCCCTACAATTCAACTACTTTATTCATTTAAAAATTAATATTTTATTCACCATTCACCATTCCCAAGACCACTTTATTAATTTAAATACTACATTTTAACTCTTGCATTTAACTCCGTGTGAAGTTAAAGGGGAAAATAAAATTGGGATTGAGGGAGTATCTACCAAACACCATATTAGCTAAGCCATTTTTTTTTTCTTTTTGAAGCTTTAGCTAAACTATTCTTAATTTCCAATTCTTCTCTACAGTCACATTAGTCTCTCTGCTCTGCAAAATTTTATACGAAGAAAATGAGGTCTAACTCAAGAGATTTGTAATTTGATAATTAAGTTTACTTATTTTGATTTTGTAAATATATAGTTCACAAATGACATCTTCAAAATCAAAATACTTAAATAAGTAGATCATTCTTGTTGGTGTTTATTTAATTTTAAACTCTAATCTTTTATATTTTATTTGTTCTGCTTTTATTCATATTTATTTTAATTAATTAAGATTTAGATATTTTTTGTAGATAGTATATTTTGTATCTCTAATAGGTGGAAGATTTTTGACCAAATCCTATATTCCTAGTTGAGATTTTCAAGGGAACATATCAAGAAGTGGGGTTAGAAATATCAGAGTTACGTATACCCACGTTCATATTTTTTAATATGGAGAACTTCCATGATCTTTCAAGTGGGGAACGTGAACATGATCATGGGATATTCAAGGTGTCTATAAAAGGGATCAACATGAGATGTAGAAGAACAAGCATCGTGAGAGAGAGAAACTGATAAGATAAAATTGCATTTTCTGGTTCTGCTAATGTGACTGAGTATGTGACCATATCTGAGAGAACATTCATTTTCTGAAATTGTTTTCAGTTGTTGGTTCTTTTTGTTATACTTTTCTCAGTCTGTTTTAAAGTCCTTAAACTTATTTTCTATTTCAAAAGGACTCATTTTAATTCACAATTATATAGTGGATTGATTTTGCCCTGAGGCACTCACAAGTTATTTCATATAACTTGTGAAATTTTATCTTTTGGCTACTTTGATTTCTGCTGTGTTTTGCTCAGATGTTGGACGTGGTGTGATCACATTGTATACAACATCCAGTGTGTCGTTTTTTATTTTTAGTTTCCATAATATAGACACTTTCAATTGGCATCACGAGCCTACACTTAATTCAATAAGTGTTTGGTCCTGGTTGTCTTATTATGGATCATCTCACTCCCATTACTGTGAGACTTCCTACTCAAGATGGTTCTAATTATGCTTATTGGAAGATCCGAATGCGTTCGCTCATCAAATCGATTGATGTTCGTGCATAGAGATCAATTGTTAATGGCTATGTAGTTCCTAAGAACCCACCAGATGAGGATGACGATGTTACTTTTAAGTCTGAATCTCAGTGTACGCAAGAGGAAATTACATTGTCTAGTTTCAATGAAAACGCACTAAATGCCATCTTTACTTGGGTGGACATGCACATGTTTAAGCTTATTCGAAATTGTCCAACAGCTAAAGATGCATGGGATACACTTCAAAGTCATTGTGAGGGTAGTACAAGTGTCCGAGAAACGAAACTTCGTATACTCATGAGTAAATTTAAACGTTTGAGAATGGAAGAAAATTATGATATTTCATCTTATTTTGAAAAATTGATTGATATCTCAAATGAATGTCAAATGTTTGGTGAGCCAATGACCAATAAATAACTTGTTTCTAAAGCTCTTTGTTCCCTCCCCGAAAAATTTAATGTAAAAGTTTCCTCTATTGAAGAAGCTCATAATCTTGCTTTCATGGATCTCAACACTTTGATGAGTATCCTTAAAACTTTTGAGATGAATCTTGCATTTCAAAAAGAAACTTTTAAAAGTTCCTCGGAGGATAAAACCGATGATGAGAATGAAATTTTTGAGGAAATTGGTAAAGGGGCTGATGTTGCCTTACTCGCTCGAAAATAGAATTCGATGGTGAGAAAGTTCAACTAGGAAAATATGCAATACAAATCCAAAGAGAAACAAACTAAAGTTACTGGTCAAATGCCGAAAGCCAAATTTGATCCCAAGCAGCTCGAGTCTATTCAATGTCATGCATGTTCGGGTTGGGGTCATTATGCGAATGAATGCGCAAATACATTGAGAAAATTTGGTAAGAATTTGTGGGTATCTCTCAGTGATGATGAGGAGAAAGAAGGGGTGGAAGTTCCAGATCAAAAGATAATGCTAGCAACAGGGTATGAGCAGTCTCTATCAGATTGTGATGATGTTGGCGCATATGTGATCACATCAGTGTCAACATCCAACAGGTATAATTGTTTTGGTTTTCCTAATATAAATTATTTTCATGGGTCTGTTAATGATACCGAGTTTGGTGAGGAAGAAGGATTGGACAAAGATGCAATCATCATGGAATTGCAGGATCTCTATAAAGCCTTACTAAAGGAATGGAAGAAACAAGTTTTGAAGGTTGAGAAGATGTCCAAAGAAAATGATGATCTCAGGAGCTCCGTCACAAAGTTAGAAGTACTTCTGACCAAAAAGGATGTTGAATTGAGTAAAGTTCGAGCCAATCTTGATCTAGCTCAGGCTACTTTTACCAAACTTAACAAAGGTACATCAAAGTTAAATGAGGTACTTAACTTGGGTAAGTCTAACACACCAGGTCTTGGGTTTCAAAATTCTTTAGACAATATTTGTACCAATATTTTTGGTAATAAGGATGAAGTTGTTTATGTGAAAGAAAAAGGTAATGAAGATGTTAAATCATTGAAAAAGTCCAGAAAATGAAATTATGTTTGCTATTATTGTTTTGCACCTGGATACATCAAACCATTTTGTTACAAATTTCAGAATCTGTTCAGGTAAAAGATGTTGCCCACGATGTTTCCCAACACGGACAACAACATCTCTGCCCAGAATAAGAAAATTGTCTACAAGAAATTTTGGGTACCCAAATCTGATGTGAAATGCAATGTGATTTATAATGCTTTGAAGACTAACATCAAAGGTTCCTGGTACTTTGATAGTAGGTGTTCTCATCACCAGGGATGCAAAAAACGGCCTAGGCGGCGCCTAGGCGTTAGGCGCTGCCCGACCGCCGCGATTTGGGCCTAATCGGCCATAGTAGGCATTTTAGGTTCTAGGCGCCGCCTAGGCGGCCAAGTCGGTCTAGGCGGTTGCATTTTTTTTTTTAATCAAACTTAAAATTGGAAAAATAAAATACAAAATTCAGTTCTTTCATTTCTGTTTTCTCAGACTGACGAGTTGGGGAAAAGAAAGGAAAAATAAAGCCCTAACCCCTCTTTTTCCGCCGCCGGCCGTCCGCTGCCGCTGCTGCCGCCCTCTTCCGCCTGCTGCCGATCGCCGCCGAAGCAGGTTTGTTTTTTTTCCTTGATAGTTGATACATTATTTAATCGCCTAATCGGAGATATAGTACAGACGGTAGGTTAACTCGGTATTTTGCTTCTGAGTTCTGAATTTCTGATTGATAATTTGGTTCAAGTATATTTCCGTTAATTATTGGAGAAAATTGGGTAGTTTTGCTTATTTTTTAGCCCATCATTGTTGTTGGAATGGGTATTTGTGTAGAATTTTTAGTGATTTTTGGATTGCAGTTCGTTTAAGTCAAGGAAACAACTTGAATTAGAACTTAGAAGAGGGAACCTTCTGATAATCGTACCGTTTAATTTGGTTATTGTCATTGATGAATGATTAAACATTTGTTTTTACTTTTTATTTTGAAGTAGACCTTTGAGTACTTACTTTTTATTTTCTAATTTATCATGACTATGATTTTATGTTAATTGTTGTGACATTTCATTTCTAAAGTTTCAAATTAAAATTTCAAGGTGTTAAAAAAAAAAGTAGGCGGATTTCCTAGGCGGCGCCTAAGCGGCCCAAAAACGTCTGCCTAGTGTTTTTCGACTTCTGCATCCTTGCTCATCACATGACAGACACCAAAGAATTTTTGAAAGACTACGAATCCATTCGTGGTGGAACTGTGACTTATGGTGGTGGCTCTAAAGGAAAGATCGTTGGTAAATGAACATTATATGTTCCTGATTTTCCTTCTTTAAGGAATGTTTTGCATGTTGATGGTCTTATGACTAATTTGATTAGCATAATTCAATTATGCAATGATGACTTGGAGGTTAAGTTTAATAAAAATTCTTGTGAAGTCTTTGATAGTTTTTACTGTGTCATGAAACAAGTCAAGTGATAATTGTTACATTATTGGTAGAAAAGATACTTGCAAAAATGCAATGGATGATGGGGGATTTTCATGCTTGAATAGATCTCTCGGTCTCTGTCTTGCATGATGCTGTTGTCTGTAGCAAATGTTGCCCCCAATGTGATCATATCTTTAGCAACATTTGCATATCAGTATAGTTTCTTTTTATACGATTGATCTTTCTACTACATGTAAATAATTAGATGTGAATTCAATGTCATTTATGTAGTTGATAAGAATGGTAGTCCAAATAATCCATGAGATTTGAGCCTTTTTAAACTGTTTATTGTTAACAATTATATTTTTATTCCTTGAGTGTTATCTCTTCCTATGTTTAGTATCTCTAGAACTTGCTTGATTCTTTTTTAAACTGTATTGTGCACACTGACATTAAAATGATTTCGGCAGCTTATTTTTGTTTACAAGCTACTTTATCCATATGATTTTCCCACCTAACATTTTAATATCCCTTGTTGCCACTTTGAGCCTAAAACTTATTTTTCTTTTTTCCCTAAAAAAAAAAAGCTCTATATCCAAATGCCATGTCCTTACCCTACTGTGGTCTATTTAGAGTTTTGTGTTGAGCATTTTGTTGAGGGAAGTATTGTGATAAAAGTGATGGAGATAAGGGATGCACGTTTATTATATGGTGGTACTTTGGTAAAATTCCTCTAAAAAGAAGAAGAAGAAAAAAAAGAGGTGAACCATTAAAAAGGGGGAGAAGAAAAAGGAGTTGAATTACTATATGCAAAGAAGTGTTAAAAGAGGTGAATGAGTATTGCGTTGACTCTAAAAAAAATGGAAGAAGTGGAAAGTGAATTTTCTGTCCAGAATGTTGTTCCTAATGTTGGGACACTGAAGATAACATTTCGAGTCCAGTACTACATAATATCTCTATTTGGATCATGGTTTTTAGTCACTCTTCCAAAAATATTCACACCTTTAACCAAAGCCCCATTGCAACCCTTTGTAAGACCCTTTGATTTTTTTCCAGTGTGTGCTCTAAACGGTTGAAAATTAGAAGAGATGCAAGCTTATGGAAGATCTTTTCATTAGGAATTGAGTTTGAGTGATACTTTTACCCATTTTATACACTTGAGAGTTGAGTGTTTTTTCTTCCGTGAGGGACTACCTTATCTTATTTGCTATGTGTTTGATTGAGAAGTTTTTATTTGATTTTTCCATATGGTTAAAATTGTTTCAAGGAGTATTATAAGTTACTATAAGTTTTTGAATTTTATTTTTCTTCCCTTTTAATTCTTGCTTATCTGTTTCTCTCTTTCTTCCCAGAAAGGGAGAGAGCACTCAACACCCGAATTTTGATTTGGAGGTTTTACTATCTTATTTAGGGGGAGTGTATTTTTATGTTAAATTTAGTTTGAAGTTCAATTCAGGGGGAATTTATGTGTTTTTTTATTGCAGCTTAATTGATGATTTTTATGAAGAAAGACAAAAAGAGGGAGATTGTTGGTGTTAATTTAATTTTAAACTCTAATCTTTTATATTTTATTTATTTTGCCTTTCTTCATATTTATTTTAATTAATTAAGATTTGGATATTTTTTGTAGATCATATATTTTGTATCTCTAATAGGTGGAAGATTTGACCAAATTCTATATTCCTGTTGATGACCTTTTCTAATCAAGGTGATTAGTGGCTGTTTTCTCTAGTTAAGATCATCAAACAAGATCAAATGATCATGAACTTTAGCTAAGTAATGTTCAAGAAATGAATTTGCAAGAACTTGAGCTATTTTTGAATCATGGAACTTATTATTTCATGCAAATGAGGGAGTATTTATAGACATACAAAGGGGCCATGTGTCACCATCCTAGCCAGACTACCATTAGATCTTTGTCAAGTGTTAGGACACTTGTATTACATCTAAGTTATTGTCCATTGGATGGGTGCCAAGTGTTAGGACACTGGGACTACATCTAAGTGATTGACTGTTGGAGTTACCACCTTAACCCTAATGGTCAAGTACAACATGGGGAACTCCAACAGTCAATCACTTAGATGTAGTCCAAGTGTCCTAACACTTGACACCCATCCAATGGGCAATAGCTTAGATGTAATACAAGTGTCTTAACACTTGACAAAGATCTAATGGTAGTCTGGCTAGGATGGTGACACATGGCCCCTTTGTATGTCTATAAATACTCCCTCATTTGCATGAAATAATAAGTTCCATGATTAAAAAATAACCCAAGTTCTTGCAAATTCATTTCTTGAACATTACTTAGCTAAATTCCATGATCATTTGATCTTGTTTGATGATCTTAACTAGAGAAAACAACCACTAATTACCTTTATCAGAAAAGGTCATCAACAATTTGGCGCTGAAGGAAGGTCATCACCTTGATTAGAAAAGGTCATCTACAATTTAGCGCCAAATTGTTGGTAGACGAGCAGCTAAGCAAATGGTTAACTCGGTAGGCGAGCGGCTAAGTAAAGGGTCAATAAAGGATAATTAAGACATTACATTTATTGGCGAACAGCTGAGCAAACGACTCACAACTGAGTAAGACGACCAGCTGGTCGAGATGATAAGACGACCAACTGGGCGAGAAGTCAAGGCTAGCAGCTGTGCAAGGAGCCAAGGCTAGCAGCTGTGCGAGGAGCCAAGGCTAGCAGTTGGGCGAGGAGCCAAGGCTAGAAGCTGGGCGAGGAGCCAAGGCTAGCAGCTGGCCAAAAGGCTAAGACGAGCAGCTGGTCAAAAGGCTAAAATGAATAGTTGGTCAAGATGATAGCCATCCAGACGAGCAACTGTGCAAAGGTCACAAACATGGAGCGAACAACTGAGAGAGTAAAGGTTCAAATACCCAACGAAGACATACAAACGAGCAACTGGTCACCACGGAAAGCAACTGAGTAACCCAGCTGCTAGCCTTGGCTCCCTAATGGTCAAGTAGAACATGAGGAACTCCAACAATCAATCACTTAGATGTAGTCCAAGTGTCATAACACTTGACAACCATCCAATAGGCAATAGCTTAGATGTAATACAAGTGTCCTAACACTTGGCAAATATCTAATGGTAGACTGGCTAGGATGGTGACACATGGCCCCTTTGTATTTCTATAAATACTCCCTCATTTGCATGAAATAATAAGTTCCATAATTCAAAAATAGTCCAAGTTCTTGCAAATTCATTTCTTGAACATTACTTAGCTAAATTCCATGATCATTTGATCTTGTTTGATGATCTTAACTAGAGAAAACAACCACTAATCACCTTGATTAGAAAAGGTCATCAACAATTCCTAGTTGAGATTTTCAAGGGTGCATATCAAGAAGTGGGATTAGGAATATCAGAGTTACGTATACCCACGTTCATATTTTTGAAGATGCAGAACTTCCATGATCTTTCAAATGGGGAACGTGAACATGATCATGAGATATTCAAGGTGTCTATAAAAGGGATCAACATGAGATGTAGAAGAACAAGCATCGTGAAAGAGAGAGAAACTAATCAGATAAAATTGCACTTTTCTGGTTCTGCTAATGTGACTGAGTATGTGACCACATCTGAGAGAATATTTATTTTCTGAAATTGTTTTCAGCTGTTGGTTCTTTTTGTTAAACTTTTCTCTGTCTGTTTTAAAGTCCTTAAGCTTATTTTCTATTTCAAAAGGACTCATTGTAATTCACAATTATACAGTGGATTGATTTTGCCCTGAGACACTCACAAGTTATTTCATACAACTTGTAAAATTTTATCTTTTGGCTACTTTGATTTCTGTTGCGTTTTGCTCAGGTGTTGGACGTGGTGTGATCACATTGCATTCAACATCCAGTGTGTCGTTTTTTATTTTTAGTTTCTATAGTATAGACACTTTCAATTCTCTGCATCAAAATAACAGTTTGTCATATAAAATTTGATGATGATTTTTTTATGAAGTTCAACATCAACATAAATTACTTGCATAAATTAATAAAAAAATAGAAGATAAAGAATGATCAGCTAACTCAGTATGAGTATATATGTGTACACATTACACATTATTACATTTGATTATTGTTGAGAGGTGTTATCTCTAAATCTGGTAAATATCTTTCTAATCATATGAAAGTGTGAAGTTTGAAGATCCGTTCTTGAACCCTAACAGCTGGAAAAGCAAAGAGAGTTGACAGTTATTCGGTTACGAATGGTAGTTACGCAAAGCTGTTACAGTTACAAGTGTCATCTGGTGCCAACTTCAAGAGGTCATAACTTCCTAACTACTTGGAGGTTATAACTGACTCGAGTTGCAAGATGAAGAGCACGTGGCAGGCTATCACTCTCAACTCATAACTGCTCAAGGGTGTCTCAGTTGCTGATATATAAACTAGTTCATTGTTAGGTGAAAGCAGATTTCAACTTGTTAGCTAGAGTGATATTTTGAGTGCTAGATTCTATTTTCTTAGCTTATACTCTGGAGGATATCATTGTAGTTCTGTAATCTCTTCTTCAACATAGTGAAAGGCCTCACAAAGTGGATGTAGATCTATTGGATCGAACCACTATAAATTTCTGAGTCTTGTGCTTTTGAACTCTACTGAAATTCTCATCAGTTGAGTTGCTTTCGTTTTTGAACTCGTCTGATAGCTCTTAAGGTCTACTGATCTTAAGGTCCGCTGATTCCAAAAGTCTACTGATTCCAAAGTCTGCTGATCTTGTTTAATTCAACCCTATTCAAGAGTGTATTCTAGCTCGCGAAACCTGACAAATTGGCGCCGTCTGTGGGAAGAAGCTAAACAAGGCAAGAAGCAAGGATGAGTAGCTCCACAAAGTTTGACATTGAAAAGTTCTCTGAGAAATCTGACTTTGGGCTTTGGAGAATCAAGATGAAGGCCCTTCTGGTTCAGCAAGGATTGGCTGAAGCCATTGAAGAACCTGGAAAACCCGAGGAAGAAGAAACGAGTAAGAAAGTGGCAGAAAGGGCCAAGATCAGAGAAAAGGCACACAGTACTATCATTCTGTGCCTTGGTGATAAAGTTCTGAGGGAGGTTGCTAAGGAGAAAACTGCAAAGGAGGTCTGGGACAAGCTTTCAAGCTTGTACATGGTGAAGACCTTGGCTAACAGGTTGTACATGAAGCAGAAACTCTATGCATTCAAGATGGCAGATGACAAACCCATCCTGGAGCAGTTGGATGATTTCAATAAAATTCTGGATGACTTAGAGAATATTGAAATCATGCTGGAAGAGGAGGATAAGGCCCTTATCCTGTTAAGTGCTTTACCAAAGTCTTATGAAAACCTGAAGGACACTATACTATTTGGAAGGCAAGATACAATTAGCCTTGAAGATGTGCAGTTGGCCCTTAAGTCTAAGGAACTGCAGAAAACATCTGAAGCTAGTAGTAGTTCCAAGGTGAATGAGAGTCTGACAGTGAAGGAAAACCATTCAAAGAAGAACTTCAAGAAGTGGCCTAAAGATAAAGGCAAGAAACCTGAGAAGAAATCATCAGAAACCTCTAATGATGGAGAAGGAAGGAAGTGTTATCACTGCCATGAGACAGGACATTTCAAGAGAAACTGCCCTAAGTGGAAGAAGTCATCAAAGTTTAAAGGAGTTGCTGAATCGGGGAAGGACAAGAAACAAGCAAATCAAGCAGTAGAAACTGAAGACTCCACAAGCTTTGAACTAGCTGAAGTACTTTCCATCACCACATCAGAGGAGAAGAATGAGTGGATTCTGGATTCAGGTTGTTCATTTCACATGTGCCCTGTGAAGGAATGGTTCACTGAGTTCAAACACCAGAATGGTGGATCAGTCTTACTTGGAAATGACCACACCTGTAAAGTAAGAGGAACTGGCTCTGTAAACTTGAAGATGTTTGATGGAGCTGTCAGAACTCTGAGAAATGTGAGGTATGTACCTGATCTTAGAAGGAATCTCATATCTCTTGGCATGTTAGATAACATGGGGTACAAGTTTACTTCTGAAAATGGGGAATTAGTAGTTACCAGAGATAATCATACTGTTATGAAAGGAACTAGAAGGAATGATCTCTATTTCTTACTGGGAAAGACTGTTACTGGTGGTACTAATTCTGTAAATGAAAAGGACAACACACTGTTGTGGCACAACAGGCTAGCTCATGTGAGTGAAAAGGGCTTGCAAGAGTTAGCCAAACAAGATCTCCTAGGTGGAGACAGAATCTCAAAGATAAATATATGTGAACACTGCATATATGGGAAGTCTAAGAGGATGAAATTCAGCACTGCTTCTCATACCACAAAAGGAATCCTTGACTATGTACACTCAGACTTGTGGGGACCATCAAAGAATCCCACAAGGAATGGAGGAAGATACTTCATTACCTTCATAGATGATTACTCGAGGAAGGTATGGATATCTGTATTGAAAACTAAATCTGAAGCATTCAGTAGTTTCAAGAATTGGTTAGCTGAGGTGGAGAACATCAGTGGTAAGAAGTTAAAAGTTCTAAGAACTGACAACGGGTTGGAGTATCTATCTGAAGAATTCACAACTTTCTGCAAGGAGAGAGGCATTGTAAGGCACAGAACTGTACCTGGAACTCCTCAACAAAATGGAGTTGCTGAAAGGATGAATCAAACCTTGCTAGAAAGAGTGAGGTGTATGTTGAGTAGCTCTGGATTACCCAAGTCTTTCTGGGGAGAAGTGGTAACTACAGCAGCTTATCTCATAAATAGAAGTCCATCTACTCCACTGAAGTTCAAGACACCAGAGGAAGCCTGGTCAGGACATAAACCTGACTTCTCCAACTTAAGAGTCTATGGATGCAAGGCCTTTGCTCATATAAGGCAAGACAAGCTGGAACCAAGAGCTCTCAAGTGTGTACTGATTGGATATCCAACAGGGGTAAAGGGATACAAACTGTGGTGTATTGAGAAGGGAAGTGAAAGGTGTATCATAAGCAGAGATGTAACCTTTGATGAAAACAGTTTACCTCTTAAGGTGACTGAAAATGCAGGCTCTGGAGAGAATCAAGATAGTACTACACATCTTGAGGTGGAGCCACAGGATATAAGAAACTATGCTCATGAGAATCAAGGTGATCATGAGAGTGATCAAGGCAGTGAGACTAAATACCAGGATTATCAATTAGCAAGGGACAGGGTCAGGAGACAGACTCATCCACCACAGAGATTTGGACATGCTGATGTAATCTCATATGCACTGTATGTTGCTCAAGATGTGGAGCAACAGGAACCTAAGACTTATACACAGGCTATTAACTGCAGTGAAAGAGATAAATGGATTGTAGCTATGGAGCAGGAGTTACTTTCTCTTGAGAAGAACCAAACTTGGGAGATAGTGGATAAACCTGTGAATAAGAAACTAGTTGGGTGCAAATGGATATACAGAAAGAAAGTGGAAGCTATGAAAGGGGGATCCATAAGATACAAAGCAAGGCTTGTAGCAAAGGGCTTTACTCAGAGAGAAGGGGTGGATTTTAATGAGATATTTTCCCCAGTAGTGAAGCATTGCAGCATAAGGATTCTTTTGGCCTTAGTAGCTCAATACAATCTGGAGTTACACCAGATGGATGTCACCACAGCCTTTCTTCATGGAAAGATAGATAAACCCATCCATATGAAAATTCCTGAGGGAGTGAACATACCTGATTCTGCTAACAAGGTTTGTTTGATTAAGAAGTCACTATATGGACTTAAGCAAAGTCCAAGACAGTGGTATCTCAGGTTTGATGAGTTTATCACATCGGTAGGGTTCACAAGGAGCAAGTATGACAGCTGTGTTTATTTCAAGGATGGTCTCAGATTGAAGACTTACTTACTGCTCTATGTGGATGATATGCTTATAGCAAGTGAAGATGAAGAAGGAATCAACAAGGTAAAAGAACTGCTCAAATCAGAGTTTGAAATGAAAGACCTTGGGATAGCAAAGATGATTCTGGGAATGGAAATAAAGAGGGACATGAATACCATTCATCTCAGTCAAAGCTCATACTTGAAGAAGGTGCTTGACAGGTTCAGAATGAATCAAGCTAAACCAGTAACAACTCCCCTTGGACAGCATATAAAGCTGTCAATTCAGCAAAGACCAAAGGATATCAAAGAAAGATCTCATATGAGTAAGGTTCCTTATGCAAACTCAGTGGGAAGCCTAATGTATTCCATGGTATGCTGCAGACCTGATCTTACTCACTCCATGAGTGTAGTTAGTAGATACATGAGTGATCCTGGAATAGGACACTGGGAAGCTGTGAAGTGGATTATGAGGTACATTGTTAGCTCTGTTGACAAGGGATTGAAGTTTCAGAAGTGCACAGGAAATGTAGAAGCATTAGTTGGATATGTTGACTCAGATTATGCAGCTAATGTTGATACTAGGAAGTCCTTAACTGGATATGTGTTCACTTTGTTTGGAACAGCAGTGTCTTGGAGATCAACACACCAGTCAAATGTTGCTCTATCCACTACGGAAGCTGAGTTTGTAGCACTTACAGAGGCTGTTAAAGAAAGTCTTTGGTTAAAAGGGATTCTGAAGGAGTTGGGACTTTATCAGAGAAAGGTCACAGTGTACTGTGACAATCAGAGTGCCATACATTTGGCAAAACATCAAGGCTACCATGAAAGAACAAAACACATTGACGTAAAGTACTACTTTGTACGGGATATGGTAGAGAAAGAGATGGTGCATGTAGCTAAAATAGCTACTGAAGACAATCCTGCAGATGGATTCACAAAGGCATTGCCCAAGGCAAAGTTTGAACTTTGTCTCAGGCTTATTGGAATGCATTAAAGCATTGGATGGTGCTGCTCTTGAGGGAGCAGTGGTGAGGGTCTTTTGTTAAAGGTGCTATTGTTGATTTAGAGCTAAAGGTGGAGATTTGAGAGGTGTTATCTCTAAATCTGGTAAATATCTTTCTAATCATATGAAAGTGTGAAGTTTGAAGATCCGTTCTTGAACCCTAACAGCTGGAAAAGCAAAGAGAGTTGACAGTTATTCGGTTACGAATGGTAGTTACGCAAAGCTGTTACAGTTACAAGTGTCATCTGGTGCCAACTTCAAGAGGTCATAACTTCCTAACTGCTTGGAGGTTATAACTGACTCGAGTTGCAAGATGAAGAGCACGTGGCAGGCTATCACTCTCAACTCATAACTGCTCAAGGGTGTCTCAGTTGCTGATATATAAACTAGCTCATTGTTAGGTGAAAGCAGATTTCAACTTGTTAGCTAGAGTGATATTTTGAGTGCTAGATTCTATTTTCTTAGCTTATACTCTGGAGGATATCATTGTAGTTCTGTAATCTCTTCTTCAACATAGTGAAAGGCCTCACAAAGTGGATGTAGATCTATTGGATCGAACCACTATAAATTTCTGAGTCTTGTGCTTTTGAACTCTACTGAAATTCTCATCAGTTGAGTTGCTTTCGTTTTTGAACTCGTCTGATAGCTCTTAAGGTCTACTGATCTTAAGGTCCGCTGATTCCAAAAGTCTACTGATTCCAAAGTCTGCTGATCTTGTTTAATTCAACCCTATTCAAGAGTGTATTCTAGCTCGCGAAACCTGACAATTGTAAATCTATTTTTCCAAGATATCTCACAACTAAGTCTATTTAAGCATCAACAATGCATTAAATTGGTGAAATGAGATGTTATTTCCTTTCCAACAATTTGATGAGATCCCAATTCATGGGCCAATATTGGGCCAATACTTTATTTAATTGTTATTTTTATAATTTATTTATTTTTCATGCGATTACAGCATCTCATAATTTTTCTTTCATTCTTGCGCTGTTTTATACATATTAATCATGTTTGAATTATATTTGTATTTGTATCTAGATTAATATTAAAATATGTTTACAAATGTATTATACTTATATATTAATGTAAAAAATATAATGAATTAGTGCAAAAATAGTATAAACTGTTAAAAATGATGTGCTAATATTATAATAGGATAATATTGAATTGACAAGAGTGATGCTAGTCATTTTTATATTTTAATAGAATAATAGTAATACATACTCCACTTTTTTTTATTAAAATGATATGATTGTTCTCATTTGGTCGTAGAGTATTTAATATGGGCAAGCGGTGGGACGTCACATATTATTTTATGTGATTTTAGTTGCAGCTACTATGGACAATTAACTAAACGAAATAAAGTAAAAAATAATATATGAAGCTGTACTTTTGAAAAAGACATTTTAATTAAATATAAAAAAAAAAAAAAAAAAAAAACCATTTCAGCCGAAGAGGATTGATCCACAACATTGACTACTACACATAAAGAGATATACATGAATTATTTAATTTATTTTATACACCGGTTGGACCGTATAATTGATGTGTTTTAAATAATATCAATCGTTTATATTGAATATTTGAGTAATATTAATTTTTTTACTCATCATTATTAATTTTTCGTTGAACGATACTTTCTTCATCCCGAAATAAATTACGGAGACTTTTGGACACACAGTTTAAAAAAAAGTGTAATGAGTACACTTATATGAATATTATATATATGTGTATTGTGAAAATAAACTTTAATAAATAGTTTCTACTTTTAAGCATGAAAACTTTTCGTGTGACATACCAAAATAGAAAGTATGCAATATCTTCTGTGACAGAGGAAATATCAGTTGTTTTCATTAAACATTATTAGTTAATTTAATTGAATAATATACCATTCGTCCTGCGAATATTCGCAGACCAATCTTATTCTTCGGTCCCAAAATTATTTGCACACTCACAAAAATATATACATATTTATCCACATGTCATTACTTTACTCAAAACGTATATTTTTTCTTTTTAAATGTACAAATAATTTTGGAATGGAAGAAGTATTAGATATACCCCGGTTGTACAGTGCAAACACGTAAGTGTTGATATTACTTGATATATAGGCTTGTTGCCTCTATATAGATATAATATGTAAAAATTTGCTCCATCTACAAAAATAGATAGGTTTGTTGTCTCTTTTACAATTATTAAAAATAAGATAGTTAAAATATTTTTTGTGGATAGAGAGAGTATATATTTATAACTAGCACAATAAGTATTATTTGCCTTTTAAAAGCAAAAGAAGTTTTTTTTTTTTTTTTAAGAAAGATATAAATCTAGAAGATAACAATATCATTGTTACTAATTTAACAATGTTTGACTATAATTAAATCGAAAAAATATGTAGGTACAACGATGATAATAGATAATCTAAGAGTTAATGTAGCATATATGTACAAAGATTTTCTTCACTAGTATAAAACTCAGCTTTCAAATCTTGTCCATCTTTTGAATGTATTTTAAATGTTACACCCTTTGTTTGGGTAGGTTTTATATTAAAATAATTTATGATAAACTTATCATGAATATGTTTTAAAGTATCATTAATTTTATTAGGAGTATCATTAATCTCATTATGAGTATCATTAATTTGGCTCAGTGATATTATATTGTAATTGTTGTAAAAAAAATTGAATCCAGAATGATACCCCTGATGATAGTAATGATACTTTAAAACTGTTTCATGATAAACTTATCATGAACTATTTTCATATAATACTTTGTCTTGTTCTACAATAAACTTTTATTTTTTTCATTTGTCCCATAAATAATTTTCACGCCGAAGTAACACTCACTCACAATATCATTTTATATTTAAATAAAACTTATAAAAATTATTTTTCAATTTTTTTTATTAAAAATGTGTATAACTACTAGTGAAATTAATAGGGGACAAAGGAAGTACATATTATTTAAAAAATTAATTAAGATAACTACACCATAATATAAATTTGCAATGATCATCTACAAATATAAATTGTGCTAAAGGAAATATTAAACCTATTTTCAGAGAAAAAACTCGTGTTAGAAAATCACAAACAAAAATTTCCTATAAATACTGAAACATCTTATAATATGATATTAAATTATTAATATTATTCCTCTTTCTATTTTTTTTTAAATACTATTCCAATTTAGAAAATATGTATTGAATAGCGACATTTTGTATTTATCAAAAAAATTACTAAAATAGAAAATCAGAAACAAAATCACAAAATTAAGCCAAACAAGCCCTCATTTCGCTTCCCATCACTCCATCGCCAGCGGCCAAGTGAGTATTAGCTGTCAACCCTCAAATTGAAAACCCACTCAAAATTAGTCATCGAAGATCTTTTTCGTTTATCTCTTTATCGATTCGTCGATTTTTAGCTCTAACTTTGTTAATTTATCCCCAAATTTTGTAGGGTTTATCGGATCCTTTCTTCAGTATTCAAGGTGCGTGTAATTCTTGTGCGAAAACTGGGGCAAAATTGATTTCGATATGCTGTAGGGTTTAGTTTTTGTAGAATTTAATTAGCGTTTGTTTTTCTTGATTTTTGTTTTGAGTTAATGTTTAACTTCTTAATATGAATCTAGTACCTTAAATCTCACTACTTAGGCTGTATATTTATGGATTCTGATAATTAGAGGCTGGTGAATGCTAGGCAAGATGGGGCGCAGGAAATTTTGAGAAAATATTGAGATAAAGATGATAGACGTGATTAGATGGATACTTTGTTTTTGGTTATCTATGTTTGGAAGGTTTGAAGTTGAAAGTGACACTGGGTTTGAATGAGTGTTTTTTTTTTTTTTTAAAGCAAAAAGAGAAAGAATATACATGGAAGCATGAGTATGTGATATATTTGTTGTTGTGGATATATATTTGTTATATACATGTGCGTTTTGTGTGTTTTGTATTGGGGTGGGGCGGTTTATGTGTAAAACAAGGGTGTAATATGAGCTTTCCATTTATGTACAACTCCAGGCTCATGCACCAGTTGCAGAGGCATGCATATGCGTAAGTAATAGATATTGAATGCTGTATACTGAATACATATGTATGAATGTGTGTGTATATATATTTATTTAAAAATTTAATGATATGGAGCCCGACAATTGGTTTCTTATGGAGCCGAACGCCTGCATAAACACTTGGTACACTGTAGTATGATATGGGTAGTTTATGCAGATGTTGAGGCGAGCTCCGTAAGAAACCCACCATCAGACTCCTTATATATGTGCATATATACATTAGTAAGAGTAAATGCATGAATGCAGTGATAATTCATCGAAAGCCTGATTTTCCTTCAAAATCTTTCAAGTCAATAGGTCTAAACCTTGGTAAATCCAATTAAATTTTCATTTGTATCTCAATTGGAGTAATATAGGGGGTGAATTTTCGTTGGTATCTCAATTGGAGTAATATAGGGGGTGTTGTTTGCATGTACAATTGGTTTACTGACGCTCGGGGGTTGTTAAACAGATGGCCTTTAGGTTGGATGGATCATTACTTTTATAAGGTTACACCATGGTGGATTTCATCTGATGTAGCCTTTTTCTAGTCTACTAGTAAAGGACATCACTTGGTGAATCAATCTACTGTGTTATCAAAAACTTATAATTAGGTGATGAATAAGAATTGTCCTTAGTAGAAACTTGGTTTGGACAGGAAGAAACAACAAGAGCTGTCATTTGGTCAGGAAGATAAGGTGGCATCAACATGCTACTTGGAATATCTAGCTGATCTAGATTAGAAAACTTAATATTTGAAATAATTCTGTAGTGGATCCTTTGGTACAAAATACGCAACCGTTCTTCTTTACCCTGGCAAATGATTGGCTTTAGATTATAGTTAATTGATTTTGATAGCTAACAATGGTAGACAATGACATATTTGATATTTTAGATAAAAGGTGGAGTTGGTTATCATATTAATTGTTCGATTAACTTTTATAGCCTTTTAGTCATTCAATTCAAGTTAAGATTATTGTATTAAGATTATGATGACTCTGCTTCTTTATTATCACATTGTTTTCTCAAGTTCTCTTTTTTTTCTTTTTCAACATAATTATCTGTTAGAGCTATTAAGTTTTTTTTCTTCTCATTTGTGGTTGCACATCTTCTTTTTATCATGGAACCACATCCATACTCCGACAAAGCTTCCCATTTTAACTGCCTACCTTAAGTTAACAGTTTTCAAAACTACTTTTTGGTGAAAGTGCTATATTGTTCATGGAATAATACAATGTATCTCCCCCCCACCCCAAACCCACCAAATACTGTTTGTTTTTCCTATTATAAGTCTTTGACATTTGATCATTCTTTTATATTTCTGGATTTACTCCTTGTGAGGGTAGATTCATAAAGTCTTGATAATTATATCTTCTCAGGTAGCTGGTAAATACAAAAGGCGATGGCAGATGCCCAGGAAAACGATAAGAATATCGAAATATGGAAAATAAAGAAATTGATCAAGGCTCTTGAAGCTGCTAGAGGAAATGGTACCAGCATGATATCCCTTATAATTCCACCTGGTGACCAAATAGCCCGTGTCACGAAAATGCTTGCTGAAGAGTATGGGACAGCTTCAAACATTAAAAGTAGGGTGAATCGTCAATCTGTGCTCGGTGCTATCACCTCTGCTCAGCAGAGGCTTAAATTGTACAACAAGGTTCCACCAAATGGCCTGGTGCTCTATACTGGTACCATAGTGACTGATGATGGAAAAGAAAAAAAGGTCACCTTCGATTTTGCTCCTTTTAAGCCCATAAATGCTTCTCTGTACCTTTGTGACAACAAATTTCACACCGAACCGTTGACTCAACTCTTAGAATCTGATGAGAAGTTTGGCTTTATTGTCATGGATGGAAACGGGACCCTTTTTGGCACCTTGAGTGGTAACACTAGAGAAGTACTTCACAAGTTTTCTGTTGATCTTCCCAAGAAGCACGGAAGAGGTGGACAATCAGCTCTTCGTTTTGCTCGTCTTCGAATGGAGAAGCGCCACAACTATGTAAGGAAGACTGCAGAGCTTGCTACTCAGTTCTACATTAATCCTGCTACCAGTCAACCGAATGTATCAGGGCTGATACTTGCTGGATCAGCCGATTTCAAGACTGAGCTGAGTCAATCTGATATGTTTGATCCTCGTTTACAAGCAAAGATTCTGAATGTGGTAGATGTGTCTTACGGAGGGGAAAATGGTTTCAATCAGGCCATCGAATTATCTGCTGAAATTCTTTCCAATGTTAAGTTCATACAAGAAAAGAAATTGATAGGGAAATTCTTTGAAGAAATTAGTCAAGATACCGGGAAATACGTTTTTGGTGTGGACGACACTATAAAAGCTCTGGAGATGGGAGCTGTTGAAACATTGATCGTTTGGGAAAACTTGGATATAAATCGTTACTTGCTCAAGAACAGCGTGACAAATGAGATTGTCATCAAATACTTGAACAAAGGTGGAGAGAATGATCAAAGCAACTTCAAGGATGCGGAGAATAGTGGAGAATTGGAGGTTCAAGACAAAATGCCGTTACTGGAGTGGTTTGCAAATGAATACAGAAACTTTGGGTGTGCGCTTGAGTTTGTGACTAATCGATCCCAAGAAGGGTCGCAGTTTTGCAGAGGATTTGGTGGCATTGGTGGAATTCTTCGTTACCAGGTTGACATTCGTTCCTTCGATGAGCCAGATGATGAAGAAGAATATTACGAGTCCGATTAAGACGAGTCATCTCCCTATGCTACTACCAAGTGGAAAGACTTCAAAATTTCTGACGTGTAAGTCCCTGTGGCTATGCGTTTGTTTTGTGTTTGTACCTGCACTTGTTTTGTTGCCTTGTTGGCTTCCCTTTTCTGTTGAACTTATAGACCAATTATGATATTTATTTCTTATCTTGCTTGTTCTATGAGCATGATTGTGTTCAAAGAGGGAGTGTGAGACGTCTCATACATGAGATGGAGCTCCATTTTGGTACTTGAGTCATGCTTCTCTTTAAATATGATTGAACTGATGCTCTAGAAAATGAGGCTCGTCGCCTAATGTATGAGACCGTTTCGTGCTAAGTTTTTGTCTTGACAGAATTGGGATAATCGATGTGTGGAATGATTGAACTCTAGACCTTCTATGTGGTATAGCAAGTCATTACCAACTTTCCAAATCGGGGCTGGTCTGCGCCTGATTGAGTCTTCTACTATTCATTTATCTGTTAATCAGTGCGGATAGAAGTGTGCCTAATAAGATAACCTCCGTATATAGGTTGGCTTGAAGATGATACTTGTGCATGTCTACTAAGGTAACCTCAAAATGGTTCAAAAAAAAGAGACCCTAATTACAAATGGATTCAAAACAATTTGCACATACACATATTTTACTCTTTTGTGCAAATATTTTTTTATGCGACTGTGCAAATGTTTTGAAACAATTTGTAACTAGGGTCCTTTTTTGAATCAAATATGCAAACGCCCCTAATATCTAAAGTAATTAAGTAAAATGGATAAATGCAACAAAATATTTATCTATTTTGCTCCACGTTTCTTGAGGAGTGTACAATTAAAAAAAATATTTGATTAATTACATTTTTTTTCTATATCTCTATATTTAAATTTTATTCTTAATCATATAATGTTTTTAAAAAAAATTAATGACATAGATATATGAAAAAAAATAAAGATATATTTATAATAAGCAAAATAAAAAATATGTAAATTATAGCATTTAAAAGAGGATAGGCCAGCCCACCAATAAGGCAATAACTAGTGGCGCTCGTGGCCAGCCCACTTAGGAGCAGGCTGCTAGAACCTATCTTAACTCATATTTTCGGGGCCCAGGTTAAATACATTCTCATGTTTTGTAAATACACCCCATTTAAAAATCTTTTCGGAATTTTTTTCCAAAAAATGTAACAATTTTCGGAAAAAAAAATCCAAAAATTCATATGTTTAGTATTTTTTTTTCATTTTCGATTTTTTTTTTCAAAAAATTGTCAAAATTTTAGGATTTTTTTTTTCGGAGTACTTTTTGGTAGGGTTGTATTAATAAAAGATAGGACTATATATGACCTTGCCCAATTTTCTGTATAAATGTTATGTAGTATTCATTTGTAAATACATCAATTTGAAAAGGGCAGTTCCGTAATTTGATCATCAATCCACTCTGCTCAATCTTCCGTAATTTGATCATCAGTCCACTCTGCTCAAAACTGTTGAAGATTCAATAATGTTATGGATGTTTTGTCAATGAATTGAAAATTGTTCAAATGTCACTATTCGTTGTACAGCGTATTCAGACATACATTTGTTTAGTCGCATTTAATATTTATTTATGTGTTTTGGTGTACTCCAATTGCTGACTTGTGTGTTCAAATCATCGTGGATGAATAGTCATTCACAACATATTTGCCAACCCATACCCGATATATTCCATTAGTTGCAATTTATTTACATGTATACACAAATATTTGTGTTTATAGCACTAGTTATACTTATACTACTTGGAGGCACCATGTAGGTCTTGATTCATTTTTAGTTTTTTCTTTTTTATATATTCTTGGGACATTAGGATCGTAATTAAGCGACGATATAACTGGCTTTCATCTGTATTTTTAACCGATATTTGTTTGGCTTATTTGTTTTTTTTTTTTCATTAAGAAGCAATAGTTATATACTATAATAAAGTTCTCCATATCTTTTTTTTTTTGACAAGATAGTTCTCCATATCATTCACCAATATATATTCATGAAAGCAATTGTTCACTGCAGAGCTGGTCGGCCGTCAAACATTAAGATCATAAATTCATAATTTAATGTCGGATTAACATGTAATTGGTGTGCATTTTGTATGTATTTTTAAACAATGTTAGTTTGATTATTAGTTTTTCATTCAAAAGTATTAGTTGTTATCTATAATATAACCCTTCATATAATTCACCGTATATTTCCATGAAGGCGATCGTTCGATGCAGAGCTGCCCTGTCGTCCTAGGATGGTGCCGCTGCACAGGCCCCCACCGGAAAGGGCCTCCCATTTTTTTTTATATATAGAGTACCAAAACTAGTTCAAGCGACAGATAGCTAGTATTACCATGTATATGAAATAACTAGGCCGCAGGTGATATAAATTCAATAAAATACAACAAATTTAGCATCCATCTCTAATTAAGAAGCAGTGACGCACCAACGCGCAAGGTGGTAATCGGTCGATCCTGTTTTATTGTAATTGAAAAAAATAAGAGGGACATTTATATACTAATTCAAAAATGTGATTCTAGTTACAAATTGATTCAAAACAGCAAATTGTTTTGAATAATTGGAGTCTCTTCTTTGAACCATTTTGTAATTTTTCCAAAATAATTTTTTTTTTTGTGCATTAGGCGTTGTCTAGATGGGTTAAACGCCTTCTTTTTTTTTAGCCGTGAAAAGACATTGTTTAGGAGATTTCACTTAATTTGATGTGAAACATGTGTAGAATTGTCTAATTGAACTATTTGCATTTGAAAGTTATAATTATATTGTTATTTTATTTTGTTTGCTTGTCTCTCTCTCTCCCACACATATATATGTTGATTGTTATTTGTTCAATTATTGATATATACTTAAAAAATATTAAGCTGTAAATAAATTGTTATCAAACCTTTTGAACATATTAGTGTGACATTGACGGAAAAAATATCATTCATACTAGTCTCCGTCTAAGTAATCCATATTCATCCGACTAGCGATTTTCAATTTCTACACCTTGTTTCTTCATTCGGTACAATGATTGATACAATAGTGTTACATGTTGTCGAGTTACTCTTGAGTTCCTAATTATTTGTTCTTGCTGTAAACATAATAATCACTTTCCGATAAAGAAGAACTGTAATCGGAAATGAATCTATTCAAACTTGACCCTCTATGGTGGTATAATCGCAGTTTATCCGTTCTTAAATGAACATGTGGTTGTACAATTTTAAGAGGATATATTCCTCTATACTATTATTTTAGGATTGTGTTTCTAGTATGGTAGTTACATGTATCTTTTAAGTTGTACCAAAATGGAGTTGAAATTGAGACAATATTCATATAATTCATGCATGGTCCCATTTAAGTACACTCTGGTATATATGTATGTGAATAAGGGAAAATGGCCAGGCTGTGACATTTTCTTATCTCAATAATAGGAGTATTATTATTTATTTATCCGTTAAAATGGGAGATAAATAGTAAACTCCTCTGTGTTGTTGTAACATCTTTGACAATTAATGCCCCTTAATTTCCACCAATCACACATATAAAACAGACAAAAGTATAGGGGCTAAATTTTATGGTATTGAAATAGATCTATAAACCGTTGCGTACATTTATGATAACATGTTAAGTCAGCATTTTCAATTAAGAGCCGGCCATGGCCAAACTTTCACTTTCGTCACAGAATACTTATGAAATAAAACACGAGGGTATGAATGCACATGAATGTCAATATTCTAAAAACTCACCGTCACGGGTCGACTCGAATATATTACGAGTTTGGGCTCAACTCATTTAGCAAATCGACAAATTGAGTATGTTACGAGTTCGAGCTCAGGTCATTTAATAAATCGAGTATTTCAATGAGCTAAGTGAAGCTACTCGGGCGTCACATGTTGATTAGTAATGTCATTCCATATTTTAAACAACAAATTAATAAAAGCACAGTAAATGAAATGGTAGATCTCAATTGTCAAACGAATTTTCTCTCAATTCTGTACTTGTTGTCCAAACCTAGTATAGTAGTACTAATATACACACAAAATCAAAACATTAAAAGCTAAGATTGTACATCCTCTTCAACTATATCTATTTGAGAATAAGGAGAAGAAGGAGAAAAAGAAGAATCCGCGGATGAATAGGAGGTGGAATCGGAGCGACAAACGGGCATGGAAGATTCCTTAACAATGCCAACAAGAACATCAACAAATGCCTTAACTATGAACCCATGATTCTGTTTCCCATTCATCTTTAAGTACCACGCAAGCATTTCTTCCAATCGGTCCCAATCTTGGAGGCCGTGGCTCTCCACCATCTCTTGTATCGATTTCTTGAAGTCCAAGTAAGGGTCGTCGGACTCGAAAGCGAGCGCCACGCTCTCCTCGAACGGCAACATATCCGGAGCGTCGCTCCTATTCATCTTCGTCTCGTTAGTTACGAGGGAGCTCGTCTCATCTGGCTCGAAAAATAGTCTCTCGGATGACCTGACGCCCCGGATGATCGTCTCCACGGCTTCATTGTTGTTGTTGTTTTCCTCGGAGGAGAAACTACTGGCGCACTCCGAGGAGGAGTTGGTGAACCACGATTCGACGCCGTCGGACGAGTCGAGGAATACGGAGTTTACGGTCTTGAAAACGACGTCGTTGCTTGCGCGGAAAGAAACGGTTTTGGGTTGCTTGCATGACGGCCATTGCCATTCTTGCTTGCCTTCTTTGTTCTTGAAAATAGAGGGGATTTTCATTTTGTTGGACATTTTTCTTTCTTTCTTTTTTTTTTTGGGTAAAAGAAGAGTGATTTGTTTGTGAGGATAGGTGAAGTTGTGGAGGTTGTTGGTTTGTTGTGGTATTAATAGCTTGGGGGGTGGTGGGTAGGGGAAGAGTATAATGTGAGATCGGTGGAAAGGAGATGGGGGTGGTGGGACCTATCATGTGTGTATTTTTAATTAGTGTTATATCAATTTATGTTAGCTCATCAGTACATATAATGAAGAAGCATGCTTTAAATAATCGGTAGGGTTTACTTCATACTTTGTATATCAATGTTTGTTAGGCATGCATTAATAATGAATTTTTATTAAATTGATTACACCGTACAATTAATGGGTGGACGTGTGTCTTTAAAATATACTCCCCCACTCTAATTATATCTTTATAATATATTAAGAAAAAAAACTACGTTATTGACTAGCTATTTAACAAATGGAAATTTTCCCCCAATGAAAATTAGTGTTTATTTTTTTAGTGTATAAAGTAGTTAAATATGTTAATATTTATACTGAGTTTGAGTTTTTTTTTTTTTTTTTTAGAGTGTGATGGAGTTGAGTCACACCGAAATGGAAGTATGAAGATAATCATGGAATAGAGGGAGTATTAGTTATTTTCATTTTATAACAATATTCCTTGTTTTCACAGAAAAGCGTTAATGTTTCTATTGAATATTATTAATTGTACACTAGTTGTACAATGCAATTCCTGCACACAATGCTCTTTAATAAGATATAAGTATTATTTAATTTTTTTAACAAAAACATGCAAAATCCATTGAACAAATTATGTGCGGTGAGCAATAATTGTGGTGAAGTTGGGACACTTTTAGGGAATGGAAAAGGAAATGAGGAAAAAAAAATCTCACTTTGTTTTAATTTTATGGTCCATCTCTAATAACTCAGCATGTTGCTCTGTTTTTCTAAGGTAGTGGACAAATCTCGTGTGCTTTATATATATACAAGATATTTTTTAAGATAATTCATAACTTATTATTAATATTCATAAGTGAACTATTTCAATAAAATTAAGGTGGCTAAAATTATCAAAATGACAAACTACCCAATATTAAAAACAGGGGGAGGAATGTGGATTTTGCTACTCAAATGGTTTTTTTTTAAAAATCAAATCCAAACAAGTACTCCAAATTAGTTGAACTACTATTTTACTCTCAATGTGCTAACATTTTGTTCGACTTAACTAATAAATAAAATGAAGATTAACTATGGTTATGTAAGTTGTTGAGTACAATTTAAACTATCGAGTTTCTCAATGAGTGAAACTCGAATTACAAAAAAAAAAAAAAAAAGAATAATAGGGGTCGATTAAATTTCGTTTGAATTTTCGAATTTGATAATGCCAATTTAATGCAATCATCAAACAATATTAATAAAAATACACTTCCAAATTAAACGAAAGAAGCCTATTATAAAAGTAGAAGGTTTCCTTTGAGATCGTTTTATGAACCATTTGTAGCAAAATAAAAAAGGCAAAAGTCATGTGATATAGTGAATATATTGCGTATGAAAGTTTTGAATGTACACACATACTACTCCTTGCCAATTTAATAAAAGAGGTATGACAAAGTTTCGTACATTTCAATTTAATGGCGCCTATTCAATTATCACCTTCCCTATCTTTGTTTCTCTCCATTAAATATGGTCATGTACTATTTAAGAGTCTGTATATTACATTATTTTATTCATCTCGTCATATTCATGGTGATGTATATTTTAAGTGTGATTCTAGTGTCCACTTGAGTGCATGATATGCAATTGTATTTTAAAATAAATACCCAAGAAGAATCACCAGTACCCCAAGAGTTAATCAGTGATACCCCAAAAAACAATCAGTAATACCCTAAGAAGTAATTAGTAATGCCCCAACTGTAAAAAAAAAAAAAAAAAATTCAGTGTGTTTGTGTGTATTTTGAAAAATTCTAAATTAATGTCAAAATTGAATTTAAAATTCAAGTGCATGCTGGAATTTGTGATTTTTTAATTAATGTATTCGACATAGAGCACATTTTGTTTTCAGTTACACATATTAGTGTGTGTATATATATGAGAAAAAGTTTTCTATACACCAGATGCAATGTACAATTTTTTTTTCCTTATGACCAGACAAATGATAACTCAAACTCATGACTTCTGATCATAAGTAGTGGAGCTTCAACCATTTGACTTTTTGATTATAGGTAGTGTTGACAGGCGAACATAAATCAACCATGGGCGAACAAGGATTAAAGCCATAAGAAGGATTACGAGAAATCAACTCCAAATCAAATCAATAAAGAAAACCAAGCCGGGGTGCATAAACTAATCCAAGGAGTGTATAAAGTGACGAACAACTATACCGACAAACAAGATATTGGCGAACAGGTTTAAAGACCGAAGACCAAATATGGACCCACCACCAAGTCAATAATGACGAACAACATTGGTAAAAGTGTTACAGTTATCAGCCTAAGAGGTGTATGCTGACGAACAAAGGACCAAGATCCCAAAGCCAATTTGTGCAAGACACAAAGGCGAACAACTTTTGAGCCATACACCCAAACGACGAACAACTTCTATGAAAGAACTATCCTGGATCGATTTAAACCGACATGGACGAACAACAATGAAGTCCGAGATAAGACCAAAGAAGACTTTGTAACTAAGATTTAGCTTAGATAAGGTCAAACTAGAGTCAAAGGACACATGTCAAGCATGCAGGCTAGGGAGACCAAGAGTCAGGAACACCTTATGCTTGCTAGTCTCTATAAATAGTTGTTCTCCAGCTTAAGAAATACAAGTTCAAATTCACAAATACTCCCAAAACACACACTAACATACCTAAACGTACACACATACGAAATTAATTCGATTTCGTCTCTCGTGTTTACGATTCCACAACCTGGACCTTCGATTTATCATTTACGGTGATAATCAATCACTCGTTATTGATTGGTGATCTTAAATCGAACTAAAACAGTCACTAATCCATCTGATATAAATTGATCACCAACAGGTAGGTATTTTTTTTAAACAATATCATTTATTTTCACCGCAAAACGCATTTGTTTTTATTTGTAATCAGTAAAAATAATTATTACTCCCTCCGTCCCAGCATTATTTGAACACTAACTTTATTGTCGTGTTTTAGCGAGCGATTTGTTTATTAGTATTTGAAATGATAAAGTAACTTTTAAGATAGGATTTGATAGATCTATCTCTCCTCTATTATAAAATAACTTAAAAATTACTTTATCATTTTAAATACTAATAAAAAACTCGCTCGCTAAAACACGAGAAAACAGTAAAAGTGCGAACAATGTTGGGACGGAAGGAGTACTTTTTTTAGTAAAAATAGTAATAATATTAAAAATGCATTTGAATGGTATGGTGCATGCACATGAAATTACTCTATTTATCAGTGGATTTAATTTGTGTGTAAATGTTTGATGAATAGTGTATACAATCAGTGTAATATTTCATGCCGGGAAAAATGTTCTATTGTGATGCACATGATGTGTTAATGAAGGTAAACGAAGCATAAAAAAAAAATTGAAATTAAATATTAGATACCTGCCAAACCTAATAACTAGCAGATGAGAAATGTGAAATGTTTTTTTTTTTTAATTATTAATAATATCAGGAGGAAGAGGAAGGTACGTGGATGCTTTTCAGGTTTCAGGACAAATAATTAGGTTTGTCTAATTAAGACAATTAATTAAGTTGGGGCACAGAACTTGCTGGCAATAATTGATTTGTCCATTAATTGAATACTTCATATGAATTTGTCAGAGTGCCAGAAAATATACTCTTATTAGATATTACTATAAATGCCAAAAAAAAAAAACTTAAATAATATAATATGGAAAAAAATGGAGGCAGTTGAACTATAGATTACTAGGATAATCCTAATTAATTTGACCATTGGCTCTAGTAAGTAGTAACGTTTTACTCATCTTTCATTACATGTCCTATCTCTTTCTCATGAATTTTTGCTTCAGTTTATAAGCTTTTTAATGGAATATTTATGAAAAATTATGCTTTGGAATAACAAGCAGACTAATATTTGTGTGAACTAATTGCACTTTACAATTGATTTTTGCATAATATTATTCAATAAAATAAGTATTACTTTTAGTTAAACGAGTAATATCATTCTATTGGTATGCATGACACAATTAATTTTAGAGTAATACAATTTAATTAAATAAGTAATATCATTTTCTAAAAAAACGCAATGCAAATTGTTTATATACAAAAATTTGCGTTTGACTTTAAATGTGTAGATTTATATAATTATTTGACGTAGGGTCCTTATAACTTTGAGTATTCCCCTTTTTCTAATTTTTTATGCAAATATCTGATGAATGAAAACACTCCAAAAAAAAAAAAAACAATTAAAAATGTTTTTTTTCTTTTCAAACGCTGTCTGATCATCATACTATGGAAGAATTTCATATCAAGACCCAAATTTTAGGTTATGTATCAATTTAAGTACTCATTTTAAAAGTGTCTCAAATCAAGTCTCAATTTTTTTTTTCTCAATTTAAGCCTTGTTTTGAATTCTTGTGTCTAAATTCAAGACCCAACAAACAATTATTTTTTAAATTAAATTCATTCAATATGAAAAAAATAAAAAATTAGAGATATCCGTTATAAATAAAAAATAATAATTAATTTTAAAAAATACTAACCTTTTATTAGTATAATGAATATTTCTAATTTTTTAATATCATCGTGTTAATTTAATTTAAAATTTTAATTTATTGTTTAAAAAAATCGATAACTAGCATTTTAAAATTAAAAAATAAACTAACATTTTTCATATACGATAGGAAAAGATTATACGTGAAAAATATTAGTTGTCATATTTTTTTATAATACTAAATTAATACATGGTGATAATAAATAAAAATTAGAAATATATATCATATTAATAAGAAAGTTAATTTTTTATAATTAAAGTTTTTTATAATTTAAGACGAATGTCTCTAATTTTTTTTTTTTAATGTCTCTAATATATTTTTTTGTATTGAATGAATTTAATTGTTTGTTGGGTCTTGAATTGAGACATAAGAATTCAAAACAACCTTAAATTGAGAAAAAAAACAAAAATTGAGACTTGATTTGAGACATTTTTAAAATGAGTACTTAAATTGAGACATAACCTAAAATTTGGGCCTTGATACGAACACTACAAGAAAAATTAGTTTTAGTGACGGTAAAAATTGTGGCTAAAAGCCAAAATACCCTCACTAAAGATTTTTAGTGACAGGAAATCCCCTGTCATGGCCTCTAATTATTGCTTCTCTAGTTAAAAGTCAATAGTGACGGAATATAGTCCCGTCACTAATAAGTATTTAATAAGAGTAAATTTACCCTCACTAAATGAACTTTAGTGATGAGAAATCTTGTCATTAATACGAATATTTACTCTCACTAAAAATCTTTATTAGTGATGAAAAACCTGTCACTAATATAAATACCTACCCTCACTAAAAGAACTTTAGCAATGGAAAAATCCTGTCACTAATACAATCTTTTATCTCTTATTATATATACATATTACTATAATTATTCATTTTTGCAATGGTTGTTATAATATAATTAAATAACCTAAAATAAAATGAGAAGTTGTACATCTTCCAACAATTTTACAAAAAAAATTAATTAATAAACCATACCAAAAAAAGTAGTAAATCTAATTATAAGGACAAAAATATGCTATAAAACCATCTAAATTACAATTCAAAAGCATTCACGATCTACTTTTTTCGCCTTAATTTCCTTATTAGCTCTTGATTCTATTGACATACTCAACCTAATTTTGCACTTCATTTATACAACTACTTTTTCTCAAAATAGTGAAATAAAAGCATCAACTATTGCTTCTTACTGATACTTGCACATTTGGAATATGTACAATGGTTCTGATCTCCTGATCTTTCGGAGGATAGATCTGAAACGGGGAAATGTATAGCTAGAAATGGCTGCAAAAAATTAAAGAATGTTAATTATGAGAGTAAACATTTCACTCATCACTTGCAGATCCTTGTGAAGTGCCAGTTCTAAGCCAAACTCAGTTGCCGACACTACAAGTGCCAAACAATACTCTGTGCCAATTAGAGATATGACTAATTGACAACAAAATACAGCTACAACACAGAAACATTACCCTGCCACTAAATACCTTAAACAATTTTGTTTAATGAGTAACTGCCTTTCTGGACTACTTTTAAAGGCTGGGCCTGTCTAAATGAACAAAAAGATCAGGTATTAGAATTTAAAAATGCAGATGGGAATGACAACTTGCAAAATTAACTATATAGGTTATAAATTTGTACTAAAGTGAGTGGGGTGGGGGTGATGGAAAGAGAGAGAGAGATAGGAGCCAGAAAAATCAAAATCTAAGGGACATCACAGATTCGCAACTTTAAAAGACATAAAGCACTATTTCGTCAAGTTAATTTGACGAACTAGGTGATTAGCTTGGTTCTACTAGAATAACATCAAATATTATCTTGTCCTAATTCTATTTCACCAAGCATACCATAATAAGAAAAGCCATTATGCCTGGAAAAGGATTGCATGACTGAATGAAAGTGGAAAAGATTCAAACAAATATAGTAATTACAACATTACCTCCCCGATGCCGCTGCTGAAACAAAAATAGGCTCCACAAGGCTGCATTTCAGGTCCAAAATGCTGAATGACAGAAAAATTGGAAATAATGAGGAAACAAACAGGGAGAAAAGTATTGACAGCAGGGAGCAATGGATTTACCTGATTAACTGTTGGATCGTTATCAAACTTATTCAATAATTCTGAAAAGTTAAGCGAGAGAATATCAGTAAAATAATAACAATATAAGAAGGTGAAATACTACTTATTTCATTATAGATACAATACTTTGTCAAAAGAGATTGAAAAGAACTACTGATTATCTCCATTAATTCTCCACAATATGTATAATTTGATTAAATAAACTAAACATAAATTTTGTATCAATAACCTATAGCCTAAACTTTAGGAGGCATAAAGGCTAGGCTAGGAAGAGTATTTACACCAATATATACTCCATTTCAGTTTCAATGTTAAATTCAGGGTACTTTCATTTTATTTAACACCATAGATAACCTTAATTATCTCGAACTCAAACTGAAATTTCATTTATGGAGGAACTATAAGAAAACACATATGAGCTCCAATCTTAGAAGTCATGTTGGAGTTATACGTGAAAGTATGCTTTTACTTTGTATAACTCGTGTATCAAACACTTGTTTTATGAGAATAATTCTTTTATCGCATTTGCTTTAGTTATGATTGAATGTTGAATTTCTATTGCAAACCGTTCAATATATAGTACGTGTTACATAGTAGTTAATGTGGTGATACCCGATCACGGAAGACAACATTAACAGTTTACTTGTAACTAAACATACATTTCACGACCTAGGTGGAATTGAACAATCCGTCGTGAAAGGTCGATGTGTAAGGCTCAGATTGGTCTGTCTTGACTAAGAGATTGCACTAGCACATTTAGTATGTGTTGAAGAGGTCCTACAGCGAGGATAAATTCTTCTGTTCTGAAAGGTGAAGAATTAGACCTCAGTGGTTGTTGATTTCTTAATCTTTGTCACTTAAATAGGACCGTGTGTGCTTAATGGTTACTGCTTTGATTCATGTTGGGTGAGAATCATTGTGACTTCGAACTTTGTGTCTTGGGCAGTAATATTAATCATACGACGGTTGCTAAGATTTAATACGGAGAAACGCGTGCGAGTACGACTCGTATGATTAGTCCCCTTGGTGGGCTCAGAAGTTTTATTGTACCAAATCTTGCAAGTGAAGAATTAGTTTCTTCGGTACGAATAATAATGTTGAGCTGTCTTTACTCCAAGGTGAAAGACGTTAATTAATTTAGGCTATTCAGAAGCTTAATTAATTAATGGACTTGATAATCTTAAACGTGGGAAATAATAACCGGGAGCCCATATTATCGTAATATGGATTAAGATGGATAGTGCAATATTAATTTATTAGTGGTAATAATTAATATTAATGGGCTGAATTATATTGGGGCTCAATATTGAAATTCAGAAGTCCATTAGGAGGTCCAATCTTAATTCTCCTTAAGGCCCCTCAAGTAACCCATTAAGTAGCCCAATAATGATAAGGTGATTAAAATAAAAAGAAAATATATTGCAGATTTTTTCATGTTTTTTTCGAAAATATTAAATCAAGAAAAGAGAAGATTTTGTTGATTTTCTTGAAAAGATATTATGGAAGATATGTATTCTTGGAATACAAGAATATCTCATATATTCAAGAAGATCCAAATCTAAGGATCTCATATTGAAATTTTCGAAAATAATTAAGTTTAATAGGAGAGTGAGATTTTTGTGGAATATTTTATTATGGAGAAAAGAATATATGAGATATATTCAAGATTTCTTAGAGATTAAGAAAAGATTTTCTCTTGGCCATAAAATATACAATTTTCGTTCCTCTCACTATTATAAATAGGGGATGATTATTTCATCTCCAAGTACATAATTCCATGTGTTGGAAAAATCAAGAAGCATAGATATTTTTCTTTTTCCTTAGTTTATTAAATTGCTTGAAAGCGTCTCCCACCGGCGATCAAGTGAGGTGAAAAGGAAAATACTTGAGAAGGCTTTGGGTTGATAGAACGAGATTACAAGCGTCCCGTATATCTAAAGGCCAATACTACGAGAGGTACGTTAATCACATATTTACTTGTTTAATTCCGCCTAGTTAAATATGTGAAATTAATTTAACATGCATGATGATAATTAGTTGTTGGAATTATTATTTGAATTAATTAGGATTAATTCATGCTAGTAATAATTGTATTTAAGTTCGTATTTAAAGTTCATCCCGAATAGATTCCGGGCACCCCTATTTTCCCAACAACTGGTATCAGAGCCACGGTTTCGGGCTCTGAATTTTAAATTGGAATTTAAATTGTTGAACATTAAATTGAAATTGGATAGTAGAATTGTTAGATCTTTTTTGCAGGTATCCAATTGTCATGGTTTTTAATGTTGTTAATTTCATGCGTGTAAATTAATTGTTTTTTAATTCGATTCGTTCGAATTCATTTTTCTCGTGAGAAAATCCACGAGTAGATTAGTTGTTTTTATTTTAATTCGATCATTGTAATAGACTAGTCTAGATCTAGTATTTATTTTTTTTGTAAAAATAAATTGTAACCGGATCGTGACGAAGAACGAAGAATTAAAAACGGCGTACCCGGACGACGCATACAAGCGTGGCGCGTGTATGGAGGTAAAATCATGCAAGGGGTGAAGAAAACGAGGTCGAACGGCGAAAAAAACGGCGCACGGGGGTGCACGGCGCACGCCGTGCGCAACAGGGGCACGGCGCCGCGCGCACGCGTGCGCGCGCCTCGGGCGCGGGCTGTAGCGCCTCGGGGCGCCTCGGGTGCGCCTCGGCGCGCCTCCGTGCAGCGCCTCGCGTGCGCCTCGGGGCTGCGCTTCGGCGCGCCTCGGGCAGTTTTCCAGCGCTTCTCGGGCCGGGAAGTGCGCGGGCCCACTTCGTGGGCCGACGCGCGCTGTATCTCAGGCCGTGGAATTTTTTCGGTTCGTGTTTTTTTTTGTGTGATTGTAAACGTCGTCCCGAACCCCAAACAATGCTATTTTTGAAGAAGTGTTGCTGTTCGAGTGGGAGCACGTCGAGACGAACGTCGGAAAGCATCAAGGACGATTTTTCGCATCAAGACGTGAAGAAATTAAACCGTGACAATTGGATTCGAGTGCTCCAATGTGTTTAATTTTTGTTTTGATGGATGTTTTATTTCGTGCACTTATTATTATTTGTTAATATGTGTTTGCATGAATTTAATTGTCCAAGAAAAACCTTACTTTCGAAAATTACTAAGTATGTTTTTATAATCGCAATTTTATTCCGGATATTAAAATTGGATTATTTTGGCCTCCATAATTTATTTATTTGTGAAGTTCTTTTGGAATACATTTCCCCCTCGGATCGGCCAAAAGAACGGATTTCACATGAATAAATTCCGAAAGGATGATTGTGGATTATTACTAGTGGCGGTATTGACCCTCACCACGAGTGGCTTGCTCAAAGCGAAATAATAATCCTGTATTTAATTATGGTTATTACTTAGGCATAGGAAATTGATATTAACTTACTCCCCTCGGAGTCCCTGTCAATTTCTATGTGGTCAAAGTGGGAGCCAACTATTAATTTTGAATTAAGGATTTGTAACTTTTAAGTTTGTGATCCGCTTGAATGTATTTAAATGTATAGACCACCCCTCGTGGCGCATTTAAATGGTTTCGAGATGTTGGCTGATGCATGATTATATTGTTTTAAGGTTTCAATATAATTGATGTGATCGAATTATGTGATAATTTCATATTTTTCTAGATATTGATATGAATGTATGTTTTATTCTCATTTCATCATGTCGCAACCTTTTAATCCACTGTTTAATATACTTAAAGTTAATAAACTTTTTGGAGAGAATTATATCGATTGGAAATGTTTTTTTTTTAATTTGTCCTTACTGCACGAAAACACAATTGGGTTATTTATGTTAATATACCCGGCAAGCCTAATGATAAGTTAAGCAATGTGAAGAGGCAGTTTATGATCGGAAGCGTGACAATGAATGAAGTGCATCATCTTGACATTTCTGTCTGAGGATTTGAGGCGCATTCATGAAGACATTGTATCCGCTGTTGAAATCATGGAACACCTTGAAGAGATGTTTTCACATCAGAATCCCATGACTAATCAGTTCACCAAACATGACTCGGTCAAGTTGGAAATGGTGGAAGGAACGCCCGTGAGGGAGCACGTTCTCGAGATAATGGCATACCTTAACAAGTTGGAAGTACTTGGTGCGGATTTTGATTGATTTCATATACCATTCCCTACCGAGAAGCTTTGAGTAGTTTCATCTGAACTGTCAGATGAATGAACGGACAAGTCGTTTGCCCGAGCTCTTGCAAACTTTAGTTTCGGTGGAGGTGATAATGGAGCACCAGTCTAGTGCTATGGTGGCTAATGGTTCGTCTACCTCTTTTGGTCCCAAGGGAGGGAAAAAGAGGAAGAGAACCAAAGGCCGGATCCAAGCAAATCCAATTGTTGCGAAAGGCAAATGCAAAGGCAAGCATCGAAGAGGAAGTGTTTTAGTTACGGTGAGAGAGGACAATGGAGGTCTGCCTGTTCCAAGCCTAAGAGGCTAGGAAAGTTAGGTAATTCACACACCTTAGTCGTCGAAACTTGTGAAGTGGCGTATGCTGTCTATTCGTGGATAGTGGATACGAGAGCTACTGATCACATTTGTTTTATGGGTTTAAGCTAACCCGACGACTTAACGGAAGTGAGATCCCCATCACATCGGGCAATGCTACGAGAGTGGCAGCTGAAGCAGTGGGAGAAGTGCGCCTATCTTGTGAAGATAGAGTTATGGTCTTGAGAGACGTTCCTCATGTTCCTAGTTTAGAAAGAACTCAACCTTCAGTTTCTAAACTGTTTGAATAGATACTCAGTTTCTTTTAATAAGGATGTTATTATTGCTTGAAACGATGAGTTTATCCGTTCTGAAACTTTAATGGATGATCTTTATACCATTATTTGGGCACACCACTCACAAAATTGAATCTAATAACACATCGATTATTTCGAGTAATAAAAAAAAGCGTTCTTCGGAGATGAACGAAACACTTCTATGACATCTTAGACTAGGTCATATTAATCTAAAGTGGATAGAGAGATTGGTGAAAGATGGATCCTTGGAATCATTCCAAGTCGAACCGTTTCCAACTTGTGAATCCTATTTAGAGGGTAAAATGACCAAGAGGGCATTTGGAGCCAAGGGGAATAGAACTACGGAAGTGTTAGAACTCGTTCATACCGATATGTGTGGTTCAATGACGATCATAGCAAGAAGAGGTATGAGTAATTTGATGATTACTCAAGATACGGATACATCTACCTTATGATGCATAGGGAAAGAAGTATAAGTCTCTACGATTTGTTCGTGGAGGCGAATACCTTAGCAATGAATTCTTAAACTACCTATCGGAAGAAGGGATTGTATCCCTGTTGACCACATCGGGAACCCCTCAATAGAACGGTGTGGCGGAACGAAGGAGCCAGACTCTTTTAGAAATAGTCAGATCCATGATGAGTTATTCGGATTTACCCAAGTCGTTTTGGGGTAACGCCTTGGAAACAATGACTTACATTCTAAACTTGGTGCCATCCAAATCGGTTCCTAAAACCCCAATGGAATTGTGGACCGGGCGCAAGCCCAGTCTAAGACACTTGCAGATTTGGGGTTGTCCGGCATACGTGCTAGACAAGGAAGCCGGTAAATTGGATCCATGTTCGGAATTAAGGTTGTTTATAGGATATCCCATGGGAACGAAAGGGTGTATGTTCTATAGTCTCAAGGATTAAAAGACCGTGATTAGTTCGCACTTTAAATTCTTGGAGGAAGACTATATGAACAAAAGAAAGCCCATAAGTGAGATTACCTTAGACGAGTTAAGAGGGCAAACTCCTATACCAAGTATATAAGATGATATACCACACGTCATACCTTCACAACCGGAACCCCGTCGTAGTGGGAGGATTGCAAGGCAAACCGAGAGATTCATGGGAATTGGAGAATCTTCGGATTTGATTCCCGGCGATGAATCAGACCCATGAACGTACGACGAGGCAATCCAAGACAAAGACGCGGAGGCGTGGCAAACCGCAATGGAAACCAAGGTGGGTTCGATGGATTATAATCAAGTGTGGGAGTTGATTGATCCACCTAGTGGGGTAGAGCCCATTGGATGCAAGTGGGTGTACAAGAGGAAAAGAGGACCGGGCGGAAGGGTATAGACCTTCAAAGCAAAGCTTGTGGCCTGTGGCCTGTAGCTATGCTTAAGTCCATCCGTATTCTCTTGTCGATCGTTGCGCACTTAGATTACGAGATCTGGCAAATGGATGTCAAGGCAGCTTTCCTTAACGGAAGTCTTGATGGGATCTATATGCAACAGCCCAAAGGTTTCGTTGAAAAAGGTCAAGATCACCTCGTATGCAAGCTTAAGAGATCCATTTATGGACTTAAGAAAGCGTCGCGTACTTGGAACCAGTGTTTTGATCAAGTTATTAAGTCTTACGGGTTTGTGATCAAAACAAGTTCGAAAGTTGTGGGTGTAAAAGGTGTGACGGAACTGCGGTGGTATTCTTAGTATTATACGTAGACGATATTCTGCTCATTGGAAACAATGTAAAGGTATTGTCAGACGTTAGGGTATGGCTGTCAAATCAGTTTGATATGAAGGACTTAGGGAAAGCCGGTCACATCCTTGGGATCAAGTTCACTCGAGATCACAAGAGGAGGATGTTGGGTTTATCGCAAGTTTCATACAAAGCCACTGTTTTGAAGCATTTCACATGCAAGATTCCATGAAAGGTTTTGTACCTTTTAGGCACGGAATCCATCTATCTAAAGAAATATGCCCTAAGACGCAAGTGGAGATAGATGACATGAAAGACGTTCCGTATGTTTCGGACGTAGGAAGTCTTATGTATGCAATGTTGTGAACGAGACCGGATATCTGCTTTGCCGTGGGCATGATGGCAAGATATCAAAGTAACCCCGGGAAAACACATTAGATTGCAATTAAATGCGTTCTTTAGTTTCTGAAAAGAACTTGGTATAGAATGCTGATTTAACAATCAGACAATCTAATTCTCATGGGATACACGGACTCAAATTTCCAATCAGACGTAGACTCCAAAATACCTACCTCAGGTAGTGTGTTTTGCATGGGAGAATGAGCCATGACATGGAGAAGCGATTTGCAGAAATGCATCGCAGATTCGACCATGGAAGCCGAATAAGTAGTTGCTTGTGAAGTAGCGAAAGAAGCGGTTTGGCTCAAGTACTTCTTAGTGGACTTGGACGTTGTTCCGAATTTGCCCGACAAGATAACTGTCTTTTGTGACAATGCCGGAGCAGTTGCAAATTCAAGGGAACCGAGAGCCCACAAGGCCAGCAAACACATTGAAAGAAAATACCATCTTATACGAGAAATCGTTAAGAGAGGAGATAAAGAGGTGACAAAGGTAAATGTCGGAGGACAACCTAGTATATCCATTCACAAAGGGTCTGCCTCTGAGTACATTCGAGAGACATGTGGATGGAATGGGAGTCAAGACTATTGCCAATCTGCTTTAAGTATAAGTGGGAGGAATTATTAGGTTAGTGTAGGTTGACATGAGATGTCACGAAGAGCTACTACACTAAGACATGCGTGATGTATACTAAAAGCAGACTTTAAGTATAAGTGGGAGATTGTTGGAGTTATACGTGAAAGTATGCTTTTACTTTGTATAACTCGTGTATCAAACACTTGTTTTATGAGAATAATTCTTTTATCGCATTTGCTTTAGTTATGATTGAATGTTGAATTTCTATTACAAACCGTTCAATATATAGTACGTGTTACATAGTAGTTAATGTGGTGATACCCGATCACGGAAGACAACATTAACAGTTTACTTGTAACTAAACATACATTTCACGACCTAGGTGGAATTGAACAATCCGCCGTGAAAGGTCGATGTGTAAGGCTCAGATTGGTCTGTCTTGACTAAGAGATTGCACTAGCACATTTAGTATGTGTTGAAGAGGTCCTACAGCGAGGATAAATTCTTCTGTTCTGAAAGGTGAAGAATTAGACCTCAGTGGTTGTTGATTTCTTAATCTTTGTCACTTAAATAGGACCGTGTGTGCTTAATGGTTACTGCTTCAGTGCTTTGATTCATGTTGGGTAAGAATCATTGTGACTTCGAACTTTGTGTCTTGGGCAGTAATATTAATCATACGACGGTTGCTAAGATTTAATACGGAGAAACGCGTGCGAGTACGGCTCGTATGATTAGTCCCCTTGGTGGGCTCAGAAGTTTTATTGTACCAAATCTTGCAAGTGAAGAATTAGTTTCTTCGGTACGAATAATAATGTTGAGCTGTCTTTACTCCAAGGTGAAAGACGTTAATTAATTTAGAGCTATTCAGAAGCTTAATTAATTAATGGACTTGATAATCTTAAACGCGGGAAATAATAACCGGGAGCCCATATTATCGTAATATGGATTAAGATGGATAGTGCAATATTAATTTATTAGTGGTAATAATTAATATTAATGGGCTGAATTATATTGGGGCTCAATATTGAAATTCAGAAGTCCATTAGGAGGTCCAATCTTAATTCTCCTTAAGGCCCCTCAAGTAACCCATTAAGTAGCCCAATAATGATAAGGTGATTAAAATAAAAAGAAAATATATTGCTGATTTTTTCATGTTTTTTTCGAAAATATTAAATCAAGAAAAGAGAAGATTTTGTTGATTTTCTTGAAAAGATATTATGGAAGATATGTATTCTTGGAATACAAGAATATCTCATATATTCAAGAAGATCCAAATCTAAGGATCTCATATTGAAATTTTCGAAAATAATTAAGTTTAATAGGAGAGTGAGATTTTTGTGGAATATTTTATTATGGAGAAAAGAATATATGAGATATATTCAAGATTTCTTAGAGATTAAGAAAAGATTTTCTCTTGGCCATAAAATATACAATTTTCGTTCCTCTCACTATTATAAATAGGGGATGATTATTTCATCTCCAAGTACATAATTCCATGTGTTGGAAAAATCAAGAAGCATAGATATTTTTCTTTTTCCTTAGTTTATTAAATTGCTTGAAAGCGTCTCCCACCGGCGATCAAGTGAGGTGAAAAGGAAAATACTTGAGAAGGCTTTGGGTTGATAGAACGAGATTACAAGCGTCCCGTATATCCAAAGGCCAATACTACGAGAGGTACGTTAATCACATATTTACTTGTTTAATTCCGCCTAGTTAAATATGTGAAATTAATTTAACATGCATGATGATAATTAGTTGTTGGAATTATTATTTGAATTAATTAGGATTAATTCATGCTAGTAATAATTGTATTTAAGTTCGTATTTAAAGTTCATCCCGAATAGATTCCGGGCACCCCTATTTTCCCAACAAGTCACATGCACCATCTTATCTGTTGTATATGTTCTAAGGTTCAAGAAGCAAGCAGTACCACTTATAAAGTATATGGCAGCTCGAATGAAGTTATTCCCTGTGTTTAAGAGAATGGGCAGAAAGAAGAGTACGAAGTTATTCCTACAAAGTATCTAGGAGCTTATTATAATATCTCTTTAAATTAATATATAAAAAAGAATATATTGTTTCGGAGAACTAAATATTCACATTATTGATCATATTATTAGTTATATATTTTTCAACATTTGTGAGGCTATTTTATAGCTTAATGCTTAAACTATAACTTTCATTTTAAATTTCAATTTAATACACTATAATCGTATAATGCAAGAACTTATAAATAATATATTCACAAAAAAAAAATACCTTACTCTTTCATGTTTGCATGGTGCACTCATGCAATTTTGGTCAAATTATTTTGATCAAAATTTGACCAAAATTGCTAAATATAGTACTCCCTCCGTTTCAAGATTACTTGCACACTTAATTGTGCACACAAATCAATGTTCCCCTTTTTAGAATGTGCAAATAATGTTGGAACATCACAATAAGACAATACGCAAATAATCTCAGAATAGAGGAAGTAGTATTTTTCGTTGACTCTCTCTCTCTCTCTCTCTCTATCCCTCTCTCTCTCTCAAAAAAAAATATCAGTTTGTGAATTTAAAAATACTAGTATTGTTCAATATATTAATGAATACTTTTATATATTTTATATGAATTAAGATTTTTCATTTTCATTCCTTTATTTTCCTTTTTTTATTTTATTTTATCAAAATTGGAAATGCATGAAGTGCAAACCAATACCATGCACCTAAGTACTCATAAGTTTTTTTTGTCATAAATAGGACCTTCCAATTGCTTCAAAACATGAATAATTTAATTTCTCTACTCTCCCCAATTTAAAATATATGTCGTTTAGTTCCCATATGTTAATTAATTAATTAAGAGAATGATTACTTTCCTACCATACTTTTAATTAAAAAAAATTAGTTAAAGTGAAAAAGTTATCTAAATTTTAATAACTTTAGCTAAATTAAAAGGAAATGTAACTTGCATTGAAAAGTGCAAATTATGTTCTCAAATTTGCAATGAGATTAGATCAAAACATTATGTATAATGAAATAGCGAGAGTTTCATATTTTTACTTATGCATGCATATTGCGTAATGGCGTGCAGCGATGACATCTACCATGCATATATTACAATAATGGAAAACAAGATTCGATCTCGGTAAACACATTAAAGTGTCAAATTAAATTAAATTAAATACTTCCAAATTTCCAAAAAAGAAATAATAAATGTAAACTCTTTTGCATTAGGTGCATCGAATTTTTAACATTAGTGGCTTATACTAAAAATTGCAATCATTCTTGTATTATTCAATGAAAGCAATTGTATTTTTAAATGAACCTTTTGTACGGTACATTTAGAGTATACAAAATTTTGTTAAAAAAAAAATTTCTAGCTATTCGAAAATGATCAAAGGCATTTGTGGGCATAAACTTATATGTCTATCACAAATGTGATAATATAAAAAGAAAGTCCACTATTATTTTAATTGATTATTTAAATGTGTTTATGCACCATTATTATATTCATAATGTGTATATAAATTTGTGCTCATCTATTGAGATATGATTTCCGTCCAATTACTATTCACACATTATCATCAATTGGGAGTTAGGACAGAAGAGCACGTGCATTCTACGTGCATGTACATGCAATTTCACTATACACCCAATAATTTCACCCTTGTAGTAATGATTATAATATCCACTTTACTATTTTGTTTCAACTGCCAATCTAAGGTACACTAAACTCCAAAATTAGTTGGAAAGTAATTATAATCATTTTGTCTAAAGAATGTTGGTTAAAATTGTCTAAGCATTCATAGAATAGGGTAAATATATTGCTTCAATCTTTTTGCACCTACAAATTTGCAAGCTAAATGATCAAAGGATGACATGTCCTTTTTGCTTCTTTGAAGAAAGAAAGATATATTGTCATCAATTTGGTTGGAGGGTAATTTAGTCAATTCAAATCAATTTCGATTATGAATTAAATCAAAATTAATTGATATATTATTGATAATGAGGTGAATTCCAATACAAACCGGCTCATCTAGGCAATGTTTTAAAATTGCTTTTGGATTTTTTATTTTTATCAAAAACCATCATTATGGAAGACTCTTTTTTTCTTTTTTTTTGAAAAGAAAAAACAATACACCCCAAATTTTGTTTCGATTTAATTGCCACCTAGAGAAAACATTTGTTTCATATTATCTATGTCATGTTTTCCAAAAGATATTAATTAATATTGTTTTTCTGATTCTTCCCTGTTCTTAATTTTAGGTAGGATAAATGATCATAAATAATTCATTAAAACCTGTGAAAGGGTAACAAATAATCATTAATATAAAATAATTTTCTTAATTTTTGTTGAAAACCAAAAACGATAGTTAAAACGAAAAGGGATGGAGTATTACCATTTCTTTTCATAAACTAATTATTTAAAAGCCTCTATGACTAAATTTATTTTACAATTATACTATTTTCAATTTTTAATAGCGTACAAACTATAGCTGAAAAGTGATTGACAAATTTAAAAAAAAAAAAGTTGCTGCTAATTAAGTTGGCTAATAATCTCATTTGCGTACGTCCAAACCTAAAACCTCATCCAAAATGATCGTCAACCGCACAGACATCCCATATTATTATAATTAACCTAAAAAAAATTCTATTCCTAAATGATCTTCTGGTCGTGTGGTTGAAGATTTCCCTGTTCGAAAATTGAAAATATATAATAGTATTAAAAAAATAAAAATTAATACTAATTGATATTAAGAGATCAAAAAAGGCGTGCAACTCAACTGTTTTGTCTCCCATCTTCCACTATCCATGATTGGGTAAAGGGTTGTAAGAAGAGGCACATGCTAAGTTGACCTTACTCTCATTATTTGTGACTTGTAAATTTGTATTAATTATATTAATTAGTACATAATTATTGTACTGAACTTTAATTAATATAGTGATTATGAAGCATACCCACCATTCACGATGTTTATATGTTCAAGTTTGAGTTCATATAATATTCTAGGCATGCACCAATAGATCACGAATGAGACATGCATTGTACATATGTATGTGAGAATTTTATATTTATTTTTTTATTTCCAACTTCCATCATGATGGAAAATATGCCTTTTTGCAATATTTAAAAAGTTGATGATGATTAGTAACAATATATATATATATTTGGATCATGATTCTTGATTTTAGATAGTTTTTCTTAGTTATTGAGATATGAGGTTTATATAATATAACGATTTTCTTTTAATTCTGGTCGCACTCGTCGTTATTTTCAAAAAGTGCCCCAGATAAATTCAACCGTCGTAAAATAATTCATAAATCGGTTGTGCTTAGATGGAGGGATTTGAACTATAAATTTTAAATTCACAATATCCACTCTACTTGTTTGGGTAAAAAATTTAAATGGATCAATTTCAAATATAATTAGCTTTATTTCTAGTTCAAATTGGAGGAAATTCAAATTATTAGAAAAATCTTTTCATTTAAAATCCATACAATTTTTAATCAATTCATTTCAAATCTTTTAAATTTCAAATTACTCCATCCAAACACAGCTTAAAATAAATTTCATTAGACAAAATTGAGCGGCAAATTTTATCTGAAAAAAATATAGATCTTTTGGACGTCAACCCAATAACTTAAATACTCTCTTGTGGTAAAAATGACTTCTTTCTTTTGATAGAATGACAAATATTAAAGTCTAATTAATGAACATAGTTTCTCCTGAAGAAAGCCTGGGTATATTTTTTGCTAATTCCGACAAAGTTATACTATACTATACCATACCAACCTAAAACCCTACCTTTTCACATGACTAGTATATATAATTGAAAATTTAATATGATTCGTACTATTTTTGACTTACATCTCTTATTAGTTGTTATTGTACTAATTTCACAAATTTATTCTGAACATAGCTAAGCAGCCATTAATATGCAATTATGGGTTTAGGAATGTGATCAAAATTTGGATATGCTTGTTAATCTTTTATCTGATTTGAGCATTGAATGGTCACGGTTGTGGAGCAATTATTGTTTGGTTGTATCATAGGAGGATTGATGGAAAATTGGTTAAGATTGTCACCTATAATTATGGTACAATTGAATTCAATAAATTAATTTGATATCTACATATATCTACAAATTTAAAAAGTGCAGTCCGTATACTATAACCTAATTAATTGCAGATACTCCAGTTTTCTTTTGTTTATTTGTTATTATTTTTTACATCAATTTCATGCCAATATTTGTTTGCTTAAGTTGTTCACATCTATATCTCCAGAGAATTTTAGACACACACTTCTGTATTAGTACTAAATAGGTTAACGAAAAGACCCATTTACCTTAATGAAAGAGATTAATGTTGAAATTGGAAGGGTAGAGAAAAAATTAGGGTGGGAAAATGACATTATAAACACAAAAACTTTTATAATTAAACAAGTTTCTTAGTATAAAATTAATATCATTAAATATTTTCACTGATACTATTAAATTTGTAAAACTAAAATCACAGCGTAAATTGCAATGATATCAATGTATGCATTTAATGATATCAGTGAAAAAAGAGACAGATGCGTGGAGAAACGTGATTATCTTTAAGAATATGGAGATGTTAGATTAAAAAATTGTGGAAGAAATCAAAGCAAAAGTATGGAGTTGATAGTTGTAAAGGATCAAAGAGTGACTAACCCCAAGATGGTGTTGAGGGATTTATTTTGTTTGTTGTTTAAATTTGTAAGACGTTTTTGTACTGTTTGTACCTTATTTTAAAAAAAAAAAAAATTGCTTTTACTCATAAAAAATAATCTAATAATATCAACTTTGTATTATAAATAAGTTTCATAGAGACCAATTCCATTATAAACGCTTACAAGGGAAAATTATCTAAATTAATTTCCCATATATATCTCACTGGACAAAAACGAGCAATTTATTTTTTAAAATTAAAGTCAAGCATTTTGTCCATTGTTTTCTCGAACATAAAAATTAATGTCCTCTCAATAAATTAAAGGTAGTTGAAATTGTCTTTCGAATAGTTTAAACTAGTAATTAAATGATTATTTAGGAACCTACTTTGTCTCTATAAGCACGATTAACACACTAAAGTCAATACTATGATTCTTGTCCTTTGCTGCTCTGACATAATTTGTGTTTCAATCTCATGTTTCTTTTCGTAAATACACTATATATACGTACATAGCATGCATTATTTTCATATGTAAAATAATACACTAAAACGAAAATTGATTATACGAGCTCTCCCAAGTCTTTTGTCGGTTGAAGAGAAACTTGTGTTATTAAAAATTTGAAGGGGAGCTTTCGAAGTAATACCTCTATATATTAATAGGGAGAATTCTTAGTGCAATTATATGTTAATTTATGATGAATTTTGATGATGTGTTAATTTGTGGTGAAGTTAGAATTATGCAGTATTTAGTTGTCAAATGTTTAGAGAGCTTAATGTATTAATAATGTGTATCATGAGTACATACTTAAAAAGTAATAGTTGACACACTCAATTGATTTATTTCATTCTAAAATACACATTTATATACATAATATTAATATTATTATTATTATTATGATTATTATTATTATTATTAAAAACTATGTGAGTATATATATATATATATCTAAAAGAATACTAATATAAGTTTAGTAAGGTGATTAATTCTTAATGTAGTTTATGTATCGATTTATAGTTCATTCTAAACCTATGATCCATTATACTATACAGTTTGAACTTTGCACCTCATGCTTACCATCTATCTAAATCTATAATTTGTATATATATTTTTAATATTTATTTAATTAATATTGTTAGTATTATTTTTTCTATAATGGACACGCGCTAATGATTAACTTTAATTTATAAATCTAATAAATCCATCCTATATTCTTCTTTTTATCCGAAAAATTCTAACAAATGCATGTATAATTTAAAATAAAATATGCATATTTGTTATGTTTGTAAATGAATAATAAATTATATATTTCTATTGTATAATAAATTACTTAAATAGTTTATAAATTTAATATATCTTGAAAAAAAATAACGAACCTTTTTGCAAAACTTAAAAAGATGGTGCATTAAATTGCAAAGAGAAAAAAGTCCATATATATTGTAATTGATAAAAACTATAAAGTTTGTGATTTTTTTACACTTAACCCTTTAAATGGTATTTGTTATTTGGCGATGGATAAATTGAATTATATTTATGCATTATATTATGTATAAAATTAATTTTACGAACATTCAGCGTAATATGCAGGTTTCGTCTAGTTGTGTTTTTAAAGGAGTGAGTAAAATTAATTTGTTAAAAGAAATTCAAAAGTAGATAGTGTTCGACTATAAACTGTTTTCTTTTTATTAAGATTTCAAATGTCGCAAGCATTTTCTAAATAACAATCTTTTAACAAGTTTATAGACATAATAAAATAGCATATAACTATTTTTCCTTTTTTATTAAAAAAACCTAAAATTGTCTTTAAGCATTTTAAACCAATTTAATCTAATCACTATTAAGTGTTTGCAAATGTAAGTTGACAATTGGATTTGCAAACATCATATTAGAAAGTCCGAAAGCAATCAAGCATCTTGTTAAAAAAAAAAAAAAAACTTAAAATGACCTTTATATGCTATCACTAACTTTTTTACGTACTTTTCTCAATCACTATAAAAAAAAAAATGATTGTTACGGATAAAAATTCTATCATTATTAGTTCTCTAACTAAAAATATTTAATGACAAAAAACTGAAAAAAAAGAAGTACTATCGTTAAAAATTATTTCTAGTAATTAAAATTATTTAACTAAAAAAATTATAACAAACCGAATTTAATGACTGTCATTAAATGTCTATTTTCATACAGTGAATTCTGGCCTACAACATATTACCAACCAAATTCACTCTTTCACTACTCCAAAAAAATTAAATTTGTATTTCTCCAACACCCCAACACCAAACAAACATACCCTAGGAAACACGCAAAAACGCATATCTACACCAAACAAATACACACTATATGCTAGCTACATCAACATACAAGTACATGTCCTCACATGCATATAATGTGCATAAACGTTCTACTGCTACTGCTACTGCAATTCAGCTCGTATTAGCGCATAAATGTAAATGTAGTTAAAAACGGAAACTCTCAATCAATTTCCTCTCGTCTTCACCGTCACTTTTGTACGAACGAGTATCATCATCCTCATCCTCACTAAATCCGTTGGAAATAGCAATAGCATTAAGATTGTTGTGCGAATTCCAATCAGGCGGGAAAGTCTTTTGAAGGGCTTCCGTTATTCCACCACCGCTTCTCTCGATATTTCTCAGGCATTTCGACCAGTGCACTGCAGTTCCCATATCAACGGACAACCCACCGCCCACCATCTCTTCGCATAAGCTGAGGATTCCCTCGTAAATGTAGTCTTCTGCAACGGTTGCCCTTGATAGGAGTGATGTCATCAAACAATGGTATACGGCTTTATCTGGCTTTAAGCCAGCCTTCTTCATCTCCTCGAAGCATTTCAACGCTTTCTCTGGAAGAGAAGCCCGGGACCACCCGTGTATAAGGGTCGTGTAGGTTTTGATATTGGGCTTCACGCCGACTGCTTCCATTTCGCTAATCGTTTTCATTGCTTTCTGCACACACACACACACAGAGTTGATAAAATCCATCATCAAGGATGGAATTTTCCTAAATTCACACATAACACATTTTCCAAAGAAAAACATGTAATAAGGTGTGTAGCTATGAAAATGAGGTTTAGACCTTCTTGGAAAAATGACATAAAAGAACCTCGCTGTTTATATTTAAATTACCAAATACTCCATCTGTACCGTTAAAAAAGACTTTTTTCTACTTTCGTATGTCCCAAATTATAGGTTTGTTTCATTGTTAAAGTCGTTTACTATTTTTCACTTGACCAAAATGACCTTATTTAACACTTTTAACAAATTTCATTGTACGTTAATGTTTATGTCCCAAATGACCTTATTGTTGTAAAAGATAACAATTTTATTTAATATTTAATATGTCTTCTTAATCTGTGAGATTGTTGAAGTCTATTTTAATAGTATGGAGAGAGTACCTTCTAGTAAGACTAAACCTTTGTTTGACTAAAGACTGAAGAGTAATGCAAAATTACAAAACAATCAATTGATGCACAACACGAGGAAATCACATTGATAAACTTTTGCTTTTCTCGATCAATGAAACAATGGTTTTGGTCCTTTAAGGGATAAGTGGTAATAATTCAAACTATCGATCCTTTTGGTAATTTGGACAAACCCTTCATTTAAATACGAGTGTAAAATGAAATGGTATAGAGAGCTTATAAGCATACCAGCATGTCTCCAGCCTTGCAACAAGCATTTATGAAGGATGTGTAGGTATGGATATCGGGTTGCACGCCTTCTTCTCTCATTTGCTGCATCAAATCTGCAGCCTCCCAGACATCTCCTCGACGAGCCCATCTGCATCAAAGGAAAAAAAATTATGAAAGACGGTATAACAGCAAAGTGAAAGTGGAATATAAATGTAAACTATTACATACCCATCGATTAATATGTTGTAGATAAAAGTATTCCTCAGGAAATTTTGAGCGCTCATCTCTTTTGTGACTGCTAGAGCACTTTGCATTCTGCCTGCTTTACAGCATGCCTTGAGTAAAGCCTCATACGTATAAATATCAAGTTCGAGCCCCTCGTTTTTTAGCTTAGAAAAGTATTCGAATGCTTTTCCTGTATCACCCTCTGCTGCATAACCCTGCATAATGGTTGTGTATGTGTGCTCGTTGGGACAAATCCCAGCAAGCAACATTTCGTCTATAATGTTCACAGCCTTCTCCATCTGCGAAGAATAAAGAAGATCAATAATTAGATATATAAATATAAAAAGGGTAATTAATGAAAATCCCCTCTAAAATTTGTCCAAATTAACACACACGCACACAAATCTCCTAAAAAGACCAAAAAAATTGTTCCAATAGAAGAATAATTCAAATTATGAAACAATCGATTGAAGCAAATATGAGAAAATCACAATAAGCGAAAATGATTTTGCAATTCTCGATCAATCAAACATAAATTTTAGTCTTATTAGGAATTATTTGCTAATTTTTCAAAACCACGTGGTTCTTTTGGTAATTCGAACAAACATCAAGGGGGATTTTTGTAATTTACCCTAAAAAGAATATGTTCAAATCTTTCCATACAACTTCACATGTTTCTATACAAACCTAATAATTATGTAACCTTACCTGGCGCTTTTCGACAAGGCCAAGAATCAACGCGTTGTATGTCTGCACGGTGGGAATGCATCCACTTCTCCTCATCATATCGAAAACATTGAGAGCACCTCTCATATTTCCAGCTTTTGCAAAAGCATGAATTATGGGCATATATGATCTCGAGGTTGGTCTAAGCCTCTCTTTTTTCATTTCTTCAACGGTGCGCATAGCACGTTCCATATTGCCCATCCCACAAAACGCTCTTATTATATTATTGTAAAGAATGGCATCGGGCTTCAGACCATCCTTGATTACATCTTCAAAAATTGAAAAGGCATTCGCCCAATCTTTTAATTTTATAAAACCATTGATCAACATGGAATACGTCTTCATGTTATGTTTTATTCCTGCCTGTTTCATCGTGTCACTGACTTCCAAAGCTTTATGAACTTTTCCTAACTGTAAAGGCGAAAACACTAACGTGATGTCCAAGCTAGTGGAACATTAAAAGAGAAAAATACTCTTAACCTATATACATATAGATCTCAGCAATATATATATATATATATATATATATATGCAAAGTATATCACCTACCTTGGTATAAAGATTGATGAGACATCCATAGGTAATTACCGTAGGCGTAAAGCCACATTCCTGTAGCAACAATAAATGCCGGTAAGTGTGCAGAATATACGTATTAGCTCTGTCTTTATATCAGAGCTTTAGAATGTCATACTCTTACAAAAAAGATTTGAAGGGCTGGGTAAATAACATTATGATGAGGAATTCATTGCATAAATAGCACTAAATTTGTGAGGGATGATTCTGAATCTCAGTTTATTAGTTATTTTTGTAGTAGTCATTTTAAGAGTCTAGTTGATTGCTAAACCAAAAACAGATCCATCCACTTATCTGTTCCCAGGAGAAAAGCAGAGCCTTATATAAACTAGTTTCACTGTAACTGGTTTGCATTTTGTGTCTAAAAATTAGTTTTTTTTTTTTTTTTTTTTTAATAAAACGTACTAGCTAAGCCATTCAAACAATTTAGATTATCCCAAGCTACGAAAAAACAGTTTTACTCTCTAATACTAATCACTTCCAAACATCACTTATTTATATTTCATTGCACTATATTTTTCAATATACCCTTTTACCAATGAACTAAACTCCCTTTAATAAAAAAAGGGACTAATAAACCCTCAACTTTACACCTTTTAACACTAATGAACAACTTTTTCATTAACACATGCATTATTTGGCAGGGATATTCTAAATCGTAACGGAAGGAGTAGTTGTTATTCTATAAAGTGATAGTTCGAGCCAATTGTACAATAAAACTGTTTTACATAAAACCAACTCCAGAAGAAAAGAGCAAAGTGGAGAGTTATATCATAGATCTTAATGGATATTTCATGTTTGACGGTGGAAAGGATCTGACTCTATCTCATCAAATTAGTCCTAGAGCCGTGCAACTGCAAATATTATAAGACTGTGGCCAACTATATCCTTTAGTTAATAATAAAATCCCTCATGTTAGAACTCTCCTATAAAAGGACTTCACGTTCCTTGATACTTGTAGTAATTCAAAAACATGTTCACATCTAAAAAACTCTCAACTTAGAAGAATGGCCTTAAAAATCAATAACGCTTGAAGTAAATTAATATGAATTTACCTTTAGTCTACCAAACACCATCACACATTTGTCTTCTTTCAGTGTCATGGTATAACCATCCATCATGGTATGATATATGTCAATTGGAGCATCGATTCCCTCTTCTTCCATCTCTCTTACCAATGCTTCAGCACGGTTCAAATTACGTGTTTGACTGAAATTATGACAAATACACCGAATGATCTCACAGTGAGAAGAAAAAGCAGCTATCTGGGATTTATGCATGATAAACATATAATATTTCAGAAAAATGATATTGCAGAATATATTATTCACGATTGAAATACTTGCATAAACCTCGTAATTAACTCACCAATTAGCATAGATTATGTTCCCATATATGATTGAATTTAAGGCTGGAATTCTCTCCTTCGCCTCCTTAAACCAAACTTCAGCAGCTCTTTTACATACAATGGAACACAATATCAAAGGTGAGAACCACAGATAGTCGAAGACAAGTCAATAAAGGGACTGACATCTAGAAATCAATGGCTCACTTGGAGAAACAAAATGCTAATCATCAAAAGAACAAAGGCTGGCATCTTTACATAATAAAAGTCTCAAACTGGCATTTCTAGTGAATGGTTGGAATGACAGAAAGTAGTGGAACTACAAGCTTGATTTTGTTTCATTTTTGGCGACACACTATCTTAAGTATTTTAGTAAAAATCAAATCTTAATATGTTTCTATAAACGTGTTTATGATAAAAAAAAAAAAAAAAACAACAACAACAACAAAACAAAAACAAAAACAAAAAGAACAAGAAATAGTCCATGTACCCTGCTATCTCAAATAAATGAATGTAGCTCACTATTCCAACCATCTACCTCCACATTTATATTGATTCATTTGCTTCCTACAGAAGAAATTGACGGGAAAAAAAAAAAAAAAAAACTATTAAACTCATGCATTCCAGCTTGGAGGAGCACTTAACACGATGTCAATCTCAAGGGCAAGATAATTAGGGGACTGAAACAACGAGGTTTAGCTAACTAACTTAATGATTAATAAGAAAAGCAAATATTTGCATATTACTGGAAAACAACTGGGCATAATGGTCACTAAAGGACGAACATGACAAGCATATAATCCGTAACAAAATGTATTGCTACTTACTCAACATTCCCAATTCTGGCAAATCCTCCAACAATAATACTGTATGTCACCAAACTCAACTCAATTCCCTCGTCTCTCATCTTCCTCACGCATAACAACGCTTCTTCCATGTCTCTTCCTACGGCATAAGCATGAATGAGGCTGCACATTAAAAACTTCATTTATTTTTTTTATAATTTAGAACATTACAACTTGATACTTAAACAAATGAAGAAAATGCAAAACTATTTTTCAATTCCAAGATCAACAAAAAGTAAGTTATAATTTCTGAAATAACAATCATTGAGAGCAAAAACTGAAATGCGATAAGATATACTTTGTATATACATGTAATGATGGTTCGATTCCCCGGGCACGCATCTTCTCGAATGTTTCACGTGCACGATGCATGTCTCCACGCCTTGCATAATAGTTAACCATCAACCCAAACTCTTTTCTGGAAGGCTACAAAGAAATAAGAATTACTAAGAGGGAATAGAACTAAAGAAGGGCGGAGAACAATGAACAAAATTTTTTACAGAGAAGACTGTCTTATTCATCGAACGAAAGAGATGACTTAGCATGATATCTATACATAAGAAGTAATCCCAAACGATCACACCTAGTAACTATTTCCAGGACTTCATCTGAATGTTACAACATATAATCACCAACATTTTCTGGAAAAGGCCCCAATAAACTATAAATTTGATTCGCATTCTAGTGGATGCTAGAATTTTAGTAATTAAATCTAAGATGGCTCTTGCATTATGAGAAAGCCTCTATTTATTCCTATCAGTGTTCTTTAATTTGAAGGCATTCAAGCTGCACGCAGACCAATTTATATCTAAGCAAATAAACAAACCGAGCCTTTAGGCACAGACAAACCAAAGCAACATATATCTAAACAACATATAAAAGAAGAATTCATATGCAGTGAAGATTAAACTACTAGGATCACAGAGTGGAATGCCGAAATCCAAATTGTACCTTCTTAATCCTCTCAAAAGCCTTGACGACGGCCTGCCAATTCTCCGGTTGCGATTCCAGAACCTTCTGCAACCCCCTTCGTGACCCATCCCTCTCTTCATGCCACTTAGACCTATAGTTTTCCTTATCCTCTTCTTTACCCTCTACCCACCTTGCTCTCTCTGCATATTTCCCCTTGATTCTAATCCCATTATCCAATTGCACTGTTAATACCCTCCCATGGAACTCCACCCCATCAAACTCCACAGCCTTCATTGCAGCCTTTTCAGCCGTATCCCCACTATATATCACAAACCCAAATCCCATATTCCTCTCTAGCTCATCGTGGCCCTTTATCAGAATCACGTTCTGTATGGGCCCAAATTGCCTGAAAAACTCAGCTACCTCAATTTTCTTTATCCACAGTGGTAAGTTGCCCACAAAGATCTTCCCCTTTTCCCTAAATTCCACTTCCTTTTCCTTTTCATTTTCCTCTAACTTTTCAAATTCCTCTTCTTCAACTTCATTTTCTTGGAGTGTTTCTAGCAATGGCGGTGGAGGGGGAGAGGGAGGCGGCGGAGGTGAAAGTTTGCTCGATAGCCAAAGCTTATTGCCGAGAGAATCATGGGGCGGTGAATTTGTGACAGGGGGCTTATAATTGGGGTTTACAAATTTCTTGAGGGGGTTGTCCGAGGAGTGTGATGTGGAAGTTTTGAGAGGCTTGTGAGTGATGGGGCGGCGGAAGTCGGCGGAGTTGGTGGCGGGTTTTTTAGAGTTGTCTTGTGATGAGTTGGAAGCGAGAATGACGGTGGTGGCGTGGTGGTGTTTTCCGGCGGAGATAGGTGGTGGAGTGTGGATACACTGAACGGTGGAGGAGATGGAGAAGATATCCATAATTTTATCAGATATCTTGTGTGAAATGAAAACCCAAATTGGTTTATGCCAGTAGAACAAACATGAAAATTAGTTTATCATCTCTTGCAACAATTTTTCACACATTTTTCTGCATTTTCATCCCTTTATTTTTAGGGCAGCAATCATGTGAAATATTTCATATGTGAAATATAACTAAAATAGGCAAATATTGAAAATGGATCGCTCCAGGAAAAAATTCACGGATCTTGGCCGAGTCGGATCGGATTTGGAGGGTTTTTTCCAAAATCTCGCACAGGCCATGTTCCAGGATTTTCGCTCCCAGTTTGTATTACAGGATAGGCAAAATGTATGTTACAATATGGGTAAATGTGTGTTACAAGTCATTAAAAAACAGTTTTTTTCTACTTTAAAATAATAATAATGACAAATATATATTTTTACAAGATCAAATATGTGTTTTTAATTTATTTATCATCCCTCTAAATTTAAATTTATGTTTTATACATTAAAATATATTTGCTACTACAATAACATACACTTGCTCTAACTTCAAATACATTTTTACTCCAACATTAACATACATTTTCAATAATACACATTTTTGCTCCCAAATTGTGTTACAATATAAGCAAAATGTATGTTACAGTATAGGCAAAATGTATGTTACAATATGGGCAAATGTGTGTTACAAGTCATTAAAAAACATATTTTTTCTACTTTAAAATAATAATAATGACAAATATATATTTTTACAAGATTAAATATGTGTTTTTAATTTATTTCTCATCCCTTTAAATTTAAATTTATGGTTTTATATATTAAAATATATTTGTTCCAACAATAACTTACATTTGCTCTAACATCAAATACATTTTTTTTGCTCAAACATTAACACATATTTGTAATAATACACATTTGATATAACATTAACACACTTTGCTTCAATAGTAACACATATTTCCTCTAATAGTAACACACAATTTGCTCCAATAGTAACACATATTTTTAGTAACACAAATTTACTCTATCTTTAATCAGTAATACACATTTACTCTAATATGAACACACTTTGCTTCAATAGTAACACATATTTTCTCTAACAGAAACACAATATTTGCTCCAATAGTAACACATATTTTTAGTAACACACATTTACTCTAACTTTAATCTCAATTTGCAGTAATATACATTTACTTTAATATGAACACACTTTGCTTCATTAGTAACATATAGTTCCTCTAACAGTAACACACTGTTTGCTCCAATAGTAACACACATTTACTCTAACTTTAACACTCATTTGCAATAATACACATCTACTCTAACATTAACACACTATGCTTCAATAGTAACACATATTTACTCTAATAGTAACATATATTTGCTCCAATTGTAACACATATTTATTCCAATAGCAACACAAATTTGCTCCAATATATAGTAACACATATTTTAGTAACAAACATTTGCTCCAATAGTAATATATGTTTTTAGTAACACACATTTTCTCCAATAGTAACACATAATTGCTCCAATAGTAACACATATTTTTAGTAACATATTTGCTCCAATAATAACATATATTTTTAGTAACACACGTTTTCTCCAAAAGTAACACACGTTTGCTCCAATAGTAACACATTTGGTCCAATCGTAACACACATTTGGTCAAACCATAACACATTTACTCCAATAGTAACACATATTAGTAGTAACACACATTTTCTCCAATGGTAACACACATTTGCTACAATAGTAACACATTTGCTCCAATGGTAACATATATTTTTTGTAACACATATTTTCTCCAATATTAACACACATTTGCTCCAATAATAACACACATTTGCTCCAATCGTAACACATATTATTGTGAGATTTTTGCATCCTGTTAATATATTGAGATTGATTTGCAGAAAATAAATCATAGGGTGGGAGTGGTGGTGGAACAGGCTAAAGGAAAGGGAAGGGAATTTGTTGTGTGTGTTGGTGGATGGGTGGGGGTGGGGGAAGGGGTGGAGGGGGCATGGGGTAGGGGGAGGGATTGCCCAGGGATTTGTTGCGCAGGGGTTGTAAGGAGTAGAGCTGGCAATTTGTGCCCGGCCCATGGGCTGGACTGTGCCCAAAAAATAGAGGCCCGAAAAAACCGGACCGTTTTTGGCCCGGCCCGGGGCCGGCCCGTTTGGCCTGGTTGATTTTATTTATTTATTTATTTATTTTATCTATTTTTTTAAAAGATTATAATTAGTGTTGTTTCTTTAAATGATATTTAGTGTTGTAATTATAAATATATGGACATACTTGACTTGATATTGTCATAATAAGGAATTTAGTGTTGTATATTGTTGACAAGCATTTTCGTACGGGTAGATTTATGTGGCTATTTGGGTTATGCCCGACAAACAATAAATATAAACGAACACGCACGGTTGGGGAAGAACTTTCGTTCTTCCCACGAATATGAGAGCTTCTTGGATATATATGAGAAATGAGAGAAAAGTCCCCCCTTTACAATGAGGGGGTGACCCCCTATTTATAGAGGTTCACCCCCAAAGGCCCAAAAGTGGCCCTAAATTCGTCTCAACCCTTTATTTTAGGGATTTATTACAATATTAATATAAAGATCAACAACAGACCTATAATACATTAAATACTCTTTTCTGATGTAGACTCTCGATCTTGTCGGGTCAGTATATCTTTAGGAATCTGACCTTCTGTCAGGCGAGGATATTTCCTGCTGTAACAATTGCCCCCAAGATTGGGCTCTGATTGCGACCAGAGTTCGATCTTGATCTGTGCTTCAAATAGGTTTTGCCCCCGAGCCTGAAAACAGGATAGCTCGGATGCCCCGGAGGAATCTTCGACGACAGGGTCCTTGATGGGCGAATCTTTCAAGTCATCTTTGTATTGTCAAACTTTTGAAACTGGATAGGTTAGGTGGGGTACGATCTTCAGTCGTGCCCCCGAGTCGAGAACCGTGACGTTCAATTAATAAAGAGTTTTTGCCGCTGGCCGACATTGATTTTAGTAATAGGGTGGTAAGGACCGCGATGATAAATTAATGAAGTGCTTAGGCCGCTTGCGGGTAGCGACTTCACGGACAACAGATTGACTTAACAATCAATTAAAAGATAAATCAACAGATTAATGAGTGAAGTGCTTTAGCCGATAGACGGACAACGACTTCACGAATACAGGATTGAATTAACAATCGATTAAAAGATTAATCAATAGATTAATGAGTGAAGTGCTTTAGCCGATGATCGGGCAGCGACTTCACGAAGATGGGATTGAGTTAACAACCGCTTAAAAGATTAACCAACAGGTTAATGAGTGAAGTGCTTTAGCCGATGATCGGGCAGCGACTTCACGAAGATGGGATTGATTTAACAACCGCTTAAAAGATTAACCAACAGGTTAATGAGTGAAGTGCTTTTAGCCGATTGACGGGCAGCGACTTCACGATGATGGGATTGAGTTAACAACCGCTAAAAAGATTAACCAACAGGTTAATGAGTGAAGTGCTTTAGCCGATGATCGGGCAGCGACTTCACGAAGATGGGATTGAGTTAACAACCGCTTAAAAGATTAACCAACAGGTTAATGAGTGAAGTGCTTTAGCCGATGATCGGGCAGCGACTTCACGAAGATGGGATTGAGTTAACAACCGCTTAAAAGATTAACCAACAGGTTAATGAGTGAAGTGCTTTAGCCGATGATCGGGCAGCGACTTCACGAAGATGGGATTGAGTTAACAACCGCTTAAAAGATTAACCAACAGGTTAATGAGTGAAGTGCTTTAGCCGATGATCGGGCAGCGACTTCACGAAGATGGGATTGAGTTAACAACCGCTTAAAAGATTAACCAACAGGTTAATGAGTGAAGTGCTTTAACCGATGATCGGGCAGCGACTTCACGAAGATGGGATTGATTTAACAACCGCTTAAAAGATTAACCAACAGGTTAATGAGTGAAGTGCTTTTAGCCGATTGACGGGCAGCGACATCACGATGCAGAGAATAGATTAGTTAACGCCGGTGAGGACGAACCAAACAATACCTCGCCCATTAAGGCGGAAAGTCAACGCTTAACATGCGGACTGGATCCACGCCGAGAGGCGGATTAGTTGACGCCGGTGAAGGCGAACTTATCAAGGCCGAGTGACGGATCGTCTTGAGAGGCAGATTAGTTGACGCCGGTGAAGGCGAACTAATCAATATGTCAACGCATAAAAGGCGGACTAATCAACGCCGAGAAGACGGATTAACTCGAGAAATAGATTAGTTGACGCCGGTGAAGGCGAACTAATCAATACGTCAATGCCTGAAAGGCGGACTAATCAACGTCGAGGAGACGGATTACTTCGCCACTCCAGGCGGATTGTCGACGCCTAAGAGGCGGGTTAACTCGAGTAGATTAGTTGACGCCTGTGAAGGCGAACTAATCAATACGTCTACGCCTGAAAGGGCGGACTAATCAACGTCGAGGAGACGGATTACTTCGCCACTCTAGACGGATCGTCGATGCCTAAAAGGCGGATTAACTCGAGAAGTAGATTAGTTGACGCCGGCGAAGGCGAACTAATCGATACGTCAACGCCTGAAAGGGCGGACTAATCGACGTCGAGAAGACGGATTACTTCGCCAATCTAGGCGGAATGTCGACGCCTAAAAGGCGGATAAACTCGAGTGGATTAGTTGACGCCTATGAAGGTGAACTAATCAATACGTCAACGCCTGAAACGGCGGACTAATCGACGTCGAGAAGACGGATTACTTCGCCAATCTAGGCGGAATGTCGACGCCTAAAAGGCGGATAAACTCGAGTGGATTAGTTGACGCCTGTGAAGGCGAACTAATCAATACGTCAACGCCTGAAACGGCGGACTAATCGACGTCGAGAAGACGGATTACTTCGCCACTCTAGGCGGTTTGTCGACGCCTAAAAGGTGGATTAACTCGAGTAGATTAGTTGACGCCGGTGAAGGCGAACTAATCAATACGTCTACGCCTGAAAGGCGGACTAATCAATGTCGAGGAGACGGATTACTTCGCCACTCTAGATGGAATGTCGACGCCGAGAAGGCGGATTAGCTTGAGTAGATTAGTTGACGCCGGTGAAGGCGAACTAATCAGTACGTCAACGCCTGAGAGGGCGGACTAATCGACGTCGAGAAGACGGATTACTTCGCCAATCTAGGCGGAATGTCGACGCCGAGAAGGCGGATTAATCAACGCCGATCGGGCGGATTACTTCGCCAATCTAGGCGGAATGTCGACGCCTAAAAGGCGGATTAATCAACGCCGATCGGGTGGATTACTTCGCCAATCTAGGCGGAATGTCGACGCCGAGAAGGCGGATTAATCAACGCCGATCGGGCGGATTACTTCGCCAATCTAGGCGGAATGTCGACGCCTAAAAGACGGATTAGCTCGAGTAGATTAGTTGACGCCGGTGAAGGCGAACTAATCAGTACGTCAACGCCTGAGAGGGCAGACTAATCGACGTCGAGAAGACGGATTACTTCGCCAATCTAGGCGGAATGTCGACGCCGAGAAGGCGGATTAATCAACGCCGATCGGGCGGATTACTTCGCCAATCTAGGCGGAATGTCGACGCCTAAAAGACGGATTAATCAACGCCGATCGGGCGGATTACTTCGCCAATCTAGGGGGAATATCGACGCCGAGAAGGTGGATTAATCAACGCCGGTCGGGCGGATTACTTCGCCAATCTAGGCGGAATGTCGACGCCTAAAAGGCGGATTAGCTCGAGTAGATTAGTTGACGCCGGTGAAGGCGAACTAATCAGTACGTCAACGCCTGAGAGGGCGGACTAATCGACGTCGAGAAGACGGATTACTTCGCCAATCTAGGCGGAATGTCGACGCCTAAAAGGCGGATTAATCAACGCCGATCGGGCGAATTACTTCGCCAATCTAGGCGGAATGTCGACGCCTAAAAGGCGGATTAATCAACACCGATCGGGCGGATTACTTCGCCAATCTAGGCGGAATGTCGACGCCGAGAAGGCGGATTAATCAACGCCGGTCGGGCGGATTACTTCGCCAATCTAGGCGGAATGTCGACGCCTAAAAGGCGGATTAGCTCGAGTAGATTAGTTGACGCCGGTGAAGGCGAACTAATCAGTACGTCAACGCCTGAGAGGGCGGACTAATCGACGTCGAGAAGACGGATTACTTCGCCAATCTAGGCGGAATGTCGACGCCTAAAAGGCGGATTAATCAACGCCGATCGGGCGGATTACTTCGCCAATCTAGGCGGAATGTCGACGCCGAGAAGGCGGATTAATCAACGCCGATCGGGCGGATTACTTCGCCAATCTAGGCGGAATGTCGACGCCGAGAAGGCGGATTAACTCGAGAAGTAGATTAGTTGACGCCGGCGAAGGCGAACTAATCGATACGTCAACGCCTGAAAGGGCGGACTAATCGACGTCGAGAAGACGGATTACTTCGCCAATCTAGGCGGAATGTCGACGCCTAAAAGACGGATAAACTCGAGTGGATTAGTTGACGCCTGTGAAGGCGAACTAATTAATACGTCAACGCCTGAAACGGCGGACTAATCGACGTCGAGAAGACGGATTACTTCGCCAATCTAGGCGGGATGTCGACGCCTAAAAGGTGGATAAACTCGAGTGGATTAGTTGACGCCTGTGAAGGCGAACTAATCAATACGTCAACGCCTGAAACGGCGGACTAATCGACGTCGAGAAGACGGATTACTTCGCCACTACAGGCGGATTAACTCGAGTAGATTAGTTGACGCCTGTGAAGGCGAACTAATCAATACGTCTACGCCTGAAAGGCGGACTAATCAACGTCGAGGAGACGGATTACTTCGCCACTCCAGGCGGATTGTCGACGCCTAAAAGGCGGATCGGTCAACGCCTACGAAGGCGGACGAATGTTTGTAGTCGAAAGGTGTGACCATTTTTTTTTTTAAAATTGAGTTGTGTACCAGGCGAACAACCTCAATGATTTTTCGAAATTAAATTCGAAGTTTTAAACAGCATACTGTATTTAATGATACTTAGTGTCAAATAATTTGTTTTTGATATCACAAAATGATCTTTGGATATGTATATCCATGCCCCCGCTTTTAATATATAAGAAAACTTACGAGTTACAGTATATATTAAAAGGAAGTTACCAGATGAAAATTGAATTTCAAAATTTGACCCCGCTTTGAATTTTCGAAATACGAGTATATGCCCCCGCTTTTAATATATATGAAAACTGACGAGTTACAATATATATTAAAAGGAAATATCAAATGAAAATTGCATTTAAAAAATTGCCCCCGCTTTGAATTTTTGAAATATGAATATATGCCCCCGCTTTTAATTTGTATGAAATTTGCGAGCAGTAATATATATTAAAAGAAAATTGTCGAAATAAACCTGATTCGAGTGGGCAAAGGACTGCCCGTAGATTTTTCGTTGTCGAAGAGGCTCTGGATGCTCGTCTCATAAGTTTTTTTTTTTTTTTTGGCTGCTTCATTTCAGCAGCTTAATTAAGTCTTGGGCCCCTCCTTCCATTTAAAAGAAAGAAAGGCCCAACAATTTATATACAAAAGATTGGGTCCAACAATTCTAAATAAAATTGGCCCAATAACTTAAAAAATCACGGCCGATAAATCCACTAGGGGATAAAAGACGCAGCCCCAATCTCCAAATTGGGAACTCAACAGGAACCACGTCGAATCGGTCGGGCAGCGGCGATGTTGGAATCTTGAGGCAGCGTCGAGTTGCTGGGAGGCCGCGCGGGCGGCGAGTCGTGGGCGGAGAGATGGCGAAGGCCGCGCGGAGGGGTGCCCGCGTGGGGCGACCGCGCGGGGAGGCGGCGATCCGGCCCAGGGCGACCGCGCGGGGAGGCGGTGATAGGCGGCCAGGCTGCGCTGCGAGGAGGCGTGCGGCGTGGAAGCCGCGAGTAGGCGCGGAGAGGCCACGCGACACGGGCAGGAGGCCGCGCGACCGCGCGGGCAGGCAGCGACGTGGGGAGATGGCGAAGGCCGCGCGACCGCGCGGGCAGGCAGCGACGTGGGGAGATGGCGAAGGCCGCGCGGAGGGGTGCCCGCGTGGGGAGGCTGTGATAAGCGGCCAGGCTGCGCTGCGAGGAGGCGTGCGGCGTGGAAGCCGCGGGTAGGCGCGGGGAGGACACGCGACACGGGCAGGAGGCCGCGCGACCGCGCGGGCAGGCAGCGACGTGGGGAGTACCGCGGCTCTTCGCGCGGGCAAGCACATCGGGGAGGTCTCTTCGATAGCGGGGATGTGCGCTGGACGACGCGGGTAGCCCCGACTCGGGGAGGCGACGCGGGAGCCTAGGCCGGTGGGTGGTGGCCGGGATGCGCGCTGGGTAGGAAGGAGCTCGCGGGGACGCCGATTCGGGGAGACGACGCGAGTAGGCTGTGGGAAGGCGCAAGCAGGTTGTGCTGGGCGAGGAGAGAAGATTAGTTGACGCCGATTCGAGGAGGCTGCGGGCGGCTGGGAGGCCGCGCAATGGGCTAACGTCGGCGATTCGGGGAGAAGGCCGCCGTGTTGAGCGGAGACCAGGGGATGCGATGGACGTCGAGACGACTTCGCCGGCGCGTGGATCGAGGTAGGAGAAACTTTTGACTTTTCAACGCATGTTGAAAAACGTGCCAAAAGCAAACTGAAAGCCTGCGCAAAAGGCGCGCAACAATCGAGGCAAATGGGGGTGTTCAGAGCAGAAAACAGGGGGTGTACCATTGTTTTTGCCTAATCTTTTCCACAACACGGCTGCTGCTTTCCGGTGGACGACGGAGGTGGAGCGTTGTTGTTCCTTCTGCGGTGGCGGTAGCACGTCCAGGGCTCCGTAGCTGTTTTCTTCATAGCTAGCTGTTGTTCTAGTGAGAACTGGGTTTTTTGTATATTTTTTTTTGTTTTGAAAGCTTCGAGCCTTTTGCTACCGTGAGGAAACGGTATTCTTTAATTTTTCTGGAGATTGATGTATATCTTTGATTTGAGAATGATAGGATGGTATGTATACGATTTAGATACGTAAATCTTAGATGGACATTTTGGTTGGGAGACCCTGGAGCTTGTGATGAATTTAGACCAGGAAATGGGGTTGAAGATTGCTACCAAAATGGGGTTGAATAGTAGAAGACGGGATGAATTTTTTCTTGGATGATTTTTGTTGAACAGATTCATGGGTTTGGAATTTCATTTTTTGATTTTCGAGGGAAGATCTTCGTGTTCATTCATCGAGATGAACACGAATTACCCTCCTTCTAGCGCCAAATTGTTGACAGGCATTTTCGTACGGGTAGATTTATGTGGCTATTTGGGTTATGCCCGACAAACAATAAATATAAACGAACACGCACGGTTGGGGAAGAACTTTCGTTCTTCCCACGAATATGAGAGCTTCTTGGATATATATGAGAAATGAGAGAAAAGTCCCCCCTTTACAATGAGGGGGTGACCCCCTATTTATAGAGGTTCACCCCCAAAGGCCCAAAAGTGGCCCTAAATTCGTCTCAACCCTTTATTTTAGGGATTTATTACAATATTAATATAAAGATCAACAGCAGACCTATAATACATTAAATACTCTTTTCTGATGTAGACTCTCGATCTTGTCGGGTCAGTATATCTTTAGGAATCTGACCTTCTGTCAGGCGAGGATATTTCCTGCTGTAACATATATTTAGTTTTTAAATGATATTTAGTGTTGTATATTTAATTTTTTTTTAAACATACTTGACTTGATAATTAATGCCATAATAAGGAGTTTTGTATATGAAGCCCCTCAATTTTCAATACCGTGGAATAAAAAAAAACCCTATCAAACATTATTTTGAGATTAGAAAAAAAATTGAAACGGGCCGGGCCGGCCCGTTAGCCCGCGGGCTAGGAATGGGTCGGGTTGGGATGGGATTTTATAGGCCCGACATGCAAATGGACTGGCCCGGCCCGTGAATAGTGATTGGCCCGATGGGTGATTAGGCGTGAAATTGTCATGATTCGTCGCTCGAAATGCCCTTGTTTTGATTGTTTTATATAAGTATTTAGAGTCAATTGAGTATCATTTCTATAAACTCATTAATTTGTTTCTTTGGTTTTCATAGATGGATAGAGGGTGAAAAGAGAAGTTCGTAGGACTTTGAATCGGCCAAAACGGACTCCCAGTTGAGGAGATATGAAGATTTTACGAACATGTGTACAGCTGCCGAAAAGTACTCGAGCAGAGTCACTCGAGTAGTCACTACTCGGGCACTCGAGTAGTGCACTCGAGCTGCAACAGATCGAGTAGTCACTACTCGATTTATACTCGAGCAAATGCGTATTTTGGCCCAAAAATGCCCAAATTCGATCCCAAGTCTATTTATACCTTTTTCCAAGCATATCAACATATACAAACACATATGTTTACATATTTTGAGCGAGGAGAAAGCTTGGGAGAGAGATTGGAAGAGTTTTATACGTTGTAATCGATGTTTTAATTTACGAATTCTTAGTTTTAGTATTTCTTTTGAACGTATTAGATTAATTCTTTCTTTCTTTACTCTTTGAGACGATAAACCCTGATTTTTCAGATTTATATAGATTTCTTTAGAGACTTTAATTTGTTCTTTTGTTTATGTTCTTGATTTCTTTCGTTAATTTAATTATGCATATGATTATTGTTCTTGTGATTTCTTTTATTATTCAAACCACCATGTTAGGCTAAAATCCTTGTATGCTTGGGGTAGGATGAACTCGTAGAAGTAGGTTGTGGGTACGTAATAAGGGTAATCCGTGACGTTAGGTTTTAATTCTCTTAATTAATGAATTCTTAAAATCAATCTTAACTTTACCTATGAATTTCGTACGAAAGTGTTAGGGAGAGGACGACCGTATCACTCTTTAACAACTAGTAGTCTTAACGAGAAGGTTTAGAAGGGGTTAATTAATCTACCGGTTTAGCTATGGAGGACGGCCGCATCACCATTAGTTAAATTAGAGTCTCTTTAAGTAAGCACAATCTATTAACTTGTTAGTGGATTAGTGAAGTCGATTGATAGGATAAAGTATTAGGGTTTAAATCTTGAGCTTTCATCTTACGATCTTTTACTTAGGTTATTTCTTGCACGTCACGGTTATCTTGAGTATGTACCTGCTCCGTTAGTATACGTAGGAATTCCTATCTTAAGCATCACCATCACATACTTGTATACAAACCTTAGATACTTAGTTTAATTTTCCTTTTGCATTCGTTGAGTAATTTAGTTTAGATTATTTTCTCTTTTCAAAAACCAAAAACATTTCACTCATATTAACTACGACGCGTAGATCTTCAGGGATCTATTCGCATACACACTTTCCCTTGGGTTCGATAATACTTGGTCCCTATAATTGTCAATACTACAGTGAACCCATACTCTTGTGGGGTAACTACTAGTAGAAAGCTAGTATATTCACTTCAAGTCAATGGCGCCGTTGCCAGGGATGGCGTTGTATGTCTTTTGAATAGGACTTGTAGATAGCTTAGTAGTTAGTAGTGAGTGATTTACTTTTCTGTTTTATTTCGTACGTATTCGGCAGTGGCGTTTTTATTCTTTTGTTAGTGTTTCAGGTTTATGAAAATGCGCTCGCAAGGTAATACGAGCGAAGAGAGATTACCGTTGGATCCTGAGACAATAACAAGAAGAAACCAAGCCTTCTTAAGAAGGATGAACGTTGTCGGAGAAGAGAAAGAACCAATGGACATTACTAATGAGTTGGATGATGTCGAGAATGAGTTTAATCAGACATTGAACCGGGTTGACGACACTGAAGGCAATTCCAGTAAGAACCAAGATCCGCCAGGGGACAGTCAGAGCCAAAACCTGGGTACACAGCACGTGAACAATCCAACTCATAATCTTGTCCAACATCGTCAGAACAACCCTGCTTACCCACATCCTAACTTACCATAAAACAACTTGCCTTATCCTTACCCATACCCACCTTATCCATATCCACCATACCCGTATCCTCCACCTCCTGTTTACAATCCACCACCGGTTTATCAACCACCACCATCCCAATAAGTACCAGTACCACCTGCGAATCCTCAGCACGTTCCTCAGAACGCAGATCAGAACATGGCAATTAGAGGAAGGTTCGCGGCACAACCGCAGAGGTACTATGATGGAGTGGCATTGCCCCCTGTAGAGGCAAATAACTTTTCGATTTCCCCAGGAATTCTTAAGCTGCTTACCGAGAATCAATTCAGGGGGGAGGTTGGGAAGGAGAATCCTCATACTCATCTGAGGAGTTTTCTGAAGATCGCGTCCACATTCAATTATAACGGTATGTCTGAAGATGCCAAGAGGCTAAGACTTTTCTCATTCTCTTTTACGGGAATAGCCAAGGAGTGGTACGATAACACGCTCCCACGGGGAGGTGTAACCATATGGGCCGAGCTCGAGCGTCTGTTCCTCGAGCGATTCTACCCTCCATCGAGAACGATTAAAGCAAGGATAGAGATTTCTTCATTCCGGTAGAAGCCAGGAGAGGATTTACGTCAAACGTGGGAGAGATATTCTAACATGTTGATTGAGTGCCCGCAGCACGGGTATAGTGAGGGAGATATCATGGCATTCTTCTACAGTGGAGCTAGCAAGGCTGGTCAAGCCCATCTAGATGCATGTGTCAGTGGAGATTTTCTGAACCAAGGGATTGCGAGATGTAGAGAAATCGTCGACAACATTGTCACGAATGCCGGGGCATGGAATGAGGATCCGGAATTTCAGAGAGCGTGTAAGTTGGAAGAGAATGAGGGTACGAGGAAGCTGTTGATGGCTATGATGGAGAAGATTAGCAACCTTGAGATGGGGCAGAATCTGGTTGGAGGGAATGTAACAGTGAGCGAGAAAGTGGACCTACCCACGAGTCAGCAAGAAGGGGCCAACTATATGGGAAGGCCTAACTATCATCAAGGCGGGTATCCACAAGGTGGCAATCAATTTGGAAGGTCTTCTTATGGCCAACCATTTGTACCTCCAGGTCCTCAGCCGCCTCAAAATCAATGGAGGAACACACAAGGATATCAAGGAAGACAGCAACCTCCTCAAAACACATGGAGGAAAAATGAGTATTTTTCATATGCTAATCCGAATGCCGGAATTACAGTTCCTCCAGGTGTTGACCCAGGTTCAAAACCTCCGGGCGGAGAAGGCGGTACCTCAACTGAGGAGATGTTGAGAGCTATCCTTCAGAAGGTGGAGGAAGGTAGCAAGAGATTGTCCTCTTTGGAGTATGATGTGAAGGAGTTGCATAAGAAAGGCGATCAACGTGATCAAGAACTCCAAAAGAGGGACGTAGAGCTGAACCGAATTCAGCAAGAGAACAATAGGCGGTTCACTTCGATAGAGTTTCAGATGAGCCAGATCGTAAAAATATTGGGTAGAGAGCCAGGTAAGTATCCTTCTATGCCGGAGGGAAACCCGAAAGAGCATTGCAAGACGATCCAGCTTAGAATTGGGACCAACTATGAAGGTCCTCAGATGCCTGCTGATTCTGAGACGCCCCAAGGAGAGATTGAGATGGAGGGACAAAAACATAAGAAAGATGGAGGTGAGACAGTTGAGAAAGGGGTTGAGGGTGAAGGCATTCAGAAGAGTAAAGATGTGGATGAGTCACATGAGAGCAAAGAGCCTGAAGAGGAAGGCATTGAGAAGATGGAGAGAGTTCCTAAGTGGAAGAAGGCAAAGGAAACAAGGGAGAAAGTGAAAGAGACCGAGCGTGATGAATGGGGGGTACCCAAATCGGTGATACCTGTCCCGTATCCACAACGCTTTATGAAAAAAAAGCTTGATGAAAAATTCGCTAAATTCCTTGATGTTTTTAAGAAATTGCATATTAATATTCCTTTTTATGATGCTTTGGAACAGATGCCGAATTATGCCAAATTCCTGAATGATTTAATTGTGAAGAGACGGCGAGTAGATGAGCCCAAGTTGGTGCAGCTGAACCATGAGGTGAGTGCATTAGTGCACAAGGCGCTTCCCCCGAAGTTGAAAGATCCTGGGAGTTTCACGATCTTATGTGATATCGGGAATGGAGTTAAGAAGGGAGCGTTGTGCGACCTTGGAGCGAGCATTAATCTGATGTCATTGTCGCTATTCAAGAAGTTGGAAGGTGGAGAACTTCAGCCGACAATAATGACGCTTCAACTTGCCGACCGGTCTATTACTCGACCTCAAGGTGTGGTTGAAGACGTCCTTGTAAAAGCTGGAGATCACATATTTCCAGCCGATTTTGTAGTGCTTGACATGGAGGAAGATGAGTGAGTACCGTTGATCTTGGGAAGACCGTTCTTAGCAACAGCGGGGATGGTGCTAGATGTGGCGAATGGGAGGATCACGTTGAAAGTTGATGATCAAGAAGTTAAGATTTCCCTATATGAAGCCATGTGTTGTTTACCAAATATATTTTGCTGGGATTGAATGGCTATTTATAAAAGCTTTTGGTAAAAACATCAAATGATTGGGCTCTTAAATGCTAGAATGAATGCTTGAATGAAGAAAAGCAATAAATGCATAAGAACACTAAGAACACCAAGAATTGCCAGGGGTTGTGAGTCTCTGGACTTGAATAAGTATGTGTATTGATTATACTGAGAGAGATTGAACCTTTTTTACATTACAAAAATGGGGGTATTTATAGTTTTCTCACTATAGGGGTATTTTGGTCATTTCCGGCCTCTCGGGGGACAGGCGCATTAAATGTCTCCTGCCTCTGAGGACGCGCGGGCTCTGGTGTGTCAGGGCTTGCAGGTGGCCGGCCACTAGGGAGTTGACGCGTGTCCAAAAAGGACGATTCTCTGGCGAATTTCCTCATTTGGATGGAATATTCTCTGAGTCTCTGGGTACGGAGGCGGCCTTTTTCCCTCTTGGGGGAGGATCTTGCCTGACTCTATCACGTGCTCCGGATCTCTCTTGCCGGCCGGGGCCTTGAGTGATCGGAGGCCGGCCTCCTGGCGGACAGCGAGGTCGGAGATTGCTCCAGCCGGTCGGTCGCATCCGGGCGATCCTGTTGGACTCCACTGCTCTTGATCGAACCGGTCCGACCACGGCAGGACTTGAACGTGGCTGGGACGGACGTGGACGAGGGTCTCAAGCGGGTTTCCGGCCTCGTTCTTGAGGCCGGAAACTCGAGGTCGGAGCCCGCTGAGGTCGGATTCAGGCCGGCCGGGACGGTCCCGGCCTCTGGGTTCCTTGTTGCCATTTCCGATTTTCTTCCGGTCGGATCCAACACGTGGTCTGAAACGGTCACAACAATTGCCCCCCAGCTCGTCGCTCAAAGTTAGTGTGGGGCGAGGTGGTCGTTTGCCGTTTTGTGTTGGTGCCGACCTTGGTTTGCCCGGGGTGGTCGGAGACCGGCTTACGGCTTTGCGAAGGCTATAAGGACGTGTGTTGTACTTCACCTAAAAAGGTGCGCATGACGTCAGGCGACGCCTCGGATTACGCGCATTGAAAGCTGTCGTGCGTGACATGATTTGGTCTCCTCGAATCTCGCGCATTTAATGCGCGCAATGTACGAGGCGCCTGACGTCGAAACCGCCTCTTCAAATTCTTGCACCTAGGTCCCTATACCTAGGATTTTATTTCGACATAGGCCCTCACCCATTTCCTATAAATAGGGGTTTCACTTCATTTTCAAAGGTTTTCACCCTTTAGCGATTTGCAGCTGCTCTTAGGCGATTTCCGGCACGTACTTCACGGCGGCGACGAGCTTCGAACGGCGTTGTGGTGGTTTTTCAGAAGGTAATTTTTTAATTTTTTGCTATTTCACACTCTATCTTTCACAATGGTGCGGCGGTGGGCTGGTCCTCCGCCTGGGCAAAGGGGCGGCGCTTCCTCAAGTGGCGGCGGTGGTGGCGGAGCTAATCGCCGTTTGTTCGAAGAGGGAGGAAGTTCCCGCGGGGGGAGTGGAGCCTCTCCTTCTCGTCTAGCGGGCTCGATCTGGGCCCACGATGACGACGGTTTGGATGCCCTATTCCCGCGCCCGGGACGGTCACTGTTGGGTGAAGGTGCCCGGGAGGGGGTTCCTTTGGCTACAGAGAGATCCCAGGGCGAGGAGGTGGCCCGACCAGTGGAGGAGAGGGATCCACTGGACGACCTCTTGGAAGAAGACGAAGAGGAAAGTGGACGCGGCGAAGGTGACGATCTGGGGACCAACTTGTTGCTCCAGAATCTCGCAGCTGAACAAATCAAACAAAGGCTCGGGATGGCAAATGAGGCCTCGGGATCGGAGACCGAGGAAGCCGATAGGCCGGCTGCAGCTGGCCGGAGCGTTAGCCAGGATCGGAAAGAACAGGTCCGGAGGGCCTTTCGCCTGTGGTCGGAGTACGTGGAGATGAAAGATGAGGTCGATTCCCTTTCTTTCGACTTCGAGGAGTATTCGGAACATTTCCCGCGGGGGCCGACCGTTCGTGATCGGGCCACCATCCGGATAGCCGACCTGGAGGAGTCTCGCAGGTGGACCATTGGACAGATTCAGAGCAGGATGACCCAGCATTTTCTTGATGATGCCCGGTCCGACTGGGAAATCCCCCACGACGTCCACCTCTACGCCCCCGAACCAAATGAACGGGCGGATCAGCCTCCTCGAGGGATGGTGGCCGTGACCCAAGATATGATGGAGGTTGGACTTCGTTTTCCGCTCCATCCGACCGTATCGTATCTGCTGAATTACTGGAACCAGGCGCCCATCCAGCTGCTCCCAAATACATGGATGATCCTTGAGAGCGTCATGACCTTGTTTGGCAAGAATCGGCTCTACCGGATGCCGACCCCTGGGGAAATGACATACCTCTACAGGATCCAGAGTGAGAAGAGTGGGACCGGTGAGGTCTTCATTCAAACTAAAGGATAGAAGTTGGTGACCGGACTGCCGAGCAAGGGTCGGAACGATCGGAGGAAGTGGTTCTTCGTCGGTGGGGCGTGGAAGACCGGCTACCCGGATGGGACGGAGATCGACGTTCCGACCGACATCCGTCTCAAGAATCCCAGTAAGGGATTTTTAGCTTAAGTTTGGATAAAAGTACTGATCTAATTTCTTACTTCTCTTTGCAGGTTACCCTTGCCCTTCCGACCGGGAGCTGAATTTCGACTTTGCAGTTGTCCGGGAGTGGATTCTGTCGTTACCGGCCACGGAAAGGAACCAGGCCGTCCTTCGGACTCGGCATTCCCGAATTTCTGGCCGCTTCTTCCAGTTCCCGCGTCATCTAAAACTGACGGGTAAGTACCAGGGCGGGACCGGGCTCCGGCCTTTAGTCTGTTTGTGTTTTTTTTTTTAACGCTTCGTGTCCTGTCATTGCAGTGCCCGACTTCCCGATCGTGAGGCAGTGCCCGCCAGAACTCCTTGAAAGCTGCCCGGAAATGTTTTCTATGATTGGAGCCTGCGCAGTGAAGAAAATGGCCAAGGGGGCAAGGAAGAAGAAAGGGAACGGCGCCCGGACCGGGGTCGTGATCGAAGAGCCCATCCCCCTTCAGTCGGTTCCGGCCGCCGGGACCGCTGCTGCTGAGGTCCCTGCATCCCCCCGCCTCTCCGGCCGGAAGAGGGGTCGGGAGGAAACTGAGAGCGAGGAGACCGGCCTTCGTGGGTCGAGTCTGGCCCCTATCGTCCTCTCTGATGATACCCCGCCGGGGCCGGTCGGGGCGGAGAATGCGGCCCGTGCGGCGCCAACTTCTGGCCCGGAAGACGACAGGACCTATTTTGGTCGTGATTCCGCTCGTTTCCAAGCGTAAGTATTCTAAATTCGAGATTCTTTTAAGTCAAATTTTGATTGTACCTGATCGCCGTTTCCTTTCCATGCAGACTAACGCGCAACAACTCGGGTCTCCCTCCGTTGGTGTTGGATTTCCTCTCCTCCCGGGCTCCGGGCTCAATTGTGGATATGCCGGAGTATATGAGCCGGTCGGTGAACTCTTTGCCCCAAGCTTGGACGCGGGAGTTAGCCGATGTCGCCGAGCGCCGACCTCGATACTCCGGTCGGGCCTGTGTTGCACTCGTCAGCCAGGCGACCATCATGGCTAATCTCGTGGAGAGCGAGCTCACCGGTGCCCTTAGCACCGTACGGAGGCTGGAGGCCGACTTGACCCGGGCTCGGGAGGAGAAGGCCGGATTCGAGGGCGAGAATGCCGCGCTCAAGAGGGAGAGGGACTATGCGGTCGGCCAGATGGAGGCCGTATTAAAGGAAAAAGATGACGCTCTCGGTCGGGCTGAGATGGCGTATAAAGCGTTGGAGGATGCCTGGAATCGGGTGGCCGAGATGGAGGACGTCAGTGCCGATCTGCGGCTGGAGGCGCATCGAGCCCGGGGGGATGCCGATCAGGCCCTTGCCCGGCAGGCTGAGTTGGAGAGGGAGCTCCAAAAGAAGGCTGAAGAACTGGCTGCCTCCCTTAGCCGGCCGGCATACGATCCGGAGGATCCGACCGCCAACCCGGCGCTCTTCTCCGAGTTCTGCTTCTACATGGCCGCTGCCAGCATGATCCGGGTTGCGCGCCAGGCCGGCCTTGAGACCAAGTCCTTGGAGGAATATTTCCGGGAGTACGCTGCCAAGAATCCGGTGAATGAGGGCTACTGGTTCCCCATCCTCGACCTTGAGACCGTCCATGGGGTGGACCTCTCATGGTTCCCCCATCGGCACAGGCTGCTCCTGCCGGGTCAGAATCCCCCGGTCGGTGACGAAGAGGAGGAGGCAGAGGATGGAGAGGACGTTTCTCCGGCCGACTCTCAGATGCCTGGTGGAGGTGATGTTGAGGTTGCTTTGGCGGCCGGGAATGGGGAGCAGGCGAACGCTGTGGCCGGCGAGGGCGAATCTTAAATTTTTGTTTCTGTCTTAGTTCCTTTTCTGTTTTCGAATGTACCCGACTTCTGACCGGACTTATCTTGTTTTAATCCGTTTGTACTTCCCGGCTTTCAGACCGGTTCTGACTTTATATAATTCAGTCTTTCCTTGAACTTTATTGTTTTATTATTGCTCTCTCGCTTTCTTATACCTGTCGAAGTAAATTTTCACAAGTATGAAATGAGATTTGACCCGGGCTCGAGTGTGATATGCCGACCTCGATACGGTCGGCATATGTTTTGAACTGAGCTCGGTTTGTAGGATTGCTTTGGTTGCCTTGCCGAGCTCAAGTGTGATATGCCGACCTTGATACGGTCGGCATATGCTTTTGAACCGAGCTCGGCTTTTAAAGTGGCTAGGGTGGCCTTTCCGAGCTCAAGTGTGATACGCCGACCTCGATACGGTCGGCGTACGCTTTTGAACTGGGCTCGGCTTTTGGATGGCCTTGAGTGGCTTTTCCGGGTTCAAGTGTGGTATGCCGTCCTCGATACGGCCGGCATATGCCTTTGAACTGAGCCCGGTGCTTGGGAAAAGATTGAGCTGTGTTAAAAGCCTTGTATTGATAAGAACTTTGAATACATAGTACAAGATCATTGATAGTATTTCTTCAAGTGGATTGCATTCCAGGGGTATTGGTCCGGAGTTCCATCCATGAGTTCCAGCTCGTAAGCTCCCTTGGAGAGCCATTTGGATATCCTGAATGGACCCTCCCAGTTCGGGCCGAATACCCCTTTTGGTACTTGAACCTTCTTGAGGACGAGGTCCCCGACCTGGAATTGTCTGGCCTTCACTTTGGAGTTGAAAAAATTTTCGGATTTCTTTTTGTAGGCCGCATTTCGGAGATCGGAATTGAGTCTTCTCTCCTCCAACATGTCCAAGTCGATCATCTGGGCGGTGTCGTTGTCTTCGGTGATCGTCTGGGCTGTCCGGTGGCTTGGTAGGGAGACCTCTGAAGGAATGACGGCCTCGGTCCCAAAAGCTAGAGCGAAAGGTGTTTCGCCCGTTGAGTTCCTCGTGGTCGTTCGGTATGACCAGAGGACATCGGGTAGCTCGGCTGCCCACTTCCCCTTTTTGTCCTCGAGCTTGGCTTTGATAGTGTGCTTGAGGATCTTGTTTACGGCCTCTACCTGGCCGTTCGTTTGCGGGTGGTAGGGGGTGGAGAAAACCTTCTTGATATTCCATTTTTCACAAAACTGGATCATCTGGAGATCGTCAAACTGTTTCCCATTGTCGGAGATGATCACTTGGGGTAGGCCGAAACGGCAGATGATGTTTTTCCAAATGAACTTGATGATTTGGGTCTGGCTGATTTTGTTGAGTGGCTCGGTCTCGGCCCACTTTGTGAAATAGTCGACGGCTACGACGGCGAATTTGTGGCCCCCGGGCGCAGTGGGCATTGGTCCGATCAGGTCGATGCCCCACTGGGCAAAAGGCCATGGGCTATACATAGAGGAGAGCTGTTCGGGGGACAGTTTGATGTTGGGTCCCAAGACTTGGCATTTGTGGCATGACCTTGCGAAGCTGACGGCGTCCTTATTCAAGGTAGGCCAGAAATATCCTTGTCTGATCACTTTATGGGCTAGGGCCCGGCCTCCGGCATGATTTCCGCAAACCCCCTCATGGATCTCGGCCAGAATGGTCTGGCCTCGCTCCGGGGTTATACATTTTAGGAGTGGGAGGGTAAAGCTTCTCTTATATAAAAGATCGTCAATCAGGGTGTACCTTGACGACCGGAGTTGCAGTTGTCGGGCCCGAGTCCTGTCCTCAGGGAGTGTGCCAGTCTTGAGATATTTCACGATCGGCGTCATCCAATTCTCATCCGTGCTTAGAACGGTCGCCACCTGTGCTCGGATGACCGTGGGCGTTCCGAGCTTGGAGAGTTGAATGTTGGCGAGGTCGGCTGCTCCCTCCGCTGTTGCAAGCTTGGAAAGCGCGTCGGCTTGGGTGTTGTGTTCCCTCGGGATTTGCTCAATGAAAACCTGATGAAATTTCTCGCATAAGGTTGTGACCAGGTCGAGGTACTTCATCATCTGCTCTCCTCGGGCCTCGTATTCACCTTTGATTTGGTTGACCACGAGTAGGGAGTCCATAAAAACGTGCAGTCGGCAAACTCCGATGGCGATCGCGAGCTCAAGGCCCCCGACCAGAGCCTCATACTTGGCCTCGTTGTTGGTGGCCGGGAAGCTGAAGCGGACTGCATGGGTGAAATTTTGGCCCTCCGGACCGATCAGGACGATACCGGCCCCGGCGCAAGTATTAGTTGACGATCCGTCCACATAGAGCTTCCAAGGTGGGTGGTTGATTCTTGTGAATTTGGGTGGGAAAGTTAACTCTACTATGAAGTCGGCCAGGGCCTGGCCCTTGATAGCCGTCCTTGGGGCGTATGAGACCCCGTACTGAGCTATCTCCAACGACCACTTCAATAGCCGGCCGCTGGTGTCCGGCCGGTGTAGGACTTGCCTAAGGGGTAGAGTGGTGAGGACCTCTACATGGTGGTCGAAGAAATAAGGCCTTAGTTTCCTTACACTCATGACCAGAGCGTAAGCTAACTTTCGAGCGGGGTGTATCTGAGCTCGGCATCGTGGAGGGCTTGGCTTACGAAGTAGATCGGAAGGTGGTTCTGACAGTCTGCCCGGACTAGTACCGCGCTCAGTGCGACCTCGGAGGCCGCGAGATATAAGTAAAGCTTCTCCCCTGGGACTGGCTTGACTAAGATTTGTGGGTTTGCCAAATATTCCTTTAGTTTCGCAAAGGCTAATTGACTTTCCCTATTCCATGAAAACTTGCCATTTTTAATAGTCGAGAAGAAAGGCTTACTTTTATCTCCGAGCCGGGCTATGAATCTGTTGAGAGAGGCGAGGCATCCGGTCAGGCGTTGCACTTGCTTGATCGTCCTTGGCTCTTGCATGTCAAGGACGGCTTTGATCTTGGCCGGATTGGCCTCGATCCCGTGCTGGCTGACGATGTGTCCCAGGAATTTGCCGGCCTCCACCCCGAAGTTGCATTTCTTCGGGTTTAACTTCATATTGTAGGCCTTGAGGATCTTGAAAGTTTCTTCGAGATCCCTGAGATGGTCTTCTTTCTTCAAGCTTTTCACCACAATGTCATCGATGTAGACCTCCATGGTCTTTCCGATCTGATCTGCAAACATCTTGTTGACTAAGCGTTGGTAGGTCGCACCGGCGTTGATCAGACCGAAAGGCATCCGGAGCCAAGAGAATATGTTCTTCTCCGTGTGGAATGAGGTGTGCTTGATGTCTTCAACGGCCATGGGGATTTGATGGTAGCCGGCAAAGGCATCCATGAAGGACATCATCTCGTGTCCGGCCGTGCTGTCCACCAGGTGGTCGATGTGTGGCATCGGAAAGTGATCCTTTGGGCACGCCACGTTGAGATCGGTGAAGTCTATACATAGTCTCCAGGCGTTGTTTATCTTTTTGACCAGGACGGCGTTCGCGACCCATTGGGGCTCGTCCCGGGCTCGCTCGATCAGCTTGTTGTCTAGCAACTTCTTGACTTCCTCGGCCAAAGCTTCGTACTTTTCCGGGCCGAACTTCCTTCTTTTTTTATGGACCGGCCTTCTGTTGGGGTCGATCTTTAGACGATGGCATGCGTGTTTTGGGTCTATCCCGACCATATCTTTGTGAGACCAGGCAAAGACTCCAACGTTGGCTTTGAGGAATTCGATCACTTTCCCCCGCATTTCGGTCGGTATGCGAGAGCCGATCAGTACTTCCAGTTCCGGCCTCGAGGGGTCGACCGGAATGTGTTCCAAATCCTCTAAAGCCGTAGCTTGTTCATAGCTCCGTCGGTCAGAAGAATCGAATCTGGGATCGAGGTCGAGCTCGGATGGTTCGAAACCAATCCTTGGCTCGGGATCGTCGATCTGCATAGGCTGGGGGTCGGCCGATGTGGATCCGACCTCCGCGACGGGTTCTGCGGCCGAAATGGCCGTTTCAGAGTCGGGGTGTGGCCCGTCCGGTGTTTGGTTGTTGCTAATTGAAAATAAGTAAGAGTAGGAATAGTTCAAACACCTTCTAGCCATTGCCTGGTCACCCTTAATGGTGCCGACCACCCCCTCGGGGGTGGGAAATTTGATACAGTAATAGTAGGAAGAAGCAACAGCTTCAAAAACTTCTAAAAAGGGCCTACCCAGAAAGCCATTATACGAGCTTGGCTGATCTACAATTATAAAATCTAGCGGCCTAGTTATCCTGACCTCCTTGTTGTAGCAGCAGATGAGTTCCACGGAGAGCTTTATCCTCCCGTACGCGGCGACCGTTGCGTCCCCAAATCCCTTCAGCTGAAGGTCGATTGGCCTGATGAAGTTGACGAGGTCTCCGAGCTGGTCTAGGGCTGTTTTGAAGATGATATTGCAAAAGCACCCATTGTCGACCAGAATGCGTTGCACCTCTTTGCCCAGGATCTGGGCGGCAATCACCAATGCATCGCCCTTCGGGAACAGCACCCCGGTCCTGTCCTTGTTGGAGAAAGTTATCTCCAAGCTCTTGTGAATTTTTGGTTCTGGGGGCGTGACCAAGTTGACGTTGGTCGCCGCCCGGACCTCTGCTTTCCGTTTTCGGTTGGACTGCATCGAGATCGGGGTGAGGCCGCCTAAGTTCCCTCCGCCGGCCTGGATCATGTTGACCCGACCGCCGGGATTCATGGGAGGGAGGAGGTCATCCTCGTCATCATCTTCCTCCAAAGCTGCGACCGGCCTAAGAGGCCGGCCGCCTTCCTCGTTCCTCCGAGGGTGGCGCTGGGGCTGCTGCTGCTGCTGTTGGTCCTGCCGGCCGGCTGGCCTCTGAAGGAGGTCGTTCAGACGCCCTTCCTCAAACAGCTTCCAAAGCTGCTTTAGGAGATCACGACACTGGCTCGTATTGTGGCCAATAGAGTCGTGATAAGCGCATAACTTTTTAGGGTCCAGCCGGGACCGGTCTCCAGAATAGGGCCTTGGCCTGGGAAGCATGTCCCGGTGCTGAATCGCATTGAAGATATGCGCGGGGGACTGCCTCATGGCCTGGGTTAGGTGAACCTCAACGTCCTCGAAGGACTTGAAGTTGCCGGGTGGCTTGGCCACCCTTCTGGCCTTTGGGCCGTTCTTGGGGGAGGTTTGGGCTGCCGCCTCCGTCTCCTTTGGGGTTGGCTCGGATTCCCCCAACCTTAGTGCCAGAAGCTTCCTCCGAGCCAGGTAATCGCCGGCTCGGGCGCGGAATTCGGCGTAGGTTTTAGGGAAATCCTTGGTGAGATGTTTGAACATAGGAGATCGGCCGTGGAAACCCCCCAGGGTTGCGTGCAGAGCCAGTTGATCGCTTACCGCCTCGCCGGTCAGCATGACCTCATCCACTCTGGCCACGTAGTCCTCGTCGGACTCTTCTTTCTCCTGGCGGATCCGCATCAGGCGGTGCCAGCTTTCCGGCCGGGCAATCTTGGCCGCAAAGTAAGATGAGAATTGGGCGCTTAGAGTGGCGAACGAGTCAATGGACCGTGCCGGGAGGGACACGTACCATCTGTGGGCGAGATCGCCCAGGGTGAGGGGAAAAAGCCTGCACTTCGTGGCGTCTGTCGCGCCACGCCCGGTCATATAGATCCGGAATTTGCTCAGGTGAGTCTCAGGATCTGTTTTCCTCTCGTAGAGAGGAGTTGGCGGGGGGACGATCTTGAGCTGGACCGGCGCGAACTCAATATCGCCCGCCAGAGGTTCGCTGGCGACTGGCCGGGCCTTGGTTTGGCCTTGTGCTTCGAGGAGCGCCTTCATTTCGTCCAGTTGCTTTTGCAACTTGACGATTTCTGGACTGGGGGTTTCGGCCAGCTGGTCGCCCACGCCGGCTAGGGGGCCGATACGGTCGAAAACGGCCGCGCGAGGGACTCCGCGTCCCAAAAGGCCGCTTTGGGCGAAGCTTAACTTGCGCCTGTCGGAGTTCGCCGGGGTCAGGCTGACCTCGGCCGCCCTCTTGTGGGGCATTTGGGCCGTGCTCCCAGAGTTGGAGACGGACTCGGTGTCACCGTACCCAGTGTCGTAACTGGGTACGCGGCTCGGATACCACGACGGGTCCGTCGTGCCCAAACGGTCAAAAACCGGATGGGCGGAGCCTCGTGAACGGGTGGAGACGGGGTTTGCCCGACATTGGCTTTCGCCTTGGTGCTCTCCGGCTTTCGCCTTATCCTTGAGAGCGCGAGCCTGGGCCTTCTTTTTGGAGGCAGAGGTGGTGCTCCGGCATCCCCTCGCCTCTTCCGCCTGGCGGCGTCTTCCCGACCCGGCCTGGTCAGGGGTAAAGAAACCTCGACCCCCGGATGGGAGGGGTTCCTCCGGAAAACGAATTGGGGAGGCCACTCGTGTGGCTTTCCCGTGGGCATGGGATGACCTCTGGGGATCCATTACTTTCAAGAGGAGGAGGAGTTTGAGGTTTGAAGGTTTGAAGGTTTGAAGGTTTGAGGATGTGAAGCTTTGAAGAACAGTGAGTGTTCTTCAAAGAGATGAAGAAAATATGCGTGTGATGGGTTAGATACCCTTCTTCTAGCGCCAAATGTTGTTTACCAAATATATTTTGCTGGGATTGAATGGCTATTTATAAAAGCTTTTGGTAAAAACATCAAATGATTGGGCTCTTAAATGCTAGAATGAATGCTTGAATGAAGAAAAGCAATAAATGCATAAGAACACTAAGAACACCAAGAATTGTCAGGGGTTGTGAGTCCCTGGACTTGAATGAGTATGTGTATTGATTATACTGAGAGAGATTGAACCTTTTTTTACATTACAAAAATGGGGGTATTTATAGTTTTCTCACTATAGGGGTATTTTGGTCATTTCCGGCCTCTCGGGGGACAGGCGCATTAAATGTCTCCTGCCTCTGAGGATGCGCGGGCTCTGGTGTGTCAGGGCTTGCAGGTGGCCGGCCACTAGGGAGTTGACGCGTGTCCAAAAAGGACGATTCTCTGGCGAATTTCCTCATTTGGATGGAATATTCTCTGAGTCTCTGGGTACGGAGGCGGCCTTTTTCCCTCTTGGGGGAGGATCTTGCCTGACTCTATCACGTGCTCCGGATCTCTCTTGCCGGCCGGGGGCCTTGAGTGATCGGAGGCCGGCCTCCTGGCGGACAGCGAGGTCGGAGATTGCTCCAGCCGGTCGGTCGCATCCGGGCGATCCTGTTGGACTCCACTGCTCTTGATCGAACCGGTCCGGCCACGGCAGGACTTGAACGTGGCTGGGACGGACGCGGACGAGGGTCTCAAGCCGGTTTTCGGCCTCGTTCTTGAGGCCGGAAACTCGAGGTCGGAGTCCGCTGAGGTCGGATTCAGGCCGGTCGGGACGGTCCCGGCCTCTGGGTTCCTTGTTGCCATTTCCGATTTTCTTCCGGTCGGATCCAACACGTGGTCTGAAACGGTCACAACACCATGAAGCACCCGAAGGAGGATGAGAGTTGTTATTGCATGAATGCCATTGATCCTTGTGTTGAAGACACACGTTCTATCCCTAATATTTCTTATATTCATGATGTCGTTAGTTCTTCACTTGATAATTTAACCTATGAGCATTATGATCTTGATTATTTTGATAGGGATAAAGTGAAGAAGTTGAGGGATGGAGAGATGAAAAGTGAGGACGTGGTCCAGTTGGAGAGGAAAGGAAGAGTTAAGAAGAAAAAGTCCAAACTCAAGAAATTGTTCAGTAAGACTCCTCCAGATAAAGGTGAGAAGGAGTTGAGACCCCTAACACTTGGGGATGTGAAGGAAGCAAAAGAACTCATGATGAAGGGACATCAAGGAAAGGAATGCAACCATCACTCTTATGAGAGTAAGGGAGGTAATTTTGAGTATCATGTCCCATAAGCTCCTTTGAGCTCGGTCCGGCATGAGGACCTTAAAAATAGCGCTGAATGGGAGGCAACTCATTTTTATTTGCTTTTGAGTGTTTTATGTTATTTGGGTTGTTGAATCGTAAGTTTAACCTCGTACTTGAGAGTTTATTTTGTAGGCTTGTCTCGAAGGAGTAAAGGTACCATGCAGTTATTCAGATTGAAGGAACCAACTCGAGACCAAAGAGTGCGACACGTTGTTGAGAAACATGAATTATTTGGATGAGGTAACCCACAACTCCAAACTTAGACCTCTTCACAAGGTCGAAGTTTGGGGGGTGGAGTTTTTTTTTAGTGTTATATTGCACAGGTGCACACCATCTTTTGAGTTGAGTTTGGTTATTTGAGTCTTGAGATGCTCCTTGAGCTGATAGTGTGTTGATTTGCTACTACATATTTCATGCCTATCAATCATCTTATGCTTGTTAATTGCTATCTTTGAGTATGATTTGATGAGTAGGGTGAATTGTGAGGGTGAGTTAGAAATTCTTATGTGTGAGTGGTTGAGCTAGAGTTGACTTGAGAAAGAACTCGTATGCTTGTGAATTTTTCTTTTTGAGTGCTTGTGTGATGAGAGTGAGAATGCACTAGGACTAGCATGGATGTGAAAGCCGTGAGATTTGAGCCTTTTGAGATTTGATGCATAAAATAATCTCTTCGTTTGTGAGTGGATCGTCACCTTAGAGGATGCTAGAACTTGTGTGTGCTCTTGCTTCTTGATTGTGTCTAGTTTGATATGCCGAATGTGATCTTAGGCCATCTTTGTTTTGAATGAGTCACTTAGACTAAATTTTCCTTACCATGGATATTTGTCCCTTGTTAGTCCCTTTGAGCTTTAAGCCTATTTCATTTGCTAGCACATATGAACACTATTCCAATTCCTAAGCCTTTTTGTCCCAATTCGAGTGGAGAATAAGAAAAAGTGTGAATGTGAAGGGATTGAATTGAGTTGAAAAAGAAAAATATTGTTTGTTGAGTGAGTATGAGAAGAAGGTGTGATGAAGTTATGAGTTGTGGGAAAAAGAAAAAAATTGAGAATGAGCAAAAGAAAAAAGAGTTCATGTGTTTGTGAAAAAAAAATGAAGTGATTGACAAAGGTGAAAAAAAAAGTGAGAAATAAAAAAATTGAAGTGTTGAGAGTATTGGAATTGAAAGTGTGCTTATTGAATATGTTGAAGTAGTCTGTTCCTAATCTCGAAGTACCGAAGTGTTATTTTCTATTCTCCAGTCACTTAAGTCACTTACCCATATTGTTATCCCACCTGTCCATAGAGCCTACATTACAACCTTGAGAAAAGTCCTTTTTTGATTCGGCATTGATTTCTAGAGTATGGTCGGAGTTGAGAGTGCTTACAAGCCTATGACTGCCGATATGTGTGTTTGATTGTTTGAGTGAGTCCCTTTATCTTTGATATACACTTGTGAGGGAGTGAAACACATCGTTGAGTGCACATACATGTTTGATTTTGGTGATTCTTGATGTTGTTGCATGAGTATGAGTATGATGAGGGAAGGTGAGTGAGTATACTTGTGATTGATCTTTGAAGCCCGAGTTCATTCGCTTACATGATTTGATTCTTTGACTCATTCCTAACAATTTCACTTGACTTATTATTTCATTGCTTGAGGACAAGCAATATGGTAAGTTTGGGGGGGGGGGGGGTTGATTAGGCGTGAAATTGTCATGATTCGTCGCTCAAAATGCCCTTATTTTGATTGATTTATATAATTATTTAGTGTCAATTGAGTATCATTCCTATAAACTCATTAATTTGTTTCTTTGATTTTCATAGATGGATAGAGGGTGAAAAGAGAAGTTCGTAGGACTTCGAATCGGCCAAAACGGACTCCCGGTTGAGGAGATATGAAGATTTTACGAACATGTGTACAGCTGCCGAAAAATACTCGAGCAGAGTCACTCGAGTAGTCACTACTCGGGCACTCGAGTAGTGCACTCGAGCTGCAACAGGTCGAGTAGTCACTACTCGACCTATACTCGAGCAAATGCGTATTTTGGCCCAAAAATGCCCAAATTCGATCCCAAGTCTATTTATACCTTTTTCCAAGCATATCAACATATACAAACACATATTTTTACATATTTTGAGCGAGGAGAAAGCTTGGGAGAGAGATTGGAAGAGTTTTATACGTTGTAATCGAGATTTTAATTTACGAATTCTTAGCTTTAGTATTTCTTTTGAACGTATTACATTAATTCTTTCTTTCTTTATTATTTGAGACGATAAACCCCTGTTTTTCAGATTTATATAGATTTCTTTGGAGACTTTAATTTGTTCTTTCGTTTATGTTCTTGATTTCTTTCGTTAATTTAATTATGCATATGATTATTGTTCCTGTGATTGCTTTTATTATTCAAACCACCATGTTAGGCTAAAACCCTTGTATGCTTGGGGTAGGATGAACTCGTAGAAGTAGGTTGTGGGTACGTAATTAGGGTAATATGTGACGTTAGGTTTTAATTCTCTTAATTAATGAATTCTTAAAATCAATCTTAACTTTACCTTTGAATTTCGTACGAAAGTGTTAGGGAGAGGACGACCGTATCACTCTTTAACAACTAGTAGTCTTAACGAAAAGGTTTAGAAGGGGTTAATTAATCTACCGGTTTAGCTATGGAGGACGGCCGCATCACCATTAGTTAAATTAGGGTCTCTTTAAGTAAGCACAATCTATTAACTTCTTAGTGGATTAGTGAAGTCGATTGATAGGATAAAGTATTAGGGTTTAAATCTTGAGCTTTCATCTTACGATCTTTTACTTAGGTTATTTCTTGCACGTCACGATTATCTTGAGTATGTACCTGCTCCGTTAGTATACGTAGGAATTCCTATCTTAAGCATCACCATCACATACTTGCATACAAATCTTAGATACTTAGTTTAATTTTCCTTTTGCATTCGTAGAGTAATTTAGTTTAGATTATTTTCTCTTTTCAAAAACCAAAAATATTTCACTCATATTAACTACGACGCGTAGATCTTCAGGGATCTATTCTCATATACACTTTTCCTTGGGTTCGATAATATTTGGTCCCTATACTTGCCAATACTACAGTGAACACATACTCTTGTGGGGTAACTACTAGTAGAAAGCTGGTATATTCGCTTCAAGTCAATGCCCGGCCCGCCCGTTTTGCCAGCTCTAGAAAGGAGACTTAGGGGTGGGGAGTGATGGAGGGGGAGAGATTACCCAGAATTTTGTTGCACGGGGGTTGTAAAGGAGACTTGGGTGTGGGTGTGGGGGTGGGCATGGGAGGGAGAATTGAGGTGCTGGGAGGGAAGGGGTGGGGGTGGGGGTGCTGGGAATGGGGGATCGGGCGGTTGGAAAATGGGGAAGTGGCAGGGCTGTTGCGGGATGAGCGAGGAAGTGAAGAGATCCATATTTTGAATATGAGTTATTCTACGGATTTAGGATCTGTAGAATATTTCATATAACAATTTGTGTTATTTTTATGCTAATTTTAAAATACAAAATAGCACATAAAGAATAAATTGTTTTTTTTTCATCTGCTCTCGTCTCGTTTTTTCATTAGGTAAAATTTATATATTACCCGTCCCAATTTTGTTTTCTCGTTTGACTGTGCGCGGAGTTTAATGTGAGAGTTGAATTTTAATATTTAAATAAATAAAGTAGTATTGGGAATGATGAATGTTGAATAAAGTAGTATTTAAATGGATTAAATAGTATTGAAAATGGTGAATAAAATATTATTTAAATGAATAAAATAGTTTCCATTTTGGAATGGAAAAACAAAATTGGGACGGACTTTTTTGGCAAATGAGAAAACAAAATTGGGGCGGGGGAGTGCTTTCTAATACATCCTAAAAAAAAAAATTAAAAATAAGATTTATCTTTCTAATTTATTGCACTTCAAGGACCAATTTTTTTACTTGTATAGGACATGCACCGAATTTTCAAATTGATGCGGAAAAAAGGACCTCAAACAAATTCGAAGCATAATAGGAGTATTTTTATCAAATTTGTATAGGGTATTTTTGCTTGAGAATTTGCTCGAGATCCTGTTTTTTTTTTTTTCAGTAATTTAGAAGTTCAATATCTACCCTAGGAAAATCTCATTTTTACAATTAGTGAGAAAGATAAATCTCATTTTCACAATTTGTCATTCCTTTCTTTTCTTTTTATTTTTTTTAGAGAAACTATCATTTTCTTTCATTCTTAAGGGTATATTTGTTTTGAAATTCACCATGATAAACTTTGAACTTTGCAATCCACGCTCTGTTCTAGTTTGAGGTTTAAAATTGATTTTTCAAATCTCAAACTCAATTTATACTTATAAACCTATTACTACTTTTCACATAATTAAATACAAGGGCATCATCATTTTTTATCATCTACTCAATCTCTCTCCTACTTTTCTCTTACACAATATAATAAAATAATACAACACCTATCACTAAAAAATATTGATTTGACATAAAGCAAAATATCACCCTACTAAAATCTCAAAACAAACACACACTTATATTATTCATCAAGATTTTTACATCCTAAGATTTCAAAGTCATGACTTTCCCGGCATACCTAAATCCCAAAATAAGCATACCCTTAATGTCTTATGAGTCACAAATTATAGTATGCACACACAAGTGTATATTATACATTTAAATTTTAAACTCAATCTTAAATCTAATTTTAATATTTTCAATTAAAAATATATAATTAAAGAAATTATTGGAGTATTGAGATTACTGTTTAGGGTATTGTTGAATATTACTTGGGGTATTGTTTGTTATATCTTATGATATTACCGATTATTGTCTGCTGTATTGTTGATTACTGTAGTGCATGCCGAAGTATATATTTTTCATACTTTTTACAATTAAATTTTTAAAATTTAAGTGCATAGTTAAAATTATTATTTTACGAGTTAATTTTACCTTTAAAGTCTTTTTTTATAATAATACTCTTTACGGGATAGGATTGGATTAGAACGATTATCGGAAAACAGATAGACTAGAACCAGAAAATTTGGACAAGAACCAAATTTTCTGGATCGACTTGTACACGAGATAGTCGTTCTAGTCTATCAAGGGTCATGGTCCTGTGCAATCCCTAAAACCAAATATGAGATTATCCGGGATTATAAAGACAATCCCAGACAATCCCTCAAACCAAACGCTCCTTAGTCTATGAACCTCTTTATGGAATTTGATAGAATAATATTATTAAGGCCCAACAATACACTTATTTTCTGTGAATATAAGGCCCAATTCACTCGGACGAAAGCCTGCGTGTTTTTTTTCAATTTAGTTAAGCCCAACCCATAACCTAAAACTCAAACCCTAATTGGAAAAACCCCCCAAATTTCTTTCCTGAATTTGCAAAAAAGAGTAAAGGAGAACTCTTTCTCATTGTAATTTTCCCACTTCCTCTCACACTAGCACTTCCATCTGCTGTCTCGACGCACTGCGAATTTCCGCCGAAGTTTCACTTTTTTAGGTAAATTTCTCGATCGTTTCGGAATTTTACGTGTTTGTATGGTGAATTTAGAAAATCATTAATATAAAAGCAAATATTTGTCCTAATTGTCAATGGAATTCCAATTGTTCTTTTACGAGATTAAGGGTTTGTGGTAATGCGTTTTTGTTGATAGGAATTTGTATTAATCTGAATTTATTTTGAGAATTCTCTCAGTTTCCAATCTTTTGAGGCGCTAATTGTGACCCCGGTGTGTGTTCTTTGGTTGCAGTTTCGGCTTGAAAAATGAGTGGTACAGGAGACAAATCGTCATCCACGAAAACTCCAGCTGATTTTCTCAAATCAATACGTGGAAGGCCTGTTGTGGTCAAATTGAACTCCGGGGTTGACTATAGAGGTGACTTCAATTTGCTGCCTTTTTTGCCTTTCTCATGTTTTTATTCTGTTTGTTTAATTATGAAGGGCGTTTTTATTTTCAGTTTCTTGGTTTACTTAATTATGGATTTCTTGGCACTTGAGTGGTGAATTTTTGCATCCTCTAGTTCTGTTTACCTTCTTTTATCTTTTTCTTTTTTTTCTTTACTTTCTTGTGTGTTTTCAATTTTCTCCAATAATTCTGAACTTTGCAAATACTGCCAAATTTATTTTAGTTGAAGAGATTGTCAGGATTAATTGTGTTGATTTCATTTTTCTCCAATAATTCTGAACTTTGCAAATACTGCCAAATTTATTTTAGTTGAAGAGATTGTCAGGATTAATTGTGTTGATTTATGTCTCAGAAATTTTCTGTTGGGTTTTGATCCATGTATTGGCTAAATTTCGGACTGCTCTGTTGGATAATAATTACACACTTGCCTATTCTTATGAATGGGTATGTTGATGTTAAGCAAACCCGACAAAGACTATAAATCTGAAAGAGGAGTTTACCTCTTAAACCAAAGAATGAAACTTTTGAAATTCCCAAGTAAAGAATATTAGGTACAGTTTAATTTAAATTTTAGTCCTGGGTTTTATTGTGTCTTCAGAGAAACTATAGGACCGTTGCTCTTTTTAGTACTTTGGCATCTGCATAGTGAGTAATTGGTTCGATGCATGCTAATATAGGATGAGTGAGGCTGTTCTGATATGGTAGTTGGACGTTTGGAGCAGTCTTTTTGTGGAGTCAGGTCAGGAAATTCTTCTTGATAAAAGTGAATGGATGCAATTTGATTTTAGCGAAAATATGGCATGCAATACAAATTATCAGCGTATGCTCATGGTCCCGTGACCCTGATACCGTTTAGTAATTTGACTTACTAGAAGGCCATTTTTTAACAAATAAATGTTTTCTTGCATTTGAATGGAAGAAAGAGAGCTATTCTTTAGTGAATGAAGGGAACCATATCTTGTAATCAACAACTAATATTTGTTCTTAGAACGGGGGGGGGGGGGGGGGGGGGGGGGGGGGCTCTTGGTTCAAATTCTTCATTGGTAATGGTTATGACTTATGAGAATCATCAAATAGTGAATTATTAAATTGATAGTATTTTGCTCTAATTTTGGAAGAAGTGGAGGCAAAAAGTGATTTTGGTTGAGTAATAGTGGGATGACTGAGGAGAAATAATCATAGGAAGGGAGACAATTAATTGAAATGGGGTAATAATTAACTTATTTTGAGTCATTATTATGTACGAAATACTCCCTCCTTCCCTAACTTGACTGGTCGCTTGACTTCGGCACGGGTCTTAATTTTGGAGTTGTTTATTAGTAATTGTAGTGATAAAGTAAGGGTATGAAAGTCTTTTAACTTTATAAAATAAAGTAGAATAATAAAGTAGAGTGATAAAGTAGTGACATATGGTGTAATATTGAGATGCTTAGAGGATGGGGTATAAAACGTTATTGTCATTTATAGAATGGGAAATCTAGTAGGTGATGGACCTTTTTGGCACTTGGGCAATCTAGTTAGGGACGGTGATCATTGTTTATTCTCATTAACTACAACATTTAACTTATATGCTCATTGCCGTTGAAATTTTTTGACCCATGAGCTCCCTAGGTAATCAAAGTGGAGACTACTTTGAGATGGTGCTGGGTTGAAATTCTCCGTTGAGATTGTTAATTTAAGTTAATAATAATGTTTCCTTTATTGCATATAATTCTCTAATAATCTAAGCATGACAGTAAGAGCACAATGTATCATTTTAATAAAAATGTCTCTTAAGTTTCTTCTGCCATGTCTATCATGTAGGTATTCTTGCATGTCTGGATGGATACATGAACATTGCGATGGAACAAACAGAGGAGTATGTGAATGGGCAGCTGAAGAACAAATACGGAGATGCCTTCATTCGAGGAAACAATGGTAAGCAACGAGGTTTTGAATCTGACATATTGATATTTCTAACCTTAACTGTTTCCAATTTTAGATGTATTGCTTAATAAGCAAGTTACTCTGAATGCAGTTCTGTATATCAGCACATCAAAGGGAACCCTGGCCGAAGGGGCTTAGTTTTGTGATCTGGCGACAACGTAACCATGTCTCATCCGGAAAAACATGTATTTGTAATATGTACGCAACGATACATCTGATTTCAGTATGGGTGATTGAATCTGCTTTGCTTATTTTGAAGGTATAAAATGGTGATTATTGACTAAACTGAGACTGGCATTTGTAAACCAATTTTTTCACTAAATGGAAAATCCAGTCTAGTAGGTTTGGTGCAAGGATAATATTTGTGAATTTCTTGTCATCAATCGTTATTCCATTGGTATCAAATATTGCGACTTTGATTTTGAGTGTGAAAAAATTTCTAGTTTAGTGTAGAATTAATTCAATACGCGTATATTATAGTTTAACCAAAAAAGAAAAAAAGTCCTTTGAAATGAAGTGTTGTGTGCATGTGCATTTGTTGATGGGTATCAATTTGTGATAAACATTCAAATAACATTAAAAGATTAATGAATGATTTCAAGTTCCATGACTGAATTCGCGAGTTCTGTATACGAGCCTCTTCTTAACTTGTATTTCAGCGTCCAATGAGAACGATATGGAATATTCAGGTGCCCCATGCAATGCAATGCAATAGCAATCGCCTAATAAGAAATCATTCACAGAATGAAGCCTCTCTTCATGCATCCATCTCTCCCAGAACTGTTCTATCATACTAAATTATTAAACATTTATATTTATATATTGATTCATTGATTATTTCCTAGTTTTGAATTACTAGGCAATGGAGCAATTTTTTAAAAATCGTCCAGGATAGTTGGCAATTTTTTTTTTTTTTTTATGGGTAATTTTGACAAATGTCGAGTGAGATTTTGATAATTTATCCTCAAATCAAATTGGGTTCTGAATTTTTAAAAGAGAAAATGAGGTGGATGCTGCCTTCTAACCTCGGTTAACAAATGGGCCATAAAAATAAACATTTTAGGGCTAGCCCAGGTTAAAAAGCCTCAGGTTACCTACAACCCCACCTTATGTTAATACACTCTACCCAAAAAAAATATTCGGAAAAAAAAATCCGAAAAAACTTAATTTTTTTTTTCTGAAAATGTGTAATTTCTTTTGCCTTATTTCCCCGGATTTTTTTTAAACAAATGCCAATTTTTTGGATAATAAGAAATTGGTAAGTTGTTTGGATAATTCATGGTGATGAAGTGATCGACTCAAGGTATGAACGGTGTGCGGCCAAGGTTATATACAGTCCTATATTTTGTGAATACACTCACCAAAAAGTGTTCGGAAATAATATCCGAAAATTTTGATAATTTTTGGAAAAAAAAAAATTCCGAACATTTTTTTAAGTGGAATGTATTCACAAAACATAGGATTGTATTTAACCTGGCCCATTGTGTGTGTTACCGTGGCCTAAACTCCAGGTGGAGAAAGAATCTAATTTAGAGCCCAAATCCATGCTTTAAGATTTGGGCTTCAAATTATAAAATTATTGGGTAAGCCCAGATTGAGAAAGAATCGAATTTGGCCAAGGTTAAATACAGTACCATGATTTATGAATACAACCCCACCAAAAAAAGTGTTCGGAAATTTTTCCAAAAAATGTAACAATTTTCGGAAAAAAATTCCGAGATTTCATATTTTCAGTGTGTTTTTTTTTACATTTTCGGAAGTTTTTTCCGAAAATTGTCATAATTTTCGGATTTTTTTTCCGAACACTTTTTGGTGGGGTTGTATTCATAAAAGATAGGACTGTATATAACCTTGGCCATCGAATTTATAGACCAAATTGATGTTTTAAGAAGTATACGGATATTTTCACTCCCAAAATTTAATACTTCACCCCCAAATTTTTGTTCGATTTTTTTTAGAACATTTGTAATTTGTTACGATTAGAACATTATTCAATTTTAGATATTTTTGTGGGGGTGAATAATGTTCTAATCATTTTTTTAACAAATAACAAAGGTTCTAAAAAAATTTCTCGAACAAAAATTTGGAGGGATGAAGTACTAAATTCTGGAAGGTGAAAATATCCGTACCCATTTTGAGTCAGCCCAGGTTGAGAAAGAATCGAATTAAAAGTCCGAAGTCCGAACTGATAAGTTTTTAGAATTGAGCTCTATACTATTGTAAATCTAGAAAATTTATTATTCCAAATCTAGAAGATTTGATGTGGACATTACTAATGGACCAATAACCCAATGAGCTTCATATCTTAGACTAGAGTTTTACTATTATAAATATATCATTGTACTCAGAATTGTATACACTCATACACAAGAACATTAGTGAAATTTCTGGTTTGGCTCGTGATTAGGCGTGAAATTGTTATGTTTTGGTGCCCGATTTACTCATGTTTTGAGTGTTTTCGATGAATATTTAGAGTCAAATGAGCATTATTTCTATACATTGATAAATTTGTCTCTTTGATGTTCATAGATGGATAGAGGGCGAAAAGAGGAGTTCGTAGGACTTTGAATCGACTCAAACGGATGCCCGGATGAGAAGATATTGAAGAAATACGATTGGTATTAGTGCGGACGAGGAAAAGTATCATTTGGAAGGGTTAGAGATCACTCGAGCGCATAGCTCGAGCGCAACCGCTCGAGCGAATCACTCGAGCGCGCAAACATACAGAACCATTCTCGCGCTCGAGCAGCTCGAGCGCCACCGCTCGAGCGAATCGCTCGAGCGCCCAAAAAGTAACAGTGAAGATTCAGCGCTCGAGCAGCTCGAGCGCGACCGCTCGAGCGAATGCGTCATTCGAGCTACACTGCTCGAGCGGGACCGCTCGAGCGTTTTGCTCGAGCGCCCATATACTTTTGCCTCCGGATGCGTATTTTCGGCCCATTAACTCCCGTTTCGACCCGGTGCCTATATATACCTCTTCCAAACACGAAACATAAGAATCCCCAACTTTAGAAATCACTTTTAGACTTAGTTTTTAGAGAGAGGAAGAGGAGAAGAACGAGCAAGCTTTACTTTTACGTTGTTGAGGTTTTTCATACGAATTCTTAATTTCTTTTCGTTTCTTAGTTTCTTTTCATTAGCTTGATTACTTTAAACGTTTTAAACTTCGTTTTAGTTAATTAAATTTCAGTTCTTAGAATTATTTTCTTTTAAAACCCTAGTTCATGTTTCTTATTTTCTTCGTTCAATTCATTATGTTTTTGTTCGTTGTTTCTTTTATTGCTTTTATTTTTGTTATAACCATGTCCGGCTAAAACCCTTGCATGCTTGGGTTAGGATGAACTCGTAGAAGTAGGATGTGGGTACGTAATTAGAGTAATTCGTGACGTTAGTTTTAATTCTCTTAATTAATGAATTCATATAATTAATCTTAACTCTACCTTTGAATTTCGTACGAAAGTGTTAGAGAGAGGACGACCGCATCACTCAATAACAATTAGTAGTCTTAACGAGAAGGTTTAGTAAAGGTTAATTCATCTACCGGTTTAGCGAAGGAGGACGACCGCATCACCTTAGTTAAATTAGGGTCTCATTAATTAAGCGCTATCTATTAACTTGTTAGTGGATTAGTGAAGTTGATTGCTAGGATAAAGTATTAGGGTGAGAAATCTTGAGCTTTCATTCTACGATCTTTTACTTAGGTTAATTCTTGTTTGTCACGATTACTTTGATTATGTACCTGCTCCGTTAGTATACGTAGGGATTCCTATCCTGAGCATCACCATCTCATACTTGCATATACACCTTAGATACTTAGTTTAATTTTCCTTTTGCATTCGTAGAGTAATTTAGTTTAGACTTAATTCTTTTAATTTTCAATCCCAAACATACACTCATATTAACTACGGCGCGTAGATCTTCAGGGATCTATTTGCATATACATACCATCCCTTGGGTTCGATAATACTTGGTCCCTATACTTGCCCATACTACAGTGAACCCGTTCTCTTGCGGGGTAGCTACTAGTAGAAGCTAGTGTAGTTTGCTTCAAGTCAATGGCGCCGTTGCCGGGGATGGCGTTTTATGCTTTTTGAATAGGACTTGTCGATAGCTTAGTAGTTAGTAGTGGGTGCTTATTTTCTGTTTTTATTTTTTATTTTTATTTTTATTTATTCGGCAGTTGCGTTTTGATCCATCTGCTAGTGTGTCAGGTTTATGAGAACACGCTCACAAGGGAACACGAGCGAAGAGAGAATACCTGCAGACCCTGAGACAATAGCCAGAAGGAACCGAGCTTACTTGAGAAGAATGAACGCAGCCGACTTAGGGAAGGAACCGATGGATCTTAGTAATGAGTTGGACGATGCTGCCAACGATCCCAATCAGGCAGTAAACCGGGTTGATGGCTCTGGAGGGAGTGGTGGTCAGAATCAAGACCAGTTCGTGGATAGTCAAAGCCAGAACCCGGGTACACAAAACGTAGGGAACCCAGCTCAGAACCTTGTCCATAATCCTCATAACCAAAACCCTGCTTACCCACAAAACCCAAATAACCCTTTCAATAACCCAGCATACCAACACTACCCATACCCACCTTATCCTTACCCACCATACCCATATCCTCCACCCCCAGTCTATAATCAACCACCTGTTTACCCACCACTACCCCAACAAGTACCAGTACCAGCTGCTAATCCTCAATACGTTCCTCAGAACGTAGATCATAATATGGCGATTAGAGGGAGGTTTGCAGCGCAGCCACAGAGGTACTATGATGGAGTGGCTTTGCCTCCTGTTGAGGCGAACAACTTCTCGATATCACCGGGGATTTTAAAGCTGCTGACCGAGAATCAGTTCAAAGGGGTGATCGGGAAGGAGAATCCTCACACTCACCTGAGGAGTTTTCTCATGATAGCCTCAACATTTAATTATAATGGCATGTCTGAAGATGCCAAGAGGCTTAGGCTGTTCCCATTCTCACTGACGGGAATAGCTAAGGAGTGGTACGATAATACGCTCCCGCGGGGAGGTATTACCACTTGGGCCGAGCTCGAGCGTCTGTTCCTCGAGCGATTCTACCCTCCATCTAGGACGATCAAGGCTAGAATTGAGATCTCGTCCTTTCGCCAGAAGTCTGGAGAGGATTTACGCCAAGCGTGGGAGAGATACTCAAACATGCTGATTGAGTGCCCGCAGCACGGGTACAATGAGGGGGATATTATGGCATTCTTCTACAGTGGTGCCAGCAAGGATGGTCAAGCCCATTTAGACGCCTGTGCGGGTGGAGCATTCCTCAACCAAGGCATAGAGAGGTGTAGGGAGATCGTTGACAACATTGTCACGAATGCCGGTGCTTGGGGTGTGGATGCAGATGTGCAAAGAGTGCATCAGGTGGAAGAGGGAGAAGGAACTAGAAGGCTGCTGATGGCCATGATGGAGAAGATCAACAACCTCGAGTTGGGGAAGAATTTGGGTGGAGAGCATGCAGTAGAGAATGATAGAGTAGACCAACCCAGTGGACAGCAAGAGGTAGCCAATTACATGGGAGGTCCATATTACAATCAGAATGGCTACCAAGGTGGTAATCAGTATGGAAGGCCTTCTTATGGCCAACCATTTGTGCCTCCAGGCCCTCAGCCACTTCAAAATCAATGGAGGAACACACAAGGAGTTCAAGGAAGCCAGCAGCCTCCTCAAAACACATGGAGGAGGAATGATAATTTTTCTTATGCTAACCCAAAAGCTGGTGTTACTGTTCCTGCAGGTGTTGATCCGGGGTCTAAACCTCCTGGTGGAGAAGGCGGTGCATCAACCGAGGAGATGTTGAGAGCTATTCTTCAGAAGGTGGAGGAAGGGAGCAAGCGGTTGTCATCCTTGGAGCACGATGTGAAGGAGTTGCATAAGAAGGGTGATCATCGTGATCAAGAGCTCCAGAAGATGAACGTTGAGTGGACAAGAACTCAACAAGAGAACAATCGAAGGTTCACTTCGTTAGAGCTCCAGATGAGCCAAATTGCAAAATCAGTGAATAGAATGCCGGAGGGGAACTCGAAAGAGCAGTGCAAGGCGATCCAGCTGAGAAGTGGAACCAATTATGAAGGTCCTCAGATGCCTGCTGATTCTGAGACGCCCCAGGGAGAGATTGAGCCTAAAGGAGATGAAGTTGAGAAGGGGATTGAAAGTAAAGGGATTGAGAAGCATAAAGATGTGGATGAGTCCCAGAAGGGCAAAGGCAGTGAGGAGGTTGAGAGAGTTCCTAAGTGGAGAAAGGCAAAGGAAGCAAGGGAGAAAGTGAAAGAAACAGAAAGAGATGAGTGGGGGGTACCCAAATCGGTGATACCTGTCCCATATCCACAGCGCTTCATGAAAAAGAAGCTCGATGAGAAATTCGCTAAGTTCCTTGACGTTTTTAAACAATTGCACATTAACATTCCTTTTTATGATGCTTTGGAACAGATGCCGCATTATGCGAAGTTTCTGAAGGACTTGATTGCAAAAAGACGGCGAGTGGATGAGCCGAAGTTGGTGCAGCTGAACCACGAGGTGAGTGCATTAGTGCACAAGGCGCTGCCACCGAAGCTGAAGGATCCCGGGAGCTTCACCATCCTATGTGACATTGGGAACGGGATCAAGAAGGGAGCGTTGTGCGACCTTGGAGCAAGCATCAATCTCATGCCCCTGTCGCTTTTCAAGAAGTTGGAAGGGTGTGAACTTCAATCCACAATGATGACGCTTCAACTTGCCGATCGGTCTATTACTAGACCTCAAGGTGTGGTTGAAGACGTCCTAGTGAGAGTTGGAGATCACATCTTTCCAGCCGACTTTGTAGTGTTAGAAATGGAGGAAGATGAGCACGTGCCCTTGATCTTGGGAAGGCCGTTTTTAGCTACGGCGGGGATGGTGCTAGACGTGGCGAATGGGAAGATCACGTTGAAGGTTGATGATCAAGAAGTGAAGATCTCCCTATATGAAGCCATGAAGCACCCGAAGGAGGATGAGAGCTTGTATTGCATGGATGCAATTGATCCTCGTGTTGAAGACACGCCTTCTATCCCTAATCTTTCTCATATTCATGATTTTGTTAGTCCTTCACTTGATTATTTAACCCATGAGCGTTATGATCTTGATTATTTTGATAGGGATAAAGTGAGGAAGTTGAAGGATGAAGAGGTGAAGAAAGTGGACGTGGTCCAGTTAGAAGGGAAAGGAGGAGATAAGAAGAAAAAGTTCAAACTCAAGAACTTGTTTGGTAAGACTCCTCCAGATAGAGGCAAGAAGGAGTTGAGACCCATAACACTTGGGGATGAGAAGAGAGCAAAAGGGCTCATGATGGTGGGGCATCAAGGAAAGGAGTTCAAACACCACTCTTATGAGAGTAAGGGAGGTAAATTTGAGTATGATGTCCCATAAGCTCCTTTGAGCTTGGTCCGGCATGAGGACCTTAAAAATAGCGCTGAATGGGAGGCAACCCATTTTTATTTGCTTTTGAGTGTTTTTTTTTAGTTATTTTCCTTTTATGTTACTAGGATGTTGTTGAGTCGTATGTTTAACCTCGTACTTGAGTGTTTTATTTTGTAGGCTTGTCTCTAAAGGAGTAAAGGTATCATGGAGTTATTTAGATTGAAGGAACCAACTTGAGACAAGGGAGTGTGCAAAGCTATTGAGAGAAACTGAATTGTTTGGTTGAGGTAACCCACAACCCCAAACTTAGACCTCTAGCAAGGTCGAAGTTTGGGGGGGTGGAGTTTCTTTTTATGATTACATTGCACATGCATGCACGCCTTTATCTTTGAGTTAGTTAGTTATTTGGTGCCTTGAGATGCTCCTTGGGCTATTATTAATTTGTTTTGTTACTCAACATTTTATGCCTATCAATCACCTTATGCTTGTTGATTGCTATCTTTGAGTATGATTTGATGAGTAGGGTGAATTGTGAGGCTGAGTTAGGAGTTTTCTTGTGTGAGTGTTTGAGTTAGAGTTGATTTGAGAAAGAACTTGTATGCTTGTGAATTTTTCTTTTGAGTACTTGTGTGATGATTGTGAGAATGCACTAGGACTAGCATGGATGTGAAAGATGTGAGATTTGAGCCTTACGAGATTTACATGCACGATTTAATCTCTTCGTTTGTGAGTGGATCGTTACCTTAGAGGATGCTAGAACTTGCATGTGCTCTTGCTTCTTGATTGTTTCTAGTTTGATATGCCGAATGTGATCTTAGGCCATCTTTGATTTAATTGAGTCACTTAGCCAAAATTTTCCTTACCAATGACATTGATCCCTTGTTAGCCCCTTTGAGCCTAAAGCCTATTTTATTTGCTAGCACATATGAACACTATTCCAATTCCTAAGCCTTTTTGTCCCAATTTGAGTGGAGAATAGGAAGTGTGAATATGAAGGGAGTGAATTGAGTTGAAAAAAGGAGAAGGTTGTATGTTGAGTGAATATGAGAAAAGGTGTGATGAAGTTTTGAGATGTGGGAAAAAGAACAAAAAATTTGAGAATGAGCAAAAGAAGAAAAAAATGAGCTCATGTGTTGTGCGAAAAAGAAAAAATGATGAAGTGATTGAAAAAGTGAAAAAGAGAGAAAGAAAAAAATTGAAGTGTTGAGAGAATTGAAAGCGAAAGTGTAGTGATTGAATATGTTTGAAGTAGATCGTTTTTAATCTCGAATTACCGAAGTTTTGAATTTCTATTCTCCATTCACGTGAGTCATTTTACCATATTGTTATCCCACCTGTCCAAAGAGCCTACATTACAACCTTTTGAAAGTCCTTTTTGATTCGGCATGGATTTCTAGAGTATGGTCGAAGTTGAGAGCATTTACAAGCCTATGGCTGCCAATATGTGTGATTGATTGATTGAGTGAGTCCCTTAAACACTGTTATACACTTGTGAGGGAGTGAAACACATCGTTGAGTGCACGTCCATGCTCGATCTTGGTGTTTCTTGTTGTTGTTGCATGAGTATGATGAAAGAAAGTGAGTGAGTATACGGGTGATTGACCTTTGAAGCTCGAGTTCAATTACTTGCATGATTTGATTCTTGATTCATTCCTAACAATTTCACTTGACTTATTATTTCGTTGCTTGAGGACAAGCAACATGGTAAGTTTGGGGGGGTTGATTAGGCGTGAAATTGTTATGTTTTGGTGCCCGATTTACTCATGTTTTGAGTGTTTTCGATGAATATTTAGAGTCAAATGAGCATTATTTCTATACATTGATAAATTTGTCTCTTTGATGTTCATAGATGGATAGAGGGCGAAAAGAGGAGTTCGTAGGACTTTGAATCGACTCAAACGGATGCCCGGATGAGAAGATATTGAAGAAATACGATTGGTATTAGTGCGGACGAGGAAAAGTATCATTTGGAAGGGTTAGAGATCACTCGAGCGCATAGCTCGAGCGCAACCGCTCGAGCGAATCACTCGAGCGCGCAAACATACAGAACCATTCTCGCGCTCGAGCAGCTCGAGCGCCACCGCTCGAGCGAATCGCTCGAGCGCCCAAAAAGTAACAGTGAAGATTCAGCGCTCGAGCAGCTCGAGCGCGACCGCTCGAGCGAATGCGTCATTCGAGCTACACTGCTCGAGCGGGACCGCTCGAGCGTTTTGCTCGAGCGCCCATATACTTTTGCCTCCGGATGCGTATTTTCGGCCCATTAACTCCCGTTTCGACCCGGTGCCTATATATACCTCTTCCAAACACGAAACATAAGAATCCCCAACTTTAGAAATCACTTTTAGACTTAGTTTTTAGAGAGAGGAAGAGGAGAAGAACGAGCAAGCTTTACTTTTACGTTGTTGAGGTTTTTCATACGAATTCTTAATTTCTTTTCGTTTCTTAGTTTCTTTTCATTAGCTTGATTACTTTAAACGTTTTAAACTTCGTTTTAGTTAATTAAATTTCAGTTCTTAGAATTATTTTCTTTTAAAACCCTAGTTCATGTTTCTTATTTTCTTCGTTCAATTCATTATGTTTTTGTTCGTTGTTTCTTTTATTGCTTTTATTTTTGTTATAACCATGTCCGGCTAAAACCCTTGCATGCTTGGGTTAGGATGAACTCGTAGAAGTAGGATGTGGGTACGTAATTAGAGTAATTCGTGACGTTAGTTTTAATTCTCTTAATTAATGAATTCATATAATTAATCTTAACTCTACCTTTGAATTTCGTACGAAAGTGTTAGAGAGAGGACGACCGCATCACTCAATAACAATTAGTAGTCTTAACGAGAAGGTTTAGTAAAGGTTAATTCATCTACCGGTTTAGCGAAGGAGGACGACCGCATCACCTTAGTTAAATTAGGGTCTCATTAATTAAGCGCTATCTATTAACTTGTTAGTGGATTAGTGAAGTTGATTGCTAGGATAAAGTATTAGGGTGAGAAATCTTGAGCTTTCATTCTACGATCTTTTACTTAGGTTAATTCTTGTTTGTCACGATTACTTTGATTATGTACCTGCTCCGTTAGTATACGTAGGGATTCCTATCCTGAGCATCACCATCTCATACTTGCATATACACCTTAGATACTTAGTTTAATTTTCCTTTTGCATTCGTAGAGTAATTTAGTTTAGACTTAATTCTTTTAATTTTCAATCCCAAACATACACTCATATTAACTACGGCGCGTAGATCTTCAGGGATCTATTTGCATATACATACCATCCCTTGGGTTCGATAATACTTGGTCCCTATACTTGCCCATACTACAGTGAACCCGTTCTCTTGCGGGGTAGCTACTAGTAGAAGCTAGTGTAGTTTGCTTCAAGTCAGCTCGCCCCCAGACGTAGTCGTTCCCAACGAACTGGGTGAACAAATCTCATCTTTTATTTTACACACTCAATTACAACACATTATCAGCACGAGTCTCTACCCACAATTTCAGAGGTACGACATCCATCTCCTTTAAGCTTTTTAGAAATGGAATTTTCCGTGCTTCTGCGAGTTTGGATTATGCATACTAATTTTGGTTGTGATAAAACCTATCATACTATAAACTTTCGTGTGTATATATTTTTAATTAATTACATGGCTTTCAATTTAATATGCAAATACCCATCTTGATGCTTCTGTCAATTTACACAATCAAGGTTATGGAATTTCAATTAGATATATGTTTAATTACTCTCGTGGCATGTAGTATATGTCTTTAGTTTAATTTATTATAATTATTATAATGAATTCACCGATATGCATATTGTCCAAAATTTTTTTTATTAATTGACGAGCGCACGGCCACCGCCCGAAGCTGCACGACCGCCGCCCATCGAGCGCTAGCAGCCACCGGCCGTGGACGCCCGCCGTCTCGCCGCCGCTCATCGTCGCGCCGCTGCGCAGCTCCGGCTCGAGACCGGCGCACGCCCCCGTGCGCAGCCCTATGCTGCCACTGCCCTACCGTGAGCCGCCGTCGCAAGGTGCGAAGCTCGGCGCTGCCTCCGCGCGCCACCGCGCGCAATGTCGAGACCGAGCGCCGCCTTCGCGCACACCGTGATGCGCCTATGGCGTCGCCCAGAAAAAACGCCACCGATCGCGTCTGCAGGTCGCGATCAGGTGTAAGCGTCGCGTCCACAGAGCGTGATCGCCCACAGCTATCGCGCCTGCAGGACGCGACTGGCTGGCGATTTTTTATTTTTTCGCGAGTTGCCCCCGCCGTCTGCCGTGTGCACCCCGCACCCCTTCCGTGCATCCGTCGTCGCACAAGGCAAAGTGCCTCAGGGACCTTGTGAACCTTAGCCCACTTTTAGGCTCGTTTTGGGCGTCAGATAATTACCGATTAATTTTATTTTATTTAAAATCCTAAAAATATTTCGTTAAATTTCGTTAATATACAAGAAATATTTAGAAAATTAAATTTGTATGTTTATTAAGTCTGGAATTTTCTTTAAAATTATTTTAATAGATTAGTTCTCAAGGAATTATATATGAATATTTGTTATGTGCATGTCTTTATGATTTAATTATCTTACATGCATTATTACTCCCGCACATAGTTTATTATTTATAGTCCGCATATCATGCCCGGGTAGGCGGCGCCCGGTACTTGTCGGACCGTAATTTATATTTTTTGGTAGACGGCACCCAATTCTTGCCTCTATGTGCTCTAGAATAATCAAATAAATCCATGTTTCTCTGTTGTCAATAAATTTGGTCACGTCTCTTACCATGTCACTTTAATAATTGTAGTGAATAATGTCTGATATTACCATGAAAGAATTCGATGAGCTTGCTCTCGATGGTAATAGCTACCTAACATGGGAGCTAGATGTCGAGAACCATCTAGCCTTAAATGAGTTGAGCGAAATAATTATCGAAGGTTCGAAATCCACTAATGCCCAGAAGGCAAAAGCGTTGATTTTTCTCATGAATCACCTGAGTGGGGAATTCATTTTTCAAATCCTCATTCAGGGACCCCGGAATGTTGTGGAAGTCCCTGAAGGACCGTTTCAAACAACAAAACGATATACTCCTCCCTCCGGTACAATACGATTAGTTGAGACTCCGTTTCCAAGACCTTAAGTCTATAACAGAGTACAACTCTGCTTTGCACCATATTGTAACCCAGTTGATGCAGAACAATCTGTCAACATTCCACGCTAGAAACCTTATACTCCAGCAACAGTATAAGGACAATTATATGATTGATTGCAAACGTGGAAGGGGGAGAGAGAGTAAGATGATCTGGGCTAAAGGTCGAGGTCGTAGTACATCCGATGGTCACAGAACCTTGAATTTCGCTCTTCAAAAATCTGGCAATCAAGATAAGGTTGAGCAGTTCTGCTACAGATGCGAATACAGATGCCATTAGGTCTCGCACGTGTCGCACTCCCAAGCACTTGGTTGAGGCTTATCACAAGTAGCAGAAGGACGACAAGGGGAAGGCCCCTAGAGTCGAATCTCACCATGCCAGCCTGCCTGAAGCAGATATTGACCAAGACAACGTCGATCCTCTGGGCATCGAGCTCAAGGACTTTGGAGATGATGAGTGATTTGCGTATTTGATTGTTTTAGTACTTTATTTTTTGATAAAACAATTTATGTTTTTGGGTCCTTTCTTTCGGATACTTTATTTTATGGATGATATTATGTTTTAGCTTCAATGTATTTACCTTAACACTATCCATTAGATTTACTTGGATATTGTTATACATGACTTGTAAACATATCAGCTATTAGGTTTGGGTTATTTCCTCTGCATGATGAATTGAGATTGTGATTTATGTTTGGTAGATAGCGCCACCACTCATACAATCTTAAGAGATAGGAAATATTTCCATAATTTGGTAGAACGTTAGGGGAGTATAACTACAATAGTCAATGATAGTATGTTGATAGTGGGCTCCAGAAGAGCTTCCATTGTCCTCCCAGTGGGTACCGAACTCATAACCGATAATGCTTTATTGTTTCCACAATCTAAGCATACCCTGCTCAGTTTTAGAAATATTAGAACTAATGGCTATCACATTAAAACTGAGAACAATAACGAGTACCTTTTGATGACTATTACTCAAGGTAGTCGTAAACAAGTTATAGAAAAACTTCCTTCCTTCTCCTCCGGATTGTACTATTCCTACATCCGTCCGTCTAATCTTCATCTAGCTATGAGTATGAAATTTTATGACCCGAACTTCTTTAATTTATGGCATCAGCGGTTAAGTCATCCAGGACAATCTATGATACGTAGGATTCTATCTAATTCAATTAGTCATAATATTTTGAATAATAGAATCCTTCATGTTGATGAATTTATTTGTGATGCATGTTCTAAGGGTAATTTAATTGTGCGTTCGTCGCGTACTAAGGTTGGACTAGAGTCTCCAGTTTTTCTTGAACGAATTCAAGGAGACATTTGCGGATCGATTCACCCAGCATCAGGACCATTTCAGTATTTCATGATCTTTATTGATGCCTCCACTAGGTGGACATATGCCTATTAGCTGTCTACCCGCAATCAAGCTCTTGCAGAGCTCATTGCGAAAACTATCGAGCTTAGAGCTCAATTCCCGGATTATCCAGTTAAATCGATTCACATGGATAATGCTGCTGAGTTCAGCTCAAAGGCCTTTACAGATTACTGTATGGCCCTGGGAATTAAAGTGGAGCATTCGGTCCCCTACGTCCATACCCAAAATGGTCTTGTTGAGGCACTAATAAAACGTATCAAACTTATCGCGAGACCATTGCTTATGAACTCTAAACTACCCACTTCATGCTGGGAGCATGCAGTCCTACATGCATCGCACTTGATACAAATCCGTCCAACTGCATATAATAATCATTCCCCCTACAACTAGTGCGTGTAAAAGAACCTAACATTTCCCATCTGCGTATTTTCGGATGTGCGGTATATGTTCTCGCAAATTGCACTCGGCCGGACATTGCATTTGCAGTCAATTTACTTGCAAGATATAACACTTCTCCTACAAGGAGACATTGGAATGGTGTTAAGCATGTTCTACGGTACCTCCAAGGGTCTCAAGATCTTGGACTGTTTTACCGTAAGAGTCAAGACAAAACCTTAGTAGGTTATGCGGATGCTGGCTATTTATCTGATCCCCACAATGCCATATCCTAGACTGGTTACATTTTTCTCTATGGTGGTACCGCGATCTCATGGAGATCGATTAAGCAAACTATGGTTACCACGTCTTCAAACCACTCAGAGATAATAGCTTTATTTGAAGCCGCACGAGAATGTGTTTGGTTAAGGTCCTTGGTAAAATGCATTGGTGACTCGTGTGGTATCGCTAAAGGCGATACACCTCCCACCGTTATATTTGAAGACAACGCAGCTTGCATCGCACAAATGAGTAATGGGTATGTCAATGGAAACCTGACGAAACATATTTCACCTAAGATTTTCTACCCATACGAACTCCAAAAGAGTGACGTGATTACCATTTAAAAGGTGCAATCTAGTGACAATCTAGCAGATCTGTTCACTAAGTCCTTACCTACGTCTACTTTTGAAAAGTACGTTCGTGGTATTGGGATGCAAAAGCTCAAAGTGTTGTTGTCTTCAGGGGGAGCAATAACCCCGAAATAAATCTAGAATATTTGATCTAAAAGATCTAATACATTCCTCCCTAACTTATTAGTTGGCCGATACCTAGCACGTGGAGGTTTTATGACAAGATATTTATGTTATGTCGTAATGTCCAAGGGGGAGTATTGTAAATCTAGAAGATTTATTATTCCAAATCTAGAAGATTCGATGTGGACGTTACTAATGGACCAATAACCCAATGAGTTTCATATCTTAGACTAGGGTTTTACTATTATAAATATATCATTGTACTCAGAATTGTATACACTCATACACAAGAACATTAGTGAAACTCCTGGCTTGGCTCGCCCCCAGACGTAGTCGTTCCCGACGAATTGGGTGAACAAATCTCGCCTTTTTATATTACGCACTCAATTACAACATATACTAGGGATTTTTCTTAATAATGTGGCTCTTAATTTAAACAAAATTCCTAAATATTCGGCCTAATAGCCAGGGGGGGAAGTCCTAAATATCAAAATTTCTTCACCAACAAAAAAAAAAAAAAAAAGGTCTAATAACAATTTTAGTTGATATTCATATTATGTTGAATTTCTAAGTTTATTAATGGTATCGTTTGTTTATAAATAAATAAATAAATTACATGGTTCCAGTATAAATGTTTAGGAACCTTTAAGCCGTTTTCTTTAAAAAAATAAAATAAAAGACCGAGTAACTTATTTTTAATACATCTAATTTTACATTTTTTTTTAGTTTATCAATTTAATTAAGAATTTCTGCTGCGACCATGTTAAAAGCGTCAATATCTTATTTTAGTTTATATTAAAAAATCTGAATTAATAATAATAATCTAATCCATATATTCCGTTAACCCATTTATGCCTTATTGATATGGCATACATGAAATGATAATAATAGAGCAAGTCTTCATGATACTGTTTCATGATAAAAGAGAACATAAGTTGAGCACATAGTAGACATAAGTGTTAATTTATGCTAGTTTGTGAACCGTTTCACTGTGAGACAATTTCACACAAATTTTACCTAATAATTTTCAAGTACAAATAATACTATTTTGTTAAAAAAAATTAATTTTTTTTATTAAAATTATAATTCTCAAGTATTACTTTCTACATTTAAAATACTTACGCTTTTATTTTTAAAATATTGTTCACATCACACAAAATGTATTCTACTATTAGATAATATCATACTCATACTAAGTCCAAATCTGGAAGGGAAAAACACTTATGCACAAAAATTGCATGTGACAACTGTTGCAATTTCAATCCAAATTTAATTCATTTTAATAGGAAAAAACTTATGCACAACAATTGCATGAAACAGTTTGTTGCAATTTCAACCCAATTTTAATGGGTCATAGGTCGCATAAAAAAACATAATAAAAGTACTAGTTCATACAAATACAAGTATTAGTTTATACATTGATTAATATTAATATTTTGGGTTAATTGCAAAAAAAATCACGAACTTTATAGTATTTATCAATTACAACATGAACTTTTAAAGTTTGCAATTCGATGCACGAACTAATTTATCATTGCAATTATATACACGGTGTGAATTTCCATCGATATGTATGCTTACATGGCAGTCGGAGTCAACATCAAAGATGCGCTACATGTCACGTCAAATGTCAAATCTACAAAATTTTATTATTTTTAATATTTAAAAAAGTTCATTTATAAAATATTGCTCTTAACACATTTAATAATAAATCATAAATATTGGTGTATTTTAGTTTATGTAGAAAATATTTCATAATATACGAATTTAAAACAATTTGTTTTTACTATCTTTAACCATTATTAATATGTTTTTGAGAAATATTTTATAAAAAATGTTTTGAAATTAAAAAAGAAAAAGGGTTTTCCTTCTAGATTTGGCATTTGATGTGGCGTGTGAAGTGTTTTTTGTCGCGGCTTTGGCTGCAACATAGTGTTAGTATCGCCAAAAATTCACACCATGTATAGAGTAACCTCAAAAATTTACATCATGTATCAAATTGCAAAAATAAATTAGTCCGTGCATCAAATTACAAACTTTAAAAGTTCATGTTGTAATTGATAAAGACTATAAAGTTAGTGATTTTTTTTTGCAATTAACCCTAATATTTTTAGTATACAAACTGCTCCCATAAAAAAAATAACTACTTTATTATAATTTTATAAATCAAAATTGCACCACCAAAATGTTACCCAATCCTCAAAAGGCATAGTTGGGTCCCAAACATCACCCCTCTTTCATAGAACTAATTAATTAATCCCACTCAATTGTTTGCCCTTTTTTGCATTCTTGCAAATGCAAAAAATAGATAACTTCAAGATAATAACAAAGAAGCTTTAATAAGAAATGAAAGTTTAGGATATACACATAGTTCACAATCACACCACATATCATATGAATTCACACACCAACTACTATAAACACAAGACAAGTGGGTGACCCATATATGTTTTTTTTTTCTTCTTTTTTCTTATCAGGAAAAAAGAAAAGCTTTATCAGAATAAAATGAGGGGCGACCCATATGTGTTAATCCTCACCCCCATTAATTTCTCTATCATTACACAATCCAAGAAACCAATTATTTCCCTTCACCAATTTCACTTCATCCTTCACTATCACCCCATTACCCAAATCCCACTTGTTAGTGTGTGTAAAGCGTGTGTATGTGAGAGAGAAAATCTATTTCAATTTGTTTTGATTTCATGTCCATTACAAATCTTTTGATTTGTAAAAAGAAAGCAAAGAAAGTGATGGGTGATTGCTCCATTTTTCGTTAAGAATCCAACCAAATAGTAAAGAGTTGCATTCATGGTGAGATAAGATATAAATTGAGTATGACATATTGACACTTTAAAATAGATGAATATTAATTTATACTATTATTTTATGAACTATTTCACCGTAAAACTGTCTCATATAAATTAATGCTGATAAAAGTGTAATCAGTATTTTTCATCTTTTTTTTTCTTAAACAATTGATCAAAGTTTCCAAAAATTTTGAAAACAAAAAACTACTTAATAAAATTGCATGCATATATCTTCATTAATTTATATCAATAATAAATAGTAAAATATTTTTTTTCACAACAATAAATATTGTATTTATTTTATACTATTAATTTTTTTTATGAAGGATTCTTATAATACACGATAGCTATGCTAGTATTAATATAAAATGCTAATCAATATATAAATGCTGATCATAAGTTAATTGAATAAAATATGAGATAAGGATAGTTGTGATTATAAATGAAATGAGGTATTCTCTTTTGTAAAAGCAAAGAAAAACTAAAATGAGAAGCGTTGAAAATGACAAACACATAATCAAAACCAACTTTTAAATTTCATGACATCAATTCTTTCCATTACTACCCTTTTTGGATAAATTTTAATTTTTGATAGAAATCGGACTAGATTGCAACTTTAAATTGTCGTCGACAAAGTGCTAAAGATTTTTTTTTTTGGTCGGGCCGGGTTTTTAATGCTAAAGGCCCATAGTGCCACTTACAAGTTACATATCCTAACCACTAACCGACGGGAAATGAATAAAGGTTCGTAATCTCCTTGTCGTTCATTTTACGGTTCAATTCATCATTTAAATTTTTTATTCATTCTCTAAAAAACATATAAAATTGAATAATGGTTGACTTATATTTTCAAACAAACTACAATTATTTTTTTTAAAAAAAAGTTTTAAACAAAAATTAGAGAAATGAACAACTGAATTAGAGAGGGTGATATCCATAACCATCAATTAAACAAAACAAAAAATAAGAAACCTAATTGAGAATTTATTATTTACGTACATCAACCAAAATTATTAATTTTAATTAATACACTCTCCGTCTTATAATAAATTTTTCATTTTTTTTTTGCACGCTGCAAAATAAATTTTCATTCCATAGAAAACAAAGCAATACTTTAATATATATTAATAAATAATTTTTTTTAAACAAATACTACTTATTTTTTATAACTACTAATTAACTTTACACAAATTAGCATGTATCTCATCATATATTAATAAACAAATATATTTTTAATCAAAACAACAAAGCTAGGGGAAGCATATAGGATGAAGAGAGTAATAAACAAATAACACACATTTATTGTGAATATAAAATTATTTTCCTAGCGTGATATTTTTCTTTCCTTTGATTTCTTTTGGGTACGAGATTTGTTAGAAACTGGGTATGAATATTTCGAAAAACTGAAAGTGGGAGAAGAGTGAGCACGAAACGAATTCGTGTAAAATCGAGTCTAGGTGAAACCTATGCCCGCAAGATCGAATACGCCCGTACAGTGCTTACGGATTATGCGTACGGATCCCCAAAGGTAAAACGGTTTGTCTATTCAGACCGGTAGCACTACCGTGTATGAATCTCCGGCGAACGAAATCGGAATTTATGAGCTAAACGGGATTTTCTGCAGAGAAAGGAATTCGGAAATTTCTGGGTTCGTAAGTTTTTTTTTTTTTGGAAAACTGGACGAAAGGGGGTATATATAGGCGGAATTCCGACCCTTTAGAGGGCTGCTGGAGTGGAGTACGTGGTGATCATGGATCACCCACGTTCTGTCGTGGAGAGAAACTGCGTTTCTCAGGATTGGGAAGCAAGAAGGAATATTCCAGATGCTCTGGAGTGTATTAATCAAATTCGTAGTGTATTAATCAAGTTCGTGGGCCGACCCAATTCTAAGTGGGCCAACCGAAATGGGCCGACCCAATTCCATACGGGTCACCCAATCCGATTGGATCCAAAAAGATAATGAGCTATTTCATATTTTTGGTACTCTAAAAATATAGGTATGGCACCAAAGCCCACCCAAAGCCCAATTGCCAAGAACCAAGAACCACGAACCACGGACCCGGACCCGGACCCGGCCCGGGCCCGGGCGGGGCGGGGCGCGCGCGTGCGTGTGTGGTCCATGGTTAGGGTCCCCATGTCCCAATTTAGAGAGCATGAATAATTTCCTACTTATATACAAGACAAACTTCTTGTAATTTTCCAATGTGGGATGGAACTTTATTTTCCATTCCCATTGAATTATTCAACACACATGATTAATACTTCAACTTCCCAAATTAATTTCTCACTCACCGGAAATCGGTTTTGAGATATTAAATATACCACGCTCATCTACTCCGCGAGTAGAACAACATCGTTAATTTTATTTTCCCAAAAACTAACGTTTTTACTCCTCAAAAAAATTGATCAAAGTAAGGGTATGAACCCTTTACAAAACCAATTTCCAACAATCCCCCACATGAGTGAGAATTGCACCTATACAGAGTCAAGCTTCTTCGTTCAGCTCATGTGAGACCTCATTGCTTCCGGATAAGTAGCCAATGGTTTTGAACTTTCCGTAGCCCGGCACCATCGGGTATACCGGCGGCTTAGTGGACATGATGCCTTGAACTAATCCTCCTTAGTGTATACCTTACAGATAGTGCAGACACAAGTCAGTCTCGATTCCGATTTGTTCTCACGTTTTTGTCCATTTTGGCCCTGGACGCCCTTTGTATTCATAAATGTTTGGTCGAAGCGGCCCTCACTTCTCATTTATATAGGTGATCTCCTTTCGAGTATCCCGTCATACTCAGTCCCACATGGACTCATAGGAATCATTAAAAGTCAAAGACTTATCCTTTACCACAACTCACGGGTTCACTAACACTTGACACAGTGCTGTCAGGAATGGTCATGATTTTCAAGTGTTGTACAACTAACATTCACAGCTTAGTTTTCCCTTTTGAACCAAGTTCTTGGGATCTCCAGTCATCATGGTTGGGTTACCACTGTTTCAGTTTTATTTGTGGATTTCAGACCCATTCCCCCTATCAGCTTATTCATTTGATCTCGATTCAAGCTCTTCGTGAGCGGATCCGCTATGTTATCAACTGATCTTACATAATCAATTGTTATTATACCAGTTGAGATCAAATGTCTAACGGAGTTATGTCGACGACGAATATGTCTCGACTTTCCGTTGTACATACTGTTCAAAGCTCTACCAATAGCAGCTCGACAGTCACAATGTATCATTACAGATGATACTGGTTTGTTCCAACAAGGAATATCTTCTAAGAAATTGTGAAGCCATTCAGCTTCTTCACCAGCTTGATCCAAAGCGATGAATTCAGATTCCATTGTGGAACGGGCAATACACGTCTGTTTTGTGGATTTCCACGATACTGCAGCTCCTCCAATAGTGAATACATATCCACTAGTCGAGAATGAGTCTTTACTATCGGATATCCAATTAGCATCACTGTACCCTTCAAGTACAGCTGGATGTCGCGTGTAGTGTAGCCCGAAGTCAAGAGTATACTTCAAGTATCTCAAGACCCTTTTCAGAGCTTTCCAATGTTCATGACTTTGATTGCTCGTGTACCTGCTTAGTTTGTTCACAGAACATGCAAGATCTGGACGTGTGCAATTAGTAATGTACATCACGCTTCCAATGATCCTTGCATATTCCAACTGATTCACAGGTTCACCTCTATTTTTCTTCAGATGAACATTTTGTTCAAGTGGAGTTTTAGCAGGTGGATCATCAAATGCATTGAATTTCTTCAAGACTTTCTCAACATAATGAGATTGTGTTAAAGAAATTCCATTTGAGGTTCTTTCAATCTTGATTCCTAGAATCACGTCTGCTAAACCCATATCTTTCATGTCAAAATTTCTCTTTAACATGTTTTTCGTATTAACGATCACATTTGAATTGTTACCTATGATTAACATGTCATCAACATATAAGCATACAATAACGAATCCATTTGGTGTATCTTTCACATACACACACTTGTCACATTCGTTAATTCGAAATCCATTTGACAACATAATATTGTCAAATTTCAAGTGCCATTGTACAGGAGCTTGTTTAAGTCCATACAACGATCGAACGAGTTTACAAACCTTTTTCTCGCTCCCGGGTACAACATAACCCTCTGGTTGATCCATGTATATTTCAGCATCCATCTCTCCATTAAGAAAAGCAGTCTTTACATCCATTTGATGTATTTCGAGATTATGCAAAGCAGCAATCACGACAAGTACACAAATGGATGTAATCCTTGTTACTGGAGAGTAGGTGTCAAAGAAATCATGTCCTTCTCTTTGTTTAAAACCCTTTGCAACCAAACGGGCTTTATACTTTTCAATAGATCCATCTGCTTTGTACTTTCTTTTAAGGATCCACTTACATCCTAAGGTCTTGCAACCTTTAGGGAGGTCAACCAACTCCCATGTATGATTTTGCAGAATTGAATCATATTCACTGTTTATTGCTTCTTTCCAGAGAGATGCATCTGGTCTGGAAAGAGCTTCTTTGATAGTCCTAGGTTCATCTTCTAGCACATACGTGATGAAGTCTGGACCATAGGTCTTATCGATTCTAGCTCGTTTACTGCGTCTTGGTGCTTCACTCTGCTGAGTGGAAGGACCTGCAGCTTCACTTGATTCTTCATGAGTTCGTTTATTTGAACTCACTTCTTCTTTGTCCCTACACGGGAACACATTTTCAAAGAACACAGCATTCCTTGATTCTATGGTAGTACCTATTGTCATATCGGGTATCTCTGATTTATGAATCAAGAACCGATAGGCACTACTGTTGAAGGCGTATCCTATAAAGATCCCATCGACTGTCTTAGGTCCGATTTTCACTTGTTTAGGAAGTGGCACTTCAACTTTTGCCAAACACCCCCACACTTTGAGGTATTTGTATGATGGTTTGCGATTTTTCCACAACTCATAAGGTGTCTTATCTTGAGTCTTAAGTGGAATTTTATTTAAAATGTGGTTAGCTGACAGAATAGCTTCCCCCCACATGTTCTGAGGTAAACCTGAGCTGATTAACATTGCGTTCATCATCTCTTTCAAAGTTCAGTTTTTCCTCTCCGCAATACCATTTGATTGAGGTGAGTAGGGAGCTGTCGTTTGATGTATGATGCCGAATTCGGCACATAACTGTTCAAACGGAGCCACATACTCTCCACCTCTATCACTACGAATTGCTTTAATTGTAGTATTCATTTGATTCTCTACTTCACTTTTATAGTTTTTAAAAGCTTCAATAGCTTCATCTTTACTTCGAAGTAAGTAAACGTAGCAGAATCTGGTGCTATCATCAATAAAAGTAATAAAATACTTTTTTCCACCTCTAGTTTGCACAAATTTTAAATCACATACATCAGTGTGAATTAATTCTAGAGGAGTAGTGTTCTTTTCAACTGACTTAAATGGTAATTTAGTCATTTTTGCTTCTACACAAATTTCACATCTTTTGGATGTGTCAACATTCTCAATTTTAAGTAAATCCAAATTTACTAATCGTTTTATAGATTTTAGATTAACATGTCCTAATCTAAAATGCCATAAAGAGGAACACTCAACGATATAAGCAGAAGTAGAAGCATTCTCATTCATAATAGTGTTTTTGCCATCACGGCTTACAGTCATCACAGACATCTTGAAAAGGCCCTTCTCGAGGTAACCCTTTCCTAGGAAGATGCCAAACTTGCTAAGTACAACACCGTTTGACTCAAACACTAACTTAAACTGACTACTAACTAAAAGAGACCCCGAAATCAGATTCTTCCGGATGTCCGGGACATGCAGCACGTCCTTCAGTTTCAGCTCCTTTCCCGAAGTCAGTTTGATCACCACCATTCCAACACCAGCCACTTCAGACGAGGCTTGGTTGCCCATGTAGAGCTTTCTCCCTTCAGCAGGAGAATAAGTGGAGAAGGCAGACTTCTCCGAGCAAACGTGGCAAGTGGCACCAGTGTCCACGAACCAACTCTTCTTGTTGTCCACTATGTTGACCTCGGTCACCACAGCGGACATGTCCATCTCCATAAGCTCACGTTCAGCAACGTTCACGGAGTTCTTCTTCCCCTTGTCCTCTTTCTTGGGCTGACGACAATTAGCTGCCCGATGGTTGGGTTTGCCACAGTTGTAGCACTTCCCGCTGAACTTCTTCGGGGCAGGAGCAGCAGCAACAGCCTTGCCTTTGCCCTTGTCGTCTTGTCGCTTCCTTTTCTTTGATGGTTCGCCTTTCTCCATCAGGTTAGCTTTGGCCTCGATGGAAGCAATCGAGCCCCTCTCCCTCTTGTCCCTCTTCTTGTTATCCTCCTCGATCCGGAGTCGGGTAACAAGGTCCTCCATCGTCACTTGCTTTCGCTTGTGCTTGAGGTAGGACTTGAACTCCTTCCAAGATGGAGGGAGTCTGTCAATCACAGTTGCTACCTGAAAGGCTTCAGGCAGCTCCATCCCTTGCACTGCAATGTTATGGAAGATAACTTGCAGCTTCTGCACTTGCTCGACAACATATTTGTTGTCTTCCATCTTGAAGTCGTACAAGGTGGAGACGACGAACTTGCTAGTTCCCGCATCTTCAGTCTTGTACTTCTTCTCCAAGGACTCTCATAGAGCTTTGGAAGTCGGGTACTCATCGTACACGTCACAAAGGGCATCAGACAGCCCATTCAGAATGTAGTTCCTGCAAAGATAGTCATCGTGGATCCAAGTATCGTAAGCGATCCTTGTCTCACGAGTAGCATCATCAGCAGGAGCACTCGGACAATCCTCTTTGATAAATTTCACCAAAGAGATGGTGGTCAAATAGAAGTGCATCTTCTTTTGCCACCTTTTAAAATCACTTCCCGAAAACTTTTTGGGTTTCTCCCCTTTTACTACCACCGGCCTAACAGCCCCTTGAAGGGAGGTCTGGTTGGTTGTCAAAAGAGGATTGACACCGGCATTTCCTACAAAAGGATTGCTGCCAGCATTTCCCACGAAGGGATTAGCACTAGAGCTTCCCACGAAGGGATTAGTGCTAGAGGTTCCCACAAAGGGATTGACATTTCCCACGAAGGGATTGCCATTAGCTTTCATCCATTCAGCAAGGATGTCTCCAAAATTTCCAAACTGGAAGGGGGGAATGGTAGTCGGATTACCATCGGCAGTCGGATTCGCAGGTACTGGATTAGAGACATCATTTTTAGTTGGTGAGGATATGTCCATCTCGTTATCAGAGTTATGGTTCGACATATTTCAGTGTTTCGAAGGATAGTATATTCGATATTGCGATTGTTAGAAACTGGGTATGAATATTTCGAAAAACTGAAAGTGGGAGAAGAGTGAGCATGAAACGAATTCGTGTAAAACCGAGTCTAGGTGAAACCTATGCCCGCAAGATCGAATACGCCCGTACAGTGCTTACGGATTATGCGTACGGATCCCCAAAGGTAAAACGGTTTGTCTATTCAGACCGGTAGCACTACCGTGTATGAATCTCCGGTGAACGAAATCGGAATTTATGAGCTAAACGGGATTTTCTGCAGAGAAAGGAATTCGGAAATTTCTGGGTTCGTAAGTTTTTTTTTTTTTTTGGAAAACTGGACGAAAGGGGGTATATATAGGCGGAATTCCGACCCTTTAGAGGGCTGCTGGAGTGGAGTACGTGGTGATCATGGATCACCCACGTTCTGTCGTGGAGAGAAACTGCGTTTCTCAGGATTGGGAAGCAAGAAGGAATATTCCAGATGCTCTGGAGTGTATTAATCAAATTCGTAGTGTATTAATCAAGTTCGTGGGCCGACCCAATTCTAAGTGGGCCAACCGAAATGGGCCGACCCAATTCCATACGGGTCACCCAATCCGATTGGATCCAAAAAGATAATGGGCTATTTCATATTTTTGGTACTCTAAAAATATAGGTATGGCACCAAAGCCCAAGAACCCGGACCCGGGCGGGGCGCGCGCGTGTGTGGTCCATGGTTAGGGTCCCCATGTCCCAATTTAGAGAGCATGAATAATTTCCTACTTATATACAAGACAAACTTCTTGTAATTTTCCAATGTGGGATGGAACTTTATTTTCCATTCTCATTGAATTATTCAACACACATGATTAATACTTCAACTTCCCAAATTAATTTCTCACTCACCGGAAATCGGTTTTGAGATATTAAATATACCACGCTCATCTACTCCGCGAGTAGAACAACATCGTTAATTTTATTTTCCCAAAAACTAACGTTTTTACTCCTCAAAAAATTGATCAAAGTAAGGGTATGAACCCTTTACCAAACCAATTTCCAACAAGATTTTCGTTGCTTTTGTGTGATTATTTCGTCATTGTGTGTGTTTTAGCTATGATGGTTTTCCCCTCGGTTCTTTATGTTTTTGAGTGGTGAATTTTGGCACATTTGATCATGTTCGTTTTGGGAGTAATTCCAAATTCGATGTTTGAGGTGCCTCATTTGTTCCAATTATATTGTTAAGAGTGTTTCTTGAAGCCAATGCAAATACCATGAATTGAATAACATATTAGTTTATTCTTTTAATACTTCTTGCCTGTATGTTTGGCTAAGATGATCTAATGGTGTTAAGTGAAGTCAGCTTTTTTTATACTCTCTTCTTTTCTTCGCCCTATAATACTATTCACATTTTTAAATTAAGTATAACACTCAATTACACATCCACAATATCATTTTATATTTAAACAAAACTAAAAATTTCTTTTCAATAATTTCTTTAAAAAAAAAAAAAAACTTTTTCACATTAAAGTATGAAGATTAATATGGAACAGATGAAATATTATCTATTTTAGATATTAGTAAAATTAATGTATATATTATTTAATGAGACTATAATCTACTAAGAAGAATCGAATTTATATATATATTCGTTTCCCGCGTTTCACGGGAGCTCGCGAGATAAAATTTTAATAATGAACCGACTTTTTTAAATTAAAAATAATTTAGGATTTTTTTTTAACAAGGTTGAATAACTCGGGATTTTACTGATTCATTAAGTCTAAAAAATGGCTATAATTCCATCTCATGAAAAATATGTGATTTTTATATCAGAGATAATGGATCATAAAGAAAAAGAGTTAGAAGGTGGTGCATTAAATTGCAAAGAAAAAAATATGTGTTGTAACTGTAGCAATAAGCACCGTAGATGGATGAAAATAATATAAACGGAGAATTGAGACTCGTGTTAAACAAGATTTATTTAAAACAAAATTTTCCCTTCACTCTCAGTGCTAGAGAACCATAGACACCTGTTTCCCAAAATACAACGAGCAACGATATAGCACAATATCTTGCTCAAAACCAACTGAGAAGTTGCCTGACAATATTGACGGAATAAAGAACGAAAAACTAAATCAATTGGAGCTAGAAGAAAGTAGCAATTGTTGGAATGTATTTGTATCTCTTTCGTTTTCAGTGTGTCCTCACGTCCGTCATTTCCATCAACATTTTAGGCACTACTTATTGCCCTCGAAATATAATTGTTGGAGCATGACAATAATTAGCCACTAATGGTCATTAGATCATAACTGAAACATTTTGAAACTTCAAAAGAAACTGTCATAAACACCATAATGAGCAATTATTCAGTGTAACCACCACCTGAATAATAATTATTTCAAGTTTAAAAATTCAAAGTTGTTTTGAATTTATTCCTTCGTCTTATTGTAAAAGGAAAATAAAACCGAAACAAAGTCTTTTCCTTTTTCCTTTTTCAATTTCTGGTTACAACAATTTTGAGAATCAATTTCTCATTCACATATTTTTCAATAGTAATTGATAAAAATTATAAAATTTGTAAAAAAAAAAATTACAATAAATCCTAATCAGGTGAATATTAGTGGAGAGACTGTTATTTTGGGGGCTTGTTTTATATTTGCAACTTGTTGAAAAGTTTGTTACTCAATTTATTGGAAGAAGAAAAGAGAATTTAATACTCAGATATTTTTTCATGCAAAACTCTCTCATAAAATTTGTTCACTATATAAATGTATTATTACATTCATTTAGTGATATCATTACACTTATAATATATATATATATATATATTACAGTATAAAATACAATAAATATTAATTTATAAGAACAATAATATCACTGGATCATTGTTATAGTATAAATTTCATATTCCGGTTAAATTTCACATTGGCGTGATTCATTTTTTCAACTCGAATTACTCTTTCTTCATAACATAGCCTATTATTGCAGAATAAAATAGAAGAGTTTTTATATTTATTTGGCAGTAAAAATATTAAATTACTATATATAAATAGACAAATATTTTAGTTGTGCCAAATTTATTCATTCTATAACTAGTTAACCACAATTAATTTTCCATCCACAGGAATTAAGGTTAAGCTCGTGAGCAAATCTTGTCCAGCATTACAAATAAATGTTTCCCATTTTATTTGCATGATAATTGAAGTTTCAAATAAAATCAAGAGGAATCATTCTCCACATTTTATATTTTAATTTGTAATATGTCTTCCGAACAATTGTTTTTTTTTTAATTAAATGTTTATCATATGAGCACCAAAGCAAATTTATAATTAATTTTTGTAATGGTAAATTGCATTTTTGGTCCCAAGAAAATGAGTTCATTTTAAAGCGGTGTTTTTTTCAACAGTTTTCGCCCCGTGGGGTTTTTCAGACATTTTTGTCCCAAGAGATTGCAGTTTTGGTCCCAAGAAAATAAGTAAATTGCACTTTTGGTTAAAAAATGGTAAAATTGCAGTTTTAATCATGAAAATTAATGGATGTGACTAAATCTGCCAAAAAAAAAATTACTTTCGTACCAAAAATGTTTTGAACTCATTCTCTTAAAATAAAAAATATAATTATTCCATTTAAATAGTATAATATTATATTAAAAAGGAAAATCAATGGAGGGTGCAACTAGCTGCCAAAATCTTTCTTTTGCTAAGATGGATTTAGTTGGTGACTTTTTATTATAATAATCACAAAAGACAAGAAAACACATACACTTATCTGCTTCTAAATATCTTTGGTTGCACGTTGCAAAGATAGAGATGTATGACTTGTTGATAGTTTAAGAAAACATATTAATTCTCTCTTGTGCGATTAATATTACATTTATTCTCCTGCGATTAATATTACATTTATTTTATTTAAACATTTCACAATTACTTTTATATTTAAAAAAAAAAAATTCTAACCTAACTCAATAAAATAATTTTACTTTAATAAAAATTATTCAATCTTTCACACACTTACTCATTCTTCCCTACTATAAAAATAGTTCCGAAACGAAAGGAGTATTTGACAAATTAAATATGATGTAGACCATTTTATACGTGAAATAGATTTACGTATTATTTATATTTTTAACAGTATTAACTATTTTATTGAATATATTAATTTATTGCATAATAAAAATAACCAAGACCATTTTAATGAATCAATAATGAAACTGTTTTAAATAAATTACTCATAGTATTTCGATTATTTAAGCAAAATATTTTGAACTTACTAAAACCCATCTATCAACTCGAGTTAGCCTTGACAAGAGATTTTTATTTTCATATTTCTCTTTTAAAAAAGAAAAAAATATATCCCTTCTCGGTAATTAAAAAATATATTATTGAGACTTTTATTTATTTATTATTAGAGTATGTATAAAGTGAAATAGATGAACCACTTTATAATATAACCATTTTATACGTGAAATAGATTTACGTATTGTTTATATTTTTAACAGTATTAACTATTTTATTGAATATATTAATTTATTGCATAATAAAAATAACCAAGACCATTTTAATGAATCAATAATAAAACTGTTTTAAATAAATTACTCATAATATTTTGATTATTTAAGCAAAATATTTTGAACTTACTAAAACCCATCTACCAACTCGAGTTAGCCTTGACAAGAGATTTTTATTTTCCTATTTCTCTTTTAAAAAAGAAAAAAATATATCCCTTCTCGGTAATTAAAAAATATATTATTGAGATTTTTTTTAGAGTATGTATAAAGTGAAATAGATGAACCACTTTATAATATATTTTTTTAGCGTAATCAACTAATATATTTTAGTGTAACCAACTAATACGCTTTAGTTAAACAACTAATACTCTTCGTATCCTTAAATTAATATCTTTAAGTGAAAACAACTAATACTCTCAAGAATTAATACCCTTCAGTAAAAACAATTGGTACTCTTTAGTAAATACAACCAAGGATGAAAATATCGATATCACAAGTAATATCGCAATCTTAAATTTACGGATATATCGATGGATATATCAATATCGCATATCGATATCGCAAATCTTTTTAAAAAAAGACGGAAACTTTATTAAAATTTTGGAAATTTAACATGAAATTTTAGGTAGTATTATAATATGATATTATGCATATGTTTCATTTAAAATCACTATAAAATTGCATGTTTAAAGTAAGCATATAGATAATAGACTATATAAACACTGTCCACCGTAAAAAAAATTGAAAATATAATACTTAATACAATACAAGATATAAATACATAATACAATACAATATAAGATATAATGCATAATACAATACAAGATGATGAATATTACATGATACAATACACATAGTACCAAAATGATGACCTATGAGGTTCAAATATAGAGTATGTAATGTCATCTTTGTCCAAGTAATATTGACATCAACTCATTACATTGGAGTAATCCTAGATAAAGGGTATTGGTTGATGACCTATTAGTTATTTTTACTAAAAGATACTAGTTTTTTAGGGTATTAGTTGTTTCCACTGAAGGGTACGAAGAACAATAATTATTTAACTAAAGTGTATTAGTTGGTTACACTGAAGAGTATTAATTTATTACACTAAAAATATTGTAAAGTAATTCATGTATGAACCAATTTCACTCTATACATACTCACTTTAATGCTAGATCAACTTAGAAAAATAATAAACATATAAACACATAAAAAATAAACATAAAAACAATAAACAAAAAAAAAATCGCGATATTTTTATTTTTATATATCCGCGATATTTTGCGATATACCTGTGATATTTCCCGATTCTCATTCATTTTTGTACTACAAGTGAACCGATATCGATATCGATATCGATAACTTGCGATATATCGCGATATATCTGTAACACACTGTAAGAAATATATTGCACCACAATATCCGTATCTCAATCTCAAAATTTGCGATATATCCGCGATATATCGCGATATTTTCATCCTTGAATACAACTAGTATATTTCAAATGGTTCATGTATGAATTATTTTCACTCTATACTTTGCCTTATTTTTAATATTTCTACAAAACTAATTTCTATATTTATTTTGATTTGGACAAAAAATTATTTAAACTAAGGTAAAAAATAGTATTGAATAAATTTAAAATTACTTTGGTGAATTATGAATACATAAGTTACTTTTGTGAAGGTTAGTTTACTTTTTCATTACACAACAGTGGTTCAAATAGTTTATTACATTAACAGTTGATAATCTGAAAATAGTTTATCTTGATGATAGTGACAAATCATCTTAATCAACAATTAATTTTATTTCTAATAAATTTTAAGAATTTGAACTAAAATTATGAAAATGTGTTATTGTGATTAACAAGTTGATGCGCTGTGCTTTTATTTTAGTTAATTTCAGGTTTAATATTTCAATTTTCTTAATTACCATGCAAAACATATAATGACCTATAAGCTCGTTAAATTTAAGTGCATTTAACAATTTGATACCCAATTGAATATTAAAAAATATATCTAATTTTTATCTTAATAATTTTTAAAATAAGGGACCTAACCAAGTATCAAGCACTAATTTCCTCATGGTTATTGATTGGCTAATTGCAATTCCACTTGGAGGGTATATACTCGGAATTTTCATCATGAACATCTTTTCCCAATTTATAAAAAAATCATCTAATATGTAACTTGTGTGTACAATAATAGTTTTAGGGATAATTTTTTTGGAATTAGAATTATGGTGGGATGATCAAGAACCTATAGAAATTTAACAAGAATTCAAAAGCTAAAAGTTGATTCGTTTATCAAATCCTTAGAATCCTATGCTAGGTTATGATAAGTTTTTTTCTAGGTTAGGATTGATTAGCGTCATAATCACCAAGTAATGTAGCAGTTTAATGTGGATTGATTATGACATATAATGAATATGTGAGGGACCAATTAACCCCACTACAATTAACTAGGGACTAAATAGTTCAATTTGGGTGATACACTCTATTTCTAAACAAGAGACAAAAGGGGTTGGAAGAAAACTTTTGAATCTGAATGGCCCGTGAGCTTCTTTTTTTTTATTCAATTCAAGAAAATAAAAAAATGTTACAATTATTAAATTATGTTTCAAAACTCAAATCGAACAATTTTTACACAGTAAAATAAGCATCATATACAACTATTGCACAAAAAGTATAAAGATTCTTCGGAATGAGACTTGCAAGTTGCAAGTAGTTGAAACTAGATTAGGAATACTTCACGATAAATTTGTTTTTTTAACCATAAGTGCTTGATAATAAAAGGTCAAGTCTTGTACGAGAGTAACTATCTTACACTTGGTGTATGATACACTCACTCAATAGTTGACCATATTTACATTGAAAAATTTGTTCCAGTTACACTGAAAAGTGTGGTTGGATTACACTAAAAGTAAGTTTTAGCGTAAACTTTTCAGTCTAATTGAAACAAACTTTTTAGTGTAAACATGGTCAACTATTGAGTGAGTGCACCGTGCACTTGGTGCATATGAGAGTTTGTCCTTGTATAAATCAGTTGCACATATAAAATAATAAGAATTTTTTTATTTTATGTCCTAAAATCAGATTATATATAAAATTCACTTTTCTAAAAAGAGTACGTATAGAGTGAAATTGGTTTATATATGAATTATTGAAGAATATTAGTTGTTTTCACTGAAAAGTATTAGTTGTATTTACTGAAGAATATTACTGGTTTACATTAAAGAGTCTTAGTTCATTTTAACTGAACAACTAAGACTCTTTAATGTAAATCAGTAACACTCTTCAATGAATACAATTAATATTTTTTAATGAAAACAACTAATACTCTTCAGTGATTCATGTATAAACCAGTTTTACTCTATACAAATCTTCTAAAAATTCAGATATTTTTTTCCCTTTCCACGTTTCCCGCTGGTTCTTCTCTTCTTGACGATTCGATTTTATTTCTTTACCAAAAATTTAAAGACAAAAACTTGTATGAGACCATCTCATGGTTAAAATTGAAGGTTAAAATCAAGTTTGAAAAGTAGATTTAAACAGGAAGAATCGGCATTTCAAATTCGAAACCAAATTTCTAACAATTAGATTTCCATTAACATGATTTGAATTTTTAAACTGTCGATCTGAAACAAAAATTGACGATTTCAAATTGTTGCACACCACCTATAATAGAAGGAATGATCATATGTATTTATTTATGAATAAATTTTATATAAAAATGGTTCATGATAAGGTTATCATGAAATTATTTTTTTGTATCTAATATTTGATCAGAAATATCGATAATTTCACCAGGAGTATCGTTAATTTGGGTTCAAAAAATTTTATAACAATAACAATATAATATCAACGACACAATTTGTTGATACTCCTAATCAAATATTCGATACTTTAAAACAGTTTTATGATAAACTTATCATTAATTATTTTCATATAATAATTTGTCTTTACTTATATTTAAAAATATGTACACTTAATATTTCATTCTTACAAATTCTTATTTGAGGTTAAACCCACCAAATAATTTCATGACTGGGAGTCTATAATCATGACATAAACCTAAAAGCTTAAGTAGGATACTTGGAGCAATATGCAACTATTATGATAGTGGACCAAGAATAATCATATATACATACAACTATAACGACATAAAGTTTAATAGTGAATTATTTATGTAGTTCAACATAAATGTAAATTGTTTGTATATTGCTATATTGTACAAGTATATTATAATGATGTTGACTCCATAGTAAATAAGTTTAATAGTAAATTCTTTATGTAGTTCAACATCAATGTAAATTGCTTGTACATTATTATATTGAACAAGTATATTATACCGATGTTGACTCCATAATGAACCGATGGACCACTGAACTCCATACAAATCATTACTATATAATTTAATGAGATTGTATGAAATAAAATCATTGTTGAATGACATCTAATTCTTACTTTTACTTTCTCCACTTGCAACTTGGTCATTTCCTTTAACCCAAGAATCATGGAATGAAGATGAGGTTCTTCACGTGATAGTTGGAATATATGAGTTAAAAAGCAAATGTTGATGCTTCACATCTCATTTATCTTACTTTGATAAGAAAAGTTCACTTCTCCTTTGAGCAATGGAGTGGTGTAATGAACATTTTGCAAATATACAAGTTACTTAGATATCACACTCGATGATACAGATCGAGTCAGCAAATTATACGTGTGATAATGGAAAGCACCGAGTGCAATGTCTTGTGAACTTTCTATATTTGTAATGGAAGATCAAAAGCAAAAGAATTACTCAATCAAGAAAAGATCAATTAAACATCGCCAAACTTTGCTCTTCTTTAGATTTTTGCTACATTTACAGTTAAAAGCTGCACTAATATAACTAACCCCATTCAGACCAACTATACAGCTTATTACACTGCAGGAATTGCAGTATATGCTTTCCTATTCTTTTTCTTTACCCCTATCCAAAGTGCAACCAGCTAATAATAACAAGGATGATTTACAGTTTCAGAATATGAACTTCACTTTCAACAGATTCAGCCATGTTTTCCCCAGCCTTTCCACTAAGAGTGCCATCTACCTCGGCATCAAAGCTCGAATGGACGCTGTACAGAACATAAACGAGCACTGTAAGGGCAGAGAAGAATCCAAATCGAAGATAGCATTGTTTCTGCAGTGCTCCCAACAAGAATATGTTGAGAAAGATAGATATGCAAGGAATCCATGGCATCAATGGGACCCCCCAGACCTCGGGCTTTCGGGCTTGTGGGACCAAGAAATGGAATAAGTTGAGAACAGCAATAGAGACGGCCATGCAGGCCCCGAGTATGAACGCCCTGGGCTTTCCAGCTGGTGCAAAATGCCAGAGGAGAGTGAACATAAGAGCAGAGAGTGAGAAGCAGAACAAGAAGGATAATGTGGGCCATGGGTTGGTCAGCCCGATGGCGACATATCGCCTGTAAATTACGGCATTTGCCACCATGTAGAAGACGAACAGAGTCCCAATGGACACAAGGTCCAGCAGGATGTTTAGATCGGTAAATAGAGCGAGTGCTGCTGTGAATATCCCTGAAAAGCAACATATATAAATGGGCAAATTAAGACGGGAAGATGAATAGTTAAGAACCTTAACAAACAAAACAGTTATGGTGTCTCTTCTATGATGTAAAGGGCCATTTTCATTAGCAAGCATACAACTGGCTTTGACCTAAGTTGGACCATTTAGCATAAAAGGACTTTAAGAAGTCAAATCTCGAGTCCAACGAATAAATTCTGGCACTGAATTCGCGATTCCTCCAACCATCTTAAAATAACCAAGTTTCTAAGCTATTGAATCAAGAATAGTTTGAATTTCCTTGAGAAGTCAAAAGAAATCACTTTTGATAGGATCCTTTAGAGCCCACATATTTTCTCATCTTAAAAAGATCATGATCATATATATCAAGATATATATTATTTAGCATAATCTCACACGCTTTAGGTTTTATGTCAACATCAACAAATGCACAAAGCAATAGTTTCATCCACTAGTTCAAGATAATTAAGGAAAACAATTGAGCAAGCTACATGAATGTGCAACAGTAATCTGAAGTTAATTAAAATTTAACAAAAAACTGGGCTATAGCCTGTACCACAAAAAACCATTCAAAACATTATTCTTGAGAATTTTTAACCATTAAACATAGGTCCCACAAAAACAAGGAGAGACCGTTTTCGGTTGCTTGAAAACGATGATAAATGATGAATCACAACCTTTCCCTCTCAAACTGAAAGGGACCGAAACGGACCTTATTCAACATTTTACATACTTCCCACCACAAATAAGCAAACATCACTGTTATTGCACACCATGCTTTACACACAAATTGACGAGTCACAGAGTCTTCTAAATCTTGACAAACGACCTAAAATATTGACCTATGGCGACCACACCCCAAAAAAAAACTTTTGTCATTATCACTCTTTGTATTACATCACATGATGATCACCCAAATAAAATCCAATTACAATCTGAAGCTCCATTATCCACTAGAGCCGTTTCAACATTCCCAATTGTTATCATCAAGTCTTTAATCCCTTTTTTCAGAAACCTTGGTGCAAGTTCAAGATTGACAGTTCTACCAAAAGTATTAGAACACTCCCAACCAAATATCCTACTTAACTATTAAGTCCATAATGCTATTCATATATCAACTATGACAAGACAACACAACACAAAAAAACATTACAGATAATCATAATATTGCCTAAAAATGTTCAACTTGGGGGGGTGGGGCATACCAAGGAAAGCTGATGCGTTGACAGGGGTGGAGGTGGAGTGGTGGACCTTGGCGAACCAAGATGGGACCACGCACGACCGTCCGATCACGCACATGTACCGTGCTTGGCCCAGCATGGATACCAACAGCGACGTCAAAATACCGAAACTGGCCCCCACTCCGATCACATTGGACACCCACTTTAACCCTGATGGCCCTCCCTTGAAGGCCCCAGAAAACGGCGCATCAGCATCAATCTGTTTCACATCATAAACCTCACTAATTAACAATCCACAAAAGGCGTTCTCGACGGTTGTACCTTACGCATTAAAATTTGTACTCGGAAAAGGCAATGCAGCCAATAACCAATCGATCATAAACTGGTTTAAAATGGTAATTAAATTTGATTTACCATGTCGTAGGGGAGGAGTGCGGACATTGAAGCGGCCATCAAGCAGTACAGAACGGTAACGATGATCACGGAGCCCGATACTCCGATCGGAATATTCTTCTCAGGGTCTTTAACCTCCTCAGCCATGGTGGAAACGGCGTCGTACCCGATGTAGCTCACGTACACCACGGCCGCCCCATTGAACACGCCCGAAACTCCGAATGGAAAAAACCCGTGGGGATTTTTCGGGTTCTCGGGTTCTGTGAAATTCTTCCAATCCCCTCTCCAGAACCCCATTACTATCACAAATGCTAAGAATAGAATGTGCAGAGCAGTTAACGCCATGTTTAGCCATGAACTCTCCTTGGTGCTGTAAAATTGAGAGCAATTTTCAGAAGTTGAATGGAGATAATGCGATTAATTTTGCTGGAATTAATAATGTGCGTTTTTCAAAACCTGTAGCAAATTACAAGTGTGATTAGCAGAATCACGGCGACGGCAATCGGGTCAATTTCATTGTAACCTTTGGGCAAACTATGGATCGTGAATCTCAGGTGTGTGTGAGCTGATATGCCTAAAGCCGTGCCTAAATACGAAGTGAAACCCCTGGCCACGGCGGCATTTGACAGCACGTAATCGATTATCAAATTCGCGCCGGTTAGGAAGGCCGTGAATTCGCCGAACGTGACACGGATGTAGCTGAAGGCGCCGCCAGCGACGGGCATGTCGACGGCGAACTCGGTGTAGCAGAAGGCGGAGAGGAGAGCGCAGAGGCCGGCAATGGCGTAGGAGATGACGACGGCGGGGCCGGCGTAGATGTGGCTGGCACTGCCGGTAGTGACGAAAACTCCGGCGCCGACCATTCCGCCGACGCCAAACCCGATGAGATCGTGCCACCCGAGGGTCCGCTTCATCTCCGGCCCGGACCGGGCCCGGACCGCGGTCGTTTCGTCGGAGGAGGTTGAGACGGAGCAGGCCCGGCGGATGAGGCGGTGGGGGGTGTCGGAGAGTGCCCGGAAATAGGAATTGAAGCTAGAGAAAGAGGAGGAATGGCGTCCCATTTTCACTCTCTCTCTCTCTGCACAACTCGGTTGAAATTTGTGAGTTCAGTTTTGCTCCGATTTTAGGGATGGAGTGAATGCGTGTGTGCAAGAGATGATGATGATGATGAGAGAAGAGAGGAAGAGTGGGCGCATATACATATATATGCGTGTACGTATATTGTATGCGTGCAGGCGTAGGAGGGTGGGTGGGTGGGATTTTGAGGAAAATAATTTCATCTAATCCTAAAATTAATTTAGGCCATGTCGAATCCATCTTTACCGATAATTGTTGTTGTATTATTTTACTGTGCCCACGGTGGACATGTTATCAATTCCGATAAAAGAGATACCATGGTCGAAAAAAAAGTTTAAAATAAATGGCAAAAACTTGTATAAGACCGTCTCATAATATGAGATCGATCAAATTAAAAAAAGTGATAGGGTTATAATTAAATGTGATAGTATTTTTAAAGAAAAGTGATAAGTCACTTTTAACAAATATATTATCACTTTTTGTTTAAACTTTATCCCTTTTTAAAAGTGACAACTTTTTAATTAATAAGTGACACGTTTTAAATTAAAATAGGATCAAATATTATTGGTCTCATACTATGAGACGGTCTCACACAAGACTTACTCAAAATGAATTTATTGAAAAGAATAATAATAAATTTATAGATACATTTTTTAGATTATATAAAGTGAATATAACTGAAAAAAATAATACCTAGTTATTTTTTATATTACTATTTGCGTATGTTTATTTTAAGTGATAAAGAGATAAGACTACTCACACGCATAACCCCTCTCAACTCAACCTAAAATAAATTAAATATTTCTCTAATACACTTATATAACCTACCACTTAATTTAATTTTATCTTTTTTATACTCACATCCACAACTCAACCTAACCTAAAATAATTATTATTATTATTTTATAATTTATTAATTATATATATATATTATTCAGTTTTTATTATATTTAAAATGTATAAAATACATAAATTAATTTATTATTCTTAATTTATGATTATATTAAGAAAAATAGTTTAAAACACACATTTAGAATAAAATACAATAACGAAATTACAATTACAATAGTTGACATATGAAGTTGAGATTATATTTCAAAATATGTCAATATTAGTGTTTATTTATAGAGAATTGAAAAATACAATTTTTAATATTTTTTTAACTTATTATCCACAATATTTATAATATATATTTTATTCATATAAAATGTAATTACTCAATCAAATAATGACATGTGACAATATTTAATTGGCAAATCATGTAATGGATAGAGGTTGTAATTGCAACCCCTTCCAACAATTGTTGCAGCTTACATTTTAATTTTTCTTTTTATATTTTTGTCTTCTTCTGACTTTGAGGTCTCCATCGGGACCAATGTGAATTGTCTATAGTAATATTTTGGTTAGAGCGTATGAGGGATATAATAATAGAAAAAAAATCCTAAAAATAGATGTAGTAATTGAGTATGGACACCTTTTTGACAATGTAGTAAGCAACTTTAGGACGGAGCGAGTAATAGGTTTTATAGGTAATGTAGGTGTGGATGGAGTATGAAATGTAAAAACTGGATTTTACATCTCTAACTCGAATGGGACGGGGGCTGAAAAGTCATAATCTCATCCGGGTGAATCCCAAAATAAACCCAACTTTAGGTTGTGTTTGTAAAAAAATATGTTTTGAGAAATTTATTTAATTTAGTGATTGTAAGAATAAATTATTTAATAGTGAAAGTGATAAGTGTTTGTAAATTTTGTATAATGTAGATGATGAGTGTTTGATAAAAAAAATTGACGAAAGTAAATTATTAGTGAAAAGTTATAATTAGGTAAAAACATACTCTTCTCAACGTTTAGATTATAGATTCTAGCTGATTAATTTAAGCAGAATCACTGTATTTCAAAACACTCAGAATGCTTCTTCACTTAATTCTAAGTGATTATAATCACTTAAAAAACTCTGTTTGGTTAGGGATGGATGTGGATGAGATGGAGATGTAAAAAGGAGGATGAATGTAATCCAATGAATATTAAATGTGTTTAGTTAGGAATTGAGAAATATAGTTGAATGAATTTTATGTCAAATCATAGTTGAAATATATTATTATTATTATTATTGTTAGTTAGTGAGAAAATGATTAGATAAGAGAAAAGTAGGATAGATGATAAGAAAAGTATGAAAGAGAATGAATGTGTAAGAAAAAAGTATAAGATATAATGAATGAATGTAAAAAAATTAGGAGAGAAGATGAGTAAATGAGATAAAAGTAATATGATTGTATAAAATATAATTAAAATAGATGTATAGGTGTATACATTAATGAAAAATGAGATGTATCCATCCAAAATCTGATAGAATGGTGAATGTCTTCATCCCTAATCAATCACATCCATATAATTTTTCCAACACACATCTAATCTCATCCAAAGTTCAAAATTCTAGACATATGTTGAAGAGTGTAAATTAATTCCTTAATATTTAAAAAAAATAAAAAATTGGAGGTTGGATTCCCACTTTGTCCTTTGCTTAGGAATCAGAAGTTATACATAAAAAATGTAAAATCGATTTATTTATTTTACTATTGTTATTTCTCACTAATGTTTCATGAAAAATTACATGAAGTTTAAAAAGTATTTGTATAAAATGAAATATAGTATAAATGGATGTGAATGCAAAACTAGATGGAGTGACATTTGATATAATAAATGTGTATGGATAATTATATGTTATGCCATGGTAAGAAAATTTACAAAAAATGGTATAATAAGTTTATAGTAAGCCACTCGGAGAAAAAAAAAAAGGGAATGTGCACATTCCAATGAATACTTTTCGGATTGGGATATCTCATTTTTCATACCAATATGAATCACTTAATCATTTAAGGATATTAGTTGATTTTATTGAAGAGTATTAGTTGTATTTACTGAAGTATATTACTAATTTACACTAAAGAGTTAGTTATTCAGTGAAAATAAACTAAGTCTCTTCAGTGTAAACCGGTAATACTCTTCAATAAAAATAACTAATACTCTTCAGTGAAAATAACTAATACCCTTCAGTGATTATATAAATCAATTTCACTCTATACACACTCTTCATTTTTCATACCAATATTCATTCACCTATATTATGCACATGCACCATCAAAACAATCATATCATTATTTTTTATCAAACTCATTCATTTTGTCTCCAATTTTCTTAAATCACTTCATTTTTCCTTCTTATTTTTTTTCACATAGTCATTACCTTACTAATCAACTATAAGCTCATTTCTTTTTGGGTTTTAAAATTCTGGATTTGAATTTTGTATTCTAAATCCATTTTAGTTTGAGTTTTAAAATTAGATTTTTGAAATCCTAAGTCTGCAGCCCTATAAACAACCTATACAATACTCTTTTACTTTTACATAATAAAATTCAAATCTACCCTACTCAAAACCCAAAAAGAACACAGATTTTAAAAACTCCATAAATTACAAAACCACTAATTTTCAAAAAATCATTAAAAACCCCAAAAAGAACACAACCTAACAAAATAATACAATATTATTAAATAAAAGTATTGATTTGACATAAATTATCTTTCGTCACTAATATATTCAACACAAATCAAATACAAATTTACTAATTTGCCCACATTAATTTTTTTTCCATTTGAATTTGTATCTTTCACCTCCTACCTAATGTTTTTTCTTGGAACTGGATTCTCCACTTTATTCTTTTGAGTTTAACTCAATAAAAATCCAAACTTAAAAGGAGGCATGAAACTAATTGTTTATAGCATTAACTTTCCAGTTGGAAAAGTAATGAACTGTGAGTTGTGACAAGCAAGGGACACTTCTAGCAAAAAAGAAACGGCCTCTTAGTTTATGGGAGGAACCGAAACTGTGGATACCTTTTTGGGCCTTCCCCATACACTTTTGATGAACCCACCACTAAGGGCCCACAATTCCTTAATTCACAGAGGATTTAAAAATTGTGGAAAAAGGAGCAAATTTAAAAACACAAATACAAATACTTGTACTATCACGGGAAATTCCTTAAAAAAAAAAAACTCAGAAAATTCTAAATGAATCGAATTGAATCAAGCTATTTTTTTTTTCTTTAAGAAAAATGGTAAACTGCAAAATTAAGAGAATCACTCACAAGTGAAGTTATCAAAGGGACGTGCTAGATAGAGGTGGAAGTAGGCCAAACCAGACCTTACATTAAAAAAATCTAGGTCTACTTCACAAAATCATAGCCTGAGTCCGCCTATTATCTGTGATAGGTTTTTTATAGGTTTGGCCTGACTTTTTAACTAAACAGGTCAGGCCTATGAGTCTTTTAGAAGTCTATTAAAATTTAATTTATACTATATTCAATATTTAAAATTTCAAATTTTTACATATTTTTAAAATAGTCTAAAATTATTTCTGTCTATTTTTACTATTGTCATGTCAAATCGAGGTTGTTAGCATCGATACAAAAACATAAATTGAAATTTTTGAAAAATTAAATATGAAAAATCATAGTTTTGAAATTATTTTACATCCTTTCACGGTTCATATTTAATATGATTGACCATATTATACAAATATATAAATAATATATATATAATAAATATTTAATAACAATATATATATATATAGTAGATTATTTTAAATAGGCAGGTCTGTTACACTTTTAAGGCATTTTATAAAGCCTGAGTCTAATCTACTTAAATAAATAGGTCTTTTAATAAGCTTTGATCCGACTCGTTTATTAAATTCGAGTGGTCTGACCTATTTCCACCCATAGTGCTAGGGTCGGGGTCATTTCCCATTCCGTCCGCGAAAGTGGGGATTATTCGTTCGTATTCCCGCAAAACAAACAAGAAAAATTTCCATATCGTGGGGAATCGCGGCTCACCATTCCAACATCTTTTTTAACTCATTCCTAAAATATAGAAAACAATAAATCTTATTTAAAATTACAAATTTAAAATGTACACAACAATTAATTTATGTAATTTAAAGTACCATTTAGTTCTAATAATTATTATAAGGCAAAAACTTGTGTGAGACCGTCTCATAATATGAGACCTATCAAATTAAAAAAAGTGATAGGATTATCATAAAATGTAATAATATTTTTAAAGAAAAGTGATAAGTCACTTTTAACAAAAATATTATCACTTTTTGTTTAAACTTTATCACTTTTTAAAAGTGACAACTTTTTAATTAATAAGTGACACAATTTAAATTAAAAGTGGATCAAATATTATTGGTCTCATACTATGAGACGGTCTCATACAAGAATTACTCTTATTATAAACATATTACAGATATAAGGTGCAAAATTAATTTTGAATAACTGTGATACAATGGGTATATTTTTTTTTTCCCGAAACTAAATTGTCCAAATTTATACTCCCTCCGTCCCATCATTATTTACACACTAACTTTATTTTCATGTTTTAGCGAGCGAGTTGTTTATTAGTATTTGAAATGATAAAGTAACTTTTAAAGTAGGGTTTGATAGTTCTATTTATCTTCTATTATAAAATGACTTAAAAATTATTTTATCATTTTAAATACTAATAAAAAACTCGCTCTGTAAAATACGAGAAAACAGTAAAAGTGCGAATAATGGTGGAACGGAGGGAGTATAATTTAATTTATGAAATTAGGAAATAATTAATTATAATTACTAAATAATTTTACATATTATATATATACAATACATTTAAATATATTAAAACTTTCAGATTCCCGGGGAAGAACGGGGTGGAGAATTCTATCCCCGTCTTCACATACGGGATGTAGTTTTTTCCCGTCTCTGTTCCCATGGGGAAAGTAATCGTGGATTAACGCCCCTTTTGTAGTGAATCCCCTCGAGGAACGAAAATTCTTCACCCCACTGTCAAGCCTACTTACAAGTTTGTATTAGTATAAGAGTAAAAGCGTGTTATTTTAAGGATAAGTATTACATAATTATTTTTATGAAAATAAATATTTTATAGTAACAATGTAAGATATTGAAAAATATGTTACTATATGGATATAAAACCAGTACAAATGCAACCCGATTTAAAGAAAAGAATAACAAAATAAGAAATATATATTTGTTCAGGTTGAAATACATATTTATACTTATATTAACACATCAACCAATATTTATTTTTATTTTTATAAGAATTAGAAACACACATTTGCTCTTATAATAAGACATAAGAACAATATTCTCTATTTGGCTTTGCTCGGTGTGAATTATTTTATAAGGAGTCCTTCTAAATCTTAATCTCTTGTAAAGCTAAGGTGGTGAAGATTATGTGGAAAACCCACATGGTTTTATTTCAAGGTTCTCTCATCCCATTCATTCACATGATATGTTTTAATCTCAACCACCAAAATTCTAAATTAAATCTTAATCACTCGTTCCAATTAAATTTCCTATATAAATCTCTATCTTTCCTTCAATCTTTTCATGCCTCGCATCTCAGTCATTTCTTATTTCTTTTTTCTTATTGTTTTGGCAGTATGATGAATTTTGGTTTCAACTAATTGTTTTGTTTTTTTTTTTTTGCAGATTTTGCTCCTGATTCTATCTGGTTTTGATGGTAAACAATTTGTTCTGAAATAATTGTGTACGAATAAAAATACTGACGTAGCGAAAGGTTAAACACGAAGAGTAGAACACATTGATACCCCGTATACTAGGCGTCTATCACTTTTCATTAATCAATTATAAAAAACAACGGTCTCACAATGACTCAAAAACTAGAATAAATAGCAAAGCGAGGCCCGTGCAAGGGTCCGATAAAACCACTAGAATGTTTGGGCTTATTTAATAAAACATATAAAAATAGCATAAAATAATTACTTATTTCTTGGGCTTGAAAACACGATCGTATACATCCCAATAATTCAACGACTCCGTAACCGCATCATTCCCCCCCACCAAGAGAAGGTTCGCCCTCGAACCCGAAGTATCAACAGCCCAATCACCGTTGTCACCCATGTATGGAATCAAATGTTTGATATTGAAGACGTCTGAAGTGCGAATGTGTGAAGGAAGCTTTAAACGATAAGCATTAGGATATATTTTCTCAAGTACCTCCAATGGACCACTCTTCCGCGCAGCGAGTTTGTTAAATTCATGAGCAGGGTAGCGCTCACGAGTCAAAATAGCCCATACATAATCACCAGGTTCAAACTCCAAGAGGTGTCTCCCCTTATCAGCAGCGTTCTTATAAGCAGCAGAGGCAGCAACTAACTGTTCATGTGTAAAACAGTGTGTACTACGGAGAGCTTCGATCATATCAACAGCTCTACCCTCCGCACGAACCGGAGATGGCAAGGACATCAAATCCGTTGGCCCTCGTGGTATGGTACCATACACAACCTGAAAAGGAGCAAGGCCTGTGCTACGATTCACTGCAGCATTGTGCGCAAACTCAGCCTGGCCCACACGAACATCCCAAGAACGCAGATTCTCCCCCACCAAACAGCGTAGTAAATTTCCCAAAGAGCGGTTGACTACTTCAGTCTGCCTATCTTTCTGCGGATGATAGGCACTACTGAAGTCTAATTACGTATTAACCATACGCCATAAACTCTTCCAAAAGAAGCTGAGAAAACGAGTGTCACGATCTGAGACAGTGGAAGAGGGCAAGTCGTGCAAACGGTACACCTCACGAAAGAATAACTGTGTGACACGGATGACATCAGCAGTTTTCTTGCAAGGTATAAAATGAGCCATTTTAGAGAAACGGTCCACCACCACAAAGATAGAATCATTACCCCGTTGCGTACGAGGTAGACCCACAAAAAAGTCCATGCTAATAGCCACCCAAGGAGAACTGGGAATAGGAAGAGGACGGTAGTGGCCAGCATTAGTGCCAGTTCCCTTCGATACCTGACAAATTAGGCACCTCGAAACATAGTAAGATACATCTCGTCGGATAGTAGGCCAAAAATAAGAACGTTGCACCAAATCGATAGAACGATAACGACCCACATGGCCCGCACCATCCCATTCCGAAATAATTTTCAAGCGTAGACTTGTATCAGGAATACAAAGGCGAGTGCCTTTGAAAAGAAATCCATCAACCAAAATAAAATTTGTATCTTCACCCGCAGTAAGACGAGCCAAAATGGGAGCAAAGAACCTATCAGTAGCATAAGATTCTCCCAACAATTCTAATCATGGAATCGAAATGCGCAAATCCGAGACAACCAGTGCACGCCTACTCAAAGCATCGGCTACTCTGTTCGAAGCCCCAGACCGATGCTTCAAGACAAATGTAAACTGTTGAAGGAAAGCCACCCAAGAGGCATGCCGAGCGGAAAGATTATCCTGAGTGGCCAAATGACGAAGGGCTTCATGATCCGAGTATAAAATAAACTCACGATGAAAAAGATAATGTCGCCAGTGACGAACAGCACGAACAACCGCATAAAACTCCACATCATAAGTGTTGTAACGACTCCGAGGACCCACTAACTTCTCACTAAAGAAAGCAACAGGGCGACCACCCTGACTAAGAACTGCACCAATACCACTCTTCGAAGCATCACAAGAAAGCTCAAAAGGTTGCTCAAAATCAGGGAGGAGAAGAATATGAGCCGACACAAGGCGTTCCTTGATCAGACAAAATGCCAATTCGGCAGCAGGGGTCCATACAAAAGGCTTAGTACCAATATAGTCAGTCACAAGAGCCATGATGGAACTAAAATGTGCAATGAAACGTAGATAAAAGGAGGCCAAACCGTGAAAACTACGAGCCTCAATAACCGTAGTTGGTAAAGGCCAATCCCGAATGGCATCAGTCTTCGAGTCATCCACACGAAAACCCTTAGCTGAAATAATGTATCCCATAAAAAGAACCGAATCCACCCCAAACACACACTTCTTCGGAACTGCAAAAAATTTCTCAGCCCTCAAAATAGGCAAGACGAAACACAAATGTTCAACATGTGCCTCCAAAGTACGGTTGTAAACCAAGATATCATCAAAGTAGGCGACAACACAGGAGCCAATCAAAGATCTCAAAGTCTGGTTCATAATGCGCATAAAAGTGTTAGGCGCATTAGAGAGGCCAAAAGGCATCACTAACCACTCAAAAAGGCCTTCCAGAGTCTTGAAAGCCGTTTTCCATTCATCGTCTGGCCGAATGCAAAACTGGTGATAACCGCTGCAGAGATCGAGTTTACTAAAAACTGAGGCACTGATTAGGCGTGAAATTATTATGTTTTGTTGCCCGATTTGCCCATGTTTTCAGTGTTTTTTATGAGTATTTTGAATGAGTATCATTTTTATAAACTAATTAATTTGTCTATTTAGTTTTCATATATGGATAGAGAGCGAAAAGAGAAGTTTGTAGGACTTTGAATCGGCCAAAACGAACTCCCGGTTGAGAAGATATGAAGATTTTACGAACAAGTGTACAGCAGTCGAAAACCACTCGAGCGCCAGCGCTCGACCGATTGCACCACTCAAGCTACATGCTCGAGCGCCCCTGCTCGAGCTGCTCGAGCACTTTCCTATTTTTTGCCTCCGAATTCGTTTTTCGGACCATGAGTTTCCGGTTCGCCCCGACGCTTATATATACTCATTCCAAACTCGTTTTGGAGGATAACAACATACCAACACATATTTTTACATACTTTGAGTGAGGAGAAAGCTTGTGAAGGAGTTTTGAAGAATTTTATACGTTGTAATCGAAGTTTTAATTTACGAATTCTTAGTTTTAGTATTTCTTTTGAACGTATTAGATTAATTCTTTCTTTCTTTACTCTTTGAGACGATGAACCCTAGTTTTTCAGATTTATATAGATTTCTTTAGAGACTTTAATTTGTTCTTTCGTTTACGTTCTTGATTTTATTAGTTCATTCAATTATGCATATGTTTATTGTTCTTGTGATTGCTTTGATTATTCAAACCACCATGTTAGGCTAGAACCCTTGCATGCTTAGGGTAGGATGAACTCGTAGAAGTAGGATGTGGGTTCGTAATTAGGATAATTCATGACGTTTAGTTTTAATTCTCTTAATTAATGAATTCTTAAAATCAATCTTAACTTTACCTTTGAGTTTTGTACAAAAGTGTTAGGGAGAGGACGACCGTATCACTCTTTAACAACTAGTAGTCTTAACGAGAAGGTTTAGAAGGGGTTAATTAATCTACCGGTTTAGCAAGGGAGGACGATCGCATCACCTTAGTTAAATTAGGGTCTCGTTAATTAAGTATGATTCATTAACTTGTTAGTGGATTAGTGAAGTCGATTGATAGGATAAAGTATTAGGGTTTGAAATCTTGAGCTTTCATCTTACGATCTTTTACTTAGTTTATTTCTTGCACGTCACGATTATCTTGATTATGTACCGGCTCCGTTAGTATACGTAGGGATTCCTATCTTGAGCATTACCCTTTTATATATGCGACAAAACCCTTAGATAATTAACTCATTTCTTTCTTTTGCAATAGTAGGGTAGAATAGTTTAGATTTAATAATTTTCAATTCCCAAACATACACTCATATTAACTACAACGCGTAGATCTTCAGGGATCTATTCGCATACATACCTTCCTTTGGGTTCGATAATACTTGGTCCCTATACTTGCCAATACTACAGTGAACCCGTACTCTTGTGGGGAAGCTACTAGTAGAAAGCTAGTTAGTTCGGTTCAAGTCAGGCACCACTCAATTGATCAAGTAGATCATCCAAACGAGGTATCAGAAACCTGTAGCGCACCGTTATTTTATTGATAGCGCGACTATCAACACACATCCTCCAAGAAGAGTCTTTCTTGGGAATAAGAAGAGCTGACACTGCACACGGACTCAAACTCGGTCGTACTGTTCCACGTGATAACAAATCCTCGACTTGTCGTCATAACTCTTCATGTTCCATTGGATTCATACGGTAATGAGGCCTATTCGGGAGGGAGGCACCCGGAACTAGATCAATGTGGTGCTGAATGTCCCGTAAAGGAGGTAAGCCCAAAGGTAACTCATCAGAAAATTCATCTAGGAGAGACTGAATAAGAGGATGAGTGGCAGGAGTATCAACAATACAATCAACACCCATTAACAATAGCATAATAGGGGCACTAGTCGTCTCCTTCAAAAATTCGGCTCGAGACAACAACAATAAAGAATCGGATGGGGGTGGCGGTTTTGGGGGTGTAGAGTGTAACACAATTTTTGTTCCCTAAAAAATAAAATTATAAGTATTTTGACGACCATCATGCATAACCGAACGATCAAACTGCCATGGACGACCCAACAGCAAATGACGGGCATCCATGGGAACAACATCACACCAAATCATATCTTTGTATTTCAACCCAACAGAAAAATTCACACAAACACGACGGTCTACAATAATAGAATTCCCACGTTGTATCAAATACGATCCACGAAAAATTAAATTAGAAAAGATAGTGTAAATCAAATCCTCATAATTTATATTTATATATACTATATACTTGATGAGTATGTATAGAGTGAAATTGGTTTATATATGAATCACTGAAGGGTATTAGTTATTTTTACTGAAGAGTATTACTGGTTTACACTAAAGAGTCTTAGCTCATTTTCAAATTTCACTGAACAACTAAGACTCTTTAGGCTATGTTTACTTTCAAAGATAAACCTCGTTTAATACAATAAGAGGGGTTTGTATATTGTTTACTTTGAAAGTTAATAAATGTGGGTAATCCGTTTGACCTGGGACAAACACCCCTTATTCATCAAATTTAATTCGGCCAACATGGGGGGTTTAAAATAATCTGGTGTACTATTTTGAATCAAAATTATATTTTTGTCCCCAATTATTTTAGTTAATTATATGAATATCCCCAAAATTATGTCCATCTTCTTCATTGAATTTCTGGGTGTACACAATGGGTTGATTTACAAATGTCCAGTCTTCGTGGGAAGGTTTACGGTCGTCTTCTTCGTTGAATTTTTGCAATTTCTGGCAACACAAAACTTTCCGGTTGGAGCTCCATTAATGGAAAATCGATGGTTTCTTCTCAATTTCCCCAAAATTACGTTGTCTCCTTCATTGAATTTCTACTTTCCGATAGGAGCTTCATTAATGGCGAATCGAAGTTAATCCCGGGTTTCTTCTCGATTTCCCCCAAATTACGCCATCTTACAGTCGTCTTCTTCGTTGAATTTCTGTCGAAACTTTCGGTCGGAGCTCCATTAATGGCGAATCGAAATTAATTCCCTGATTTCTTCTCAATTTTTCTAAAATTGCGTTGTCTTCTTCATTGAATTTCTACAACTTCTGGCAACAACCTTTCCGGTCGGAGCTCCATTAATGGCGTAATCTCTGGGTTCTTCTTGATTTCCCCCAAATTATATCGTCTTCTACGTTAAATTTCTGCAACTTCCGTCAGTGTGGACTTTTCCTGCAGGAGCTCCATTAATGGGGATTTGAAGTTAATTTCCTAGTTTTTTCTTGATTTATGGCAATAAACTTTTTCCCCAAATTACGCCGTCTCAATTTCTCCACCAACTTTTTCATTAACCCTACACTTCTCTCTCTTCACGCCAGGAATCATTCAGAAGGTATTAAACTCAGGGTAAATTAGTAAATTAATTAATTCAACATAAAATAATAAGGAACAAATAAATAAATATATTTTTTACCTCTTATGCAAGTAAACGGGCTGATATATGGCTTTATTTTAATCAGACCAATTATATTAACCTTAGCTACACTACCATGACTTGAGAAGTAAACAATGACTTATTGTAAATCAGTAATACTCTTCAGTAAATACAACTAATACCCTTCAGTAAAAACAACTAATACCCTTCAATAATTCATGTATAAGCTAGTTTCACTCTATACTTTGTCATACTTAATAAGTACAACTAAACCTATATTTATAGATTAAAAAATAAAAATAAAAAGTATATGTATATATGACTATTTAAGAATTACACATATATATTATGATTAACAATAAATACTCATTAATATATAAGTCATTAAAATAAATAGTATTGCTTTTGTTACTTTTATATAAGTCATTCATACTTATATAATACCATATTCGATACAAAAAAATATTTAAAATTTCAAATCAAGACACTAATCATTTATGAGTAGTTCTAGTAATATTTTATGAGTAGTTTTAGTGTGCAATTGAGTGTATGATATGCACTTGAATTCTGAAAAAAAGAATATCTCAAACAGGAATCGATAATACCCCGAGAAGTAATTAGTGTTACCTTAAAAAGTAGTTAGTAATATCCAAGAAGTAATCAATAATACTCCAACTGAAAAAAAAAATAAATTTCGGTGTGTTGTGGAAAAATCAAAATTGAACTTAAAATCCAAGTGCATATTAGAATTTGTGATTATTTATTTCAAAATTTGTTCAAAATACAAAATATATGTTTGAATACAATATAATAATATTCAAAATAAATTAAGTTATAAATCCGCGATAGTCACAGATTTTGCACTAGTAAAAAATTAAAAATAAATATATATATATATATATATATATATATATAAAGTATAGAGTGAAAATGATTCATACATGAATTATTGAAGGGTATTAGTTGTTTTCATTAAAGAATATTAGTTGTTTTGACTGAAGAGTATTAGTTGTTTTCACAAAAGAATATTAGTTATTTACTGAAAACAAACTAAGACTTTTCAGTGAAAACAACTAATAACCTTCAGTCAAAATAACTAATATTTTTCAATGAAAACAACTAATATCCTTCAATAATTCATGTATGAATCATTTTTCCCCTATATATACTCATTTATGAGAGAGAGGGAGAGGGAGGGGGAGGGAGAGATCATTAGGAATGGTAACAAAATAATGAGGACATGATCGATAAGTGTTCTTTATATAATTTTTAACATAACTTGCAATATAAAAAGAATGTGACCGTGAAAGTGCCTGGAGTATAAGCAATAATAAATCTGGGATTTTCTGGAAAGATGGTGTTGATGATCTTTTCTAACCAAGATGATTAGTGGCTGTTTTCTATAGTGAAGATCACCAAACAAGATCAAGAAATCATGAAATTTGAATAAGTAAAGCTTGAGAAATAAATTTGCAAGAGTTGGGCTATTTTCTTGAATTGTTCTTTTTTTTTTCATGTACAAGAAGGGAGTATTTATAGACATACAAAGTGGCCATGTGTCACCATCTTGATGGCTTAACCATTGGATCTTTGCCAAGTGTTAGGACACTTGTACAACATCTACACTATTACTCATTGGATGGGTGCCAAGTGTTAGGACACTTGGACCATATCTAAGCTAGTGACTCTTGGGATTCCCCATGTTGTACTTGGTCTTTGGCACTTCTGAGATGCTCTCGACGGTGACCGGCTGCTCGCTTGTACGTCTCCGTTAGATGTCATGGTCCTTTGCGTTCTGAGCTGTTCGCTCCTCGCTTGGGATCATTTTACGATTCTGCTCGCTCGATTACGTCCTTGTTCGCCCATATTGACTGGCTTGAGCCGCTGGCACAGCTGTTCTTTGCAAGGCTGCTCGCCACAATTCTGCTTGCCGCATTAGTGTTTTTCTACAACGCTGTTCGCCCTACGAATCTGCTAGCTCCGCTACAAAGCTGTTCGCTCCACGAGGCTGCTAGCTCATTTGATTTGCTATCCTGTTATCAAGTTCAATGATAATCTTTCGTTGATTAAATGCGAAGTTGTTCGCCCATCAACAGATGGTATTATGATATTTGGTTTTCATGTGTCACAGGTCACAAGATGTTCAAGTATTTTTTGGACCCATTTACATGATATTAAGTGACTTTGGAAAGCATACAAAATAAACCAATGCCCTTTACAATTTGTGCTTTGCTTTAATTTTTGTCATCTGATCACTAAAGTACAATCAAAACGGACTAAACCATACATTTATTTTTTAATATTATATTATATTTTATTTCATACATAGTGATAATGTACAAGTGAATAAACCAATTCTACTTAAACATTTAACTGGACTACACGGAAAATAATAAATAATATAGACACAGTAAAAAAAGAATTCGATTCGTTGATACTTAATAATTACTCTCCATGTTAAATTTTATAATATGATAGGAAATTAGCAAATGATATTGGTAACGTACGAGTTCTAGTAATTCTGCGGGAATAGAATATAATTTTGTTGAATAAAAATTTCTTTACCAATATTAGAATATATATATTTTGAGACCTCGTGATATTCATTGGTTATTCATAATTTCCCTATAAATGATGAAATTATTGAGTTAATATTGTATATTAAGAACTTTTTATCTTTTTTAGAAACATAGCACTATTAAGTATTAAATGATAATTAAATAATGGAAAAAATATTGATTATGATAGCAGTGATGTAACGTGCACTTTAATAACCCTATAATACGTCATTCTTGCATAAGATCTAAATAAGCCAAATTAGTGTTGAACTTGCTTTTTAGATCGCCTGACTTCTTTTTGTGATAAAAAGGTATAAGGGCACATTTTATGGGTTATAAAGTGTATTTTTTTTTTATATACCAGTTATAAAGTGTAATTATGTAACTCATCAAACGAACTAATTTTCCTTTGTTTTCCTTTTTTTTTTTTTTAAAGTTATGATGGGATAAAAGAACTCGGATTTAATAGCACGTTAAAGGTAATAGATACTCCCTCCGTCCCGGTCTAAGTGTCTCATTTCTTTTGGTTGAATGGTTTAAGAAAGTGTATTTGTTTATTAATATATGGTAGAAAAGTAATGAATAGTGTTGAAAAGTAATGAATAATGTTTAATAAAGTAATGAATAGTGTTGAAAAGTGGATTGAATGAGTGACATTTTTAGTAATATTGTTTGAATTTGAAGGTTAAAGTTTATATGTAGTAGAGTGTTGTTTTTTCCATTTATGGAATGAGACACTTAGTGTGGGACAACTAAAAAAGGAAAGTGAGACACTTAGAGTGGGACGGAGGGAATACATTTAAATCTTGAAAATAAGTGAGTTTACAAATGTAAATTTAATAAGATTGCATATGCTAGAGTGAAAATAATAATTTTTTCATCCCATTAAAATTTATGTAAGAAAACATTATGGGTAAGTGACGTGAGACGTGTTGAGATTCCATCTCTTACTCATACTATTTTATCCTTTTTTTTTTTTTTTATGGAAAAGATAAATAAATAAACTAGTTAGCTGAAAAATCGGCAACCACAACCTCAGTGACAGACTCAGGATTTTGAGTCGAAAAAAAATCAAATAATGCTAAACGATGAACAACTATATTTCCTGTTTGCCTTGTCAATCGAAACGAGCTCTCAGAAAAACTCTTGCTCAACTCTAAAATATCAGCAACCACTTTTCCAAAGTATGATAAATCTGGCCTTGGATGTTGCAATGCATTAATTAAATTTTGGGAGTCAGATTCCAGAATCAAGACAAGATTGTGTTGCTGTTAAGCCAACTGGTATTTTTCCCGTGCGATACACGGATAGAATATTATAAAGTTTAAATGCGAAATGATACAATGAACGATTATAAAAAAAGTTTAAATTTATTTTATTTTATCCATAAATCAATTAATATGTAAAGATTATATTATATATATATATGTGTGTGTGTGTGTGAGCATTATAATTATTTAATTGTATATTAAATTCAAAATAAATATCAATATTCATAAAATTATTTTAATATTAAAAAAATTATATAGTCTAAATAAAAATTATTTAAATTTAATTAATTATATAGTAAAGTCAATAGAAAACACTTAATAATAAAATAAATATTTTAAATATGATTTTTCTTTTATTTGTGCAATATATATGTTAAATTTAAAAAAAACAATTAATTTGATATATAGTGTGTTGAAAATAGATTTAACATTAAAAAACTAAAGAATTTTGAAAAGAAAAGAAATTGGTATAACTAATCCACTCTCTTTAGTGGAGAGTGAGATTCACTATTACACCACAAAGCAAGTGCACTTCACTTGCTCCAATAAATACAATTTTTTCTCCCTCCTCACTTCTACTTTTATATATACTAGTATTTTCACCCGTGCGATGCACGGTGTTAGAATAATATAATTTTTAAGTATAATCATGTTATTATAAATATATAGGTACATATTTATATGTATATTAGTCAAAACTTATAAGATTGGAACTTTAATTTAAAAATATAAAATTGAATTTATAATTTACTTTGGTACACATATTACTAACTAATATAAATAATATCATCGTATTGTAGTATGTAGATATAATAATTTAATAAATTAGTATCGTTCAAAATCAATCAATGGGAAAGTATAAATCAAAATATGAGTTCTACTTAATAAAAACACATTACAAATTCTGAAAGACTTCCTTGTACACAACGTTTTTTGTTGACAGACTGTCATCACCGCCTTGATCACATATTAAAATTTTGAGTCTTTCTCGATTAGTAACTCTTGAAACTGCAACATACAACTGACCATGACTGAAAACAGGTTTTTTCAGCAATAGGCCAACATGGGAAAGTGATTGACCTTGACTTTTATTTATTGTCATGGCATAAGAAACAATAAGCGGAAATTGTCTTCTTTGGAACTTAAACGGCAGCCTTGGATCGGATGGAGTTAATGACATTCTTGGGAGCAAAACTGGATGACCTGCATTGCTTCCACCCATAATCTTCGCTTCTAAAACATGTGATCCAAGCCTTGTAATTATCAACCTAGTCCCATTACACAAACCAAGTGAATGGTCTATATTTCTCAACAACATTACAGGAGTTCCAACCTTCAACTTTAGCTCATGATTAGGAACACCTGAACACTTGATTCCATTAAAAAACTCTGGCGTGTGCAGATCCGCTAATACATCGACATTTGCATCTGATTTGCATGTACTATCTGAACTTAGATATGTCTTTGCCTCACCGGAATTCAATGAAGACATAAATTCATTTATGCTGTCTACGACATCAAGTGTTGGTGCCAGTATAGCACGTTCCTTCAAAAAACTCGGATCATTCCCTGAATCTATATAAGATGGATATGTGCTCTGCACAATGGATAAAATTGAATCACCGGAAGGTTCTAGTATAAGATCTTCAGGAATCTCAACAACTGCATGGTCATCACTCTGAACTCCTAATGTTCCATCCCCAACACTTGCAATCCATTTAGAGAATTCTTTTAATTCATTATATTCAACTGTTGAATCTTGAGCTTGTAACCTCATGTTCTTTGTTAACTTCATCAACTTGCAGTGTTTCCATATATTCGAAGCATTTATCGTTGCATGCACAATATCCTGTCGAGTTCCCTTAGGGATCACTGGCAAAATTTGACGAAAATCCCCTCCAAAAACTACAGTTTTTCCTCCAAACGGTTTGTTCTTGTTGACTGGATTGCTCAGTTGCATGATATCTCGTAGAGTTCTGTCCAATGCTTCGAAACAATACCTGTGCATCATCGGAGCTTCATCCCAAATTATAAGCTTTAATTAATTATATAGTAAAGTCAATAGAAAACACTTAATAATAAAATAAATATTTTAAATATGATTTTTCTTTTATTTGTGCAATATATATGTTAAATTTAAAAAAAACAATTAATTTGATATATAGTGTGTTGAAAATAGATTTAACATTAAAAAACTAAAGAATTTTGAAAAGAAAAGAAATTGGTATAACTAATCCACTCTCTTTAGTGGAGAGTGAGATTCACTATTACACCACAAAGCAAGTGCACTTCACTTGCTCCAATAAATACAATTTTTTCTCCCTCCTCACTTCTACTTTTATATATATATAGAATATAGATTCAACCCTTGAAGCATTGCTTGAGCTTCCCTTAAATCCACCTCCATCTCCACGTGCGATGCATCCGCATTCAACTTAAACCAATCCTCTGCCGATGTCCATCTTTGCAAATCATGGTCACAAACTTTCACCGCCTTCCTCTGCTTCAATAAAAAATAGTTCGCCCTTTTGAAAACATCATCACAACTGCTCTTTTCTCGGTTGTTCCACAGCTGCCACAACAAAATACCAAACAATTTCTACTGATATTTTCCTTGCAATTTGTTCAACGACTCGACCAGCCACGTGTTTCACCTTAAAATTGATTTTTGTATAATCTATGAAAATATCATTCTGCGTATACACAAATTTTTATATTCACTATTAATGTGATCATAATATATGAGTAACCAACTAAAATAATAGTGGAGATCCTTGTATATGTGTCATTAATATATTATTAGTAGTGACATATAAATTTGCATCCACCTATAAACATGTGATCAATTCTATTATAATCAATACCTTATATAAAATAATTTTTTTTTATGAAACAATTAATTCCTTTCAACTAGTTAATATACTCCCTCCAATTCAATATGTTTGTCGTTTTTTTTTACTTAAATCTTGTTTCAATATGTTCGTCGTTTTTACATATTTCTTCAAGTTTCTCCCAAATTTACCTTTTGAAATAAGACTTTTAATTGAAAAATATATTAAAGCCCACAAAATTAACATCTTTCACATGGAAAATATGAGTATATTTTGCACCACTTCATCTCTCTCTATCCATATTTAGTTACATTTATTTTAACCAACTCGAAAGGAGTAAGATTGTAAAATAAAAATCTTTAATTCAAATAAAAATATCAAAAGTGACAAATATTTTGAATTGGATGGAATGTCAATTTATTAAACAATTAATACAATTTTAAACCAATATACGTTATAGTATAGACAACTAACGTCTTTTATTGAAATAATTAATACCCTTCAAATTAATTTAATGGTGAAATTTGTTTACACAATGCATTGTCTATTATTTATTACTCACTCGTTTTTAAATTAAAATACAATTTTCTATAATTCTTTCTTACAAGCTATATATTTTTCGAGGATAAATTTAACATCTTTGCAAAAAAAAAAAAAAAAAAAAAAATTACCCTATAAAAGCGTACATTCAAATATTCTTATTCATAAACATTAAAAACATTGTGACTATTGTCTATGAGCATATTGCCTCGGGTCATTATCTTTCAATTGTTATTTAATTAATTAATTTCTATTGGGCATAAGTATTTCACGTTTTAAGCCCATTTACATTTTTAATTGTATTAAATAGGACTAATGAGAAAAATGAAGTAAGCAAAAATACTTTCTAGTCTCGCCTCTCTTCTTCGGCTACTCTTTATCGTTGTAGCCATTTAATTATCGATACACATTTTTAGATGAAAAAAAAAGTGAATTATTTTTGTGGTGAGGAGGCTATTCACGGTATGGATCAAAATTGATATTTGAAAATATTCGTGTTTATACTAAAGTTCGGTTATTTTAAAATTGGTGTGTCCGTGTCCTAACCGAATTTTCATTACGGTATGATACGAATATTTTATTTATTGGTACGGATCGGAGCGAATTTTCAATTACAAACGCACCGGATCGGATCGATACGGAATGGAGCGAAGAAACATATTTTTTATCCATTTTTTTATCATTCTTTTTTTTTAAAATCAATTTCTTAAAAAAACATATTGATGCATGTACATTCACATGAATACTACACAATTAACTTCAACCATAATCAAACATATATCATTACAAGTTCGAATATAACACATTATATGATAGTGGATGGTTAAAAATATTAACGCAAATCACCACCGATAGAGTATTTAAAATACAGTATATAAAATATACATTTAAAATATTTTTTTGAAATATCTTGTGAATGGAAAGTGCAATATTAGAATCCCGTTGATCGTAATTTTTAAAACTGGATACATCATATCCAAATTTTTGTAAGAGATGAATATACATGGAAAATAAAATTAAAAGAATAAAAACTAATTTTAAATCATTGTGATATATACCTAAACATAAATTAACATTTTAAGAACTTAATAAGATAAATAATATAATGTTTATATTCTGAAAAGGAGGAGAAATTATGATATGTACTTGAATTTAATAAGATTATAATAATATTTAATAGATAAAAAATAAATAATAATTAATCTTAAGAAATGCCACTTCATTAAAAGAATGAAAAATAACAGAAAAGTAAAATAAATGCAACTATCTCGGTATCTCCAATTTAAAGGGAACCCAATTTGCAAGAATCCTGTCAAGAAGCCAGTTCATTGTTTTGCAGTCCCCATTTCTCTCTCTAAATTTATTTAAAATTTAAATACTACTTTCTGAGATAGTCAGATTATCTGTTTTGCATTATATACTGTATGATTTATTTATATGAATGGAGGGATAAGTATGGGTGTCAGCAAAATTCTGCTACAATCAGTCTGGTTTAATACCATATGGCTGCCTGCTCCAGCATCAGCATATTGTTTTTTTTTTTTTTTTTTTTTTCAAGACAAATTCCTTCCATCTCCCTAAATTATTACACAAACTTTTGGAGAAAATATCACATGCTTCCGTAAGTGTCTAATTTTAGTTTAAATTTTTTAAATTTAGTCATTTTACCCGAAAATTTAAAATTTTGGCTAGAACAATTATTTCTGAGTCGAAGATTGTGTCTTATGCCAAACTTTTTGTTTCATTCTATTATTACTTCCAATTATCACAATTTTCGGAGATTTTATTTTGGAAACGAAATGAACATGCGTGGAGACTGAACTACGCTCTATATGTATGCAAACGAGCACGCTACGCATTTTGAAAATATCTCGTTCAGTTTTTTCGTTCGATTTGATTCACGAAACGACAAATACATGCAACCTACTTGTTGTGATCATATTTATCACGTAGACAAATACATCATTCCCACTATCTTGTATGACCATTCAAGGGATTGCTCCTCATATACCCAACGTATTGGAAGATACACCCAAATATAGAGGACCACCAAACTTTAGGATGATTGGTCAATTAAGGAGATGGTCGACCACTCATCACCATGTATGATCACCCACCGTATTTCATACACTCAGCTCGTTATTAAATACATCTAATTTGGTATGATCACTTAGCTGTCGAGCCGCCAAGAGCATAACTGCACTCCACTACCAACTAAGCTGTCAAATCCCCAATGACCCATATGTCTGCACTCGTAGGGCAATGTCAATACGGAGGGCTATAACATTTAATGTCATGGACTCCACCCAATGCGGGGCTAATTTCCCCTTTGTACCCCCATGTATACTATATATATACTATTTTATAGCTCAAGAGGAGAACAGTGGATATATGCACAAAAAACTCATTAAGTCCAGGGCCCCCAACCCTGACAAATCACTTTGCAATTTATTGTTTCCCGTTCTTCATCTTCCTCATTTCGTTCATAGTTAATCACTACCATTAAATATCTACCATGACATTCAATTTTTTGATAATTAACTCTCAATTAATTTTTCATATTTACTAACAAATTAATCCATAAAGGGCATGTTTACTTTGTTGGATTAGCAAGAATTGACACTTTAATCTCATTTATCATGCATTTGACTCATGTAATGCCGGTTCAGAATAATTGATCACATATAAAGATAATTGTCACATGGAGCGGGTTGAATTAATTGTCTCATGAACGAGGGATAATTATTCATCTATCCTTTCCACCAGAGTGTTTTATGACGTTTCAATTTCATATATTAATTTTTTACTCAGTGAAATTCGATTTTGAGATTACAAATACACTATGTTCATCTACTCTGAGTGTAAATCAGTCCTATTCCATATAATTTTTTTTTTAAAAAAAATTAAACTTTGAGTCCTTATTTAATTTGTCAAAAATGAATGTCTCACACTCTCATTAAATGATAAACATTAATTGCTTTCAAAACCAATTTCTCCACCAATATCTACATAAAATACAATAGGCCGGTTTCCAGATTTGTTAAAATGAGACAAAACTATATCAAAAAGTTTAGAGGAACACAAAATATATACTCCCCCGTTCGTGAATCTTACTATTTTTTTATTGTTTGACACATAATTTAATAAAAATTAATATTTTATTGAAAATGTGGATAAGTTAAAAGGTATTATAGAGGTATTATAAAACTTATCTAATTTGTTTGTGAGTGTTTTATTTTGAAAGGACAATGTGAATAAATTTGGTGGAAAAAAAAAAGGGAGAATAAGTTTTATACCAATTTGTATGTAAAGTTAAAAACCATAGAATAGAATGTAATTTTCCCTAAGGGCTTGTTTGTTTCGGGATTTAGGTGGGCGTGTGAAGTCATGACTTTACGCCCACAAGATGTAAAGTCTTGGATGATAATAGAAGTGTGTGTTTATTTTGAGATTTTAGTAGGGTGAGATTTTATTTTATGTCAAATCATGTGTAAAAGTAAAGTATGATGTGTAAGAGAAAAGTAGGAAAGAGAGTGTAAGTAAGAGAAAAGTAGGAAAGAGAGTGTAAGTGAGAGAAAATAGGTATTATAGATGTGGATGAAGAATGAGATGTACAAACGGAATGTTACATCTCTAACTAGAATGGGGCTGGGGCCGGAAAGTCCTAGTCCTGTCCGTGTGAATCCCAAAACAAACAAGCCCTAAGTTTTTAGCTATAATGCACGGATTATTTAAAAAATATCAAAATGCAGTATCGAATTCACACCCGCTCCCTAAAAGGGGTGAGATTCTTGAATCCGCGAATCGGATTCTCCATGTGGCGAATTCGGATGCCACATGACGAATTCACTAACGGATCCTCGAATCCTTCTTGCGTATCCTACTTATTAAGCATTAAATGTGTTATTTCAATTAAATTTTATTGTATAATATAATTCAAATTGACAATGTAACACTTATTTTATATTTGTAATCACTGTTATGACGTATATATTAGGCTAATTGAACTTAAATTGATTTTTGGTTATTTAATTATATTAAATTATTGAATATGTTTAAAAAAAATTCAGTGAAAATGTGAATTATATACATTCCATTTACAAAATTTTAAAATATATTTATCTTTTTAGGTTTTATATATAATAAAATATAAATAATTAGACGTATCTTTGATGAATCGCACTCTAAATTTTTTGAAAATTCCTATCCCCAAACCTGTATCGTATCGCTCCCGCACTCCCGCACCTATGCAACATAGGTTTTTAGGATAGAAGGATGGAGTATTTACAATCCAAAAAGGGATAAGAAAGAGAGGATTGAAATAAAATAAAAAAATTGCAAGTAGAAGTGTTTACAGCAGGTCTGTGTAAACGAGTTGAGGGATGGGTCAAATCTTATCAGGTTCAGAGCCAATTAAAACTCTGCAAATTTTAGCAACCCACCCCTGCATCGCATCGGTCTTTTATTTCCACTCTTTCTGGAAATTTCTGAATTTTGACTCTATTTTAGTCCTGGTTCATTCATATAAAATCGGAAATCCATCATCGGCGGGCTTGGGCTTCCAAATTAGAGGGTTATTTGGGCTGGGTCTTTTTTAAATAATCTAGGCCCATTGAACTTTAGACATTTTTTTGTCTTCTAAAAAAGTTGACTCTATTTTAATTCTCTTCATTCATACGAAATTCATTGTGGCCGGGGTTCGGAATTAGAGGGTTATTGGGCCTAGGTCATTCTTTCACTTTACATAATATATGCCATTTGCCATCTTAATATATTATAAAGACAAAGTTTTGGAATCCCATGTGGCAAGCTCTCAAGCCTCTATTTTAAAAATACTCTCCTCTCATTCACTCAATTCATTGACTTTTAAAACTATTTTCAGCCATTGAATCTTAATATCTAATTTAATCTTGACCATTGATTTTTTCACATTTCCTCTATATATACCATGTATCTCACACAACCAAAAATCAATTACAATAATTTCTCCATATCCTATTCCAATTCTTCTTCTTCTCCTTTTCAATTTTGCTATGAAGTTTTATATTATATTTCTTTTCATCTAAATCTTCATGTTTTTCTTTTTTTGAAGGATGTTCATTCCAATATATTCAATCTTAATATTTTTTTTTTTTTTGCAGGATCTTCATCTTAAGGTATTTATTTTTTGTTTTCTTTTTTATTTTATAGATTTGGTGTATGAATTTAATCTTCATATTTTGTCTAATCTCTTCTACCAATGATCATTTCTTTAAACTCACTTTTTTTTGGTGATTTGGAGGAATACAAATTTCTACGTGTCTAAAGGTATTTACTTTATTTACTAATTATTTGATTTTTGTTTTTTTTATTAATTATTGTTTAATTTTATTTTATTCGTATGAAAATGATTATTGTGTGATTTTTTTTAATTATATATTTAGGATTGAACATCAACAATGAAGATGAAGTGGATAATCAATTTTTCATATGAAGACGAAGTGGAAGATCAATTTTATTGTGAAGATGAAGAATCATTGATTATATGTTAAAAATTAGATTTTTTTTAACATTATAATGTATTAATTACTATTCAATGTATTACTTACAATTCTATAAATAATATTCTTTATGAGAAGTTATAATTTTTATTTTTATTTAATTCTATAATGATGAAGAATCGTTCAAATTTGGATGATGATGAATATATCTTTCGAAATATATTATGTAATTCGAAAATATTAATTATACGAATATTCAAATAATACCTAATATTTTATGTAATAATTATACGAATATATATTAGGAATAATTAAATATACTTATGTAATAATTATACGAATATATATTAGGAATAATTAAATATACGAATATTCAAATATTTTAATTAATTATACGAATATTTTAAAATATACGAATATATATTGGAATAATTAATTATACGAATATTAGGAATATATCAAATATACGAATATTCAAATATTTTAGGAATATATATTAGACTCTTTATAAAATATTAATTATTCGGATCTTTAACAAATATGGATGATGGATATATTTTATATATTATTTTAAAAGATTAGTTTTGAAATAATTATATTAGGAACAATATATAAATTTATAATAATTATAAACTTTACTTATTTAATCAATTTTAAATTTCAATTTGAATATATTAGGAAAAGTTGACTAATTTCGAATGATAATTTAGTAAGATAATTTACTAGGTAATGTTATATTATCCTACATTTCTAAATCCTAAATTTTTTGTTAGTGGTATCTTTAAAAACAAAATAAGTAAATAATGTATTCTTCAAACTAATATTTTTCAACTATTTTTGGATGGTGGATATCTTTTAAAAAAAAATTCGATCATGATTCATTAATAATAAATAATTTTTTGTGTATGAATTTGAATGTTATATATACAACCAAAATATGCCTTTGATAAATTCAACTGAGTAACAATTCTAATTGTTTTTTAAATTCAAAAATAATTTAATGTCTTCAATATTTTTAGGAAAATTTGATCTTTTTAAAACATGTGATTTAACTATAAAGTCATACACCAATCAATATATAAATTTAAACTAATTATATACTTTACTTATTTACATCAATTTTAAATTTATTGATAAAAGATTAATTATATTAGAAAAAATTGACTAATATAATATGATGATATAGTCCCTAATTTCGAAATTACATTCCAAAATATTAAATTTCAAAATACTACGTCATGTGATCTTTTATATATTAAAATAATAATATTTTCACAAAGATTCCCAACTTACAATATACATTCATCTAATTAAAAAAAAAAGGCCGAATCTCTTTATATCACTATGCAACATTATTTATAAACTATGAAATTCAATTGAAAGGAAAAAATTATGACATCTTTGAAATCTATATTTAATTATTCATAAAAATAGAGTGTATTTAGACAAATTATAAGTTGAGATTGATTAAAACACATGTTTTATAAAGAGTCAAATTTACCTAATATTTTATGTAATTCGAAAATATATGACTTAGATCATGCTATAAAAAAGTAGTCAACTTTTCCTAATATAATTAGTCTATATTTATATATTCATACAAATGGGATGTATTTAGATAATATATAAATTAAGATTAATTAAAATACATATTTTATAAAAGAGTCAAATTTACCTAATATAAGTAATCTATATTCAATGATACAAAAATAATAGCATAAAATTAAATTTAAAATTAATATAAACAAATAAAGTATATAATTAAGATAAATTTATATATTGATTGATGTATGAATTTACAATATTAAATCACATATTTTGAAAAGAGTCATTTTTTCCTTTAAAAAAAACTAAGAGCAACAATATTAACATATTTAATAAATATTCGAATTTAAAAAAAAAACAGAATTTTACATAGTAGAAAGTATTCAACTATTAAAAATATAAAAAATATAAATTATTTTCGAAATGATTCATCATATTAAAATTTATTCTCCAAGGTTCGATGCTTATGTTTTATCTATAAAGAATGATTAAGAAAGTTTTCATCATATTAAAAAAATAGTCAAGAATTTACATTATTATCGATTTAAAAAAAAAAAACAGGTTTATTAATCAATTGAAAATATCAAAGGTATCTTAATCTATACTTTAATATAGACCAAGCATTCTCTGCATAGGTGGCGTTATTGTTTGTTCTCGGATTTTGCCTCTTTTTTCTCTCCTTATTTCTTGCTAATGTTTTTTTTATCCTGACCATTAATCTTTCTTGGTTTGATATCGGCTATCCATTCCGATCTTAATTCTCCTATATAAGTACAATGTTCTGCATCCTAGGAGTACATAATTTTTCTTACTGCTATTGTTGTGCTGGTGATTGTTTGCAGGTCTTTTCTCTTTGACGCTGTTTATCCGTGTATTTGACGGTGGCTGCTGATCGTTGGAAGTGGACGTGCAGTAGGAAAGTATTGTAACTCATTACTTGGAATTACCTACGAATAACTCATTGCTTGGATTTACCTACGAATGTAGTGGGCAAGTATTGTAACTCAACAACAAGATTGTAATATTTTTTTATCAGTGAATCATTAATTCGCCGAATCTATTGTTCTAATCTAATTATATTTCTCTAATTAGTTCGTAAATTCCCACACCTGTTTCATGTACGACTAACTTTCCGGTGGTTATTACATTCGACGTTTAATTCGACGAGTTCTTTTAGTGGTTCTTTTATTTTTTTCCCCGCAAGAATACCAGATATATTATTAAGATTTGTGCTAGAATGAACTTCCGACGTCCTTTTTGGATTATTCCGATGTTGAGTTACTGCATTATTTTTTCCGAGCTTTTGGATCCTTCTTGGGTTGGCGTTGTTGTTGGCCGCGTCTAACTTTCCGGTGGTTGTTATGTTTGGTTGATTAGTGTTGTTGCCAATTTCGGTAGTGTGTAATGTTTAGGCGTAGTATGATCATTCGATGTAGCAATGTGATGTCGAAATTCTGATGAATATGTATTTTGTTCTTGCCGAATACGCTGTCATGTTTTTCCGATTACGCATCACCTCTAATAATTTTTCCGATTTCAGCCTCCTAAATTTATGGCCGTTAATTGCGCTATATAAACTGCTTTAAGTGAAATAACTTTCACTGTGCTTTCCGAAATTCATGCTTTTTAATTTTTCCTAAATTTATGGCCGTTAATTGCGCTGTATAAACTGCTTTAAGTGAAATAACTTCCACTGTGCTTTCCGAAATTCATGCTTTTTAATTTTTGGTCCATTAATTACATTGAGTGAAGAATGTTACGGTTGTTAATGGTGTTACAGTCGTGTTTATTGTAAACTTAAATGAATGGTTCTTTTTAATGGTGTTAAAGTCATTCAGAGCAAATTATGGCTAAGTGATTAGTATATTACCATTCGTGTGATGTGCCCTATGGATATTGTATTAATTTTGTATGGATGGAAAACTTATTTAAATTAATATTGTATTAAAATAATTTCCGAAGTTATGCATGCATGGTTTTATATATTTTGTTGGTGTATAATTGATGCGCCAGCTATCTTTTATAAATTATCATTTTTTATATTAGAAACATAAGTTGGTGTGTAACATGACTCCCTTGTTACTTCTCGGTCTTTGTGATATGTGTACTTTGATTATTCACGTTCGAGTAAAATTGAGGAATAATTGTTATGGATTAAATTAAATTTTTTAAAGGAGTTTTTTTTTTTTTTTTTTGGTTCGGTACAAGCCAGATGTTGAATCAATGTGTATGCGAATATATTTTGTGGAGTTGTGTGGGGATCAAAAAATCATATGATTCATCGTATTGCATGGCAAGCTTTTATGATATGCGTACATGTTAATAAAAATCACCCTGATGTGCGTGGGTTTAATTTGAGTAAACACCTACAATTGATTTTTGTATAAGTCTAATAAAATAGTTATTTTTCTATACCAAAATGTAATATAGTTAGGTGTAAATGCTAATATACCGCAATTGTGGGCTTTAGACTTAATTAGGTCCACATTTTGATTTTATTTCACGTGTTGAATAATTGTGATTGTTGTCATTTTACTTGGATGTAAGGCTGTGTCGGTACTGCTTGAGTACCGTGTGCTAATTAAGTTATCAAAGTTATTCTAAATATTTACTCCCTATATTTAAATACTCTCGACAACATTATTTTATCTTGAAAATTCATATTTAAAAAATATATTTATGAAGATATAAATTATTTTAATCGGTTGTGTTCTAAAACGTAGGAAAATTTTAACATGATACATTAGCTAATATTTGGTTTTCATCGGAAAATGTTTTTATTAAGATGCACCGGAAAACTTTTATTTATCCAAATTGGTCAGGGAAAAAATGGCATTATGGAATGATCTTTGGTCTCATTCAACTGCAATGACACTAATGATTTTGTGGTTGGTGTTCTACTTCTTCGAATTTCGTCCCTTATGTTATAATCGAAGTTGGGCAATTCTTTTTTTTTTATATTGTGGAAATTTTATAGGCCTCATTCAATTGCAATTGGCACTAATGAATTTCATCCCCCAGGTTTTGATATTATTTTTTGGTCGGTTAAAATAATCATAGCATTTTTTTTGTGCATTTCATAATCATTATATAGTACTTTCTAAAAAAAGTTGCCTTCTTATCCGTATTTTGAAGCTAATTAATCAGATATTTAAAAACTAATGACAATGAGAGGAATTTAATTGGATTGACATATTAAAATTATAAGTAATAGATGAACACTATTTTGATGTAAATTGCAGAAGTAATCAACTTTGGAAAGGTAATACTATTGTGTTCGATCTATTATTGCAGAACATGATACATTATCTAATATTTGGTTTGCATTGGAACATGATTTATTTATGTTTTGATTGGTACTTGGTGTGCATTCTTTTGGACCCATTTTTTTAATATTCATGACTATCTTTTGAGAGGTGCAATCTCTGTCTCGAAAAGTTGCGAGTAATATTTTTTGTCCATGCCGGTTTGCTTAATTATTTGTCAATCAATGGTTCACGAGTTTAATTAAAATTAAAATTTTACGATCTTAAAAAATGCAAATGGTACATTTTTTTATTGGTCCGAAATTGCATAAAAATGATCGTTGAATAGTTAATTGATTCATTTGAATATTTTTTTTGAATATATCCTAATTGGCTTAAAAATGTACAAAATTTCATCTTTTTGGTTCTATATTTATTTTCTTTGCTAATTTATTTCCGTGTTGATTCACATTTCTCTATTTAGGTCCTAATTGAATACATAGAACATAAAATACCTCATTTTTCGAGCACAGAAATGTGGCTTGGGAAAAGTAGCGCCTAAGTTTCTTGACAATATAACTAGCATATAAATCTTTTCACCTTTATTAAAATAATACTCTATTTATTTGCTTTATCAATTTAGTCCCGTATCTATTCAAGTTTCTCCAAAATTATCCTAAGTGTGATGATGAATGTGGTATAATATTCCTAACAAATTATACTGACTTGGCAAGAAATGTTCTATAATATTGCTCCTAAAAGGGATTTAAACCAAATACATTCTCTATCTTTTCACCTTTCTTAAAATAATACTTTATTTATTTATTTTATCAATTTAATCCTTTATTTATTCAAGTTTCTCCAAAATTATCCTAATTGGCTTAAAAATGTCACGAATTTTCATCTTTTTGGTCCTGTATTTATTTTCTTTGCTAATTTAATTATATAACTGTTTGGTCCACGTTAATCTTGGGCGAATGAAATATTGTATGCATAGAGCATTCAATATTTTTCAAGTTGTACCAGATTCGTAAAAAAAAAAAAAAAAAACAGTGGCTTGATTAGTGGCTTCGGTTGTTATTTAGGACCTCTATGGTTATTTTGTTATTCTCTTTTATATATTGCAATGACATTTTTTTTTAATGTTGATGAATTTTTCATGTGTTTGACATTTTTATACAAATATTTAGTACATAAATGAGTCGGTATTAGTGTAATGATTAAAAACCCAATTATCTCTTTATATAGTTTTAGTGAGCAAGGTTGTTGTATTCCAAATAATTGAGAGAGTTTTAAATATACTATCATAAGGATGGCTACTACTCTCTAAAATTGTTTATTAAATTAAGTTTGTTGATCAGAGGATGGTCATAGTCCGTTATTATGTCGCTCACATTAACATTTTTTTGATATATGATATACAATAAAAAAATATCTCTACAATAGATGTTTTGATAACGCTTGCAATTGGAGATGCGTATGTGTATCTTAGAAATATAAAAAAAAAATTGTTGATTAAAAAAATTGTATTGAAGCCCGCGAAATATCGCGGGGCTAACACTAGTATTATTATATTGTGAAAATGTCTATGAAAACTATATTTTTATTTCGGCAAAGTATTGTACAGGGCCGATCCTAGGAATTGTGGAGCCTGAGTCGATTTTAAAACTGAGCCCCTCAATTATGCTACTTTATATACAATATAAAATTTTAAATGGCATGAAATAAAATATTGTACAATAATAAAACAAAAAAACGTTAATGCTTAAATTAATATGACGAATATTTTCAAACTAGCTACATAAATACAATCCGCCTAACAATTTTAGAGGAAAAAATATTACTCCCTCAATTTCAAAATAAATATCTTTTTATGTTTCTTCACACATATTAAGACACTTGATATTTATCATAATTACCCCTTGACTTGAAGCGATTTTACTAACTTCTACTAGTCGCTTACCCGCAAGCGGACGGGTTCACTGTAGTAAGAGTAAGTATAATGACCAAGTAGTATCGAACCCAAGGGATGGTGTATATGCGAATAGATCCCTGAAGATTTACGCGTCGTAGTTAATATGAGTGTTTTGTTTTTGGGTTTTTTAGAAAGATTAATTAAAACTAAAATAAACTAATTAAACTAAAATACTAAAGCAGACGAATTAACTAAGGGTTGGATTCAAATAAGAGATGGTGATGCTTAGGATAGAAATCCCTACGTATACTAACGGAGCAGGTACATAATCAGAATAACTGTGACAAACAAGAATTAACCTAAGTCTAAGAATGCAAGGTGAAAGCTCAAGATTCTAAACCCTAATACTTTACCCTAACACTCGACTTCACGAATCTACTAACAAGTTACTAGATTGTGCTTAATTAATGAGACCCTAATTTAACTAAGGTGATGCGGTCGTCCTCCTTCGCTAAACCGGTAGATGAATTAACCTTTCCTAAACCTTCTCGTTAAGACTACTAATTGTTATTGAGTGATACGGTCGTCCTCTCTCTAACACCTTTCGAACGAAACTAAAGAGTGAAATCTAGATTAATTTTAAGAATTCATTAATTAAGAGAATTAAAACCTAACGTCACAAGTTATTCTAATTACATACCCACAACCTACTTCTACGAGTTCATCCTACCCTAAGCATGCAAGGGTTTTAGCCGGACATGGTTATAACAAAAATAAAAGCAATAGAAGAAACAACGAACAAAAACATGATGAATTGAACGAAGAAAATAAGAAACATGAACTAGGGTTTAAAAAGAAAATAAATACGAAGAACTGAAATTGAATTAACTAAAACGAAATTAAAAGCGTTTAAAGTAACGAACTAAAAAGAAACTAAGAATTCGAATGCAAAACCTCAACAAAACGTAAAATAAAGCTTGCTCTCCTTCTTCCTCTCCAAAACTAAGTCTAAAATTATTTCTAAAGGTCGGGGTTCTTCAAAACGTGTTTGGAAGAGGTATATATAGGCACCGGGTCGAAACGGGAGTTAATGGGCCGAAAATACGCATCCGGAGGCAAAAGTATATGGGCGCTCGAGCAAAACGCTCGAGCGGTCCCGCTCGAGCTGTGTAGCTCGAATGACGCATTCGCTCGAGCGGTCGCGCTCGAGCTGCTCGAGCGCTGAAATGACTCTGTATGTTTTGGACGCTCGAGCGATTCGCTCGAGCGGTGGCGCTCGAGCTGCTCGAGCGCAAGAATTGTTCTGTACGTTTGCGCGCTCGAGTAAGGCGCTCGAGCGGTGGCGCTCGAGCTATGCGCTCGAGTGATCTCTAATCCTTCCAAATGATACTTTTCCTCGTCCGCACTAATACCAATCATATTTCTTCAATATCTTCTCATCCGGGCATCCGTTTGAGTCGATTCAAAGTCCTACGAACTCCTCTTTTCGACCTCTATCCATCTATGAACATCAAAGAGACAAATTTATCAATGTATAGAAATAATGCTCATTTGACTCTAAATATTCATCGAAAACACTCAAAACATGAGTAAATCGGGCACCAAAACATAACAATTTCACGCCTAATCAACCCCCCCAAAATTACCATGTTGCTTGTCCTCAAGCAACGAAATAATAAGTCAAGTGAAATTGTTAGGAATGAATCAAGAATCAAATCATGCAAGTAATTGAACTCGAGCTTCAAAGATCAATCACCCGTATACTCACTCACTTTCTTTTATCGTACTCATGCAATAATAACAAGAAACACCAAGATCAAGCATGGACGTGCACTCAACGATGTGTTTCACTCCCTCACAAGTGTATAAAAGTGTTTAAGGGACTCACTCAATCAATCAATCTCACATATTGGCAGCCATAGGCTTGTAAATGCTCTCAACTTCGACCATACTCTAGAGATCAATGCCGAATCAAAAAGGACTTTTCTCAAGGTTGTAATGTAGGCTCTTTGGACAGGTGGGATAACAATATGGGGTAAGTGACTAAAGTGAATGGAGAATAGAAATATCAACTTTGGCACTTTGAGATTAGGAGCAGAATCACTTCAACATTTGCAATCAATACACTTTAATTCCACTACTCTCAACACTTCAATTTTTTTCTTTCTCACTCTTTCACTTTTTTTTTCAATCACTTTTTTTTTTCTTTTTCGCACAAACACATGAGCTCATTTTTTCTTTTGCTCATTCTCAAATTTTTTTGTTCCTTTTCCCACATCTCAAAACTTCATCCACACCTTCTTCTCATATTCACTCAACAAACAACATTTTCCTTTTTCAACTCAATTCACTCCCTTCATATTCACACTTTCCTATTCTCCACTCAAATTGGGACAAAAAGGCTTAGGAATTGGAATAGTGTTCATATGTGCTAGCAAATAAAATAGGCTTTAGGCTCAAAGGGGCTAACAAGGGATCAATGTCATTGGTAAGAAAATTTTTGGCTAAGTGACTCAATTAAATCAAAGATGGCCTAAGATCACATTCGGCATATCAAACTAGACACAATCAAGAAGCAAGAGCACATGCAAGTTCTAGCATCCTCTAAGGTGACGATCCACTCACAAACGAAGAGATTAAATCATGCATTTAAATCTCGTAAGGCTCAAATCTCACGGCTTTCACATCCATGCTAGTCCTAGTGCATTCTCACAATCATCACTCAAGTACTCAAAAGAAAAATTCACAAGCATACAAGTTCTTTCTCAACTCAGCTCAAATTCAAACACTCACACAAGAAAACTCCTAACTCAGCCTCACAATTCATCCTACTCATCAAATCATACTCAAAGATAGCAATCAACAAGCACAAGGTGATTGATAGGCATAAAATGTTGAGTAACAAAACAAATTAATAATAGCCCAAGGAGCATCTCAAGGCACCAATAATCAATCAAACTCAACTCAAAGATAAGGGCGTGCATGCATGTGCAATGTAATCATAAAAAGAAACTCCACCCCCCCAAACTTCGACCTTGCTAGAGGTCTACGTTTGGGGTTGTGGGTTACCTCAACCAAACAATTCAGTTCCTCTCAATAGCTTTGCACACTCCCTTGTCTCAAGTTGGTTCCTTCAATCTCCACTTCTTTGGTTCCTTTACTCCTTTAGAGACAAGCCTACAAAATAAAGCTCTCGAGTACGAGGTTAGACATACGACTCTAAACACCCTAATAATATAAAAAGACACTAAAAATAAATGAAAGCAAATAAAAATGGGTTGCCTCCCATTCAGCGCTATTTTTAAGGTCCTCATGCCGGACCGTGCTCAAAGGAGCTTATGGGACATCATACTCAAATTTACCTCCCTTACTCTCATAAGAGTGGTGTTTGAACTCCTTTCCTTGATGCCCCACCATCATGAGCCCTTTTGCTCTCTTCTCATCCCCAAGTGTTATGGGTCTCAACTCCTTCTTGCCTCTATCTGGAGGAGTCTTACTAAACAATTTCTTGAGTTTGGACTTTTTCTTCTTAACTCCTCCTTTCCCGTCTAACTGGACCACGTCCACTTTCTTCACCTCTTCATCCTTCAACTTCTTCACTTTATCCCTATCAAAATAATCAAGAACATAATGTTCATGGGTTAACTCAACAGGTGAAGGACTAACAAAATCATGAATATGAGATGGATTAGGGAGAGAATGTGTGTCTTCAACACGAGGATCAATGTCATCCATGCAATACAAGCTCTCATCCTCCTTCGGGTGCTTCATGGCTTCATATAGGGAGATCTTCACTTCTTGATCATCAACCTTCAATGTAATCTTCCCATTCGCCACGTCTACCACCATACCCGCCGTAGCTAAAAACGGTCTTCCCAAAATCAGGGGCACGTGTTCATCTTCCTCCATCTCTAGCACTATAAAGTCGGCTGGAAAAATGTGTTCTCCAACTCTCACTAGGACGTCTTCAACCACACCTTGAGGTCGAGTAATAGACCGATCGGCAAGTTGAAGCGTCATCATTGTGGGTTGAAGTTCACCACCTTCCAACTTCTTGAAAAGCGATAGTGGCATCAAATTAATGCTCGCCCCGAGGTCGCACAACGCTCCCTTCTTGATCCCGTTCCCAATATCACATAGGATCGTGAAGCTCCCGGGATCCTTCAGCTTCGGTGGCAGCGCCTTGTACACTAATGCACTCACCTCGTGGTTCAGCTGCACCAACTTCGGCTCATCCACTCGCCGTCTTTTCGCGATCAAGTCCTTCAAAAACTTCGCATAGTGCGGCATCTGTTCCAAAGCATCATAAAAAGGGATATTAATATGCAATTGTTTAAAAACATCAAGGAACTTAGCGAATTTCTCATCAAGCTTCTTTTTCATGAAGCGCTGTGGATATGGGACAGGTATCACCGATTTGGGTACCCCCCATTCATCTCTTTCTGTTTCTTTCACTTTCTCCCTTGCTTCCTTTGCCTTCTTCCACTTAGGAACTCTCTCAACCTCCTCAAAATCTTTCCCCTTCTGGGACTCATCCATATCTTCATGCTTCTCAATCCCTTTACTTTCAATCCCCTTCTCAACTTCATCTCCTTTAAGCTCAATCTCTTCTTGGGGCTTCTCAGAATCAGCAGGCATCTGAGGACCTTCGTAGTTGGTTCCACTTCTTAGCTGGATCGCCTTGCACTGCTCTTTCGGGTTCCCCTCCGGCATTCTATTCACTGATTTTGCAATCTGGCTCATCTGGAGCTCTAAAGAGGTGAACCTTCGATTGTTCTCTTGTTGAGTTCTAGTCCACTCAACGTTCATCTTCTGGAGCTCTTGATCACGTTGATCACCCTTCTTGTGCAACTCCTTCACATCGTACTCCAAGGATGACAATCTCTTGCTCCCTTCCTCCACCTTCTGAAGGATCGCTCTCAACATCTCCTCGGTTAATGCACCGTCTTCTCCACCAGGAGGTTTAGACCCCGGATCAACACCTGCAGGAACAGTAACACCAGCTTTTGGGTTAGCATAAGAAAAATTATCATTCCTCCTCCATGTGTTTTGAGGAGGCTGCTGGCTTCCTTGAACTCCTTGTGTGTTCCTCCATTGATTTTGAAGTGGCTGAGGGCCTGGAGGCACAAATGGTTGGCCATAAGAAGGCCTTCCATACTGATTACCACCTTGGTAGCCATTCTGATTGTAATATGGACCTCCCATGTAATTGGATACCTCTTGCTGTCCACTTGGTTGGTCTACTCTCTCATTTTCTACTGCATGCTCTCCACCTAAATTCTTCCCCAACTCGAGGTTGTTGATCTTTTCCATCATGGCCATCAGCAGCCTTCTCGTTCCTTCTCCCTCCTCAACCTGATGCACTCTTTGCAAATCTGCATCCGTACTCCAAGCACCGGCATTCGTGACAATGTTGTCCACGATCTCCCTACATCTCTCTATGCCTTGGTTCAGGAATGCTCCGCCCGCACAAGCGTCTAAATGGGCTTGACCATCCTTGCTGGCACCACTATAGAAGAATGCCATAATGTCTCCCTCATTGTACCCGTGCTGCGGGCATTCGATCAGCATGTTTGAGTATCTCTCCCACGCTTGGCGTAAATCCTCTCCTGACTTCTGGCGGAAAGAAGATATCTCAATTCTTGCTTTTATCGTCCTCGATGGAGGGTAGAATCGCTCGAGGAACAGACGCTCGAGCTCGGCCCAAGTGGTAATACCTCCCCGCGGGAGCGTATTATCATACCACTCCTTGGCTATTCCCGTCAGTGAGAATGGGAACAGCCTAAGCCTCTTGGCATCTTCAGACATGCCATTATAATTAAATGTGGAGGCTATCATTAGAAAGCTCCTCAGATGTGTGTGAGGATTCTCCTTCCCGATCACCCCTTTGAACTGATTCTCGGTCAGCAGCTTTAAAATCCCCGGTGATATCGAGAAGTTGTTCGCCTCAACAGGAGGCAAAGCCACTCCATCATAGTACCGCTGTGGCTGCGCTGCAAACCTCCCTCTAATCGCCATATTATGATCTACGTTCTGAGGAACGTATTGAGGATTAGCAGCTGGTACGGGTACTTGTTGGGGTGGTGGTTGGTAAACAGGTGGTTGGTTATAGACTGGGGGTGGATGGTATGGGTATGGTGGGTAAGAATAAGGTGGATATGGGTAATGTTGGTATGCTGGGTTGTTAAAAGGGTTATTTGGGTTTTGTGGGTAAGCAGGGTTTTGGTTCTGGTTTTGGGGTTGTGTTTGTGCAGAGTTGATTGTGTCTTGTGGGTTCGGGTGTGGGCTCTCAGTTCCCCCTATGGGTATCTGCTGATTACTGCTATTTCCATTGGCACCCTCTGCCCGTTCCACAAGAGCAGTATACTCTGCAGCTATCTTGTCTAACTCCCCAAGTTCATCAGAAATTTTGTCTTTGTTTCCCGCGGCAGTAGTCATTCTTCTCAAGAAGGCTCGGTTCCTTCTGGCTATTGTCTCAGGATCTGCAGGTAATCTCTCTTCGCTCGTATTGCCTTGTGAGCGTGTTTTCATAAACCTGAAACACTAGCAGAAAGATCAAAACGCAACTGCCTAACGAATGGGAATAAAAATAAAAACAGAAAATAAATCACTCACTACTAACTACTAAGCTATCTACAAGTCCTATTCAAACATTCAACGCCATCCCCGGCAACGGCGCCATTGACTTGAAGCGATTTTACTAACTTCTACTAGTCGCTTACCCGCAAGCGGACGGGTTCACTGTAGTAAGAGTAAGTATAATGACCAAGTAGTATCGAACCCAAGGGATGGTGTATATGCGAATAGATCCCTGAAGATTTACGCGTCGTAGTTAATATGAGTGTTTTGTTTTTGGGTTTTTTAGAAAGATTAATTAAAACTAAAATAAACTAATTAAACTAAAATACTAAAGCAGACGAATTAACTAAGGGTTGGATTCAAATAAGAGATGGTGATGCTTAGGATAGAAATCCCTACGTATACTAACGGAGCAGGTACATAATCAGAATAACTGTGACAAACAAGAATTAACCTAAGTCTAAGAATGCAAGGTGAAAGCTCAAGATTCTAAACCCTAATACTTTACCCTAACACTCGACTTCACGAATCTACTAACAAGTTACTAGATTGTGCTTAATTAATGAAACCCTAATTTAACTAAGGTGATGCGGTCGTCCTCCTTCGCTAAACCGGTAGATGAATTAACCTTTCCTAAACCTTCTCGTTAAGACTACTAATTGTTATTGAGTGATACGGTCGTCCTCTCTCTAACACCTTTCGAACGAAACTAAAGAGTGAAATCTAGATTAATTTTAAGAATTCATTAATTAAGAGAATTAAAACCTAACGTCACAAGTTATTCTAATTACATACCCACAACCTACTTCTACGAGTTCATCCTACCCTAAGCATGCAAGGGTTTTAGCCGGACATGGTTATAACAAAAATAAAAGCAATAGAAGAAACAACGAACAAAAACATGATGAATTGAACGAAGAAAATAAGAAACATGAACTAGGGTTTAAAAAGAAAATAAATACGAAGAACTGAAATTGAATTAACTAAAACGAAATTAAAAGCGTTTAAAGTAACGAACTAAAAAGAAACTAAGAATTCGAATGCAAAACCTCAACAAAACGTAAAATAAAGCTTGCTCTCCTTCTTCCTCTCCAAAACTAAGTCTAAAATTATTTCTAAAGGTCGGGGTTCTTCAAAACGTGTTTGGAAGAGGTATATATAGGCACCGGGTCGAAACGGGAGTTAATGGGCCGAAAATACGCATCCGGAGGCAAAAGTATATGGGCGCTCGAGCAAAACGCTCGAGCGGTCCCGCTCGCGCTGTGTAGCTCGAATGACGCATTCGCTCGAGCGGTCGCGCTCGAGCTGCTCGAGCGCTGAAATGACTCTGTATGTTTTGGACGCTCGAGCGATTCGCTCGAGCGGTGGCGCTCGAGCTGCTCGAGCGCAAGAATTGTTCTGTACGTTTGCGCGCTCGAGTAAGGCGCTCGAGCGGTGGCGCTCGAGCTATGCGCTCGAGTGATCTCTAATCCTTCCAAATGATACTTTTCCTCGTCCGCACTAATACCAATCGTATTTCTTCAATATCTTCTCATCCGGGCATCCGTTTGAGTCGATTCAAAGTCCTACGAACTCCTCTTTTCGCCCTCTATCCATCTATGAACATCAAAGAGACAAATTTATCAATGTATAGAAATAATGCTCATTTGACTCTAAATATTCATCGAAAACACTCAAAACATGAGTAAATCGGGCACCAAAACATAACAATTTCACGCCTAATCACCCCTATAAAAAATTACTATAAAAATTACTTTTTAAAAAAAATAATTAATTTTATTGGTTCAAAAAAATCTATAGACTACTTTATATGCATTGTTTCAAAGGCTACAATGACATTTATTTTGAAAAAAAAAAATAAATTAAAGTGCTAAAAAGCCATTTATTTTGAAATGGAGGGAGTAATTACATCTGTATAATCAATTTATTCAGCCAAGTCTTTCACAATTGATAACATAGTTAATCCATTCAATCTATCTTGAGACATTGTATCAAATTTAAATTACAAAATTGTTATTACTTATTAATCACTAAGTATTTTAATATAATTTTTTTATCATACAAGTATACTAGTAAAAGAAGAAGAAGATAAATCATAATCTTATGAATACAAATTACTTGGTAGGGTTTTGAACTTTGGAGTTTTTCTTTTTTTAGATTCCGTCTGGTTTGTGCCTCCCAATTAATAAATTTATGAGGAATAAAATTCGTATTGTGAATTGTGATTAGGAGAAATTAATGAGTATATATATACTAATAGATTAATGACGCACTGGAATTAATAGGCTGAAAGAATTAACATTAATTAAGGGGCCATCTGGAGTAAATCAAAATTTAACAAAAATTTGAATACCCATCAAGAATCGAACTCAAGACCTCTAGATAGACAAGAAAAAAATTTAGCCACCAAGACAAATGCTCAATATATAATAATCTTGTAAAATTATATAAATATATATATAGTATATATATAAAAATAATTTTGGGCCCCTAAAAATTATAAAATTGTCGGGCCCCGAGTCGACCGACTCGTTGGCCTCCAAATAGGAGCGGCCCTGGTATTGTATGAACAAATTTCACCTTGAAACTCACGTGAATATATTATTTATTTCATTAAAGAATATTAATCGTTTTTACTATATGATATTAATTGTTATACTAAAGAGTATTAGTTACAAATCAATTTCATTGTAAACAAGTTTTACCAAATGAACATTATCACTGTTCCATAGAAAAACAAGAGACACTTATTTTGAGTTCTTCAATGGAATTTAGAATAAAAATCTATATTTCCTTCTGCCCTCGGTATATTGGCTGAATTATTATTTTATAGTGGTTACATTACTAGTGGTGTTTTTTTTTTCTTTTTGACAGTCTACTATTGTTGTGCTCTAATTTTAGAAATAATGGACAAAAAAAATTTGTTCGTTGTGACATAGGGAATGATGAGGAGGATAGTTATATAAGAAGGGTAAAAAGTAATCAAATGAGACAATTATTGTTTTATTTATAAGGAAAAATAGTGTTGTATATTATCTTTTATTCTCATTAACCACTATAATTATCATGTATTTATTCTTGTTTGAATTGCAAATTTTCCATACAAAGAGCCACTTCAATTTTAAAAAAAAATGTATCACTTTTCCAAAAAAATATGTAACTAAAAGTTATACATTTTGTCTGTGAGGCGATCTCACATAAATTTTTATCTTTTCTAAAATACTACTCAAACTTTATAGTATAGACTTGAAAGCTGAAGTTGAGTTCGAACTTGTAAAGGAAACAATTAAATGGATTAATTTCACATCTTTTTACAAGTTCGGATTTTTAGATGAGACATAGTTCTTTCATGGAATTAGAACCAAAAGATTCACGTCCGGACAAAGATATTGAGTTTGATTCCCGCTGAGAGCAACACCATGATTAGTGTGATTTTTGCTAGAAATTCGTATACTATTTTTGCCAAATTTAATTGGATTTCTTGCATTTAATTACATAAAATTGATTGTTTGTGCTTAATAGTCGAGAAAGGTGTGTTTTGCTATTTTTGCAGGAAATTGAGTATTTTAAAAAGCAAATACGAGCCTTTAATTTACTGTGGTCGAGTGAAGAAAAAATCGAGAAGGAAAAGAATTGGGCCAAGAATTAAACATTTGAGAGTGTGATATTTTGGCGACCCATTGGAAAATTCACGGCCCAAAATTGGAGGCCCATGGTTTCATTATTTTTCGGCCCAAGTTAAGGAATTAAGACCAAAGGTCCATTTGCAATTTAATGAAAAGGCAGCAATTTTCCTTTCAAGAACGTACATGAGGAATCATAACTCCTTCTATTTGTCAATCTTCTCATTCCTACGTGGCATATCTATATTTCTTTTATTTTAAAATCCTGCAATTTCATGAGCCCACCCCTTTTAAACGGTTTTTAAATTTTTCTTTTGTTTTATTTTTATTTAAACATGATTTTTTTTTAAATCTCCATATCCAATTTTGAAACTCCTAACCCACTCACAACCGTTTGTGTATATCTTCCCAGTAATTAATCTTCTCCACCCCGCTGTTTGTGTATATCTTCGCAGTAATTAATTTAGTAAACTTCTCTGTTTTTTTTTTCAAGAATAGATCTTTTTTGTCTTCGAATTCAACAATACGGTCTGCCTTTAAAAACTCTCGCCAGACTATCATGAATGTTTCGATAGGCTTAAAATTTTTTACCTGACTGTCATCATTTATAGCAAGTGTTGTGTCAATCTCTTTTTAATTCTTCTTCACCGTTTCATACTCTCCACTTCTGCTTCCACCATCAATTCAACCACTTTTGCTTCCTTTAATTGTCGTTGTAGATCCTCTATATTCAATTCTACTGAAAATTTGCATGAGAATTCACAGTAAAAAGGTCTTCTATATTTAATTTTTCAATTTGTTGCACGTTACTTTATATATATATATATATATATATATATATATATATATATATATATATTTCTCATTTCGAACTTCTGCATTCTCATTACTGCCCTTTAAAACAATTTTTTTTTAAAAAAATTATTCACACACGATATCACATTTTGATGGTAGGAAAGATTTGTTGGTTGAAAGATTTATTGTCCACTATTTTTCATATAATTATATTCCCATATGTGTGTATGTATGGCGAAGAAGTTTGAAACTTTCAAACAAATAAAATAATTACACATAAATATATAATTATATGCATACTCATTTTACAATTTAAATTATAAATTAATATTAAATACTCGATTAAAAAAAATCGATTCTTCAGATCTTATTCAAAATTTCATATTTTATTTTTTAATCTTTTGCCGATTTATTGTTGAAAATGTCAAGGATGTGTCAATCATTGACCCTACAAAACACTCCGTTGTGATTAACTACATGAGTACCCCGTGTTTTACTGGTTATTCGCAAAATTAAATTAAAATTTTATATTTTATTAAAATATAAATCTCTACTTTGCCAATTTATAAATTTAACTTATAAAAATTATAATGACCCTTTGTACAATATTATTATTTCAAATAAAAATTATCTATAACTGCAACTTTAGCTCACTGGGTCCCACATCTAGCAGCCACATTTGACCAAGAAAGAGGGAAAGGCTGGTCTTCCTCATCAAACAAACCCAAGAGAGAAGAAAAGTATGGGCATGGTCGGAAATTCTTGGAGCTGCGACGTACATCCATTAATGGTGTTCGCCGGAATTGATTCAAGTCGCTTGGAATTCAAGCCTCGTCGGAAAAGCATCGCCTTCACCGGAAATTGCTCAAACCTGAAGCCATTGTTGCCGGAATTTCGAAGCTCCGCAATATGAATAGAGCAGCGCCGCCGCCACGAGTTCACGCCTGGAGCAGCTCACGTTGCCGGAATTTATCGATGGAAATTACAGAAATTGAAAGCAAAGGCAGAGACCGAGGCCAATACGCTCAAACCGAGGCCAAAACGTGCAGACCGAGAGCTCAACGCCGTAGCCAATGTCTCGGTTTGGTGGTATTCGTCTCGCCCGAGCCAAACGCTGCAAACCGAGATGGATCCGCGCTGAGTTTGAACCGAGTCAGGGTGAGTTCGGACCGAGTTTAGGCGAGTTTTCACTGAGTTTGACCGAATCAACCCGAGTTGACTCGGCAGATGGGTAAAAAAGTGCGAAAAATCAAATTTTCAGGGATTTAATTGCAAATTTCGTCCCAATACCCTCATCCCACACTTTAAATACCATCTTTCATCAGATTTAGAGGAACCACAACACCACAGAGCCCTAGAACCCTAATCCCCTAGATAATTTTTATTTTTATTTTTTTCTTTGCATTTTCCTTTAGTTTTTAGAATAGATTAGGTTAATATTTCATTAGTAGTTTTTACATTTCAAGCAAGAATTGGAGCAATTGAAAATTTGTATTTTCATTTCATCACAAAATGTGATATCTTTCTTTTATTTCAAGTTTTAATGGTTAATTTCATTTTAATTTGTTATTTTAGCTTATCAGCCATGAATGTCTCTTCTAGAACCATGAGCTAATTTTATTTGCTTTGAGTGTTGAATCAATGTATAAAATTAGTGTGTTGATGGATTTATAGTTTTGATTATGTCTATTTCATAATGTGAATGTTTCTTTTGGTGGACTTTGTATGTTTCAATTAATTAGTTGATTTTATTAGCTTATATATTTAATTTTGTGTATTGCAACGAGAGTTGGGTATGCATGATTGATATTTAGGTGAAAGCTTTGGTTAATTAATTTGAGTTAAATAGTAATCGGCATAATCGAGAGAGGATCGGTTGCTAGATCCCCCATCATTAGACATTAGGGTATGTTCCTTAGCTATTCCCGTCAGTGAGAATGGGAACAGCCTAAGCCTCTTGGCATCTTCAGACATGCCATTGTAATTGAATGTTGAGGCTATCATGAGAAAGCTCCTCAAATGTGTGTGAGGATTCTCCTTCCCGATCACCCTTTTGAACTGATTCTCGGTCAGCAGCTTTAAAATCCCCGGTGATATCGAGAAGTTGTTCGCCTCAACAGGAGGCAAAGCCACTCCATCATAGTACCGCTGTGGCTGCGCTGCAAACCTCCCTCGAATCGCCATATTATGATCTACGTTCTGAGGAACGTATTGAGGATTAGCAGCTGGTACAGGTACTTGTTGGGGTGGTGGTTGGTAAACAGGTGGTTGGTTATAGACTGGGGGTGGAGGATACGGGTATGGTGGGTAAGGATAAGGTGGGTATGGGTAATGTTGGTATGCTGGGTTGTGGAAAGGGTTATCTGGGTTTTGTGGGTAAGCAGGGTTGTTAGGAGGATTATGGACAAGGTTCTGAGCTGGATTCCCTACGTTTCGTGTATCCGGGTTTAGGCTCTGGCTATCCCCTAATGGACTTTGATTCTGGCTACCACTAACTCCAGTGCCTTCAACTCGGTCTACTGCCTGATTGAAATCGTTGGCAGCATCGTCCAACTCATTATTTATGTCCATTGGTTCCTTCCCTAAGTCGGCAGCGTTCATCCTTCTCAAGAAGGCTCGGTTCCTTCTGGCTATTGTCTCAGGGTCTGCAGGTAATCTCTCTTCGCTCGTATTGCCTTGTGAGCGTGTTTTCATAAACCTGACACACTAGCAGAATGATCAAAACGCAACTGCCGATTGAATAAAAAAAATAAAAATAAAAACAGAAAATAAATCACCCACTACTAACTACTAAGCTATCTACAAGTCCTATTCAAACATTCAACGCCATCCCCGGCAACGGCGCCATTGACTTGAAGCAAACTACACTAGCTTCTACTAGTAGCTACCCCGCAAGAGAACGGGTTCACTGTAGTATGGGCAAGTATAGGGACCAAGTATTATCGAACCCAAGGGATGGTGTATATGCGAATAGATCCCTGAAGATCTACGCGTCGTAGTTAATATGAGTGTGATGTTTTTGGGTTTTTGAAAGATTAATTAAAAGACTAAAATAAACTAAGTAAACTAAAATAATAAAGCAGACGAATTAACTAAAGGTTGTTTTCTAATGGAAGATGGTGATGCTTAGGATAGGAATCCCTACGTATACTAACGGAGCAGGTACATAATCAAAATAACTGTGACAAACGAGAATTAACCTAAGTCTAAGAATGCAAGGTGAAAGCTCAAGATTCTAAACCCTAATACTTTACCCTAACACTCGACTTCACGAATCTACTAACAAGTTACTAGATTGTGCTTAATTAATGAGACCCTAATTTAACTAAGGTGATGCGGTCGTCCTCCTTCGCTAAACCGGTAGATGAATTAACCTTTCCTAAACCCTCTCGTTAAGTCTACTTGTTGTTAAAGAGTGATACGGTCGTCCTCTCTCTAACACCTTTCGAACGAAACTCAAGAGTGAAATCTAGATTAATTTTAAGAATTCATTAATTAAGAGAATTAAAACCTAACGTCACAAGTTATTCTAATTACATACCCACAACCTACTTCTACGAGTTCATCCTACCCTAAGCATGCAAGGGTTTTAGCTAGACATAGTTTGAACGTAAACAATAGAAATTAAACAAGTGACGAACATGAACATGATGACGAAAACGAAGAAAAGAACGAACATAAACTGAGGTTTTAATATGTAAAAGATTAAACTGAAATTAATTAACAAAAACTAGGTCTCAACGTATTTAAAAACAAAAGTTATTAAGAATCGAAGCTAACACGTGAAATCGTAAAGTAAATTCGTAAGCAAAAACCTCAAAACCATAAATCTATAGCTCGCTCGTCTCTTCTCTTCCTCATCGCTCTAAAAACTCTATGAAACGTGATGTCTAAAAGTTGGGGATCCTTCAAAACGTGTTTGGAAGAGGTATATATAGGCACCGGGTCGAAACGGGAGTTAATGGGCCAAAAATACGCATCCGGAGGCAAAAGTATATGGGTGCTCGAGCAAAACGCTCGAGCGGTCCCGCTCGAGCTGTGTAGCTCGAATGATGCATTCGCTCGAGCGGTCGCGCTCGAGCTGCTCGAGCGCTGAATCTTCACTGTATGTTTTTGGGCGCTCGAGCAATTCGCTCGAGCGGTGGCGCTCGAGCTGCTCGAGCGCAAGAATTGTTCTGTACATTTGCGCGCTCGAGTAAGGCGCTCGAGCGGTGGCGCTCGATTGATGCGCTCGAGTGATCTCTAATCCTTCCAAATGATACTTTTCCTCGTCCGCACTAATACCAATCGTATTTCTTCAATATCTTCTCATCCGGGCATCCGTTTGAGTCGATTCAAAGTCCTACGAACTCCGTTTTTCGTCCTCTATTCACCTATGAAAATCAAAGAGACAAATTTATCAATGTATAGAAATGATGCTCATTTGACTCTAAGCACTAATCAATAACACTCAAAATATGAGTAAATTGGGCACAAAAACATAACAATTTCACGCCTAATCAACCCCCCCAAACTTACCATGTTGCTTGTCCTCAAGCAACGAAATAATAAGTCAAGTGAAATTGTTAGGAATGAATCAAGAATCAAATCATGCAAGTAATTGAACTCGAGCTTCAAAGATCAATCACCCGTATACTCACTCACTTTCTTTTATCATACTCATGCAACAATAACAAGAAACACCAAGATCAAGCATGGATGTGCACTCAACGATGTGTTTCACTCCCTCACAAGTGTATAACAGTGTTTAAAGGACTCACTCAATCAATCAATCACACATATTGGCAGCCATAGGCTTGTAAATGCTCTCAACTTCAACCATACTCTAGAAATCAATGCCGAATCAAAAATGACTTTTCTCAAGGTTGTAATGTAGGCTCTTTGGACAGGTGGGATAACAATATGGGGTAAAGTGACTCAAGTGAATGGAGAATAGAAAAATCAACTTTGGCACTTTGAGATTAGGAGCAGAATCACTTCAACATTTGCAATCAATACACTTTAATTCCACTACTCTCAACACTTCAATTTTTTCCTTTCTCACTCTTTCACTTTTTTTTTTCAATCACTTTTTTTTTCTCTTTTTTTTCGCACAAACACATGAGCTCAATTTTTCTTTTGCTCATTCTCAATTTTTTGTTTTCTTTCCCACAACTCAAATCTCATTCACACCCTTCTTCTCATATTCACTCAACAAACAACCTTTTCCTTTTTCAACTCAATTCACTCCCTTCGCATTCACACTTTCCTATTCTCCACTCAAATTGGGACAAAAAGGCTTAGGAATTGGAATAGTGTTCATATGTGCTAGCAAATAAAATAGGCTCTAGGCTCAAAGGGGCTAACAAGGGATCAATGTCATTGGTAAGGAAAATTTTGGCTAAGTGACTCAATTAAATCAAAGATGGCCTAAGATCACATTCGGCATATCAAACTAGACACAATCAAGAAGCAAGAGCACATGCAAGTTCTAGCATCCTCTAAGGTGACGATCCACTCACAAACGAAGAGATTAATTCATGCATTTAAATCTCGTAAGGCACAACTCTCACGGCTTTCACATCCATGCTAGTCCTAGTGAATTCTCACTCTCATCACACAAGCACTCAAAAGAAAAATTTACAAGCATACAAGTTCTTTCTCAAATCAACTCTAACTCAAACACTCACACAAGAAAACTCCTAACTCAGCCTCACAATTCACCCTACTCATCAAATCATACTCAAAGATAGCAATCAACAAGCATAAGGTGATTGATAGGCATAAAATATTGAGTAACAAAACAAATTAATAATAGCCCAATGAGCATCTCAAGGCACCAATAATCAATCAAACTCAACTCAAAGATAAGGGTGTGCATGCATGTGCAATGTAATCATAAAAAGAAACTCCACCCCCCCCCAAACTTCGACCTTGCTAGAGGTCTAAGTTTGGGGTTGTGGGTTACCTCAACCAAATAATTCAATTTCTCTCAGTAGCTTTGCACATTCCCTTGTCTCAAGTTGGTTCCTTCAATCTCCACTTCTTTGGTTCCTTTACTCCTTTAGAGACAAGCCTACAAAATAAAGCTCTCGAGTACGAGGTTAGACATACGACTCTAAACACCCTAATAATATAAAAAGACACTAAAAATAAATGAAAGCAAATAAAAATGGGTTGCCTCCCATTCAACGCTATTTTTAAGGTCCTCATGCCGGACCAAGCTCAAAGGAGCTTATGGGACATCATACTCAAATTTACCTCCCTTACTCTCATAAGAGTGGTGTTTGAACTCCTTTCCTTGATGCCCCACCATCATGAGTACTTTTGCTTTCTTCCCATCCCCAAGTGTTATGGGTCTCAACTCCTTCTTGCCTCTATCTGGAGGAGTCTTACTAAACAATTTCTTGAGTTTTGACTTCTTCTTCTTAACTCCTCCTTTCCCTTCTAACTGGACCACGTCTACTTTCTTCACCTCTTCATCCGTCAACTTCTTCACTTCATCCCTATCAAAATAATCAAGATCATAACGCTCATGGGTTAAATTATCAATTGAAGGACTAGCAAAATCATGAATATGAGATGGATTAGGGAGAGAATGCGTGTCTTTAACACGAGGATCAATTGCATCCATGCAATACAAGCTCTCATCCTCCTTCGGGTGTTTCATGGCTTCATATAGGGAGATCTTCACTTCTTGATCATCAACCTTCAATGTAATCTTCCCATTTGCCACGTCTAGCACCATCCCCGCCGTAGCTAAGAACGGTCTTCCCAAGATTAGGGGCACGTGCTCATCTTCCTCCATCTCTAGCACTACAAAGTCGGCTGGAAAGATGTGATCTCCAACTCTCACTAGAACGTCTTCAACAACACCTTGAGGTCGAGTAATAGACCGATCGGCAAGTTGAAGCGTCATCATTGTGGGTTGAAGTTCACCACCTTCCAACTTCTTGAAAAGCGATAGTGGCATCAAATTAATGCTCGCCCCGAGGTCGCACAACGCGCCCTTCTTGATCCCGTTCCCAATATCACATAGGATCGTGAAGCTCCCGGGATCCTTCAGCTTAGGTGGAAGCGCCTTGTGCACTAATGCACTCACCTCGTGGTTCAACTGCACCAATTTCGGCTCATCCACTCGCCGTCTTTTCGCGATCAAGTCCTTCAGAAACTTCGCATAATGCGGCATCTGTTCCAAAGCATCATAAAAAGGAATGTTAATGTGAAGTTGTTTAAAAACATCAAGAAATTTTGCAAATTTTTCATCAAGCTTCTTTTTCATGAAGCGCTGTGGATATGGGACGGGTATCACAGATTTGGGTACCCCCCACTCATCTCTTTCTGTTTCTTTCACTTTATCCCTTGCTTCCTTTGCCTTTTTCCACTTAGGAACTCTCTCCATCTCCTCACTTTCCTTGCCCTTCTGGGACTCATCCATATCTTCATGCTTCTCAATCCCTTTACTTTCAATCCCCTTCTCAACTTGGGGCGTCTCAGAATCAGCAGACATCTGAGGACCTTCGTAGTTGGTTCCACTTCTTAGCTGGATCGCCTTGCACTGCTCTTTCGGATTCCCTTCCGGCATTCTATTCACTGATTTTGCAATTTGGCTCATCTGGAGCTCTAACGAAGTGAACCTTCGATTGTTCTCTTGTTGAGTTCTAGTCCACTCAACATTCATCTTCTGGAGCTCTTGATCTCGTTGATCACCCTTCTTATGCAACTCCTTCACATCGTATTCCAAGGATGACAACCGCTTGCTCCCTTCCTCCACCTTCTGAAGGATCGCTCTCAACATCTCCTCGGTTGATGCACCGCCTTCTCCACCAGGAGGTTTAGACCCCGGATCAACACCTGCAGGAACAGTAACACCAGCTTTTGGGTTAGCATAAGAAAAATTATCATTCCTCCTCCATGTGTTTTGAGGAGGCTGCTGGCTTCCTTGAACTCCTTGTGTGTTCCTCCATTGATTTTGAAGTGGCTGAGGGCCTGGAGGCACAAATGGTTGGCCATAAGAAGGCCTTCCATACTGATTACCACCTTGGTAGCCATTCTGATTGTAATATGGACCTCCCATGTAATTGGCTACCTCTTGCTGTCCACTGGGTTGGTCTACTCTCTCATTCTCTACTGCATGCTCTCCAACCAAACTCTTCCCCAACTCGAGGTTGTTGATCTTCTCCATCATGGCCATCAGCAGCCTTCTCGTTCCTTCTCCCTCCTCAACCTGATGCACTCTCTGAAAATCTGCATCTCCACTCCAAGCACCGGCATTCGTGACAATGTTGTCAACGATCTCTCTACACCTCTCTATGCCTTGATTGAGGAATGCTCCACCCGCACAGGCGTCTAAATGGTCTTGCCCCGTCTTGTTGGCACCACTGTAGAAGAATGCCATAATATCCCCCTCATTGTACCCGTGCTGCGGGCACTCAATCAGCATGTTTGAGTATCTCTCCCACGCTTGGCGTAAATCCTCTCCAGACTTCTGGCGAAAGGATGAGATCTCAATTCTAGCCTTGATCGTCCTAGATGGAGGGTAGAATCGCTCGAGGAACAGACGCTCGAGCTCGGCCCAAGTGGTAATACCTCCCCGCGGGAGCGTATTATCGTACCACTCCTTAGCTATTCCCGTCAGTGAGAATGGGAACAGCCTAAGCCTCTTGGCATCTTCAGACATGCCATTGTAATTGAATGTTGAGGCTATCATGAGAAAGCTCCTCAAATGTGTGTGAGGATTCTCCTTCCCGATCACCCTTTTGAACTGATTCTCGGTCAGCAGCTTTAAAATCCCCGGTGATATCGAGAAGTTGTTCGCCTCAACAGGAGGCAAAGCCACTCCATCATAGTACCGCTGTGGCTGCGCTGCAAACCTCCCTCGAATCGCCATATTATGATCTACGTTCTGAGGAACGTATTGAGGATTAGCAGCTGGTACAGGTACTTGTTGGGGTGGTGGTTGGTAAACAGGTGGTTGGTTATAGACTGGGGGTGGAGGATACGGGTATGGTGGGTAAGGATAAGGTGGGTATGGGTAATGTTGGTATGCTGGGTTGTGGAAAGGGTTATCTGGGTTTTGTGGGTAAGCAGGGTTGTTAGGAGGATTATGGACAAGGTTCTGAGCTGGATTCCCTACGTTTCGTGTATCCGGGTTTAGGCTCTGGCTATCCCCTAATGGACTTTGATTCTGGCTACCACTAACTCCAGTGCCTTCAACTCGGTCTACTGCCTGATTGAAATCGTTGGCAGCATCGTCCAACTCATTATTTATGTCCATTGGTTCCTTCCCTAAGTCGGCAGCGTTCATCCTTCTCAAGAAGGCTCGGTTCCTTCTGGCTATTGTCTCAGGGTCTGCAGGTAATCTCTCTTCGCTCGTATTGCCTTGTGAGCGTGTTTTCATAAACCTGACACACTAGCAGAATGATCAAAACGCAACTGCCGATTGAATAAAAAAAATAAAAATAAAAACAGAAAATAAATCACCCACTACTAACTACTAAGCTATCTACAAGTCCTATTCAAACATTCAACGCCATCCCCGGCAACGGCGCCATTGACTTGAAGCAAACTACACTAGCTTCTACTAGTAGCTACCCCGCAAGAGAACGGGTTCACTGTAGTATGGGCAAGTATAGGGACCAAGTATTATCGAACCCAAGGGATGGTGTATATGCGAATAGATCCCTGAAGATCTACGCGTCGTAGTTAATATGAGTGTGATGTTTTTGGGTTTTTGAAAGATTAATTAAAAGACTAAAATAAACTAAGTAAACTAAAATAATAAAGCAGACGAATTAACTAAAGGTTGTTTTCTAATGGAAGATGGTGATGCTTAGGATAGGAATCCCTACGTATACTAACGGAGCAGGTACATAATCAAAATAACTGTGACAAACGAGAATTAACCTAAGTCTAAGAATGCAAGGTGAAAGCTCAAGATTCTAAACCCTAATACTTTACCCTAACACTCGACTTCACGAATCTACTAACAAGTTACTAGATTGTGCTTAATTAATGAGACCCTAATTTAACTAAGGTGATGCGGTCGTCCTCCTTCGCTAAACCGGTAGATGAATTAACCTTTCCTAAACCCTCTCGTTAAGTCTACTTGTTGTTAAAGAGTGATACGGTCGTCCTCTCTCTAACACCTTTCGAACGAAACTCAAGAGTGAAATCTAGATTAATTTTAAGAATTCATTAATTAAGAGAATTAAAACCTAACGTCACAAGTTATTCTAATTACATACCCACAACCTACTTCTACGAGTTCATCCTACCCTAAGCATGCAAGGGTTTTAGCTAGACATAGTTTGAACGTAAACAATAGAAATTAAACAAGTGACGAACATGAACATGATGACGAAAACGAAGAAAAGAACGAACATAAACTGAGGTTTTAATATGTAAAAGATTAAACTGAAATTAATTAACAAAAACTAGGTCTCAACGTATTTAAAAACAAAAGTTATTAAGAATCGAAGCTAACACGTGAAATCGTAAAGTAAATTCGTAAGCAAAAACCTCAAAACCATAAATCTATAGCTCGCTCGTCTCTTCTCTTCCTCATCGCTCTAAAAACTCTATGAAACGTGATGTCTAAAAGTTGGGGATCCTTCAAAACGTGTTTGGAAGAGGTATATATAGGCACCGGGTCGAAACGGGAGTTAATGGGCCGAAAATACGCATCCGGAGGCAAAAGTATATGGGTGCTCGAGCAAAACGCTCGAGCGGTCCCGCTCGAGCTGTGTAGCTCGAATGATGCATTCGCTCGAGCGGTCGCGCTCGAGCTGCTCGAGCGCTGAATCTTCACTGTATGTTTTTGGGCGCTCGAGCAATTCGCTCGAGCGGTGGCGCTCGAGCTGCTCGAGCGCAAGAATTGTTCTGTACATTTGCGCGCTCGAGTAAGGCGCTCGAGCGGTGGCGCTCGATTGATGCGCTCGAGTGATCTCTAATCCTTCCAAATGATACTTTTCCTCGTCCGCACTAATACCAATCGTATTTCTTCAATATCTTCTCATCCGGGCATCCGTTTGAGTCGATTCAAAGTCCTACGAACTCCGTTTTTCGTCCTCTATTCACCTATGAAAATCAAAGAGACAAATTTATCAATGTATAGAAATGATGCTCATTTGACTCTAAGCACTAATCAATAACACTCAAAACATGAGTAAATTGGGCACAAAAACATAACAATTTCACGCCTAATCACATACTCATATTATTCATCAAGATTTTCACATCCTAAGATTTCAAAGTCATGACTTCCCCCGCACACTTAAATCCCAAAACAAACATACCCTTAGGTATTTTAATTTGAGTATTCGGGTACTTAGTGAAGGGAGAATTCTAGAGATGCATCGCGTGTTTTTAGAGATTCACGATCTTAGGATTTATGGGGCATAATTAGAAGTAGCTAGTTAGTCCACGTTGTTCACCTAGGCCTCAAAAGGGATTGGTCTACACACTTTCGTGATCGTTCTTAGCAAACATCTAGAAAAAGGCAATGATAGGTTGTAGATTTGTCACACACTAGTGGATTACATTGTGAAGACACTCGAAGTATTTCTCTTTCTTGCACTTTCTTAATTGAAAGTTAGTTTAATTGTTTAATTGTTTTCTAGATTTAATTTTTGCTTAGTTTAATTTTCAAATGCCAACTTGTTCGTCACTATAGTATCATGTTGACACACAACTTTGGGGCTCCACTGCATTCCTAAATCCTTTGGGTTCGATAACTACTTGGTCCTTGTCTACTTTAATTACTACGACGATCCCGTACTCTTGCGGGGGAGTAGGAAAATATTTTTCGAAAAACTTCGACCAAGTCACACCACCCATATTATATAATTATCCACTTATTACTTTTAGGGGAATTTCTTAAATCAGACATCCTATCGAGTTGTCTGATATCAGTAACGGTCTATAATTGTGTCACGTGTTATCGCACTGTGTCGCACTAACCAGTTGTAATTTTGAATTTACTGTTATACCCTTTTTAATTTAAATTTTAATATATGTATTAGGTTATTTATTTACTGTATACTTATAAATAGGGATTTAATTCAAAATCGTCCTGTAACTTTTCATCTTTATTGAAATGGTCCTCTAATTATTTTCTTTACTGATTTAGACCTGTATGTATTCAAACTTTGTCAATTTGGTCCCATTTGGCCAAAAATGCATAAAACGACACCGTTTTGATCACGTGTCTGTCACATGTACTTGTTTGCCAGCGAAAATTGATGACGGGATATTTTTTATCCACATGGCACACTGACATGTTAATTTTCACAATTAAATAAAATATATGAAAAAAAAACAACACATTAAATCAATAATATATATAGAAATAAAAACATGGGATTTTAATGAATCCCACCCAACAAAATGGTACTAATAAAAATGTAAAAAGGGTAAATAACATATTCTTCACGTTTTCTCCTTCACATACATCTTCTTCAAGCCATGCTCTCTCATCTGCAATAGAAAAAATCTGGAAAAATAAAAATCAACAATCAAAATAAATATTTGGAAAACAACCACCCAAGAATGAAATTTGAACCAAATCTATGACGGAAATCAACAACAAACACCCAGAATTCAAATAGAAATCCGAGATTGAATGGGCCGCTGAGTCACCATGATTTACCTCCTCCATTCAATCCTGTCTGGCCAGGAGGTGGGGGCTTTGGGGGCAAGGGCTTCGCCTTTTGCTATAAGAAATCTGAGATTGAAATCGAAACTGAATCTCGATTCTAATGCAACACATGAAGAGACCAAATCAAATATGAGATTGGAATATGTTGAAATGTGTAATTTCATTCCAAATGTATTGATTACAAATTTACATATTTATAGAAAAACTTGAGAGTCCTGTCGGGCCAGGGGGTGGGGACCCTGGGGGCGAGGGCTTCGCCTTTTTGCTACAAGAAAAATTTGAGAGTCTTGTGTGTAGAACCATCTATAGTTTGTTACAACTAATCTTGTTATCTAACAAACTAAGGGCCCCTTTGGTAACCCCCATTAATTATCTTATGCGATTAGATAACATCCCTATCTGATCAGATTAGCCATATAAGATAATTTATTTAGGCATTTGGTTTACACCTATTAAAAGGTGTAGTATGTGAAATTTTCAGCATTTGAATAGTGACCCTTCTATTGTTCAATTTACAAAATTCACTTTGTCAACATCATATTCTTCCATTATCAGCCCCTAATTTCGTAGATGCGTGTGAAATGGAAGCAAAATTTTACAAACACAACACATCCGATTATTCCACCTTCAACATATTTGAACAGAGAGAAAATGGCTTTCTTCCTTAAACTTTGTAGAGCCATTAACACATAAAAAATTGTGTCGCCAACGGAGAAGAAGTCATTGCCGGAAATGAAGTTCCATGGCCGGAAAGAGGGGTTCACTTCTACAGCTGCGCCGAAAATTGGAAGCTTGACCAGAAAAAGCTTCTACGTGCGCCGGAATTAGAGGAGAAGAAAAGCTCAGCCGGAAAAATTGTTTGATCGGAGAAGTAACTGAGTTTGTTCTACGGCTTCAACACGCCTCGCCAGAAATCGAAGCAGAACACGATCTATGATGAATATGGATTCAGGATCCCCAAATCGCCTTCGATAATTTGGATATTACACCCATTAAAAAAACACTATTGAGATTAGATTGAATATCAACCCATTTTTTATAGACGAAAAATCGTATCAGAACAGTGTTTAATTAAAGGCCTGGTGCTATATCATGGGCCTGCAAACTACAAACCAAACAATTGTTAGCCCAGATAAATAAACAATCGGATCCCAATCGGGGTTACCAAAGGAGCCCTAACTGCTCTACTAAACTAACTACCTGCAATCCTAACAACTTTCTTCACTATACAAGAAGAATTGATTGCATGAGTGCATGCATACTTTAACAGAATCCAAACCAAAAACTCAGATAGAAAACGAAAATGAAATGGAAAGTCAAATCTGAAGAATTCAAAGATGCTAGAAAAATAGTTCATTTATTATCAAACCCAATTTAATGAAAAATTTATTGGATTATATTTTTAATATATTCATTCCTATTGTATAGCGGTTGTAGCACTAGGATTGACTAAGGGAACGCTTGATTAACAACTCTTCAATGGTAATGAGAATATGAGATTGAAAATTAGTGTAATTTGCATGGTTAATGAGAACAAATTCACTACCTCTCTTCCTAAATAAGGTAATCACTGCTCCATTTTGATTACCCTATTCTCTTCCTACAATTATACTCCTCAATCACTCCCTCATTCCTCCACCAACAATCATTTGTTGTCAACTTCTATTCCAAAACTGGGGCATGACACTAGCAATGGTGTCACCATTGGAACACATCTTCCCCTAACATATTATTTTTCTTATGAGGACAGAAATAGAAATAAATTTTCATTCCCATTACCATTGAAGAATTGTTAAGCAAGCGCCCCCTAAATCCTTTATTTGATTATTTGTATTCTGTAGAATATTCGCCATTGCTGTATGTATACCTCATCATTTCTTAATTTCTCAGAAGCCAAATCTAAGCAAATCAATTTAGATATTTTAATATTAATACTGTCTTCTCTATTGACGGAATGTCCAAAATGGGTGTTGAACCCAGTTGAAAACAAAACCCAGTTTACTATTCGGATGAAAGCAAAAAATCACAAAATAAAACCCCATATATCAAATATGAAGCGTCGGTTGGAGGGAACAAACCCCACATCAATTTGAGTTTTTTTTCTAGGGTTCCCGAATTGAAGAGAATGGGGGAGTTTTTTTTATTCTCGATGTAGCCGTGCAGGGGAAGTAAGGAAGAAAAGAAAAAAATGATATTAATTAATCCAGGTTATTAATGATTACAAATTAATTAAAATAGATTTTTATTATAAATCAAAGAAGGATAAATTTGTAAATGAATAATTATAGATTTTTTTAACTATTAAATAATATAATAGTGAGATAATACGATATAATTCAATAATACTCGATGAACTCGATAAAAAATTAGATGATTAACTCAATAGGTTGTAGGTCATCAAATTTAAGTCATTCGTTTTTATTATATTTAAAATCTGATGATTTATAGAGATATCATGCAATTCGACAGGTTGTGTGACCTAAGATAACCCCTACTTTTAGATGAGACGAAATTCTTTCAAAACATCAACTACAACTCCATTGTATAAAAATTATTTAAGAACAAGTAGTCATTCAATTTCAAAATACGATCATGCATGCTTTATATATATTAATATAAATGATCAATGGGAGAGCCCATTTTTGAGCTTGTCAATGGTGTCAACATCCGTGTTGAAGGACGCCGCAAGGATGGGGTCGTAAATGCTCGTGTTAAACACGGCGGCGGGGACCGCTACCGTCCCGGCGCTGGCGCTGCCGAAGGCAGAAAACGCGACGGCGGGAGTTTTAGCGTCGGCATTGTACTGGTAATGAAGAAGGGCCTTGGGAAAGACGAAGATGTCGCCCGCTTGGAGCGTTTGCGTATAAAGTTTGTTAGCGGTGTCCACGAATCCGACCTCCAGAGACCCCAGCATCAGGAAAAGCAGCTCCGATCCCCGGGGGTGGGTGTGGGGCGGGTTGACCGTGCCGGGCGGCGTACGACACGCTCTGCCCGTTCAAAGCGGGCAGCTCGGTCATGGTGACTTTGGAGACGGTGAAAGTTGAGGGGTTTGATCCGATGAAGGAGCGTAGGCCTGTGTAGGTGAAGAAGGCGCCGTCGAGGGTCGTGTTGGGCGGGGAGGAGTAGTCGGTGAGTATGTCGGCATCGGAGGCCAAGGATGGGTTGAAGAGCGCCACTAGTAGTAGTAGAGACAGGATTAATGGGAAATTAGATGAGAGGGCACCCATTTTATTTTATTTTATTTGTGAAAGAGTTTAATTGCATGACTATTTATAGTGTAGGAAATTAATAATGTTTATATGTATGTTTGGCTCAACATGGCCTTAATTAATTATTATTGGTTTTGCACAATGTTCTTGGTGCTATCAGGCTGTCAATATATATAAATATTTGTACTGTGTTTTCTTTTTAAACGAAAACTGCAACGATAAAATCGATGGGGAGAAACTTCATTATTTCCTTGATGCAGATATTGTCTGAAATTTCTCTGTGTCTGAGTTTAGGACAAAGTGGGGCACAAATAAGAGCTGTACGCATAGGACAAATTGACAAAGTGTAGGCACCGGGTTTGAATTTGTGATATTAAATTTTGATTAGACAGGCTAAAACTAAGCTCATATACATTGATAAACGAGCTAATATCGTAAAATACTTTATTTGCTAACGAGCAGACTCAATAATTTTTTTTTTTTTTTTTGTAATTTCATTAGACTCGACTCAATTCAAAATAAGTCTCGTTAGACTTGTTTTCAACTCATTATTATTATCAAGTCGAACTCTATTTTTAATTTGTTAATGTCAGCTCGATAAGTGGTCAATTCAAGCTCGAAGTTTATAATACTCGGCTCAAATCCGCTCGAATAAACGCTCTCATTTTGATCGTCTTATAAATGTGAAGCAATAAAGTCAAAAGAGAAAAGTAAAAGCTGAAGATGTGGGTATGATACTTTTAATATAAATTCATCTAAACTACAGCGTTGCATGCACACAAGAATTTTTATTTCTCGAGTTGATGTCCTACAAATACTTACGAATGTTGCCTTCTTTTCTAACATGTGTAGTATAGTTATTCTATGAATTATTGATATAACCACCAGTATTTGCGTAAATTCGAAATACCTCTATAATAAATATGAGCTTCGAGAACACGGAAAATGAGCTTCTTCTTTTTTCCGTTTCAAAAAGGTTTTGATTATTACTGAAATTGAGATTTTATCGTCTTCTGTATATAGATATCCAGAGTCATTACAAGTAAAGTTTTATACGCTCACGCCCACATTAGGAAAATATAAGAGAAATTTTATACCTTTCTACTAATCCAATTTTTTTTTTTTTATGAAATGTAATTTTTTTCACTTTAATATTGGACCAACTTAGCATTGTCCTTTACAATATCTATTAAAATGTCTTATCTTTATTCAATGTAATGTTTTAATTTAAAACACCTAATTCCGGAATTTGTTGTAAATATAATTGTATTTATTATATTTTTTGTTTATAATTTGGTGGGAAATTAACTCTAGTGATAATGTTTACATCGCAACTAATATATTTTATAAAAAAAAGTGATAAACACACAGTATAAGTATAATTTTATTTGCGATGAACTGTATAAAGGTATAAAAATAAAGTTGGTAGGGAGGAATTATATATATATCAGTAAATGGGCATGGTTCACACTCTATGCGTATAAAATGCATTTTGCGATTCATGATATCAGAAGTATTACACAATTTACCTCTAAATCCTGTGAACGGGGTTCACTCTATATTCCGAAATTGATCAATAAAATTCGTGGACACGGGGTTCACTCGTTTTCTTCAATTTAATTACCTCCATACCCCTGGGCATGGGGTCACTCTTTTCTAGCATTAACCTTCAAGTTGGCACAACGTCAATAACAAAATCCACTATAGATTCTACACCTTGATGTTATTAGTCTGGAAGATTCTTAAAACAATGGAAGAAACTTCTCCTTACTTTCCCCAGATTTGGCTTGTCTTCCAGTTTAGGGCAAAACCTAAGAACAAGTGAACAGCTAGCTAATGTTATAAACATATATATAAGCTGTATTTATACATATAATATCCCTTTAATATCACTATGCTTCTCTCTCATGATCAGTTGTCCAATGAGGAGAGAATATTTCGGATTTAGGAGGAATCTACGAAAATGATACTCATATGAATATCCACCAATTATACCATGCAACTGATCCAATTTTAACCCACAAATTTTCAATCAAAACAGTTTTTTTACTCGTGTACTCACTGGTGCTCATAAATTTTTACCCTCGAGAATATGTGAGGACATTAGGAGTAATAACAAGGAATTGGCTAGCTCTATCTATATCCAAACATGCAAGAACAAAAACACATAACTTGCATAGTTACTTTCACCAATTGTTTTCAACAAATCATTCTCAACTCAACTATAAAAACTTCATATAACAAATCAAATCAACATTAAACATTTCCAAGATTATTTAGCAATCAAGAATCAATATACATGGGCATGGCCTTAAATTGTACCTTCCTTGTGCTGCTTTGTGCATACATGATCAGTCTAGTAGCATGTGATCCCGATATCATCACAGACTTCACCTTACCCTCCAACCTCTCCTATCCCAATATCAACGCCGCGTTTTTCACCTACACCGGATTAAGAAATCTCGCCGGAGCAATGCCACCAACCTTTCAGGTCAATGATGGAGTAATTTAAGGGGCGTACAATTGGACTTTATATTTATTCACTATATACGTAGATTTTTTTTTCCAGGAAAAATAGTTTTTAATTTTTAGCCATGCAGGGTACACTTCTATTCCACTTTTAGTCTTGTCACTAGAGCTGACAAAACGGCTGGGCCGGGCAGGACCAATCACTATTCGCGGGTCGGGTCGGGCTGGGCCGTCTGCATGTCGGGCCTGTAAAATTCTAGCCCAGCCCAATCCTAGCCCGCGAAATAGAAATAGGGGTTAATTTATATGACTAACATAACCATTATCCTTTATTCAAATTAAGACAATATTTATCTCATGAGTTGGTTCTAGATTTGAAATTAAGACATTTACCTTATCTTAGACTGATCGGCAGAAGGAGATGAAACATTCAGTTATCGCTGATATGATAGAGTTTGATTTGTCAACTGGAAATTTTATTGGACTACAATAATGTCAAACAATTAAAAGTTACTACATGATTAGTTTCGATTCATGACCAAAATAACCATTATACTTTACTCAAATTAAGACATTTATTAGTAAACAAGATTTTCATCCCGTAAAATAAAATTCTAGATCCGTCCCATTAATTTCAGGTCACCAAAGCAACGCGCATGGAATTTCCAGCTCTCGAGGGGCAGAGCGTGTCCCTCGCCATCCTCGATTTCCCTCCCGGAGCCATCAACCCTCCGCACACGCACCCTCGCGCTGCAGAGCTCCTCTTCGTGGTCCTCGGCTCGTTGGAGGTCACATTAATCGACACGAAGAATGTGGGCTACACACAAATACTGAGGACAGGGGACATGTTCATCTTTCCAAAAGGGCTACTCCACCTGCAGTACAACAGAAACCACAACGAGGCGGCCGTCGCCATCTCCGCCTTCGGGAGTGCTAGTGCAGGCACCGTCTCAGTCCCTACCTCTGTTTTCGGGACCGGGATTGATGACGTCATACTTGCCAAGGCATTTAACACTGATGTGGACACTGTTGCGAAGATCAAGGCTGGATTTATAACCTGACCATGATCTTTGTTAAGACATCATTTTTTTTTCAATTTTCTAATTAGTAAAATAAATTAAGCTTATGCTAGCTACTCAAATTGTAATATTCTGATTTGATTATTGAAGGCATTTATTGAGTTTTTTTGTTTGTTTAGTTATTGTTAATCGATTTAGATTCACAAGAAAACTTGTAATCAAGGAATCGAAATTATGGTAACAGTAAGAACGAAATTGAAATCAACAAGAACACCAGAATTACGTGGTTCGGAGATGAATACTCCTACGTCCACGGGATCGGAGAGGATAACTTTTCACTAAGTAAGAAAAATGGAAGTTACAATTCGCTCAATCTCACAGTGTTTGCACTCAATAATGATGATACTTTCTAGATTATTTCTCTCAGCTAAGAAAGCCCCTTTTTATAGATACAGAGATTGAAATGAACCCTAGAATCGATTCAGTTGTAACAAACTCAAATGTAAGGTAGTTATCCAGCTGGCTAACGACTTCAATAACCGCTTCAGTTGATTCAGTTAGAATCGCCATCACGTTAGCTTCAATTTGGTGTAAATCGCGCATAACGAACTTTGGATCAGATGACATACACCTCCTCTGGTTCTGGTCACTTACACTAGACTAGTCTGGTCCAGACTCCTCTGATAGGACTCCTCTGGTAGACCTCCTCTGATACCTCATCTGCCAGACTACTCTGATCAGCCTCATCTGGTCCAACTCCTCTAATACCCCAAATTGACTAACTCTCACGGCTAACACTTTCTCAACATAGCATCTTATTGAAACTCAAGCTCAGCAGATTGCATACTTCACATATGACACTTCACAATTCTCCACCTCAGATGAGAAGTATTAATTCTCTCTTCCTCTCCTCCATACTCCAGCTTGGGCTAAGGAACATCCCATACACTCATCTTTACCAATTCAATACAGAACTTGAATTTCGTACCTGGTAAAGACTCTGTACACATATCTGCAGCATTGTCCTCTGTAGATATCTTCTGGATCTGAACCACTCCTTTGTCAATGATTTCCCTTACAAAATGCAACCTTACATCAATGTGCTTTGAACGGCCCGGCCCGGCCCATTTAACAACAATATAGATGGATTAGCCTATGCCTAAATAGCTATGGGGGAAAAAGGAAGTTGATCCAAATCATCTCTATAAATAGAAAACTTTTCTTTTTTCTTTTTTGAAAAACTTAGAGGGTTGTATTCAATTGAGATTCTATCAGATTTTTTTGAACTTTAAAAAGTCTGTGGATTTAGAAAATCTATAGACTCCATGCAGAGTTTGACTGACTTTTTTATTGATTTATTTGAATTTTCATAGACTTTACAGGATTGTGGAATACATTTTTTTTATTGATTTTCATGGATTTACATAGACTCCGGCGCTGAAACTATTGGTGCAAATATATATGAGCCACACTTGTATATAAAAAAAATTATCCAAATTATTTAAAAAAAAATACATTAGTTGAAAAAATACATTATTATTTCATCTTCATTTCCATCACCGTTATACCCCGCCCTCATTAGAAGTCTCAGGTTGTTAGAAGAGATTTTGGAGAGTAAAATTTATTTATATTTTTTGAAGAGTAGACTTGACAATGGGGCGGGTAATCCCCAAAGCAAACAGGGACGGAGAATTTTTTGCCCCGTAGGCGGGGACCGGGATAGTATTCTCAGCCCGGGGGATCCCCGTCCCGTTCCCCGCGAGGAGCCGCATTATTTTATATATAATTAATATAATATATTTATATATAATGTTAAAGTAAATTACAAATAAATATTTCTTAGTTTCCTACTCAATTAACTATTTATTAAAAATTACATTTTTTTTATTTAATGTTATGTTATTAGTTCCAAATTATATTATTTTCACTTTAGTATATATGTTAATTAAAAATATTAGAATTAGAGGTTCTTCAAATTGTTTAAATTAAATTTTTAACACCAACTTAAAGTAATTGTTGTGTATATTTAAAATTTTTAATTTAAATATTTTTTTATATTTTAAAAATAAGATAAAAAAATAAGTAGGTGGGGAACGGAGAATCGCCGCGAGACGGGGATGGGGGGAACCATTTATTTTGCAGGGACGGAGATGGGGAATGACCCCCCGTCCCCGCCCCGTTAACATTTCAATGAAAAAGAATCAAAGAAAGTCCATAGATTGTTGAATACCTAAAGATTTTTTAAGACTTTTCAAGATCCGTAGGAATCTCTGGTTATTAGAAGAGATTTTAAAGAGTGAAATCTATTCATATTTTGGAAGGGAAATCTAAGAAAATTCGTGGAGTATTAAAATTCATAGATTGTTGAATACCTGAAGATTTTTTAAGACTTTTTAAAATCTGTATTGAATACCTCAAGATTTTTAAAGACTTTTGAAAATCTAAATTGAACACCACCAGACTTTAAAAGTCTATAAAAATCATACAAACTCTATAACCAATACATCCCTCTTAATCTAGTCCTAGTGTGGGTTTAGGCTATGTTTACTTTATTAGTTGGGTTAAAGCTGGATGAGTTAACTATGTAGGTTTAGGTTTATTTATATCAGGATACTAGTTATATTCCCGCGAATTTCACGGGTTGAAGTTAAAAAATTTAAATGATTTTTAAGTAATTTAAAAATTATTTTTACTAATAAAGTATATAATAATTTATTTTATTATTAAAATAATGATTAAAACTAAATATTTATACACACGATTCAATATATATTATTTACAAATATATTAAAATATAATTTTTTTTAATATATATAACACTCAACATTAGAGTAATGATTACAAATTTCTAAAATTAATTAATTTTTTATAGTATATTTTTATAATTAATTAATTTTATTGTATATAAATAAAATATTTAAAAATATGTTGCATTGTTTTAAATTTAAATATCTAAATGTGAGATTCAATATTTAGTATTTCTTAATCTTAAAAAAGGAGTAACAAATCAACTACTTTTTTATATAATGAAATAAATACTCCCTCCATCAACAAAAAATGGTCTTGGTTGCATTATTTGTCGTCCACAGAAAATAGTCTCGTAAACTAAAATAGAAATAATAAACTTTATCTACATTTTTCAACATACTCACATAATATTTTTAAAACAATTTATTTTGTACTTAACTTGACAAAATATTTTTTTTTTTACATATTATAACAAATTTTTTAATAATCTTGATAAAATTAGCAAGCCCAATTTTCATGGATGGAGTGAGTATCATATTAATTAATACTTTACATTGCTAAAAAACTGCAAAAAAAAAAAAACTATTTTACCCTTGAACGTTAACCATTTACAAACATCTCTTATTTATATGTCATGTTTCTCCATTTTGCAATATACCGTTAAATAATAAACTAAACTACCCTAAATAAAGTAGAAATAGCCAAAATACTCCAACTTTACCATTTTTAAAAACTAATATACGTTAAATTTTATTAAAATTTGCACTATTCCATATGAACCATTTAAAACTGGACAGTGGAAGTACAAATTTCTAAAATTTCATTATAAACAACATTTATAGTATACTTCAATGGTTAGCCTTCTGAATCGAGACAAAAAAATTTCAATGCTTCTCTAATTTTTTTTTTTACTTTGGATAATGTAACATATAGCTGACCGCGAGTGAAAACCCGCTTAGAAAGGTACAACCCAACAGTGAAAATAAATTGACACTGACTTTATTAAAAGTCATTGCGAAGCGCAATAAATAAAAAATTGTCTTTTCATAAAATTTGCAGGTATCGTTCTATCCGAATTATTTAATGTCATCATTGGGTAAAAATCTTATTCTCAATGTTCCTTCCAAAATTAATTCGGCTTCAAGTATGTGAGATTAGTCATAATCAACGTCGCGCATTTCAAAGTTTTTTTTTTGTTCCACAAAAATTTGCATATTCCCAAAATGGAAATATTCTTTAAAAATTTTTACCTTCCACATTCTACTCATTACATTTTTTCTTAACATTTATGTCAAAGATTCCCCACAATCTTTAGCGGGACGGAGGTAGTACTTCTTAAAGATAATACTATAATTTTTACGCAATTCAATACTCTTAAAAAAATTTACATCATGCTTTAATGATACTTCAAAGATCCATATCAACAATAAACATAGGTTCATATTAAACTAAGAACAATTCTTTAATTCTAACAAACTTCAATATAATAGAAATTCAATTCATCACCAAAAGAAGGTTACACCTAACACTGGTATTTCTATAATATAAAAAAACATATTAAATTAAAGTTCCAGTAATGAAGTTTAATATATATATATATATATATATATACACACACACACATCCATCCATAGAATTATAGAATTTCACAAAATAACATTTAAATTCAACACTATTGCATTCGCAGAAGAGTAGGTCTCATGTGAAACTTATTCATAGTATGAAACTGATATCATTGATATCATTACACGCATTCAATGATACCATAATATTTTACACTATCAAATGTTACAATATTAGTGAAAATAGGTAATGATATGAATTTAGTTGTATAATTAAATATACATAAAATGGTATAAAGTTCAAACTCCAAAATTGATCCAGCCTAGATCATGAATTCATAGAAAGCACACTAATTTCACCAACATTTAGTGGTTCCAATTTTTCTTCAACATCATCTTCGAAATGATTAATATAATAATATCTTATTCTTCTCTAAAATGGTATGAAAAATATATTATATTTACAGTTTCGAACATAATAATAAAATAAAAATACACACCCACAAACACACTTATATATATATATATATATATATATATATATATATATATATATTGTAAATCCTAACCAACCAACGTTTAAATGGAGCATTATTGTCTTTCATAGAATGTACAATAATTTCATGAACATCCATACAGATGGTGATAAAAAAAAAATTCAAATCACATTGACAATATACAAAATTTCAAATCATACGCAAATGTTGCATCTAAACAAACCGCTAAAATTATTGTACACACTCCAATTGTTTATGAAAAAAAAAACACCCATATGATAAACATCCATAATGCCCTAAACACTACATAAATTATGCATTAAACCCCTCTCTCTCTCTTCTTTCATCATTTTCTACAAAATAATACAAAACCCTAAATCAATCTCATTTTTGTAAATAATAAAGAGTAAGGGTATGTTTGTTTTGGGACTCACACGGATGGACTTTGGACTTTGCAATCCACGCCCCATACGAGTTCGGGATTTAAAATCGGGTTTTCAAATCCCAAACTCAATCCCTACCTATAAACCTATTACTATTTTTCATATAATTAAATACAATCACATCATCACTTTTTTATCATCCACTCAACATCTCTCCTACTTTTCTCTTACACAATATAATAAAATAATACAACATCAATCACTAAAAGACATTGATTTGACATAAAGCAAAATCTCACCCTACTAAAATCCCAAAACAAACACATACTCATATTATTCATCAAGATTTTCACATCCTAAGATTTCAAAGTCATGACTTTCCCCGCACACTTAAATCCCAAAACAAACATACCCTAATAGAACTAAAGAACACATTCATGTAAAAAAGTTGCTCGACATATCCATCGCAGATCCTTCCACTTTCTTAGTTTCTCCGAAACAACTATCTAATTTGGACGTTTTTATGGTAGGAAGGTTTCATCATTTCTGAACTTAGAAAACCATTTAAATATCATTGGATTTTTCATTTAACGTATATTTTTTTTTCCACATGATTGCACTTCGTATAAGTGCATTTGCATTGTGCATATTTTGTGATCGCACTACATCGCCCTAAAAATAAATTAAATTAATAAATATAAAATGAAAAAAAATACCATTTTAATTAAATTTAAATATTTAGAAAATTAAACAAATATCATAAAATTTATTTTTGGTCCCGTAACTTATCAAGTGGTCTACTTTTTACAACATAAATATTAAATACATTTAAAAAAAATCTCATAACTTACTTGATTGTTCAATATTTTAACCAATTTTTGCCGATAAAATACAAATGATGCCGACAAATATCAAAACTTTCTATTCTTATTGCTGACGTGGATGTTGTATTGCATTTTATTTAATTCAAATTTTGTATACATAAATATATTAAAATTATATTATTAATAATTTTTTTTTAACAATAATTATTAATTATTTTATTATTATTAAAAATAAAATTATTCCTTTACGTAACCCCACACCTCCACACGCCCCACCCCCGGTTCTCCGGACACATTAACTTAAAATCTCAATTTTCTAATCCCCATCTTCCTCCCCAAACCCAAACGATACAACCCCCATATATTCCCAATCCCCCAAGCCTCTCCACCTAATTTTCTTGCCAAACGTCCCTCCTTCCCTCCCCTCCCCTTCCCTTACCTAACCTAATTCTTCTTCTACCCGCACACCCCATTTTCTCATTCCAATTACCCTAATTAAGAATTTGTTCTTTCAAAATAATGGTAGAACAATAATATTAATTTTTTTTATAAAATACCAATACCTAAAAATTAAACTCGTAAGTTTGTCCGTTAATATGAATGAAAACCCTATATGTGTGTGTGTTCAAGGATTTATTTGAACCAATTGAGAAGTTGTAGGTTTGTTTAATAGAATAAAATAAAAATCAAGAGTTTATTTGATCCTAAAAGATATTAATGAAAAATCCAATGGTATTCAAATGGTATTTAAGCTCGTACAATCATTTAAGAAACAAATAAACTAATGAACTAATGGTATTTAAGCTCTTACCATTATTTGTATATCTATTCAATTAGACCACCCATCATACACCCATGCCTAAATATCTACAAATGACACTCATACCTAAATATCTACAAATATCTAAAAATGATGAATACACTCATTTCTAAAAAAAAAAAAAGATGAGTGGATTTATAAAAATATTGATGTAAATATATGTGTCAAAGAAAATAAAAACTCTAACACGAAATAAAAGTAAAATAACAACCCTAAGAAAAAATAATAAATTATTACTACATAAATGATCACACGTAATTTTACTCAACTCAGATTCAATGAGATTTAGCAAAAACGGATGAGAAGCGATGAAATAGAAAAATAATACAAAGACTGATAATTTATCAACCAACCTTGAGAAAAAAGAAATGTGAAGATAGATACAATAAATCGAAAATATTAACACTGATATATAGCTTCTATAATTAATTAACCACCAGTTATATTAGTATAATAAGAATATTAGAACTTAGTAAATTTAATACAGATTTGTAATTTTTTTTATATTTAAATTAAAGTGAAAATATCATTACTTTAAAAATCAATCCCGATATAATAAGCATATGTATAGAGTGAAATTTGTTCATACATAAACCATTTAATGATATTATTTGTTCTCAATAAAGAATATTAGTTGTTTACACTGAAAAGTATTAGCTTGTTTTAATTATACAATTAATACATTTCAGTGAAAAAAACTAACACCCTTCAGTAAAAACAACTAATACCTTTGATAGTTCACGTATGAACCATTTTCACTCTATACTTTGTCACATAATTTTAAAAAAAAAAAGGCAAAATATAGAGTGAAAATTGTTCATATATGAACCATTGAAGATCATTAGTTATTTTCACTAAAGAATATAGTTTGTTTTCACTAAAGAGTATTAGTTGTTTAGTGAAAATAAACTCTTACTCTTCAGTGAAAACAACTCATACTTTTTAGTGAAAATAACTTAATACTCCCTCCGTCCCGTTTTTATTTTCCCATTTGCAAAAAAGGTGTCCCAATTTTATTTTCCCATCTTAAAATGAAAACTACTCTATTCATTTAAATAATACTTTATTCACCATTCACCATTCTCAATACTACTTTATCCATTTAAATACTACTTTATTCACCATTCATCATTCTCAATACTACTTTATTAATTTAAATACTAAAATTCAACTCTCGCATTAAACTCTGCGCACAGTCAAACGGGAAAACAAAATTGGGACGGAGGGGGTACCTTTTAGTAAAAATATATAATTGATATCTTTTAAATATTAATGTATGAATTAATTTCACTCTATACATACTCTAAAACGATATAGTAACCATTAAGATTTGAACCTTATTATCTGGATTGAACCGGAACAATTTATTCTTAAAATAAAAAGTAATGTGATAGATTAATGCACACCTAGTAGTCACCATATTATTGGAATAATAGTGTGGATTATAATTGACAATAAATCAAATTGAAGGTACCATATTTACATAGAGTACGTATAGAGTGAAATTGGTTCATACATAAATCATTAATGAATATTAGTTGCTTTCACTAAAGAGTATTAGTTATTTTCACTGAAGAGTATTAGTTTTAACTCTTCAGTGAAAATGTGTATTAATTACTACAATTTTTTTTTTAATTCAATTGATTTTAAACATGCCAAAATTTTTAGTAATAAAAGAAAACATTGATTCAAAATATTGGTTCAAAATAACAATATAGGATAAAAAAATCTATTTAAATTTTTTTTTTTGTAATGAACTGATCATTTAACAATTCAAGCTCAGTAGTCTCATATTACAGCCTCTAACAATCCAAGCTTGGAAATTAGTTAAAAAAATTTACTCAATCAAAAATAAAAGTGAACACAATCTGACCCATAATATTCTATTGCTTCAAGAATTATGACTTATACTACAATTAAACTCAATTTTAAATCCTAATCATGAGATTTAAATGAAAGTTATGGAGTATTTTAGGACCAATTAATTCAGGACTAATTTCAAAATTTAAAAGACTTTAGTATCATATAGATATGTTAGGAATATTCCAAAAAATATGATGATATAAGTTATTATATTATTAAATATTGTAAGACCAAATTTGGATAACATTAAAATTTCCCAAATTTATTTCCTAATGCTTTAACTATCAAACTTTACTTTTATTGCAAACAACTTATTCCTAATTCTGGAAAATCCATACACACGGTTGTTCATTGTCAGCATTTATATATATTTACTACTAATAATATAAAATAAATTGCAAGCATGTATACAATAAATTGCAAGCATGCCTAGGATCTGTATAGGGAAAGAGATGACTCTTTCGAAATAGTTGAAATTGGTGTAAGCAAAATTATTTTTAGGACTCAATTTCGAAATTAGTCCTAAAATAGTTGAATTTACACCAAACAAATCATTTTAGGACTAATTTTGAAATTTAAATAAGTTATCCAATTATATAAATTCAAGAGAAGGTATTATATTATAAATATTATTTTAGGATCAATTTCAAAATTTCAAGAAGTTACCCAATTATATAAATTTAAGAGAAGTTATTATCATATATATATTGAGGGAATATTTCAAAAAAACATGATGATCGAAGTTATTATAGTATTTATTATTTTATGGCTAATTTTGGACAACACAATTTATATATATTTAAGAGAAGTTATTAGGAATGTGTAAAAAATATAATGGTAGAAGTTATTTTATTATTTACTATTGTGGGAATAATTTTGGTTAATGATGAAAGTCATTATGGTATTCATCTAATTCAAGATATAAAACTTTACATTATACACCATTAACTCTAGTTAATGTATTTTTTATATATATAAGATTGCAACAATAAATCAAATTATAAATGAATATACACCAATCAAATTAAATCCTAATGATGAGATTTAAATAAAAGTTATGGATTATTTTAAGACCAATTAATTCAGGACTAATTTCGAAATTTGAAAAAGTTATTCAATTATACAAATTTAAGAGACTTTAGTATCATATAGATGTATTAGGAATATTTCAAAAAACATGACTATATAAGCTATTATATTATTTACTATTGCACAACTAATTTTGGATAACATCAAAATTTCCTAATTTTATTTCCTTCTACTTTAACTATCAAATGTTATTTTCATTGCACACAACTTATTCCTCATTCCGGAAAATCCATTCACACGGTAGTTAATTGTCAGCATTTATATATATTTACTCATAATAAAATACAATGAATTGCAATGAAAATTGCAAGCATGTATCCAATAAATGAAAAACGGGTTGTGCCGATGGTGGTGATTGGTTCAGAGCCACTGTGTTTTTTTTATTTGATACTAAGAATTTTTTTCTTTTCCATTCCACATTCCCTAGCATTATTGATTCGTCTGTTCCTCCGTATCCAATGTTCATTTTTATTATTCCCAGCCATCCTTCTTTTCCTTGACGCCATCTTTTTTTTTTCTTTCCTTTTTTTTTCTGTAACAAATTAATTGTCTCTCCTCGTCTTATTCTTTAAACCATAACAGAAAAGAAGTAATGGTAGCTAAGGATCTATGATTCTTATAACATCATCAAAATCAATTAAATTATGTTGCATATCGATGTAATTGGAAATTTATAAACAACAATGGGAGCCCACAAACAACAAAATATTTGATCATCTATACCTAAAAATATACTATACTCCGGAAATGCAACACCAGAAAAATTCTTCAAACCAAATCCTCGAGCGACAGGAGCCCACGAACAGCAAAATTGCAAATACGAAAAAACACCTGTGAAAAATATAGGAGGGTAGATATCAACGATTAGGATCACAATAACGAAAAACTATATATACCAACATCATCGCAATTGAAATCGTAATAGAAAAGCAAACGATTGAGCGACGAAATCTCACAAATGAGAAAATACCAAAAACAAAAAGGACCACCGAATATAAAATCGGAGCGATCAAGCATCATAAAAACACGATGCAAAGAATAATAGAAAACAACGAAAGAAGAAAGGGAATATGAATTAAAAAGAAGAGGGCATGTCCCAATTTATAGAAAAAATTGGCCAACGTTCAACGGACAAGATGAAATGGATAAATGATCGAAATAAACAAAAATAAGGTAGAAATCACCAACGAATGAATGAAAAGAAAGGAGAAAACCTGTTTATATAGAGGTCTCGTGAGTAAAAGGAAGGTCAAGATTTTAAAATAAAAACGGATGGTCAAGATTAGAAGTTGGAAGAAGGATTATTGAGAAAATAGTATTTTGAAATAGGATGTTGTGGCTTTGCCACATAAGCATCCACATCCTCTCCTATATAGTATATTATGATTTCATGTTTACTTTGAAAAAAATACAACTCAGGTTTAATAAATGTTAAAATTACCAATTTGACCTTTTCCTTTATCGTTGTTATATTCGAAAAATCAGAAGAAAGAAGAAGAAAAACAGGGGATAACACCATTATTATGCTTCTTTAGTCTGCAGGCATCATACAATTCACATTCAAAGCCTATTAAACTTTCTTTTTTCTTTTTCTTTTTCTTTTTTTAATAGCTAGAATTGAAGAAACCCCGAAAATCCTAATCAAAATTCCCAAATTCTCTTATTCTCAAAAAAAAAAAAAAAACAAAATATAACTCAAATTCAAAACTTCAATTTACCAGAAAATTCAATTCACACACAAAAGCATAGAGTTGGGGGAGAAAGAGCAACGATACACAAATAGATCGGCTCGCAGCGACGCAAATTGGAATCGTGCAATAGCAAATGGAATTGGTGGGAGAAGAGGCGGCGAAGGAGCACAAATAGTCGATGAATCAACCGAATTAGATCGGCTTGCAGCAGAGAAGAGGCGGCGGAGGAGCACAAATAGTCGGGGAATCAATCGAATTGGATGGACTCGCAGCGACAGAAAATTAGAAACTTGCAGTGAAACGCTATTTGTGGGCTGCGTTGTTTCGATGGAATTAAGCAGCGGCGCTTGTTGTTCCAACTTTCAATGAAATGAGATCTGGGGTTTAGGATGTTCAGGGATCATCATGTAATTTAGCAAATAAAATTGGGGCCAAAAAAGTCATTCATGCAATAAACAGTGCAATGGTTTAAATAAACTGCCCAAAAATTGATGACTAAATTTGGTGGATAACAGGGGTTTAACCCGGGTCACCCGGTTTACCCGCATATTTTATCTAACAAAGTAAACAATGTATAAACCCCTACTATTAGTATAAACTGACTTTATTTTGAGAAGTAAACGCAGCCTTAATTGCCAACTCTAATTTTAAATTACAAGAGTCTAACTTTGGACTTCTACTATGTTATACGTTAATATTCTAGGGAAAGATTCTCAGATTAGAAGGAAATTATAAATGTGGAAAATAACTAAACTTTTTTATTAACGACACAATTAGGAATATATTTCATATGCTATATATACATTAATTTCTTATGATATAAGCAATAATTTTGAAAATAAATAATGTTTCCATATATATATATATGCATGTGTGTATATATATGCATTGAAGATTTCACAAAACAATTTCTTTTCTTCAATAGTTGAATTTGCTTCTCTGTAGAGAGGACTCTATAGTTTTCGTTGGTATTTTTCATCAATCATTCGCAATGGAAAATCACTCCGCTGATCAGGTAATTTTATTATTATTCTTTATTAATTTCTCATAATTCTTTAATTTTATCGCAGTTTATTACTTTTTTTTTTTTTTTTTTTTGGTTTTGAAAAAGTGCAAATTTTTTTGTTATGCTGCAGATCATGATTCTGTCCATGAAAATTAGTTGCTGCGAAAGCTGCCCAAAAATATTGAAGAAAAAATTACTGAAAATGGATGGTACTGTATTTTTTTCCCTATCCTATAATTTATTCGGAAAGGTTATTCCAGAAATAATAAAATTTACTGTGCCTACAATTTGTATAGCTATTTTATCAAATGTGAATATCTTTTATGTTTACACTGCATAATAAATTATTAAAATTCTGTAAATTTGAAAGCAATTGCCTTTTTCTTTTTTCAAAAGTATCTTTCAAGAAATTTTGAGTAGTATCATATCCAGCTACAATTCAATTTTATTTTCCTATAATAATTGAAGAAAAATAATATAATATGGTCTATAATAATAAATTTACATTTACAATCCTTATATTTTGGGGAAAAGGATATAATATTTTGATAAACTTACATGGAAAGATTTTGTTATTTTAGTAACAGATTTTATTCGATTGGAATATATATTTTTTAGGATTTGATATCATGGATCGCAGTAATCTATATCACAATAAAATGTACATTTAACACACTACGATTAATCTATGTTCCTTTTTCTTTTATAAATATTATATTGTGTAGTCAAAGTACACATGTCCTCATTTACCACACATTGGATACAATTTTTGTCTTACAAATATGTATATAGCAAACAAATTTAACTAAATATATGAATTTATTTTGACATGTCTTACCATCTCATTATTAATAATATGAAATCTATGCAAGTTAGAAAAAAAAAAAAAAAAAAAGAGAGAAGGTACATGATAATATTAGTTCTCCAAAGTAATAATAGGTAAGTGAAGTGTGCTCAACTTTTATTCAGAAAAACAAGGGCTAGTAGATGATTTGCAAAGCAAATAATATGACATCTAATTTAGATATATCTCATAGCTAATTTAATATTGAATATAAAACTGATATTATTGTATGCATCTACCAATATTATTATATTATTCATTAATGCCATATTATTTTATATTGTGATATTAGTTTATAAGTGTAATGGTATTAACTAATAGTTTATAAGTGTAATGGTATTAAAACATATAATTGTTTAATTTTAAACTATAAACAAATTTTACTGAAAAGTTTATGTTTAATATTTACCCCTTTTCATACTTTGACTTGGATTTGCATTCTTTCATATTGTTATCCAATTCCAAAGGGGTGGATTCAGCTGAAATAGACACAGAAAAAGACCTCGTGTACGTCACAGGGACAATACACCCAACAACTCTACTCAACAAAGTAGCAAAACTGGGAAAAGCAGTGCAACTTATGCCAACTGATGAAACAGCTCGAAAAAGGGGGAAAACACACAAGAATTGCTGCTGCGAAGATGGTCGTCATTCCTCCAAGAAGAAAGTCGAAGAAGAAGAGCATAAGTGTGAACCTGCTCCATATCCCACAGTCGACGCGAGAGTTTGCAAAGATATGTTCTGCAAAACCCACGCAATACTGCATAAAATTAACCATACGGTCCCGCCTGAGAAGACCACACCGTTTGGCCTGGGATGGTTGCCGTTTTATCGCGGGGTTGGCCCGTATGGAGGCGGTTATGGGGGAGGTTCGTATCCATATCGGCCCTTGTACGGGAACCAGCCCCACCCGTACTGGTACGCTCAGCACCCGAGGTTGGGCCCACAATATCCATTTGGGCCTCGGTGCAGACAGTAGAGTTCTTTAAGAAAACACCATTCTTATGCATCTAGAAGAGGTTGAAGTTTCAGATACATCTACTTCTGCTATATATATGATTTGATGTCTTGATTGCACTAGTTTCTTCTACAGACATTAATACATTCAGCATAATGGTTTTTTTCTTCTTTAACAAATATTTAAGTCCAGGAATAATATATCATTTGTGGTTTAAACTGGTGTTTCAGATCATATAAGTGCAGGCCGTGTGTACATATATCATCACTTCTTACATGAACTAGAGAAATATGAGATAATACGATAGGAAACGAAAGGTACCATATTGATCACAATTTACTTGAGAATTCTGGCAAAGTTCAAACATATTATTGGAAAAAGCATGAAGAAACTGAGTTGAATAAAACTAAAGTGGAATACATTGAACCCCATTAAAAACATGGACTAGTCACCAAATTTTATAGAGGGACCAGGGCCTGAACGATAATACTCATGCAAATGAACATACATTTATTTACTTACTCTCAGGCTAGAAACCAGGAAATCACGACACATCAAGGGACGAAATCACACTTCATTTCTTAGTGGAGTCTTCTCCAGCCTTCTGGCAAAAAAGAAATAGATAATAGTGATTCTTTACTGAAAACACAGTAGAAAAATGAAATAAAAGCGAATGAAGCATATGTGTTTTTGTATGTATCCAACTCAATGACCTTGAGTACAATTTCTGTATCGAAATCAGATTTGTGTGAAATGCCAATATTGGAATATGCAGAACACCCGTTGAATTGAATGTTAAATAGAAGTTGCTGCATCATATTACCATATACTAGATCTGTTCAAGGATTTAATAAAGAAAAACTAAATAAGGCACATCTACAATCCCGTAAAAAAAAAGAAAAAGGATCGCATCAACAAAAATGTAAAAGAAAGAACATGTTTTGTCAATGTTTTCTTCATGCAAATCCGAGATGAAATGCATGATCCATCAGTTGTGTACAAAGCAAACTACATGAGAAGAATTGAAACATCTATAGTGACAAAAGAGAAGACTGAAAAAATGAATTTTCGATAACAGCAGACGTTCTCCAACCATTGTCCACAGGTGTAGAGCAAACATATTTTGCGTTTGTTTAAGGAAGTAAAAGGAACAAACAATTACATCTTCATCAAATTAAGCACCATTTTGGAAATAAACTGGAAGATGAAATTGAATTTAAGGAACAAGTTAAGGTAACGCCAATAGTCAAGAACAGAATCAACATATGAAAATGACATTGTTGGTATAATCAAGATTGAAGACTGACGAAACACAAGAATCTCAATTCCAGGATTTTGTCAGTTCGCAGATATGGTGAGCATTCAACAATCAAATCATTTCCACAAAGAAGAAAAGAGAAGGAAAAAAATGAACAAGAACACAATCAAATCAGGCCAAAAAACGTCAACAACGAATCCCAACGAAGAAACCCGGCACGTTATACATAAAACGAATAGAAAATTATTCACCTTATCAGCCTTCTCCTTCTCAGCTTTCTCCTGCTCCAGCTTCTTCTTCAGCTTCTCCTGCTTTTCCCTCTCCATTTTCTTCACTCGCATCAAAACCAAACAAAATTAATTATCATTCATAAAATAAAACAACAAAACGACCAGGAATTGAAAAGCAAAAAAAAAAAAAAAAGCATTAACAAAGACCTTAATATAGACAGTTTCCTGAGCGCGCTCTTCTTCGTTGAGAATACGACCATCGCCGCTCAAATAGCGAAGGCTCGAAGCAGATGATCGCAAGTTGCCTTCAATTAATCCGAACAATCCACCGCGCGGAAGTACAGATCTCATCGCCATTTTTCCGTTGAGTGGAAATATCAAATGTGATCAGGTGAAATTACAGTGATTAATACAAATTCAGATTAACCCTAGGTGTATTTCATAATGCAATTTTTGGTAATATATGTGTGCGGCTGAAAAAGGAAAGGCGAAATTACCTTTTCGCCCTATTTCGTAATTAAATATAAATGCAGGGACCATTCTGAAAATTTGCAAAACCCGCCTTTCATTTTCCCTTTATTCCATATAATGCCCCTATTTCGTCTTTCTCAACTGCGTAATCTCTACAGATCGAAGTAAAGCTCAACCTCGATTGTTAACAAACAAATTCGATTACAGAGAAGAAACATGTATCATCCGACGAGAGGTGGAGTCCGCGGCGGTCGCGATCGTAAGCGCTCTCTCCTTCTCATTTTCTTCCCTAATTTCTAGGTTTTCCAACATACACGGTAACTTCTGATCAATTAAATCCTAGAACGCGTTTTTAGTCAGTGAAATCCTCGTTTTTGGTGGTGAATTATGTAATTTCTCGAGAAATTGTGATTTTTATTTCTTGTGAACTTTGTATAATTTTTTCAAAAACCATGGTGTATTCTTACAATTGCCGCAGATACTTTTGGACATTGATATCATGGTTTTGTATGAAGAAAGTAACAATTTCTATATTTATTGATATCTCATAGGTTTTCTGGAGGACTGTGATTCAAACTATGCCTAGGTTTATGATTTCACAATATGTGTATATACAAGTTTGTATCCTGTAATTCACTTTTCTTAACTAAATTCAATTAGTGGAAAGGTATAGTCTGATTGTATTTCTGGATATGTAAATTGTTTAACTTGCGATGATATTTGCTTTACTTTGGTTATAGCGATTAACTATATCCATGACATTAGTTAGGTTATCTTATGCAGTTGTATTTAAATATAATTTCTATCAATTTAGTGAGATGAGTCAAGTGCCTTAAACATTCAGTTAGTCTCTACAAAGTTCTATGAGAGAAATGTTACATAACGAGTTGAAACCCAGAGGGGTGGAAGGGGGCAGTTGTAATTGTTCACATCTGCTGTAGTCTGTAGGTTTATTGAGCATAAACTAGTGGTTTGGGCTGATTATTATGCGGTAGAAAGCAGGGTTGTTGATCTATGAATTTTTTGCTAGGAATTTGGTTTTATTAATTCTTTGATGTTTAGTTTATGAAGAAATAATAAGCACTACACCATTGTGAAAGTAATAATAATCATGATATAAGTTTGTGGATAGAGACATATTTGCTAAAACTATTTTGATCACTTCCACATGTTCTCTATGCCTGGTATTTTCCTTGTAATGGTGTGTTTTGCCCAACATTCAGATTTCGTTGGATCTAATAATTAATTGTTCTCTCTCACATGCAGAATTTAACTGGGATGATGTTAAAGTTGATAAACATCGAGAAAATTACATGGGTCACAGTCTTAAGGCACCTGTTGGAAGATGGCAGAAAGGTAAAGTCTTTCCATTACCTTTCTCTCCCTCCTTGTGTGCTTGTCTCTCCACTGTTCTCTTAAATTTTCTGTCTTTGTGCTGGTAAAGGTCTCTATTCGGAATATTAATTCAGAATTGTGTAAGTTTTAGATGGTTTTTCTTGTTATATAAGCTGATACACATCCTGTAGCAAGCTCTTGATATCATGTCTGCAGTTTTGGTTTGAATGGAATCTGTGTCTGATGTTAGAGATTGAACAAAGTAAAGTTGAATCCCAGATACTGTATTGTTGACTGTTTGATCAGTAGGTATATCTCTAAGAGACGAAATCAAATGGGTAGGCTCTGCTGCTCCTATGAAAAGTTGTAAAAGAGATTATAGATTTTAATTTTCCGCCTGGAAGGATATTGTGGATTTTGATTTGCATTATAAAACTACACTTGTCCTAATACTTAACTTTGCAACATTGGGTTTGTGCACATTATATACGGCTCATGTAGGATCATGTATTTTACTTTGCTTGCCGATTTGGAATTTATTTCATACTATTTCAATTGATATCCTTCCAGGGAAAGACCTTCATTGGTACTCCCGTGATAAAAAATCTGAGAAATCGAATTCGGATGCAATTAAAGAAGAGATTCGAAGAATCAAGGAGGAGGAAGAGCAAGCCATGAGGGAAGCTCTGGGATTAGCTCCAAAACGTAGTCAAAAAGTTCAAGGTAATCGATTAGATAAACATGAATTTGCTGAACTCGTGAAGCGAGGTTCTACTGCAGAAGACTTGGGAGCTGGACATGCAGAAGCCGCTCATGTTCAAGGTCTTGGTTTCACAAGGTATAAATCGGAACTTCATATTGAATTTTCCAAATAAAATACTCCCTCCACCCTCCGATCCATTTTAATTGACGTTTAAGAATGTTCCACACGGATAGAGAAAATTATTAAACAGCAATAAATATATGTATAGTGTGACTTTATTGCCCTTACATTATAATTAATATACATTATCACATAATAATAAGTAGAGAACAAATTTGGGATCTGATTATTTAATTCTCTTGGGTAGTGCAAAATGTCAATTGTTCTAGTATAAATTTATCCTCTAGAAAGACAGTTAATGTGGACCTGAGTAAAACATTCTGAAGAAGAAAATGATGATATGATTCGTATGGAACGTGTGCAGAGGGCTACCCCCATCAGAAGATTCAAGCTTGCCTTCCAGTGTGAAGTCCGAAGCAGCTGAGAAGGCGAACATTCCTGTTCCAACAACTGCAAGGGATGATGATAAAGAGTTGGAAGATGAAAGCAGCAGAAAGAAAAGAAAGCACGAGGAGAAGAAACGGAAACATGAGGATAAGAAACGTGAGAAACATGAAAGGCGGGATAAGAGACATTCACGTGATTCGGATGACAAGAGGCACAAGAAAAAGAAAAGACATGATTCGGATTCTGAATGAACAGTTGAAGAATGTAAGGAAGGCCTTGAATAATATATTTGATGGGTATCATTTGTGAGAATGAAATGTTGAACTGGAGTAACACTTGAATGCATTGATGGTATTGTCTTGTTTTTTCATTGGTTAAATCTTGTGTTCTCGATGCCATTTCTAGTTTTATTTGGTTCGTGTATTCTATACCTTTGTCGGATGTGAATCAAAGCAAACTTGTGTTTGATCGGGCATCACTGTTTGGCTCAAAGCATGTAAGGTGGCATTGGACGACTTAAACTTCTTGTCTAGGTCCTTTAAAATTGACCGGTCATAGTTCTTTTGCTTGATCCAATAGTAAAATAAGGGTATCACATTTAGAAAATTGAAAAACGAGGATTAACGTGTACATGAATCAACTAATTACAATGCCCTTCTCTGATGCACCACTAGGGTGCCTTTGTTCCACTTGATCAATGCATTCGCTAAATTTTTGGGTAACTTTGCTTAAAATACTCAATCGTCATTGAAGGGCCTTTGTAATAGGCTCTGCTGCTGGTGGATTGGTTAGTTGATTATGTAGTTGGAAGTCATTCAAGACCATAAAATACTATTGGATTGATATATACCAATTATAGAATTATGAATGAATTCAAGATAACAATTCATTAGCAGGATATTTTCCTCAATTAAGAAAGAAGCACCGCGTTTAGATGAATATATTCAAGTACATAAAAATCAAGATAACAATCCATTAGGAGGATATCTTCCTCAGATAAGAAAGAAGCACTGTGTTTAGATGAATTTATTTTTACCAAGTGTGAGAAATTGTGTATGTGAGATACAAAATTAAGGTAAAATGCACACACGGTATATTGAATATGTTGGCTTCACTAAAATAAGGGAAGATGCACACACCGTGAACCTTAACTTGGAAAATATTAACTTTATTTGTGTTGAAAAGTGAAGCCCAACTTTATAGAGAGGATAGTAAAAATAAAATGAATATGATTCCATTATCATGTCAATGAACCCCAATATAAAAAATATTAGTAGATATTCAGAGGAGTGATGGAGTGAACCCTTAATGTGATATTGTTGGAGAAGATTTGTGGATGCTCTTCGAGATCGCCTTACTAATGGCAAAAACAGTGGTGGGTGTACTAATTTGGCAAGTTTATTTATTAAAAATGAGTGCAAATAACTGGACCAATTTTAATGAATTTGGGCTTGGGCTGATCCATTTATAATCAGGCCTCAGTAATAATGAATTATTATAATGACCCAGATTAAATACAGTCTCTTCTTTTGTTAATACACCCCATCAAAAAAATGCGTAAAATTTGACAATTTTTGGAAAAAAAAATTCTGAAAAAAAGTCGAATAAATACACATTTAATATTTATTTTTCCCAAAAAATTGTCAAGTTTTGAATTTTTTTCCAAACATTTTTTGGGTGGAATATATTAACAAAAGATAGGATTGCAGGTAACTTGAGCATATGATGAGACATACACGAACTCATAGTCTCTCTCTCTCTCTCACACACACACACATATAGTTATGATCCAATTGCACTGGGCCCTTCAAACTACAACGATTTTTGTTCATAAACCATCAAATTATATTTTATTGCATCACAAATTCTTGTATGCATCAAGTGCATAACATCCACTTAGATTTGAGTCCAATTTTAAATTAATTTTGACTTTGCAAAATTCATTAAGTAAATTGGACTATGAAAAATCAATTTGATTTGAAATTAGACTCAAAATCAAAGTGCATACTATGCACTTGAGTGCACATAAGAATCACTATTATTGTCTTGATATATAACTATCAAATTTTGGTACATACTAAACTTAATTTCTAACCAACTTTTTTTTTTTACGAATTTTAACATTTGAGGGATATTTATGGCAACCAACGCGAGAAGATGGATGAAAAATGACACCAGGGGCGAACGCGCGCTGTCATATGACAATGCAAAAAGGTCGACAACGGAAGTGATTGTATTTCTCAATCCAAATGAGATGAAAGCATGAATTTGTAGTGTTGAGTTTTGAGTATTTCTCATGCCAAATTGGAGATAAATGATAAAAATATTTGACAGAAATAACCTTTTTCAATGCATGTGCGCAATATATGTTGTTTCTGAATTTTTTTTATTGGAAATTAAGTTTAATTATTTATATGCTAAAATTTGATAGTTCATACTTCATACACCCCATTCCAAATTTTTTTCTCACAGCTTCACTATTCATACGTTCTAAGTAGGGCTGTATTTATTATTTTGGTGGGATAATTGAACTCTCATGATAAAATTAATCCCCACCATTGTAGTGACCACAACATCCATAATTTATAAATACAACCATATTTCAAAGGTAAAGTATTATTTGAAAATAGTTCATGATAAGTTTATCATGAAACAATTTTAAAGTATCAATAATTTCATCATGAGTATCATTAATCTCATCATGAGTATTATTAATATGAGTTTGTGGTAATATATTGTAATTGTTGCAAATTTTCTTGAACCCAAATTAATAATATTCCTAATAACATTAAAGATACCGTGATGAAATTATTGATACTTTAAAACTATTTAATAATAAGTTTGTCATGAACCATATTTATATAAAATATACTCTATTTTGTATAAATGAATAATAAAAATGTAAAAAAAGAGTTGCAATAATAGACCTTAATTTGTACACCAATTTATTTCCACCATCGGTCAATTATTCCCGGGGACCTAGCCTCAAAAGCAAAAGAGAGAGAAAGAGTCCCTCACTCCATCTCCGATTCTCACATCACACCCAAAAAATTCCTCTTCCTCAAACCCCAATTTAATTTCGATCATAATCAGATCGACAAAATTCAGGCCATTGTTCCAATTTTAACGCAATTGTAATTTCCGAAAAAGAAGAAGAAGAAATGGTGTCTGCAAATAGGGAGATGGTTGTGTACTGCTTCGACACACTGGTCGCGCACTATAACAACGAGGAGCCCCCTCCTCCTGCTTTCGATGAGGGTCAACAGTATGAATTTCACAACATCCCCCCCTTTTTTTTTTTTTTTATGTATTATTGTGGGTGTAATGAGGCTATTCTGTTTGATGATTGAAAATTTTGAAAATATCCATCTATGTTTATGCTTGTATCTTCCTTGTCATGTAGTACTCGATGATTGAATATTTGTATGGCGGCTCCATATTTTATTTTAGATTGTATTTTTAAGAGAACTTATCTGGGTTAATTGCCAAGGCAGTGTTTTGCGCTTATTTTAAATTTGTGCGATTTGGTTTAGTCTTTGAGTTGAATCTCAAACTTACTTCTCGAAAGATATTGAAGTTGGTTTAGGTTGTTGTGTGAACTTCTGTTTCATATATTTGCAGCTAAATGGTAATTGTATATGTTTGGAATTATAAAGTTTATTGTTAATCATACTGGGTCTGTAACGACGAAAAATGAGTGGAATTCGAATAATGAGACTAGTGCTTTGCAATGGGAGATATCCTGTCGTCGTAAAACTGCACTTGGTGCATGGTCCAAGGCTCCAGGGTAAAAATGACATATGATTTATTTTATTTATTCGATATCATCTTGGCTTGAGAAAATGATCTTAGATTTGCATATTGCTATCAAATTCTTTTTAAGTGTAATTCTGACCATCTTCACTTCAGTTAAGTATCATCTGAAGATAAACGTCAAACATGAGGATGCCTACAATTTCTCGATTTTTCCAGTTGTTCAATATCTAAGTTTTGATGCCATAGTTCCTTACCTTTTTATTGATTAGCTAACATGTAACAAGAACACATTCGGTACTTTTAACTGACTGGCTCAGAGCTTTCAGTAAAATGAAATGTGTGATGACAACTAGAATTCTTTAATATGTTTGTTTATCCTTTGTCTGTGTCCCACTTTTGTTTCAGTCCATTGTTTGTGACCTGGAAGAAAGTGATCAATGGTGGGGAGCCTCGTTTACGTGGATGCATAGGGACATTGGAAGCTCGCTGCATAATTAATGGCTTTAAAGACTATGCTTTAACAAGGTACTTACATAATACTTTTCAAACTCGATATAACTAAGGATTAGCATGTCTTTGGTGCTCATTATACCCAGTCATGAGTGTTCAATAGCTTACATTTTATAAAGATTCCCACTTCCTCTGCTTGACTTTGAATAATCTATGAGTGAGATGATTTGGTTGTGCATCATGTATAAGATATTGTTGTTGATACCTTTTTTTATTATAAGAAACAAGAGATTTTATTGCTTAGCAAAACAGAAGGGATGAGAGATCCCTGAAAAATAACATCACAGAACAGTACAATTACAAAGCAAGAAAATATATCCTAGACCATTATAGGGCAAAAACTTAGTTCCTAGCAAAATCCCCCAAAGACAATCTTTTAAACTTAGACTTAAGGACCATAATGCAACTGTGTACTTAATACGATCCCAAATTTCCTCTATAGATTCACATCTATCATTAAAAATTCTTTGGTTTCTTTCTAACCAAATGAACCACAAAACAACCGAGACAACAATCTTCCACAAAAATTTTCCTTTCTTATTAATAGACGCCCCAAATTTGCTTGTCACAACTCCAAGATAGTGCCTGGAATGACCCAATGCAATCTCAATTCTCCAATCACCCTCCACCATAGACCCCTAGAAAAGGGGCATTGAAGAATTAGATGATTAAGATCCTCCAAGAGCCCCTGCATAAAACACACCAACTTGGGGAAATAGACATTTTAAGATAACAATTTTAAACCACTTCGCAGCTAGCTAACTTGGGGAAAGAGACATATTAGGATAATGATTGTGTTGTTGATACCTTATAACCATTGACATTGATTTACATTTATTAGTTTGTCATTTTTTCCTGGATTTTCTGGGTATTAGTCTTGTTTTTGTTGTTGTTCCAGTCTTACAACACAACCTGTTCTTGTTTATATAATCATTCTTCTCCACAATTTTCTTTGAATGGAAATTAGCTCCTCTTGTTAGTTGTTACTCCTATTTCAATATTCATCTTTCTAATAGTACATCACATCTTACATGGTAGTCTAGAATATGTCAGCTATGTTTTCATTTTTATGTGACTTGTATCTAATTCTAGTTCTAAAAAACTTTTTTCAGTGCCCTCAGGGACCGCCGCTTCCCCCCCATACAAGCTAAAGAATTGCCTCAATTGGAGTGTACAGTTTCCATCTTGACTAATTATGAAACTGCTCGTGACTACCTTGACTGGGAGGTCAGTGCTGCAATCAATTTTCTTTAAAATGTGTGCTCACAAGTTTCATGCTTGCAAGCTACAGTATCTGACTGGTCTTGCTGTATGTCACCTGATTGGACTTTTACTTGTTTGTTTGTTGATCTAAAAGGATCCATACTTAGATTGATGATACTCTAGACTGGAATATATGGTATTGCCTTTTTTTAATGGTTATTTACCACACTGTCTGGAGTTCCCTGAATAATGTGATTGATGAATTACTTCTATAATATGCAATTGTTTAGGCAGGTGCCTTGATTCTAGACCTGAGCTCTTTAACTCTGCCAAATTTGTGTTTGTGCAGGTTGGGAAGCATGGAATAATTATTGAATTTACCGATCCTGACAACAATACAAGGCGAAATGCCACCTACTTGCCTGAGGTTGCTGCTCATGAAGGTAACCTTGGCACGGGACTACCCAATTTGTTCACTTATAAATTGAATAATCACAAATTAAAAGTTCGTTTCTCTTTAGCCAAGATATAACCTTTTGCCAGCTACTCTTTTTTGGGTTTGATGGTGTTGGTTGTTGGTAAGGGCTGATTTAGATGGACTAGCCTCGGTGAATTCCTGATGCTACGTGCTGTTGCAGATGATATGGTCAAGGGTAAAAAAGTCCAAGAAAATCATTAAAATTAATGGTTAAATAAGTAATTTTTCTTTTACAAAATACTTTAAGGGCATGTTTGCTTTGATGGATAGGATTGATAAATAATTATCCTTTGTTCATGGGACAATTAGTCCAACTCCTTTCATGTGTTAATTATGTCTATGACATTTATCCCGGGCCGATATCACATAAACCAAACACACGATTGAATGGGATTAAAGTATCAATCCCTTCTAATCCCGCAAAGCAAACATGCCCTAAAAGACTAGCAACACTATTACTTCCCCACTTCAGAGCCCAAGAGTGTGGGAAGGCTGCAAACAATAGACAAAAGCTTGTTTAAACCTGTTTCGCACTCCATTGATCCTAGCCAACAAGCTCTAAATGGATCCTTTTTTTGTGAATGGGTCGAAAATAGGATGGAGTTCATATGAACTAAGTTCACACAAGCGTTACTCCGGACAATATAATGTGGTCAGTAAAAATGCTAGTTTAATTATGTATTGTTTATCATACCAGGTTGGACAACGATTGAAGCAATTGACTCATTGATGAGAAAGGCAGGGTATAATGGCACCATCACCGAACAATTACGAAAGCGTATTCAGCTCACCCGTTACCAAAGCACACTATTTACCATGCACTACAGTGAATATGTTGCCTATGTTAAGACAACAAGAGGTGCTGCTCCGACTATTAATGGGGCAAAACCAGGCAATTATTGATTGGTTCTTTATCTTCCATTTGAAACTCTAAACTATTCGGTCTATAGGAAGGTAACTAATTCATTTAAACATTCCGCTGGATGTAACAACTGATTCTTGTTCCATCCTGCACAGTGATTTATTTACTTCCTATCTTATCAATGTTACTTGCCAAGTGAACAGATTTTTCATTCAGAAGCTTCTCTGCGAAGGTTGTAAACTTGTTTCATTGTAATATAATTCGTCTCTATTGTGTTTTTTGATTTTGTCTCTGGTTTGCTTATTTATTAGTATATAATTACATTTTTGTTGTTGTCGCTATTTTGGTTATTTTTATTAAATTTGTAGTCGCAAATTTGAGGAGTTTGTCAAGAATGATCAAAATTAGCTGACTTTTTTTTTTGGCTATTCTTTTAACACAAAAATTTGCATTAGACGGTTTCATACATGAGGAGAGACTGGAATGGCAATAACTGTCCAATATTTCATATTTCATTTTAAAAAAATTGAAATTTTTGCTTAAATTTGGAGAATGAGGTTCAAGTACGCTTATAGTGATTTTTCAAAAATAAAACTCTCGTTTTTCAATCCTAATACATGCGATTCAAATTTAGATTTTGTATTCAAAACAATAATAATTTCAAATCTAATATAGATTCAAAATGTATGCAAGAAAAAATAGATACTTACCCATGGGGAATGAAGGTAGGTGAAATGGTGGTGATGAGCAGCGATCAAACGGGCAGCTAGCAAAGATGGAGAAGAGGGAGTGGTTTTTATGTGGTGTATGTGAAAATATTAATGTAAAGAAGATGGAGAAACGTTATATGGGCAAGACATTTTGGGAATGGAAGGGTAGTTTATTCATCAAACAGGTAGTGTTTTCACCTGGGTTATATCTTTATCAAAGAGGCTGGTGCAAATAACTGCCTAGAACCATAAACTACGGTGAACATAGTTTAGACTATACCAAACTTAACTAATCATATTGGGCTTGGGCTTCTATAAATCTTAAAATCTCAATAGACTAACATATGCCCAACAATCTTTTTACATTAGGCCCAGGTTATTGGCACTAGCCTTTGGGTTAAATACCCTACCCAGATTAATACACTACTTCTTTATTTCCAAAATATCCTTTGAAATACATACACTACCTAAAATACACAGTTTTCTACACTTTTGAACGAGAAGGGTAGGGCAAATCGCAAGGATCCACCGAAATCGCAAGGCCACATTTCGCTTCGCGCCGCCGCCGCCGCTGACCCGTACATAGCAAATAAATATTTGGAAAAAAATTGAGAATTTTTCATTAAATTTCGAAAAAAACTACCGAAAATATCACATTTTTTCTAAAAAAAAAAAAAAACCAAAACCAGAAGGATCAGAATTTTAAAACATATATTCTCTCAAAAAAAATTCGAAAATTATGAACTTTATCGAAATTTTTTGCCGATTTTTTTTAATGTTTTCATATATTTTTTCCGAAATATTATATTCGAAAAAAACTACCGAAAATCTCCCATTTTTTCTCAAAAAAAAGTAAAAACAGAAAGCTCGAAATTTTAAAACATATATTCTCTCAAAAAATATTCGAAAATTATGAAATTTTTCGAAAATTTTTGCCGAAATTGTGTATCAATTTCGAATTTTTTTTACGAAATTGTGTATCAGTTTCGGCAAACCAGTCATGAAAATCGAAGTCGCGAATTTTTGAAAATTTAACACTCAATATGATCAACCAACAACAATATTATCACACCCATTCAATTTAACATTCTCAAACAACAAATAAATGCATAAAAAACATTTCAAATACAATAAACATCATTATATTCAAGATTTTAAAAACCTAACTTTACAAAAAAATTATGAACACTTACATATGTATGATTAGGGCTTGGGGTATTCACCATCTTGAGTACATAGGCGTTCAACAAATAATACAACACACAAATTTTCGTTTGTTGTTCAATAAATGCATGGAGTTCAAAGTTTCATTCGTTTTTGTCGAAAATTTGAGTGATTTTCGACCAAAATTGTAGAAAAACTGAGTAGTGTATTTACTACATTAATTTTGGAGGGAATTCATTGAAGGGCATTATTAACATTTTGTACAATTATTATGATATGGTAGTGTCTTTAACCAAGAGGCTAGTGCTAATAACCGTGGCCTTTACATTATAGTCCTTCCGTCCACCGAAAGGTGATGTTTGTTATTACGCCACAAATATTTTTACCTCCTTACTTTAGTTGCTCATAACATTTTCTTTTTTAGTAGGGATATTTTCACCCTCACAGTTTGTTTGTTCACCCCTCAAATTTTTGTTCTAAAATATTTTTAGAACATTTGTCATTTGTTCGAAAAAATGACTAGAACATTATTCACCACCACAAAAATATCTAAATATTCTAATCGTATTTTGGGGGTGAACAATCAAATGGTGGGGGTGAAAATATCCCTACTCTTTCTTTTTTGAACTCACTAAGGAAAAGACCGAACTACTCTTTTGCAGATTTTAGTCATTCAAAATTTATTAATTCACCCCCTAATTAAATTGCGTAAAATCAAAAACCTTTTTGAACATCATGGTGCCGAAAAAAAAATGGATGGTGAACTAAATAACATAACAACGTTTGAAAAAAAAAAACCAAACATTTGATTTTTGCTAGGAATTTTTTTCGAAGATTGTTCATCTGTACGGATTTTTTTTTTTAACAATGTTCATTTGTTCAGAAAATCGGAATCAAACACTGTTCCCCTTCCCAGATGGTTTTTTTGATTTTTTTTACAAAATCCAGTGCTATACTTCGATTATACAATTCATTACTTCTAAAATCATGTAATGTTTGCTATTTTAAACAACAAAAACACATTCTAAACACAAGTTTTAACGTTTAAATTAACCTAAAATTTAAAAATACTACAAGACGATGGCACGGGACAAGTGATGATGGTGGCAAGCGCTAGACGGAGGACAACACGGGATGAACAACCGCTCCAACAGTGTATTGACGTGTTTTAAATGAAGTTTAAAAGAGGGAGGGGGTGTTTGTGTGGATACAAAAATTAAAGAGGACGACTATGGAGAGGGTAGACAATTTAGGTAATTCGTGGGTGGTGAATTGGAGTGCATGGTGGTGAACAACTTAATTATGAGGGTAATTCTTTTAACTATCTTTAATTAAATAATTATGAGATACCCGGTTACCCACGCATAAAGGCAAAATTTATGTATACATAATTTTTTATTTTTTTAATAAAAGTCTTTATAGAATGGACAAAATTAAATTATGGGTTAATTGCAATAAAGCCACCAAATTATCACCGATTTGCACATAAATTACCAAATTATATTTTATTGTAGCAATATATATAAGTTATTTGTTTTATTGCAACAAATATATAAACTATTAAATTTTAGTACATTAACCATTAAACTTAATTTTTGATCAGTTTTTTTTCCATATATATATTGTCGAGCACATGCCTTGGAGAAGGACATTTCTATGAAAACTTTTCATAATTTCGTTCAAATTGAAACGAGGAATACACAAAGTTCTTCATCACTTCCGTCTTCTACCACTTCTCATTTTTGCGCCGCTATACACCGCTTTGTGTGTTTGCCCCTTAACGTCAATTTCCATCTTGTGCACCTCCAGTTGCTATTTGCTGTCAATTAATTTTTTTTACAATAATACCCTTCATATGTTAATTCAGGAAAGAATAACTAAAAGTTAAATTTAGTGGTTTATGCATCAAAATTTAATTCAATATTGTTGTAAATCGTAAGCGTAAAATAGAGACGCGAGTTTGTTCACCCAGTTCGTCGATAATGACTATGTCTGGGGGCGTACCAAGCCAGGATTTTCACTAATATTTGTGTGTATGCTTATGTACAATACTAAGTACAATGATCTATTTATAATAGATAAAACCTAGTCTAAACCTAAAGCCCGTTTAGGTTATAAGTCCATTAGTAATGTCCACATCAAATCTTCTAAATTTGGTATAATAAATCTACTGGATTTATAACACCGCCCCTTGGACATTATGACATAACATATATGTATTGTCATAAAAACTCCACATGCTAGGTAGCGACCACATATTTAGTTAAGGAGGAATGTAATTTATTGATCTTCCGAATCTAATCTTTTGGATTTACTTCGAGGTTACCGCTCCCCCTGAAGACAACAACCCTTTGAGCTTTCACATCCCGATACCATTAACATATTTCTCAAAAGTAGATGTAGGTAGGGACTTAGTGAACAGATCTGCTAGATTGTCACTAGATTGCATCTTTTGTATGGTAATTACGCCACTCTTCTGGAGTTCGTATGGGTAGAAAAACTTTGGTGAAATATATTTCATCAGGTTTCTCTTGACGTACCCATTACTCATTTGTGCGATGCAAGCTGCGTTGTCTTCAAATATAACAGTAGGGGATGTATCGCCTTTAGCAATACTACACGAGTCACTAATGTGTTTCACTAAGGATCTCAACCAAATTCATTCTCGTGCGGCTTCAAACAAAGTTTTAATCTCTGAGTGGTTTGAAGATGTGGTAACCATAGTTTGTTTAACCGATCTCCATGAGATCACGGTACCACCACAGCAAAAAACGTAACCAGTCTGGGATATAACATTGTGGGGATCAGACAAATAACCAACATCCACATAACCTACCAAGGTTTTGTCTTGGGTCCTTCAGTAAAACAGTCCAAGATCTTGAGACCCTTGGAGATACCGTAGAACATGCTTAACACTATTCCAATGTCTCCTTGTAGGAGAAGCGTTATATCTCACGAGCAAATAAACTGCAAATATAATGTCTGGTCTAGTGCAATTTGCGAGATAGACTAATGCTCCAACAATGCTAAGATAAGGAACTTCTGGCCCCAGAATTTCTTCTGTATCTTCTCTTGGTCTAAATGGGTCCTTATCCACTTCGAGGGATCAAACAACCATAGGTGTGCTTAGTGGATGAGATTTATCCATGTGAAATCTCTCCAATACCTTCTTCACATAGGTTGATTGATGTATAAGAATTCCTTCTGGGAGATGCTCGATCTGCAGGTCGAGGCAATACTTGGTTTTACCCAAGACTTTCATTTCAAATTCAGCTTTCAAGATTGAACTGACTTCTTCAATCTCTTTGCATGTTCCGATTATGTTTAAATCATCAATATATACGAATATGATGCAAAAACCACTTTGCGATTTCTTCGTGAATACGCATGTGAAAGCTATATCAATTGTGTATCCCTTCTTCTGGAGGAATTTACTAAGTCGGTTATACCACATAAGACCTGATTGTTTTAGGCCGTACAACGACTTATGCAGTTTTATGCTATACATATCATTCCTCATCTGGGGAATCTTGAATCCATCAGGGATTTTCATATAGATGTCGGCATCTAGTGATCCGTATAAATATGCGGTTACAACGGTCATCAATCTCATCTGGAGATTTAATTTAACTGCCAAAGATATTAAGTAGCGGAACGTTATTGCGTCTATTACGGGAGAATAGGTTTGATCGAAATCAATACTGGGTCTCTGCAAAAACCCTTGAGCTTTTAGCCTCACTTTGTATCTCTCCACATTATTGTTCTCATTTCGTTTCATACAAAACCCCATTTATATCCTACAGGGATAGCGCGCGTGGGTGTACGAACGATAGAGCCAAATACTTTTATGTTATTTAGCGAAGCAAGCTCTACTTCAATTGCCTCTTTTTATTTTACCCAATCAGAGCGCTTCCGGCACACACCGATGGTTTTGGGTTTTGGATATAGATTATTTTTTATAACGGAAAGAGAAATTGTCGTTGCAAATATGTCGTCGACGACAGTAATATTTCTATTATATATTTCTCCCGTATCTATGAAATTCATAGAGACTTCAACGTTTATGTCAACCAGACCTTCTTTATTTCCCAGTGTATTTAGGTCTGGTCGTTCCGCGGTCCTAGTACGTTGAATATTTTGTGCACGTGCTTCATTACTAGGACGCTCGTCTTATGGACGAATCTCTTCTAGAGACTTTAATGTTTCTAGACGAATCTCTTCTAGAGATTTCACGTTTGACTAACCAGTCTTGCTAGCTTTTCTTTTAGGTGTACTTATATCGATTGTAGGTCTTTTACGTTTCTGGCGTATGGTGGCATGTATACTTGATTTATTTTGGACCTCAATCCTTTGGGGTGCATTTACTGCTGGTATATGCGATTTAGTTACACCTCTATGGTCAGTTAACGCGTCTAACAGATTGTTTGCTAAATTTTGCAAGTTAATGATCTTCTGAACTTCCAGTTCAGATTGACTAGTGCGTGGATCTAGATACTGAAGATTACTTACGTTCCACGTAAGCTCCCGATATTCATTCAATTTTGAATACAGATCTCCCCCTAATGTCGGGAAGTGATCTTCATCGAACATGCAGTCAGCGAACCGGACCGTTAATTGATCTCCGGACAAAGGTTCTAGGTATTTCAAGATGGATGGAGAGTCAAATCCAACGTAAATACCTAGCTTCCTTTATGGGCCCATAGAGGTACGCTTCGGTAATGTTATCGGAACATACACCGCACATCCAAAAATACGCAGATGGAAAATGCTTGGTTCTTTCCCACGCACTAGCTGTAGGGGGGAATGATCATTATATGCAGTTGGACGGATTTGTATCAGGTGTGATGCATGTAGGACTGCATGCCCCCAGCATAAAGTGGGTAATTTAGAGTTCATAAGTAATGGTCAAGCGATAAGTTTGATACATTTTATTAGCGCTTCAGCAAGACCATTTTGGGTGTGGACGTAGGGGACCGAATGCTCCACTTTAATTCCCAGAGCCATACAGTAATCTGTAAAGGCTTTTGAGGTAAACTTAACAACATTATCCATGCGAATAAATTTTATTGGATAATTTGGGAACTGAGCTCGAAGCTCGATAGTTTTCGCAATGAGCTTTGCAAAAGCTTGATTGCGGGTAGACAGCAAATAGATATATGTCCACCTAGTGGAGGCATCAATTAGGACCATGAAATACCAAAATGGTCCTGATGCTGAATGAATCGGTTCACATCCTGAATTCGTTCAAGGAAAACTGGAGACTCTAGTCCTACCTTGGTGCACGACGGGTGCACTATTAATTTACCCTTAGAACATGCATCACATATAAATTCATCAACAAGAGGGATTCTATTATTCAAAATATTATGACCAATGGAATTAGATAGAATCCTACATATCATAGTTTGTCCTGGATGACTTAACCGCTGATGTCATAATTTAAAAGAGTTCGGGTTGTAAAATTTTAATTCTCATAGCTAGATAGAGATTAGACGGCCGGATGTAGGAATAGTACAATTCGGAAGAGAATGAGAGAAGTTTTTCAATAACATGTTTACGACTACCTCGAGTAATAGTCATCAAAAGGTATTCGTTATTATTCTCAGTTTCGGTTTCAATGTGATAGCCATTAGATCTTATATCTTTAAAACTGTGTAGGGTACGCTTCAATTGTGGAAACAATAAAGCATTATCAATTATGAGTTCGGTACCCATGGGGAAGACGATGGAAGCTCTTCCAGAGCCCACTATCATAATATTATCATTGGCTATCGTGGTTACACTCCCCTTTCTTTCTATCAAGTTATGAAAATACTTCCTATCTCTTAAGATTGTGTGTGTGGTTGCGCTATCTACCAAACATAAATCACAATTTGTATCCATCATGCCAGAGAGAAAAAGCTCAAACCTAATAGCTTATATGTTTACAAGTCATGTATAAGAATAACAATATTCAAATAAATGTAACGGATAACATATATTGAGGTAAACACATCAAAGCTAAATCATAAATGTCATATCAAACATGAAAATAAAGATATCTGAAAGACAGGATCAAAAAATTAAATGGTCTTAACCAAACAGAGTACTAAAATGATCAAATACTCAAATCACTCATTATCTCCATAGTCTTTGAGCTCCAAGCCCAAAAGATCATCGTTGTCATGGTCGAATTCTGCTTCAGGCAGGCTGACATGGTGAGATTCGACTTTAGGGGTCTTTCCCTTGTCGTCCTTCGGCTGCTTTTGATAAGCCTCAACCAAATATTTGAGAGTATGACACGTGCGAGACCAATTGCATCTGCATCTGTAGTATCTTGAGTGCCAGATTTTTTAGGAGCGGGATTCTTGTTATATGTAGCCTTTCCACGAGCCTGAGCTTGATTGTCTTTTGAGGTACCTGGACCACCAGATTTACTATGACCTCGGGCTTTGCTATGAGTTCGTTTACTTCCTCTCCCCTTCCACGTTTGCGACCACTTGTACTGCCTTAAGCTATAGCATGTGCTTCGGGCACTGCTTGGGAGCCAACTGGTCTCGAGTTATGATTTTTCATAAGGAGTTGGTTGTGTTTTTTTGCCACTAGAAGTGCAGAAATTAGCTCAGAGTGAGATACAATACAATGTAGGGCTAAGTTGTACTCCTTCACAGAATTAAAGTCTTGGAAATGGAGGTTCAACCAATCGTATTGTGCCTGAGGGAGGAGTATATCATTTTGTTGTTGGAAAAGGTCCTTCAGGGACTTCCACAACGTTCCGGGATCTTTCTCAGTGAGATATTCATTTTCAGGTCCTGATTCAGATGATGTCTAAGGAAAATCAATGCTTTCGCCTTCTGGGCGTCAGTTGATTCCAAATCATCGACAATAGCCCCGCTTAACTCAGTTGAGGCTAGATGGATCTCAACATCTAGCGCCCATGTCAGGTAATTACTACCATCAAGAGCAAGCTCAGCAAATTCTCTTTTGGTAATATCAAACATTATTCACTACAATTTTTAAAGTGACATGGTGAGTGTTATGACCAATTTATTGACAACGGAGAAATAAGGATTTATTTGATCACTCTCAAGAACATAGAAGCAAGAATTGAGCGTCGTCTACTCAAGACATAATTTATGGTCCGACAAGTACTGGGCGCCGCCTACCCAGACAATATATGCGGACTATAAAATGGGGACTATGTGCAAAAGTAATAATGCATGCAAGATAATTAAATCATAAAAGCATGCACATATAGCAATTAAGCACATAATATAATAAATTTATTGAGAACTAATATTAAAATTAATTTCAAAAATTTTCGAGCTTAATTAATATGCAAGAGTTATTACTTTTTAATTTTTCAAGTATTTTTCGAAACTTGATAAATTAATTTGTGAGCACAAAAAAATACTATCAAAATTATATGAGGCCCAAATAAATAATAAATTTCAATTGCCCAATAAATAAATAAATAAATTAAAGTCCACAAGATTGGAGCTTCATGCAAAAAAACAAAAAACAAAAAATTAAATAGGATAGGCCCAAAAGAATTTCAGCCCCTAAAGTGAGCTTCAGGCCCAAATTTTTTTTTTTTAATGTAGCCCAAAACGAGTTGAGCCACTAAGGACCAAAAGGGGGTAAAGGGCAACCCGGGAGTTGCAGGGCGAGGGCAAAGGAGGTGCCGCGGCTGGCTGCATGGCGACGTGGCCTACGACCGCCTTTGCCCGGCGGTGCGCGGCCCTCCGCCGCCGCTCGACGCGCGGAGGCGGAGAGGCGGGCACGAGCACGCGGTGGAAGGCTGCGGCGGAGCGAAAGCTCTACGCCCGGCGGCCTGGTGGCGTTTGCTGCACCGCGGTGGCCTTAAGGCTCGCGGCGGTGACCGCGGAGTTCGCGCCAGCTTCCGACTGTGGAGGGGGAAGCAGGGTCGCGCCGCTCGTGACAGCCCGGAGGCTCGCGGCGGCGGGCGGATGGCGGCCTGGTGGCTCGCGGCGGCGGTCCGGCCAATGGGACATATTTAATTTAATTTTTTTATTTGATCCAATTAAATTGCAAAACAATAATTATCGATTCAATAAAATAATTTAGGTGCACATAAAAACATAGCACATATGAATCAAAAATTCGATACGATAATTAATAATCATGCAATAGAGAAAATTAATTTAGATACGTAGCGATTAGCTTCTGGCAGAGTCTCGTGCTGATAACGTGTTGTAAATCGTAACCGTGAAATAGAGATGCGAGTTTGTTCACCCAGTTCGTCGATAATGACTATGTCTGGTGGCGTACCAAGCCAGGAGTTTCACTAATATTTGTGTGTATGCGTATGTACAATTAAGGGTGTTCACGGTACGAACCAAAATGGATATTTGAAAATATATGTTTCCATACCAAAGTTCGATTATTTTAAAATTCGAGTATCCGTGTCCGTACCAAAATTTCGGTACAATACAGTACAAATATTTTATTTTTCGGTACGGATCGGAGCGGATTTGGTTACAAACGGACCGGATCGGTACGGAGCAGAGAAACGGATTTTTTACCCTTTTCTATCATTCTCTTTTTTTAATCATTAAGAAAACATTTTGATGCATGCACACTCACGAATACTACTCAACTTCAACTACAATCAAACATATATCATTACAAGCTTGAATATAACACATTATACTATAATTTATGGTTAAAATATGCTCGTAAATCACCACCAATAGAGTATTTAAAATACAACATATAAAATATATATATATATATATTTATTTATTTTTTAAAATCTTGTGAATGGAAAGTGCAATATTAAAATTATGTTGATCGTAATTCATGACACAAGATACATCATATTCAAGTTTTTGTGAGAAATGAATATACATGAACAATGAAATTAAAAGAATAAGAAATTAAATTTAAATCATTTTGATATATACTTGAACATATTTTAATATTTTATGAACTTAATAAGACAAATGATATAGTGTTTGTATTCTGAAAAGGAGGAGAAATTATGAAATTGTTTAGTTGTACTTAAATTCAATAACATTATAATAATGTTTGATAAATAATAAGGGGCCGTTTGGTTTGAGGGATAGGATTGGATGGGATTAGGTTAAAGAGATTGGATTAGATGAGATTATTTGAGTATGAATGTTTGGATTGTAGGATTGAATTATGTCTAAAATTTAATTTTATGTTTGGATTGAGTGATTAGGTGGGATTGATATGTTAAATACCACATTTACCCTCATGTGTTAAATACCACATTGATGTGAATTATTTACCCTCTCTTTCATTCATGTGTTAAAAGAATAGTCTCTGCCGCCTCCGGCCGCCACCTCCGACCACCTCTGGCCGCCGCCTCCGGCCACCTCCGGCCGCTGCCGCCTCCGAAATGTTATGAAAAATATGTTTTAATTTTTTATGAAGGTTAGGTGAATATTACACGTCATCTAATTTGCTTCATGACAAATAATTGAAAAGGGTCGTATGAAGTCAACCATTGCTAAGTCGTCTGTATATTTCTATCTATATCTCCACCAAATAATCACAAACCTCTGTCCTCTCAACTCTCTAGGCAAGACAACATGTTTAGCTTAATTTTCCAAGACATTCTAACATAATGATTAAAATAATAATTGCAAACATTCTAAATTGATTTTTGTCCAAAAATAAGTTATTCTACTAGAACATGTAAATCATATTATAATTTTCATAAAAAGTCTATTACCCCGCGTAACCGTCTCAAGTCAGAATCACAACATAACATAAAAAACATCCAGTCAAGTTTTAAATTCTTGCATAATAGGAACAAATTTGATCAACAAAAAGAAACTCAATGTCAACTCCAACAGAAACTAGATGGATCCCGTTATGTTCAGCAACAATTCAGCCTTCGCATCATCTGGAAAACTGTAGAACAAGTCCAGCTCATTCGGATTCTTGGCAAAATACTGCGAAACCCGCACTCGCATTGGTAGCGTGAGGAATTCAAACCTAGACAAAGCAATAAATAAAACAATTAAATTTTACACATATAAAACTCTCATTTCTATTCAAGAAAAATTATCGTCGAATCATACAATTAATTATATTACCTGCAAAGTATGTCGTACAACCCTTCCCTTTTTTTTACAGCATCATAATTCGAGCCAGAACCTTTTGCAACTTCAACCATCTGAGATGTAATCTCATCAATCTTAGTGTCAGTTTTTTCACAGAAAAGGCTCATGGAATCAATAAAACGATCAGTAGGCTGGTCAATTATCTTTCGTTTTTTGCTTTTGTTCTGATCAGTAGCTGAGCTATCCTCTGGCCTAAGTGCGGATTGGAATTCAGCTTCAGAGTGATCAAAGAGTGGAGTTTCTTGTGATTTGTCACCTCTAGTTGAAGGCTCGGGCTCGGGCTGGACAACATCTGCATAACCCTGAGCATTTTCTCCATTAGCACCATCCTTCCAGAAGATTTCCTTCCAATCATTAAAAAACGGAAAAGACTTCCCTCTGAGCTTCTTAGCAAATGGATCTTTCTGCATGTATAACAATATTCATCAGCAAAAAGATTATAACATCCAAAACAGAAGAGCTTTCAACCTCTAGCAGCCTAGCATTCATGTAAACAGAAAGCCAAGTCTAAACAGCAATCAGATGTACACACAAAACAGTAATATCCTAAACTCAATAAAACATTTACTAATTGTGTAGCCCGAACGGTGAAATCTCTCTTTGACAACCCTATTCCTTGTGTGGTGAGACAAGACTTGGAGTAAAATTGCGACTTGTTCAGCAACTGTAATGTGACGGGTAGGGGACAGACCACCTAAATTCTCTAGAAGGAAACACAATCTATTGAAACAGTCCCTGTTCATTCGAAGAAGGTCTTTACATGTTTCATCGCTTACATCAAGCATATAGTGCAATTGTTGTAATTGACGAGTGACTCTAGGCCTAAGACTGTAACTTCGACTATTCATATGGTTTCTATCATGACGGAACCACATATAGCCAAACATCATGACCATCACATGAATCCTAACTTTGATAAGAAGTGCAATCATGGAATTGTAAGTCATCACGATCCGATTCGGCCCTCTCATAATTCCAACAAACTGTGAAACATATAGCCATAAATCTAATACAATGACATAAATTATCACACATATTATGCACACAAAACTGAGTTCAAAATCTGAGGCATGCTTCATTAATCGTACAATTAATTTAAGGCCATGTCTATTTTTTGGCATGCTCATTAACTGATGATTTTTGAAAATATATATTCACTGAATAAGAAGAAAACGGCAAAAATAATGTATTCTGAAAATCATAGTACTAATGGCCAGAAGAAGAGAGATCAGAAACCTCACAGCTATGGGTTTTTATCATTTGACTAAAATATAATTTATGCTCATTTTAACTAGTATAGCCACTCTACTTTCTGCTTTAAAAGTTAATAAAGCAGAAATTGTTTCCCTCATTTGCAAGTATCCAGAAAACGAATTACTGTACAATAATGAAGTCATTAATGTTTAAGGAGTTATCAGAAAATTAATAGATTATACAAAAAAGTTCAAGTATAAATAATTATACTTTATTGATCTACATGAGATGAATGGAGTAACATGAAAGTAGATTAATAGATTATACAAGAAAGTTCAAGTATAATGAGATCAGAAATTCTCATTATTATTATTGTTATTTTGAAAATCAGATTCCACAGAAAAAAGTTAATAAAGTTTATGATCATCAAATTGCCTAGAGTACAATTATGAATTTATATGCATATGCACAAGAGACCTTTACATGTTATGACTTATAAAAATAGGGTTTTTTTTTTTCACTAGTTATTACCCTCAAAGAAATTGAGAAGCACACACAATGTCTAATAAAACAAAATTTCGTAATTCATCTTATATATAATTACAGCATCTGCTAAATTCATTGTTTGTAGAATCAAATTTACATCGTACTTTGGTGCATGAGATCTGAATTTTGTTTATACAGGTACACATTATTAGTATCTTTCCACACAACTTATAAAAATCTGTAAGTCTTCACAGAATAGAATTAGGTTGCCCACTAATCTGTAATAGAAGTGTAATGTTTAGAGATACTGGATACACGTGCATATTATTCTGTTAAAAGGTCTATATACAGACCCATTCATTAATGTCTTTGCTATTTTTCCTTCAACACTTACAGGAAAGTAAAAGGCCATAATCCAGAATATTTTTTCATTAAGATACCCACGAATGTAAGCTTTAGATAATTTTGACTAATCAATTATCGGAACACCCTATGTCAATGAGGATTATTATAATTAAACTGGATTAGGACTAAGAAACTGCAAGATAAAATTTAAAACATACAAAGCTGAGGTGAAATTTGATACCAAACAGAATAAAAATAAAACAACTCTACATAATTCACACCTAAATATTCTACACTGAGTTTATTGATATATAACTGGAATTGGTCAATATTCAGTTGAAAGTAAAATAGATTTAAAATTGGAAATCTACCATAGAATATAATTTCCTTGAGAATAATTTCAATTATACGTGTATGAGATTACTTAAAATGGATGCCCAAAAATTTCCGTTGTCAATAAAATCTTGCATCTCAACTCTCAAAGCGTCAATGGGGATATCATTTCTTGTTCAATTTAAACAGTAGTTCAGTGTTCAACACTACCACAAGTTTCTGCTCCACATACTAATATAATAAAAAGTCGGTCTAATTTCACACTAGCTGCCTCCCTATGCTCCAATTGTGCTAGCATTTCTAAGGTATTGAAGCAGCTAATTTGCATTACATAAGCTTTATTCTAAAGCCAAGTAACACTCTCAAAGTTACACAACAGTAGCAGCCCTAACTTTCTAAGGTAAGTCTTGTACAAATTAATTTTATATTGCACAAAGAATTTTTCCGTCTTTTTTCACCTTAATGAATCCAAAGGATAGACCAAGAGTATTTGGAGTACAAAATCAAATCATCAATGCTTAGCTATCAATTAGTTGACATCTTAATAAGATGATGTATTGAAAATAGATATTTGCACTTAGTACATGATGAAAAATGGACTTGTGTGAACCAATTTTACTCTAAATTAAATAGTATTAAATAGTTCATAGGTTTCCCTTATTTACATGCTTGGGGTGGGGAGGGGAGAGAGAGAGAGAGACTCTAATCAATTTTACTCTAAATTAAAACCAACCCTTTTAGCAACTGCAGCTTGCAAAACACACGCTCAATAGAAAGAACATTAAAAAAGCAAACGAACGATGCAGCAGAGAGATTCACAAGATAACAAGGTATGGTAATTAGTCTCAATACTTTTATACAAGAAATGGCAAATGTTGAGCAGCGACTGAACATTCTCATCAAGTTTTAGCCTATGTGACCACACTCTAGCATATGAAATGTACTCCTCACAAAACACAACAACAAAGACAACTTTTACCCAAGGAAATCAAATAACAAACTCAAATATTACCCATCCCCTTTCCCGCACACATTTATGTACAAAAGTAAAAACAAAAGCAGGTGAGAGAGGTAAAGTATGTGAAATTTTCAACGACACACATTCACAAGGAAACACAATGAACACAAAATATTTTTCTAATCCGAATCAGTAATTAATCAAGGAAACTCTCCATAGTAGGTCATAACTTTAGCAAATTGTCTGCACTTTATGAACACAAACATGCATCCACAAAATAAAATACGGAAAAGAGATATAAAATAACAAACACACAGTCAAATAATCTCCAAATGTGCACACAGACTGATTATACAACCAAGCAAAAAAACACAAAATACCTGGATTCAATTGACGCCGCCGGTCTACACCTCTACGCCTATCGTATCGCCTCGACGCTGCCGTTCGTATTGCCTCGACGCCGCCTCAACGCCTCCTCTACGCCGTCGCGCGACGACTCTCCTCTCCTCTCCAACGATCGGCTCTCCTCTCCAACGATCGCGAACTGAAAACAACCAAAAATTAGTACAAGATATAGATTATATCTTGGATGATTTGAAATCGAGGAGAAATCGAGTAGAAATCGAGCAGAAAACCTTGCGCAGCTGAAGACGATTTGAAGATGAAAGTGGCTAGGGTTTTTGCTAATATATGTGGACCATTTGTAATTTTTGTGATGTATAGGGTTAGATTGGTCATTTTAAATTGAAAATGGAGGATAGAATTGTAATTTAGATTCAGCTGGCTTTTTGCTAATATATGTGTGCCCCTTTTGTAATTTTTGTGATGAATAACGTTGGTCATTTTAAATTTAAAATGAAGGATAGAATGATAATTTAGATTAAGTTGGACAAATAAACTCACCTATTTGTTAGGATTCATTAGTCCTTGAAATGGGGGATTAGAAGGGATTATAGACTCGGGCCCGAATATAATCCAGGGCCATGTTTATGTGAAATCCCGCAAACCAAACATAAGATTATCTGGGATTATAAAGACAATCCCAGACAATCCCTCAAACCAAACGGCCCCTAAATATATAAAAATAATTAAAATTAAATAAATATTTAATTCGGTACGGTACGGTTCGGTACGGTCACATTCAGTTTTTCGGTACGGTTAATTTGGTAATATCCAGATACGTACCAAAAAAAAAAAATTCGGTTCGGTTAAAATAAAAAAGTCCATAATTTTTTCGGTACGGTTCTTTTTCGATGCGGATTTCGGTACGGGTTCGGTAATCTTCGAACTCCGTGAACAACCCTATGTGCAATACTGAGTACAATGATCAATTTATAATAGATAAAACCTAGTTTAAACTTAGAGGGGTGTATTGGTTATAGAGTCTGTAGGAATTTTTTAGACTTTTAAAGTCTGGGGGTATTCGATCTAGATTTTTAAAAGTCTTTAAAAATCCTGAGGTATTCAATACGGATTTTAAAAAGTCTTAAAAAATTTTTAGGTATTCAACAGTATATGGATTTTAATATTCCACAGATTTTCTTAGATTTCTCTTCCAAAATATGAATAGATTTCACTCTCCAAAATCTCTTCTAATAACCTGAGATTTCTACGGATTTTAAAAAGTCTTAAAAAATCTTTAGGTATTCAACAGTCTATGAACTTTCTTTGATTCTCTTCTATTGGGATGTCAACGGGGCGGGGATGGGGGTCCATTCTCCATCTTCGTCCCTGCAAAATAAATGTGGCTGGGGATCCTCGTCTCGCTGGGGATCCCCGTCTCGTGGGAATTCCCGCCTAATAATTTTTTTATCTCATTTTTAAAATACAAAAAAATATTTAAATTAAAAAATTTAATCATACACAATGATTACTTCAAGTTGGTGTTAAAAAAACTAATTTAAACAATTTGAAGAACTTCTAATTCTAATATTTTTAATTAACATATATACTAAAGTGAAAATAATATAATTTGAAACTAATAACATAATATTAAATAAAAAATTGTAATTTTTAATAAATAGTTAATTGAGTAGGAAACTTCGAAATATTTATTTGTAATTTACTTTAACATTAGAATTATATATAAATATATTAATTATATAAAAAATAATGCGGCTCCCTGCGGGGAACGGGACGGGGATCCCCCGGGCTGAGAATACTATCCCGGTCCCCGCCATTGGGGCAAAAAAATTCTCCACCCCTGTTTGCTTTGGGGATTACCCGCCCCGTTGTCAAGTCTACTCTTAAAAAAATATAAATAAATTTTACTCTCCAAAATCTCTTCTAACAACCTGAGATTTCTAATGAGGGCGAAGTATAACGTGATGGAAATGAAGATGAAATAATAATGTATTTTTTTCTAAATAATTTGGATAATTTTTTTTATATACAAGTGTGTCCCATATATATTTGCATCAATGGTTCCAGCGCCGGAGTCTATGGAAATCCATGTAAATTAATAAAAAAAATGCATTCCACAATTCTGTAAAGTCTATGAAAATCCAAGTAAATCAATAAAAAAAGTCAGTCAAACTCTGCATGGAGTCTATAGATTTTCTAAATCCACAGACTTTTTAATGTCCAAAAAAATCCAATAGAATCTCAATTGAATACACCCCTCTTAATGTCCGTTTACGTTATAAGTCCATTAGCAATGTCCACATTACATTTATTAAATTTCGTATAATAAATTTACTAAATTTATAACAAATATAAAGAATATAATTTGGTGATTTATTTGCAAAACCGTTGATAGTTTAGTGGGTATAATATGATTAGAACTAAAAATTAATTTAAATATCTATCACAATTTATATCATTTAAATATCTATCACAATTTATATCACATCATACGATGTCACTCTAAAATTTACGGGGAATTAGTAGTAGTTTAAAAAACAAACAAAAAAGGAGAGGTGGCACCATAAATTGATAAAATCTACATCGACTACTCTGCTGTCAACACTGCAGCGACCTTCACTTTTTTCTTCACGCCAACGCAACGAACCCTTCATTCGAACTGTTTTTCCGCGATAATAATCTGCGATCGAAAGTCAGAATTCCCTTCTCAATTTCGAATTTTATGGTTGTTGTCTCATCAATTATCGATGCCCATCTATATTTTTCCGATTATTTTGACTTTTTAATTTCTGGGAGAATTGTTATCTTCGTCGATGCGATGTGCAATTTGTTTGTGTTTCATAAGTCAGTTGTTACTAATTTAGTTTTTATTTGGTCAGTTAGTGTGTTAGTGTTCTATAATTTCGTCAATTTACTTTTAATGGTACATGAATAATTTCGACTGTATGATTTAGGGTTACTGTAATTTTTGGTTCTTTCTCTGTTATGTTATGAATTATGATCCAGTGTAATACGAGCGGACACTCTTGTTTCTGTACATTGTCTTGTTGTGATGCAAAATTATGAAATTGTTGATTTGTGATTTCTCTGAATTGTTGTTTTCTTTTACCTGGGATGGACTTGTCTTCTGTTTGATGGAGGATTTCATGATAGGCCTCGGGGATGTGTGTATAAGTCTTGTTATTTCTTTCTTTCTGAGGGATTTTTGGAGTGTTGGCTTTCAACTAAACTGCGATTATTAATTGTGCTCCTAAATTTTCAGGTTGATAAAGTGTACCTTCTTGGGGGCGTATTATCTTTTCGAAAATGAATCCTAAAGGCTTGATTTATAGCTTTGTCGCAAAAGGGACTGTTGTGCTGGCAGAACACACTCCTTATTCTGGAAACTTCAGCACAATTGCTGTCCAGTGCTTGCAGAAGCTTCCTTCTAACAGCAGCAAGTATACGTATTCGTGTGATGGCCACACTTTCAATTTTCTTCTGGATAGTGGATTTGGTATGTGTTTTTTGTAATCCTATGCAATTTCACTGCTTTAAGAGCATCTGGTAACATTTTAAATCCTGTTTGGTGTGTAGTTTTCCTTGTCGTTGCAGATGAAACTATGGGAAGAAGCGTGCCATTTGTCTTTCTAGAGAGAGTGAAGGATGACTTTAAGCAACGTTATGGTGCTGGCATCAAGAATGATGATCCACACCCTTTGGCCGATGATGCAGATGAAGATGATGAATTATTCGAAGATCGGTTTAGTATTGCGTACAATCTTGATCGAGAATTTGGGTGCGTGTTCATTTTTGTTATATATTTGGGAAAAGATAACAACTTTAATCTTCTATTGCTCCAGTATAGTTATGGAACTCATATTTTTTTGGTTTACTAGGCCAAAGCTTAAAGAACACATGCAATATTGTATGAGTCATCCAGAAGAAATGAATAAGCTATCCAAACTGAAGGCTCAAATAACAGAGGTCAAAGGGATAATGATGGACAACATTGAGAAGGTACACTTGCCGTCTGTTGGAACTCTTATAATAAAGTAAATACCAATTCGTTATAGACTTGTAGGGTGTGGCTTGTATTAAAAAAATATAGTGTTAGTTATACTTATCCTTTGATTGCAATCCGTCATTTTACTCCATCATTTCTCTTCTTGGTTTGTTCTTGTTTTGGTTATCTTGTTACAATCTGGTTGGAGAAAATTACTGTGATTCTCATGACAGCTAGTGATTTTTTTTTTTAGGTAAATGAGTTGATAGTCCTGCTCTGTCTCTATTTTCAGACTATAAAATTGCAATTTTCCTTTTTTTTATCCCCCCCCCCCCCCCACACACACACACAAGAAAATTAAGGATACATGCTCGTACTAGCATGCATGACTGTCCACTTGAAAAGATGCATCTAAAGAATACATATTATATTTAAAAATGACAATACTTTAATTACTTGGGTAATTAACATTTTCATTAGATTATCAATAGTCATGTTACTTTGTCACTTCCGGACAAAAATCCAAAAGCATAAATTGTCTTATTGTCTATGACTGGAAGAACCTTGCTGGTTCAGTCATGTTACTTTGTTACTTACGGACAAAAATCCTAAACCATAAATTGTCTTATTGTCTATGGCTGGAAGAACCTTACTGGTTCAGTCTGTAATCTATGTTATATCTGTATACACCATGCAAACAACGTTTATCCCGGAAGTCATAAACCAGGAAATAGATAGTAGGAACTGCGGATTTTTTTTGTGGGGGGAACAAGGACAAAAAAGAAGAAATATTAATTGGCTTGGGATAAGGCGTGTAAAGCAAAAAAAGGAATTTTTATTAATCATGACAACTGTAGGTTCCACTTCTTGCTCTTTTGCAATATTGCCTTTAGTCAGTTAGTCAACCCCAAGTAGGAAGCAGTGCTAGTTTAGTCTATTCTTGAGCATACAAATTGACGTGCATGCATGCAATCACACTCTTCATGGATACCAAGAGACAATTTCTTTCGGAATATTAATGACGCTCTAGTGATTTGTTTTGTGTCATTAATTTAGTTAATGAATTAATAGTCAGGTTCCATCACTTTCCATCTTTTTCTGTTAAATTTTTTGTCGTTTGGTTGTTGTTTGCCAGCAGTTGTAATACCTTGTCGTATACAGAAAAGCCTAGATTATCTTAGTCGGTCCCACAGGACAATGCACTTCTTATTCTATCTGCTCTCGTGCATATACAACTAGACACACATGCATATCACACTTTTCATGAATAGCAAGGGACATTTAATTTCAGTCAAAATATTAAAGACACGTTTGTCTTTGGGAAAGTCACCATTTTAGTTAAGGTTTAACTATTCAGGTTCCATTGTTATCACTCATGTTCTGAAAATTAATTTTTTGTTTGGTTTTCAATATTCATGAAATTTTGTTGCCTGCGGATTTTTTTTTTTTAAAACAGGGATTGTTTTAGTGGGCTCCACAAAGCAATGAACTTTCTTTTTTCTGCTCTCGTGCATAGCCCATTAGACATGCATGCATGCAAGCACACCCTCCATGAATTGCAAGGCACGATTAATTTCAGTCAAAATATTAAGGACATGTTAGTGATTTGTTTTTGGGCTGGCTGTCATCAATTTAGTTAACAAATCGATAGTCAGGTTCCATCACTTTCACTCATTTTCTGATAATTAAATTTCGTTTGGCTGTCATCAGTCGTGATACGTTGTTGCTTCCTGACAAAAATTCAAAAGCTTAGGTTCTCTAATTGGCCCCAAATAACGATACACTTTTTTTCCCCTGTTCTCATGAACAGACAATTTGACAGGCATGCATGCAAGCGACTCTTCATGGTTATCAACGTTGCTCCCTTATTTATAGTTGGCATTCATCATTCTCCTGCAAGCACAGTTAGCTTAATTATTTCCCACAAGAAAAATAGAGTAGCAACTTTGATCATTTGCATTTTCCAGTATCTAGTCAGATCTAAAAGTTCCCTTTCGAGGGTTTATTTCCCACAAGAAAGTTAGGGCTGTGTTTTTTTCTGCAACTTCTTATTAATTATTGCCCGGTACTTAACTTCTATGCGTATAGTGTTTCCATTTTTGGTGAAGAATGTTTGATGATTTGCTATCTGAGTTCTTCTATTCTAGAAATATTGTTCACCATTTTGTTTGTAAGTTAATGAAATATGTTGGAACTTCATGATCTCATATCATGTTATTCTTCTTTCCCTTCATTCTTAAAGTAATTGATAGAGCACCAATATTCAGACTGTTCGTTCTCTTTCAGGTTTTGGATCGCGGTGAGAAAATCGAATTGCTGGTTGATAAGACTGAAAACCTTCAGTTCCAGGTGATGATTCTCTTTTAACCCTATCTACTCGAGAAAACACTTGCACGTCCCTTGACCCATTTTGTTGATGTGCTTATTGAAAATTTGTTCAGGCCGATAGCTTCCAACGACAAGGAAGGCAGCTACGAAGGCAGATGTGGTTGCAAAATCTTCGCATGAAGCTGATGGTTGGAGGCGCTATCCTTTTCCTCATCTGCCTTCTCTGGCTCATGTTTCGTTGAGATTTCATTTTCGTATCTGGTGAAGAGATATTTGTGTCTTTATGTACAAAAAGCTGGTATTCTAAAACTGCTATGTATATCTCTTATTCCCATGGTTACACTGAGATTTGGTTAATATTATGGTGGAGATTTCAGCATTATTAATGATTTTGGTTGCTTATTAGTTAACTATTCCTAAGTGATAATTGTGACAAGGTTCATAAGTTGTTTTTTATTTTTATTTTCTCCACAAACTTGATGCAGCTTGTGAATTAATTAATTTGTTAGGTGTATTTTTGCAATAGGTTAACCTTGGTTAGACTTTGAAATTATCCCTAAATACTAGTATTAGGCGCTCATTGCTATAAACCAATAAATTGTGTACCTCACCACTACACTATGCTGTGGAAAATTGGAAAATGACAAAATCCTGTGTGCATTGTGCAAATGAAGTGCATTTTTGAATAATATAAGTTGTTTTTATTAAAAAGTGTAGTTGTTTTTACTAGAAAATGCAAAGTGAAAACTATATATAATAACCGTATATTTTAGTGAGAGCGATCTATGTTGTTCAAAAAATGCACTTGAATTGGACGCTGTACGGGTGTCGAAAAGACCTACTAATGAGAAATGGAATGTGAAAGATGTATTTCACTGGGTGCGCCTCCTCTCTATTTTATTCTTTGGTCATAATTCGAAATTAAATAAGATTATCAAGCTATTTAATTTTCTCATGTAACAATATGTTTTTATAATTATCATTCAATCACTTATTAAATTAACTTTGGAAATATGAATTTTGGATTTATACAACTTTATCTCTAGAATTTGTAACTGCTGCGCAGAAAGTAGAAAGAAAGTAAGAAACAGAAAGAAAAGCAGGGGAAAGGGATTGAACTTGAACATCTCACCAACAGCTTACATGAAAATGTGCACCCCAGCCACCAACTCTCCCGTTATAGTTCTATACTCTATCTTTTATTTTTGGTTTATGCTATTATACAACAGTGCACTTCAAAGAGAAAGACAGAACACACAAAATTGAAATGGAAGTTATCCCAACCTCGCCTTTACACTATATTAGTTAATATAAAACCTACAACTCTCAACAAGAAAACAACCAACCCATTAATGCACAATTTCTTATTTTCAAATTTATAATCACAATATGTATATACGGACTTGATCCTATGTCCACTGGTGGACACTAATACTTGTGTGAACTAATTAGTTTCCAAGTAATAGTATTCTAATTAGTGTGCATGGTGCAAATGATGTATATTAAAATTTGCTCATAAATATTTTTTGCTAATTGCTAAAAAAAATGTCACCACCTTTATTATTTTTATCAATTACTCAATCTGTTCCACAATAAACTTCAAACTTTTCTTTTTCGTCTGTTCCACATGACTCTTTACACCCCTAAAATAGAAATAACACTCAAATGTAATACCCTCACAATTCCATTTTATATTAAAATAAAACCCTCAAAAAATCACTTTTCGACATTTTTTTTAAAAGTGTGTCATATTAGATGTGAAGATTAATGTGGCACAGAGGGAGTACAACATATTATATTTTCCTTTACAATTTAATACACCACCACTTTCAAATTTTCAATTAAAAACATCTCAATTTTTTTTTTTTTTTGCAACAATTAAACAACGTGGCTACCGGTAATGTCACATAGAGTTCATATCGATGCTAACAAATAAAATATTTTTGGAAAAAATGGAAAATAATGTCATTACAATGTATTTTTACCTTTAGAAACATAACTTAAAAAATATCTATTTGGTTCGACCCATGTGATCCGTGGGCCTATTGGGCTCGGGCCAATTTATCCCGTGGGTCAATAGGTGGGGCCAACCTTCTAATAATTTTTCATATTTTTTAAAATTATTTTTATAAGGGTTGAGACTTTAGATTTATAAAATGGTGTTCTTGTAAAAATATTTTGTCAATTTGAGTTATCAAATTAAAATTATATTTTCAAATATAAATTAATAATACGAAGAATTTTGAAAGATTTCCTTCAATTGATCAATTGAACACAAATGATTGCATGCAAGAAAAATTTTCATTTGTACTCAATTTTTTTAATTATTTAGAACTTTTGAAGTTTATAATAAATTTTGTAATATTTAAATACGATTAATCTAATACTTTTTTGGGCTCTTGGACAATGTTAGTGTTTTTATGATTAACTTAATCTTTGAAAATTAAATTTAGTTCATAGTAACATTTTTTTTACTACAAAAAAATTGGGGGTTAGGGGTGAACTGAACCTATGGTTAGCTAGTCCAAGTGAGAATGGGCTGAGATATATGTCCAATGATAGCATGGGCCGGCCTGACCCAAGCAAAAAATATCAGTTGGCCCGATGGGCTGGGCTGGGCGGCCCAATTGCCTAACTGTGTTGATGTGCAGTGCAGGATAAACTCGACATGCTTAAATAGGTGCAGCCACCTTTCCTCTTCATAAAACTCCGCCATGGCGACTGAATACGGATACGTGAGCCTGAAAGACCTCCTGGAAAGTCTATCAATGGCGGATCAACGCCAGAAAATCCGAGTGGAAGCCGACGATTCAAGTCTTGGCTTGAAGAAGAACATGAAAAAAGGTAAAGTAGCTTGTGCTCACTTTGATTTTTATAAGAATTCGCCCTCTTTGGATTGAAAGGTTATGCCAGCTTTACTTAAAATTCTAGATCTATACATGCTTCAGGTTCTGTGTCGGACCTTCGAGAGACGAAAAGTTTACTTGCCGGAAAGCATTCGAGAAGCGACGAACCACTGATGTACGAAAAGGGAGGTGGTGGTGGAGGGGAGGCACATGACGACTTAGAAGTCCTCTCTAAGGAATTGAGAAAAATTTGGTGGGAAGAAATGACGCTTAGATCTAATTAGGCCATTTCTGAAGAAGAATAAGAAGTTGAGGAGAAAAAAATAATGAAAAAAGTGCATTAAAAAATTGTTGCACTTGTGTGTGTCTGTGTTTTTGTAATTGATAAATTGATAAAATCGACAGTTCTGCAGCGACCTTTACATTTTTCTTCACTCCAACGCAACGAACCCATCATCGGAACTGTGTTTCCGCGATTATAATCTGCGATCGATCGTAATTCAGAATTTCCCCTTCGCAATTTCGAAGGTTATTATTGTTGCTCATCAATCAATTATCGATGCCCATTTATTTTTATGCAATCACTTTTATTTTCTGGGAGAATTGTTATCTTTATCGATGCGATGTGCAATGTGTTCGAGATTCATCGTCAATTGTTACTAATTTAATGCCTATTTGATCAGTTAGTGTGTTAGTGTTATATTATTCGTCAATTTACTTTTTATGGTAGATGAAAAAATTTGGACTATATGATTTATGGTTACTATCCTTTTTTACTTTTTCCGTGTTACATAGCGCTATGATCCAGTGTAATAACAGCGGATACTCGTTGTTTCTGTACACATTGTCTTGTTGTGATGCAAAGTTAAATTATAATATTGTTGATGTATGACTTCTCTAAAATTTTGTTTTCTTTTACCTGAGATGGAATTGTCTTTGAAGATTTCATGATAGGTCTCGTGGCTTGAGTTTATATTTCTCTTTAATCTTTCTTTCTGAGGGATATTTGGAGTGTTGGTTTTGAATTAAACTTGGATTATTAATTGAATTAACATATATGAAATTAATTGGTACTCTTTTAACTTTCAGGTTAACAACGTGCACCTCGTTGGGGGTGTATTGGCTTTTCAAAAATGACCCAAAAAAGCTTGATTTATAGCTTTGCCGCGAAAGGGACTGTTGTGCTGGCCGAGCACACTCCTTATTCTGGAAACTTCAGCACAATTGCTGTCCAGTGCTTGTAAAAGCTTCCTTCTAACAGCAGCGAATATACTTATTGTGATGCCACACTTTTGTTTTTGATAGTGGATTTGGTATGTGTTTTTCTTAATGCTTGGCTATCCTATAAACTTTTACTGCTTAAATAGCATCTAATAACATTTTTAAGTCTAGTTTGGCGTGTAGTTTTCCTTGTCGTTGCAGATGAATCAATGGCAAAAAGTGTGCCATTTGTCTTTCTAGAGGGAGAGTAAAGGATTACTTCAAGCAACGTTATGTTGCTAGCATTAAGAACGATGATCCATACCCTTTTACCGATGATGAATTAATTGAAGATCGATTTAGCATTGCATAGAATCTTGATCAAGAATTTGGGTGCGTCTTATTTTTCCTATATTTTTGGGAAATGATGTATGACAACTTTAATCTTCTATTGCTCCAGTATAGTTATGGAATTCATATTCTTTTTGTTTTACTAGGCCAAAGCTTAAAGGACACATGCATTATTGTATTAGTCATCCACAAGAAATGAATAAGCTATCCAAACTGAAGGCTCAAATAACAGATGTCAAAGGGATGATTATGGACAACATTGAGAAGGTACACTTGCAGTCTGTTTTACTCTTATAATAAAGCAATTACCAATTTGCTATAGACTTGTAGGATGTTGCTTGAATAAAATAAAATAAAATCTAATGTTAGTTATACTTATCCTTTGATTGAAATCCATCATTTTACTCCATCCTTTCTCCTTTTGGTTTGTTCTTATTTTGGTTCTCTTGTTCGAAACTGGTTGGAGATAATTACTGAGATTCTCATGACAGCTAGTGAATTTTTAGGTAAATGAGTTGATAATCCTGCTCTATCTCTATTTTCTGATGATCCAATAAATTTCAAATTGCAATTTTTGCTATCCCCCCTCCCCCTCACATGAGCTCACAAAAGAATATTAAGCAGGATATATGCTCATACTATCATGCACGCCTGTCCACTTGAAGATGCATCCAAGGAACAAATATTCTTTTAAAAAATGACAGTACTTTAATTACTTGGGTAGTTAAGTAGTCATTAATCATGTTACTTTGTCGCTTATGGACAAAAATCCAAAAGCATAAATTGTCTTAGTCAGTTACTTGGCCCCATGTAGGATCCATTGCTTGTTTCCTCTACTCTCGTGCATATTCAATTAGACGTGCTTGCTAGCAAGCACAATCTTCATGCATATAAATGATTCGCTAGTGATTTTTTTGTGTCATCAATATAGTTAATGAATCAGTAGTCAGCTTCCATCATTTTCCATAATTTTTGGATAGTTAAATTTTCGTTTTGTTGTCATTTGTCAGTTGTTGTAATACCTTGTCGTTTAGGGGAAAAAATCCAAAAGCCTAGATTGTCTTAGTCGGCCCCACAAGAACGTGCACTGCTTATTTATTTTGCTCTCGTGCATAGTCAAGTACACACACATGCATGCTAGCACACTTTTCGTGAATAGAAAGGGAAGATTAATTCCAGTCAAAATATTAATGACACGTTTCTTTTTCGGCAGTTACCATTTTAGTTAAGGAGTCGATACTCAGGTTCCATTACTATCCCTCATGTTCTAATAATTAATATGTTGTTTGGTTTTCAATATTCACGAAATTGTTTTAGTGGACTTCACAAAATGATGCACTTTTTCTTTTCTGCTGTCGTGCATAGACAATTATACATACGTGCATGCAAGCACGCCCTTCATGAATAGAAAGGGACTTATTAATTTCAGTCAAAATATTGACGACACATTAGTGATTTGTTTTTGGGCTGTCATCAATTTAATTAGCTGGTCGATAGTCAGGTTCCATCGCTTTCACTCATTTTCTGATAATTAAATTTTGTTTGGTTGTCTACAGTCATGAAACTTTGTTGCTTATTGACATAAATAAAAAAGCCTAGATCCTCATGTTGGCCCCAAAAAATGATACACTGCTTGTTTTTTCTGTCCTCGTGCATAGATAATTAGACAGGCTTGCATGCAAGCGACTCTTCATGGATATCACCATGCTCCCTTGTTTATACATGGAAGTCATCATTCTGCTCTTTGTAAGCTTAATTAAACCCCACAAGAAAAGCAGAGCCTAGAAACTTGATAATTTGCATTTTCCAGGGTCTAGTCAGAACTAAAAGTTTCCTTTCTGGGTTTTTTTTTCCCACAATAGGACGTGTTTATCTACTCCTTGTTATTAATTATTTCCTAGAATTTAACAACTGCTAGTATCATGTTTCATTGTTGGTGAAGAAAGTTTGATGATTTGCTATCTGAGTTCTTACATTCTATAGATATATTGTACACCCTTTTGTCTGCAAGTTAAAGAAGTACGTTTAACTTTATGATCGCGTATCATGTTTTTCTTTATTCTTAAAGTAATTGATGGAACACCAATATTCAGACCGTTTATTCTCTTTCAGGTTTTGGATCGTGGTGAGAAAATCGAATTGCTGGTGGATAAGAGTGAAAACCTTCAGTTCCAGGTGATGATTCTCTTATGTAAAATTTGTTTAGGTTAATAGCTTCCAACGACAAGGCAGCGACGAAGGCAGATGTGGCTGCAAAATCTTGCATGAAGCTGATGTTTGGAGAGGTGCTATCCTTTACCCCATCTATCTTCTCTAGCTCATGTTTGATTGCTTATTATTTGACTAGTTGTAGGTGGTAATTGTGATTAGGTTCATAAATTGCTTTTGATTAAAAAAAATCTCCCATAAAATTGATTCAAGATTTGTGAATTAATTAAATTCTTAGGTGTTATTTTTAATTAGGCTAACCTTGGTAGTCATACTAATAAATGGGTTACTCCACCACTACCACACTGCCCTGGGGAATGACAAAATCATGTATGCATTTGGTGCACTATGCAATTTAAGTGTAGCTTTGAAAATTATCGATTGTTTTTACTAAAATGTGTGGTGGTTTTCACTGAAAAGTGCAAGTGAGGACAACTGCACTTCTTAGTGAAAGAAACTGCATTTTTCAGTGAAAATAATTGATACTGTTTAAAAATACACTTGAACATGATACACTTGATGCACAAAAGATCTACTCTTGATAAATGTCATATGAAGATGTGGATATATTTCAAGGGTGCCATTGCACCCACATCCTATCTATTTCATCCTCTGGTCATTTATTGAACTTCATTGTAACTGTCAGCCCAACTTAGCAATCTAACAAAATTTATCTGAATTCAAAATTAAATAAGATTATCAATCTAGTTAATTTTCTTATGTAACACAGATGATTATAAAGTTATCATTCTCTGAAACTTAATCACTTAAACTTTTGAATTATGAATTTTGGATGTATATAACTTTATCTAAAGAATTTGAATCCGCTAAGTAGAAAAAACAGTAGAAAAAAAAGGAGGAAGGGATTGAATTTCTCACCAACAGCTTGCACGAAAATGTGCACCCTAGCCACCAACTCTCCCGTTACAATCCCATATTTCATCTCCTATTCTTATTTTTATGTAATACTTGCAATGATATTACTAACAACAAAATAAAAGACACAACACACGAAATTGAAATAGGATATATCCCAACCTCACCTTTCCATTGTACTCCCTATGTACAATATTAGTGAACAATGTTTTTTTTAGTGTGATAATTGAGAGGATATTATGAAAAAGAAAGTACCATATTTAGTGAAAATGAGAAGTGAACTCATACAAAATATATTTACATTTCACATAAAGCTCTAATACTTATATTGCTGGCAAGAACAAGGAACAAAAGCCCTTCCGGAGAAACTCACTATAAACTGTGTGTTGCATATACCGCAACATAAAAGAAGTGAACTCATATAAAATATGTTTACATTTCCCATAAAGATCAAATTCTTAAATAGTTGGCAAAAACAAGGAACAAAAGCCTTCCGGAGAAGCTCACTATAAATTGTGTGCTGCATATACCGCAACATAGCAGAAGTGAACTCGTACAAAATATGTTTACATTTCCCATAAAGCTCAAATCCTTAAATAGCTGGCAAAAAAAAGGAACAGAAGTCCTTCCGGAGAAGCTCACTATAAAGTGTGTGCTGCATATACCACAATATAAATTGTGTGTTGCATATGCCGCAACATAACTGAAGTGAACTCGTACAAAATATGTTTACATTTCCCATAAAACTCAAATCCTTAAATAGCTGGCAAAAACAAGGAACAGAAGCCCTTTCGGAGAAGCTCACTATAAACTGTGTGCTGCATATACCACAACAAAACAAACACAACACATATAAATTGTGTGCTGCATATAGCCATATACCGTAACAAAACTGACACAACACACAAAATTGACCGCCTTTCCACCATTTTAATTATTATAAAACCAAAAACTCTCAACAAGAAAACCATTAGACCATTAATGCACAACTTCTTATTTTCAAATTTATAATCACCATCTTCCCAATATATACATATGTATATATATGTATATATATATATATATATATATATAATCACAATATATATATACTCATAATTAAGAGTAACGCTTGTGTGAACTAGTTGCACTGTGCAATTGGTTTCCAAATAATACTCCCTCCGTCCCCTCTTAAATTTCACACTTTCTATTTGGACGTCCCACAATAAATTTTACACCCCAAATATGAAAATAAAACACACTCACAATACCTACTTTAATTCCAAATACTCTTCATTCATTGGTTGAAAAGTCAATAAAACAGTTTTTCTTAAAATTTGTGTCATCCAACCTCTGAAATTTAAGAGGGGACGGAGGGAGTATCATTTAACTGGTGTGCACAGTGCACGGTGCAAATAATGTATACAATAATTTGTTCATAATTAATTTTTCTTTTTCAATTGAGATACATATTTAAGAGAACTAACCCTGAATAGATTTTGAACCTTCGCTTGATTTTCCGCTTTCAACACACTTACATATGTGCAATGGTACCACTTGTCTTGATAGGGTTCACTCTTAATTTCACAAATGGAATCATGCTTAAAAGCTTTTGCCACCTTTCCTTCCTTTGTATATAACACATCCATGGGTGATGAACACAAATATCTGAGCCTCAAAGACCTCTTGCAAGATCTATAAATGGCGGATCAACACCAGATAACCCGAGTTGAAGCCGATTCAAATATTGGTTTGATTGGTTTGAAGAAGATGAAAACAAGTAAGTAACTTGCACACCATCATTTTGGGCCTGAATGTATGTGTGTCTATTATGCACAAATTCTTCTAAAAATATCATAATAAAGTATCAGATTCGCGCTCACCCCTTAAGAGGGGTCCAATTCCTGAATCTGTGAATCCAATTCTCCACGTGATGAATCCGGCTGTCACGTGGTGAATCCAAATAACAGATACTCTAATCACCTTCGCGAATACTACTTAATTAGCATTAAATAAGTTATTTCAATTGAACTTTATTATATAATATAATTTAAATTGACAATGTGACACTCGGGTTTGGGCTAATGGAATTTGAATTGATGTATGGTTACTTAATTATATTAAATTATTGAATATGCTTAAAAAAATTGTCAGTCAAAATATAAATTATATACATTTGATTTACAAAATTTAAAAATATATTTATTTTTTAGGTATTATATATATATAATAAAATAACAAACAGACCTCTGGTGATCTCTTCAAAATTTTATAAACGAATTACATCCTAATTTTTTTTTTTTTTTTTAATTTGTATCCCTGAACCGTATCGTATCCCCACCACTACCACACTGCCCTGGGAAATGACAAAATCATGTATGCATTTGGTGCACTATGCAATTTAAGTGTAACTTTGAAAATTATCAGTTGTTTAGTTTTCAATGAAAAGTGCAAGTGAGGACAACTGCACTTTTTAGTAAAAAAATAACTGCATTTTTCAGTGAAAATAATTGATACTGTTTACAAATGCACTTGTATTGCACGATACACCTGGTGCACAAAAGAACTACTCTTTATAAATGTCATGTGAAGACGTGGATATATTTCAAGGGTGTCGTTGCACCCTCATCCTAGCTATCTATTTCATCCTCTGGTCATTTATCGAATTTCACTTGTAACTGTCAGCCCAACATAGCAATTTGACATACAGAATTCAGAATCAAATAAGATTGTCAAGCTAGTTAGTTTTCTTATGTAACATGTTATCTGTACAATTTGAAACCGCTGAGCAGAAAGAACAGTAGAAGAAGGGGGAAAGGGATTGAATTTCTCACCAACAGCTTGCACGAAAATGAGCACCCTAGCCACCAACTCTCCCGTTACAATCCCATATTTCATCTCCTATTCTTATTTTTATATAATAGTACTTGCAATGTTTTAGTTACAACAAAACAAAAGACACAACACAAGAAATTAAAATATGATTTATCCCAACCTTGCCTAAACATTGTATTCCCTATGTCCAATATTAGTGAACAATGCTTTTTTTAGTGTGATAAGTGGTAGGATATTATGAAAAAGAAAGTACCATATTTAATGATAATGAGAAGTGAACTCATACAAAATATATTTACATTTCCCATAAAGCTTAAATTCTTAAATAGCTGGCAAAAACAAGAAACAAAGCCCTTCTGGAGAAGCTTACTATTAACTGTGTGTTGCATATACCGCAACATAACAGAAGTGAACTCATACAAAATATGCTTACATTTCCTATAAAGCTCAAATCCTTAAATAGCAGGCAAAAACAAGGAACAAAAGCCTTACAGAGAAGCTCACTATAAACTGTGTGCTGCATATACCGCAACATAACAGAAGTGAACTCATACAAAATACATTTACATTTCCAATAAAGTTAAAATCCTTAAATAGATGGCAAAAACAAGGAACAAAGGCCCTTTCGGAGAAGCTCACTATAAACTCTGTGTTGCATATAACCGCAACATAACAGAAGTGAACTAATACAAAATATGTTTGCATTTCCTATAAAGCTCAAATCCTTAAATAGCTGGCAAAATCAAGGAACAAAAGCACTTCCAGAGAAGCTCACTATAAATTGTGTGCTGCATATGCCGCAACAAAACAGACACAACACATATAAATTGTGTGTAGCATATACTGCAACAAAATAGACACAACACACAAAATTGATCGCCTTTCCACCATTTTAATTACTATAAAACCTCAAACTCTCGACAAGAAACCCATCATACCATTAATGCACAATTTCTTATTTTCAAATTTATAATCACCATATTTCCAAAAGAAAAAAAAATATATAATCACAATATGTACTCATAATTAATAGTAATGCTCGTGTGAACTAGTTGCACTATGCAATTGGTTTCCAAATAATATCATCTAACTGGTGTGCACAGTGCACGGTGAAAATGATGTATACAATAATTTGGTCATTATTAATTTTTCTTTGCAACTGAGATACATATGTCAGAGAACTAACCCCGGATAGAGTTTGAGCCTTCGCTTGATTTTTCGCTTTTAACACACTTACATGTGTGCAATGGTACCACTTGTCTTGATGTGCAGGGTTCACTCATAATTTCACAAATGGAATCGTGCTTAAAAGCTTTTGCCACCTTTCCTTCCTTTGTATATGACACAACCATGCCAGATAACCCGAGTTGAAGCTGATTCAAATATTGGTTTGAATAAGATGAAAACAAGTAACTTGCACACCATCATTTTGGGTCCAAATGTATGTGCGTCTATGATGCATAAATTCTTCTAAAAATATCATAATGCAGTATCAGATTCTCACCCACCACCTAAAAGGGGTGCGATTCTTGAATCCGCGAATTCGATTTCCACGTGGCGAATCCGGCTACCACGTGGCGAATCCAACTAACAGATACTCGAATCCCTTTGCGAATCCTACTTTTTAAGCATTAAATATGTTATTTCAATTGAATTTTATTATATAATTTAATTTAAATTAAATTGACAATGTGACACTCGTTTTAGATTGAATTCAATGTTATATGACATATATTGGGCTAATGGAACTTGAATTGATGTATGGTTACTTAATTGTATTAAATTATTGAATATGCTTAAGTTTTTAGTCAGAGAAAATGTGAAATATATACATTTGATTTACAAAATTTAAAAAAAAAAAAAATTTAAGTATTATATATAATAAAATATAAATAATCAGAAGCATCCTTGACGAATCACATACTAATTTTTTTATAGAAAATTTGTATCTTCCGCACCCGCACCTGTGCAACATAGATGTGCGTGTATATAATAATCCAAGGGCATCCTCCAGCTCAGTATCTCTTGCAAAAAATGCAATTTACTCGTGTGCGTGTGTATGATCCAACGTTGACCCTCCTGCCCGAGATCCTCATGCACAAGAGGGGATTCTCTTTCCCATCGATTTCATCACTCAGAGTAATGAATTTGGGTGGAGGGAGGAGCATTTTTTTTTTCTTTTGGAATTTTAGTTCAGGTTTTTCGCCCCAGTAAAATTCTAGGTTCTACGTCGGATCAACGAAAGACGAAGGGCTTAGGTGGCAGAAAATTACATTATAGAAACTTTGAACCCTTTAGTACAAAAAGGGAGGTGGTGGTTATGAAGGGGAGGCGTATGATGACTAGGAAGTGCTTTCCAAGGACATGAAATTAAAGAATTTGGTGGGAAGAAATTGCCCTTGAATATAATTAGGCCATTCCAGAAGAGGAGATGAAAGTATCAAGAAAGTGCATTAACAGAATGTTGCACTTGTGTGTGTGTTTAAGTGATACTTGTATGTCATTAATTAGTTTCTTTTTAGTTCATGTATATATTCATGGGCGTAAACTCATTTGAGGGACAATGGTTTAATTTGATTAATGTTAAAACAGGATTTTTTTAAATTTAATTTTACGGTTTGAGATTATATATGTTTGTGTGTATGCAAGGAAAGCTTGTCTGTTTCAACACTATACGCGATGAACAAATATTTATTTCGGATAGATTCTTGTGTGCAATTGGATTTTTATTAATTTTAAATATATTCTAACCTATTTATTAATGAGCCAAAATTAAAAATATGTGCGTCTCTTTCTTTTATTTTCAAATTCTGTTTTTTTTTTCCTTTAAATATTTACTTGGAATAGAGTCTTGTAATCCTTAGTATTTAAAAATAAACTTAAATTGCACAATATATTTATTGCACAACGTACCTATTTTTTACATGGAGCTTTGTATTTTATCTAATTCTTTTAAAAGGTGTATTCTTCTATCTATATTTATATTTATTTTGATTTTGGTGTTAAAGGCTAAAAGAATTTTATTTTGTTTAGAAATTCGAACTTGTAAATTAAACGCTCTCCTTACTTGTGGCCGAATTCATTACAAAACAAACTCCACCCACCTCTTTAATGATGAAAACAACCGCAACTAATATCTAAAATCAATTTCCCTCTTGAAAATGTTTGAAAATAATTTAACTGCAAGGTGGCAAAACCCATAAGCTCATCGCAACCCAAAATCAACACACACACACAACGTTAGCTTCATGCCTTCACATGTTTTTAGCCTCGCGTCGCACACACATAAAACGTTAATAAGAGAGTCACATGTTTTTACCCTTCAATTCACATGTTTATACGACTCGTGCTTAACACTTAGTAGGTGTATACAGGGGGTTAGTTTACAAATTGGTTAAAAAATGGATCTTAATTATAAATTTGTTTAAAGTATTTATACACACATAAAAAATATTTGTACAAAAACGTAAAATACGGTATAAATATTTTAACAAATTTGTAATTAGGTCCTTTTTTTTTTTTAACCATTTCTTAATTTTCCCTATATATTTGTAACTCACATCCAAGCCTACCAACACACATATAATAATCAATGAATGACGGATCAACAGGCAGCTCTCCGTTTTGAGGATGAAGACGAATCAAATCGTGTTTCAAAGAATTGAGGGTACGGGCCTTCATTGTTATCGTGGCTTGGCCCTCACGTTTAAACTAAGTTATGATGGTTATGGTCATTTTTTTTTAATATTTTTTTTAAAACAAATGAATGTGTCTTTCTTATTGCTCTAAGCCTCTAATTGAATTCATATGCACAAGAATTGCAATTCTGAATACAGATTGTTGGTTTGAATTAATCTAATTAGACCATTTACGAAAAAGAGAAAGCTAGGATTGGAAGAAGAAGAGAAGGAGATAGGAAGAAACAACAAAGTGCATTAACATATTGTTGCAGTACCCACCTTCCATTCCATCTATTTCATCCTTTTGTCATAAGTCGAAAATCAACTATGGCTGTCAGCTCAATTAAGTGATTCAACTAAATTCAAAATTAAATAAGGTTATAATTTTCTTAGGTAATTTCTTGTGTACCAAGTACACCGTATAATTCAAGTGTATTTTTTAATAATATCGGTTGGTACTTGGTATCATAGAAAAAATGAAGTTGTTTTCGTTTGCATTTTTAGTGAAAGCAGCATTTTTCAGTATAAATAACCGACACTATTAAAAAATGCATTTAAATTGCACGGTACAATTAGTGCACATATACTTGAGTTTATCTTAGAATTATGTAACACAGTGTTTATAATAATCAGTCAGTTAAACTTAAATCACCCCTAACTTAAAAATATATACAACTTTATTTCTATTCTAGAATTTGAAACTGCTGAGAGGAAAAAGGGATTGAATTTATCACCAATCGAAATGAGCTGCTCGTGGCAATCGACCTCGAAAAATACTCGATTGCTTAATGAGCCTAACCGAGCTCGGCTCGATAACTAAGATTTTTTTTATTCCACTAGGCTTGAAAGGCTCGGCTCGACTCGAAAGGTTCGATAGGCTTGTTAGACTCGTTAACGAATCGAGCCGAGCTCGTATTATTACTCGTTAATATTAACGAGCTGAGTTATTACTATTATTAAAAAGTTATCCGTGCTATTACTGAAAAATACATGAAATAAGGGGTAAATTTTCAATAATAACGGGAGTAACTATTCATTAATAATATAGATAACTTTCAAGTATACATTTGAATTGCACTTTGCAACCACACAGGAGACTTACTTTTTTTTTTTTTTTTTTTAATTTAAGCGAGCGTTTCCACCATATTAATTACTATAAACTAGTAATTTGCACACATGGAATCATGCATAAAAAGGCGCAGCCACTCGCTTTTCCTCTCTATACCATGCTTAAAGGACCTCTTGCAATGTCTATCAATGACGGATCACCCCCAGACCAAACCGATTCAACATAAAGAAGATGAAAAAAGGTTTAGGTAACTTGTGCACCATCTGGCTGATCCAAGGCTGGGATCATTTTCATCACTTGTGGGCAGTGATGAATTTTAGGGGAGGATTTTTATTTTTTTATTTTCTTTTGAAAAAAATCATTTTTAGTAAGGTTTTCTGCCCTAGCCTCGAGTAAATTCTAGATCTATATATCCCTATTTGCAGGTTCTAAAAGCGATGAACCATTGGGAGGTGGGACATGAAAAAGATTTGGTGGGAAGAAATTAAATGGCCCTCAAATCTAATTAGACGAATAGGAGGAACAAGTGAATGGAGGAGAGTAAAGGAGCGCAATGATAAAATTCCGCCTCATCTAAAAGTTCGAACTTATGATCTTTTAATTTGAGGGTGAGTTTTTTGCCTCTTATATCATGAAAGAATTTCGTCTCATCTAAAAATCCAAACATATGAAATTAATTTATTTAATTATTTCTCTTTACAGCCAAGAAATTAAAGTGCATCAATAGATTGTTGCGCCTTTTTTTTTTTTTTAAACTCAAACATGATTATTGCACTTGTGTGTGTGCGCGTTTTAATTGATAGTGTATGTCATTCATTAGCTAGTTGCATTTCAGTTCGTGTGTATTCAACTATGTATGGAGCGAGATTTAACAGCTAGATTGTATTAATGCAACAATCCTGAATATCTGTATATTCTTTTTTTTTTATTATTCTAAATATATATAAAGAGATATTATGGGGTTAAATCATTTGATCGACAAGGGTTTTGATTGCTGAAACAGGATTTTCTTAATATTTAGCTTTATGGTTTGAGATACTGTTGATTTCATGAATCGGCATGAATGGAGATGAATGGAGATGAAACGGCAGAAAACAGAGAGAAAAGTAGGGTTTGTATTCTGAATGTGAAAAAGATAATACAATTAGTTAATTGAATAAGGAAAAGAGATACCCTCTTTAAATACAAGTGAGAGGTATCTAAATAATAATGTTGTATACAAATAAAGGTATTATTTTGATAAGTAGTGTAATACTATAACTCCTAAGACCCCCCCTCAAAATGGGAATGGATATTGATCAGTCCCATTTTGGCTTTGAATTCTTGAAATAAGCTTGGGCCTTGAGGTTTTGTTAAGATATCTGCAGTGTTTTCTTCCGTGGGAATTTGGACAATCTTGAGTACTCCTTCCTTGATCTTTTCTCGAGTGTAGTGGTAGTCAATTTGTATGTGCTTTGTCTTCTCATGAAGAACCGGATTGTGCGCAATGCAATAGGAAGACCTGCTGTCTGTATAGATCAAAGCAGGTTGTGGATGTGGCACTCTTAAATCTTTAAGGATGTAGAGGATCCATTGAACTTCTGATGCTGTTGCACTCATTGCTCTATACTCACTTTCAGCTGATGATTTACTCACAGTGCTTTGTTTCTTTGACTTCCAGGAGATGAGTGAGTCACCAAGATAAACGGCATATCCAGTGATACTTCTTCTTGTTGTTTCACATCTTGCCCAGTCCGCATCTGAAAAAGCATGTAACTTGAAAGAGCATTTGTTAGAGTACAAGATACCTAAACCAATAGTTGATTTTAGGTATCTAAGTAGTCTGTGTACAGCAGACATATGAGTTTGAGTAGGTTTACTCATGTACTGACTTAAAGTTTGAATGGCATAAGACAAATCTGGTCTTGTAATTGTTAAGTAAAGGAGTTTACCCACAAGTCTTCTGTATTCAGAGGCATCAGTAAGAAGAGATGAGTCAGAGTCATTAAAACTCTGTTTTGAATCCATGGGTGTGGAGCAAGGCCTACTGCCTAGGTACCCACAATCAGTCAAAAGATCAAGGGCATATTTCCTTTGACAAAGTTGTAAACCTGCATTACTCCTAGCTACCTCAATACCTAAGATATACTTAAGTATACCCAGGTCTTTAATAGTAAATTTATTATGCAGTAGTGTTTTGACATTCATGATTTCAGAAAGTTTACTACCAGTGATAATTAAATCATCAACATAACATAGAACAACAGTAAAACAATCATCAGTTTGTTTTGTGAAAAGAGAAGTGTCTGCAAGAGACTGCTCAAAACCATAATCAATCAGTGTGTCAGATAACTTGGTGAACCATTGCTTTGAAGCTTGTTTTAAACCATATAAACTTTTATTTAGCTTGCAAACTCTTGTATCATTTTCACTAATATAGCCAGGAGGAGGCAGCATGTAAACTTCTTCAAACAAGTCACCATGTAGGAAGGCATTGTTCACATCACATTGATGTATATGCCAATCTTTAGCAACATCAATTGATAATAATATTCTAACAGTGGTTATCTTAGCAACAAGGGAAAAAGTATCAAAATAATCAATACCTTCTTCTTGGGTGTATCCTTTAGCAACTAATCTTGTCTTGTATCTCTCTATAGACCCATCAGGTTTATACTTGACTTTATATACCCATTTACACCCTATACAATGTTTCCCTGAAGGTAAGTTAACTAAAGACCAAGCGTTTGTTCTTTCAAGAGCTTCTAGCTCTAAAGACATTGCCTTTTGCCAATTTTCATCTTTGTGAGCTTGTTTAAAAGTTTTGGGCTCACAAATTTGGGAAATGTTGGCAATGAAATGGGTGTAATTTGAAGAGATTTTTGTGGTGGATAAAAAATCAGAAATGGGATACTTTACACCCTTGGAGACAGTTAGATTTGCTGAGCTTTGGTTTTCAGAAACAGTAGAGCTATTTTTATGACTAAGAGAGGCAGGAAGAGTGGTTTTGTAAATGTCTAAATAAGGAGGGGGAAGTTTAGTCCTACTAGATCTCCTAAGAGGTTCTACACAAACATTTTGAGAAATATCAGCATTTTGATGAGTAACAGTTTGTATTTCATCAATAAGTTCAGGATGAAGAAGCTCAGCATTTTGATTTTGCATGATGTGATTGTCAACACTATTAGGAGAAGTGTGACCCACATGATTTTCAGTAAGAAGCAAATCAGAATCAGAAAATTGTTGATTTTGATGTTTTAAAATTAGGTCATTTACAAATTTATTTGTGGATACTTTATCAGAAAAGGGATAAACATTTTCAAAAAAATTTCCATTTCTGGAATTAAAAACCTTTCCAGTAGAAATATCCAGTAATCTGTAACCCTTAGTGCCAAAAGGATACCCCAAAAGAATGCATTTCGTAGCTCTTGGATCAAACTTATGTCTGTTAGCAGCAATAGTACTAGCAAAGCATAAACAACCAAAATTCCTAAGGTGACTATAATCAGGGATTTTACCATGCATGACTTCAAAAGGAGATTTATAATCTAGCACAATAGAAGGCAGTCTATTAATCAAGTGGGCAGCAGTTAATACACATAAATTCCAGAATTTTAAAGGAAGGCATGCTTGAAACATTAATGATCTAGCAACTTGTAACAAATGTTGATGTTTTCTTTCAACTAAACCATTTTGTTGTGGTGTCTCCACACAAGAAGTTTGATGGATAATACCCAAATTATGATAGAAATCAGTTAAGAGAAACTCAGTTCCATTATCTGATCTTAAAACTTTAATTTGTTTGTTAAATTGGGTATTAACCATGTTATTGAAATTTTCAAGAGAATTTTTAACCGCAGATTTGTTTTTCAGCAGATAAATCCAAGTACATCTACTGAAATCATCCACAATGGTCAAGAAAAACCTATAACCACCATGTGACTCTACTGAGAAAGGACCCCAAACATCACAATGTATAAGATCAAAGCATGCAAGACTTCTAGAAGTACTGATAGGAAAAACAGATCTCTTCTGTTTTGCAAGAGGGCAAATCTCACAAACAGAAGATAAGTCTTTGCATTTTACATTCAAGGAAGGAATATGAGATATTTGCTTACTTGAAGCATGGCCTAGCCTAGTATGCCATGTATTAAAGTCTACTGTGGAATCCACATTATTTAGGAAAGAGCCTACAATGGGTATTGAGGCTTTGAGAAAATATAATCCTCCTTGTTGTTCAACAAAACCAATCACTTTCTTGTTCATGTTGGCCTGAAAAATACAGTGTGAGGACAAGAAACTAACAGTGCAATCATTAGTCTTGGTTAGTTGAGAAATGGATAAAAGATTGAAACAGAAATCTGGTACATAGAGTACATTATATAAGATAAGATCATCATTCAATTTAACTTCACCAGTTAATGTAGCAGTTGCAAAGGCATTATTAGGTAACTTAATCTTGATATCAGAAATAACTGGTGTTGATGTAAAAAGATTTTTGTCAAAAACCATGTGGTTTGTTGCTCCAGTATCAATTATCCAGGTAGATATACCACTAGTTATAGAGTTAAGACAAGAATGTAAACCTGAACCAGCAGTCTCATCTTGTTGAGCAAAAGCACCAGCAGCAGAATGTGACTTATCCTTGTCTTTCTGTTGCTTAGCATAAGTAAAAAACTGCTCATACATCTCTTTGGAAAACAATGGGTTAGTAGCACCATTATCAATAGTAACAGAATCATGAGTAGGGGATCTCACAGAAGCATGAGACATAGAATTATCTGGTTTAGGCTTGGGTTTTGCAGATTTAGGACCCCTCCAGCCTGAAGGATACCCTATTATCTGAAAACACCTATCCACAGTATGACCAGGACCATCACAATAAGAGCAATGAAGTGGTCTCTTCTTGTCTTTAAAAAATTTAGCATTCTTGGCCAACATGGCAACACTATCATTGTTGATCATGTCAGAATTAGAGTTCAAGGTCCTTTGAGACTCCTCTTGCAGAAGGAGACTGTAAACCTTTGCAAGTGGAGGGAAATGAACTTGAAGTAATAACTGACTACGTATAGCAGAGTATGAATCATCAAGCCCTATCAAGAATTTCATACAAGCATCTTTTTCTTGAGTTTTACTCAGTTTCAATGGAAGCTCACAAGTACAGTTAACCATAACCCCACATTCGCACTTAAGAGCAGGCCTATAACTCATATACTCATCCCAAAGTGATTTAAACTGATTATAATAAGTAACTAAGGATTGAGAGCCCTTAGAAATAGCACTCAAAGACTTTTCCAGATGATAAACAAGAGTTAAATCTGATTGAGAGTACCTGGCATGAAGTTCATCCCATACCTCTTTCGCCGAATTGAAATAGTCTAGGGTTTGCTTGATTTCGGCATTGATTGAGTTTAGGATCCAAGCAAGGACCAAATCGTTAGCCCTAAACCATGCTGCATGTACAACAACATCATCGGGCTCAGGCTGTGGCAAAGTACCATCAATCAGGCGGAGCTTGTTCTTGACACTGAGAGCGCGTTTGACGGCATGGCTCCAGGACACAAAATTCGGGTCCGTTAACGGATCAAGGACAATCGAAACAGCAGGATTGTCGTTAGGGTGTAACGCCAAAGGGGATAGTGGATTCAACAGAGGATTCAAAGAGTTTGAATCAGTTGCCATCTGAGATCAAAATAAAAAAACACCACCGACTAGTAGAATCGATGAGAAAGAGCACAAGATTCAACGGAAATCACCGTAAGAATCAAAGGAAAAAGGGGCAGATTCGTGAAAAATACGTACGAATCAACAAACCCTAAAAAAATAAATCGCGATTGAGAAAATCGCGCACGGAATAGAACGGATCGGAAGCGAAAACGAAAGGATCGGATCAAGAAAAGATCAGATTAACTTGACCTCCTGATACCATGTTGATTTCATGAATCGGCATGAATGGAGATGAAACGGCAGAAAACAGAGAGAAAAGTAGGGTTTGTATTCTGAATGTGAAAAAGATAATACAATGAGTTAATTGAATAAGGAAAAGAGATACCCTCTTTAAATACAAGTGAGAGGTATCTAAATAATAATGTTGTATACAAATAAAGGTATTATTTTGATAAGTAGTGTAATACTATAACTCCTAAGAGATACACACACATGAAAGATATATACACGATGAATTAGTTTTTTTTTCCGGCAATTTTTTATGTGCAATTGGATTTTTGATTAATTTAATTTTAAATATATTTAGTGAAATTTAAATTGATGTGTGAGTCTTTTTTCCTTAATTTGTTTGTTTGTTTTCTTTAAGTATTTATTGGGGGATAAAGTCTTATATACTATTAAAAAATACACATGAGTTGAACGGTGCATTCATCATGCACCTGAAAGTGAAAACGACGCCGTTTGGTACGTGCCAAAAAGACACGTTTTCGACTTTTTGATGAAAATAGGATCAAAATTGGATGATTAAATTTGTTATGGAACCAAAATTGAACACTACACAAATTACGAGATCAAAATGTATTTTTCTCGTCTTATTAGTTGCTCTAAACCTCTAACTGAAATCATATATATTTATAGAGCAAGTCTTGCAATTCCTTGAAGTATTAATGCAACAATTATTTCCGAATATATAGATGTGTGTTCAAATCAAGGCAAGGTCTTGAAGTATTCATATGATCTTGTTATGCCGTTTTCATAATTTTTGAGTTCGATGTAAAATTTGATGCATGTATTTTGAGTTATTTATTTTGTCACCTCGAGGGTTTATAAATAGAATTTACTGCATTTGTTCCATTTTAGATGGCTCAAAATTATAGAATAAACTAACCACTTTCAACATCCCTTATTTACAAGAAAGCAAAGTATAAAGAGAAAATGGTTTATACATGAATTATTGAAGGATATTATTTATTTTCACTAAAGAGTGTATGTTGTTTATTGAAAACAAACTAAGACTCTTCACTGAAAACAACTAATATTCATCAATGAAATCAACTGATACTCTTCAGTGAAAAAATAACTAATACTCCCTCCGTCCCAAAGTTGTCGCTACTTTACTGTTTACCACCCTAAACTAAATTGAGTTTAATTAATAAATGTGAATTAGTATGTGCAAAGTAATAACATGAGATATAGGTATATTAGTGTAGGAAATATATTATTGCAAACAATAATATTGTTGTGTTGTCATTTATAGAAATACCGATTGTGCAAGGGTAGGGGTAGTTTCGACAAGTAGCAAACAAGTTTGGGACATGGGGAGTATCATTTAATGATTTATGTATAACCAATTTCACTCTATACATACTTTTACAAGAGGATGTATAGTGTGAAACTTGTTTATACATAAACTATTGTGCAATACTTTTTGGTAGAACAACTCATACCTTTGATAAAATTAACTAATACCCTTTAATGAAACAACTCATAACCTTCGTACCCTTCAATTTATGCTCTTTAATGAAAACTATTTGTACTACGTACACAACTAATATATCATTTAGTGAAATCAATTGATATCCTTCAGTGAAACAATTCATACTTTTCAAAGTGGTTCATGTATGAACAAATTTCACTTTCTATTTGCATTCTTATGATAATTGGTTAAAATTTTCTCTAATTGTTATCCATAATATACATTTCAGATTTTAAAAAAATTAGAATCCATAAAATCCTACATAACTTGTTTCGCATATGAATGAAAATGTGCAGAGAAATCCAATTTTTTTGTGAGAGATTTTTTTCGTTAAATAGTTTTAATTTTTTTTTTTTAGTAATTTTTGTATAGAAAAATAGATTTGTAATCCAACAGTGCCAAGTCTGGATACAATTATTAAGACTAAATCAATAAGTTAGTGTTTTTTTTTTCAACCTTTGGCGAAAATGTAAGAAATTAAGGGATGAAAAATGATTTTGTCCCGCCACCTCGAGCAATTGTACATGTGCTTCGGAAATTTTCAGCAATTTTGAGAGTAAAAATCGGCCAGCTTCAACAAATTTGGACTAAAACAATGAAGTTAACTTCTGTGGACCTTCTGCTAAAAGGTGAAAAGTTATGGGACGCAAAAAAATGCAATACTTTGGGTTTGAGATTATAACGTCTGCACATTGCAGACTGTACCGTACCATGCACGTCCCATATAATTTTTGCACTTGCACCGTTGCACATTAATTTTTATGCAATATATCTTACCTGTTAGGAATTAATCTGCACTTGTGGAGAAAATAATAGAAATGAATTATCAAGAACACAAATTTATTGACTAAGTTCGTCAACAATGACCGTCTGGGGTAATACTAAAATAGGGGAATTACTATTTTTGTGATACGAAATATAATGAGTTAGAGGGTTTATACCAAAAATTGAATCGTAGTCCTAAAAATTCATCGAACTCGATTACTGATTTAAAGTGTTAAAAAAAACAAAAAAGGGCTCTCAAAATATCAAATAATTTATAAGTTTTATTAATTAAATATATACTATTTAAAAATTATATGTTAAAATAAATATTCGTTGTCCCAATCTCTTATTATACCAAGTGTAGAACTGGCCTCTTCCATGCATTCATAGTAGGTCGTGCTCTTTAGTTAATTACCTCCAAATATGCCTTGTTGAAATCACCCCAACCAAATCACGAGAGATTGATTAAATCCAAGTCATGAAATACAATGTATAACATCGCAAAGCTGGAGAAGGGTTTACATAAAAACTTGTAAATCGCTAAGTTTGGTTATTCCGTAAATTAAATATGCTCCACACTAGAGAGTCGTCCCTAAATTTTTTCACAAGGATTTGCCAACCTTCTTGATAACGGCTTAGTAACTGTTTATATAAAACGGAATTAAACAAGAAAAAGAAATCTAAAACCAAATAACTAAAAGAAAAGAAAAACACTAGAAAGCTATTAATTAAATTCCATTAAATTTCACTACTAAATTCAGAGAGAAGTGAAATTTACGGCGGAACAGATATCCTTCAATTAACTCCAAGTTGTTCTAATATTGTCCCTTTTAGATAAATGAAGCCTCTCTATTTATTTTTTAAAATTAAAAAATATATAACGAAAGTATTAGTAAAAATAAAATAACATAGAAATCACATAATTTCCGTTTTATTATGCGTTTCTCTCTCTCAAGATTCACTAGTAAACAACATGATTAGAAAATGGAGGTGAGCTACCTTTGCACTCGAAGGTTTATTTTCTATCTGGTCGGAGGTAGTTATCCACCTAAGAGGAACAACACATTAATTGAATAGAGAACCCTACTCAATTAAAATTTGAGTAATTCTCTTGTACATTTGGTGTATGATGCATTCCCTCAATAGTTGACACTGAAAAGTTTGTTTCAATTACAGTGAAGAGTGTGATTGAATTACACTGAAAACTGAAACCAGTGTAAATAGTGTCAACCATTGAGTGAGTGCACCGTGCACTTGGTGCATATGTGAGTTTCTCTTAAAATATATATATATATATATATATATATATCAAGTATTGCACAAACTACCATTACTACAAGAAAATCGATTTTTAGTGACAGTAATCATGTCATTAATTACCTTTCATTATAGTTTTTCCTGTTAAAGTCTTTAATGATATAAAACAATATGTAATGACAAGATTCTATTATTAATAAAAAAAATTCATTAAAGACTTTCATATAAAGTAGTTATAATGACATGATTATTACCATTAAATTAAAAAAAAAAATTAGTTAGATTAATAATTCATTACAAATTTACAATTACAAACTCCATCATCTCTTAAAAACAATTTCCCGCTTGAAAATCTTTGAAAAAAAAATCATTAATTAACTGCAATGTGGCAAACCCCATTAGCTTCATGATGATCACATGTTTTTGACACTCGCTCACACGAAAAACGTTATTAAAATTCACATGTTTAACCCTAATTCACATGTATTATAAATCATTATTAACACCCTTCCTTCAAATTAACTTATATATATATATATATATATATATATATATATATATATATATATATATATATATATAGCTCACACCCAAGTAGCTAGCAAAACACACATATATAACAAGCCTCAAAGAAATCTCCAAAGATTAATCAATGGCGGACCAACGCGAGACAAAACAGCCAGCTCTCCGTTTTGAGGACGAAGACGAATCAAATCGTGCTTCGAAGAAATTGAGGGTACGTTCACCCTCATTTTCTTCGTGGCTCGGAGGTGATGTCGAGAAGAAAGACGGGGCGTGTGAGGATTTGGAATCTCTAACTCGAGATATTAGGGACATGGCCCTCAACTCCAAAGTTGACATCAAATAATATAGAAATAAGCAATTTGTGTGTTTTAAGTTACGAGGGTTATGGTGGTTTTTATTTTTATTTAATGTTTTGATGAATGTAGCTTTATTTAGTTGCCCTAAGCGTCCCATTGAATTCATATATTAATTTAAAGAGCAAGACTTGTATTTCCTTGATGAATGTATTAGTGCAGCAATTCCGATTGAATCAAGACAAAGGGATTGACAAGGATATTAGATTCCTAGAAACTGGACTTTCTTATTTTCTTGTTATGCATGCCGTTTTCATAATTTTTGAGTTCGAGATCAAATTTATATGAGTAGGTCTTCCGTAAATCTGTTTCAATGACCAGAAGGAGCATAAATAGGATATGGTCTATTAACACTTTAAAAAGAATGAGTGTAATTTCTAACGTGAAATTTTCTCACATAATATATATACATATATGGAAGAATTTCATATCAAGGCTCAAATTTTAGGTTATGTCTCAATTTAAGTACTCATTTTAAAAATGTCTCAAATCAAGTCTCAATTTTTATTTTTTTCTCAATTTAAGGCTTATTTTGAATTTTTTTGTCTCAATTTAAGACCCAACAAACAACTATTTTTTTAAAATAAATTCATTCCATATGAAAACAAATAAATTAGAAACATCCGTTATAAAAAAAAAAACTTAATTAATTCTAAAAAATATTAACCTTTCATTAATATAATGAATATTTCTAATTTTTTTATATCATCATGTTAATTTAATTTATAATTTTAATTTATTGTTAAACAAATTGATAACTAGCATTTTGAAATTAAAAAATAAAACTAACATTTTTCATATACGACGGGAAAAGATTATATGGGAAAATGCTAGTTGTCATATTTTTTAAAATACTAAATTAATACATGGTGATAATAAATAAAAATTATAAATATATATTATATTAATAAAAAATTATTTTTTTATAATTAATTAAAGTTTTTTATAATTTAAGACGAATGTCTCTAATATATTTTTTGTATTGAATGAATTTAATTGTTGTTGGGTCTTGAATTGAGATACAAGAATTCAAAACAAGCCTTAAATTGAGAAAAAAGTAAAAATTGAGACTTGATTTGAGACACTTTCAAAATGAGTACTTAAATTGAGACATAAACTAAAATTTGGGTCTTGATATGAAATTCTTCCATATATATATACACTAATATGATGCATACATATTTTGAGTATTTTTTGAGGTAACATATGCATTTTCAGATTTCTTTTTTCCACAATTTAGCAAGTTTTTTGGTTCTCTTTTTTCTTGGTTTCGAACATTTTTTGAAAAAGTGTATTAAGAAAATATGGACTATAAATAATTCGGACCATTTTACTCTTTCTTTTGCGTGGTTGGACTTCCCCTTTTATTTTATTGTGTAGGACATGCATCTTCTTAAATTTGTTGAGTTTAAAACCAAAATCATTCCATAACTTTTTCAATTTTTTGAAAAAATCCCAATTTTTTTTATGTATTGAATTAATCCTATAATTATTTCAATTATCTGATTTCAATCTCAAGTTGCCGAAAATCGATAAAATTGATGCCGCTTCACCCTCATTCATGTCATGTGAGTTTTTTTTTTTTTTTTTGCCATTTCAGTTGAGTGTGTGCGTGAGATCTACATGACATTAATTATGTACCAGATGGCAATATTTTTATTTACACCTCATTTTAATATCATGTAGACCTCAAGCACACACTCCTAAAAATTCAACTAATTATATGTGACCTGCACGAGGGTGAAACAACATTGATTTTATAATTTTCACCGATTTGGGACTGGAATCAGGCAACTTAAATAATTATGGACTAATTCATTCCCACCAAAAAAAATTGGGACCTTTTTAAAAATAAAAAAAAAGGTTATGGGACGATTTTGGCTTTTTAAATTCCAATTTCTTGGTAATGTTCATAAGTTGTTTACAAAAAATATGATTCGTCGGACTGAATGATAATTTGCAAAAACTCAATGCAATATCTTTTTCGTTTGTACATATAATTTGACTGTATGCATTTTAAATATTACACAATTTTTATGAACACATTTTTTTTTTTTAATTAGGTATCAATTGAACCCTCAATTTTGGGTCCGCCCATGCACGTTCCGTCTAAATCCTGCACTGGCACCTGTGCACCTTGGGTGTAAAATATTAATGTGCATGGCTAAACAAGTAATTTATGGAGCCATGCTTACTTTTTCTGGGGGAAGAAGCTCCCAAGTCCAAAATTGAGAAGAAGTAATTAAGAAATGCTTCATTAGTTGGGATTATGATGGATTTTTTAAAAAGGTTTTTGGTTGCATTTGAAGGGAGTTATTTGAAAATGAAGGGATTATTACACCATGCATTTCAAATGACATGGTTTTGCTAGAAGTGGAGTGAATCTAAGTGGTGGATTTAAACTCCATGGCTCAAATCCCTCCATCCAAACACAACCTTAATGATTTGTATCTTATAAATTGCCGGTCCCTCCCTTCATTCCCCAAATCTATTCCTTATATTGAGCATTTGTTTTAAGAAAAATGAAATAAAATAAGTATATTGTTGAGTCCATTGATAAATATATAAAGTGATTATTTGTAAGTGTGATAATAAAAAAATATTTTCTAAAAAAAATATGAGAATAGATATGGGTGCTGCTAAAAAGCAAATGACTATATATTTGGAATACGTAGGAATTAATTATTGATTGTGGGTTTTTTTTTTTTTTTTTTGAGGGAAAATAAAACCTCTTCATTGAAAATTAACAACTAGGCTCACGCCTTGCATCGTTTTTGACGATTCGTTTACATTCCATAGGAACCTCCTTACACCAAACCTTTTCAAAATTAATAAAAGCCCCAAAGTGAGCAAGGAAGTGGGCTGCTTTGTTTGCACTTCTTCTGCTGAAATTGAATTCTAAGATATTTGTCTTGCTTGCCAAATGAACAATATCATTCACGATCATTGTGGTGTACACGTCCTCTTTAAGCTTATCATAGAGAGCCGCCACAAGGTTCTTTGAGTCGGTTTCCACGACGAGATTGGAGATACCATGTCTGTTTGCAATTTGTAGTCCAAATCTCATGGCTAAGGCCTCCATCATTGTACTGCTACCCTCCTATTGATTGTGGGTTTAGATCATTGGAGACAAAGGATTGATATGATTCCTAAAAACAGGATTTTTCTAAGATTGAATTATGTTTTGTGAGCAATATCTAAATGCGGAAAAACGATGTGTTTGGTTTGAGACTATAACATCTGCACGTGCAATGGATGTGACTCCCCGTGCACGTCCTAATTTATGGACTTGCACCGTTGCACGTATCATGCATGCATCCAACACAACTAAGTATACTGTTCAATTAAAATAATTAATATTGTTTAATGAATATAATCAATACCAATCAACTAATACATTTAAATAAAATAATTAATTAATACTATTTAAAAATGTACTTAAATTATACTCCCTCCGTCCACGAGTAACTTTCTCACTTCTTTTTGTTGAATGGTTTAAGAAAGTGTATTTGTTTATTAATATATGGTGGGCCACATGTTGACTTTTGGGATAAAGTAATGAATAGTGTTGAAAAGTAAAGTGAATGAGTGGCATTTTTGGTAATATTGTGTGAGTTTGAAGGTTAAAGTTTATATATAATAGAGTGTTGTTATTTCCATTTATGGAATGGGAAACTTACTCGTGGACGGCCCGAAAAGGAAAGTGGGAAGTTTACTCATGGACGGAGGGAGTACTTTGTAATCTGTGCATATAAAATGCATGGAATCCTAATCAACTCACTTACATACAAGTACAACGTTAGTATATATGTAACTTATGTACACCAAGTAGGCTAGCAAATACTCATTACACAAAGATCAATCAATGGCGGATCAACGAAACAACCATCTCTACATTCCGAAGAAGAATCAAATCGTGTTTCCAAGAAATTGAGGGTATGTTCACCATCATTTTCATCGTTGCTTGATGGTTCTCAACGAACTTGTGCTGGGAGAAGATGTCCAAGAACTAACTTTCTATTAATTAATAGGGATGAATTTGAAAATAAAGTTTTTTGATGTCACAGCATTTGAAATTATTCTTTTTTAGACAAGGGAAATGAAATCAACAAAAATTTGAAAGAAAGAAAAAGGGGGGGAGCTGGTGGTTATGAACCATTGACGTAGGGAGGTGGGGGTATATGAAGGGGAGGCGTATGATGACTTAGAAGTGCTTTCTAAGGACATGAAGAAAACAAAATGGCGGAAAGAAATGGCCCTTACTAATTAGGCATTTTGTGAGTAAGTTTCTTATGCAACAGGTTGAGTGTGGAATTCAAATGTATTTTTAAATAGTATCAATATTTTTTTTGAACATTATCTTCTTTTTTTTAACACTTTTATTGAATATTACCAGTACAGTGCAAATTCAACTAATATTAAAATACAATTGAATTGCATATACATTTGATACATATAATAATTTATTAAAAGGGGGAGGCGGATGAACCATTGACGTAGGAAGGTGGTGGTATATGAAGGGGAGGCGTATGACGACTTAGAAAGTGCTTTCTAAGGACATGAAGAAAAAAAATTGGTGGGAAGAAATGGCCCTAAAATCTAATTAGCCATTTGTGATTTAGAGGAAGAAGATGAGAAGAAACGAGTAAGTTTCTTATACAGCAGGTTAAGTGTAGAATATAAATAGATTTTTAAATAGTACCAGAATTTTTACTGAACATTATCACTTTGAACAACTGTATCTTTTCAGTGCAAATTCAATTGATACTAAAATGCATTTAAATTGCACGCATACTTATTATCAGAAGAAAAGAGTATATAGGTTTGAACGACAAGGGATTGGTGAGGATATTTGATTCTAAAAACAGGATTTTACATTATTATTTAGTTCGGATAGATAAAAATAAAAATTATATTACATATTTCGAGCATTTTTTGAGTTGAGAAGTACTTGGAGCTTCTCTAAGTTCTTTTTGTTTTCTTTCTTTTGCTCTACCCCAATTTATTACTTATTTATTTTGTCTATTCGAGTGTTCTAATTAGAATTCATTATATCTCACTAGTTTATAAATATTATTCTAACTCTCCCTAATAAAATCTTTTCTCCGTCAGGGCCATTACTATGATCATGTATTAAACACGTCTTGTATTGTGCAACATTGTGAGATAAGGGGCACAACTGAATAAGAAGATTTTAATTAATAAGTATTTATGACACGCATAATGGAATAACTCTCAAATGATTAGACATCACTATATAGATTAGAGTTATTATTTTACTTGAAAAAAAAAAATTATTGCAAATGAAGGGAAGAAATTGGGAAGAAATATTCTTCTTTAATAATTGGTAAAATATTTCTTTTATTATCTATATGTGCTGAGAATAAGTTTACCAGGCTAGTTATTTTTCTAATATTACAAAACAGCTGGAAAAGCAGGAGAAAGGGATTAAATTTCTCAAATACCTAGCATGAAAATGTGCACCCTAGCCACCAACTCTAACATTACAATCCCATATTTCATCTCCTATTCTTATTTTTATATAATAGTACTTGCAATGTTTTAGTTACAACAAAACAAAAGACACAACACACAAAATTGAAATAGGATTTATCGCCTGCCCACCGTATGCATAATATTTTATTTGCAAATTTATAATCAACATCTATATATTATAAAAATATATATAATTAATCACCGTATATATACTCACAATCAAGAGTAACAGTTTAATGAACTAGTTACACTGTGGAATTACTTTTCAAGTAATATCATCAAACTGTGTAACAGTACAAAATACAAATGGTGTACACAAAAATTAATTTTTCTTTACTTTACAACTCAAATAATATGTCAGAAACCAACCTGGACAGAGTTTAAACCTTCACTTGTTTTTCCCTTTTTAACACACACATATATGTGCAACGGTACTACTCCTTGTCATAATGTTCAGGGTATACTAGTAATTTGGCACCACCATCATTTTGGGTCTCTGTGTGATGATTAAAAAAAAGAAGTAACTCGTGCACCACCATCAGTCCATCATTTTGAGTCATTAATTGGATTTTCTTAATATTTAATTTTAGGTAAAATTCGTGTGAGACAGGTCACAAACTAGCATAAATTAACATTTATTTTTTTCAAAGTGTTAATGCATCATACTCAATTTATACTTAATCTCATCGTAAGACGGTCTCATGCAAAACTTACTTTTAATTTTACTGTTCCACATATACATGCACACACAACATATATGTGCACGGAAAGTCAGTTTCAACACAACCCAACCCTTGAACAAACTACAGGCTCAGGTGGCGAAGAGCCGACATCAAGGTGTCAAACCTTTCCGAATACGTGTTTTTTTTTTTTGGCAAATTTTATGTGCAATTGGTGCACGCGGTGTAATTTAATTTTTGGTTCACTTTCAATTTAATTCTAAATATATTCTAACTTGTTTGGGAATGAGTAAAAAATAAATTAATGTATTTTTATTTTCCTAATTTGGTTTTTTTTTTCCTTTAAGTAATTACTTGGAATAAAATTTTGTAATCGATATTGTTGAAAGGTACTTGAGTTGCACAATAAAACTAGTGCACAAATATCTATTTTTTACTTAAGGCTTTGTATTCATCTATTTTTTTTAAGGTGTATTCATATATGTGTATATATATATATATATATATATTGATGCTTAAAGGCGGTAGGAACCATCACTAAAAATATATAATAAAGAATCTGAATCAATATATATATATATATATATATACATAATAAATCGACTGCAATTAGGGTGTGTTTCGAAACTTTATTGTAAAATCAGTAAAGTGATTTTTATAGTAATATTAAAAGTGGTGAGTGTTTTGACATAAAATTAGAAAATGGAGGTGAGCTGCCTTTGCACTCAAAGGTTTATGTTCTATCTAATCGGAGGTGAGTTATCCCACCTAAGAGGAATAACACATTGAATAGAATCCTCATTCAATTTAAATATATATTAAGTATTACACAAAGCTACCATTAATATTCATCACAAATTTACAATTACAAACTCCATCTCTTAAAAACAATTTCCCTCTTGAAAAAAACAATTAATTAAGTGCAAGGTGGCAAACCCCATTAGCTTCATGATCACATGTTTCTACACTCGCTCAAACGTAAAACGCTATTAACATTCACATGTTTAACCTTAATTCACATGTTTATAAGAAATTAATCATGCTTAACACCCTTCCTCCCTCCTTATATATTTATATATATATATACTCATACCCAAGTAGCAAACACACACATATATCAAGCCTCAAAGACGTCTCCAAAGATCAATTAATGGCGGACCAACACGAGACGAAACAACCAGCTCTCCATTTCGAGGACGAAGACGAATCAAATCGTGCTTTGAAGAAATTGAGAGTACGTTCACCCTCATTTTCTTCGTGGCTCGGATCACTTGGAGATGATGTGAAGAAGAAAGACTTGGAATCTCTAACTCGAGACATTAAGGACATGGCTCTCAAGTCCAAAGTTGACAACAAATAATATCAAAATAAGCAATTTGTGTGTTTAAGTTATGAGGGCAATGGTTTTATTTTTTCTTTTTAATGTTTTATTGCATGAATCTTATTTAGTTGCTCTAAGCGTCTAACTGAACTTATATATTTATAGAGCAAGGCTTGTAATTCCTTGATGAATGTACTGGAGCGGCAATGATCCGATTAAATCAAGACAAGGGATTGATAAGGTTCATTGCACTTTTTAGTCTCAATAGGATGAGTGCATTTTAAAATGGTCATCTTTTCAATATTTATAGTCCCGTATTTTATTTTATATTTTACATTTTTATCCTAAGAGAATAGGATAAACAGTTTTGGTTTAAACAAAATTGGACAAATTTACAGTTTTGATCCTAAAAATTAATGGATGAGACCAAGATTACAAAAGTAAAAAAAAAAAGAAAAAAAAGAGTCACTACACATAGATACTAAAATGTTTTGCACTCATTCTTTTGAAATTAAAAAAAAAATAAAAATAACATTTTTCCAAAGGATATTTGATTTCTAGAAACTGGACTTTCTTATGATCTTGTTATGCCGTATTCATAATTTTTGAGCTCGATATAAAATTTATATATTTAGTGTTGACTAATTTGATGCGTATATATTTGAGTTTTTTTAGGTAACAAGTGCAGGGTGTGTTTTTTTAAAGTTTATTTAGTAAGTTTCCTGTGAAACTTGTTTATAATATGAAATTGATATCATTGTGTTATTTACTAATACAATTACATGTATTTATTAATACTACTATTTAATAATGTGATTTCATGTTAGGAGATTTATATATTTGTATATAGTTTGTCCCACATTGTTTGTGTATAGGAATTATCTCTTGTAATTTGTATAAATACCTTCTCTTGATATACCTTCTCTTGATATATCAAGAGAAGGTATTTATACAAATTACAAGAGATAATTCCTATACACAAACAATGTGGGACAAACTATATACAAATATATTTATATATTTGTATATAAATCTCCTAACATTTCAGTTTATAAATTTAATAATATTAATATTTACATATAATAATATCAACAAATACATGTAATAATATAAAGGATGCAAATTGTTGAAGATTTTGTTTCTGAGAAGCGGGCTAGGGCTTTTAAGAAGGTTGTGACATTAGCGCGAAGGTCAAGGTTATATACAGTCCTATCTTTTATTAATGCAACCCCATTAAAAAGTGTTCGGAAAAAATATACGAAAATTTTGATAATTTTCAGAAAAAAAAATTCCGAAAATGAAAAAAAAAAAACACACTAAACATATGAATTTTCGGAAAAAAAATTAGAAAATTGTTACATTTTTCGGAAAAAAATTGCGAACATATTTTTGAGTGGGATTGTATTTAATCTGGGCCTAGCGCGAATTAGTGACGAGGTAGGGCAAATTAGCTCTGAGAAGGGCTAAATCAAATTGGTACAAAGGTTTTTTTTTAATTGGGAAATAATTACCAACATAATTTTTTTGTTGGTAAAATATGATTTATTTACCCATGGAAATTATTCGTTGTTAAAATATTTAGTCACAATTCGTTTAGTAATATGTTGCTAAATTAAGCACTAAAATTCAACAAGTTATAACTAATTATTAACGGATAATTTCGATTGGTAATTTGTGTTAGTATTGTGATGCTGAAGAATCAATTACTAATCCGTTGGTATCTAGACTGGATGGTATTACTAAATGATTTATTTATATTCCTTGGTAGATCATGAATGTCTAGTAGTCTTAATTCTCCCTACTTTGTATTGATTAATCACTCCTTTAAAAAATCTATGCACACTACTTCATATCGGATAATGAGCACATCATCCGATTGAAAAGTATAATGAAAAAATTATTATCACTATATCAATTTCCTTATAGTGCTAAAATTATCGTTTTTATTCATAAATAAAATTTACAATACTTTTTTTATTTTATAAATCTATTACCTTAGAACTCGTAAAGAAAATTAGCACAGCTTCTTTCTAAAAGAGGAAGTACTTATATCTCTCAATTTAAATAGAATTTAAGTTGATAAAGTCTTCCCCTAGTGATTGTTGTAATAATATTTCTTCTCTTAAACTACTAAAAAAAACTTAACATAGTTTCTTTTGAAAGATAAAGTGCTTATATAATTCTCTCTCAATTTGAATAGAATTTAAGTTGATAAAGTCCTCCCCTATTGATAGTTGTAATAATATTTTTTCTCTTAAACGGATTATTCTCGTCAGAAGAAACGTGAGAAAAGCTAGTTATGTATCCTATCAACAGTGTCGGTCTAAAAAAAATTTAGGTCTGGGGCGAACAAACTGAAAATAATTTTAAAAATACTATTAACAACTTGGATATATAATTGCACATTATTTTTTATAGTTTCACATGTAATGATAATGTGTAGATATTATAATAGGTAATACAAATCATATGTGCACAATATTTGTACGATCCGCACATGCACATTTTGTGCAATATTTCGTGCATGATCAGTATATACTCGTTTTATGCATGATTCATATATTTATCTTTCGCGATTTATATATATATATATATATATATAATTATATATGTATGTATAAAAATACATTCTTTTAAATTGAGCTAAACTTTGAGATTATTTAAAAAAGAACTTGACATCATCAATATTATTGTATCAGTACTCAAATATATTTGTGTAGACAAATTCAGGATTAATTAGCCTACCACTTTTGTCACTATGTTATGAAATTCAGGATTAATTAGCTTTGTACTCCCGAGCTCACACGAGAATTTGGCTGTGTGTAGTACAACATGGGTCATGATAAATTTTAAGTTCGGAGCAAACAAAAAAAGTAAGATCATTTAAATAATTTATACTGGTAATAATTTTAGAAATACTATTAACAATTTCGATATATATTGCACATCATTTTCGATAATTTCACATGTAATGATAATGTGTTGATATTATAATAGGTAAAGTACAAATGATATGTGAACATTTTTTGCACGATCCGCACATGCACATTTCGTGCGAATTTTGTGCTTATATATACTCGTTTTAATGCATAATTCATATATTTATGTATATATATATATATATATATATATATATATATATATATATATATATATATATATAAACATTCTTTTACATGGAGCCAAATTTTGAGATAATTTAAAAAAGAACTTGACATCATCAATATTATTGCATCAGTACTCAAATATGTTTGTGTACGCAAATTCAGGATTAATTAGCCTACCACTTTTGTCACTGTGTTATGATATACAAACCGAGTTTTATCTGAATTATTGCCGAGCTCTGATTTTGTTCCATGTTTTCTCTACATCAACTCCTGTCCCATTGAAGATCTGACTATTTCTAGCTTTCCAAATAGACCACACAATTCCTATCCAAATAGTATCCACTAATTTTGTCGTTTTTCTGAGACCAAGAACTGAACCATGTTCCAAATAGTATCAGCTTCAGGTCAGCACAACTAATACTTTATGTCTTCAATCGATTCTCTTCATACCTAACTAGTCAAACATCCAATCGATTCTCTTCATACCTGACTAGTTAAACATCCATAGCTCTGTCTTCAATCGATTCTCTTCATACCTAACTAGTCAAACATCCATGGCTTCTTCTGAAATGCTCCTAGAGAAGTATATTCGGCGATACCGGGAGAAGTGCGACTCACCAACGAACCCAGAGCGCATTTGCCCAGCACCATGCATGGGCATATGTCCTCCAGGTCGTAATCTCCGATGCTGATGCCGACGCCGTCTATGATGCCATCCCCATCCACATACCCATCGCTCCCATCACCATCGTCGTCGGCGTTGGGCCTCATGATCGTCTCGTTGGTGGGCGTGGGTATCATGATGGCTATACTTGTCATCGTCTTCTACGTGACGATGACTATGATGCGGGCGGCCACGAACGGAAGAAGGAGACGAAGAGGAGCCTCCTATTGCGGTTGTTGCTCCTCCTCGGATCCCCATATGGGAAAGACGGATGGCAAGAGAGGGGCCCCTTCCCCTTCAGATCATCATTCCTCCCAAGGTGGAAGAAGGGGGCTTGAGGCGGTAGCCATCGCCACCATCCCTACCTTGCGGTACGAGGAGGAAGAGGGCAATGTCGACGATTGTTATATGTGCTTGTCTCCATTTGAGATGGGAGACACCCTCAGAGTACTCCCCTGCCATCACAAATTCCACATTATATATGTCACGTTTGTTCGGATAAATCTACGTTCTCCACTTATTCTCCTGTTGTAGGGAGAAAGTTGTACATGGGCAACCAAGCCTCATCTGAAGTGGTTGGTGTTGGAACAGTGGTGCTTAAGCTGGCATCTGGAAATGAGCTTATGTTGAATGATGTGCTGCATGTCCCAGACATCCGGAAGAACTTGATTTCTGGCTCTTTGTTAGTTAGCAATAAGTTTAAGTTAGTGTTTGAGTCTAATGGAGTTGTCCTTAGCAAGTTTGGCATCTTTTTAGGCAAGGGTTACCTCGAGAAGGGCTTGTTTAAGATGTATGTTATGACTGTAAGCCGTAAAGGCATAAGCACTATTATCAATGAAAATGCTTCTACTTCCTCTTATGTCGCTGAGTGTTCCTCTTTATGGCATTTTAGATTAGGACATGTTAATTTAAAAGCTATAAAACGTTTAGTAAATTTAGATTCTACCATTATAGAAAAAGAGTACGGACATGTTCCTCCTTATCAATGAGAATGCTTCTACTTCCGCTTATATCACTGAGTGTTCCTCTTTATGGACATTTAAGATTAGGACATGCTAATATGCTCCACACTAGAGAGTCGTCTTTATATTGTACCGTACTCTTTTTCTACCTTGAAAGGGAGGTCCTCCTTATGACCGTGGAATTTCCACTGGTCAGGTCACTTCGAGTCGAGTGGTGCAAACCAAGAGCATTTATACAACTTTATCTGATTATGGTAAGTAAGTTTACGATTAGTTATGCCATTCTTAAAGCTCACTCAAAAATTTCATGAATTTTGATCAAGTTTTGTCTCAAATTGTATTATTTTTTTGTTAAAGACTTCTTTTTCACTCTATCATCAAAATACATCAAATAATTCATTTTATTTTATTCATGCCCATTAATTATTTTTTTTATATATTAAAGAGAGAATTAAATTATTCAAATTTGTGTGTGGCCTTCGATTATTATAATCAAGAATTTATTAAATCTGCAAAAACAACATCAATCTTTTGTGATCAAATTTACACACGTGTTTATTTTTGTAAAAGAATGAAACAATGCCTATCTTCAACTTCTCCCCTTTTTTCTAGTTCACCTAATCAAGCATTGTGTAATCTCTCACCACCTAGCTTTAGTGTATACTTGACACTATTCAAATTCTCAACACCACTATCCTTCCTGTCTCTACGTATTATTTTCTAAGTTGTTTCAGTTTGTTCTAAAAATGCTTTTTTTTTTTTTTTTTTTTTTTTTTTGGTGATAGTGAGACAAAAAGCAGCTATCTTTTATCGTATAGTCTACGTAACCAAATCAACGGAAGTTCAATTTTTTCCTTCTTTTTTCTTTAGGATATCCTCAGCATGTCTTTGCCAGAAGGGCTCTCTTTCTTTTTCCGGCATTGGATCACTCTTTTAAGAGCATTTTAACCATTGACGAATTTATAATATAGAGTTGTAAAGAAATTGTGCAAGGCAATGAACTGTGATTAAAGGCAAGAAAATATTCTCTAAATGTGTGTCATATAAGATATATTAGCATATAAGAGATGATTATGTTAAAGATGCTTAGAGTTTATGCATTAAAAAGTCAATAATTGTGTGTGCATCAAACATGTATGCATGCACAAACTAATTTAATTTCATTTATCACAAGTAAGAAAATAACCTTAATTCCAGCTATTAAAAAACAACCTTATCTAAAAGAATCTTATTCCTTTTGTGAAGAAGCGTTAAGGGGATTTCGTAGAGAAATAGATGCAAGCTCTCAAGTCAATTTAACGGAGAAATACATGTGACGTTTAAGCCTTTTTCTGCAGAATTTAAATAAAATCAAAGGCATCTTCCTAATCATCTTAGACTCCGAAAGGTTGGGGTCAATAGGAAATGAAGGAACACATATCATATAAACTTAATCATTAGTGTATTGAAAACCTAAAAAAAACAATATACATCAGTAAAAAAAATTAAATAAGCAATGAACATGTATAAGCGTGTAAGAGATTGATTATTAATGTAAAAATATATAAGCAAAACATAAGAGAGCAAAGCAGTAATCAAACATTATTATTATACATTAATTGAAATTAAGAACAGGTCCGTGAGAATTAAAAAGAAACTGGAAAATAAAACATCAAACACAAACAACAATGATCAATGACGGAAGAATGGACTGTGAGAATAGTTCTAAAAATAGAGTAAAATATGATTCACTTGCAGATACTCATATAATTTACTAGCACTCAACAATATTTCCTTTTAATATCTCCCAGAAAATGAAAAGTCCATTAAAATCAAAGAGTTTAGAACAGTAATCCAAAAATTATAATCAATTGTAAATTTTGTTTTTCTCAACAATAGCAGAAATTCCTTAGTAACAATTGTCATTGATTGTAGTTGAAACAATTATCGGGATTCACAATAATTAAGATGAAGAACTCAAGCATAATTATATAATAATCACAATGCAGCACGACGAAGAAGTCAATTTCTATGGATGAGAAAAAAATTATCATAGTTTGTTTAATTTCAACTAAGATCACGTAAGATTGTGTCTAAAAAAGTGGAGGATCACAAAAGACTGTCTATAATATTAAATGAATCACAAACGATTGCCTTTACAAAGAAAACGAAAGACTAATGCAATAAATTTTATACCGACTCATCACTTGTTTCTTTATCAAATGTTACTACATATAAAGACATACAAAACTATAATACATGACAAAGGAAGACGTTGATCATCTTCAACTACATTTCAATGTCATCCAGGTCCGGCAGTGGAAAACGAAGTATCGCAGCAATACCAGTCAGCTGAGCTAGTTCTGCTCGTCCACATAGAATGCGAAGCATATTAGGAAACAACTTGCAAAACAAAAATAACTAGTCTAGGAAAATTAAACATGAGTTCAAAGGATGATGAGAGAAACTCGACACATCAGCATTCCGGCAAGAAAAACAAAAATATTTGGCTTAACTGATTCGCCTAACTAAATTATAAAGAGTTTTGTTTGAGATGACCTTATAAACCCATGAGTCTAGGACTACATCTCATTTATGAGACCATCTCATAAATATTTGTCAGTTAAAGATGCATGGCCAAAATGAAAGGGGGAAAAAAAAAAGCAAAATGAATACGAGTGTATTTGATTAATTGTGTAAATATCACATTACGGAGTATTGGGGGCTTGGTAAACTAACTTCTAACAACTAACATTTACAAAAAAAAAAAAAAAAAAATCACATTACGAGTACTTACGTTCTCCTGAAACATGCATAGATGAGAAGACATGAACAGTGCCACCCGTAGCCTTGACTGAATCAACCAAATTGACGTACATTTTCCTTGTTGCAATGTCAGCATTCCTGATAAATAAATTGTGTTAAAAATGAACAATGGGTTGCAGCAGCATCCCGTAAGAATGCTACAATTTTTATCACGTGCAAATAAATAAATAAACCAAGACTTGTAGCCTGTAGGAACAGAACATGATAAGATACATGTGCAATGCATATGATGTATGGATAAGGGGTGTGAATCGAGTTTGTTCACAAGCTACTCATGCTCGACTCTAAGAAAGCTCGAAATTGACTCGGGCTCGAGTTTGAACTACTCAAGTAGTACTCGAGCTCAGTAATATCATGCTCGTAAGGCTAGCGAGTCTAATCGAGCTCACATATTATTACTATTTTACCCTTAATATGCTAATTATTTACACATATTTAATTATAAATTATAAACATTATAAAAATGTCTAATTAATGTCATGTAAGTAATCGAGCCGAGGCGAGTTCAAGCTTGACACTACTCGACTCGGCTCAGCTCAGCTCATTTCATTTACACCCCTATATGGGATTGTGCCAAATGTAATATGGTTTAAGAGGGTGTTTGGCTAAAAGCTTATTTGAAACATCTTATAAGCTCTAACATCTTATAAGTTGTTTTAAGAGCTTATAAGATGTAACTTTTAAGTAACTTATAAGTTGCTAAAGTGTTTGGTTAATAGAACTTATAAGATTTTTGATAATTTATAACAAATATTTTTTAAATTTATAAAAAATATTTTTTTTCTATTTTTCATCTTGAGGTAGGGGTTGGGAAGGGGTGGGGTGGTTCCAGGGTGAGGTGGGTGGGTGGGGTGGAGGTGGTTAGGAAAATAAGTTGGGAAAGCCCAACTTATATTTGTACAGCTTATAAGATGTTAGGAGCTTATTTTATAATCTTATAAGTTGTTAAGCATCTTATTTTGTCAAACACATTGGTAGTACTTATAAGCTCTTAAACAACTTATAAGATGTTTAAAGGAGTTTATAAGCTCAGTCAAACACCCTCTAAGTCAATTGTTTTCTTTCTCTAGAATCTTGTATACTGATCGTAAATAAAACATTTGCTTAAAAATCCTGTGCGTGGCTTCCCACAAATGATACATGTTCAAAGATCACACGAGGAAAGAAAGAGAAAAAAGGTATTGCAAGTGAGGAAAACAAGAGTTTATGAGACGACTGACCTGAAAAGCTCATCAGTAATGAGAAGCGTCTGGATAGCCATTCGCTCATGGGCAACCTCAACGTGCTTTGGTCCGTAACATGCCCGTTCAGGATCCTTAAAACCAAATGCAAAATATTCAATCAAATTACAGAATGCTTTCTATTAAGTGAGTACCATCAAACAGAAGATAGTTTTGAGTTATTTTTCATGTGACAAATTTAGGTAAGAGATTGGTTCGAAGATCGTCTCGAGATTCATGCGATTGCAGATGATATAATTAGTAACTATGTTCCTCCCCATGTCATAAATTTTGAGTGTTATCATAAATCACATAAACAAATTTTGCTTATTTGCTATTGCATGCTTTGACACTGAATCTAAATACAAATGTTAACAAAACTGTGAAGGAAGCACACAGGATTGCGACCAGCGAACCCACTATGTAAGTGTGTGTATACGCATATCAATAGATATAGTACATTTTCTTAAGTTCAAAAATAATTGTCGCCTAGCTCCTTTGCCCTTACCCTTCGGTGACTCAATACATATATACATACAATTTGAACATAGATTAATGATCTCAACACACAGATGAAGATTAGAAACTAACATTGGAAAGCATGCCAAAGAAATCCTCAAGTGCTCGGACCTGCATTAAAAGAAACGAAAGGTATATTAAAAGTTAATATTCTCGGGTAATGTATTTAAGATAAAAAAATTGAATAGGCACATTGAAAGTGAACTAAGAGCAGTACTACCTCTTGTGCAGCTTTTGTGTTTTTTATCATACTCATAACATTTGGAGCATCCAAAACCTCTCTCAGGCTATGCCTGCAACAGTTCACAAGGATAGAACTATAAGAGTTATAATGGATAATAAATACCTAACACTCATTTTTTATAAACACGAAAACTCATGTAGAAACCTCTTAACTCTCTCAAATTAAATATAGTAGACACCACATAAATGTTTCTAATTCTTCAGTTAAGCTATAGCAATTCTAGAATTCAATTTGCCATCCAAAATAGCATCAAATTGATTTTACGAGCAACACCACAGAAATGGATGAATCTACCAAATGTCAATATTCGAGAATAAGAAATACAGATAATAATAGTGGTGGTAGAAATCAAAATATCGTATTTTTAAAAGGAAGATCGATTATATTATTGAAAAAGAAAAAAGAAAGAAAAGAAGTTAGATAATAACGATTTGTATGGACTGGCATCATCAATCACACGGTTACGGATTCACATTCCCATGTACTCGGAAAAAAAAAATGTATCTCCACATTAAGTAGAAGCCAAGTTAACTTCACAACCATACAATCCAAAGAACAGAATGGAAAGACAGAGAGGGTCATACTTGTATCCAGATGTAGTGTGCACAAGAATTATACGAGATTTATTCTCAATGATAGATCTCAGCTGCCTTCTCTCTGCTTCCAACAATAAGTGCTTATAAAATTGGTCCTGAACATGTATGAGAATCATTTTAAATTATCAAGCATATGAAAAAGCTCTGATATAAGCTACATGAGATCAAATAGAGAACCTTAGTAAAACCAGGACTTGCAATCACAGCACAGCGGACAATGTCGAAATTAACATTTTTGAGAAAGGCCTAAAACAGAAAAAGCACATAATTGTCAAATCTGGAATTAAGTTACAAACAAGACAACAAAACATAATGAATAGAATAAAGAGAGTTACCTGTAAGACATTCTCGAAAAACTTATGCAATGCCTGTAAAACAAGCATAATCCAGCAAGAGTTTTAATTACATCAGTCCCATAAAAATTTAATTAATATAGCAAATATAAACTCAAGAAGGTAAGTGTACTTTATCATAGCCTGCAATAGCAGGTCCATGCTTCCGTGGTATTGAAGTCTCTATACGAGCACGAGTAGTTGTCATGCTGTTGACACACAACAACAGTTGAATATAACATTGGGGAAACAATATATTTATACTCCAAATTTAAATATGCATCACATATCTATTTCTAATATTAAACCCTTGTTTTATATTTCTGCAACTAAGCCTTTTTAAGTATTGTATGACTCAACTATTTTTCAGAAACAGCTAAATAGGATCATACTACAACATTAAAAGGCGCTATTCTCCTTCACCTAGAATTAATATAAAAACATGACTAAACGAACAAAAAAGCTCTCATTAGAGCAAAAATGGAAAAAGTAATCATTGCAGCAATCATGATTCATGAGATTTGATACAAGAAGTGAACGCCTTCACACAAACCAATTGCTGCAGATGGAAGTTGTGTAATGTCGATTACAACTAGTAAAATAATACACAACTAATATTATGAAACTTAATATGACCTCAGAAAAAATAAGAGACAAGTTTTCTACATTAGCAACAGAGGTCAGGTTAAGAACATCCTTTAATGAAGGCATTTGAAAGTCCAAAAACATGATATATCATTCACAAGGTAAAGGAGATTTTAGTAATTAATATTTTTAATGTACATCTCATAGAAAAAAATATAAATGTCTATACACGTGTATAGTTGTATACATATATAAGTAACAAAAAAGTTGTAATTTTCATTACATTAAAAAAGAATTCAAATTGATATAAGGTGTGGCACTGTCAATAACTTCCTGTAAAATATATATATATATATATATATATATATATATATATATATATATATATATATATATATATCATAATCACAAAACATGTAATTACCTTTTACCAATAAGTAAAACATTAGCTAGACCTTCTTGCATCAAAACAACAGCCAGGTCTGCACTCGCTTTTGGATCTATAAATAAAAAGTCACAATTAGCATTTAGCAGTAGCACATCCTAACTCATATTCTAATGGAGATCATAATTCTTCATTTGGGCGAAGCAACATTTTGAGTGGTAATATGACAAGCCACGTAGGATCTTGCAGTGACTGCTTCTACTTTTTAAATATTTATTTACTTGCACTTTTACCTTTCTTCTTAACTAATAGAACACTAAATTCTACAGGAAAGAAAAGCATATCTAAAATGTTGTCAAGAATTGTTTGGTATTCCAACCGTGTTTCTGTTATTACGCCAAACCTTAAGGGTGACGGTAATTTATTTTAACAAGATAAGCACCATTACTAAACTAAAAAAAGTAACAGTAAGATCCTCCCTATATCACAGTTGATCCTTAATCTGAGACACAAGGGCAAAAGGAACATATTTGCATTTAATATGTTGTTTCATTCTCCTCCCTTGATATTTTCTTTGAGGTATATATTACTTATGGTACTGGATTAGATAAGATTAAGGTGGCATCGCACATTCGCCATAAAATGAATATAGGAGAATGCAGTTGTATGCTTATAGAAGTGCGGTTCAGAAGATTAAATGTGTGATGGGTGTATACCAGATGCTTGATGAAGAATATCCAATGCCATCGAGTCCCAGAACTCCTAGAATAGATAAAAAAAATCTTAAATAATGCATAGTACAAGTATACAACCCAACTTTGTTGAGTGTGAGGCATTAAATAAATGACAAAATCTTAAATACAGCATGTGTTTATGCAGCCTAAAAAAATTCAGTGAGCAGAATTTTGTATAAACTATTAGTTATGCATCCGAGAAAAAATATAAAATCAAAATCATATGTGAATCAGACGCAGATCCATATTCTTCAGGCTCTAGAATTACTCCTTCCCCCTACAGAGTTCAATTCTTTGATTTTCGTTGATCAGACATTTATTATTAAATCTAGTTTAATAAAGCTAGTTTGATTAAAAGGTAAGTGAATGACCTAGAATGGATGGGAAAAAGCTGCTAAAGCAACTGCGAACAAAGATATGTTATTCTTAAATATAAATGAAAATATGTGTTTCAACCGCACAAAATAGCAAGATGTGATCTATATAGGCAACTGGAGACCCTACAATGTGGGAGAAAGGCTTCGCATATTGTAATTGTAACTTAAATAGAGCAAAGTATATATTTTTATGCCGTGCAGGCTCATAATGTGTTTAGAGCATTGAAGAACAGCTGATGATGATTTACAGCCAAGAATAGATCTGATCCAACTAGAGACACATTCCCCCGGGTTCCCGAGTTATAGATAAGCAAGAACATTAACATCTCAATGAATTCAAGGCATCTCTACAAAAAGCTATTTACATGATACCAATATGTGAAGACAATATGGATGAATCAGACGGAACTACAACATAGCATTATCTTCCTCCTCCATGGCAGGTTATACCACAACAGCCTAAGAAGTAATACAATTATAAAGCTCCTTTTAAGTTTTTTTTTTTTTTTTTTTTTGGGGTGGGGGGGGAGGTGGGGATTTCTCATAACATTAAAAACACGAGGGGTCCTCAAAAATGCACATTATAAGGAAAAGTTCAAGTGTCTTCAAATATGTTCAAGATTAAAAAGTACCTTCCTTAATACAAAAGGCCGGTGGAGGTCAAGCTCTAGAGTGTGAAATGCCCCAATCTGAAGCATGCAAACCAGATCTGTTGGAGCACCAAGGATAAAGAGTAGTTAAGAACAGAAGGTTCAGGACACCTACCTTGACATGTTCATTCTCCAATACATTCTTCCCACGTATCCGTAAAACAGATCCTTCTTTATCATATTCAACAGCCTAAAATTTTAAAGAGATTCATGTTCAATCTTTGTCTAGCAGACAAGTTAATGCAAGCTTATAGATTAATTTCAACAATCTATTAAGTTCAATATGGTCCAGAACCATTAAAAAAAAAAAAACTAGAGGTGCACCAAAAGCTTCAACCATTATTCATTGGGTGTGTTTGCAAAAAATTATTTTTTGAATAAGTAATTAAAATTAGTGATTATGGAATAATTGCTTAAATGGTAAAAGTTGGTAGTGTTTGCAGAATTTGTTTCAAAAGCTAGTAGAAGTAGAATTTAAAGCATGAGGTTTCTAATAATTGATAATCACTTGGAAGCATGGGGGAACCAACTTTTAGATTATGGCTTTTCATAGCTTATTTAAGTTATTAAAAGAGAAATAAAACACTTAAAGTTATTTTAAAAAAGTGATTTTAATTGATTAAAAGTGGTTGCAAACACACCCATTTACTTTTACTTGATAAAATGATCTATGTAGACCTTCAAAACACTAAACAGAACTCCAATATAAATTCCAATCAAATTTTTATCTAATAATGGATTATATAAAATAATCATTTCGTAAATATGATTGAAGAGTGTGGCTGCCACTTGGTCTGAAGATAACCTGTCTAAGCATCTGAGAAAAGGATGCAAGGAACTAAATTACGTTCCTCTTACTCAAACCCGATGAGATGCTAACTAATTTTGCTTCAGCTTTTTAAAAACTACTGCAGACAATAAAGTATGCATCCGGTGCAGCATAAACTAGCAAATAGATTTTGTGAATGGATGAAACTTATGTTCTAGATGACTGGTATGCTTGAGAGATAGCATCATTATGGCTTAAGAAAAAATTATGGCTAATTTATTTCAAATTAAAAACAGCCTTGAGCCAAAATTGTTTGTTCAAAATACAATGCACAACAAGGCTTATTACTGTTTTATGAAGAATAACACTAACCGATGAACAACTAGTATTAAAATAGATCCTATGGCTGTTGTCCTAATTGTCTATTCAACATCAACACTCCCTTTTCTTCTTCCTGTTGCTTTACCTCTCTCTCCCATCCAACAGGACAGAACCCCAAGAAGGAAAATTAGGTTCTAAAGACTTACTGCAGAAACATGAGTAGTTGAACACCTAACTAATCAAAATTTTGTTTGTAAACTGATAAAAACAGGAAAGGGATGTTGACATAGTAAAACAGAAGAGATGAAACAGTTGAGAAAGAGGGAAGATCAATCAACTGCGGAACAAATCAAATATCCCAAGAACAACTTAAGAGGCATTTTTTATTTTTTATTTTTAACTTTATCATTTGTGGTCGATTACCCATCACTGTTGGAACAAACAACTCACAATTGAGCAAGTGATATGAAAAGAGAACCAACATTATTTAAATGCTTTGTCTTAAGCAGCACAAAAATCTACTGTGGAAGTTACCTCGACTTTGATCTCTAGTTTTAGTTTTACTCTTTCTGCATCTCTTGATCCTGAAGCAGCTTCCCTCAAAACCTTCCTATAAAAGAATAACACAGAAGACATATATCAGGATTTTAACAAAATACACACTAGACAAGACCAGTAAGCACATATACTGATGTTCAAATTTGTTTTCAGTGCTTGGCCTACATTAATCATTACACACAAGCTTTAGTCTCATTTCCAATTGAATCTAGCTTCTTCATAATTAAAAGCAAAGTACCACTAATTCGAGACATGGAAATCTATAGAATTCCTATGACCTGATGCCTAAAGAGCAACTCCATACATCTTCCATTGCCTTGATCGAACTATCAAAAATCCTTTTTATCTCTTTCAAGCCATATGGACCCAATTACAACCTGGACAGTAATTATCCACAATTATTTTTCCTTTCTTGTTAGTGTGACTGACTGCCCAAATGATTTCTTAATAAAAAACCACAACTAATAACTAACCAATTAATTGGTAATATAAACAAAACACAAGAAAGTAAATGAAAATATCCAAAATCTAGCTAAAACTATAAATTAATAACACAAAACCCACCTCACTGTAACACCCATCACAGAGTCACCCTCTGCTATCAAATTATACGCAAGCCACAAATCGTCCGCTTCATCTGGAATTATCTGCAGCCATCAAATTGAATCTGAAAATCGTGCCCAATTTATACAACCCGAAACAACAAATTGAAACAATAACGATTATGCGGATATATTCCGTGAAAAATATAACAAGAAATTAACCTTCACACTTCCAGGGCCATCACGCGTTAGGTCCTTACGAACGATTTTCATGATAGAACTTAATAAAAAAAAATCTCTCTATCTCTTTCAGGTTAATATTTCCTCAACTGATGTTTGGATTGATTGGGATTTTGATGTAGGGGTTATGCACACAAGAGGTCGTAATATTTCCACAGAATATTTCTAATTCGATTTTTGCATATAAACTCCTATTTATAAATCATAGATTTTAACATTTTTTATTAAAATATATATTTTATAGTTTTTCATAAATCAAACTCATGATAATATAACAGATAGATATAATTCAAGATTTTTTTCTTGAAAATAGGTTATTTCCTTTAATATATAGGTTAAAAATAGGTTATTTCCTAATAAAGTCCCTCATAATCAAATCTTGTCGATTTTCTTTCAAGTTATTTCGGTTACTGATTTCCTTGAAAATTGTGTGACAACGTACCATTTGACCCACTTCTATCGGATTTGAACTTTAAAAAGTACGTGGATTTAGAAAATCTATAGACTCCATGCAGAGTTTCACTGACTTTTTTTATTGATTTATTTGGATTTTCATAGACTTTACAGGATTGTGGAATACATTTTTTTATTGATTTACATTGATTTACATAGACTTCGGCGCTGTAACCACTAATGCAAATATATATGGGACACACTTGTATATAAAAAAAAGTTATCCAAATTATTTAGAAAAAAAAATACATTAGTTAAAAAAATACATTATTATTTCATCTTCATTTCCATCACCGTTATACCTCGCCCTCATTAGAAGTCTCAGGTTGTTAGAAGAGATTTTGGAGAGTAAAATTTATTTATATTTTTTTAAGAGTAGACTTGACAACGAGGCGGGTAATCCCCAAAGCAAACAGTGACGGGAAATTTTTTTTTGCCCCGTAGGCGGGGACCGAGATAGTATTCTCAGTCAGGGGATCCCCGTCTCGTTCCCAGCGGGGAGCCGCATTATTTTTTATATAATTAATATATTTATATATAATTTTAATGTTAAAGTAAATTACAAATAAATATTTTATAGTTTCCTACTCAATTAACTATTTATTAAAAAAATAAGTAGGCGGGGAACGGGGAATCGCTGCAAGACGGGGATCCCCGGTGAGGCAGGGATGGGGGAAAAAAATTCCCATTTATTTTGCAGGTACGGAGATGGGGGATGACCCCCCGTTCCCGCCCCATTAACATGAAAAGAATCAAAGAAAGTCCATAGACTGTTGAATACCTAAAGATTTTTTAAGACTTTTCAAAATCCATAGAAATCTCTGGTTATTAGAAGAGATTTTGAAGAGTGAAATCTATTCATATTTTGGAAGGGAAATCTAAGAAAATCCGTGAAGTATTAAAATTCATAGACTGTTGAATACCTAAAGATTTTTTAAGACTTTTTAAAATCCGTATTGAATACCTCAGGATTTTTAAAGACTTTTGAAAATCTAGATTGAATACACTCAGACTTTAAAAGTCTAAAAAAATCTTACAAACTCTATAACCAATACACCCCTCTTAATTTAAAATGTGTCATTTATTAATTAAAAACTTATCACTTTTAAAAAGTTATAATATTTTAACAAAAATAGATAATATTTTTGTTAAAAGTGACTTATTCTTTTTCCTTAAAAAAATATTTTCACATTTTACTATAATCCTATCATTTTTTCTTAATTTGGTCAGTCTAATACTATGAGACGGTCTCAAATAGGTTTTTGTTCAATTATTATTAATCTGATATAGGAGAAGGTAATTATATGATAATTGTTTATATTAAACTTATCATGAAACTATTTTAAAATATCAAATATTTGATCAAAAATATAAAAAATCACATTAGGAGTATCAAAAGTTGAGGTAAAAAAAAAAACTCATTACAGTATAAAATCACGGACCCTGTTTTTTTATACTCTGTAGAAAAAAAATTGAAGCTCTTTGATCAGACAAATTTTATTTTATAAAATATTTTAATGATAAGTTTAATATAAATTATTTTTATATAAAATTTTGTATATCATGAACCATTTTTATATAAAATGTACTAATTGAAAATAATATCCATAAAATTTTCTTCCTCTACTTATTTTTTAAAAGGAAACTTTTTTTAATGGAAAAAAAAAATTGGATTGGATTTAACGTGCCTAAAACAAACTCTTTCAATTTTTTGTGTGGAAATAGGGTTAAACTTATGTGTCAATGCAATTCAAGTGCATTTTTAAAAATATAATATTATTGTTATTGAATAATCACACTTGTTATTACTAAAAATACATTTATAAAAAGTGACTTTTCAATATTAATATGTGCAAGTTTTTAAAAGTACACTTAAATTGTATTGGATTCTTGGGCTATGTTCTTTTTGGGTTTAAAGTGGTTTTTAAAAACCAATTTTTGAAAATCAATGGTTTTTGTAAGAGACCGGCTAAATACCCCTCCTATAAAAGGAAATACACCTCCATACATTGAGACCTACCTATTTTACCCTTTTTATACAAAATACATTTTTAATACACTCCATCCTATAAAAATATAATTGTTCAACACCAATTTTTTCAGAGACACCGCTGCCTTCAACGGTGCCACGACGTTGAAGTCGGTGCCTCCACCGCTTCTACAGCAAAGAATCTATAATTAAAATTGAAATAAGAAACAAACAAATATATTTAAACAACAAAAGAATAAAAAAAACAAATCTAAAGAATTTTTGTGGATAGCAAATTCGAAAATTGTTGTTTTCTTCAATTATAGCGGTAGAAAATTCTCATTCAATTTTTTAATCCTTATCGATCGAACATAAAAAAAAAGAATTTAAAATAAAAAGATTAAAAAAAAATAAACGTGCTCACCATTAACTACTGTTCTTGCTTTGCTAAAAAATGGAACAAAAAAAATATAATGGTGCTGCTATTGTAAAATTGTTGTGAAGGTTATAGAATTAGTCTGTGGAAAATGATTGAGATCACTTAAAAATCGAAAAGTTGGGGAAATAAAGAAGGATGTGACCGTGGGGTAATACTGGGTTGAGAAAGTAGAGAAATGGAGAGTGGGGTGAGGGATTGTGAGGTGGGAACGTGTGGGGAAACGGAGGAGAGGAAAGAAACATGGGGCTTGGGGTGGAAAATGAAAAAGAGGAAAGAGGGGGGAAGGGAGGTTTTGCGACAGACCATTTGGGGAAGGAGGACTCAAGGCATAGGGGAATTTTTATAAGGAGGGTAAAGTAGGTAATCCATGTTATATATAGGTGTATTTCTCAATGTTGGAGGGGTATATAGTTGGGCCCTTTTTGTAATCCATGAGGTTTTTAAAATCTGTGTTCTTTTTGGGTTTTGCGTAGGGTAGGTTTTAACTTTTTTGGGTGAAAAGTAAAGGAGTGTTGTATAGGCTATTTATAGGATTGTAGGATTATGATTTAAAAAACCTAATTTTAAAACCCAAACTAAAATGGGATTTAGATTTCAAAATTAAAATCCAAGTTTTTAAAATCCAAAAAGAACATAGCCTTAGTGCACTAGATGACAAAGTATACACTAATACCCTTCAGTGAAAATAACTAATACCCTTCAATGACTCATATATGAACTATTTTCACTCTATACATACTCGCACTAGATACTTTCTCATGAAAATATTTGTTATTGTATTCGTATATAAATTCAGATTTTTCAAAATGGGTCCATATGTGGATTAAATAGGAAGAAAGATACATAGTATGCGCCCATGTGAAATCGAACCCACAACCTTCGAGTAACCCGAAAGAGATGTGAACTACTAGGACACATGTTATTGTTCGTTTAATTGCATTTAATTGTATATAACCTCAAGTTGACTCCCGTTTTTTTATAATTCATCAAATTCAATCCTTTTTTTTTCTAATTCGTTTATATATATATATATATATATATATATATATATATATATTTACTAACTTTTTTATTAATTTTATAAATTTAATATTTTAGACTATTCTAAATTATTAATTTATTCGTTTTATTCATTTAATTGTATATAATTCCAAATTGACTCTTTTTTTTAATTCATCAAATTAATTATTTTTTGTTTCTAATTCGTTTATATATATGGAATTATTACAAATAGGTTCTACATTAGTTTAGTATTTAGTGTTTAGTTCAAAATCTTTTTCAAAATACATTGTGGTTCAAAATGTGGGGCTCCATTAAATTAAATAATCAGCTCACCAATTCCCAAAATCCCACGGCCCAAGGTCCCCAACCCATTCCCCTCCCCCACCCCATTAAAAAACTCACGCATCTCTCTCTCTTCCCATTTTTTTCTTTTTTATTTCTCTGGTTCTCTCTCTGCAATAACTCATGTCCCACCGCAACCCACCGCCATCGCAACCTACCGCCACCGCCACTGCCCCACCCAGCGGCGCGCCATCCGCCGCCACCAAGATCTACTCCGCTGGAATGTCGAAATCGCTATTCACCCCACTTGCTTATGAGGCCGTCGATTTCGTGTGAGCCCCAACAAGCAAAGCAGCGAGGAAAGGTCAACACCGGCATTGGACAAAACCCTCTCTGTGTTCGGATCTGTGGTGGTTCAAGCCGATGGTGGTGGATCTGTGCTCGGGTGGCGGCGGATCGAAGAAGAAAGCCGACGTTTTCCCGCTGGAGATGAGCGGCGACGCCACCGTGCCTCCATCCACCCAGCTCCATGCATCTCCACACCGACCCCGCGCACCAGTGGTCCTTCCTCCGCCGCCGTCTTGAAGAAAGTTCTGCCGCCGCTCGATCTTCTGCCCCCGCCGCTCGATCTGGGCTCGTTCAAAATAACCGGTAGAGACGCTGCTGATCTTCTGCCCCCGCCGCTTTCGACCAAACCGCCCCTCTATCATACAAATCTAGGCGGTGGTGGTGACGGTGGCGAATCGGTGTCTGTGGTGGTGGATCTGGGCTCGTCCACGGCCCAAATCTGGGCGCCGCCCAAGGGATCTGAGCGCCTCTCTCTCATCCAAATCTGGGCATGACGCAAAATCGAATTTGTTTTTTGAATAGACGACTTCGTCCAGATCGCCGCTAACAGGACTCGACACTACAGAGGATTTCAGGGTCGGCTTGAAGAAATCAGGCTACGGATAGCCTGCCTTTCAGGTAATCGTAATTGTTTAATTAGTTACAAGTTTTTTACTCTCTGTAATCCGTTAGATTTTGATACTATCAATTTTCTCAAACTTGAAATTTGACGGTTGTATTGTGCTATGTAATTTCTTTAATTGAAGTATATGAGAATGTTTGGTGTTTTTTGGTGTTGATTTATAGTTGAAGAATATGCCAAGAAGATGAAGATCTTGGGATGGATAGATTGAATTTGGGGAAGATGAATCAGGTTGAATTTGTGTTAGATGGTAAGATGAAGATTTGAAGATGCATGTAGAATGCAATGCATTTTTTAAATTTTTTTGCACATAGATAAACTTGTAATTTTAGTTATAAATTTATGAATTAGGGTAAGATGGGAAGATGAAGATTTGAAGATGCATCATGTCGGATGCAAAATGTGGAAAGATTCAAAGAAGAAATAAGAAGAAGAAGGCTCTGTGCATTTTTTTCAATTTTTAGCATCTAAATATAAACATGTAATTTTAGATATGAATCTAACAATTTCAAATTTTAAATACCTAATTTATGTAATTTAGAAGTTTTTAATAGTCAAAATATATGCATTTCAATTATTTTTATGAATTTTGTTATGTGCAAAATGTTTAAATATTTGCACTGGTCTTTGAATCTGCAAATTTTAAGTTCATTAAATAACAGGTGAATCTATATTATTGTAAAGAAAATTAATTAAATAAAAATTAGTTGAAAGAATTTTAGAAATTGTAAAAGGAAAAAAATTAAAGCTGAAAATTGTAGGTAAAATTGGATAAAAATTACATGTGCATAATAAAATAAAATATGCACAGGGTGCAGCTGTCCCATCCACTGACAGGCGACAGCAATCAGTGGAGAAGCAAGGACCCACTTTTTGCACCATTTTGTATTTATAATTAAATTTTGAACTAAAGCTTAATAAAGGGCATCACTTTGAACCTATATGTCAAAGACCCTATATATATATATATATATATATATTTACTAACTTTTTTATTAATTTTATAAATTTAATATTTTAGACTATTCTAAATTATTAATTTATTCATTTTTATTCATTTAATTGTATATAATTCCAAATTGACTCCCAATTTTTTTAAAATTCATCAAATTAATTCCTTTTTGTTTCTAATTCGTTTATATATATATATATATATATATATTTACTAACTTTTTTTAATTAATTTTATAAATTTAATATTTTAAGACTATTCTAAATTATTAATTTATTCATTTTTATTCATTTAATTATATATAATTTCAAATTGACTCCCGCTTTTTTTTAAATTCATCAAATTAATTCCTTTTTTTGTTTCTAATTCGTTTATATATATATATATATATATATATATATATATATATATATATATTATAACTAACTTTTTTTTATTCAATAAAAAATATGTGCAAATCTATAATATTCAATAAAAATATAAAATATTCAACAAAATAAAAAACATTCAACAAATAAAATAAAATATTCAACAAAAAATATAAAAATTCATCTCTCTCTCTCTAGAGAGGAAGCGGTCGATATCGATCTCGTCATCCTCATCTTCATCCTCACCACATTCGAGCCCGCTCCCCCCGGCACCGCCCCCACTGGTAGCAAAATTTTGTGGGAGTATGGGTGGAGGTGGAGCGGTTACTCCCATCTGTTGGGGGATGTTGGAGAACCAATTCTAAAGACTCTCGTTGTAGGCGGTGAGGGCTTCCACTACTTCCGGACGATCCACTGCTCTGGCGGTAGGTCTGCAGGATGGTCTTACTGTGACCACCCTGCCCCACGACCTTCCCCTTCTTAATTCCGACCACATCTAAATAGATACGGTCCTTATCAATTCGGGAAGGGGTGGGGTTCTCTCCGTTGTCGTCTCCGGGGGCCACCTGCTGCGAGGCCTGGACGAGACGATCCTTAAACTGGTTTTGAAATTAAAATGATAATAATTAAACTACAATTATAATAATTAAATTAAAATTAATTAATATTAAAAAAAATTACGTGGATCTCGGTGGAAAGGGAGTAGGTAGATGTCCCAGTCTCCGGGTTCACTGGATGGGAGATCTCCATCTGCTCATAGAGAGCGGGCTTTCGTCCCTTCTCTCTCTCCTGTTGCGAACCAAATTCAATAGATTTTAAATATTAAACATTAAAAAGTTTATTAATATTCAAATGTAAATAAAAAGTAAAATACTTACAAAGGCGAGTGAGTGCTCGTAGATGGACCGGGATCCAGCCCGATGTCTGGCGACACCTTGCCCGGTGGGGTCCTTCAACCGGTTCTCCCTGGACTTCTCGGACTTGGCTTTAAATTGCTCATTATTCCAGTGAGCAACCAAAGCGTCCCAGACGGAACGTCCGTCTGGCCCTCGGCCCAGCTCCAGCTGCACCCACTATCGAACTTCTTCTTCAGCCCGTAGATAATGTTTTTGTACCGCTCCTACGCTTTCGCGCAGAACAAGTCGTACATAACACTATCATGGGCAGAGTCTCAGACGCACAGCTTCTGCAATTAAATTAAAAATAAAATATTAACAAATAAATTCAAAATAATTAAAATCATAATAAATATACCTTGAACTCCTCGAAATACTCCCTCCTCTTTTGCTCGGACACCATGGACCACGAGGGGGCACCAACCTCAAACGGGACCTTCTTAATGGCCTCTGAGACATGGGAGCTACTCTCATGGCATGGAAGCATACCGTTGTTGGATTTTAGAGGCACAAACATCATATTCGGTGCAGCGGAAGAACTCGATTCACTAACAACGAATCTGAAATATAGTTGTATAACATAAAATAAAAGGATAAATAATAGCATATAAATCCTTACAACGATTTGTACGCGGAATTCTCAACTATGGTATCCACGTAACGACTTTTCACCAACCCGCACCGATATGTCAGCGTTGAATCTCGAGACGAATTTGCTAGGAAAATTCCGACTGGAGATTTTATGGAGAAATTATATTTCTTGTGTCATTTCGGAATTCCCATAAGACACATATTTATAGAGATTAACTTGGCTTAATTCTTAAGCAAGATATCGGGCCTAGCCCGTAATATAATCTCTACGGATTATATTGTTGATGACCTTTCCTAATCTATGATGATTAGTGGCTGTTTTCTCAAGTTAAGATCATCAAACAAGATCAAAGATTATGAGATTTGGATAAGTAATACTCAAGAAATGAATTTGCAATAGTTTGACAACTTTTTTATTATGGGAAAAAATCCTCTCCCTTTCATGCAAATGAAGGGGTATTTATAGGCATACAAAGAGGCTAGGTGTCACCATCTTGATGGCTTAGCCATTGGGATCTTGCCAAGTGTTATGACTTTTGTACAACAACTAATCTATTGCCCAATGAATGGGTGCCAAGTGTAAAGACACATTGACTATTTCTAAAGTTAGTGACTCTTGGTATTCCCAATGTTGTACTTGGTCTTTGAAACCACTCAGCTACTCTCCTTGGTGCCCAGCTACTCGTCTGTATGTCTTCGTTGGGTGTTGGAAACCCTTATAATCCAAGTTGCTCGCCTGCTCGCCTCTTGTTAAATATTTTGGGTCTTCTTGCTCTTGTTGTTCATTATTTCGTAATGGTCTCTATGACCAGTTGCTCGCTTCCTTCAATTGGACCTTAGTCCCTGTTGTTCGCCTCCTAAGGCATACAGTCCCTGTTGTTCGCCTCCTAGGGCATACAGTCCCTGTTGCTCGTCCTCTTCTGTATTATTATTTTTGATGATTTCTTAATCTTATTAGATTAATATTTTTGTTAATATTGTGTCCCTGTTGGTCGCCTATCAACAATGCCCCCTAGTTTGGCATATAAAGATGAATTTTTATCCTTTTATGTCAAACTATAAGGTAAGATATGCTTCGTGGTGGGAGGCGAACAACAGGGAACTCGCCTTTTTTCCACTCTATAAGGAGCGAGCAACTAGGTTTTGAATTTCTTTCAGGCGGGAATTTTGGGAGGCGACCAGCGGGGAGCGACTCTTGGACTCGCGTCGTTTCGCTTCCCGAGGCACGAAACACGAAGCGATGTGACGTGGCTGCCCACGCGTGTGCCCCTAAAATTGCATCTAGGGGTCTCAACTTTTCGATTTTCTTAGTTTCGCCCCCGAATCCATATCTATAAATAGCTCCTTTCTTCCATTTTCTTTCTTTTTCGATTTCTCACAAGCAAACCGCCATTGGAGAGTTCTTGAGCTTTTCTTTTCGTTGTTTTCTTCGATCCTACAGCCAATTCCTTTCCAATCAAAGGTGAATCCTTTGATTTTTCTTGTTAACTCTTGTTATTATTTGCATTTTTCTTTCAATTTCGCAATTTTCGTTCTTCTTTTTGTTATTTGCTATCGCCGCCGTCGTATCGCCGCCGCGCCGCCGCCGTACTTGTTCACTCTTGATCAATCTTCCATCGTTTGATTTGTTCGGGAATTTTTCAAAAAATTTCAAAAAATTTCGAAGATGACGTCACCATCCTCAAGCAATACGCCATCTGTGGAATTTGTTGGGCGAGATTTGGGAAAAAGGCCTATGGAAGACGAATCGACAGTCCCTCCTCCTCGCCGCTCGCTCCGGCGAACAACTGGCCAAAACCCAAGAACCTTGCTCGTTGATGAAGAGACGGGCTCTGAGGCGAGCTCTGTTGCTCGCTCCGTTGACTCCTTCTACGCTGTAGAAAGCTCGGGCGAGCAGGACGTCCAAGGCCCTGTTGCTCGCTCCTCGGCTCGAGAGGGGACTAACTCGGATTTGGGTGAAGATTCCTCCGAGGTCGCTGCTGACATAGAAGGGATGAGTCTTCATGAAGAAATGGGAGCGAGCAGCGAGCATCAGGCGAGGGGTGAGCAACGAGCAACTAGATCAGGAGGCGAGCAAGTGGGAGTTACATGGGAATTTCTCCGAGAAATAAACTTTCCCGTTTCAAGGCCAATGCCCGAATCTCTTATTCCTAAAGCCGTAGTTCGAAGACAAGATTGGATCGACTATGCGAATAAGTACCACAAGGCTTTCCCTACTCCCGATCGACCTATTATGGAGACTCGTCCATCAATATATACAGCGAGTAAGGTAACCAGTGCAGTTCTAGAGGAGGATTTAGTTCGGATACGATCTCATTATCGTATCCCGTACGACATCCATTTATACGCCCCCCAACCAGGAGAGAGAGCTGACGACCCCCCTCCAGGTTGCACTGCCATGAACCTTGACATACTCAATACGGGGTTCCCTCTCCCTCTACATCCAGTGATCGGGCGATTCTTGAAGGATATAAACCTGGCAATCACCCAGATTACTCCGAACGGTTGGAGTAGTTTGTTGGCTTTCATGACCCTTTTCGGGTTGGAGGGATATCGGAATAAGATCAGCACGGCGGAAATACATTACGCCCTGACCATCTCTTCGGCCGCTAATGAAGATGGGTCTGGTTGGTATTACATCAAAGCCCGTAGTGGCGTTAAACTAATTGAAGGAGTGCCCAACAAGGTCAAGAGTTGGCACAAGCAATTCTTCTATATTGGTGGCGATTGGCGGGCGTCCTCCGATTTTTCGGGAGGATCGGGGCGTATAGACTCTCCTACGCATTTTGGCGAAATTCGGCGTAGGTTTCGAATCTCAGTTCATCGAACTTTTAGGTGAACTAATTTTAATCTTTTTCTTTGTTTTTGCAGGTCCGCGTATCCTGAGGTGGGGGCATCCGGATCTGAGTGAAGAGTTTCTATACGTTCTTGCATTGATTTCTCTTCGGGACGCTAAAGACCGGAGTGTCGAACATCTCTCCCAAGCACATCTCCGCAAGCACGCTCAGCTCACTACTAGTGCTCATCACTTGGAAGCGCAGGCGGAAATCCCTGAAGGTAACTTTACATAATTCTTAATTTTTCCTTGTTACTTGATTTGTACCTGTTGCTCGCCCCCACCCCTGTTACTCGCCTGAGCCCGGCTGGTCGCCTAGGTCTTGCTGGTCGCCTAGGTCTTGCTGGTCGTCTAGGATAAGTTGTACTTGCCAATTTTATTGATAATTTTTATGTTGTCTTCAGCTCAAAGGGTAACGGTCGCTGTTCCTCCCATTCCCGAAAGCTATCATTTACTCGCACGTCGAGTTAAGCAAATGGCGGCCAATCAACCTTCAAGGAAGAAAAAGTTCGATCCTTGTACTTCCTTGATCAGACTTAGAGCTGAAGCGGACGAGGAGGAAGAAGAAGCTCCTTCGGCTCCTCCCCCAGTTCCTTAGGCTCCTGTACCCGCTCCCCGCCCTCCTGCTCGCTCTTCGCCGCCTCCTCAAGACACGAGGGGCAAGAAACGACTTGCCAAGGAAACTGCTCCTCGTAGGGGAGATGACCGTGCTAAGCGGGCAAAAGGGCAAGGCTCTTCCCAAGTGGGTAAATCTACTGCTCGCTCCTCGCCGGTGGAGGAGGTGACCGAGCAGCAAGTCGTGGGCGTTATGATCGCCGGTCAAGGAAGAAGAACATCTCCCGACAACTCATACTTGGGCTACGACCCCGTGAAAATGAGGGAGTGAGTATCTTCCTATTCAGTTTGATCGTTTACTCCTTTGACTTTGTTTTCTGATGACTTTTTCTTTTGAACAGGTACCGGAAAAACGACTATCCCGGTCGTTCAAAGGTGCTTCACCAGTTTAGCTGTGTGAAGTCTCCTCCTACACCCCAAGAGATTAAGGACTCCCACGTCCGCAGAGCCATGGAATACGTCCCCCGCTCGTGGACCAAAACCGGCGAAGAAATTATTCAGAGCCAAAGTCTTAGTGATAATGTTCGTCTGTTGAGCTACAACTCGAGCCATCAATCAATTACAGCCCAACGAGTCTTGGATCAAGCCGTCGAGTTAGAGCGAACAAATCGCGGTCTGGGGCGACGGCTCGAGCAAGTTGAAGCAGATCGTGATGCTCAACTTGTTCAGTTGAAGAAGAGGGACGAGGAGTTGAAGAAGAAAGATGAAGAGTTGGCTAAGATGAAGGCTGACTTCGAGCGAGCCAAGCTTACGTGGACACGGGAGGTAAAGGCCGCTGAGGACCGGGAGATGATAGCGTCTAACGCTTCAGAGAAGCTTAGACTGGATTTAGGTGTCGCCACGGATCGTTTGCAGGTCCTGGAGACAGAACGGGTGGGTCTAGTGGAGAGAGTGGAGTCATTGAAGGTCCACGTCAACCAGCTGGAGAAGAAGAACAAGCGTGCCATTTCTTACACCACTTATGTGCAAGATGTAACTGATAACACCAATCTTGGTTACATCTGCGCATATGCTGATAGTGTGAGGAATGTGAAGTATGCTTTGGATAATGGTCTGGATGTGATGACTTCGACCATAAAGGACTTCACGGATTACGTCACTGAAAATCCTCCAGCACCTGGCTTTGAGATCCCGGTAGCCGATTTGGGAGAGATGGGGGTTGACCTGGGTGTTTTCAAAGATGACGTCCGCATAATAGCTCCTAAGGAGAGAGTGGAGGCGGATAGAGACATGACAATTTTTGAAGCCCTGGGCCCCCTTCTTCCGAATCCTCTTGGTGAAGCAAGCTCCTCTGCTGCGGTAGGCGAGCAGCAGGTCTCCGGGGTCACTGTGCAAGACGTTCCACCTCCTCCTTCTTCCCAAGATCCTTCGGTGCCACCTGCTCCGCCAGCTCCCGAGACTTAGGCTTAGTTTCTTTTTTTGTCTAGTTGATGTAGTAGGATGATGGTTGTATGTTCATCTCTTGTAATTTTTTGGTGCTAATGAATGAGAATTGCACTTTTATTTTATTGTTCGCTTCTTATTTGCCCTTTAATTATTTTTTGCTTAAGTATTTCTTTCTTAAGTTGAAAGTAAAATACTTTTCCTTGCAAATTTATGCATGTTATTCATGTATGGGTTTATTTTGTTCTTTAAGAACTTAACCCTTTATCATGCTTCTTTCTATGCATTGTTGCTCGCCACTTGCTATGTTTGTGCATAAGTGCATTTAGCTTCGGAACGAGCGACTATGTATTAGCATGTGCCCTGTTGCTCGCCTCCACTATACTTGTGCTTTATGCATTTAGTATCTTGGGCGAGCAACTCCGTGTGATGGGGCGATCAGGTGGGCTCCTGAGTCTCATGGACCCTGCTGCTCGCCTCCACTGTACTTGTGCTTTTATGCAATAGTATCTTCGGCGAGCAGCTTTTCTGTTTGGCGAACAGTTGGGTTTTAACACCTTTTGTTTTCTTATGTACATAATTCGCTGAACCATCATTCATCCACATACAAATTTTGCCAAAAAAGTGTGAAGATTTCATCGATCTCACACCTTACAAAAATATAAACGACACGATAGTCTATAAAAAACTTTACATTGGTTTCCTAATCATTGATAATATTTCTTCAATAAAGCCGCGTTCCAGGTGTATTGGGCCGAGTTGCCTTCCATGTCTTCGAGATCATATGTGCCGTTGTGCCACTTTTGAGTTATCTTGAATGGGCCCTCCCAAGTCGGTCCAAATACACCTGGAGGCGTTGCTAGGATTTTTCGGAGCACCAGATCCCCGACTTCAAATTCCCTGACTTTTACTTGTGAATTGTAGTACCTTGCAATTCTTCTTTTGTATATTTCGTTCTTTATTTCTGCTGAGATTCTTTTTTCGTCGATCAAATCCATTTCTGCAGCAAGTGCCTTGTTGTTTTCCTGTTCATTGAACTCGGCTACCCTCTCAGTCGGTATTTTGAGCTCTATAGGTATGACTGCTTCTGTACCGAATGCCATAGCAAATGGTGTTTCTCCAGTGCTTGTTCTATGTGATACCCTATATGCCCAAAGTACCTCGGGCAGTTCTTCTGACCACTTGCCTTTCTTGTCTACCAGACGGATTTTGAGGATATGTTTGATTATCTTGTTAACTGCTTCGACTTGGCCGTTAGACTGAGGATGATATGGTGTTGAGAAATGTTTCTTGATACCCCACTTTTTGCAGAAATCTCTTATCTTCTTTCCTTCGAATTGCTTTCCATTGTCTGTCACTATCGCTTGTGGGACCCCGAACCGGCAAACTATATTTTTCCAGATAAAGCTAATCATTTTCTCTTGTGTTATCGTTACCAGTGCTTCAGCTTCGGCCCATTTCGTGTAATAGTCCACAGCCACCACTGCAAATCTGACATTCCCCTTTCCCGTTGGGAAGGGACCTATGATGTCTATTCCCCACTTTGCGAACGGCCATGGACTATTTACCGAAATCAACTCCGTTGGCGGCTTATGGATGTTGGGAGCGAATAACTGGCACCTGTGACATGTTTTTGCAATTCTGATTGCATCCTGTAACAAGGTTGGCCAGTAGTATCCTTGTCTTACTGTTTTATATGCCAATGCTCGCCCCCCTGCGTGATTTCCGCATACTCCTTCGTGTATTTCTTTCAGAACTTCCTGACCTTGCCCCCTTGCTAGGCATTTTAATAGGGGCGGTGAAAATCCTCTCTTGTAAAGTTGGTTATCCATGATTGTGAATCTTGCTGCTCGCTTAGTTACCTTTGCTGCTTCTTGAGAATTTTCAGGTGTCGTGTTATCTTTGAGGTATCTATATATCGGTGTTCTCCAGTCATCCTCTGTCAATTCTTCTTCGATCTGATTGATCTTGTAATCATTGGTGGATGGGTTGGAGATTCTTGTTATGATGACCTCTGAAAGTTTTGCTGGTCCTGTGCTAGTAGCCAATCGGGCAAGTGCATCTGCTTGCGCGTTGCTGTCTCTCGGCACCTGTTCGATGTAAATTTGCTCGAAGAGTGAAGCTAAGTGAGCAACAATCTTTTGATATAAGGCCATGTTTTCATCCTTGGCTTCGTATTCCCCACGGACTTGATTGACTATCAGCTGGGAATCTCCATAAATTTGGACTCTTCGAACCCCCACAGCCAGAGCTAGTCGTAACCCGGCTATCAATGCTTCGTACTCAGCCTCATTGTTTGTCGCCATGAACTCAAACCTTACGGCTGAGGTGAATACTTGTTCGTCTGGACTGATCAACACTATCCCGGCTCCTGCTGCTGTGTTATTCGATGATCCGTCTACATACATGTGCCATGGGTGATTATGACTTCTCGTCGGATCTTGAGGGAATGTTAATTCGACAATAAAGTCGGCTAACGCTTGTCCCTTGATCGCTGTTCGAGGTGCATAAGTTATTCCAAATTGGCTTACTTCAAGCGACCACTTGAGGAGGCGACCAGCTGTGTCAGGCCTTTGTAAGATTTGCCTTAATGGAAAAGTTGTCAAGACCTCCACCTGATGATCGAAGAAGTACGGTCTTAGCTTTCTCACACTCATCACCAGTGCGTAGGCTAACTTTTCCATGGGCGAATACTTGATTTCTGCTTCGTGTAAGGCCTGACTCACGTAGTAGATTGGCAAGTGAAACTTCCCTTCTGCTCGAACTAGGACCGAGCTGATGGCCACCTTTGATGCGGCTAGATACAGGTACAGTTTCTCTCCAGAGACGGGTTTCGATAGAATTTTGGTATCACTCAGATACTCTTTCAACTGCTCAAATGCTTGTTGGCAGTTATTCGTCCACTGGAACTGTCCTTTCTTAATGGCGTCAAAGAAGGGTCGGCATTTGTCTCCGGACCTGGAAATGAACCTGTTTAGGGCTGCCAGACATCCGGTTAGTCGTTGAACTTCTTTAACAGACCTTGGCGGCTGCATATCCATAATTGCTTTGACTTTTGATGGATTCGCCTCAATACCCCGTTGACTGACCAGGTGCCCAAGAAATTTTCCCGAGTGTACCCCGAAGCTGCTTTTCTTTGGGTTTAGCTTCATGTTATACGCTCGAAGTATTTCAAACGTTTGTGCAAGGTGTTCCAAATGATCTTCTTTTCTTGGGCTTTTTACGACTATGTCGTCCACGTACACTTCCATTGTCTTGCCGATGTATTCATCGAACATTTTGTTAACGAGTCTTTGGTACGTGGCTCCTGCGTTAATCAACCCGAACGGCATTCTTTTCCAACATAACAAGTTTTTATTGGTGTAAAATGCTGTGTGCTCCTGGTCATCTGGGTGCATTGGTATTTGATGATACCCAGCAAATGCGTCCATGAAGGTAAGGAGCTCGTGTCCCGCCGTGTTGTCCACTAGCTGGTCGATGTGAGGTAACGGGAAGTTATCCTTAGGACAAGCGGCATTCAGATCAGTGAAATCAATACATAACCTCCATGTACCATTTGATTTCTTCACTAACACCGGGTTTGCTACCCATCTAGGACATAAGGCTTCTTTGATAAGATCATTATCGAGTAACTTCTTCACTTCTATGTCCAATGCTTCATATTTGTCGGGCCCAAATTTTCTTCTTTTTTGCCTCACCGGTTTCTTAGTTGGACAGATATTTAGCTTATGACAGGCATGCTCAGGGCTAATGCCTACCATATCAGCATGTGACCATGCGAATACATCGAGATTGGACTTGAGGAACTCTTCCACTCTGGATCTGTATGGCTCAGGGAGCTCAGATCCAATGAATAGTTCCAAGTCTTCTCGATTTTGGTCAACTCTTATTGCTTCTAACTCCTCTACCGGGGTTGCTCTCCTTTTTTGGTCTTTCCATCGGGGATCGATAATGGGCCCTTCAAAGTTGATCTCATCCCTGATTATTGGTTCTGCCCCCAGCCTTGGTTCCAAGTCTTCAACCTGATTTGGTTCGGGTACGGCCTCTCTTCCCTGTTGCTCGCCCATGCCCTCCTGCTCGTCCACGCCCTGCTGGTCGTCCACCTCCATCATTTCAGTGTCGACGGACTCCATGACTTCATCTAGGATGGATGGTTCACCTTCGTCCCTGCTGCTCGACTGCTCGTCCATCATGGACATTCTGTTGTCAGTGGGTTGAAGTTGCAGGAGGCATTCACGGGCTTTTCTTTGATCACCTTTAACCGTACCTGACCCTTTTGGAGTTGGAAATTTAAGACAGTAGTAATACGTCGAAACGGCCGCTTTGAATTCATTTATGAAAGGTCGACCAAGAAACCCGTTGTAGGCAGACTGCTGATTTACAACTAAGAAATCTACCATTCTAGTCAGTCTCCTTTCGGGATTCTCGGTCGATACAAGTTCGACCGCCAACGTAACTAGTCCTAGAGGAACGGTTACAGCATCTCCAAATCCTACTATTTTATGATCACATTCTCTAATATACCCCTCACAATCATCTATCTGATCTAGTGTGCTTTTGAACAAGATGTTTGTGTAGGAGCCTGTGTCCACAAGCAGACGGTGAACTCGGGCTCCCATGATATTAGCACAGATGATTAGTGAGTCATTGTGTGGGGTAAGTATCCCATCCAAGTCCTTCTCAGAAAACACCAACTCGCCTGTCTTTGTAGTAGCTTGGTTTACCCCAACTTCCCTGATTTGAGCTACCGCCCTCAGCTCTGCTTTCCTTTTTCTTTTGGACATTAATGGCCTACCATCAGAACAGCCCCCAACCGGTCCGGACGGCTCGAGCATCAAGACTTCTCGGACGGGTTCGGCTGGGGCTGTCATCGTTTTCTTCCTTTTTTGATCCCTCCTGCTCGGCTGTTCGTCGCTCTCGTCATCTTCCGAGCCGGAGGATATCGCCACCCTTGGTTTCTTTCCCGGCTGTCGCTTCACAAACTCTGACAACTTTCCTTCTTCGTAAAATCTCCACAACTGTTTTAAGAGATCTCGGCATTCGCTTGTGAAGTGACCTATAGTCTGATGGTATGCACAGAATTTGTTGGGGTTCATCTTTCCTCGTTCTTGTCGTATCTTGCGGGGTTCAGACAGCATATCCTTATCTTTCACGTTGTTGTACACAGCCTCAATTGATGCGGATAAGACATGGTTCAATTTCTCCTTCAATTCGGATCCTTCACTAAAAGCTTTCATGTTCCTAGGGGCCTTGTATTCCCCTCCTGACTTCTTTCCCGATTTCTTAGTATCAGCCTTGTCTCCTAGCTCTCTCTGTAGAGTTTCTTGCATCGAAATGTACACTCCAGCCTTGTGCCTGAATTCGGAATAAGTTTTAGGGAAAGCGAGGTGCATTTCCTTCCACAGGTCTGTCCCTTTCCTAAGCCCTGCCATAACTGTCACTATCTTGGTGTCCTCACTCACTGGTTCTCCCTCCAATAGGACTTTATCGAATCTCTCAAGGAAGGCTCTATCAGTCTCCTCATCTCCTTGTCTCAGATCTGCCAACCTGTGTCTCTGTGTAAGGTAAGATCCGACCGTGGAGAAGTGTGAGAGAAATTCCTTGCTGAGTTGCATGAACGAACTAATGGAGCCTGGAGCTAGTGCAGAAAACCATCTGTGAGGACCGTCACCAAGAGTCAACGGAAAATTCCGACATTGAGTTGCATCAGACGCCTTTACCGATATCATGTAATCAGTATATTTGGACAGGTGTACTTTTGGGTCTGAATTTCCTTCGTACAAATTAATGGCCGGGAATTGTACTTTCTTTTGTACCGGCGCATTAAGGATATCCGGGGACAAGGGTGATGATGGCAACGTCGTCGACCCGTCGCCTTTCCTCTCCTCCAACTGTTTTTGCATCTCTTCCACCGCTTTCTTCAAAGCTTGCCACTCATCTGGAGACGTTTTTCCGCTAGAAGGCTGTTCGTCATGATTGGGTTCAATGACCTCTTCATGACGCAGTCCCTTGCTAACTGGACGTTTCTCTTGAGTGGTGTGCCTAGCGATGTTACTGGCTCCATTGGGACCTAATCGCCCGAAGGCTGATCTTCTTAACCTTTCATGCACTGAGCGGCGAGCAGCAGGGTGTGTTTGCCCTGTTGCTCGCTCTTCGCCTCTCTGCTGATCCTCCCTATGCGTTCCGTGATATCTTGCCCTTCTTGTGTGATAATGGCCTATACTTCTTGTGTCCCCGCTGCTCGACTCCTCACCTGTCCCCGGAGTAGACTCTCCTCGACTTCCAAGTCTTTCACTTAGAGGAGCTTTCCCTTTATTCCGACGAATTTCTTCGCTGTCAACCTCGTCATTTCGTGTGTCTTTTCTTCCTTCGCCTCGTTGCTCGCTCGCCCTGTTGGTCGCCGCCCGCGTCCCTGATGGCCCGACCATTTGTCGCCTTTGCAAAGCTTGTAAAACAGCAATCGTTTTTGCTAGCTCTTCGGGATTTTGAGCAAGAGCTTCCACTTCTGGCGGGATTGTATCAATGGTAACTTGGACATTTCTTTGCGAAGTTGCTTTAACCGTACGTGCATGTCCTTCGGTAGACGAAACCCTCGTTTTTGACCTACGACTTGGAGACGTGCTCAAATGTCGTTCTTCTTGTGATCGAACCATTTTGGTTACCAAAGTACAAGTGATAAGCAAATGAATAGGGTGATTTTGTTTCCAACAAGCACCTTTTGTAAGAGTTACTAGCTTTGTTTGTATGAATATAGTGATTTGAAAACCCTAGTTCATACAAACATGCATTTAAACTCTCAAAATGATGTATAGATGGATGATTTTGCTTCAAATAATGTGTACACTTGATTTCCTATGACTTCCTCCCGGATTCCGGCCGGATTTTGCAGATTCCGGTGGAGTTCTTCAACCTTTTTTCGACTTTTTTGTGAAACGAAGGTTCGAACCCTCCTTCTAGCGCCAATTGTTGATGACCTTTCCTAATCTATGATGATTAGTGGTTGTTTTCTCAAGTTAAGATCATCAAACAAGATCAAAGATTATGAGATTTGGATAAGTAATACTCAAGAAATGAATTTGCAATAGTTTGGCAACTTTTTTATTATGGGAAAAAATCCTCTCCCTTTCATGCAAATGAAGGGGTATTTATAGGCATACAAAGAGGCTAGGTGTCACCATCTTGATGGCTTAGCCATTGGGATCTTGCCAAGTGTTATGACTTTTGTACAACAACTAATCTATTGCCCAATGAATGGGTGCCAAGTGTAAAGACACATTGACTATTTCTAAAGTTAGTGACTCTTGGTATTCCCAATGTTGTACTTGGTCTTTGAAACCACTCAGCTACTCTCCTTGGTGCCCAGCTACTCGTCTGTATGTCTTCGTTGGGTGTTGGAAACCCTTATAATCCAAGTTGCTCGCCTGCTCGCCTCTTGTTAAATATTTTGGGTCTTCTTGCTCTTGTTGTTCATTATTTCGTAATGGTCTCTATGACCAGTTGCTCACTTCCTTCAATTGGACCTTAGTCCCTGTTGTTCGCCTCCTAAGGCATACAGTCCCTGTTGTTCGCCTCCTAGGGCATACAGTCCCTGTTGCTCGTCCTCTTCTGTATTATTATTTTTGATGATTTCTTAATCTTATTAGATTAATATTTTTTGTTAATATTGTGTCCCTGTTGGTCGCCTATCAACATATATTTCCCTAGATATGTTCCTACGAATAATATCTTTACCAAATCTATTATTCTTGTATAATAATATTCCAAATATTATTATTGAGATTTCATATTTAATTAAATCTAATTTAATTAAACAATACTAATAATTAATTCCAAATATAATTATTATTATATTCTCCATAAATTAAATATTAAACCCAATACAATATTTAATCAACCAATTATAATTGGTAAATTGTCATTACTTGTTGTGTGACCATAGGCCCTCGTATATCGAGCGATTAGTCAAACTAACGGTCTTAATTGGACCCTAGACAATAAATCAGATATTCTCACTATACGAGGTACGTTGCGAGGAAATCTGCAACTACCTGTAATATTGTAGGCTATTGTGATATCTTCCTTTCATTCGCGAATACTCGATTAAGTCTTGAACATGATGAAGTGTCTATTCAAATAACTTAATCATATTATCCCAAATCACTAATTGATCAAATATATCACACTTAGCCACAAAGTCTAAGTTGATGTGCGTCGACCGACGACTTAGATCTAATTATGATGAGAAGACGAATATCCTCTCTAAATCCACATTGAGGAATGAATCATATTCTTGGCTCAACTACCACGCACATATACTTCGTGATGAACTCAATCCATGCCATATCTACCCGTGGAAGGGTGCAAGCGTCGGTCATGGTCAAAGTTCATCACTCCACACATGTCGTGCGTATTGACCTCAAGTCAGAGGAGTATCACATCGCTCCCACTAACCGAGACATCCATTGACACATTATGTGGAATTACATCAAACGGCTTCTCGGATGGGTATACCAATACCCTCTAAGGTATATGTGCATCCATCATGAGATACCCGGTATCTCGTAGGAAGTGAGATCTTACTACACTCTCTAAGAGTATGATGCAGATCGCACACCAATCTCAATTGCATCATCAATATCCCATTCTTGATGATCCTTGATCGGGGCTATTTGAGAATCATATTTTAAAGTCATCTGAGTTCTCACTCACTCAATGACAGTAGTGATTCATGGGAACACAAATAAGAATATATGCAAGCAATCAAACATCATATTCAGATAAGTGTAACACCATACATTTAATATTAAACCAATAATAATATTAAATCAAATCTGAATATTATCTTAGTATTATGTCCTTTCGATGGATTGTCTCTAGGACACTAACACTAACAATCTCCCACTTGGACTAGAGCCAATCACCTACATGTATAACCCCTAGACCATCAAATGTCTAGTGTGTACATGAACAGTGAAAAGGATTTGTAAAATTATCCTTTATGGGAAATGTTTTAATTTCATTTCTCCTATCGATATGATCTCTCGGGTCAAATGATAACGCCTCCGTACATGCTTATTTCTGTTATCAGATCTCAGTTCCTTTGCTCATGCAATCGCACCAATGTTGTCACAATACGACTCTATTTAACAACTGACACTCAGAACTACCCCTAGTTCTCTCAAGAACCTTAAAATCTAGAATGCCTCAAAGGCTTCTGATACAACAATGTACTTAGCTTCAGTTGTTGAATCTGCGGTCAGATCTTACTTGGAACTATTCCAACTTACAGCCTCATCATTGAGATTGAAAATATAATTTGACTGTAATTTGTAATCTTCACAGTCCGACTGAAAACTCGCATCAGCACAGCCCGTAACGACTAGCTCTGACTGTCTACCATAGACAAGAACATGTTCTTTAGTACGCCTGAGGTACTTCATAACATTCTTGACAGCAATCCGGTGAGACTCACCTGGATTCTGTTGTATGTACCAGTAATGTTGACAGCCTAGGCCACATCTGGCCTCGTGCAAGTCATGGCGTACATGATGGAACCCAATTGCGTCCTTCATGTGCTCGATATCAACTTCGCTAGAAGGACAATCCTTCTTCGACAACTTTATCCCATGATTTGCTAGTAGAGACCCTCTCTCAGAGTTCTCCATCGCAAAATGCTTCAACACCTTATCTACGTAGGTGGATTGTGACAACCCTAACATCTTCTTAGATCTATCCCTATGGATCTTGATCCCTAAGATGCAGCATGCTTCACCAAGATCCTTCATCATGAAGGTCTTTGATAACCAATCTTTCACGGACTGCATTAGTGGAATGTTATTTCTCATAATCAATATGTCATCGACATATACGGCTATAAAGACAATACTCTTCCCCCCATGTTTACGATAAATGAAGGATCTTCCGAATTTTAGATGAAGTCAAAAGGATTTGACAGCTTCATCAACTCGGATATTCCAACTCCTAGAAGCTTGCTTCAATCCATAGATGGATTGTTTAAGCTTGCACATAAGATTAGATTTTGGCTTAGATATAAAACTCTCTGGTTGAGTCACAAACACTCCCTTATCAATGTTACCATTAAGGAGAGTTGTTTTGACGTCCATCTACCAAAACTCATAATCGTGGTGTGCTACTATCGCAGGTAAAATTCGAATGGACTTGATCTTAGCAACTGGCGAGAAAGTCTCATCATAGTCAATACCTCGTGTCGACTATAACCTTTCACCACCAACCTATCTTTATAGGTTTGTACTTTGCCACTTGCATCGGTCTTACTCCTGAAGACCCACTTGCAACCTATGGGTCTAACCCCTTTCTGGCAACTCAGTTAAGTCCTAGACTTAATTGGTATACATCGAGTCCATCTCGGATTTCATGGCTTCATGTCACTTCTCTGAGTCAACATCTAATGTTGCTTCAGTATAAGTTCTAGGTTCGTCTTTATCCGGGATTTCCACGTCATCATATTCCTCCACGAGGAACCTATAATACCTAGTGGGTAGATTACGAATCCTAGTCAACTTACGGAGTTGTGGTTGTGCAGGCTGTACATTTTGATCGTGAAAATTTTGTGGTGCAGCGACTTCATCGTTGACCGGAGAGTCCTCAAGAGGCGACACTTTCATATGTCTCTTGTGCGAGAGTTTGAACTATGTTATTCTCATTCAGCCCACTTGGAGGTTGTTTCAAAAGCAATGCAACTCCAATTACGCTCCCACTGGCTGAAAGAGGATCACCTAGTGATAAACTTCCACCATGAGAGTCGCTGAATGCTCCCACTGATTCTTTGTCATGTTGCTTTTGACAAATCAGCAGTCTCTATGTTAATTCGTGGTTCTTGAATCTCTTCAAATTATATCTTCTTGCGGCTTTGTTCCTTAAAGACGTACTCGTCTTCTAGGAACTTAGCTTACCTAGAAATAATCGTTGTTTGTTTCTCCGGTAGATAGAAGTGATATCATCTTGTCTCCTTAGGATATCCCACAAAATAACTATTTTCACCTTTGGATTCCAACTTATCAGTTAGCACTTTCTTCACAATTGTGGGACAACCCCACGTTCTAATGTGTAGAAAAGATGGTTTCTTGTCATGCCATAGCTCGTATGGAGTCTGCTAAACTGATTTGGACGGAATCCTATTCAGAATGTAGATTGAGGTTTGTAATGCATACCCTCATAAGAATGTTGGAAGAGAGAAAAAGCTCATCATGGACCTTACCATGTCCAACAGGGTTCGGTTTCTCATTTCGGATACACTGTTCATCTGAGGTGTTTCGGAAGGAGTCCATCATGACTGGATCCCATGAAGCTTCAAATAATCCATGAATTCAAGGATAAGGTACTCACCTCCTCGATCCAATCGAAGAGTCTTGATACTCTTACCAAGTTGTTTATCTACTTTGTATATTAAGAACATCATGTCCATAACTCAACAAATGCCTAACATTTTGAACTATTAGTGAACATGTTTATCTTAACAACAACCATACTTGTTCTAGCAGCTAAAACACCTTATGTTTTCTTCTTGGTTGCTAGAACATTATAGTCCTTCTTCCAATGCCCCTTTCCATTGCAGTGGGGCACACATCCTTATCAACCCGCTCTTACTTTTGAACTCCACATTTTGCTTCAGGAAGTTGGACCTGAATCCCTCTTAGCCTTACTCCCTCGCTTCTTCTCGCCATTCGGGTCAGAAGAAGTAGAAACACTCACCATGAGCACGAGCTTTTTCTTAGCCGCGGAAGACTCAAAAGTCTTAAGCATGTTATGAGGCTCTGACATCGTCACTTTCATCTTCTTCATATTAAATTTACTACGAAACTAGAATACGAATCGGGGAGCGACTTGAGGATAGCACATGAGGTAAAAAATTCCCTCTTTTCGCTAATCGACATCTGAACAGATCTCTCATCATTTCATAAATCTCAAACGAGATCTAGAATCAAAGAGATTCTTTCAGACGCTTAAGCATCTCGAAGGTATCCATTTTCTCATGTTGCCTTGCAATTCGGGAGTCATGCCGAGCAATCATAACATAGAGTCTGGGAAGCATCATCATAATGCTTCTTTTGAGCTATAACGTCAAACGTTGCAGCCTCAACTGAACCAGCCTCAGGGGTAAAGGGATTGTCGTGTCTAACCCGTACTCAATCTCTTCTTGCCTTAGCACCATACACACGTTTCAGTGTTAGTCCAGAAAATTTGGCCCAGCCAATTTGTTCGTTTCCAGAATATTTTTCAATGACAAGTTATTCATTTCAACAATTTTAGAGAAATAAACTAAAACGAGAATTAAACACATAATTCCTATTATCAATATTCAGCAATCAAAATAAACATGACCTTTTAATTTATTTTGTCTCCATTATTTTCACATACTCAACGACCTCATCAGAAGAGTACGAATTTATATCTGATATAAATTGTAATGGACTAAGATCCACATTCCTACTATTACAATGACTGCTTGAGCTGAATATTGCAACAACAGAACTGGTAGGTCTCTAAACCAATTGTCTCACGCAATTCCTAGTTGGTTGAACCTAGTTCAATCGTATGTCACTTAATTCCCATTTCCCTGCTTGGGCTGGTGAAACAAAATTAAGTTGGTTTACAACTATTAAGCGGCGACAAACATGTCCCTATAAAAGTCCCGTTAGATGTAGATCCGAGCAAAAGACTTGGGTCTTAAATACTAATTGGAACGAAATCTCCGGTTTACTTTTAATTTTAATGGAAGACATCTTTCAATCTAATGAAAAACCATATTTTAGTGAGGAACATTTCAAAGGCGGGGTATTAATTGCTTAATCGAAATCCAATCATTATAACTACGTCACATTTGAGCAATTATTGGGCGTCGTCTACCCAAACATGACATGTGCGGACAAACATATATAGGGCGCCGTCTACCCAAATATTTAATACGGTCCGACAAATATTGGGTACCGCCTACCCAAATAATTTAATACTATATAACTAATAATGTAAATATCGATTCACATAAGCAGTTATACAAGTGAGGAGCAACTAATCAAGTTCTCATGCTTTATTTCAAAATTTAGTTTTGCATAAATAAAACATCTAATAAATATTTAGCACATAAATCAAATAAACATGCAAAATATTTAACATGTAAATCAAATAAACGTGCTTAACAATTAACTATCGTAGGTAAAATATTGTTAAAATTAGAAATATCAACAAGCTCCAAGCTCTCGGTCAATTTCTAAAGTCATTTTCAAAATTATTTTGCCCAAAACATCAAATTATCAAATTTGGTCCAACCAAACATGACTTATTCTCAATTTTCCAAAAATTAAAGAATATTGGTCTAACCAAACAACCGTTATTTTATTTTCCAAGATTTTGGTCCAACCAAATAGCCCCTAATAGTAATATCCAAAAATTTCAGAATTTTAGTTAGAGGCAAACATGCCTTAAGCCAATTTTTCAGATTTTAATGAATACAAACAAGGACTTAAAAATTTCCAAGATTTTAAAATATGTCCAAGGACCAATTTACAATTTCCGTAAAACTTAGAAATCACATAAAAGCCCAAGGGTCAAGCTGCAATTTTCAGAAAATCCAAAGATTGCAGAAAGGCCCAAAGGTCAAATTATTAATTTCCAGAATTCATTTTATTGCATAAAGGTCCATTCACAATATCAAATTCTCAAAATAGCCCCTTGGGCATTGATACTACTGCCCTAGAAATCCCAGATTTCAGCCGCTGATTTAAATTCCCAGCCGAAATTGCAACCTTCAAACGACCAGCGGCGGTATCGCCGCCACCAAACCGCCGGTATTTCCAAAATATTAGGGTGGAGCGCGATCCGAAATTGGACCCGCCGCAAGTTTCCTGTACCAGCAATGCCGACACGGCTTGCCCAGCAAAAACCAGTGTCCGGCCATGGCGGCGCGACCATTGATCTATTTCACAACGGAGTAACAGAGCTATCCTTTTCGTTACTGCCACCGTCATTCGCTAGCGGTCGAGAAGGGTCGCCGACAAATGCTAGACCTGCCCCTTACATCACTCAATCCCATCGCCTTTGTGGAGGGATCGCGGTTGCGCCGCCGCTTGCCTAGCAGTGGTTTCCCGGCAACGGCAATGATGCATATCTTGCCCAGCAAGACATGACTCGAGCGGAGGCAAATTGGACCTGCTCCGTGAAGTGCAGAAACCTAATTCTGCGTCTTCACTCTATAACTTCCTTTTCCTTTTTTTTTTAAGAGATATTTGATCAAATACACAATAGTCTTCCCAGAAAACTAATGCGTATAATTTTTTTTTTTTTTTTTTTTTTTTAACTTTTTGAGAGTTTTGAGTTCCAAAGTCAAATGTGCTAAACAATTCAAATTCTATTTATTCAAAACAAATAGAATTCAAAAATAAGGTAAAAGGAAGAAAAACTTGATTTGTTTAATCAAAATAGGAGTGAACAGGGTCGATGGTTTCCTATTCCGAAACCCATACTCAATGAACCTAGTACGTGAAGCAGTATGATTTTAATTAATAAAGTAGGTTTAAAAAATCAAACAATTTTATTTTTAACACATAGATCGGGCAACTAATTTAGAAAATAAGCACAACATTTTACCACCGAATTATACAAATCAATGTATACAACCAGATAACCAAAGCATGAAGCTCTGATACCACTGTTGGATTTTAGAGGCACGAACACCATATTCGGCGCAACGGAAGAACTCGATTCACCAACAACGAATCTGAAATATAGTTGTATAACATAAAACAAAAGGATAAATAAGAGCATATAAATCCTTACAGCAATTTGTACGCGGAATCCTCAACTATGGTATCCACGTAACGGTTTTTCACCAACCCACACCCAGCGTTGAATCTCGAGACGAATTTGCTAGGAAAAATCCGACTGGAGATTTTATGGAGAAATTATATTTCTTGTATCATTTCCAAATTCTCATAAGACACATATTTATAGGGATTAACTTGGCTTAATTCTTAAGCAAGATATCGGGTCTAGCCCGTATTATAATCTCTACGGATTATATTTCCCTAGATATGTTCCTACGAATAATATCTTTACCATATCTATTATTTGTATAATAATATTCTAAATATTATTATTGGGATTTCATATTTAATTAAATCTAATTTTAATTAAATAATAATAATTAATTCCAAATATAATAATTATTATATTCTCCATAAATGAAATATTATATCCAATACAATATTTAATCAACCAACTATAATTGGTAAATTGTCATTACTTGTTGTGTGACCCATAAGCCCTCGTATATCGAGCGATTAGTCAAACTAGCGGTCTTAATTGAACCCTAGACAATAAATCAGACATCCTCAATATACGAGGTACGTTGCGAGGAAAAATCTGCAACTACCTGTAATATTGTAGGCTATTGTGATATCTTCCTTTCATTCGCGAATACTCGATTAAGTCTTGAACATGATGAAGTGTCTATTCAAATAATTTAATCATATTATCTCAAATCACTAATTGGTAAAATATATCACACTTAGCCACAAAGTCTAAGTTGATGAGCGTCGGCCGACGACTTAGATCCAATTATGATGAGAAGACAAATATTCTCTCTAAATCCACATTGAGGAATGAATCCTATTATTGACTCAACTACCACGCACATGTACTTCGTGATGAACCCAATCCATATCATATCTACCCGTGGAAAGGTACAAGCGTCGGTCATGGTCAAAGTTCATCACTCCACACATGTCGTGCGTATTGACCTCAAGTCAGAGGAGTATCACATCGCTCCCACTAACCGAGAAACCCGTAGACACATTATGTGGAATTTCATCAAACGGTTTCTCGGATGGGTATACCAATACCCTCTAAGGTACATGTGCATCCATCATGAGATACCCGGTATCTCGTAGTAAGTGAGATCTTACTACACTCTTTTAGAGTATGATGCAGATCGCACACCAATCTCAGTTGCATCATCAATATCTCATTCTTGATAATCCTTGATCGGGGCTATTTGAGAATCATACTTAAGTCATCTGAGTTCTCACTCACTCAATGACAGTAGTGATTCATGGGAACACAAATAAGAATATATGCAAACAATCAAACATCATATTCAGATAAGTGTAACACCATGCATTTAATATTAAACCAATAATAATATTAAATTAAATCTGAATATTATCTTAGTATTATGTTCTTTCGATGGATTGTCTCTAGGACACTAACACTAACTACCGTAATATAAAAAAAAAATTCAAGTTAATATTAATAATTAATATTAATGAATACAATTAAAATTATTTAAGAATACTTACATGTTGTCGCTAGGGACAACAGTGAGATGACTATCAAACTGGGGATGCTGTCGTGAAGCCGTAGATAGAAGTAGAGCCAGCAGCACTGGACTGTTGTGAGGAGGATAGTGTCATCTCCGGGGCCCGTCGAACCTCCGGGATCACCGGTCTCAACGACCCCTGTTGATAGGCGAGCAGGAACAACATTTGGGCGACCAGGATTAGCGCAAATCACTCAAGAATTAAAGTGCAGATTAACACATGATTTACCCAAGATATCCGGCGAGCAAAACCTACATGCGATCAAGACACATAGGCGAACAAAATCAGATCAAAAGCCACATGACGAGCTCAAACGGTAACCTGCCGATCAGATCCAACCACAGCACCGAAATAACAATTAAACAAGATGAAAGACCATCAGAATCAGACTAAAGACTCCTCAAGGACAAGTCCAAAGTGACGAACAGCTCTAGACTGCTAGCAAATCCAGTAGATAAGGATAGAATTTAGTTGAGATAAGGTCAAATTAGTCAAATGACAGGTGTCGAGCATGCAGACTTGGTCGGCCAAAGGTCGTGCCACCTCCTGCTGGGCAAAAGTATATAAATACTTAGATTTTTTTAGCAAATAAAACAAGCACAAATTATTATACACGTCCAAACTTCGATTACGAATCTAAAGCAGCTCGATTAACTTACAATCGAACTTGAACACGTAAGCTTTCAAACGATTCTAATCCACCTAAACCCGAAATTTCGTACACGTAATTGTTTGATGATCAATTAACCATCTAAAACAGCCATTAATCTTCAAGATCAAAACTGATCGTCAACAAATTGGCGCTAGAAGGAGGGTTCGAACCTCCGGGTCATTGAATACGAGAAGATTATCCCAGAATTGAAGAACAAGTTTGAGTTTTTGAAGAAAAAACTCAAGAACACTAAGAACAACACTTGATACCTTCTGTGAAAATGCCTTAAACAAGGGAGACACAACGTTCTCAACATATAACTCGGGATTCACACTCCCGAATGTCCCAAGCTGGTGGGCGAGCAAGGGCGAGCAGAAACAACCAAGAAAATCAAACTAATGTTGCTCGCCAATTAATACCACCAGAGTTGGACGCCATTGCCCGCAATCCCGACGAATTGGCGCGTACAATTGCCATGCTCCAGGCTTTACAGAGACAACAAGCCCAACCTGGCCCATCATATGTGCGAGCAAGGGGTAGCCCCGCAAAGACTCGCGAACATGATTGGGCTAGAGGAGATCATTTGAATGAGGCTGACAGTGCCCAAGCTCGTAAGGCCAAAGACAAAGAAAAATTGAACATTGAGGCCGCCAGTCAGGGAGGTTCGACTCAGAACCCGGTCATGGCGGCAAGTCTAAGCACACGCCAAAGTGCTCTTGAAAGATTGGGTCGACGTGGCCGGGGAGTCCTGGAGGTCCATCCCCCTGCTGGAGCAGCTCGCCCAGCCGCAGTACCTGCTCGCCAATCAGTCCTTGACCGGCTGACTAGGTCAGCTTTTGGTCGCCTTGGCCCGAATGCAGAGCCCAATCCCAGGAGGCCAATCCTGGGGGTTCCCACTCCCAATGTGGGACTGGAGCGAACAGACAGCTGTGCGCCTCTGCTCGCAGAACAGCCACACAGTCAGGGGGGATCCTTAGAGGAGCTCGCCTCCATGAGAAAGGCCATCGAAAGCATGCAGGGCCAGCTGGATCAACAGAGAGGATATGGGAACACGACTCTTCCAGTCTCACCCTTATCAGTGGTAATTCTGAAGGCTCCAATTCAACAAAAGATCCAGTTTCCAGCAAGTACCCAATATGAGGGCACGGCGGATCCCCGAGTGCATCTGATGAAGTATACCAATTATATGGTATCAATGGGGGCAAGTGACGCAACGCAATGTCGAAATTTTCCTTTAACTCTTGGAAACCGTGTCCATAAGTGGTTTTCGGCCTTGCCACCGGCTTCAATCCATTCGTTTGCCCAGCTGGGCAAATAATTCTTATCCCATTTCTCTACAGCCGGGTCTTATCTATCCCAAAGACATCGGTTATCCGACTTGAAACAGACTGACGACGAGTCGGACCGATCGTATTTGGAAAGATTCGACAAGGTCTTGTTAGAGGGGGAATCCGTCAGTGAAGACACCAAGATTGTGGCCGTCTTGGTTGGGCTCAAGAAGGGTACTGAACTCTGGAAAGATGTGCACCTAAGATGCCCGAAGACATACGCCGAGTTTCGGGATCGGGCAGGCGTTTTTGTCTCCATGCATGAAGCCCTGCAAAAGGATATGGGAGACAAAGGAGAGCAGAAAGAGGGTGCGAAGAAGCCTGGAACTGGTTATCGAGATCCCAAAAACATGAAGGCATTTACTGAAGGAACGGAGCTGAAAGACAAACTGAACCACATTCTTACCGTATCAATCAATACAGTTTATAATAGTGTCCGAGACAAAGAATTGCTAACACCTCCCCGTAAGATACGTCAGGATACGAGCAAGTTGAACCAGAATAAATATTGTGCCTACCACCAGAGTGTAGGACACTTTACAAGCGAATGTCGTGACTTGCTAAAGCAGTTGTGGCATTTTTACGAAGAGGGAAAGCTATCAGAATTCGTGAAAAGACAGCCCGGCAAGAGAACCAGAGACGAAGATTCTGATGAAGAAGACCAGGAACAGGCACCTCACCGGAATCGAGCTGGAGGACCAGCTCAGGCGCCTGCCGGGGGACCAATACCAGACATCCAGATGATGGAACCTGCAGGACCCATAGGTGGTTACTCTGATGGACGACCACCAATCTCTAATCGGAAAAGAAAGGCAGAATTACGAGCGATCGGACATGTATGGGGGTCATTCCACCTACCATGCAAACACCGGAATTAACTTTCACCGACAGAGATTTGGAAGGAGTACTGACCCCACACAATGATTCGCTTGTGATATGTGCCAAGATTATGGAAACGAGGGTACATAGGTTACAGGTGGACACTGGAGCCTACACTAATGTCCTTTTCAAAAAGACACTTGATCAAATGGGAGATTATGCAGGCTACATCAGAGACACAAATCACCGTATCCTGGGATTCGGAAATGCCGTGACAATCCCGTTGGGAATAGTAACTTTCGCTATGCAACTTGTGACGGTCAAAGAGTCTGAGAAGAATATCGCAAGAATGGTGGATTTCCTAGTTGTCGATCAAGAATCGTCATACAATGGATTCCTGGGTCGACCTTTTTTAAACGAATTCAGGGCCGCGTGTTCAACTTACCATTATTGCATAAAATTCCCAACAGCAAGTGGAGTTGGCACGGTAAAAGGAGACCAGAGAAAAGCTCGGGAATGTCTTCTGCAAATTCAGTCAAGACAGTGGCAAGTATCTATGATGGAAGCGTCAACTAGTCAACTCGAAAATGAACCCTCAATCTTGGAGGACATTCTTGGAGCCCAAAACGATAAGATGGACATTGACGACTAACCTTCTTCTACGGGCGATCAGGCACAGCAGGGCGACGGGCAAAACCAGCCAGAAGCAGTATTACCCCCGTAGCCGATCGTTCGTGCCCAAACAATAACCAGGGGAGTCCAACTTCGGTGACCGAGTCTCACCCAAAGCCCGCAGATGATTTTGGCCCTCGATTGGGTGCTGAACCCATGGACATTGAGGATGAGCTAAGTCCGGAAGGACCAATAGTTGACCCTCGATGGAAAGGGCAAAAACGACGGGCAACTCCCGTTGAAGAGTTGGAGGCCATCAAGATTAATCCTGAGCGTGACAGTCTTGAACTTTACACCGGGTCTGAACTCTCTGAGCCTTACAGAACGCGCATGACGGACTTTTTGAAGGCTAACTTGGACGTCTTTGCGTGGTCTCATGCTGATATGGTGGGAATCAGCCCGAAGGATGCCTGTCACAGGTTGAATATCAATCCAGTCCGAAAACCTGTCCACCAGAAACGGCGAAAATATGGACCAGACAAGTATCAAGCTTTAAACGAAGAAGTCAAAAAGCTGCTGGACAACGATCTAATCAAACAAGCGTTATGTCCACAATGGGCTGCGAATCCTATCCTGGTACGGAAGCCGAACGGAACCTGGAGGTTATGCATAGATTTTACAGATCTTAATGCAGCATGCCCGAAGGATAACTTTCCACTCCTACACATCGATCAACTGGTGGACAGTACTGCCGGTCACGAAATGTTCACATTCATGGATGCTTTCGCAGGATACCACCAGATTCCAATGCACCCAGACGACCAAGAAAATACGGCCTTTTATACAAATAAGAATCTGTTGTGCTGGAAGAGGATGACGTTTGGCCTAATCAATGCTGGAGCAACCTACCAAAGGTTGGTCAACAAGATGTTTAACGAATTTATAGGAGAAACAGTGGAAGTGTACGTCGACGACATAGTTGTCAAGAGTACACAGAAGGAAGATCACCTCCATCATCTTTCCCAAGTATTCGACATACTCCGAAAATATAATATGAAGCTAAATCCAAAGAAAAGTAGTTTTGGAGAACATTCTGGGAAATTCTTGGGCCATCTGGTCAGCAAACGTGGAATCGAAGCTAATCCAGCAAAAGTAAAAGCGATCATTGATATGGAGCCACCCCGTTCTGTTAAAGAAGTGCAAAGGTTAACCGGATGCCTAGCTGCTTTAAACAGGTTCATATCACGATCAGGGGACAAGTGTCGTCCATTCTTTGAAGCCATCAAAAAGGGCAACTTTGCCTGGACAGAAAACTGCCAGAAAGCCTTTGATCAATTGAAAGAATATCTGGGAGATGTAAAAATTCTGTCAAAACCAATTCCCGATGAAAAGCTATATTTATACCTGGCAGCATCTGACACAACCATAAGTTCGGTGTTAGTTCGGGCGGATGGCAAATTTCACCTGCCAATCTACTATGTCAGTCAGGCCCTGCATGATACTGAGGTAAAGTACTCACCAACTGAAAAGCTGGCCTATGCTCTTGTCATGAGTGTCAGGAAATTAAGACCATACTTTTTCGATCATCAAGTTGAAGTATTGACAACTTTCCCACTCAGACAAATTTTACACCGACCCGATACCGCTGGCCGTCTTTTGAAATGGTCCATAGAGATAAGCCAGTTTGGCGTGACTTATGCACCTCGAACCGCGATTAAGGGACAAGCGTTAGCCGACTTTATAGTTGAATTAACCTTCCCTCAAAATCCAACGAGAGGGCTGGACCACCCATGGCATCTTTACGTGGACGGTTCGTCAACGAATCTGGCCTCGGGGGCAGGAATAGTGCTCATCAGTCCCGACCGGCAAGTATTCACTTCAGCAGTCAGATTCGAATTCATGGTCACTAACAATGAAGCAGAGTACGAGGCCCTCATTGCAGGTCTTCACTTGTCACTAGCAGTTGGAGTTAGACAACTCCAGATTTTCGGGGACTCCCAGCTCATTGTAAGCCAAGTACGAGGTGAATATAAGGCCAGAGACGAGCAAATGATCGAGTATCAACGAATAGTTGCTCACTTGGTATCTCTATTAGACCAAGTGTTTATCCAGCAGATACCACGAACAAGCAACACACAAGCTGACGCCCTAGCAAGATTAGCAACAAGTGATGGGCCAGCAGATCTGACGGACATTGTCATTACCAGGAAGGTCCAACCATCAACAATGGACTACGAAGTAAATCAAGTAGTCGAACACAACAACGATGATGATTGGAGATCTCCTATAGCCAAATACTTGAAAGACGGGGAGTTGCCAAACAACTCGTTTGAAGCTGAAAGAATTAAGAAACAAGCGACCAGATATACTCTGGTAAACAAACAGCTTTACAAAAGAGGCTTTTCACTCCCGCTACTCAAGTGTTTGTCTAGGGGGCAAGAAAGGACAGTCCTAGAGGATATACATTCTGGAGTTTGTGGAAATCACACTGGGGGGTAAGCTTTGGCCTACAAAACTGTAAGGCAAGGTTACTATTGGCCAACCTTACGGAAAGATGCAATCCAATTAGCCAAGGCTTGCCACCAGTGTCAGGTTTTTGCTCCAAGCATCCATGCCCCAGCTCAGGAGCTTGTATCGGTTTACAGCCCATGGCCATTTGCAAGATGGGGGATTGACATTATTGGTCCTTTCCCGGCAGGAGTGGGAAATGTTCGATTTGCCGTCATAGCAGTCGACTATTATACGAAGTGGGCAGAAGCGAAGGCCATGGTGAAAATTACACAGCAGAACATGATCAACTTCATATGGCAGAACATTATCTGTCGCTTTGGAATTCCACAAACAATTGTGACAGATAATGGCCCACAGTTTGACGGAAGGGAGTTAAGAGACTTCTGTACAAAATGGGGGATCAGGAAACACTATTCGACTCCCTATCATCCCCAGTCAAACGGGCAAGTTGAAGCTGTAAATAAGATCATCAAGCATACATTGAAAATACGTCTGACAGAAAGCAAAAGTAGCTGGTCAGAAAAACTCCCGGAAGTCTTGTGGGCATATAGGGTTTCTCCCAGGTCAAGCACCGGAGAAACACCTTTTGTAATGGCTTTCGGAACAGAGGTGGTAATACCAATTGAATTAAAGACTGACACAGTCAGGACAACCAGCTTTGATGAACAAGCAAATCATTCTGCTTTAGCCACAGAAGCAGATTTGCTTGAAGAAAAAAGATTACACGCTGAGCTGAAGAATGCCACGTATAAGCAAAGAGCGGAGCGTTACTATAATTCTCAAGTCAAGATAAGAAAATTCGAAGTGGTGACCTCGTTCTAAGAAAGAAACTTGCCCCACCTCCATGCATATTTGGCCCGACTTGGGAGGGCCCGTACAGGGTAACAGATAGGTTACCCAATGGAGCATATGACATAGAGGACTTAGATGGCAACTCGGCCCAATATTCCTGGAATGCAGCTAATCTAAGGAAATACTTTCAGTAGGCGACCAGTTCTGCTTCATGAGAGAGTGGAGTTAAGATGGGTGAGCTACTAAGTCCACTGGGCGAACTGGAATGGCAAAGATACAAGATGGGACCGAAAAACTTGCCTAAATTTTTTGGAAAATTTTCACCAAGTATAAGTGGTCGAAGAGAGTTGAACTGGGTCAAGTCTGATCGCGGGCTAGGAGGCCAGTATCTTGTATGGTTTTATTTCTTTTTAAGAAGCCTAAAGGATGCCTTGACAAATTGTATAGTAGTCGAGCAAAATTGACTCCTGGTGTAAGTAATGTTTTTTATTGATTGGAGGCTTAACCTTGTCTTGGTCGAGCAGGTCCAACCTAGCTAGTACAGGATTACTTTTTTTTTTTGGTCGCTTTCAGCACTTGTAATTTTTTAAGATCTTTGCAATATTAAGTTGTTCGTATAAGCAAAAATGTAAACTCAAGGCGCAAGTTGATTATACAACCAAGCCCTTTGAAGGCTGTTCGTTTTTAGATGAACATAGCCTAAGGCCAAAAGCCCGTTAAATCCTAAGGCCAAAAAAGTTCTTAAGGAACAAGGCCCAATTACATTAAGATTGTTGAAGCACAGATAAAGATGCAAAGAACAATTAATGTAAGAAAAAAGACGAGCGATTAAGCAAAATATATTCATTGAACACAAGGCTTGATCGCCCAAAAATTACAAAAAAGACGAACAACTCAAAAAAAAAAGTACAAGTTCCTAGCTAATCCTGTCCGCTAAGATCCTTGCCCGGCAGGAGGAGATATGTTGTCATCTTTGGGGTCTTCAAGAGGAGAACCTTCAAGGGCAGGATCAACTGGGACCACCTCGGTGTTGGAGTTATACGTGAAAGTATGCTTTTACTTTGTATAACTCGTGTATCAAACACTTGTTTATGAGAATAATTCTTTTATCGCATTTGCTTTAGATATGATTGAATGTTGAATATTTATTGCAAACCGTTCAATATATAGTACATGTTACATTGTAGTTAATGTGGTGATACCCGATCACGGAAGACAACATTAACGGTTTCCTTGTAACTAAACGTACATTTCACGACCTAGGTGGAATTGAACAATCCGCCGTGAAAGGTCGATGTGTAAGGCTCAGATTGGTCTGTCTTGACTAAGAGATTGCACTAGCACATTTAGTATGTGTTGAAGAGGACCTACAGCGAGGATAAATTCTTCTGTTCTGAAAGGTGAAGAATTAGACCTCAGTGGTTGTTGATTTCTTAATCTCCGTCACTTAAATAGGACCGTGTGTGCTTAATAGTTACTGCTTTGATTCATGTTGGGTGAGAATCATTGTGACTTCGAATTTTGTGTCTTGGGCAGTAATATTAATCATACGACGGTTGCTAAGATTTAATACGGAGAAACGCGTGCGAGTACGGCTCGTGTGATTAGTCCCCTTGGTGGGCTCAGAAGTTTTATTGTACCAAATCTTGCAAGTGAAGAATTAGTTTCTTCGGTACGAATAATAATGTTGAGCTGTCTTTACTCCAAGGTGAAAGATGTTAATTAATTTAGAGCTATTCAGAAGCTTAATTAATTAATGGACTTGATAATCTTAAACGCGGGAAATAATAACCGGGAGCCCATATTATCGTAATATGGATTAAGATGGATAGTGCAATATTAATTTATTAGTGGTAATAATTAATATTAATGGGCTGAATTATATTGGGGCTCAATATTGAAATTCAGAAGTCCATTAGGAGGTCCAATCTTAATTCTCCTTAAGGCCCCTCAAGTAGCCCATTAAGTAGCCCAATAATGATAAGGTGATTAAAATAAAAAGATAATATTATGCTGATTTTTCTTTATATTTTTCGAAAAAAGCATTATTAGAAGAGAAAAGATTTTGTTGATTTTCTTGGAAAGATATTATGGAAGATATGTATTCTTGGAATACAAGAATATCTCATATATTCAAGAAGATCCAAATCTTGGGATCTCTTATTAATATTTTCGAAAATTATAGTCCTAAATAGGAGAGTGAGATTTTTGTGGAATATTTTATTATGGAGAAAAGAATATATGAGATATATTCAAGATTTCTTAGAGATTAAGAAAAGATTTTCTCCCTGCCCATAAAATCTCTACGAATTTCGGTCACCCCCCTTTATAAATAGGAGATGATTATTTCATCTCAACATACATAATTCCATGTGTTGGAAAAATCAAGAAGCATATATATTTTTCTTTTTCCTTAGTTTATTAAATTGCTTGAAAGCGTCTCCCACCGGCGATCAAGTAAGGCGAAAGGGAAATACTTGAGAAGGTTTTTGGGTTGATAAAGCGTGTACGAGAGTCCCGTTTTATTCAAAGGCCAAGTTCTACAAGAGGTACGTTAATCACATATTTACTTGTTTATTCCGCCATAGTTAATATGTGAAATTAATTTAGCATGCATGATGATAATTAGTTGTTGGAATTATTATTTGAATTAATTAGGATTAATTCATGATAGTAATAATTGTATTTAAATTCGTATTTAAAATTCATCCCGAATAGATTCCGGGCACCCCTATATTTTCCCAACAACTGGTATCAGAGCCACGGTTTCGGGCTCTGAATTTTAAATTGGAATTTAAATTGTTGAACATTAAAATTGAAATTGGATAGTAGAATTGTTAGATCTTTTTTGCAGGTATCCAATTGTCATGGTTTTTAATGTTGTTAATTTCATGCGTGTGAATTAATTTGGTTTTTAATTCGATTCGTTCGAATTCGTTTTTCTCGTGAGAAAATCCACGAGTAGATTAGTTGTTTTTATTTTGATTCGATCATTGTAATAGACTAGTCTTGATCTAGTATTTATTTTTTTTGTAAAAATAAATTGTAACCGGATCGTGACGAAGAACGAAGAATTAAAAACGGCGTACCCGGACGACGCATACATGCGTGGCGCGTGTATGGAGGTAAAATCATGCAAGGGGTGAAGAAAACGAGGACGAACGGCGAAAAAACGGCGCACGGGGGTGCACGGCGCACACCGTGCGCAACGGGCGCACGGCGCCGCGCGCACGGCGCGCGCGCGCCTCGGCAGCGCCCTGCAGCGCCTCGGGGCGCCTCGGGTGCGCCTCGACGCGCCTCCGTGTAGCGCCTCGGGCGCGCCTCGGGTGCGCCTCGGGGCTGCGCTTCGGCGCGCCTCGGGCGCTTTTCCAGCGCTTCTCGGGCCGGGAAGCGCGCGGGCCCACTTCGTGGGCCGACGCGCGCTGTATCTCAGGCCGTGGAATTTTTTCGGTTCGTGTTTTTTTTTGGTGTGATTTTAAACGTCGTCCCGAACCCCAAACGATGCTGTTTTTGATGAAGTGTTGTTGTTCGAGTGGGAGCACGTCGAGACGAACGTCGGAAAGCAACAAGGACGATTTTTCGCATCAAGACGTGAAGAAATTAAACCGTGACAATTGGAATTGAGTGCTCCAATGTGTTTAATTTTGTTTTGATGGATGTTTTATTTCGTGCAATTTTTATTATTTGTTAATATGTGTTTGCATGAATTTAATTGTTCAAGAAAAACCTTACTTTCGAAAATTACTAAGTATGTTTTTTTTAATCGCAATTTTATTTCGGATATTAAAATTGGATTATTTTGGCCTCCATAATTTATTTATTTGTGAAGTTCTTTTGGAATACATTTCCCCCTCGGATCGGCCAAAAGAACGGATTTCACATGAATAAATTCCGAAAGGATGATTGTGGATTATTACTAGTGGCGGTATTGACCCTCACCACGAGTGGCTTGCTCAAAGCGAAATAATAATCCTGTATTTAATTATGGTTATTACTTTGGCATAGGAAATTGATATTAACTTACTCCCCTCGGAGTCCCTGTCAATTTCTATGTGGTCAAAGTGGGAGCCAACTATTAATTTTGAATTAAGGATTTGTAACTTTTAAGTTTGTGATCCGCTTGAATGTGTTTAAATGTATAGACCACCCCTCGTGGCGCATTTAAATTGTTTCGAGATGTTGGCTAATGCATGATTATATTGTTTTAAGGTTTCAATATAATTGATGTGATCAAATTTATGTGATAATTTCGTATTTTTCTAGATATTGATACGAATGTATGTTTTATTCTCATTTCATCATGTCGCAACCTTTTAATCCACTGTTTAATATACTTAAAGTTAATAAACTTTTTGGAGAGAATTATATCGATTGGAAATGTTTTTTTTTTAAATTGTCCTTACTGCACGAAAACACAATTGGGTTATTTATGTTAATATACCCGGCAAGCCTAATGATAAGTCAAGCAATGGGAAGAGGCAGTTTATGATCGGAAGCGTGACAATGAATGAAGTGCATCATCTTGACATTTCTGTCTGAGGATTTGAGGCGCGTTCATGAAGACATTGTATCCGCTGTTGAAATCATGGAACACCTTGAAGAGATGTTTTCACATCAGAATCCCATGACTAATCAGTTCACCAAACATGACTCGGTCAAGTTGGAAATGGTGGAAGGAACGCCCGTGAGGGAGCACGTTCTCAAGATAATGACATGCCTTAACAAGTTGGAAGTACTTGGTGCGGATTTTGATTGATTTCATATACCATTCCCTACCGAGAAGCTTTGAGTAGTTTCATCTGAAATGTCAGATGAATGAACGGACAAGTCGTTTGCCCGAGCTCTTGCAAGCTTTAGTTTCGGTGGAGGTGATAATGGAGCACCAGTCTAGTGCTATGGTGGCTAATGGTTCGTCTACCTCTTTTGGTCCCAAGGGAGGGAAAAAGAGGAAGAGAACCAAAGGTCGGATCCAAGCAAATCCAATTGTTGCGAAAGGCAAATGCAAAGGCAAGCATCGAAGGGGAAGTGTTTTAGTTGCGGTGAGAGAGGACAATGGAGGTCTGCCTGTTCCAAGCCTAAGAGGCTAGGAAAGTTAGGTAATTCACACACCTTAGTCGTCAAAACTTGTGAAGTGGCGTATGCTGTCTATTCGTGGATAGTGGATACGAGAGCTACTGATCACATTTGTTTCATGGGTTTAAGCTAACCCGACGACTTAAAAGAAGTGGGATCCCCATCACATCGGGCAATGCTACGAGAGTGGCAGCTGAAGCAGTGGGAGAAGTGCGCCTATCTTGTGAAGATAGAGTTATGGTCTTGAGAGATGTTCCTCATGTTCCTAGTTTAGAAAGAACTCAACCTTCAGTTTCTAAACTGTTTGAATAGATACTCAGTTTCTTTTAATAAGGATGTTATTATTGCTTGAAACGATGAGTTTATCCGTTCCGGAACTTCAATGGATGATCTTTATACCATTATTTGGGCACACCACTCACAAAAATTGAATCTAATAACACATCGATTATTTCGAGTAATAAAAGAAAGCGTTCTTCGGAGATGAACGAAACACTTCCATGGCATCTTAGACTAGGTCATATTAATCTAAAGTGGATAAAGAGATTGGTGAAAGACGGATCCTTGGAATCATTCCAAGTCGAACCGTTTCCAACTTGTGAATCCTGTTTAGAGGGTAAAATGACCAAGAGGGCATTTGGAGCCAAGGGGAATAGAACTACGGAAGTGTTAGAACTCGTTCATACCGATATGTGTGGTTCAATGACGATCATAGCAAGAAGAGGTATGAGTAATTTGATGATTACTCAAGATACGGATACATCTACCTTATGATGCATAGGGTAAGAAGTATCAAGTCTCTGCGATTTGTTCGTGGAGGCGAATACCTTAGCAATGAATTCTTGAACTACCTATCGGAAGAAGGGATTGTATCCCTGTTGACCACATCGGGAACCCCTCAATAGAACGGTGTGGCGGAACGAAGGAGCCAGACTCTTTTAGAAATAGTCAGATCCATGATGAGTTATTCAGATTTACCCAAGTCGTTTTGGGGTAACGCCTTGGAAACAACGACTTACATTCTAAACTTGGTGCCATCCAAATCGGTTCCTAAAACCCCAATGGAATTGTGGACCGGGCGCAAGCCCAGTCTAAGACACTTGCGGATTTGGGGTTGTCCGGTATACGTGCTAGACAAGGAAGCCGGTGAATTGGATCCACGTTCGGAATTAAGGTTGTTTATAGGATATCCCATGGGAACGAAAGGGTGTATGTTCTATAGTCTCAAGGATTAAAAGACCGTGATTAGTTCGCACTTTAAATTCTTGGAGGAAGACTATATGAACAAAAGAAAGCCTGGAAGTGAGATTACCTTAGACGAGTTAAGAGGGCAAACTCCTATACCAAGTATACAAGATGATATACCACACGTCATACCTTCACAACCGGAACCCCGTCGTAGTGGGAGGATTGCAAGGTAACCCGAGAGATTCATGGGAATTGGAGAATCTTCAGATTTGATTCCCGGCGATGAATTAGACCCATGAACATACGACGAGGCAATCCAAGACAAAGACGCGGAAGTGTGGAAAACCGCAATGGAAACCGAGGTGGGTTCGATGGATTATAATCAAGTGTGGGAGTTGGTTGATCCACCTAATGGGGTAGAACCTATTGGATGCAAGTGGGTGTACAAGAGGAAAAGAGGACCGGACAGAAGGGTAGGCTTGTGGCCTGTGGTCTGTAGCTATGCTTAAGTCCATCCGTATTCTCTTGTCGATCGCTGCACACTTAGATTACGAGATCTGGCAAATGGATGTCAAGACAGCTTCCCTTAACGGAAGTCTTGATGGGATCTATATGCAACAGCCCAAAGGTTTCGTTGAAAAAGGCCAAGAGCACCTCGTATGCAAGCTTAAGAGATCCATTTATGGACTTAAGCAAGCATCGCGTACTTGGAACCAGTGTTTTGATCAATTGATTAAGTCTTATGGGTTTGTGATCAAAACAAGTTCGAAAGTTGTGTGAAAGATGTGACGGAACTGCGGTGGTATTCTTAGTATTATACGTAGACAATATTCTGCTCATTGGAAACAGTGTAAAGGTATTGTCAGACGTAAGGGTATGGCTGTCAAAACAGTTTGATATGAAGGACTTAGGGAAAGCCGGTCACATCCTTGGGATCAAGTTCACTCGAGATCGCAAGAGGAAGATGTTGGGCTTATCGCAAGTTTCATACAAAGCCACTGTTTTGAAGCATATCAGCGTGCAAGATTCCAAGAAAGGTTTTGTACCTTTTTAGGCACGGAATCCATCTATCCAAAGAAATATGCCCTAAGACGCAAGTGGAGATAGATGACATGAAAGACGTTCCGTACGTTTCGGACGTAGGAAGTCTTATGTATGCAACGTTGTGTACGAGACCGAATATCTGCCTTGTCGTGGACATGATGGCAAGATAATAAAGTAATCTCGGGAAAGCACATTAGATTGCAATTAAATGCGTCCTTTAGTTTCTGAAAAGAACTTGGTATGGAATGCTGATTTAACAATCAGACAATCTAATTCCCATGGGATACACGGACTCAAATTTCCAATCAGACATAGACTCCAAAATACCTACCTCGGGTAGTGTGTTTTGCATGGGAGAAGGAGCCATGACATGGAGAAGCGATTTGCAGAAATGCATCGCAGATTCGACCATGGAAGCCGAATAAGTAGTTGCTTGTGAAGTAGCGAAAGAAGCGGTTTGGCTCAAGTACTTCTTAGTGGACTTGGACGTTGTTCCGAATTTGCCCGACAAGATAACTGTCTTTTGTGACAATGCCGGAGCAGTTGCAAATTCAAGGGAACCGAGAGCCCACAAGGCCAGCAAACACATTGAAAGAAAACACCATCTTATACGAGAAATCGTTGAGAGAGGAGATAAAGAGGTGGCAAAGATATGCGTCGGGGACAACCTAGTAAATCCATTCACAAAGGGTCTGCCTCTGAATACATTCGAGAGACATGTGGATGGAATGGGAGTCAAGACTATTGCCAATCTGCTTTAAGTATAAGTGGGAGGAATTATTAGGTTAGTGTAGGTTGACATGAGATGTCACGTAGAGCTACTACACTAAGACATGCGTGATGTATACTAAAAGCAGACTTTAAGTATAAGTGGGAGATTGTTGGAGTTATACGTGAAAGTATGCTTTTACTTTGTATAACTCGTGTATCAAACACTTGTTTATGAGAATAATTCTTTTATCGCATTTGCTTTAGATATGATTGAATGTTGAATATTTATTGCAAACCGTTCAATATATAGTACATGTTACATTGTAGTTAATGTGGTGATACCCGATCACGGAAGACAACATTAACGGTTTCCTTGTAACTAAACGTACATTTCACGACCTAGGTGGAATTGAACAATCCGCCGTGAAAGGTCGATGTGTAAGGCTCAGATTGGTCTGTCTTGACTAAGAGATTGCACTAGCACATTTAGTATGTGTTGAAGAGGACCTACAGCGAGGATAAATTCTTCTGTTATGAAAGGTGAAGAATTAGACCTCAGTGGTTGTTGATTTCTTAATCTCCGTCACTTAAATAGGACCGTGTGTGCTTAATAGTTACTGCTTTGATTCATGTTGGGTGAGAATCATTGTGACTTCGAACTTTGTGTCTTGGGCAGTAATATTAATCATACGACGGTTGCTAAGATTTAATACGGAGAAACGTGTGCGAGTACGGCTCGTGTGATTAGTCCCCTTGGTGGGCTCAGAAGTTTTATTGTACCAAATCTTGCAAGTGAAGAATTAGTTTCTTCGGTACGAATAATAATGTTGAGCTGTCTTTACTCCAAGGTGAAAGATGTTAATTAATTTAGAGCTATTCAGAAGCTTAATTAATTAATGGACTTGATAATCTTAAACGCGGGAAATAATAACCGGGAGCCCATATTATCGTAATATGGATTAAGATGGATAGTGCAATATTAATTTATTAGTGGTAATAATTAATATTAATGGGCTGAATTATATTGGGGCTCAATATTGAAATTCAGAAGTCCATTAGGAGGTCCAATCTTAATTCTCCTTAAGGCCCCTCAAGTAGCCCATTAAGTAGCCCAATAATGATAAGGTGATTAAAATAAAAAGATAATATTATGCTGATTTTTCTTTATATTTTTCGAAAAAAGCATTATTAGAAGAGAAAAGATTTTGTTGATTTTCTTGGAAAGATATTATGGAAGATATGTATTCTTGGAATACAAGAATATCTCATATATTCAAGAAGATCCAAATCTTGGGATCTCTTATTAATATTTTCAAAAATTATAGTCCTAAATAGGAGAGTGAGATTTTTGTGGAATATTTTATTATGGAGAAAAGAATATATGAGATATATTCAAGATTTCTTAGAGATTAAGAAAAGATTTTCTCCCTGCCCATAAAATCTCTACGAATTTCGGTCACCCCCCTTTATAAATAGGAGATGATTATTTCATCTCAACATACATAATTCCATGTGTTGGAAAAATCAAGAAGCATATATATTTTTCTTTTTCCTTAGTTTATTAAATTGCTTGAAAGCGTCTCCCACCGGCGATCAAGTAAGGCGAAAGGGAAATACTTGAGAAGGTTTTTGGGTTGATAAAGCGTGTACGAGAGTCCCGTTTTATTCAAAGGCCAAGTTCTACAAGAGGTACGTTAATCACATATTTACTTGTTTATTCCGCCATAGTTAATATGTGAAATTAATTTAGCATGCATGATGATAATTAGTTGTTGGAATTATTATTTGAATTAATTAGGATTAATTCATGATAGTAATAATTGTATTTAAATTCGTATTTAAAATTCATCCCGAATAGATTCCGGGCACCCCTATATTTTCCCAACACTCGGTTAGCTCAGCAATCAATCCATCAGCATCAGCACGCTCCTTTAGAGCTCTTTCACTTTGATCGGCAGGAAGGATTTGCTCGCCCTCCGCAGCATCGCCCTCATCTTCTTCCTCGTCCTCGGGAGGACTTGTGATAATTATTTCAGGACCAAGGAAGTCGAGTTTGACTCCATAATCGGGCAGGTCGCCAATTTGGAGAGTTGTGCCTGGGGCTGGAGGGTTCGATTCGACGAAGTTGCACAACTCCTTGCCGATCTCTTCAATAACCGCGGCAGCCTTGAATTCATGGGCAATACGGATGCTCTCCGCATAACCAGTTACGTATCCAAGAATCGAGCTCACCTCCATCTTAGGAATAAGTTCCTCTTGGGTAATGGAGTTGGCGAGCTGGATTTCAAGGTCCGCAATTTTGGCCGTTGCCTCAGTCGCAAATTTCTCGGCGACCTCCTTCTGCTGCTGAGCGCGAACAAGTTCTGCCCGCATGTGCTCGACCTCGGCCATCTTGACTTTCAGCTCCTCGGAGACTTTGACGTGCAGGTCCAAGGCACGCTGCTCGCTAACCTGATGGGCTTTGGCTTTATTTTCAAGGTCAGCGATAATCTTCTTCGCCTCAGCCTTAGCGTCATCGCGCTCCTTGGCAATACGGCTGACGGTGGCCGCATGCTGACGTGAGTCCTTCTCAAGGTCCTCAACTTGGTCGACCAAACGCTGCACGGCCGCCAAGGTATTGCCTGCCTCAACAAGACACGGACGGCCATTATCACGAGGCGACTGTGTCTTGACGATTTCGTTTAGCTCCTTGGTCCAGCTACGAGCAACGACCTCGGAGGCGCGGCGGACAAAAGAGTCTGGGATCTCACGAAGGTGTGTCGGCACCTTCGAGCAGGCAAAACGATGCACCAAATTAGACCGCCCTGGATACTGCTTGGGCGAGTAGCTAAAAAAAAAAATTCAGTTAGTAAAAATAAGATGAGGAAAAGTGACTAAGTGTCCTTGACGAGCAGGGTTGTACCTGTCAAGACGACCTTTATCCCAGCCGAGGTAGGTGGGGTCAGATGAAGGGCCAGAACCCTCACGGGTAGTGACGACCAGAGCCTGCTCGCCGGGGCGCTCCACATAAGGAGTTTGCTCGCTGTCGCCTTCGGATGGTCGGACAGCCACGGTAACTTTTTCTTGAGCAGTCTTTGCTCGTTTGGCTGCCTTTTCAGCCTCAGTGACGGGAGTGCCGTCTCCACGAAGAAGCCTCTTCGTCCTCGGAACTAGTGTCTTGGGCGGACTCGCCACGGGGGCAGGAGGCTGTGCCGAGCTCGACCCTCCGGCTTGCCTAGGGTCGCATTTTCCACCCTTGGCCGCAAGGGCGATGATCTTCGAGAGGGGATCTGACTTCTTGCGTCCTTTTTTGGTCGGCATCTCCCAGACACGGTTATCGAGCTCTAGGAAGGAAGGGTGAAGCGCAACTGAGGCGAGCTGATCTGTAAAGGACATGAAAAACAAATTAATACCAAGTGTAAGACCGACCAGATCTGTTCGCCCAACATAAAGATACTTACCCTCTGGGATACGAGCTAGAGCCTCGAGATGGTGAGGGTAGGTCGTGAGATGAGCAACTCGCAGTGTATCCTCGGAGAAGAGATGGCAAATGCTTCGATCTTCTCGGCGACGTAGGGCGACCAAACACGCAACGAACAGGAATTGATCGCTTATGCTATTTTTTACAGTTCGCCACCTCAAGTTCTTGGGACCTGAAACAAAGGAAAAAGAGAATTAAAATTAGTCCAACCACTTCAAAGATATAGAAGAGGTAAGACTCACGCTTTAATTCCCTAAACTCCGCCGGGGTCTCGATTAGTTCAGAACCCCCTGAAGAGCGAGCAGAAGCACGCCAGTCTCCTCCGATCCAGAACCAGTCATGCTTCCAATCTCGCACTTTCCCAGGAATATCCTCAACAAGTTTTTGGCCTGGTCGCGCCTTCAGATAGTACCAGCCCGCCTCTTCCCCAGTGCAGCCGATCATCGTCATCAGGTAGCCAACTTATTCGGCGGACAGCCTGTTGGGATACCCCTCCAGGGCGAACATCACCATCAGGGCCATCAGATTTATCCACCCAACGGGAGTAAGTTAGGTGATAGCCAAGTTCACGTCATGCAGGAATTGGCCGATCAAAGGGTGCAACGGCAAAAAAACTCCAGCATTTAAGGTGGCGAGGTTGATCACCGTCAATCCGCATGGTGGGCGATCAGCTCTATCGTCCGTCAAAGGAGCATACATTGGGATATCAAAGGGAATCTTATAATCCCTCTGAATCTCGATCAAGTTCTCCTCGGTGATGGTGGATACGATACAGCTCGCTGCGAACTCGGTCGCTTTAAGTTTCCGTACTCCGCGAGCAGGAATGACGAAGCGATTGGAGTGCTCTTTTTCATACTCATTCCAGTCGACACGGCGAGCAACTGCGACTGGAACCCGATGTTCGATCAGTCTGGGCGCAGGGAAGTTGATATCTTTGAGATAGGCCCAGGTCAGTTCGTCAAGATTCACCGGCTGGAGTACCTCGACCTCTTCGTCCTCGTCTTCGTGGAGGTCCGAGCTCGTCTCTTCTAAGAGCTGGCGATCAGGATTTGCTCGCTCCTCTCTTTCCCCAGAGGGATGAGCTTCAGAATTGACCGAGCGTGCGACCGAAGCCGCCTCGGGATCGGATTCCAAGTTAACTATAGGAGGATTTTCTTCGACGGGCCATTTTTCAGGATTCCGAGGGGGAAAAGAACCGGTCTCAGAGTGCGACGCCATCGAATAAGTTAAGGGAAAGACGTTAGGGTTTTGCAGATTCCGGCAAGGGAAGAACGCGGCGGCTTGGAATTTTCCACGGCGGAGTAGGAATTCTCGGTGAGTATAGAACACACACGACGCAAGAAGAAAAAAAAGAGAAGAGAAAAGCAGAGAGAAAACTACCTTGACGTTGTTTGAAGATCGCCGGAAGCTGGAAACAGTCGCCGGAAATTTGAAAGGAGGAAGAAAGAGGAATTCGCGCCTAAGAAGCAGTGTGAAAATGGAAAAAATGAAGAAAAATTTCCTTATATACGTCTGGAAAAACGGGGTACCGGGCGAACAAAGTTGAAAGTGGAAGGACCAAATGGCAAATTCTGGGCGCGTGCAGCACCTGTCCGACAAAACGGGAAGACGCGTCACCTCGGGATCGTGTGCGCGTGGGCGGCAGCAATCATTCCGCCCACGTCACACCTCGAGCCGTGCCCAGACCTTGGGATTCCAACCGTCGTTGACCCGAGTCTGCTCGACCAATGTTGTCCGCCTGTGAAAAGCTGCTCGCCCCAGGGACATTCTTGCTCGCCATAGTAACGCTTAAAAGTTGCCAACCCAAAAAGTGCTCATTCACCGTCTTCACAATTTATTGATCGGCAAGGGGGAAATTGTTGATAGGCGAGCAGGAACAACATTTGGGCGACCAAGATTAGCGCAAATCACTCAAGAATTAAAGTGCAGATTAACACATGATTTACCCAAGATATTCGGCGAGCAAAACCTACATGCGATCAAGACACATAGGCGAACAAAATCAGATCAAAAGCCACATGATGAGCTCAAACGGCAACCTGCCGATCAGATCCAACCACAGCGCCGAAATAACAATTAAACAAGATGAAAGACCATCAGAATCAGACTAAAGACTCCTCAAGGACAAGTCCAAAGTGACGAACAGCTCTAGACTGCGAGCAAATCCAGTAGATAATGATAGAATTTAGTTGAGATAAGGTCAAATTAGTCAAAGGACAGGTGTCGAGCATGCAGACTTGGTCGGCCAAAGGTCGTGCCACCTCCTGCTGGGCAAAAGTCTATAAATACTTAGATTTTTTCAGCAAATAAAACAAGCACAAATTATTATACACGTCCAAACTTCGATTACGAATCTAAAGCAGCTCGATTAACTTACAATCGAACTTGAACACGTAAGCTTTCAAACGATTCTAATCCACCTAAACCCGAAATTTCATATTCACTAATTACGTTAGTGATCAATCACACGTAATTGTTTGATGATCAATTAACCATCTAAAACAGTCATTAATCTTCAAGATCAAAACTGATCGTCAACAACCCCGACCTCATCTTCCCACTCCTCTGACCCTGTCCCCCGCTCTGATCAGAGTTATCTTGAGAGCTCATCTGCAATAATTATAAATTCAACACATTAACATAAAATATTATATTTATACACATTCAACTAAATTCATATATACCTACACATAATCAATCAACTAAATTCATACCTACGTATATCTACGTATATCAATCAACTAAATTCATATATACCTACATATTAATCAACTAAATTCATACCTACACATATCAATCAACTAAATGCATACCTACGTATATCTACGTATATCAATCAACTAAATTCATATCAATACATATCAATAAACTAATTTAATATATACTAACATACCAACTAACTTAAAAATACTAAACATTTATATATACATGATTTAAAAAACATATACAAACATATAAAATCATACATATACGTACATATATATCTAATATATATATATATATATATATCTAACTTTATGTATGCATAATTCAAATATACAAACATACACAAATGATTCATATATACAAACATATATATATATATATATATATATATATCTAACTTCATGTATAGATATCAATTAATCCTATATATTAAAAAAATAATATACAAAGATAATAAACTGTTAAAGTTTAAAAAACTTACGGTTGTTAGGTAGACAGGGAAGCAACAAGGGTATTGTCCGGAACGGATTGCTCGACGGGCGGCGGCGGCGGTGGTATTTTTGTGATGAAGGTCGAAATGCGTACGGCCAGCGCCTAAAAAGGGAAAAAAATTAGTGACCGCCTCTAATCACAGATTTGGACGGTCCCAATGACCAAATTTGTGATTAGCGACCGCCACAGGCGGTCACTAATAACCCAGCAATAAATGACCAGTGCCCGTTTCCAAGAACGGGTCAATTAACCAGTTTGTGACCGGCTAGCGACCGCCTCTGGGCGGTCACTAATTACGAAATTGAATTCAGAGACCGCCTAGGCGGTCGCTGATCAGGCGGTAAAAAGTATTGGTCAATTTTGACCGACCTTTGAGTTTTAGCGGCCGCTCGGTCGTTAATCCTTCGATTTAGCGACCGTCTTTGGCGTCAGTCGCAAATTTTCTTAATTTGAGATCGAATGTCTTAATCAGTCGCTAATACATTATTTAGAGACCGATTTGAAGGCGGTAGCTAAAATGCGAGTTTTTTGTAGTGAGTACTATATAAGCAAACAATTAATATTATTTGAATAAATGCATAACATCATCTGTATGGCCCCATGTTGACCCACAAACTTCTTTATTTCCCATATTCAGGGAATATTGCACATGTAGTATTTGTGGTTAACTCTTTGTCCCAACCTTAAAAAAAAAGGAACTCTTTGTGCGGAGCTAACCATTTCATTAGGAGAGTTGGTGTTCGATTTGCTTCGATATAAAAGATATTCATGAACTAGTACTTAATTCTTTCCGCCATGATTTATACTACTAGTACGGTTAGGTGTGTTGTGGGGTGATATACCACCTACGTTGATGTATAGTATTGTACAATACATCAAAACAGATGGTACAACACCCCACAATACAATTGTGTCCACTTTGTTGAGCAAAGATTTTCTACTAGGTGTTATTTTAAATGATTCATTTACTTGGCTTTGTTTTCAAACTCATTAGAATAGTTATTTTTCTTAAGTTAGTGTGAACCAACTTAAAAAAGAAATATATTTATTTATTTATTTATTTATTGTTCAAAGAATGTTTCAAAACACCACAAAAATAATCTACGATCAAGATTAGATTATTTAAAGAGGATAAAGTAGTTTCCTTCAAAGGTGATGAACCACTTTTGGCGTTCATGATCATGATCAAACGCATGAGAGATTCTACATGTTCTTGAAGTCGTCTAATGTCATCTTAAGACACTTAAATTCATTATTATGGATTGACAATCTAATGTCTCTATAATTTGGAGATGAAAAAAATACAAAATGCATGGAGAACAATGTTACAAGGATCAAGAAGCGGGACCAATTCCTCTAGATTTGCTACAAGAGATAAAGTCACATGAATAGACATTTAAACCAATTTTATTTTATTTTTTTGGAAAGTTTGAAAGTTTTGTACGAGGAAAAGTTCACACAAAAGTTACAACGGGTTATTCGTCAATATAAAAGACAGATTCGAGAAGTTATTAAATAATGGTGTGATTGCAATCTTGCATTTAACCATATGATAGAGTTCAGGAAGATTGTTAGTGTCAATTCCCGAGCGAAATTGTATAGTTTGGGGTTCAAAATATGGTCAAAATCCAAACTATCAACTTTGTATGAAGAGGTTAAAAAAATTATCAACAAAATAACGAGTTCATATTTGAAGTAGTTGAGAAATGGGAAAATTATGTTTTTGTTAAAAATTCTATATATTTGAAGTAGTTGAGAAATGGAAAAATTATGTTTTTGTTATAAATTCTATAAAGTATTAACCGAATTCGAGATTGGGAGTCGAGGTGAGTTAGAGAAATACCGTTAAAAAAAGAAAGTAAAATAGAGTGTGTAATAAAGTCGGAGATATTCATCGCATAATTCATTTTTTTGGAATTTGATATTTTTGAAGTTACTATCTAAGAGAAAATTCAAGGAGAATATAGCAGTGTTCTAAAAGTCGCTAGGCGGTCGGTCTACCGGGGACTAGCGACTAGAGCGACTAGTCGGGGACTAGTCGAAAGCACTTAAATAAATAAAATAATTAACTAAAGGACTGAATTTGAAACTATTAAAAGTACTGAAAATTAATTGTAAATAAGAATTCTTCTCCTGCTGGTGGATAAGAATGCCACGTGGATGGCTCAGATCATTCCTTTCTTTTCACTTTCAATGGACGGATCTTCTTCAGCAATTCCAATGAAACCATTCAGACCAAAACCACACGAAGTACCCCTAGTTTCAGATGACTTCTCAACTCCAACATCTTCTTTCCCTTTCTCTTTTTTTCCATCGAGAAACATTCCCGCCTCCATACCAACGTCGCCGTCTTTCGCTCCGATCAACGAAGTTGGTTAAATAGAGTTGGAAGTCGTCATTCCCATGACACAGCGCAGTGTAAGCACGGCGATTTCCATGTCGACGGTTTGCGCGATGGCCAGGGTACCAGGGAGTGGTGCACCCGGCGGCGGTGGCGGTCTTTTTGGTGGTGAATGGCGGCGGCGATTCACTTTCTTTCTCTCACGGCGTGGCTTCGATTTGAAATTGACATTCCCTAATTCTATTTCAGGGTTTTAGATTTTCAGATTTTATTATTGATATTTATTTAATAAAAAAATCAGCGATTAGGTGGCTTAGTCGGCGATTACACGGTCCTAGTCGCCGAATAAGCACAATAACGTATTTTATGGGCGTGTAGAGTGTTATCGGGTTGGCCAAGGGCCGACTAGCGACTAGTCGGCCGACTTGGCCGACTTTTAGAACACTCGAATATAGAATAACTTATATAGTAAATTTTCTATAAATTAATATTAACACTCTTTAAATTAATAAATTCTCTAAAATAATAATTTTATCTGCTCCCGACTTGGGTCAGTTCAAAATTTTACCAATTTCAATAAAATAATAAGATAATAATTTTTCAGAAAATCCCTATATAAACTAGTGGTAACATCGATATTATAAATTAATAATTTCTTTAAATTATGAAAATAATTAGACCAATTTAGTAAAATTAGGAGCTATTGATTGCTTCTTGTTAAACTTCAATTCTACTTGGGTCACATCTTTAACTTTTCTTATTTCATCCACTTATTCTGGCATTGTATGAAATCACTTATCATTGTCTCTATTTCTTGAATATATTCTTCAATGTCGGGATCATTTAATTTCAATGATCCTTCACCGTTCGAACGAACAATGAGGAAAATAATTATGTATAGTAGTTCAATGAATATAATGCATATACTCACTTTTGTAAAAATAAATTAATAACTTTCTAAAATAATAAAAAATTTCGATTCCAATAGTATTAATTTATTGAGGTTTTACCATATATTCAAGTGAAATTTAAAGATATGAAAAGTTTCTCCACAAGGTTATAAAATAATTGAAAATAGCACATATACTACACCGTGGATTATCAAATACTCCCTCCGTCCCAAAGGAACTTGCACACTACATTTATTTTCGTGTTTTAGCAAGCGAGTTGTTTATTAATATTTGAAATGATAAAGTGACTTTTAAAGTAGGGTATAATAGATCTATATCTCCTATATTATAAAGTAACTTTAAAATTACTTTATCATTTTAAATACTAATAAAAAACTCGTCCGCTAAAACACGCGAAAACAATAACTGGGCAAGTTCCTCCGGGACGGAGGTAGTATTATATACCCCTGTATTTAAAATTGAATTTCTTTTTGTGGTGGGAGTGCCTTGTATTTAAAATTGAATTTATTTTGGTGGTGAGAGTGCTTTATCCAAACCAAAAGTTGGGTAACAATATCATTTCATAAGTCCATCAAAACCAATTTAGAAATCAAAATAGTGATCCAGTCAAACAACAAACCAAACGTTTCTATTAGCATTTGAGATATTACACATTTTAACATTTTTTTAATGACTATGTTTTATATATACTAGTTTCTTACCACGTGCTTTGCAAGTTATATGCAAACATTCTGCAAGAAATATGTTAATTTTGTCTCTGCATATGTGGGCTTGAACATGTTTGAACGAAAAATTATTTTTGTACCAAAAATAAAAAAAACATTCCCCTTCTTTATCTGCATGATTCAATTATTATGTCAGGAGAAAAAATAAAACTAAGTGTTCACCACCTAAAATGATTACTAATTAATTCAAGAACTATCTTATAAAAAAATAAGCAGAAAAGTCCAAATTTCAATGAGAAATATAAAAAGTGATAACAACTGAGTATTCAAAACAGTTCTTATCTTTTTTCCACATGCTACACGTCTTTTAGTTGCTAATCAAACATATTGCACCGCACAAATTCTTTTCGATATTCATTTTTGAAATTACTAAACTTTTATTATTGAAAAATTATAAAATATATATAAAACTTTTCTTGCATTTATCAAATAACAACAGAAGATTATCCTTAGCAATTAAATTTATTGATATAATAAAATGCAATTCTGGACGATTTTAATTAGAAAAGTAAAAAATATGAAATGACATTTATACATTCCCTTTCAACTCCTTAAGGTTATGATGGAAATAGTAATCAAACACTATATTAAAATTTTCAACTTAAACAAACAACATGAATAACTTAAAGCAATAACATACCGAACCATTACGTTTTTATCTATTGTGTGAATTAAAAGCTTTGCAGGCCTATAAGCTTCCCCAGCCACCAATCCAGCAACAAAGATATCAAGTTAAAAGTGAACTGAAAATGTTCAATCACCACAAAAAACTACAAACAACTACTAATTTCTCTGTAATTTTACCCAAGAGTTTTTTATAGTATAAATATTGAAAAATTATGCAACACAATGACATCATGATCATGTGTTTAAGCGAAGCATCCTCGATTAAAACAAAGCATAGTAATCATATTCAACAATAAAACTGCCTTCCAGAAGGTACCTCCACAATATGAGATACACAAGTAGAAAAACTTTGAAAAGGCATTAAGATTTCAAAATATAGTGAATAATTCTGAAGTAGGTATTATAAAAATTAACACTAACTGGGCCGATTTGTGTCCACTTCAGTTTCGTTGGCGATAATGCCAAATATACAATTTTCAAATAGAAGAGAGAGGGTTGAAGGAGGTGAGAAGACAACATGAAAATTAATTTAATTAAGAAGCGTAAAGGTCAGGAATACTATAACTTAATGCAATTTTATTAATTAATTAATTTATAATATATAAATAAATGGACTTGGGAGTAAGTAATAAAAAGTAATAGGGGCAAAAACGTCAAAAAATATTTCTCATTTGATTGTCACTTTAATATATATATATATATATATATATATATATATATATATATATATATATATATATCAAGTGTACCACAATTCTATTGCATTTTAAACCTCATTAATTGTTTCAGTAAATAGTATCAGCTGAATAATTATAATTATTTCATACAAACAACTGTAATTATTTTATGAAACAATTAATATTATTTAAAAATACACTCAACCTATGAACGTAAAGATGAGAGTCGCTTTCATTTAATTACTTCATTCTTGTCAACAAACTTAACAGATAATTCAAAGGCGTGTTTGACATCTTCAATTCACATTAGCATTCCAATAATTTTTCCACGAATGTGAGATACATGACTTGTGGGATTAATTTGGTACCAACCCACTGGCCTTGTTGCTATTAATAGAAAGATGTTTATAAGCATTCAATAAGCTGGTTACAGATATATAATTAAAATTCATGAAACTATCTTTATTATCCAACTGAAATTACGAAATAATTGTACACTTGAAATCAAATCTAACACCCACACCAAGGTTCAAGTCGTTTAAAAATAATTTATATAATGAAATGCCAATTATTAAGCCATGTCCAAAAGTTTGGGTGGGGGAGGGTGGGTGATTTATTTTATTTGCATATGAATTCTTTCAACTTTTTATTATACTAGTTTGCTGTAACGTGCGTTGCACGTTGTTGTTTTCTCGGCTTGTGTAGTAGATGTGGCGTTTTACAAGTTTGTGTGAAATCATGAATTGATAGATTGATGAGGCAGAAAAATTTAATTTTTTGATTTAGAATTCGTTTAATTAAGAGTGTTTTCCTAGAGTTGATTTTGTGAGAATCTTGTTTGTTGGTTTACTAAAGAGTCTTACTTGTTGTATATTACAATATATTGTGTGGTTGTTATTTTTAAGTTCCCAACTCATTATATATAAATTTTGTCTCATCTATTATTGTACTCTCTCTGTCCCAATTTTAATTTTTCGTTTGACTTTACACGGAATTTAATGCAAGAGTTGAATTATATTATTTAAATTAATAAAATAGAATTTTTTGAGGTGAAGTTTAAAAAGGTGAATACACTTTATTTTTATTTTGGGAAATGAGAAAAAAAAATTGGGATGGACCTTTCTGGCAAATGGAAAAATAAAACTGGTTATGAGAGAGTATGTTATGGTAGAATAGATGAGCAACAAGCATACCCGTAAGTCTAATATCTTTATAATCATGAATTTTAGATGATAATGAGTGATATGCAAGTGTCTCATTCGCATTGTAATGTTTTGTTGATATTATATCTTCACTATTTATATATTATTGTTTGATACTCATAATAAAACTGTCAAAACCGATCGAAACCGTTCAAAACTGCAATATTAATTTTACACTATAAACCACGATTTGAAATTGAACAACCACCCGATTTGCATATGGCAATGCAAGTTAGATTTTGTAAAAAAAAAAACCCGTAAAAGAGCACCGCGATCACCCCTAGTAATATCCATTGATGCGATGTAATAACAATTATAACTCCTCTTAGCCGAAATAATATGAAAACACACCAAGTGGTATGGAGCAAAATTCAACACAAAGGGGTAAAAATGAAATTTAAAAGCAAAGCAAATCACCGTGTTTCAAGCTCCAACCTTTTATCTAGCCTGCTAAATCCCAAATAAAAATTAAAGACCCAAAAAATGATTTATCAGGAAAAAACACCATACCACATCAACTGATAATAAAAAAATAAAATGAGTCCCAAATAACTGGAAAGCTAAGATCACGACTACTACAAATTATAAACCAAAACTTAGAAGATACTCCCTCCGTCCTCATCTCAATTGTCCCTTTGCTTTTGACACGGATTTTAATATATATTAATTAGTATTTATAGTAATAAGATTATTTTAGTGGTATTGTGGTAAATAAAAGAGAATAAAGTTATTTTTGTGGTATTTTGGAAAATAATAATTGTCTATTTACAGAAAGGGTAATCGAGATTGAGACGTACCTTTAAGGCAAGAGGGCAATGGAGATTGGGATGGAGGGAGTAATAAAAATAAAATAGGGATTAAAAAACACAGAACTAAATAAACTACCAATGCCAGGACATAAAGGTATTAAGGGTGCACAATGTAAATGAAAATAAAATTCTACAACTACAAACAATAGTACATGTACTTTATATCAAACCTTCAAGTTTTGAAGCCTCAATTTTGTCATCCTTAGATTGTGGAAGTAATTCTTCTCCACTTAATATAGTTCGTCTTCGTCTTTTTATAGAGAAGATTTTCCTATAGGATCACCTTTTGGCATGTGCTTCCCCTGAATTTGATAGTTTTACCAGCGACTAAAATAGTTTCAGCAATATGTGGTCAAACATGCTAAGCAAGCATGTCCAGCAAAAGTATTCAAAAAATAAGAATGTCAAGAAAAATATTGTCTCGACAGAGTTTATGATGAAGTAACAATCACCAAATTAAGTAGCAAATGATAGCACACAAACAAAAGTAGCTTTGGAAGCAGTATAGGTCTATGCGACAATTTTTTTTACCAAGGATTACAATTGAGGAAAGAGCTAAGAAACCAAGTTTTGGCTCCTCAAACACCAAACTTATTTCCACATATCAAGAGATGGTTCAAGAGAAATAAAGGAACCAATCATAAGCCTCACTCTCAAATCTCAATTTACAACAGAGAAAATAAAAATAAAAATCTTAGCTCATTTTATCACATGTTGAGGCAGCTTCCCTAACCCCTCTTCCATCATTGCAAGATATTTCAAGTCTCGTGAGTTTCAAAATGTACCTTGCCCTGTCATGTAAATTAATCAAATATATCAATATCTCAAAAGCATTTGAGCTTTGAATGTTGTTTGAAAGAACTTTTATTTAGCAACTCAAATTAGTAATTATTAGATGTCAAGTCATCAGAATAAAATAAAGAGCAATAACTTAAATATAGATGGAAATATAAATAGGTTGAGGGAAAAAGACAATACACATACCGGCGCTGCAAGACGTTGGAGGGTCCTGCAAATTCCTTTGACGCCACAAAAAACCCTCTTTACCGTCACGCTGAAAACCTAAACATTACAACAAACAATTGAATAAGAAAAAAAAGAAAGAGGGAATCGAACAAACCCTCATAAACTTATTCACAAAGATGCCGAAAATATACCCAACGAGTATGAGACAATTAGAACACCCGAACTGGATAGACAATAGTAAATACTCTGAAAAAGAGAGATAGTAAAGACTAAAACCATAAACCCTTCATAGAAAGCTATACAAGTCGACATCACAGTAAAATAATCAAATAAATATGAAGATTTGCAGCAAATATTCGAACTTCAGAGTGATAACTGATAACAGAATTAGGAGAGACCAGTTTTGTCCCAAAAAAATACCGTCTTCATCATCGTCAGGATCTCCAAAGCCTTGCTTATCATATAATATACAAAAAAACGACATTCTCAAAATTACAATTGAATAAAATAGATATAGTTACACTTACAGAGATTATTAAAACCAATTAAATCAATTAGTTAAGAAAACCAGAACTCCTTGCAGCATTCCCCCGCAAAATCGCTGGCGTCAGGAGCCTCTCTTTTTAGATAAGTAACCGGCGGTCGGACTATCCAGGCAATTGCAACTGCCCATTGTCATTTTATCCTTTTTCTTTCTTCCACAGAAAATCGCCCATATGGTCGAACTTTAGGGCTAGGGGAATGTGAACAGAGACGACGCGCCGCAGATCCGGACCCATAGCGTAGAGCAGCACAAAAAATAGAGGCGGGTCGGAGAAGACGATTGAAATGGCAAATTATGTTAGAGAAAGATATGTTGGAATGGAAGAGAGAGAGACGTAACGTTTGCAGGGGAATTAGATTGGTTGCAGTCTTGCAGATTGGAAGGGAAGAGGCACGAGAAGTGAGATCTTTTGTTTGCAGTGGCTAGATTGTAAATGGAGAAAAAAGTGAAGGGCAAACTCGTCCTAAAATGTTTCCCATAAACTTGCTACTTTTTAATATAGTATAGACATAGATAACTTAAAAGTTTAGAAAAACAAGCTAGTATATTGATATTTTTTGGCACATGTTATATACGTTCCCGTGTTAATACGCTCCACCCAAAAAATATTTAGAAAAAAATTGAAAAATGTAATCACTTTTGATTTTTTTTTTCTGGAAATACATATGTTGAAATAAAAATAAAAATTACACATGTGAGTTGTCCCACATTGAAAAATTGAAAGAAGAGAGACTAGTTTATAAGTCTAGTGGACTACTCCTCCTATTACCAATTGATTTTAGGATGAAACCCTACTTGGATGCGTGACTAGTCTCTTTCACTTATTGGTGCGCTCAATTTGTGGAACCGCACCTGGCGATCCCCGAATAATTTCTACAACATATGTTAATTCTTTTTTTTTTTTTTAATTCAAAAGCTGTTAATTTTTTTTTTATTTTTTATTCCGTACAATTTTTGGGTGGAGTGTATTAGTAAAAGATAAAACTATCTTTAACCTAAGTCTTTTTAAAGCTTTTAAAGCGTAAAAAGTACTAAAATTTTATAAGTGATTAAATATATTCATATACTAAATATTTTTAAAAAGCTCATAAATAAATTGTTTTGAAAGACTCATGAACTTTGTCAAACGTGTTCCTGTTTGCAGATTTAAACTCGGTTTGACTACTTTTAACAGAAGATCACTTCTGTAAAAGCTTAAAGTTAATCTCAAATTTCCCCAACCAGCATCGAAGATTGAACAACTCAACCGATCACATTAAACCTATTCTTTTAATCCCAGTTTATGTAAATATATATATATATATATATATATATATATAATATGTTTCCATTACTTATAAATTATTATTGTTTGAGAATTGCCTTGATTTTTAAACAGTGAGAGAGTATGTGGATACAATAATAACAAATGTGCACAACGTAACTATCTTTCTAAACCTATCATTTAAATTCCAATTTATGTAAACTATTTTTTAAGAATTAATATTATATATATATATATAATCCTTATAATTTCACAAGTCAAATAAGAATTCTGCTCTTAGGGGTAGATCCTTCTAAAGAAAATACTTTTATACAAGATACTGCTATAAGAAATCTTGAACAATTAAGTATTTCAGACTTTAAATATATTAAAGAATTTTCTATAGATTTTGCTAGATTAATCTCTCAAACTGGAAAAGCTATGGAAGATGAATTATGTGATAAATATTTCATAAAACTTCCTGGTGATTTAGGAAGAACCATTCATGAAGGATGGAAAAATCTTAATAATATTCCCAACCTAGGAATTGGACCTAGAATAACTTACACTTTTAATCAATTAGAAAATAAGTGTAAAGAGGCTACTATGAATGAACAAATTAAAAGACAAGCTTGGGCTTTCTGCAAAACTGCTGTTTATACACCTCAAGCCTATGGCTATTATGATAAACCAAAGAAACGAAAATACCTTCAAAAAAGTAAAACCTTTGATAAAAAATAATAAATACTATAACAAAAATCATTATCTAAGAAGACCCCAGAAAAGAAATTGTCGCGGTTTTATTTGCGGCGATTTAAATCATCTAGCTAATAGGTGTCCTGACAAAAATAAAAATCCAAAAAATATTGAAAGATCAAATCTTCTTGAACAAATTGGATAATTTGATTTTGAAGAAATCTTATCAGACTCTGATAATGATTCCGTTTACAGTATTATAAGTGATAATGAAGAAATTTCTAAAATCACTTACACATATATGAACACAGAATTTGAAAATGAATGTATCCATGAGTGGATAAAAGGCAAAGGAAACAATCATGTAAGTTGTTTTATTTGCAACTTATTTCCTGCCATAGACAGAAGGTATCAATGCAATAAATGTTTTAAAGAAATATGTTTCTTATGCATAAAAAATAAATTCAATATAGAAACAGAACTAAAAGGAAAGATTATTCAAAATACAGACTTTTATAAAGAACGACTAGAAAAACACGAGTTAGCAATTGAATTGCTTAATCAAAAATATTTTCAATTAGAATCTAATCAAAATACAAAATATAATTCTCTTGAGTACAGAATAATACAGTTAGAAAGAGAATCTAAAGGAAAGTCAATAATGATTGAAAATACTGAAAATAGCAATCTATCCGAATTAGTAACAGACACTGTTTTAATAAATAATAATTTTAGTAACGAAAGCATTAACAAAGGAATAGCCAATTTAATAACTCTTCAATGTAGAGTTTGGCTAGATCAAAACAATTATGTTAATCTTGCAGCACTCCTTGATACAGGAAGTTCTAAAAGTATGATAGGGTACGATCTTATTCCTCAAAAATACCATAAACATATAGGCTATAATCTTGAAACAAAAATAGTTGAAAACAGAATTATGAAAATTACTCATAACGTCGAGGCATTCGGGATACAATTCTTAGACTTTGCCGGAAACTATAGTTTTAGATATGAATTACCACAAATTATAATAAATCCAAAAGAAATAAAATCACAAGACTTCCTTTTAGGATTAAATTTTATAACAAGCTTAAATGGAAGCATAACTATTGCTAAAAATCATATAACATTATCTAAACAAGTTTATAGTTTTCCAACAAATAGATACTCCCAAGCATCAGAGTTCGCTCAAAAGAGTGGTGGACTTGGTCAATTAGATTTCTTAAAAGAAAATAAAAATAAAGAACGTCTAAATTTCATAGAAAATGAAACTCTATATTATTTAGGAAATTTCCTAAGTCATGAATTTGAAAAAGGTCCTAAAATTATTAAAAGTATTAATTATCCTATAATTCAAAAACTTGAGAAAATTGGATTAATTGGAGAAGATATAACAAAATCAAAAGTAAATTATATCTGTAAAATTAAATTAAAAAAATCCAGATATAAGGATTGTTACATCCAATATAGAATACAGTCCTTTAGATATACAAGAATTTAAAAAACAAATTCCGGAAATGATAAAACAAGGACTAATTAGAAAATCTGATAGTCCACACAGAACTGCAGCCTTTATAGTTAGGAACCATTCCGAAATAAAAAGAGGAAAGACTCGAATTGTTTATAATTATAAAAGACTTAATGACAACACCATCGATGATGGTTATAATATTCCAAATAAAAATGGATTAATAGGACTTATACAATCTAGAAAAATCTTCAGCTAATTTGATCTAAAATCAGGTTTTAATCAATTAAAGTTAGAAGAAAATTTCAAATCTTGGACCGCTTTTACTTGTTCTGAAGGACATTTTGAATGGAATGTCCTAAGTTTTGGTCTAAAAAATGCTCCATCAATTTTCCAAAGATTTATGGATAGTATTTTTCTAAAATATGATTTATGCATTGTCTACATTGATGATATACTTGTAGCAAGCAATAGTCTAAATGAACATGAACAACACTTAAAAATTATTTTTGATGAAATCCATAAAAATGGTATAGTAATTTCGAAAAAGAAAATGGAACTTTTTAAAAGAAAAATATCATTTCTAGGATTTGAAATTGGAAATGGAAAGATTGAATTACAACCTCACATTGCAGAAAAATTACTACACTTTCCTGATAAACTTGAAGGTCTGAAACAAATACAGGCATTTTTAGGACTTCTTAATTATGCCCGTAAATTTATTCCAAATCTTAGTAAATTAGCTGGTCCCTTATATAGTAAGACCACAAAAAATGGACAAAAACATTTTAATAAAGAAGATATTATCCTAGTCCAAAATATAAAAGACGCAATTAAAAATATTAAACCACTAGAACTACCCTTACTTTCTGATTATATCATCATAGAGTGTGATGGTTCTAAGGAAGGATAGGGAGCTATCTTATTGTGTAAACCAAATAAATATTCTGCTAAAAACGAAGAAAGAATAGCAGGATATTCTGGTGGAAATTTTGGAAAAATTGGTCAAAACTGGACTTCTTTAGATTTTGAAATACAAGCCCTCATAAATTCGCTAGATAAATTCAAAATCTATTTGCTAAAAGAATTCACAGTCAGAACAGACTGTGAAGCCATTGTTAAGTTTTTAAAAAACGAAAATAGTAAAAAAGTTAATAGAACAAGATGGGTAAATCTTCAAAATTTAATTCAAGGAAATGGATATTCCATCAATTTTGAACATATAAAAGGAAAAAATAATAATCTTGCTGACTTATTTTCACGAAACATTTCTAAATTTCTGAATGCAGGATATGGAGCGAAGACTCCTTAAACCCAAAGGAAAGGAAAAGCTCTCTACAGATTCCAAAACCATAAAAAAAGAAAAGGAATCTACATCAGCATCTACATCAGATATGGAAATTGATAGAAATGAAAAAATATCTAAAGATATTCTCCTCTTTGGAAGTATCCCTCTAAAGCAATACTTTGATCCTTTACAAAAATTTAGAACTTTGGTCAAGGTTAATCAACAGCAGCAATGCTTGCTTGATAATATTTGGCATCTTCAAACTCCTCCAAAGGCCTTAACTTATAAATTTCAAGTCCTTAATGCATTATGTGCATACTTTGGACAAATTGAAAATCAAAATTTTTCTAAAAAATCCCCATACAAATCTCCTTTTAAATATTATGTCATTTACAGGGGAATAAAAACTGGTATTTTTAATAATTATAATTCAGTAAGAAGGTTCACCCTTATTGCTGACCCAGTCTTTAAAGGTTTCGAAACATTTGCTGAAGCTATCGAAAGTGCAAGAGAGGTTTTAGGTCTCAATTTTTACATTGAACCTGAACAAGTTAAAACTTTTTCTGAAATAACAAAATCTAAACCAGATGAGATTATACAATCTCAACAGGAAAAAATAAAAACTCTTGAACTACAGGTAATTGATCTGCAAAGGCAACTAGTTCAGAAGGAACTAGAAGTTAAAAATTCTCAATACAAGCTATTCGAGGAAACCTTGAGCTACAAAGAACAGACTATCAAGACCATGGAAAAGATGATCCAGAAGCTCAACAAAGATCTAAATCAAGGTAAAATTGAAAAAGAAGCATCTGATTCAGAAGTTTCTAAAAATCTAAATCGAACTCTTGAAAAATTTAAGGCCAGGATAATTGATATCCCATGGATTGAAGTAATGAAGTCAGTCCCTGAGAGAGTTCCAGACCTTGAAGAAGTTATTTCCTAAAAAATTCTAAACGAATTTCCAAAACATCTTATCAGTCTCCAAAAAGAAATTCTAGAATTAGGATTTTTATCCAATTACAGAGACAATTCAAAACCTAAAAAGATAAAATATAAAGGAATTGTTGTTAAACAAAGAAATTTTCTTGAAAAGAATCTAAATATAAACCAAATCATTGCTCAAGTAAAGAACGATGAAGGTTTTTATCGAAATGCTATGCCAGGATTACTTGTTTTACAAATCAATTTAAATGAAACGAACATGCCTGATGATGAAATTCTAAAATTCTACCATAATGGAATGGTTGATTTCTTAGAATTCAAAATTACAGAAAAAATTGAAAACCTTCTAAATGGTTTTGGTGAAAAATTCTTAATTACAGCAGGGAATATCGCCTCTCTGGGGTCAGAAGAAAGAGTTTTTTGTAAAATCCTCGCAAGCCTCCCTGAAGTTTCAAAACTGTCCTATAGGCCAGCAAGAAAACGCATTATTCTAAAAGAAAAAGATATAGAAATAAGAGATCTTGCAGTCAAAGAGATTTATGAAATTGGGACTGTCGAAAGTGAAATAAAAATCCAAACTTTTCAATCTTCTAAACATATTCCAAATTTTCCTTGGGAAGACTTTCATTTAGCTGCCGAAGGACATTATCTACAGACTTGGGCTCCTCAAAATTGGAGGTTCATTCTACCCTTCTCTGGAGAAGGAGAATTTCTCGACCATCAAAATAATATTCTAAACACTGATGAAAAATATCTGTATACTCAGGAATTTGGCCAAGGTGATACAGATAATGATGATATCTCAATCGACGAAACACATCGAGACTACTAAAGAAAAGTATCCAAAAATAAAAACGTCAGCCATGACGTATTCAACAAAAACGTCAGCCATGACGAATGTTGCTATAATAGAATTACTTTTTCTTTTTCTTTGTCGGCCATTGTATTTTAGGCCAATCCTTTTGCATTACGTGTGTTATCTTTTTGCGTTCTCCTTCTATATAAGGAGAACTCTTCCATTGTAAAAAACACAACTCCCACTACTATCAATAAACTTTTAGCTTTCACTACAACTATGATCGCTTAAATTTATTTTCCGATTCTTAGTTTCAGTTAACAAACACCCCTAGTCCCCAAAAATATTGCCTTATATCTTTTGTATATTATAAAATCTTAAAACCAAAAAGAGTACATCCTCTCTTCCTTGTTCTACCGCTGTTGCTCCATATTTTCCTGTTGCTTCATCTTTTCTGTAAGTATGTTCTTTCTTCTTTCTCTTAATATTGATTTCTTCGTCACTCTTTTTTCCTTTTTTAAGGTTTTATTTCTTTGTTTCTATCTTTTTTCTTTAAGCTGTATTGATGTTCTGTTCACTTTCCTCTTTGTTTGTCTTCATTTTTGTGTGTTTTTACACTACTTTTTATTTTATTCTGTGGTTAATGTGTACCATGTATTAAAATCACACCCCTAACTAAATTGCTTATTTTCTAATTGATTAAAAGTGTAAGTTATTCTAGGTCCAATTCCTAGGTTGGGAATATTATTAAGATTTTTCCATCCTTCATGAATGGTTCTTCCTAAATCACCAGGAAGTTTTATAAAATATTTATCACATAATTCATCTTCCATAGCTTTTCCAGTTTGAGAGATTAATCTAGCAAAATCTGTAGAAAATTCTTTAATATATTTAAAGTCTGAAATACTTAAGTGTTCAAGATTTCTTATAGCAGTATCTTGTATAAAAGTATTTTCTTTAGAAGGATCTACCCCTAAGAGCAGAATTCTTATTTGACTTGTGAAATTATAAGGATTATCTCCTAATGATTTAATTCTATTAATTTCTTCAGGACTTTTATCTTTTTTAGACTGCCATATTCCTAAAGCAATTGGTCCTAAAGTTGTTTCGAGATAAGCAAACATATCAATGTTGTCTTTTTTATTGGTTTCCCAATTTCGAACTACATTTTGTTCCCAGATTAAAATTTCATCTGGCCAAAGCTGTGGACTTTGTTGTTCTATAGAAGCATTTCTGAACTATAAAGTTTTCCAATAGGCATTCTACCTCCTTTACTTTTAAATTTTGATTCTCCTTCATATTGTAATGAAGCAGGTTTCCAGGATTGCCTTCCTGTATTTTCAATAGAAGTTTGACCAGGATGGACAAATTCAGGTTTTGGTCTTTTAGAAGGGGTTAATTCATATTCCATAAAATTAGATTCATTTTTATAAAAATCTCTTATCATTGTTTCTCCATTTGTAATGCTTGAAACTAAAGGAAGATTAAAATATTTTTCTAAAGTTGTATATGCTTCTTCATATGTTAAACCAAGATCGGTCATACATTCAATTAGCATATCGTCAACTTGTTCTTGAATATTTAAATCGTTAAAGTTTTTATTAATGATTTGTTCTATAGAATTTTTTGTTTCTTCAATTTTAAAACCCGTTTCAAGTTCTATATTTTCTTCATTTTCTTCATATTCCTCAGTTTCTTCAAATTTGCAGAAACCGATAAGATTAATTTGATTATAGTCTTCTTCAGTTTCGTTTTCAGTATCATAGATAGGTTCAGAATCATAAATAGCATTCATATAGCTAACTTCAGATTCTAAATCTTCATTTTCAGTTTTATTATAATCTGTAAATCTTAAACTAGTATTTTCAGAATTTTCATAAATAACACTTCTTTGGGGAATAATAATTTGTTTTGATTCTTCTTTATATTGATTTAAATTCCACTCTAATCCTGCTAATTCTTCAGGGTCAATTTTTATTGGATCAATCATTCGAATACTTTTACTGACCATATTTTTGACAATTCCATCAATATTTAATTTAAATTTCATTCCAGATCTATTACTGGCTTTTCCTAATACTCCGATACTGATTACTAGATTATTTCCATCATAATCTTCGTATCCTTTAGTTTGGATTCCAATTTTTAAATTTTTTAAATCATTTATATCTTTTAGAATAGAAGGAGCACAATAAAATAGAGCACTATTTTGGCTCATGTCTATTTCCATACCAGAGATAATGGCCTTTTTGACATCATTTTTCCAAGATTTATCAAGTAATAAGCTAAGAACCTTAGTTCCTAATTCTTTTCGACCTAATCCTTTTAGACCTATTATGACAAGACCGATATGGATAAATTTTTTATTTGTTTGTTTGATCTTTTTAATAGTTTCAGGAGATATTAAGTCTATAGTACAAGAGTTATCTATTACTCTAATACTTTCTTCTCTACTACTTTTTATTAAGGCAGTGTTTATATTGGTGACACCTGTTTGGTATAAAATTCTTGGATTTAGAACATCTAACTGGTGATTATTATAAGTTTCCAAATTTTTATCTATATCAATCTCTTCTTCTATTTGAATTGTATTTGAATCATTATTATTAGATCTTCTATTTAGAATTCTGTTTAGAAAAGAGTCAGAAGAAACTATATCATTTATATTAGAAGTACTATTTCTACTTTGGATAGTTCGAGAAGTTCCAGGAAATGAAAAGCTATTCATTGTCTGGCATCCAAAATTTGTATTTTGAGGGTTTAACAGGTTTTTTGGGCGAATCAAGTTTCAATTTTTTTTAATAAATTAGTAATATTTTCAAGATCTGGATCAGATCTAAACTTTCCTTTATCAACCTTTTCTTCGAAATTTTTAATTTTAAAACTTACTTCTTCTAAAAGTTTTTCAGAATCAAATCTTTTTAATTTAGAATTTTCAATTTCAAGACTAATTTTTTGAATATCGGCTTGAGAAGGAATACCTTTCTTTAAAGCCTTTAATTCAGAAATAATTTGGTTATTTTGGTCTCTGAAAAAATCTAAGTTTTTTTAAAGATTTTTAACTTCAGTTTTTACTAGCTTTAGTTCGTCAAGAACAGGAGAAAGCGAAAAAGTATTTTTAGCCTCCAGTATAGAAGCAGAAGAAGAATAAGCGAGGAGCAAGATAAAAGAAATCCTATCTTAGTTTAGTTAACAACCCCTTTTCTTAAAGATTAATAAAGCCTTATAAGAAAAAAGACTATACAAACAAAGGGTACCGTAATTAAAAACAATCCTCAACTTATGATAATTAAAACTGTAAAACATTGATTCCTCATCTTGAAGAGTTCTGAGTAAAAAATAGGACTTACACCACCTCTGGTAACCTCAACACTCAGCTTGTTCAAGCCTTTTGGTCTCAAAATCTTACAGCTCTGATACCAATTTAGTTAGGGGTGTGATTTTAATACATGGTACACATTAACCATAGAATAAAACAAAAAGTAGTGTAAAAACACACAAAAATGAAGACAAACAAAGAGGAAAGTGAACAGAACATCAATACAGCTTAAAGAAAAAAGATAGAAACAAAGAAATAAAACCTTAAAAAAGGAAAAAAGAGTGACGAAGAAATCAATATTAAGAGAAAGAAGAAAGAACATACTTACAGAAAAGATGAAGCAACAGGAAAATATGGAGCATGGTCAATTAGATTTCTTAAAAGAAAATAAAAATAAAGAACGTCTAAATTTCATAGAAAATGAAACTCCATATTATTTAGGAAATTTCCTAAGTCATGAATTTGAAAAAGGTCCTAATATTATGAAAAGTATTAATTATCCTATAATTCAAAAACTTGAGAAAATTGGATTAATTGGAGAAGATATAACAAAATCAAAAGTAAATTATATCTGTAAAATTAAATTAAAAAATCCAGATATAATGATTGTTACATCCAATATAGAATACAGTCCTTTAGATATACAAGAATTTAAAAAACAAATTCCGGAAATGATAAAACAAGGACTAATTAGAAAATCTGATAGTCCACACAGAACTGCAGCCTTTATAGTTAGGAACCATTCCGAAATAAAAAGAGGAAAGGCTCGAATTGTTTATAATTATAAAAGACTTAATGACAACACCATCGATGATGGTTATAATATTCCAAATAAAGATGGATTAATAGGACTTATACAATCTAGAAAAATCTTCAGCAAATTTGATCTAAAATCAGGTTTTAATCAATTAAAGTTAGAAGAAAATTTCAAATCTTGGACCGCTTTTACTTGTTCTGAAGGACATTTTGAATGGAATGTCCTAAGTTTTGGTCTAAAAAATGCTCCATCAATTTTCCAAAGATTTATGGATAGTATTTTTCTAAAATATGATTTATGCATTGTCTACATTGATGATATACTTGTAGCAAGCAATAGTCTAAATGAACATGAACAACACTTAAAAATTATTTTTGATGAAATCCATAAAAATGGTATAGTAATTTCGAAAAAGAAAATGGAACTTTTTAAAAGAAAAATATCATTTCTAGGATTTGAAATTGGAAATGGAAAGATTGAATTACAACCTCACATTGCAGAAAAATTACTACACTTTCCTGATAAACTTGAAGGTCTGAAACAAATACAGGCATTTTTAGGACTTCTTAATTATGCCCGTAAATTTATTCCAAATCTTAGTAAATTAGCTGGTCCCTTATATAGTAAGACCACAAAAAATGGACAAAAACATTTTAATAAAGAAGATATTATCCTAGTCCAAAATATAAAAGACGCAATTAAAAATATTAAACCACTAGAACTACCCTTACTTTCTGATTATATCATCATAGAGTGTGATGGTTCTAAGGAAGGATGGGGAGCTATCTTATTGTGTAAACCAAATAAATATTCTGCTAAAAACGAAGAAAGAATAGCAGGATATTCTAGTGGAAATTTTGGAAAAATTGGTCAAAACTGGACTTCTTTAGATTTTGAAATACCAGCCCTCATAAATTCGCTAGATAAATTCAAAATCTATTTGCTAAAAGAATTCACAGTCAGAACAGACTGTGAAGCCATTGTTAAGTTTTTAAAAAACGAAAATTGTAAAAAAGTTAATAGAACAAGATGGGTAAATCTTCAAAATTTAATTCAAGGAAATGGATATTCCATCAATTTTGAACATATAAAAGGAAAAAATAATAATCTTGCTGACTTATTGTCACGAAACATTTCTAAATTTCTGAATGCAGGATATGGAGCGAAGACTCCTTAAACCCAAAGGAAAGGAAAAGCTCTCTACAGATTCCAAAACCATAAAAAAAGAAAAGGAATCTACATCAGCATCTACATCAGATATGGAAATTGATAGAAATGAAAAAATATCTAAAGATATTCTCCTATTTGGAAGTATTCCTCTAAAGCAATACTTTGATCCTTTACAAAAATTTAGAACTTTGGTCAAGGTTAATCAACAGCAGCAATGCTTGCTTGATAATATTTGGCATCTTCAAACTCCTCCAAAGGCCTTAACTTATAAATTTCAAGTCCTTAATGCATTATGTGCATACTTTGGACAAATTGAAAATCAAAATTTTTCTAAAAAATCCCCATACAAATCTCCTTTTAAATATTATGTCATTTACAGGGGAATAAAAACTGGTATTTTTAATAATTATAATTCAGTAAGAAGGTTCACCCTTATTGCTGACCCAGTCTTTAAAGGTTTCGAAACATTTGCTGAAGCTATCGAAAGTGCAAGAGAGGTTTTAGGTCTCAATTTTTACATTGAACCTGAACAAGTTAAAACTTTTTCTGAAATAACAAAATCTAAACCAGATGAGATTATACAATCTCAACGGGAAAAAATAAAAACTCTTGAACTACAGGTAATTGATCTGCAAAGGCAACTAGTTCAGAAGGAACTAGAAGTTAAAAATTCTCAATACAAGCTATTCGAGGAAACCTTGAGCTACAAAGAACAGACTATCAAGACCATGGAAAAGATGATCCAGAAGCTCAACAAAGATCTAAATCAAGGTAAAATTGAAAAAGAAGCATCTGATTCAGAAGTTTCTAAAAATCTAAATCGAACTCTTGAAAAATTTAAGGCCAGGATAATTGATATCCCATGGATTGAAGTAATGAAGTCAGCCCCTGAGAGAGTTCCAGACCTTGAAGAAGTTATTTCCTAAAAAATTCTAAACGAATTTCCAAAACATCTTATCAGTCTCCAAAAAGAAATTCTAGAATTAGGATTTTTATCCAATTACAGAGACAATTCAAAACCTAAAAAGATAAAATATAAAGGAATTGTTGTTAAACAAAGAAATTTTCTTGAAAAGAATCTAAATATAAACCAAATCATTGCTCAAGTAAAGAACGATGAAGGTTTTTATCGAAATGCTATGCCAGGATTACTTGTTTTACAAATCAATTTAAATGAAACGAACATGCCTGATGATAAAATTCTAAAATTCTACCATAATGGAATGGTTGATTTCTTAGAATTCAAAATTACAGAAAAAATTGAAAACCTTCTAAATGGTTTTGGTGAAAAATTCTTAATTACAGCAGGGAATATCGCCTCTCTGGGGCCAGAAGAAAGAGTTTTTTGTAAAATCCTCGCAAGCCTCCCTGAAGTTTCAAAACTGTCCTATAGGCCAGCAAGAAAACGCATTATTCTAAAAGAAAAAGATATAGAAATAAGAGATCTTGCAGTCAAAGAGATTTATGAAATTGGGACTGTCGAAAGTGAAATAAAAATCCAAACTTTTCAATCTTCTAAACATATTCCAAATTTTCCTTGGGAAGACTTTCATTTAGCTGCCGAAGGACATTATCTACAGATTTGGGCTCCTCAAAATTGGAGGTTCATTCTACCCTTCTCTGGAGAAGGAGAATTTCTCGACCATCAAAATAATATTCTAAACACTGATGAAAAATATCTGTATACTCAGGAATTTGGCCAAGGTGATACAGATAATGATGATATCTCAATCGACGAAACACATCGAGACTACTAAAGAAAAGTATCCAAAAATAAAAACGTCAGCCATGACGTATTCAACAAAAACGTCAGCCATGACGAATGTTGCTATAATAGAATTACTTTTTCTTTTTCTTTGTCGGCCATTGTATTTTAGGCCAATCCTTTTGCATTACGTGTGTTATCTTTTTGCGTTCTCCTTCTATATAAGGAGAACTCTTCCATTGTAAATAACACAACTCCCACTACTATCAATAAACTTTTAGCTTTCACTACAACTATGATCGCTTAAATTTCTTTTCCGATTCTTAGTTTCAGTTAACAAACACCCCTAGTCCCCAAAAATATTGCCTTATATCTTTTGTATATTATAAAATCTTAAAACCAAAAAGAGTACATCCTCTCTTCCTTGTTCTACCGCTGTTGCTCCATATTTTCCTGTTGCTTCATCTTTTCTGTAAGTATGTTCTTTCTTCTTTCTCTTAATATTGATTTCTTCGTCACTCTTTTTTCCTTTTTTAAGGTTTTATTTCTTTGTTTCTATCTTTTTTCTTTAAGCTGTATTGATGTTCTGTTCACTTTCCTCTTTGTTTGTCTTCATTTTTGTGTGTTTTTACACTACTTTTTGTTTTATTCTGTGGTTAATGTGTACCATGTATTAAAATCACACCCCTAACTAAATTGGTATCAAGATTTCTTAAAAGAAAATAAAAATAAAGAACGTCTAAATTTCATAGAAAATGAAACTCTATATTATTTAGGAAATTTCCTAAGTCATGAATTTGAAAAAGGTCCTAATATTATGAAAAGTATTAATTATCCTATAATTCAAAAACTTGAGAAAATTGGATTAATTGGAGAAGATATAACAAAATCAAAAGTAAATTATATCTGTAAAATTAAATTAAAAAATCCAGATATAAGGATTGTTACATCCAATATAGAATACAGTCCTTTAGATATACAAGAATTTAAAAAACAAATTCCGGAAATGATAAAACAAGGACTAATTAGAAAATCTGATAGTCCACACAGAACTGCAGCCTTTATAGTTAGGAACCATTCCGAAATAAAAAGAGGAAAGGCTCGAATTGTTTATAATTATAAAAGACTTAATGACAACACCATCGATGATGGTTATAATATTCCAAATAAAGATGGATTAATAGGACTTATACAATCTAGAAAAATCTTCAGCAAACTTGATCTAAAATCAGGTTTTAATCAATTAAAGTTAGAAGAAAATTTCAAATCTTGGACCGCTTTTACTTGTTCTGAAGGACATTTTGAATGGAATGTCCTAAGTTTTGGTCTAAAAAATGCTCCATCAATTTTCCAAAGATTTATGGATAGTATTTTTCTAAAATATGATTTATGCCTTGTCTACATTGATGATATACTTGTAGCAAGCAATAGTCTAAATGAACATGAACAACACTTAAAAATTATTTTTGATGAAATCCATAAAAATGGTATAGTAATTTCGAAAAAGAAAATGGAACTTTTTAAAAGAAAAATATCATTTCTAGGATTTGAAATTGGAAATGGAAAGATTGAATTACAACCTCACATTGCAGAAAAATTACTACACTTTCCTGATAAACTTGAAGGTCTGAAACAAATACAGGCATTTTTAGGACTTCTTATTTATGCCCGTAAATTTATTCCAAATCTTAGTAAATTAGCTGGTCCCTTATATAGTAAGACCACAAAAAATGGACAAAAACATTTTAATAAAGAAGATATTATCCTAGTCCAAAAAATAAAAGACGCAATTAAAAATATTAAATCATCTAGCTAATAGGTGTCATGACAAAAATAAAAATCCAAAAAATATTGAAAGATCAAATCTTCTTGAACAAATTGGACAATTTGATTTTGAAGAAATCTTATCTGACTCTGATAATGATTCCGTTTACAGTATTATAAGTGATAATGAAGAAATTTCTAAAATCACTTACACATATATGAACACAAAATTTGAAAATGAATGTATCCATGAGTGGATAAAAGGCAAAGGAAACAATCATGTAAGTTGTTTTATTTGCAACTTATTTCCTGCCATAGACAGAAGGTATCAATGCAATAAATGTTTTAAAGAAATATGTTTCTTATGCATAAAAAATAAATTCAATATAGAAACAGAACTAAAAGGAAAGATTATTCAAAATACAGACTTTTATAAAGAACGACTAGAAAAACACGAGTTAGCAATTGAATTGCTTAATCAAAAATATTTTCAATTAGAATCTAATCAAAATACAAAATATAATTCTCTTAAGTACAGAATAATACAGTTAGAAATAGAATCTAAAGGAAAGTCAATAATGATTGAAAATACTGAAAATAGCAATCTATCCGAATTAGTAACAGACACTGTTTTAATAAATAATAATTTTAGTAACGAAAGCATTAACAAAGGAATAGCCAATTTAATAACTCTTCAATGTAGAGTTTGGCTAGATCAAAACAATTATGTTAATCTTGCAGCACTCCTTGATACAGGAAGTTCTAAAAGTATGATAGGGTACGATCTTATTCCTCAAAAATACCATAAACATATAGGCTATAATCTTGAAACAAAAACAGTTGAAAACAGAATTATGAAAATTACTCATAACGTCGAGGCATTCGGGATACAATTCTTAGACTTTGCCGGAAACTATAGTTTTAGATATGAATTACCACAAATTCTAATAAATCCAAAAGAAATAAAATCACAAGACTTCCTTTTAGGATTAAATTTTATAACAAGCTTAAATGGAAGCATAACTATTGCTAAAAATCATATAACATTATCTAAACAAGTTTATAGTTTTCCAACAAATAGATACTCCCAAGCATCAGAGTTCGCTCAAAAGCGTGGTGGACTTGGTCAATTAGATTTCTTAAAAGAAAATAAAAATAAAGAACGTCTAAATTTCATAGAAAATGAAACTCTATAATAGAACAACAAAGTCCACAGCTTTGGCCAGATGAAATTTTAATCTGGGAACAAAATGTAGTTCGAAATTGGGAAACCAATAAAAAAGACAACATTGATATGTTTGCTTATCTCGAAACAACTTTAGGACCAATTGTTTTAGGAATATGGCAGTCTAAAAAAGATAAAAGTCCTGAAGAAATTAATAGAATTAAATCATTAGGAGATAATCCTTATAATTTCACAAGTCAAATAAGAATTCTGCTTTTAGGGGTAGATCCTTCTAAAGAAAATACTTTTATACAAGATACTGCTATAAGGAATCTTGAACAATTAAGTATTTCAGACTTTAAATATATTAAAGAATTTTCTACAGATTTTGCTAGATTAATCACTCAAACTGGAAAAGCTATGGAAGATGAATTATGTGATAAATATTTCATAAAACTTCCTGGTGATTTAGGAAGAACCATTCATGAAGGATGGAAAAATCTTAATAATATTCCCAACCTAGGAATTGGACCTAGAATAACTTACACTTTTAATCAATTAGAAAATAAGTGTAAAGAGGCTACTATGAATGAACAAATTAAAAGACAAGCTTGGGCTTTCTGCAAAACTGCTGTTTATACACCTCAAGCCTATGGCTATTATGATAGACCCCAGAAAAGAAATTGTCGCTGTTTTATTTGCGGCGATTTAAATCATCTAGCTAATAGGTGTCCTGACAAAAATAAAAATCCAAAAAATATTGAAAGATCAAATCTTCTTGAACAAATTGGACAATTTGATTTTGAAGAAATCTTATCTGACTCTGATAATGATTCCGTTTACAGTATTATAAGTGATAATGAAGAAATTTCTAAAATCACTTACACATATATGAACACAGAATTTGAAAATGAATGTATCCATGAGTGGATAAAAGGCAAAGGAAACAATCATGTAAGTTGTTTTATTTGCAACTTATTTCCTGCCATAGACAGAAGGTATCAATGCAATAAATGTTTTAAAGAAATATAAATATTTTTCTAAAGTTGTATATGCTTCTTCATATGTTAAACCAAGATCGGTCATACATTCAATTAGCATATCGTCAACTTGTTCTTGAATATTTAAATCGTTAAAGTTTTTATTAATGATTTGTTCTATAGAATTTTTTGTTTCTTCAATTTTAAAACCCGTTTCAAGTTCTATATTTTCTTCATTTTCTTCATATTCCACAGTTTCTTCAAATTTGCAGAAACCGATAAGATTAATTTGATTATAGTCTTCTTCAGTTTCGTTTTCAGTATCATAGATAGGTTCAGAATCATAAATAACATTCATATAGCTAACTTCAGATTCTAAATCTTCATTTATTGTTGACCCAGTCTTTAAAGGTTTCGAAACATTTGCTGAAGCTATCGAAAGTGCAAGAGAGGTTTTAGGTCTCAATTTTTACATTGAACCTGAACAAGTTAAAACTTTTTCTGAAATAACAAAATCTAAACCAGATGAGATTATACAATCTCAACAGGAAAAAATAAAAACTCTTGAACTACAGGTAATTGATCTGCAAAGGCAACTAGTTCAGAAGGAACTAGAAGTTAAAAATTCTCAATACAAGCTATTCGAGGAAACCTTGAGCTACAAAGAACAGACTATCAAGACCATGGAAAAGATGATCCAGAAGCTCAACAAAGATCTAAATCAAGGTAAAATTGAAAAAGAAGCATCTGATTCAGAAGTTTCTAAAAATCTAAATCGAACTCTTGAAAAATTTAAGGCCAAGATAATTAATATCCCATGGATTGAAGTAATGAAGCCAGTCCTTGAGAGAGTTCCAGACCTTGAAGAAGTTATTTCCTCAAAAATTCTAAACGAATTTCCAAAACATCTTATCAGTCTCCAAAAAGAAATTCTAGAATTAGGATTTTTATCCAATTACAGAGACAATTCAAAACCTAAAAAGATAAAATATAAAGGAATTGTTGTTAAACAAAGAAATTTTCTTGAAAAGAATCTAAATATAAACCAAATCATTGCTCAAGTAAAGAACGATGAAGGTTTTTATCGAAATGCTATGCCAGGATTACTTGTTTTACAAATCAATTTAAATGAAACGAACATGCCTGATGATGAAATTCTAAAATTCTACCATAATGGAATGGTTGATTTCTTAGAATTCAAAATTACAGAAAAAATTGAAAACCTTCTAAATGGTTTTGGTGAAAAATTCTTAATTACAGCAGGGAAGTAAGACCACAAAAAATGGACAAAAACATTTTAATAAAGAAGATATTATCCTAGTCCAAAAAATAAAAGACGCAATTAAAAATATTAAACCACTAGAACTACCCTTACTTTCTGATTATATCATCATAGAGTGTGATGGTTGTTGGTGAACGAATCTAATCGTAAGGATTAGTGGCTGTTTTAATCCGTTTTTACGTCACCAATCAATAACGTGTGATTGATTACCACCGTAGATGGTAAATCGGGGTTTGGATTTATCGAATTTGTAAATTCGGTAGTCGAAATTGGACTTGTTTCGTGTATGTGTGAGTTTGGGTGTGTTTGTGTGTATTTTTTGTCTGAAATTCGAAAATTATATAAGTAAGCTGGAGAACAACTATTTATAGAGACTAGCAAGCATGTGGTGTCCAAGACTCTTGGTCTCCCTAGCCTGCATGCTTGACATGTGTCCCTTTGATCTTATCTAAGCTGAATCTTAGTTACAAAGTCTTCTTTGGTCTTATCTCGGACTCATTGTTGTTCGCCTAAGTCGGCTTGATTGATCTTGTTGATTCTCCAACTGAAAGTTGTTCGCCTCTTGAGGTTGTACTTTGGAAGTTGCTCGCCTTATGGCTTTGTTCAGCTTGGCTTTGGGATCTTTGTCCTTTGTTCACTTGTACACACCTCCTTGGCTATTTGTTGTGTCATATTTTGACCAAGTTGTTCGACATTGATGACTTCACAGTTGGCTCATTCTTGGTCTCGGGTCTAAATTCCTGTTCGCCCATAAGTTGTTCGTCGGGGAGTTGTTCGTCACTTTATACACCTCCAAAATTGGTAGATGCACCCCAACTTAATTTTCTTTGTTGATTACCCTTGATTTGAGGTTGGTTCTTCATAATCTTTGATGTAGCTTTAATCCTTGTTCGTCATTTATTGACTTATGTTCGCCTATCAACAATTGCCCCCTATCCTGGCTATATGTTGCCCCAGACGAGCAACTTTGTGGCGAGCAACTATAGTTAGGATATCAAAATGACGAGGGTTGGGGCGAACATCATTGGCTTGGGCGAGCAACTTATGGTCTGTCGTTTCGTCTTCCCAAGGTCTGGGAGTTGTACGAAGATGACGTGGGCGGCATGGCTGTGCGCCGCCCACGCGCGAGCAATCCCGAGGCCACGCGCCTCTATAATTACATATAGGTCCCTGAATTTTTGAACTTATACGGAAATTACCCCGTTTTCTCTCAATTTGGCCCCAGGGCTTTTGGGAAGTTTCGCCTGGGACCCCGCTTTTGCTTGGGGTATAAATAGTGGGAAAACTGAAAATTTTCCCACTTTTCCCCCTCTTGCAATAGTTCTCCGGCGAATCCTTCCTTCCTCCGGCGATTTCGAGCTTTCCGGCGTCCGTTCTTCAACGTTTGGCTTCAAATTTCCATTCCCAGGTAGTTATTTTTCTTCTTCTCTATCTTTTCTTCGAAAATTCTTTCTACCGCCGTGTGGACCCAAACGCCTCCGTCTTCTCCGGGAAAACGCCGCCGTCTGCAACACTATCCGCCACCGCCTAGATTTATCCTCTCCCTCCTATGTCTTCGCAATCGAGCAATAAAGCTGAGGAGACCCTAGATCCCCTTTTTCCCGTTGCGGTCCCCATCGATCAACCTCCCCTCGAGATTTCTTCGGCGTCGGATCATCACGTGGATTCAGTTGTTCGCTCTGTGGAGGACACCGGTGCGGGCCCATCTGGGAGAGAATTAGTAGCTGCGGCGAACAATAATTTGGACGCTGGCTCTTCGTCCTCTGCCGAATCTAGAGATCCAGACCTTAACGAACTCACTCGCGAGTTCTTGGAGAGCATTAACTTCCCATCCCCAAGGATGCGGGAAAATGAGATCCCAGCAGGGGTTGCTCGTCTATTTGAATGGCGAGCATATGCTGAACGATATGCGAACAGCTTTTCCCGTCCCCAGAGACAAATAATGGATAAGGTGAAAACTGGATTCCAGGCGAGCAAGATAAAAAGTGTTGTTCGCGAAGATGAACTGGACTCCATCCGAAAGGAATATAAAATCCCATTTGATATTCACATGTGGGCTCCTCAGAGGAGGGAAAGAGCTGATCGCCCACCCCCAGGATGCACGGCGATCAACATTCACACTTTAATTGCTGGATTAAAGCTGCCTCTCCCACCCGTTGTTGGTCGATTCCTGGAGGCGACCAACTTGGCCATCACCCAAATTACTCCAATTGGGTGGATGAACCTTTTGGGCTCCATGTGCCTGTTCGCCTTGGAGGGGTACGTTGATCGGATCACTGCGGAAGAGATCAACTACCTGATGACAATCACAAGCTGCCCCTTGGGAGAAGAAGGCTATTACTATCTCAAGGCCAGGACTGGGTTGAAAATGGTAGAAGAAGTGCCGAACAAGATTCGAGACTGGAAGCAACACTTCTTCTGGATTGGGGGTGACTGGCGAGCATCTTCTGGTCCACACGGCGGCCCTGGACGAATAAATTCTCCAGCAGCCTATGGAAAATTGAAACGTAAGTTTGTTTCTTGCTCGCCTTTGGGCTAAGTAGTTCTAATTTAACTTTTCTTGTTTGTTCGCAGGCCCTCGTCTACCCAAGTGGGATTCGAAAGAGGAGGAGTTGAGCTCGGAGTTTCAATTTACTTCGTGCTTGGTCGGCCTTCGCAACCGGGCAGATAGGACTATTGACTATCTTTGCCGATCAAGGTGCCAAAAAGCTGCTCGCCTCCTGACTTATCCTCACCACCTGGAGGCTCAAGCTGAGGTGCCCCCAGGTATGAAAATTTCTAACTCCCTGCTCAAGTCTTGTTCGTCGTTAACTTGTATAACTTGCTCGTCTAATTCTTTTTTTTTTTTTTTTTTTTTTTTTAGGCGAACAAGTTACAGTTGCCATCCCTCCTTCATACACCCTCCTGGAGCAAAGGGTTCTCGAAATGGCACCGACTCGAGGGAAGAAAAGGAGAGGAGACCCTCCACAAAAGATGCTCGAGATGACGAACAAGCCCGAGGGGGCTAAGGTTCCAAGGCAGGCTGCTCCCCCCATTCAAATCCGTTCTCCTCCTGTCTCTCCCCCCCATGGGGGGAAGCGTTTAAAGAAAGCCGACGGGACTTCCTTGTCCCATGATGTCCCTGGCAAGGGGAAGGAGAAGGTGGGTTCGAGCCATGCTCGCCCAGAAGGGGACGTTGTTCGCCGTTCATCTGCCGAGCTCACCGAGAGGTCCGGCAAGGCGAGCAAAGATATAGGTTCCCCCAGGGGCCCCGAGGACATCACATACTTAGGCCGGGACGAGCGAAAATTTTCTGAGTAAGTTTCTGCTTTCTTGTCGAACAAGTTTTTCCTTTGCCAAATTTTCCAAGTATTGACCTTCTTTTTGTTCGCAGGTACCGGCCCAACGATTACCCAGGGCGAGCAGACCTGATTCACCAGTTTGCCTGCTCTAGGACTCCGACGAGTTTCCGTGATATAACGGACGACCACGTTCGCCGAGCAACTGAACTTGTTGCTCGGGCATGGTCGCGGCCACTGAACAAAGCGGTCCTCGCTCAGGGCCCCATTGATAATTTTCACTTATCAATGGTTCAAGCTGCAAACTCCCTTGTTTCAGCTCAAAGGGGGATGGCCCAGGTTGCCGAGCTAGAGGAGACTGCTCGTCATCATGCCGCCTCGATTCGCCAGCTCTCAGAGGAAAAAGATAGAATGGCGAACAACTTTAATGGGCAAATTGCTCGCCTTAAGGACCAATTGAAGTTGGCTGATAATCTGGAGAAGAAGCGCATTGAGGACTATCAGCTTGTCTCCAGCGAGCTTAAAGATACAAAGGCTGAGCTGCTCTCCTCAACGACTGCGCTGGATGAAGAGAGGAAGAGGAGAGAAGGAGCAGAAGAAGAAGTTGCTCGGCTAAAGAAGCAAATGTCTGAAATGCTCTCAAGGGAAGAAGCCGAGCAAGAATTTCAAGCTCGGAGTGGGCCCATCTCAAACTTGGGTTATATATGCGCCTATGCGGACAGCATTCGCACGGCGGACGCATATGACTTCAAGGATATGGTGGAGGAGATGTGCAAGGATCTGAATGAATTTCTAGAGAGCTATCCTCCGCCGAACAATATCGAGATTCAGCTGGCGGATTTGGCAGTACTAGGGGTCAAACTTGACAAACTCGACCCTAGTATTTCCATCACTCATCCTCCACCGATTATTGATGATGGCGAGCAAGGAGATGAGCCGGCTGCCACGGACGAGCAAATTGCTAAAGAGGCGGAGGATAAGGCAGCTGAAGACCTTGCTCGAGACATGATTGTCGACCCTTCTGCCGAGCAACCTCAAGATCCTCCTCCCGCCGAACAGCAGTAGTTTAGGACTTAGCCTTTTTTCTGTTTTCTTTGTAATAGTTGTTCGCTCCTTTTTGTAGTACTTGTAATGGCTGCTTCCAGCTTGTACTATTTTTGAGGCTTAATGCCTTCGATTAATGGAACGTCTTTCTCATGTTCGCTCATTTTCTTATATATGTTAATTGCCTTTACATTTCTATCAATGCCTTTACAATTATAACATATAATGTTGGGCTTTTGTTCGAATTGAACTTGCCTTCAATGGAATCAGGGTTCAGCCTTAGGTTCTGTTCATTTTAAAAAACGAACAACCTTTAAGTGGCTTTGGTCCTTAGGTTCTGTCCATTTGTAAAACGAACAACCTTTGAATGGACTTGTACCTCGAGCTTTTGGACTTTTCCTTTTTTGACGAACAACTATTATATTTACATTGCAAAGTAATTACAAATGTTGTAAGACTGTCGATCACTATCATATACAATCTGACGAACAGCTTTAAACACAAACTAAAACTTGCTCGCTTATAATATTTTTTGCCAAGCAACACTATTTATAAAACCAAAAGCACTAGCACCAGACTATACAATGTGCCGAGCAACTTTTGAATCTATACTTAAGGAAATTTAAAAAATTAGGCAAGTTTTTAGCCTTCTTAGCCTTCCTTCAGCTCATACGCATCCCTTGCCCCCCAAGACATTTGTTCGCCCAACTTTATTGATAGTATTTCTTTAGATGTACAGCATTCCAGGAGTATTGGGCCGGCTTGCCTTCCATGTCCTCAATATCGTATACGCCATTGATGTATTTTTCTGTTATACGATACGGGCCCTCCCAAGTTGGTCCCAATACACCTGTAGATTGGGCGAGCAACTTTCTTAGAACCAAATCTCCAACTCTGAATTCCCTAACTTTTACATGGGAATTATAGTAACGTTCTGCTCGCTGCTTGTATGTGGCATTTTTTAGCTCGGCGTTCAACCTTTTTTCTTCGAGTAAATCCAATTCAGCATTTAGAGCAGAGTTGTTCGCCTGTTCATCAAAGTTGGTCGTCCTAAATGTAGTGGCCTTTAACTCAATTGGTATTACAGCCTCTGTCCCGAAAGCCATTGCAAAGGGTGTTTCTCCGGTGCTAGACCTGGGAGAAACTCTGTACGCCCATAAGACTTCCGGAAGTTCTGTAGACCAACTGCTTTTACTCTCCGCCAGTCGCACTTTTAATGTATGCTTTATGATTTTATTCACAGCTTCAACTTGTCCATTCGACTGGGGGTGATAAGGTGTGGAGTAATGTTTCTTGATCCCCCACTTCGTACAGAATTCTCTCAACTCTTGTCCATCAAATTGTGGACCATTGTCTGTCACAATTGCCTGTGGAACTCCAAAACGACAGACAATATTCTTCCAAATAAAGTTGATCATCTTCTGCTGTGTGATATTCACCATGGCCTCTGCTTCCGCCCATTTTGTGTAATAATCGACTGCCACGACGGCGAATCGAACATTTCCAACTCCAGCCGGGAAAGGACCAATGATGTCCATCCCCCATCTTGCAAAAGGCCATGGGCTGTATACTGACACAAGTTCTTGAGTCGGGGTATGGATACCTGGGGCAAAAATCTGACATTGATGGCAAGTCTTGGCTTTTTTGATTGCGTCTTGACGTAAAGTCGGCCAATAATAGCCTTGTCTGATTGTCTTGTATGCCAAAGCTTGCCCCCCAGTATGATTTCCACATACTCCAGCATGTATCTCTTCGAGTACCGCTTGCCCTTGCCCCCTAGGCAAACATTTGAGAAGTGGGATTGATATTCCCCTTTTGAAGAGTTGCTCGCCTACCAGAGTATATCTGGCGGCTCGCTTTATTAGCTTGGCAGCTTCAAAAGGATTGTTTGGTTTTTCCCCACTTTTCAAGTATTTGACTATACTTGTTCTCCAGTCTTCTTTTTCACTGGTTTGATCGTCGAGTTGATTGACATTATAGCTTACTGTTGATGGATCTTTCATCTTTGTAACTATAATATCTGCCAACTCTACGGGGCCTTCACTTGTTGCTAGTCGGGCAAGTGCGTCTGCTTGAGTGTTGCTCGTCCTTGGAATTTGCTGTATGAAAACTTGCTGCAACATGGACATCAGGTGAGCAACAATCCGCTGATATTCGATCATGTGATCATCTTTTGCTTCGTATTCACCTCGGACTTGATTCACGATCAATTGTGAGTCGCCAAATATTTGCAAGCGTCTGACACCAACTGCGAGTGATAGGTGGAGACCAGCAATAAGAGCTTCATACTCAGCTTCGTTGTTGGTTGCCATGAAACCAAATCTGATCGCCGAGGTGAATACTTGTCTGTCTGGACTTATTAATACCACTCCTGCCCCCGAGGCTATGTTGGTTGATGATCCGTCCACATAGAGATGCCAAGGATGATCAAGTCCTCTCGTCGGATCTGGTGGGAAAGTTAGTTCGACTATAAAGTCGGCTAATGCTTGCCCTTTGATCGCTGTTCGAGGAGCATAGGTCACTCCGAATTGGCTAATCTCTAGTGACCATCTTAAGAGACGACCTGCAGTGTCGGGGCGATGGAGAATTTGCCTGAGCGGGAAAGTTGTTAGAACTTCGACTTGATGGTCGAAGAAATATGGTCGTAACTTTCTCACGCTCATAACCAAAGCATATGCCAGCTTTTCGGTCGGGGCATATTTGATCTCTGCTTCGTGTAAAACTTGGCTGACATAATAGATTGGTTGATGGAATTTGCCGTCCTCCCGCACCAAAACAGAACTGATGGCAACTTCTGATGCGGCTAAGTATAGAAAGAGCTTTTCTCCTGGGATTGGTTTTGATAGGATTTTGACATCTCCCAGGTAGTCTTTAAGTTGATCGAAGGCCGCTTGACAGTTGTTAGTCCATGCAAACTTCCCTTTTTTGACGGCCTCGAAAAATGGACGGCACTTATCCCCCGACCTGGATATGAACCGGTTTAATGCTGCTAGGCACCCGGTGAGTCTTTGCACCTCTTTCACCGAACGTGGTGGTAGCATATCCAGGATGGTTTTAACTTTTGAAGGGTTGGCCTCAATTCCCCGCTGGCTAACAAGATGACCCAAGAATTTTCCTGAGTGGACTCCAAAGCTGCTTTTCTTTGGATTCAACTTCATGTTATAGTGTCGAAGAATTTCGAACACTTGAGTCAGATGTTGAAGATGGTCCTCCTTCCTGGGACTTTTGACCACGATATCGTCTACATAGACTTCAACCGTGTCTCCAATTTGTTGATCAAACATCTTGTTCACCAGCCTTTGGTATGTTGCTCCGGCATTTATGAGGCCAAATGGCATTCTCTTCCAACACAGCAAGTTTTTGTTAGTATAAAAAGCTGTGCTTTCTTGATCGTCGGGATGCATTGGGATTTGATGATACCCTGCAAAAGCATCCATGAATGTTAGCATCTCGTGACCCGCAGTGCTGTCCACCAATTGATCGATATGTGGGAGAGGAAAATTGTCCTTCGGGCATGCTGCATTCAGATCCGTGAAATCTATGCATAGCCTCCAGGTCCCGTTTGGTTTCCTCACGAGTACTGGGTTTGCTACCCATTGTGGACAGAGTGCTTGTCGGATGAGATCGTTGTCTAGCAACTTTCTAACTTCTTCATTTAAAGCCTGATATTTGTCTGGGCCGTACTTCCTCCGCTTTTGATGGACGGGCTTTCTGGCTTGGTTTATATTTAGCTTGTGACAAGCATGTTTTGGATCTATCCCCACCATATCTGCATGAGACCAAGCAAAGACATCTAGATTCTTGGTGAGGAAATCTTTCATTCGGGCTCTGTAAGGCTCTGGGAGCTCAGATCCTATGAATAATTCAAGATCTTCGCTGTTGGGATTAACTTTGAACGCCTCCAGCTCTTCGACTGGAGTTGCTCGTCGTTTTTGTCCCTTCCAACGGGGATCAAGTATGGGTTCCTCAGGGTTGGAATCATTTTCGATGTCCATGGGTTCTGCCCCCAGGCGGGGTTCTAGATCATCAGTTGGCTTCGTCCTATTGTTGTTCGTTTGTACTTGGCCCTCCAAGTCCTCCACTGAAGGTTGTTCGTCACCACCTCTTAGTTGTTCGTCAGATGGAGCTTCCTCGCGGGGGGTAACGAGTTGTTCATCCAACACTTGCTCGTCCAAGTGTTGTTCGTCCGCATCCATGTGGTCGTCTATGTCCATCATATTGTTTAGTATTGATGGTTCGTCGATGGGACAACTTGTTGCTTCCATCATGGATATTTGTACAAATTTTGCTCGTAGCTGTTGGACGCATTCTCGTGCTCTCCGTTGGTCTCCCTTAATTGTGCCTGTTCCACTAGCTGTTGGAAATTTCAAACAATAGTGGTAAGTGGAACACGCAGCTTTAAATTCATTAAGAAAAGGTCGGCCAAGAAACCCGTTATAAGTCGACTCCTGGTCTACAACCAAGAAATCTACCATTCTCGTTATATTTCTTTCGGGTTCATCGGCCGTTACAAGTTGTACAGCTAATGTTACAATTCCCAACGGTGTTGTCACAGCATTCCCGAAGCCTACGATTCTATGTGTTGTATTCCGAACATAACCTGAATAATCTCCCAGATTATCGAGGGTCTTCTTGAATAAGATGTTCGTGTAGGCTCCGGTGTCCACCAACAGTCTATGGACTCTGGTCCCCATAATCTTGGCACAGATTACGAGCGAATCATTGTGTGGGGTTAAGACGCCTTCAAGGTCTTTTTCAGTGAAAGTTAATTCTGCCGTTTGCATGATAGACGGCTTAACTCCCATCTCTTGTACTTGGCCAATCGCTCGTAGCTCCGCTTTCCTCTTCCGGTTAGATTCAGGTGGTTGTCCATCAAAACACCCTCCCGCGGGACCTGCGGGTTCCATCATGAACAAATCTTCTAAAGGTTGGGCTGGCATATTGGGAACTGGTCGCCCGGGTCTGTTGTTTCTCTGGGATTGACCATCCTCTTCGTCTTCTGAGTTGTTCTCCCGGGCTCTTTTCCCAGGTTGCCTTTTGACGAAATCGGAGAGCTTCCCCTCTTCATAAAATCGCCAGAGTTGCTTAAGCAAATCTCTACACTCACTCGTAAAATGCCCCACACTTTGATGGTAGGCACAATACTTGTTCGGGTTGAGTTTGCCAGTATCCTGACGGATTTTACGTGGTGGAGAAAGCAACTCTTTCTCCTTTACACTTTCATATACAGTATCAACTGATACTGTCAATACTTGGTTCAATTTTTCTTTTAAATCCGATCCTTCGGTGAATGCTTTCATGTTTTTCGGGACCCTGTAGCTTGTCCCGACGGGCTTTTTGTTATTCTCCTTAGGATCAGCTTTGTTCTCCCCTAAATTTGTTTGTAGGGCCTCGTGCATGGAAACGAAAATGCCTGCTTGGTTTCTAAACTCGGCATAAGTCTTTGGGCACTTCAGACGTACCTCCTTCCATAACTTCGACCCTTTTTTCAATCCGGCCATCACAGCGACGATCTTTGTATCTTCGCTCACCGGTTCTCCTTCTAGTAAAACTTTATCGAATCTTTCCATAAACGCCCGGTCAGTTTCATCATCATTTTGCCTCAAATCTGATAGCCGGTGTTTTTGGGAAAGATATGACCCCGCAGTTGAAAAGTGAGAAAGAAATTCTCGACTTAGTTGGACGAACGAGTGGATTGATGCCGGCGGCATTGATGAAAACCACTTGTGAACCCGATCGCCCAATGTTAATGGAAAATTCCGGCACTGGGTGGCGTCGCTGGCCCCCACAGAGACCATGTAGTCCGTATACTTCGTTAAGTGGACCCGGGGGTCGGCGATGCCTTCATATTGAATGCTAGCCGGAAATTGAATTTTTTTCTGGATTGGGGCCTTCAAAATATGAGCTGCCAAAGGTGAGGATGGCATGCTGGTCGTTCCCATCCCCCTCTGTTGGTCCAGTTGCCCCTGCATGTTCTCCACAGCCCTCCTTAGGCTTGATAATTCATCAAGAGGTGCCCCCTGACTTGGAGGCTGTTCGGCGAGCAAAGGCATTAACCTTTCTGCTCGTCGCAGTCCCTCACTTGGAGTGGGCACTTCCTGAGCTGACCTCCTAATGTTGTTCGCCGCATTTGGCCCTAGGCGCCTGAAGGCTGACTGGGAGAGCCTTTCATGGACTGATGGGCGAGGCTGTTCAAAAGTTGCTCGCCCATCATCTGCTCCCCGGCGAGCAGCTTCCGGTCGGGGTTGGCTAAGTCTGTCTTGGGCACTGGAACGTGTTGTCCCATGGCTAGACATAGTTGTTCGTCCGCGACCAGACTCAGCCTGTACTTCTTGTTGGTCGACCACCTTGGCCTTTCCCTTGTTCCGTCTGACTTGGGCACTATCAACCTCTCGCTGTTCGCCCCTAGTGGTCCTGGGTCTAACAACTTCCAGGGACTTGTCCCTTGGCCTTGCTTGTGTTGGCCTAACCTGCTCTTGTTGCCTCTGGAGGGCCTGGAGAGCAGCAATGGTTTTGGCCAACTCGTTGGGGTTGTTCGCCAAAGCCTCCATCTCAGGGGGGAGGTTATGTGTTATGGCCGTATGTTGTGACCTGTTCGCATGTCTCGGGTCACGGTCCTGGTGGTCGGCCGACGTGGCTCGGGTCTGAGATGCTTTTTTCGACAATCGTGATCCTTGGGTCTCTTTAGATTGAGGCATTTCAATTTAAATTACTTCTTAATTTATAAATTGAAGAACACCAAGAACACCAAGAACACTTTTGTTTGTATCTTCAAATATTTCTTGAGATTTCCTTTGAATCTTCAAGTTTTCAACTTGAAGTTCTTGAGTAATCACACTAAATCGAAGGTTCGACCCCTTCCTCTAGCGCCAAATTGTTGGTGAACGAATCTAATCGTAAGGATTAGTGGCTGTTTTAATCCGTTTTTACGTCACCAATCAATAACGTGTGATTGATTACCACCGTAGATGGTAAATCGGGGTTTGGATTTATCGAATTTGTAAATTCGGTAGTCGAAATTGGACTTGTTTCGTGTATGTGTGAGTTTGGGTGTGTTTGTGTGTATTTTTTGTCTGAAATTCGAAAATTATATAAGTAAGCTGGAGAACAACTATTTATAGAGACTAGCAAGCATGTGGTGTCCAAGACTCTTGGTCTCCCTAGCCTGCATGCTTGACATGTGTCCCTTTGATCTTATCTAAGCTGAATCTTAGTTACAAAGTCTTCTTTGGTCTTATCTCGAACTCATTGTTGTTCGCCTAAGTCGGCTTGATTGATCTTGTTGATTCTCCAACTGAAAGTTGTTCGCCTCTTGAGGTTGTACTTTGGAAGTTGCTCGCCTTATGGCTTTGTTCAGCTTGGCTTTGGGATCTTTGTCCTTTGTTCACTTGTACACACCTCCTTGGCTATTTGTTGTGTCATATTTTGACCAAGTTGTTCGACATTGATGACTTCACAGTTGGCTCATTCTTGGTCTCGGGTCTAAATTCCTGTTCGCCCATAAGTTGTTCGTCGGGGAGTTGTTCGTCACTTTATACACCTCCAAAATTGGTAGATGCACCCCAACTTAATTTTCTTTGTTGATTACCCTTGATTTGAGGTTGGTTCTTCATAATCTTTGATGTAGCTTTAATCCTTGTTCGCCATTTATTGACTTATGTTCGCCTATCAACAATGGTTCTAAGGAAGGATGTGGAGCTATCTTATTGTGTAAACCAAATAATTTATAACAAGCTTAAATGGAAGCATAACTAATTCTAAAAATCATATAACATTATCTAAACAAGTTTATAGTTTTCCAACAAATAGATACTCCCAAGCATCAGAGTTCGCTCAAAAGCGTGGTGGACTTGGTCAATTAGAGATACAGATAATGATGATATCTCAATCGACGAAACACATCGAGACTACTAAAGAAAAGTATCCAAAAATAAAAACGTCAGCCATGACGTATTCAACAAAAACGTCAGCCATGACGAATGTTGCTGTAATAGAATTACTTTTTCTTTTTCTTTGTCGGCCATTGTATTTTAGGCCAATCCTTTTGCATTACGTGTGTTATCTTTTTGCGTTCTCCTTCTATATAAGGAGAACTCTTCCATTGTAAAAAACACAACTCCCACTACTATCAATAAACTTTTAGCTTTCACTACAACTATGATCGCTTAAATAGCAATTTTATAAAAATCTCTTATCATTGTTTCTCCATTTGTAATGCTTGAAACTAAAGGAAGATTAAAATATTTTTCTAAAGTTGTATATGCTTCTTCATATGTTAAACCAAGATCGGTCATACATTCAATTAGCATATCGTCAACTTGTTCTTGAATATTTAAATCGTTAAAGTTTTTATTAATGATTTGTTCTATAGAATTTTTTGTTTCTTCAATTTTAAAACCCGTGCTGCTGTTGATTAACCTTGACCAAAGTTCTAAATTTTTGTAAAGGATCAAAGTATTGCTTTAGAGGGATACTTCCAAAGAGGAGAATATCTTTAGATATTTTTTCATTTCTATCAATTTCCATATCTGATGTAGATGCTGATGTAGATTCCTTTTCTTTTTTTATGGTTTTGGAATCTGTAGAGAGCTTTTCCTTTCCTTTGGGTTTAAGGAGTCTTCGCTCCATATCCTGCATTCAGAAATTTAGAAATGTTTCGTGACAATAAGTCAGCAAGATTATTATTTTTTCCTTTTATATGTTCAAAATTGATGGAATATCCATTTCCTTGAATTAAATTTTGAAGATTTACCCATCTTGTTCTATTAACTTTTTTACTATTTTCGTTTTTTAAAAACTTAACAATGGCTTCACAGTCTGTTCTGACTGTGAATTCTTTTAGCAAATAGATTTTGAATTTATCTAGCGAATTTATGAGGGCTTGTATTTCAAAATCTAAAGAAGTCCAGTTTTGACCAATTTTTCCAAAATTTCCACTAGAATATCCTGCTATTCTTTCTTCGTTTTTAGCAGAATATTTATTTGGTTTACACAATAAGATAGCTCCCCATCCTTCCTTAGAACCATCACACTCTATGATGATATAATCAGAAAGTAAGGGTAGTTCTAGTGGTTTAATATTTTTAATTGCGTCTTTTATTTTTTGGACTAGGATAATATCTTCTTTATTAAAATGTTTTTGTCCATTTTTTGTGGTCTTACTATATAAGGGACCAGCTAATTTACTAAGATTTGGAATAAATTTACGGGCATAATTAAGAAGTCCTAAAAATGCCTGTATTTGTTTCAGACCTTCAAGTTTATCAGGAAAGTGTAGTAATTTTTCTGCAATGTGAGGTTGTAATTCAATCTTTCCATTTCCAATTTCAAATCCTAGAAATGATATTTTTCTTTTAAAAAGTTCCAATTTCTTTTTCGAAATTACTATACCATTTTTATGGATTTCATCAAAAATAATTTTTAAGTGTTGTTCATGTTCATTTAGACTATTGCTTGCTACAAGTATATCATCAATGTAGACAAGGCAGAAATCATATTTTAGAAAAATACTATCCATAAATCTTTGGAAAATTGATGGAGCATTTTTTAGACCAAAACTTAGGACATTCCATTCAAAATGTCCTTCAGAATAAGTAAAAGCGGTCCAAGATTTGAAATTTTCTTCTAACTTTAATTGATTAAAACCTGATTTTAGATCAAATTTGCTGAAGATTTTTCTATATTGTATAAGTCCTATTAATCCATCTTTATTTGGAATATTATAACCATCATCGATGGTGTTGTCATTAAGTCTTTTATAATTATAAACAATTCGAGCCTTTCCTCTTTTTATTTCGGAATGGTTCCTAACTATAAAGGCTGCAGTTCTGTGTGGACTATTATATATATATATATATACTATCACTGTTTTGCATGTCAATTAATACTATTTGAAAACTACCTTGATTTTCATAGTGTATCTGTATACAATAACAACAAATGTGCATAACAATGATATCAATTATACATATCAACAATATTTGAATAAACCAAATTCACGTGACATAACAATTTTTTTTTTTACTCATAAATGGTTGGAATCCGATTCCTCAAATCAAAATCCATCTCAATCGTATTAATTATATTTAATTGAGTAATTAATAGAGTGGAATATATTCATGTATAAATTAATTTATAATATTTTTAGTTAAACAACTAATACTCTTTAATGAAATAATTAATACTCATCATATCATTCAACTCATACTCATACTCTTTGTTAAAAACAATTTATATCCTTTAAAACTGATACTCCATCCATCTCAATCGTATTAATTATATTTAATTGAGTATGTATTAAATGAAACATGTTCATATATAAACCACTCTGCCAATATTTTTAATATAACAACTAATAAGTGAAAACAACTAATATTCTTTAGTAAAATAACTAATAACTTTCACATTTTGCACTCATCCATCTTATAGGAACTTGGACACTGGTCTTTTTTGTCCGTATCAAATGAATTTGCACACTCAAAAAAATTAAATATTGATTTTAATGTATACTCATAAAAATATATACTTATTTATTTATATGTTACTATTTAATTCAAAATGTGAGTTTTTTTTTTAAAAGAATATATCCGTGTAAATGTTCAAGTCGATCCAAAAATGAAGTAATTACCATTCAGTGGAAAGTTCTTTAATGAAATGATTTATAATCTGGTTCATTAATTCTATTTAATTCTAATTTTCCACAATATCATCAGCCTCGGATTGAGGAGCAAAACTTACCATAAATCTCGGGGCACAAACGCGTACACCTAGTTCTGTTCTAACTTCTAAGTTGTATCCGCCGATAATTGAATTGAAGGTTGGTTGACGCCTGGACAAAACCCCACTACTTCAAAACTGCCAAATCTCAATTACACACACTCAAACGCGTTTCTTGTGCGATGTTGTCTCTATATATGTATATATATCTAGATTATATTCTATTCCACGAGCATATAAATAGGGACAGAAACTAGCATGTTTAATATTTGTACTCATTATTCTAGTTGTTTGTTTGCTTGAGTTTTTTACTAATTTAATCGGAGCCCATCTATGGAAATGGATCAGTTCGCGTAAATCTTCAGTTGGGCGTCGATGAAACCTGGTATTTATCATCAAGATCTCATCTTTTTTCTCTTCTTCTTTGGTATGCTTTGACCCTTAAGTTGAAGTTAAGAGAAATAGAATAGCAAGGTTGTGTCTTTCTTGATGGGTTTTCTCTCTGTTCACTGTTTACTTGTTCTGCTTAGTGAGTTTCCTTTCTTTGACTTTCTCTAGGTTTGATGTTCTTCCAATCTCGATTTCTTGATTTGGGCTTTTGTTATTTGTTGATTGTGTGCTTTATGGTTGTGTAATTCCAGTGGTTTGAATAACTTTGTGCTGCCCTCATTCAAGATCTTTGACAGTTGAACTAGCTATTCTCTTTTGATGTAAATTGCTTGGCTTTGTTAGTGTAATTCTGAATTTGTTTATTGAAATTTGAAGGAAGGAGAAATTTTGACTTTGTTTCAATTTTGATCTTCAGGTAGATCTTGATTTTCAGCCTGGGACTTAAGTGGTAAAAATTAGGTTTTATTTTTGGTGAAATTGATCAAGGAATTGGTAAAAGGTTGTTCCAGGAGAGATGGGTAATACTTGTGTTGGGCCAGGCATTGCAAAAACCGGGTTTTTGCAATCGGTTTCTGCAGCCATGTGGCGATCCCCTATCCCGGAAAGCAGCTCCTCTTCCGTCAACGGAGACAGTGTGAAAAACGAGACCACAAACGAACCCGAGCCAACCCTGCCTGTTCAAAACACCCCACCCGAACGAGTGACAATGCCTAAGCCCGAGGAGCAACCAAAACAGGAACAGCCGAAACAGGAACAACCAAAGAAGCCTATGAAGAGGAACACTAGTGCAGGCCTTAGAACAGACTCGGTATTGCAGAGGAAAACAGGCAACTTAAAGGAGTTTTTCAGCATGGGAAAAAAGTTAGGACAAGGGCAGTTCGGGACGACATTCTTGTGCGTGGAGAAGGCGTCCGGGACTCAGTTTGCTTGCAAATCAATTGCTAAGAGGAAGCTACTAACAGACGAAGATGTTGAGGATGTTAGAAGGGAAATTCAAATAATGCACCACTTGGCTGGCCATCCGAATGTGATATCCATTAAGGGGGCGTACGAGGATGCCGTTGCAGTTCATGTTGTCATGGAGTTGTGTGCGGGTGGTGAGCTTTTCGATAGGATTATACAGCGTGGCCATTATACTGAAAGGAAGGCAGCTGAGCTTACTAGAACGATCGTTGGTGTGGTGGAAGCTTGTCATTCATTGGGTGTTATGCATCGTGATCTTAAGCCTGAGAATTTCCTTTTCGTTGATCAAAAGGAGGAATCGCTTCTCAAAACAATCGATTTTGGATTGTCGATTTTCTTCAAGCCAGGTAACTTAATTAAGTCACTCATAACTGTTCAAGATTCATTTAAGGTGTTTCGATTAAATGGTGAAACTAGTTTTAGTGGTTTTAGAGGTTAATATGGTAATTGGTAATCATTTGGCCTTGAAATACCCTGCTCTTTTTATATTTTGAAGATACTACTATATATGGACTAAGAATGATCTGCAAATGCTCTTTGGATCTGAGAAATTCGACACTCAAAGAAAGAGAGAAAACATCCCTCTGTTTCTTTATACGATGGATTCACATTTTTTAGTTGGATCTACATGAAACCTGGAGATATCTTATAAAATTGATCTTAAGCCGGAGAATTTCCTTTTTGTTGATATAATTGGTTTTCTGGATTAATTTTGGTATTGGGATTCAGATTAATCATTAATGTGTAATCAAATTTGATACGTGCAGCTTCTAATTTGTTTTCTGGATTAATTTTGTATCTGGATTCAGATTAGTCATTAATGTGTGGCTCGCGTGTTCACATAGATGCAATAGTTGTATTTATAACTGTCTTTTCTTTGTGTAAATAGAGGTGTTTTAGCATAATTAGTGCCTTCTTCAAAGAAGAGGCTGATATATATATTTTATAAATTTGGTTTTATCTCTGTTTCATTTTTTCTATCCAACAATTATGATATGATGGTTTTTCTAAATTTTAGGGGAAAAGTTTCACGACGTGGTAGGCAGTCCATATTATGTTGCACCTGAAGTTCTTAGAAAACGGTATGGTCCTGAAGCTGACGTTTGGAGTGCTGGAGTGATCGTCTACATTTTGCTTAGTGGAGTTCCACCATTCTGGGCCGGTGAGAACTGTCACAATCTAATCTCGACATATACCATATCTTGTCAACTATTGATATACATATGTGTGTGTATTTAATTATTGAAATGATGTCAGAAAGTGAACAAGGAATATTTGAGCAAGTCTTGCATGGTGATCTGGACTTCGAATCGGACCCTTGGCCAAGCATATCGGATGATGCCAAAGATTTGGTAAGGAAAATGCTCATCCGAGATCCCAAACGGCGATTAACTGCCCATGAAGTCCTTTGTAAGTACTTATCATGGAATTTATGATCTCGGTTTTTAGATTACAATATGGTCAATGATATCCTTCCATACATGGAAGTTAGCAAATATGTTTTAGATAATATTTGAAAAATATGTTTTTATTTGAAGTCTTTAGTCTAAAAAAGGAAAAACATGGTTATGGCTCCTTGTGCATAAATAAATAATTATATAAGAAAAACCATTATTTGGTTTTGAGTCAATTTTGGCACCACATTCACATGTAGCATATTTATAAATTTACATATTTTTTGCTCATCGAACTTCTAATGTTGAACAGGCCATCCTTGGGTTCAAGTTGATGGTGTGGCACCCGACAAGCCTCTCGATTCTGCAGTTTTAAGCCGTATGAAACAATTTTCCGCTATGAATAGGCTCAAGAAGATGGCTCTTAGAGTAAGTCCTAGCTTCTCAATCTCCATACATGATTCTTTTTGGATAATATTTCTGTTTTTATAGAAAATTCAATTTTCTACAGGTAATTGCAGAGTCTCTGTCTGAAGATGAAATTGCTGGGCTAAAAGAATTGTTCAAGATGCTCGATACGGATAATAGCGGTCAAATCACTTTTGAAGAGCTTGAAGCTGGACTCAAGAGGGTCGGCGCCAACCTTAAGGAATCAGAGATTTATGATCTCATGCAAGCAGTAATTATCCAAATCACAAAATCTCTCTGTTTTTAATTCACATTTATGTAAAGGCTTTTTTCCTCTTTTTAACTTTCACCAATTCTGATTTTAGTATGTAAACTTTTTAACTTTGAAAATAGTCCCCTAAGCTCACCAAACCCGGTGAAAAGGCAAAAAAATGTTGAGTTTGGTAAACCCAAGGAACGGATTTCAAAGTAAAAAAAGTTAGCGGACTAAAATCAAAATTGATGCAAGTTTAGGGACAAAAAAGACATTAACCCTTCACGTTTCTTTCAACTTTTCAACTGTTTTGAATGAGGGTAGTGAGATTTTTGAATTAATGTGGTCGACTTTCTGAAATTAGGCTGATGCTGATAATAGTGGGACAATTGACTACGGAGAGTTTATAGCTGCAACGTTGCATCTCAACAAAATCGACAAACAGGATCATTTGTTTGCTGCCTTTTCGTACTTTGATAAAGACGGAAGTGGCTATATCACTCACGACGAGCTTCAACAAGCTTGTCTGGAGTTTGGGTTCGACGATTCTAGTCTTGAAGAAATGATTCAAGAGGTCGACCAGGACAATGTGAGTCCACTTCTCGTCATTATCATAACAATAGATATATGTATAGTGTGATCTTATATGGACCAGAAGAAATAGTTGTTTTACTAAAAAGTATCAGTTTTTCACTAAAAAGTATTAGTTTGTATTGTGTAATTGATGCACAGAAGGTTAAATTATCATATATACCTTATAAGTATGACACGATTTCTAACTCCTTTGCAGGATGGTCGTATAGATTACAATGAGTTCGTAACCATGATGCAAAAGGGAAACCCCCTTGCAGGTGGCGTTAAACGAGGTTTGGAGAGCAGCTTCAGCATAAACTTTAGAGAAGCTCTTAAACCAACATAGGCTTTAAAGAAACCCTTTTCTCTTCATTCTTTTTGTTTCCTCTTTTGCTCGTCGGATGGTAAAACAGTTACGGGTTTTTGAAATTCCCCGAATTCTTATAAGTTACTATTGTGCGTTTCTTCCCGGGTTAAGTTTATCTTGTATACTGTAATATCTTTGTTCCTACGTCGCATGGAGACTGTAAAGAAATTTAATTTTCGTACTTGGTGAAGTAAATTTTTTGTCACCATTGTTTTCTTGCTTCAATGGTGATCATGGAAATAGCAATGAATTTTTTGGCCAGAAGTAGGTTGGTGTAGAAGGTGGTTGCTATTGAAGGTGTGTTTATTTATTTATTACTTCTATGGTTAATTTCATATAAATTCACGACCTTTATACTTAGTATCAATTTAATCACAAATTTTAGATTTTTGTAAAAAAGTCCAATCTTTGATATTTGTTGCAATTTGATACACACTTTTTTTTTCCGGCCGGTAACCGATGATGTGGCTCGCCGGAGCATGTGTCATCTTGCCATGTAGGATTACACATGTTTATTTTATTTATTTTTTAAATTCACATCACAAATAACACTTACCATTTAAATAACATATTTCTACTTATAATTAAAATAGCAACCAAATAAATTAAACAACAACAAAATGAATCTCAAAACTAAGAACGTAAAGAGAAATATTATATATAATTTATGTTGGTTGTTTAATTTATTTGGTTGCTATTTAAATTTTAAGTAAAAAGGTGTTATTTAAATTGTAAGTATTACTTGTGATGTGAATTTAAAAAATAAATAAAATAAACATGTGTAATTCTACGTGGCAAGATGACACACGCTCCGGCAAGCCACATCATCGGTTGCCGGCAGGAAAAAAAAACGTGTATTAAATTGCAACAAATATCAAAGGTTGAGTTTTTTTTACAAAAATCTAAAAGTTCGTGATTAAATTGATACTAAGTATAAAGGTCGTGAATTTATATGAAATTAACCCTTACTTCTATATGAAATTATTGAAATTTATCCAATTTCTTTTTCTATTTTTTCAACGATAGAGAAGATGTTTGGTTGAGATACTGGAGGTTTTTGTAAGGTAATTTTGCGTGAGAGTTTATGCGAAGAATTGATTTAAATTGCCACCAATTTTGTACTCCCTCCGTCTCTTATTAACTGTCTCATTTTATCCAAAATAGTGTCCCTTTTTAATTGTCACTCTACTAATACCAATGCATATTTTAGCTAATTTTTCCACCATTGCCCCTAATAAACAGTGAAAATAATCAACATCTTGTAATAAATGGGGATAATAAATAAGGGTGTAAGTGTCTTTTGATACATTAATAAATGAGAAAATTGGTTTGTGTGAATGAATAAAATAGGACAGATAATAAGGGACGAAGGGAGTATTTACTACTCCCTCCTTTCGCACTAATATTTTTTCTTGTATTTTATGGATCTGATTGTTTATTAATATTTGAAATGATAAAACAACTTTTAAAAAGTGGTATGATAGATTTCTTCTATTAAAAATTATTTTAAAAATTATTTTATTATTATAAATACTAATAAAATAAGACAAAGTATTATATGTGTTACTGTTATATGGTGTGTAATCATTTTGAAACCGGGTCAAAAAATTCAAGTCAGTACAAATATTTTTTTCCCCGGGATTTGTACATAAACGGCCTAGTCAAACCCTCCCCCCCCCCCCCCTTATTAAAAAAATGGTCTTACTTATACAAAACATTCAAAATATTTAAATAAAATTCGATTTTAAACATTCCTATATTTTATCACTACAAATAAGTTGTCCTTACTATTTTGATAACCTAAAATTTAAATTTTAAATTTTGGCGCTTAAAAATTTATTAAGTTATATCCAATTTAAATTGTGTGTGACAAGCATTGTTATTTAAACAACACTAAATTTCTAAACAATCCGATTTTAAACAACTTTGTTGTTTATCATTAAAAAAAAGTTATTCATACTATTTTGAAAACTTAAAAATAAAAATTGATGTCATGTTACTTAAAAACAAGCAATTAGTCATTGATTTTAACTTTTGTTTGATCAATCATAATCTCATAGACTACAGTAAACAGTTTAAACAACTCAATTATTTAAACAGTCTGATTTTAAACAACTTGGTCGCTTTCATTAAAAATAAGGTAATCATTCTATTTTAAAACCTTAAAAGTTAAAATTATTTATTTGTTCCTTTTAAAAAGTACTTAATTATTGATTGGAACATTTGTGTGAATAAACTTAATCGCATTACTACACTTGACACTTAAACAACCTATTTGTATTCAATAACCAAACATTGAACAACTCGGTCGTATATCGCTAGAAAATAAGTTTTCTTTATTTTTTTAAGGTTATAAACTCAAAATAAAAGTTTTCACTTAAAATAAGTAATTACTTATTGATTTGAACTTTTGCGTGAACAAACTCAATCGCATTGTTACACTGGACACTTGAACAACCTATTTGTATTCAATAACCAAACATTGAACAACTCGGTCGTATATCGCTAGAAAATAAGTTTTCTTTACTTTTTTAATTCACTTGAAATAAATAATTACCTATTGATTTGAATATTTGTTTGAACAAACTTAATCGCATTACTACACCGAATACTTGAACAACCTAGTTGTGTTCAATAACCAAATATTGAACAACTCGATCGTATATCGCTACAAAATAAGTTTTCTTTAATTTATTAAGGTTAGAAACTCAAAATCAATGTTTTCACTTGAAATAAGTAATTACTTATTGATTTGAACATTTGCGTGAACAAACTTAGTCGCATTACTATCCCGGACATTTGAATAACCTAGTTGTTTCAACAAACAAATATTGAACAACTCGTTCGTATATGACTATAAAATAAATTTTCTTTAATTTTTTAAGGTTAGAAACTCAAAATCAATGTTTTCACTTGAAATAAGTAATTATTTATTGATTTGAACATTTGCGTGAACAAACTTAGTCATATTACTGTCCCGGGCATTTGAACAACTTAGTTGTTTTAACAAATATATATTGAACAACTCGGTCGCATATCGCTAAAAAATAAGTTTTCTTTAATTTTTTAAGGTTAGACACTCAAAATCATTGTTTTCTCTTGAAAAAAGTAATTACTTATTGATTTGAACATTTGCGTGAACAAACTTTAATGAAATAAAATCAATCTGGTTGTGGTTGTTAAACAACCCTGTTGTTGAACAACTCAGTTTTAAACAACTCACAACCCTGCTGTTGAACTACCCAGTTTTAAACAACTCTATTGTATATCATTGAAAATAAGTTTTCCATATGATTTTTCAGCCTTAAAAGTCAAAATTGATGTTTTGTCACAAAAAAACGTAATTACTTATTGATTGAACTTTTATATGAACAACCTTATTAAAATAAAATCAACCCGCTGTTGAACAACCCTGCTGTTGAAAAACTCAGTTTAAACAACTCCATTGTATATCATTGAAAATAAGTTTTTCATATGATTTTTTCAAACTTAAAAGTCAAAATTTATATTTTGTCACTAAAATAAGTAATTACTTATTGATCTAAATTTTACATGAACAACCTTGATAAAATAAAATCAACCCGGTTGTTGAACAACCCTATTTTAAAAAACTCAAATATATATCAATGAAAAACTAGACACTTGAACAAATTTAAACAACTCATTCGTATGTGGTAAAACCACTTGCAGGTTAAACCTGTGATGAGTGTAAAATTCATCAAGGAGAAACATAAAAGCTTATCATCAAAGCTGAACCACAATGCATCACTAGTAAAACTGGTGCGAGTCTTCTAGGTGACTTTCTTCTTAAATATAGACTATGCACCAACTTCCCAGAAAATTGTATGTCCCCCGTTCCATAAAACTAGCCAAAACAGGAATCTTCCAACATCTTCTTGTGTGTATCGTCTAGCTTATTATAAACTGTGTGCACTTACTTTTGCACCAAACCAATCTGCTACGGGTATAACATACTCCATGGCCTGATTTGAAATTTCAGTTCACAATTAGCAAAAACTAGGAAAATAAGGTGTGTTTTTTCACCACAAACTAGAGAATCTATGAGATAAAAGAATCAACAAAAATCAAAATCAAATTTTGAAATACACATGAAAATGGGCACCATTCACCAAAAATGAAGTATGAGTCAAAAAGGTCTCAACAAGTTATATAACATAAATAAATTTTACAGTAACAATATTCCTCTAAAGGAAACAGAATTGGTGAAAAGAATAAATCATCCAAACCCTCAAACTAATCCATGCAAAAAAAAAAAAAAGAATTATTAGTCAATGGAATTCCTAATATGTATGAACTTCCAAATCAAATAATATACCCCTCAAATTAAATCTCAAAACTCAGGTATTGTTACTGGCTCCCCAGCAATGAATAATTAATCAAACTCTAAGTTAATAATTTTAATGAAATCAATAAAAAAAAAAAAAAACTTCAGCTTACACAGTTCCAGTAAGCACCATTAGGGGAATAAGAAAATTTGGTAAATTCATCAGATTAGTACTTCAGGAATTCCAAAATAAAAAATAAACCATCATAAAAATAGAGATGATAATGGTGGCGACACCGCCACCTCCAACGGTCTTAATGTTTGTAATTCAAGTGCTAGCTAGTTTAAGTCGGATTGAGTGCACGAAAGTTAGAGAAACACATGTAAAAATTTGTGGGGAGGATATAATTCAATTACTTTTTGATTCATGAGGTTTAAAATTCAATGCCCTAATTTAAAAACTCAATTAATAAAATCTATCCTCTGATTTCCGGTAAGTTATGCCGCCGCCGCTTTCCGGTCAGAAGTCCCATCGCTATAAATCATCGTCACAAGTAAGATAGAAGAGAAATGGGAGATGTCGGTGGCCAAAAAGGATCGTGACCCCTCTGCTTCTTTTTTCCTTCTTCTATTTTCTTTTTTTATTAAATATTTAAGTGGGTTTAAGTATGGTCAAAGAGGGTTGGGCTAAAATTGTATATGAATCGGGTAAACCGGCTATACTTGAGTATTTCCACGAATAGGATACGTGGGAGAGAGAGTAAACTCTAAAATTGCTTCTCTCTCTTTCTCACTGCTTTACTTTATGATAGCTAAACTAGCATATTATTGGTGGACTACGAGTTGAAATTCCCAGAAAATGGTTCTGGCGTACGGTGTCGTTTTCTGCCTATTAGGGACTCACTAAGCTAATAAGGTTAAATTAATTACTTCATTTTCTTTTTATAGGCCCAAGTCTCAATCAGCTAATTTTGAATAAGACGTGTTATTGTATTTCAATTAATTTAGACTTATTATTAATTTGATGGGTCCTGATATGCTATATACCCCTCCATATTTATTTGATACCCCCATCCTATTTTTAATTTATTATAATATATTTTTTAAATGACTTTTGTGCCTTATAATAAAAAAAAAAAAAAGTTGAATACTTGATACACCCACCGGAATACCAAAAGTCACAAGAACACAAATACAAAGAAGAGCATCGATCCAAGAAAAAAAGAGGAGAAAATTCATATTGTCCACCATTTTATCATCTTTACGGCGGTGATGCAACATTAGTTCGTTATTTTGTTACAAAGATGGTGTACACTCCGGAGTCTTACGCTATGTGTGTAAGTGTATTTATTTGAATATTTTTTTTTGATGAAGTATAATTTTGTTTTTTCTTTGAATGTTGTTTTTGTTTATGGAATGAGTATTGTGTACCAAGTTTTTGTATTTTAGCCTACAATTTTCGTATATTGTGTACCAATATTGTGATTCCCGTGTTTTTTGAAAAAAATCACGACATGAATTTTCAAACCTGGTTCGTTGAAAAAATGGTTAGTATTTCGATAAACATTTGTCGAAAATTAGTCAGATTTTCGAAAATATATTTTTGACGATATATTACTCATTTTTTGACATCTATTTGCCGAAATGTGAGCAGTTTTTTGAATAAATATTGTTGAACTATAATATTTTTTTATTTTTCTTTCAGAATATGACGGATGATGATGATTATCACCCAAATTATGTTGAAGATCCCAAAGAACCAAATGTGGATGTAGGTGAAGATTTCAATGAAGCAAATGCCGATGAAGATCCTAAGGAACCATGTAATTCTCAAATCGTCAATGTAGATGTACCGGAAAATGAAATCATGATGGATTATACAAGTATCTTCACAAACACGAATTATTTTCCAAGTCGGGAGGATATGCAAGAGTGGGTAAACCGTGTAGCTAAACAACACAAAATGGTGATTATTGTTAGGCGGCCTGACAATGGAAGTGGAAAGAAGAAGGCTCGGGTTTTTTTTGGCATGTGAGCGGGGTGGTGAATATCGCAAGTTTAAGGGGAGGGGCAAGAAAGAAGTTACAAAAAAAATATGGATGATGATGTTGGGGATGCGGACGACAAGAAGAGTAAGAACAATAGGTATACAAGAACGAAGAAGTGTGGATGTCCTTTTTTGTTGAAGGGTACCATGGTATCTCCTACAGAATGGATGTTGGAGGTGAAGTGTGGGTTTCATAACCATCATGTAGCCATCTATCTAGGCGGTCACTCATATGTTGGTAGGCTAACCCACCAATAAGAACAATTTGTAGTTGACATGTCCAGATGTAGTATAACAAATCAATTTATTTATAATTTTGTTTTTGTAGGTATTATTAGTTGTTGACCGGCCTATGCCACCTATTGAAAATTCGTGGATGGTATATCACACTAGAGATGCAGGAGGATGGAAACAAGCTTATGAAAATCGTCAAATCAATTAGTTAGTTGATATTGACTAGTCTTGTTTTGTAAGGGAAATTTTATTTTGTTATTAAATACTTGGACATGATTTTAGTTATCTATTTTCGAAATTTTTGATTAGTAGAAGTGTTACTTTATGATATAACTTTATGATATTTACTACTTTACAAAAATATTAATGAGTTTTGGCTGTAACTTTACAATATTTACTACTTTACGATTTTAAAAAAACTCTGGAAGCCGTTTTCAACAAGAAGTTTTCGAAACAGACAGGTTATTTCGACAAAATGTGTTTAAAATTTATGTATACATTCAGTTGTTACTTTTCGAAAGCTTGGTATGCGAAGTTGCAAAAGTTTCAGGAAGCTATTTTCGACACGAAGTTTTCGAAATTTAATTACTTTTTCAACTATTAGTATTCGAAATCCTGATAAACGAAATTGTAGAAGTTTTCTGGAAGGCGTGTTGGTGGCGGTCGCGAGGCTGCCTGGCGGTGGCGGTGGCGCCGCTTGAGTCGTGGGATGTCCATGCGGCGCTGCTTGTGTATTGTAGTGGCGCTAGTCGTATGAAAATAGAGGGTTTGTAGAGAGGGACAATTTAGGTATATTGTGAGTGGTGTATTTAATAATTATGTAAATTTAAATGGATAGATTAAGTGGGTGGGTGTATCAAATAAGTGTGGAGGAGTATATAGTCGCACCCATGCGTGAATGAACCAGGCGAACCCATTAACTCAATAATTAGCCCCACTTTTTTGGAACCAGAATTCCTACCTGGTTTCGAAGCACAGAAGTTGTCTACCCCAAACACATACCAGCCCCCACCTCGATCTAATTCATCTGCTAACCTTAAACCCAACTCTTCCGCAAATCTTAACCCATACTCATATCCTAACCCAAATTCTCCTCTTCTCCATGTTCTAGCCCCAAAATCCCAGCTACAACCCCCATCTGATCCCCCCACCCTAACCACAATCAATCCCCGCCAAATCCCTCGATGTCGCACCCACACAAAATTAATTCTCAAACAGATAACCTAAATATCCTTAACATTCGTGGAAAACCTCTTAACAAGAGATCACATTTGGCGAAAAAAACCATGAAGAGGAAGGAAATAGAGAAGTGGATCTCATTCGTCAGTGAAATAGCGTTGCCTAGGGAGAAAGAGAGTACAACTACTGGAAAAAAGGGAACAGACGGGAATTAATGAAAGAAAAGTCCCTGGGCAATTAATTCATGAAGCAAAGGAAATATGGAAGGTCGGGCATATATTGGGCTTACGAGCTTCATCAACAGAAGATGAAATTATTAATAAAATTGAGGAGATTGAGATGAACGAAATATTAGGTTAGTGTAGGTTGACATGAGATGTCACGGAGAGCTACTACACTAAGACATGCGTGATGTATACTAAAAGCAGACTTTAAGTATAAGTGGGAGATTGTTGGAGTTATACGTGAAAGTATGCTTTTACTTTGTATAACTCGTGTATCAAACACTCGTTTTATGAGAATAATTCTTTTATCGTATTTGCTTTAGTTATGATTGAATGTTGAATTTCTATTGCAAACCGTTCAATATATAGTACGTGTTACATAGTAGTTAATGTGGTGATACCTGATCACGGAAGACAACATTAACAGTTTACTTGTAACTAAACGTACATTTCACGACCTAGGTGGAATTGAACAATCCGCCGTGAAAGGTCGATGTGTAAGGTTCAGATTGGTCTGTCTTGACTAAGAGATTGCACTAGCACATTTAGTATGTGTTGAAGAGGTCCTACAGCGAGGATAAATTCTTCTGTTCTGAAAGGTGAAGAATTAGACCTCAGTGGTTGTTGATTTCTTAATCTTCGTCACTTAAATAGGACCGTGTGTGCTTAATGGTTACTGCTTTGATTCATGTTGGGTGAGAATCATTGTGACTTCGAACTTTGTGTCTTGGGCAGTAATATTAATCATACGACGGTTGCTAAGATTTAATATGGAGAAACGCGTGCGAGTACGGCTCGTGTGATTAGTCCCCTTGGTGGGCTCAGAAGTTTTATTGTACCAAATCTTGCAAGTGAAGAATTAGTTTCTTCGGTACGAATAATAATGTTGAGCTGTCTTTACTCCAAGGTGAAATATATTAATTAATTTAGAGCTATTCAGAAGCTTAATTAATTAATGGACTTGATAATCTTAAACGCGGGAAATAATAACCGGGAGCCCATATTATCGTAATATGGATTAAGATGGATAGTGCAATATTAATTTATTAGTGGTAATAATTAATATTAATGGGCTGAATTATATTGGGGCTCAATATTGAAATTCAGAAGTCCATTAGGAGGTCCAATCTTAATTCTCCTTAAGGCCCCTCAAGTAGCCCATTAAGTAGCCCAATAATGATAAGGTGATTAAAATAAAAAGAAAATAATTATGCTGATTTTTCAAGTATTATTTTCGAAAATTGCATGATAAGGAGGAAAAAGATTTTGTTGATTTTCTTGGAAAGATATTATGCAAGATATGTATTCTAGGAATACAAGAATATCTCATATATTCAAGAAGATCCAAATCTTGGATTTCTTCTATGTAATTTTCGAGAGTTTCATATTTATTAGGAGAGTGAGATTTTTGTGGAATATTTTATTATGGAGAAAAGAATATATGAGATATATTCAAGATTTCTTAGAGATTAAGAAAAGATTTTCTCCATGCCCATAAAATCTCTACGAATTTCGGTCACTACTCTTATAAATAGGGGATGATTATTTCATCCCCAAGTACATAATTCCATGTGTTGGAAAAATCAAGAAGCATAGATATTTTTCTTTTTCCTTAGTTTATTAAATTGCTTGAAAGCGTCTCCCACCGGCGATCAAGTGAGGTGAAAAGGGAAATACTTGAGAAGGCTTTGGGTTGATAGAACGGGATTACAAGTGTCCCGTATATCCAAAGGCCAATACTACGAGAGGTACGTTAATCGCATATTTACTTGTTTAATTCCGCCTAGTTAAATATGTGAAATTAATTTAACATGCATGATGATAATTAGTTGTTGGAATTATTATTTGAATTAATTAGGATTAATTCATGCTAGTAATAATTGTATTTAAATTTGTATTTAAAGTTCATCCCGAATAGATTCCGGGCACCCCTATTTTCCCAACACGAAAGTGAGGTGAGGGAGAAGGTCAAGGAGTCGAAAAATAATAGTTTCCCGTGAAGATTCTGTCCTATAACATTAGAGGCCTTGGAAGCAGAATTAAAAGGAAAGAAGTACATGAGATGATTTTCAGGAATAAAATTGACTTATGTTGTGTTCAAGAAACCAAATTAGAGGAAGTGAATGAGTTTATAGGCAGAGCAGTGTGGGGAGATGGAAACTTCAGTTGGGCTTCTAAACCGGCAGACGGAAGAGCAGGCGACATACTTTCGATCTGGAACAGCGAGGTATTTTCTTGTCTTAGCTTTTGGTACATGAATGGGGCTCTAGTTGTAAATGGATTATGGGGCTCAGAGAGATTGCATTGTTGTATTATTAATGTGTATGCTCCATGTGTGATCTCTGAAAAAATTGAATCATGGGACTGCATTAACTTGGTGATTGATCAAAATCATTCTTTGTGTATTTGTGTCATTGGAGATTTCAATTCTGTTAGACATGTTTCCGAGAGAGATGGCAGAGGTGGTGTTTGCAACATGGATGCGAGAGTCTTCGACTCTTTCATTCGTGCAGCTGGTCTAGTCGACCTTCCACTTCACGGGAGAAGCTACACATGGTATAGACCAGAAGGTTGTTGGGAAAATAGGGGTGCCCGGAATCTATTCGGGATGAAATTTAAATACGAATTTAAATACAATTATTACTAGCATGAATTAATCCTAATTAATTCAAATAATAATTCCAACAACAATTTTTATCATCATGCATGTTGAATTAATTCACATAAAATCTATGGCGGAATAAACAAGAAATTATGTGACTTACGTACCTCTCGTAGAACTGGCCTTTGAATAAAATGGGACAAACACGAATACGCTTTATCAACCCAAAAGCCTTCTCAAGTATTTCCCTTTCGCCTTACTATCACCGGTGGGAGATGCTTTCAAGTAATTTAAATAACTAAGGAAAAAGAAAAATATTGTTGCTGATTTTTTTTTCAACACTGTGAAACTGTAAACTGGAGATGAAATAATCATCCCCTACTTATAGGACAAGGGATTTTCGAAATTTTCATATATTTTAGAGGTGGAGAAAATCTTTTCTTAGCCTCTAAGAAATCTTGAATATATCTCATATATTCTTTTCTCCATAATAAAATATTCCACAAAAATCTCAACCTCCTCCTAATAAGCATATTTTCAAAAATATTAAAGAAAGAATCCAAGATTTGGATCTTCTTGAATATATGAGATAATCTTGTATTCCAAGAATACTTATCTTCCATAATATCTTTCCAAGAAAATCAACAAGATCTTTTCTTTCTCCTAATATATCTTTTTCAAAATATCATGAAAAAATCAGCAAATATATTTTCTTTTATTTTAATCACCTTATCATTATTGGGCTACTTGAGGGGCCTTAAGGAGAATTAAGATTGGACCTCCTAATGGACTTCTGGATTTCAATATTGAGCCCCAATATAATTCAATCCATTAATATTAATTATTACCACTAATAAATTAATATTGCACTATCCATCTTAATCCATATTACGATAATATGGGCTCCCGGTTATTTTTTCCCGCGTTTAAGATTATCAAGTCCATTAATTAATTAAGCTTCTGAATAGCTGTAAATTAATTAATATATTTCACATTGGAGTAAAGACAGCTCAACATTATTATTCGTACCGAAGAAACTAATTCTTCACTTGCAAGATTTGGTACAATAAAACTTCTGAGCCCACCAAGGGGACTAATCACACGAGCCGTACTCGCACGCGTTTCTCCGTATTAAATCTTAGCAACCGTCGTATGATTAATATTACTGCCCAAGACACAAAGTTCGAAGTCGCAATGATTCTCACCCAACATGAATCAAAGCAGTAACCATTAAGCACACACGGTCCTATTTAAGTGACGGAGATTAAGAAATCAACAACCATTGAGGTCTAATTCTTCACCTTTCAGAACAGAAGAATTTATCCTCGCTGTAGGTCCTCTTCAACACATACTAAATGTGTTAGTGCAATCTCTTAGTCAAGACAGACCAATCTGAGCCTTACACATCGACCTTTCACGGCGGATTGTTCAATTCCACCTAGGTCGTGAAAATGTACGTTTAGTTACAAGTAAACTGTTAATGTTGTCTTCCGTGATCGGGTATCACCACATTAACTACATTGTAACATGTACTATATATTGAACGGTTTGCAATAGAAATTCAACATTCAATCATAACTAAAGCAAATGCGATAAAAGAATTATTCTCATAAAACGAGTGTTTGATACACGAGTTATACAAAGTAAAAGCATACTTTCACGTATAACTCCAACAAAGGTACGTGTAAGAGTAGAATAGATAGAATTCTGATAAACAACAGGTGGATTTCCTGATGGCCGAATGCATACCAAAGGGGGTGGCCAAGGTCGCTCTCGGATCACTGCCCTTTAATGCTCGAGATTAAGACGAAAGATTGGGGGCCAAAACCATTTAGAAGTATGGATGCATGGCTCTCTTACCCGGGTTTTAAAGAGTTTGTCATAAGTAAATGGCAAAATTACCAAGTGCAAGGATGGGGAGGCTTTGTCCTAAAGGAGAAATTCAAAATGTTAAAGAATGATTTGAATTTATGGAACAACCAGGTTTTTGGGAATATAGAGACAAACAACCAACTTCAAAGGGATGAAATGCTAAGGCTAGATACGATTGATGATGCTTTTGGGCTGGAAGAGACTAAAATTATCCAAAGAAATGAGGCTTCTGCATTACTTCTGATGAATCTAAAATGGAAGAACAGTATGTTGTATCAAAATGCAAGATGCAAGTGGATTAAAGAAGGTGACTTGAATTCAAAATTCTTTCACAATTACATCAATCGTAGAAGAAAGAGAAATGAGATTTTGGGGATCAATGTGAATGGTGTGTGGCATGAAGAGGTGGCGGGCTTGAAAAAAAGAGTTTTTGATCACTTCAGAAACCACTTCAAGAAACTGAATTTTAGAAGGACAACCTTAATCCATAATTTCACCAGCAAAGGAGTCTCGAATCTAGATAACAAAATGTTGCTTTCTCAATTTACCCTTGAGGAAGTAAAGAAAGTTGTGTGGTCATGTGACAGTTCCAAGAGCCCCGAGCTAGATGGCTTCAACTTTCGGTTCCTGAAAGAGTTTTGGGAATTGTTCAAGGATGAATTAATGTGTATGATGGTTGATTTCCATAGACATGGCAAGCTGTCAGAGGGTTCAACCCATCTTTTATCACGCCAATCCTAAAGAAAGAGGTAGCAACTGGGATGAATGATTTTCGTCCTATTTCGCGCATCGGGAGTTTATATAAGATAATCTCTAAAGTGCTGGCTAGGAGACTTTGCAAGGTCCTTGATTCTATAATCTCAGAGAACCAAAGTGCATTCATTGGAAACAGACAAATCTTGGACAGTGTAGTAGTCCTCAATGAAGCTAGTGACGAGACAAGGAAGAAAAACATCCAAAGAGTCTTCTTTAGGATCGATCTTGCAAAAGCCTATGATTCAGTGGAGTGGGGATTCATTGATTTGATGATGGATTGGTTCAATTTCAATCTCAAATGGAGGCGTTGGGTCATGGAGTGTATTTCGACAGCATCTGCCTCAGTCCTAGTAAATGGAAGCCCAACACTCGAGTTCAAATTGGAATGGGGGCTTGATTAGGCGTGAAATTATTATGTTTTGGTGCCCGATTTGCCCATGTTTTGAGTGTTTTGATGAGTATTTGGAGTCATTTGAGTATCATTTCTATAAACTGATGAATTTGTCTCTTTGGTTTTCATAGATGGATAGAGGGCGAAAAGAGGAGTTCGTATGACTTTGAATCGGCCAAAACGGACTCCCGGTTGAGGAGATATGGAGATTTTACGAACATGTGTACAACTGCCGAAAAGTGCTCGAGCTCGACCACTCGTGCACTGTGCACGAGTTGAATCAGGTCATGCACTAGTGCACGAGCAGTGCACGAGCGTACGTGGTTTTTGGCCCAAAAACGCCCAAATTCGATTCCAAGCCTATTTATACCTTTTTCCAAGCATATCAACAGATACCAACACATATTTTTACATATTTTGAGCGAGGAGAAAGCTTGGGAAGGAGTTTTGAAGAATTTTATACGCTGTAATCGAGGTTTTAATTTACGAATTCTTAGTTTTAGTATTTCTTTTGAACGTATTAGATTAATTATTTCTTTCTTTACTCTTTGATTCGATAAACCCTAGTTTTTCAGATTTATATATATTTCTTTGGAGACTTTAATTTGTTCTTTTGTTTATGTTCTTGATATTATTAGTTAATTCAATTATGCATATGTTTATTGTTCTTGTGATTGCTTTTATTATTCAAACCACCATGTTAGGCTAGAACCCTTGCATGCTTAGAATAAGATGAACTCGTAGAAGTAGGATGTTGGTACGTAATTAGGATAACATGTGATGTTTAGTTTTAATTCTCTTAATTAATGAACGCTTAAAATAAATTCTGGATTTACCTTTGAATTTTGTACGAAAATTGTTAGAGAGAGGACGATCTTATCACTCTTTAATAACTAATAGGCTTAACGAGAGGGTTTAGAAGGGGTTTATTCATCAACCGATTTATCTAAGGAGGACGACTGCATCACCTTAGTTAAATTAGGGTCTCTTTAATTAAGCACGATCTATTAACTTGTTTAGTGGATTAGTGAAGTCGATTGATAGGATAAAGTATTAGGATTAATTCTTGAGCTTTTCATCTTACAATCTTTTACTTAGGTTATTTTTTGCATATCACAGTTATTTTGATTATCGTACCAACTCCATTAGTATACGTAGGAATTCCTATCCCGAGCATCACCATCTCATATTTGCATACACTTAGTTATTTATTCCGTTTTAATTCAGTTATTAGAATATAGAGTAGTTTATTATAATTTTCAATCCCCAAACATACACCCATATTAACTACGACGCGTAGATCTTCAGGGATCTATTCGCATACTTACCTTCCCTTGGGTTCGATAATACTTGGTCCCTATACTTGCCCATACTACAGTGAACCCGTACTCTTGCGGGGGAACTACTAGTAGAAAGTTAGTATTTTCGGTTCAAGTCAGGGCTCAGACAAGGAGACCCCTTGTCCCCCTTTCTTTTCTTATTGGCGGCATAAGGTTTGAGTATTTTCATGTGTAAAGCAATGGAAGAAAGCCTCTTTGAACCGACGTTGATTGGCAGAAATAATATTAGAGTATCACACCTCCAATATGCGGATGATACAATCTTCATGGGTGCTGCTAAATTGGAAAATGCTTGGACAATGGGCGGATTTTGAGAAACTTGGAATTGATTTCCGGATTGAAGGTTAATTTCGATAAGTGTAGCTTATACAGGGTCAATGTTGATGATGGCTTACTCAGTCAGATGTCTGAAATTCTAGGCTGTGAAGTGGGAGTTTTACCTCTTAACTATCTTGGCATCAAAGTCAGCACGTTTTGTCGAAGGGTTGAACTATGGAAAAGTGTGGTGCAGAAAATAAGGAATAGACTCGGGAAGTGGAAGAACAACAAAATCTCACTTGGTGGAAGAATCACGCTGCTAAACTCGATTCTCGCTTCTCTACCAACCTATTATCTATCCTTTTACAAAATTCCCAAAAAATCCTGAGTGAAATTGTACAACTTCAACAAAACTTCTTGTGGGGGGGGGGGGGTGGTGGTGGTGGTGGAGAGAGTAAAAAAAAAATCTTGGGTAGAATGGAAAGCTATTTGTAATAATAAGTGTCGGGGGGGATTAGGTGTGAAAGATTTGCAACTTTTTAATTACGCTTTGTTAGGAAAATGGATGTGGCGATTTTTGCTTGAAAAAAAAAGCTTGTGGGTAAGAGTTTTAGAGTCTAAGTATGGGGATTTGGGGGTGGAGATGCTGATTTTTTTGTCTTTTGAGTTCAAGAGAGGATGGTCGGGATGGTGGAGGGACATTGTGAAGATTTCTATAGGGGAGTCCGGGAGTTGGTTTCGGGATAGGTTAGAAAGAGTCATCAGGGATGGTAATTGCATTCGGTTCTGAGAAGATCATTGGGTGGGGGGGAGGGAAGTCATTGAAGTCTAAATTCCCTAGGTCGTTTCATCTTATCATAGATAAAGGGTGCGTTGTGGGATCATTGGGACATTGGGAGGGGGAGATATGGAGTTGGAATTTTAGATGGAGAAGAGATTTATTTGATCGTGACCATGAAATGATTGATGCTCGGTATCCATTAAAATTGGGAGTTCGTGGAAATGGAGTGGAGCACCTTATGGCCTATACACAAAGAAAGACGCATATAATGCATTACTAAATGCGCGAGGGACAACCCTTCTTAGTGCAAAAAAAGAGGAAGGTTTCAAATTAATTTGGAACAAGTTTGCCCCGGTGAAAGTCGTAGCTCATGCATGGAGACTACTATGGTACAGACTACCAACGAAATGCAACTTGAGGAGGAGGAACATTCTTGATCAACACAGTGATGTAAAATGCGTACTTTGTGGGAGCGTTGATGAAGCAGTAAGACATTTCTTTTTCGAATGTAGTGTTGTACATGAGGTATGGACGGACTGTTTCAAATGGTTGGGTGTTTCTATTGTTTTTCATTCACATCCTCTTTTAAATTTGATTGGGCACAAACGACTATTGAGAGGGAAGATAGGCGGCCAAGTAGCAATCCCCATTTGGCTCTGCATAGTGTGGATACTTTGGAAATATAGAAATTTGGTGATCTTCAGTAATGATACTTTTTCAAAAGAGAATGTAGTTGAGGAGGTTAAAGCAAGACTATGGAGTTGGTTCTATTCTATGTTAAAGGGTTGAAATGCTCTAATTTTTCGTATTCTGATTGGTTAGCAAATCTTAGAATGATTTTAAATTGTTGATATTGTAAATAGTGAACTGTGTAGGGTATCTCTTATACCTACTTTTTTAGTTAATTAAATTTTTTTGTCTGATTAAAAAAAAAAAAAAAACCATGAGACGGTTTTTAAGGCAGATTTCCCAACTCACCACTTTATCCATTTTCCTTAAACTATGATAATTTTCTCGTTAAAGTAATGTATATTAGTCACTAACGTACATTAAAATTTAATATAATTAAATAATTGACTAATTGAGGTAGTATATTACTATGATATTTCAAAAGTTACTTGTGGCTGATTAAACTATTAAAAATTAATATTAGTTGCGGTAATATGTTATGAAATATTAATACTATTGCATATTACTTATTAAAGTATTACTTATTGCACGTTATAGTAGCATAATCTTTATTCAAGAACCTGCGGACCTTTTAGAATTTTATCAAGCACATTTTCATCACTTACAGTTTCTAAATATCTTTTTTTTTTTTGAAAGAAGTTTCTAAAGATCTTATAAGTTTGTGCAAGGAGGCGGGAGATAAAACATGAATTTGAGAGAAATAATAATAAATAAATAAAAAAGAAAAAGCAAAACCATTCCGTTGATGATCGAATTTTAATTACGTAGATTAGTGGTTGTTTTTACTAATTAATCGAATTCTAACCATTCTTTTTATTGTTGAAGATTATTAAAAACACTTATTTATTTTACTATTTAAGTTATTAATATTTAATACTTCATTTAAGTTTACAATACTAATTTTTTTTTAAAATATTTTGATTATCAAGTATCTGACTACTATATTAGTAACCTTCCAATAATTTAAATCATATTTTCTGAAAACAAAAACGTTTAAATCATATTTTTTGGTAACCGAAATAACACCACATAAAATAGCTTTTCTTTTTCCGGAAAAGTAAAATTTTATATTAAAGCAATGCAGTACTGCTATTATTCGGTGCCCAATATTATTTTAGTTTAGATTTTTTAATCAGCGAGCATCGTTTTCTCTGACCCCCTCCCTGCGCAAAATAAAAACCCTAGCATTCGTCTTTCTCTTGCACGCGAAATTTCGAAATCGAAAAGGAATGGCGACAGCCAATGAAGGCGGAGCAACCGCCACCGCCCCCTCGCCGTACGGCGGCGGAGGTGCCGGAGGAAAGTTCCGGAAAAAGCCTTTTCGGAGGCAAACGACGCCGTACGACCGTCCTCCCACCGCTCTTCGTCTGAGCAACACCAACACCAACACCAACACCACCAACAACAGCAGTTGGTTGACAAAATTGGTCGTGGAACCCGCCTCAAAGCTAATTTCGTACGGAGCGGGCCGCTTATTTGGTTCCGTACTTGGCAGAGGTCTCCCTCCACCGCCGCCGCCGCCCGAGCCATCAGGTTATTAGTTGCTCCTTCTGTTTTAAATTATTTATTCCTGTTGGACTAGTTAGGTATGCGCTTTTGTGTGAGTAATTGTTTAACGGTTATGGCTTTATATACTTATTTCTTCAATTTTTTATTTTTTTGAACTGAGTTCGAGTTTATTTGAGCAGTTAGTTCATTGGGCGGTACATTTTGGAAAAGTGATATTGGTTCATTACAAATTTGGCATTGATTTGCGTATTTAGTTTAATATTCTATGCTGTCAACTGTTATATTCGGACTTGATATATCTTGTGTGTGTAAGGGTCCAAGATGTTTTCTTTTTGTGTGGTTAGAACTGGGGGACTATTGATCTGTGAATAAAGGACAATGTCTTCCTTTACAACTGCCTTTGGTTTGTATTCATGGATTTTGTTTGCTTTCCTTGTCGTTTGTACACGCAATCTAAAATGTCGTTAGGGCTGGAGCTGAACCAAGACCTTTACTTTCACGAGAGGGCGTTGCGTCTTTAGTTTCTGCCTCTTTTGTCCTATGCAATTAATTGCTTTGTTATTAGGCTGTTTATGTTATGTCTACTTTTGTATCTGCTGTTGTAGCTCTCATTTGTTAATTGCTGCAATAGCATTTGAGGTGCAATATTTTATATTTGCCTTGAATTTAACTTATATTCTGGGGTATATTGTTATGATATCTGCTCTCTAATGGTTAAACAGATGTAAATGCTGATGTGAGTGATGTGGATCAGGAGACAGATCTCGATGTAAGTTTAATCATAAGCATTTCTTTGTTCTGAAAATTTTCATATGTAGTTATGTTATTTCCTGTTCATTAAGTGATATCTGCATTAATTCGTGATGTTATTTAGAAAAATCTTCACTCTGTTGATACTTTGTTTACCTCATGTGTATGAAGGTATTAACATTGGACAGATTGTTTTTACCAATTTATTTATCGGATTGCTAGCATATATCATAAGACCCGTTTATAAGATCTAGATGTGTATTTATTGGTGTTGATTGTCAAAATTATATTTTCTTTAGCAGCCTAGCCTAGAATTTGAGATGCCTGTCTAAGCAAAGTGGCTTTTTGGTGTTGTTTAAACATTTGATGTCCATCAAGGTTTTAATGGATGGTGATTTTGCTCAGACTTATGTGCTTTTCAATTTTATCAGCAAGTGATAGTATAAAATTTCCTAAGAGGTAAAAAAATTGATGAAACATGAAATACAATGTAAGTGTATTCCTTGACTCTAGAGTTGGACCTTTATGCAAGTTGTGTGTGAATAGACAAAGTTAGTAGCTGATGCTTTGATAATACATGTTAGCTATATATATGTCATATCTTGTACTTCAGCACCATTGGTTTATTGATGAAATATACATTGCCTTTCTGTTTGATTTGTTGAAGGGTCAGGATGGTACACTAGAGCCTGAAAATGGTGACTTCGGACAGCCAATAAATAGTCCTAGCAGTCAGGATGGTGCACAAGAGCCTGGAGCTGGTGTCTGCAAACAGCCAATGAATAGTTCTAGCAGCAATGTGGTCCTTGAGCTTGAGCAATTGTTTAAGCAAAAGACCTTCAATAGGTAATGCATAAAAAACATCTTAGAGAGAGATCATGTTTCCGTTGCCTGGGACTGACATGTATGATATATCAAGGATCTTGCTATCTTAGAGAAGTTTAATGATACATTTTCATTTTATTATCTGGCCAGCTGATGTTTGCTATTTTGTACACTTACATGTATTGCATGGGCCTGTAATCCTTGCATGTTCTCTTGTCACATACATTTGACCTATCCATTATGTTTTTTTGCACGTATCTCCATATTGAATCTACTTTCGTCTGCAGCTGCTGTCACGCAGTCAGCTGGGGCTTCTTTCTCGAGTTGTCATGATCACACTCGTGGAAAGAACTTTACAAGCACAGCTTATTTCTTGCTAGCGACATTGCAATGACTTTGTATAACTCTTTATTCTTAGACTTGATATAAAAATTATTTTATACTAAGTTTTCTCTCTCAGTTGGGTATTCTTTTATATTTGCATTAATACGAAATAGTTATTTTTTTAAGGATACAAAATAGTATTTTTGAACACAATTTTGGCATTTGACATTTAAGTTCGATGTCTAAATTGTCATGCTACTCTACTTCCCTAGTTTTGATTAAAAATATGCTTGCTTTTTTATCATTGCGATCTGTTGCTTTAGAGAATCCATTTATTAGCATGTAGTTTTATTCTATATGACATGTAAACTTAAAGTGAAGGTTATCAATTATCGTATGCTCTAAGTGCACAAATTGTTTTACTTTTTTAAGCTTATTTACCACAAAATAAATATTTCTTTATGCAGGTCTGAGATTGTCCATCTGACAGAACTACTGCAATCACGAGCTGTAGATGCATTACGTGAAGATGTAAACCAAAGAGATGAGGAGAATGCTTCAGAATTTGGCAGGCGCCAAGAGTTTGCAAGTGGTCTATTGAAAGGAAACAGAAATGTTGGGATAAGATCTTCTGCTGTTGTATCAACTCCTGTGCGCAATCCACAAGTAAGATTAATAGGAATGGGGCGGGGGGAGGGATTAAATCTTAACGCCTGCACAGACAATTTTTTTATTTTTTTTTGCTAAATAAAATCTCCTTAAGGTACTTGAGGACGGTATTGCCACACCTGCTGAACTTGCAAAAGCTTACATGGGAAGTAGGCCTTCGAAAGTTTCACCTTCTGAGCTGGGAATGCGTGGTCAACTTGGTAGGGAAGAGGTGGGGTTGCTACCTAACTTGCCATTCGCCTCAAGATCACCTATCATGTCATTGACTAAGAAGGCTTCTATGAGCTTGAATGCTCCAGAAAATGGTTTTGTAACCCCTAGATCTCGAAGCAGATCGGCTATATACAACATGGCTCGTACACCATATTCCAGAGTTCATCCAGCTTCTGTTCTCAAGGTTCATTTATAATATATTTTACCTGTAAATGGATACTGTTAGTTTCCTTGATTCATTTGTTCTTCATATTTTGGTCGATTTCAGGGAAGTGGAAGCAATAATAATGGTTATGTTGGACCATCAACATCTTCATATGTTCCTCCAGTGGAGAACAATGAAAAATTTGAATCCTCGCCAGCGGTATATATGTGGAGTATAGCATTTCGGTTTTAAAGATTTGAGTTTTCTTTTTGTGGTGTCTTCAGCTGTTCTGATGTCTACTATTTTTTGTGTCAGACCTTAAAGCGCAGAAGTTCAGTATTCGATGATGAAGTTGCTTCTGTGGGTTCTATGCGAAGAATCAGACAGAAATCCAATTTATCAGCTCCTAGATTTCACCATACTACTCAGGGAGTGGGAGCTGGATCTCATTCACAACAGAAGCCTGGATTGATGGGTGATCGAAGGAACAACAGCTCCTTGAAAAATATTCTAGAAAATGAGAACCGGGGTGTCCCAAGTACCAGTTATGCCCGTGTTCCTAATCAGTCCAGTGAGGTTGCTGCCAAAATATTGCAGCAGCTTGAAAAGTTGAGCCCGAAGGAAAAATCATCAGAGTCCAAGTTAGTTGTAGCACGGGAGAAATGGCCTTCAAAATCGACCCCTGCTGTTTTATCTGGACAGGCTCTTGGGAGCAGGGAGGCCGTGGGTTCCTCCAAGTTTCTGTTGGATGATCAGAAGGTTGGGGACAAGGCCATGCTACCTGATGCTCGTGATTGTTCTCCCCGAAAGCTAGTAAATGTAGAAGAGATTCACCACAAAGCATCTGTTTTCTCTGATGATGTTGAGAATGGTGCATCTCAACCTCCGCAAAAGAAGAGATCATTTAGGATGAGTGCAGAAGAGGTAACCATTGTTTATCATACTCCTTATAGTCTGGGGCCTGGATTCATATGCACAGTATATTTATCAAATTATGAATTGGTTCAAATGTTAAAATTAGATCAGTTCATTTTCCTGTCAATAAGCTTCCATCTTTTGGGCTTTTTTTCCCCTCACTGGTGTTGGCTGTATAATATCATCTGATTTTACATGCTTTCATTTAATACCTATCTTGCACCATCTTCCGAAACTCAATTTAATTATGATTGCTCTCTCTTATTAGTTCTATAATGAATTTTGGTGTCCTTTTCTAGGAGTCATCGGAGCAGGATAATGTGCAGAGTAATGGGATTGCATCTAGATCTCCGTCTGAGAAGAAAGGAATAATGGGGTCCCTTCTCATGGACAGCAAGTGTACATCTGATGAAGAACACAAGTTGGAAAAAACCACAATCGAGTCAGAAGATAAGTCGCCTTCAGGCCTTATCTCAAGTAGAACAAATGAATTTAGTCAAGGTGGTATCACGATTGGAGAAAGAAAGAGTGTTGTGGCTGTCCCAGCATCAGAAGAAACAAGGGCAACTTCACAGTCAGCATCTTTTGTTCCATCATTTGCTGCCTTTGACAAACCTAAGGAACCAAACAATTCTCCTCCTCTTTTCAGCTTTAGCTCTAAAGTTGCTGATAAGTTTCCTTCCTTGCCTGCTGAATTTACTAAAAGTGCAGAAACTGAACCTGCAAGCTCCAGCAGGTTAATCACTGAGCTTTGCTTTGCTTTAACTTTATACTGTTGTGTTTTGTGAACTTCTTGATTTGAAATTTTAACTCCATATGCAGCTCGGGCAATACTTCCGCGTCAATTGGCTCAAAAGTGAAAACCTTCGAGTCAGACAAAGGTTTTCATCTAAACTTTACAAAGCCAGGAGATATAAATGGGAAACGTGATGATGTTTCTTCTACAGCATCAAATGGACCACTTGTTTCAAGCTTCTCTCACGTGCCTTCAAATCAGATATCCACAGGCAGTGCTCCACTGTTTTCCTCATCATCGAGCATTACCAATTTCGTTTCAACTGGCACCAGCACCTCAACCACTGCTAGCGACAGTATTTTTGGATTGACTACAAAGCCTTTAGGTTCAGCTGGTCCTGTTTTCAAATTTGGTTCCTCAGTAGATCCACCAACTGCAGTTTCAGCAGCATCAACGTCTGGCATTTCAGATATAGTAGATCAGAGAACCATAGTTGAGATAAATACAAGTTCTGGAAGCTCAAGCAGTTCGCAATCTGCCGTTGCAGCATTTGCAGCAGCAAGCTCTGGAAATAGCATTTTTGGACTCAGTTCCTCAACGGAAAATAATCCTCAGGGTTCACTCTTCAGTAGTTCCAATAGTAACTCTCTGATGTCTGGTGTTGGATCTGCCTCTCAAGGTTCTTCCAGTCAATTATTTTCAGCTACATCAGCACCTGCATTCAATGTGAATACCAGCACTTCTCTTGGTTCCTCACCCAACCTGACCTTTGGGTTTAATTCATCAGCTTCCTCTTTGGGTTCCAACCCATTTGCTCCCGTTGGTGGGCAAACATCAAGTTCATTAAAATTTGGAGCGAGCACCCCTGCTTCAGAAGGATCTGCTACTACCTTCACCACTAGTGCCTCTCCTGGCATTTTTAATTTTGTTTCAAGTTCTTCCTCTTCTACAACCACAACAGTTGGGGCCACTTCTCCAACCTTCAGTTTTGGTGGCACTTCTTCAACATCTGCTTCAGGAATTAGTACCGGTAGTTCATTCAGCAGTAGCACATCTGGTATATTTAATTTTGGTGGGAGTTCATTAGTTTCCTCTAGCTCGAGTGGTGCTACGCTTACTGCCTTTGGCTCCAGTCTACAAAGTACACCAGTTTTCGGCTCCACTTTTACTTCTTCAGCCCCATCTACTACTGCATTTGCCCTTGGTACACCATCCACGGCCTTTAATGCTGCACCACCGATAGTTTTTGGTTCATCCACCAGTGCCTCACCAAGCCCCGTCTTTTCATTTACTACTTCCTCAGCTTCAGCTTTATCTTCCCCAGCATTTTCCAACACACAGCCCATATTTGGTAGTTCTTCCCCTATGGGTGGTGGTTTTGCTGCCTCTCCGGGAAATGATCAGATGAGTGCAGAAGACAGCATGGCCGAGGATCCAGTGCCATCGTCTGTATTTGGTCAACCGCCTGTTTCCCCTTCTGGGTTTGCATTTGGGTCAACTGCTCCATCACAATCAAGTCCGTTTCTTTTCAGTGGCCAACAAAATCAAGCTGCTTCACAGAGCCCGTCTCCATTTCAGACAACCGGCAGTCTGGAATTCAGCGCAGGTGGTGGTAGCTTCTCGTTGGGCAGCGCGGGAGTTGACAAGTCAAATAGAAAGATTGTGAAGATCAATAGGAGCAAGAACCGAAAGAGGTGAGGAGAATGTCGTTTAACAGATCAGCTGCTCTTACTCGAGGAAAAAGTGGTTTTCTTCTATATGCTGCCTGCTCTGCTGTTATTATTATTTCTGCATTTCTGTTTAGCGAAATTTTGAGAGGAAAATAGTGTCAATTTTGGAGGGGCTGCTTCTTGTGTCAAAGAACTATTGAATTGTACTGTATGAGTAATAGGGTTAAAAAGTTCACTTCATTAAAGGCTTTGTAGCTGTGTAATTGATCTGTGGCTTATTTGTCTACTAAAATGCCTGTTAAATGGAAATAATAAAACAATCTTGTCATAGTCTATCCCAAAGAACTTGATTCATTCAATGATCGTGTTAATAGTCATATTGATACTTAATGATTTGGAACGTTAATTTGTTCTCAAAAATCATCCTAACTTTGAATTTGAAATAGGATAAAGGTATAATCATCTTTCATTTTTTTGCCCAGAAATGATTTTATTTCACTCTTGCCACTTTGATTAATTTCATGTTATTTTGTCTACGCACATGTGAATCGGCAATAAATACTCTAGAAATCCCTGGATATTATATAAACAAGGTCGCACACGAATTCAATATGATCAATGAGTTCCCACAGCCGTATAAATTGCCGACCACATGATGAGCATCCTGTTCGAACCTCGTATCAAGTAAGGAGAAGCCATGAATGAGCCTAATGGGACGAAAGCCTGGAGTTCAACAAGGTTGTCTCTAGATGACTAGACAAATCGGGGTGCAGTTTATCAGCTTATGGACTATTCCAAGAGGAATTAAAAGTTAATAGGCTATGGACTTCCGACCTTGTGTGTTTGTTTATATGTTGTAGAATTACTTCAAAGAAGGATGCCAGCTCTTGTATCGGTTAGGTATGCTCATCTTGTAGTTGTAAATGATGCTGATCAGCTAGTTTTCAATTGTATTATAGAGGAACACAGAAAACGTCACCAAAATGTCAACTGTAAATAGTACATATAAAACAAGAAATACACATAATACTAATCATGCAATTGGAAACGCCAAATAAAACATGCTAATGCTATACTACTTGGGCAAAAGTTTCTTAACCATATGAATAGCATGCTTTCTTGACCTTCCGCTTATAGATGGTCAAGGAACATTGTAAAAGTCAGTCAGAGTTCCCTTCTTCCAATAGTGGAATTGCATGCCTCTTCAGGATAACCCTGCCAAATTTGTGGTAAAACCAAACCCACTTTCTTTATCTTAAAAGGAACCATAATGTGAAGCTACTGAAAAGAGAAGAAAACCAGCGTTGCGCACAATTGCTTTGATATCAAGTAGTAATGCCCCTACGCTTATATAACAATACCCCATCATTTTTTCACACAATTTGGCATAGTATCAACATAACGATATTCAGCTATTGTTTTATAAGCGTATTAAATAATACTTGATAAGAGAGAAAATATTGCACGAAAAAGAACCAGTTGCATGGTGTGCAATTTGTGCATACACGAATTGGTGTAAAAAAGTGCAGCTATTAAGATCCGGGTATTTGCTCAGTGTGTCCACTTTACAGTTGTACATGGTACTAAAAAATGTTCATACGAGTATATTGAGCAAAAAGCCAAATACGAATAGCTGCACCCTATTAAAAATTAAAAATTGATTATAATATATTTACAAATGAAATTTTAACCCAAATAATTCATGTTTACATTTTAGCCATCAAATTGTAGAAATTTCAAGAATTACCAGAAAAATTGCTAATTAACCAAATAAACCTCCAAGCCCCTATTGCAAAAATAAAAATTACTTGCAAGAAATCACTTGGAACTCTTACCTCTGGTAGAATCAAGAATTGAAAAATAAAATTTGTATTTGTAGAATCAATATACAGAGGAGAATCAATAATGACAAGGAATCAAATGAACATCAACCATTTGCTGTAAATTTCACAAACCATTGTTGAATAAATAGAACAAGTACCCAAAATAAATCATTTCCACAAATATTCTGCCTCAAGAACTGTAAATTTCACAAACTATTGAACTCAAGCATCGTTGAATCAATTGAACAAGTGACCCAAACTCAAGAAAAGTCCAAATTCTCTGAGAAATTCGAATGGTGCAAAGCTCAAAACTTGAAAATATTAAATAAAATTTCAGAAATATGAATAAGAAGAATGCGGCAAAGCTTTTGCAGTTATGTTAAACAATTCATATCTAAGAATCCAGTGTGTCTAATTTCTTCAGTTCCATTTGCAATCAAGAACCTAAATTCAAAAAACGTACAGGCTTAAGGAAGCCTGGTCCAAAACTCCTCAATAAGAATTGTAATAAAAATGAACATGAGTAATTGAGGTGGTTAATGAGAATACCTTCACCATACGTCGTAAAGGGTAATGAAAATCAAAATAAGTTAATCACCAATTCACCATCCATTTTGATTAACTATATCCCCTCCTATAATAATTTCACCCTAATTAGTCCACTACTCATCAACCAACATCATTTGTGGTCCCTAATTATTTCAAGAGTACAGGAGCACACTAATAATGTAACATCAATCACTACTCAATGATTCTCATTACCATTACCATCAATAATTTAACACAATTTTTGTAGCATCATTCTCATTTTTTCCTAGTTCAGAGTGTAACAGGAAAATATAAACAACATATGTCAACAGACAGATAAGCTTTTAGAGAAGAGGCAGAGGCAGAGGCCAACAATCAATAACATACAAGAAAACCCGTATCCAGTGAGAGCTTCTCAATGTGTGGTTCAAACCAAAACCAGATATCGAAATAAATCTGGGGGTAACATAAGTCAAAGAATAAACTCAATGGAGTAAGCCATTGTCAATGAAAATTGTTTAGGCCTGAGACAGGAAAGGGGCAAATTTGACAACGAAAACCCTTATCTACCTTACTATTCAATCCATAATTGTAATCAGAGGGGGAAGGTGATATAGTTTTTGTTAACTGATACAGTGAAACAAAGGTAATACAATTATACAAGTAGCGGTTCAGAGTTAATATCAGGTCAAGCCGAGGAGATTTATATTAAACTCTATCAAAAAGCTATACAAGACAATATTCCTTTCATTTCTCACCCTTTTCACATCTACCAAACTGTTACGCTCCCACATCGGATCCACAAGAAATTGTGGATGGGTATATAAGTGAGAGTCAATCCCTTGACCTTTGACCATGGTTTTGGGTTAAGTTAGGGCTCCCTAGCTTATATTCCTAACACAAACACACCCAAATGGTACTTGGAAGTATCTGGTATGTTGGAACGAGAATATATGGTTAAAAACCTGAAACAACTAAATGTTTAAACATAATTTTGTACTCAAAACTTGATAATAAATTGATAGTCTTCAACTTTAAATACAAAAATATGATTAAGGTACCAATATCTTTCATTTTGTTGAACCTAGAAATGATTTGATTTCACCCATCGCTTAAGGGAGTGTGGACGTCAACTTAATCGATGATAAATACTCATGAAATCTCTCGAATATAATATAAACAAGGTTGCACGCAAATTCACAGTGATCAACAAGTTCTAGTAATATAAGTAACAGGACAGAAGCCTGGAGTTACACGAGGGTTAAAAGTAAGTTAGAGCCTGTTGAACTCCCTCTGTATTAGTGGACCTTGTATGTTTTGTTAAGATGTCCTAGAGTTAGCCCACAAAGAATCATGCAAGCACTTCAATCGGCATGATCATCTTGTATGATCCTAGCTATTATGGAGTGTGTTTGTAAATGATGTAGATCAGCCAGTTTTCTGTAGAACTATAGCAAAAGAATATCAGGACCATCCACTATTTATCCATATACTGGGTGGCACAATATACAAAGTAGGCAAGTCACTAAAATGGAAACTGTAAAAGGTACATATAAAATAAGAAAATGCATAATACTATCGCGCATAAACCAAATCAAACGTGCTATACTAATTCAGCACAACTTTCGTAACCTTATTGAAAAGAATACCTTCTTGACCTTCTGCTTGTAGATGGTCGAGGAACATTGTAAAAGTAGTTGAATCAAGTGAGGGTTCCTTTCTGTCCATTTCTTCCAATAGTGGAATTGCATCATGAGGCTCGTTCCTTTTCAAGAAACCCCGGACAAATATGTTGTAGGTTACACTATCAGGTGAGCAGCCACGTTTTCCCATTCGCACAAGCAAATCCTTAGCCTCCTGCATTTTCCCTTCTTGACAAAGTGCACCAACAAGGATGGTAAACGTAGCAATGCTGGGCTGCAAACCTTTGGATTGCAGTTCATTGAACAGATGTATCGCCATGTCGAATTTATTATCCCTGCACAGTCCATCAATGATGATAGTATACCGTACAGTGTCAGGACTAGCACCTTTACGTTCCATCATGCGAAGAAATGACAATGCTTCAGCAGTACGTTTAGCTCTGCAAAGCCCTTCCATCAGTATACTGCAAGTCATCATATCTGGAGACAATTGCCGAGTTTGCATCTCATTAAAAAGCTTAAAGCCATCATCACGTCTGCCTGCACGAAATAATCCATGTATCATGGTGTTATAAGAAACAATTGTATGCTCTAGCCCTTTGCAAGGAATTTCAAGAAACAGCTGCCAGGCTTCATTCGCATGCCCCTTTTTGATATATTCATTCATCAGACTACTGTAGCTTACAATGTCAGGCTTTAGGCCTGACCCCGCTGCTGAATCAAGAACTTTTCTGGCTTTATCCATTAGTCCCTGTAAACAGCATCCGTCTATCAAAGCGTTATAAGTGACCATATTATGTCGAACATTTGATTGCATCATAATCTCGAGAACATCCTCTGCATCTTTCAGCATTCCTTCCTTGCAATAAGCATCCACTAAAATGGTAAAAGTAACCACATCTGGGGAGATTTCATGAGCTACCATCTTATTTAATAAGTGTTGCACCTCCTTCCATCTACTAAAATTGCACAGGCCTTGAAACAATGAATTGTACGTTACAACATTAGGCGAGAGTCAATTTGGAGAAGAGTTGGAGGGCATCATCAACCATTCGATCCTTGCACAGACTGTCAATTACCGTGCTATAAGAGCTGTTACACGAAACGAGCTGCTCGTGAGCTCCGCTCGGCTCGTTACGTTAAACGAGCTCGAGCTCGAAAAATACTCGATTGCTTAACGGCTCGATTCATTAGGCTCTATAACTAAGATTTTTTATAATTCCATTAGGATCGTTAACGAGTCGAGCCAAGCGAGCTCGAATAACAGCACTAGCTATAAGTTTTAATATTAGGTTTCAATCTTCCCTTTTCCAATATCGTGAGCAAATGTATGTCCAGCTTCGCACAAATCATTTACCATGATTAGAAATGTGCTCACATATTCTCTCTCTTATCAATTTCATGGACAGTTTTTCGGCCTCGATGACATTTCCATCCAAGAAAAGGCCTTTGTTGAGGGTATTGAAGGTTACGACAACAAGTCCACGGCCACGCTTGATAATGCTGCCTGAGATTGAAATCAACACGGTTCAAGAGACAGAAGCAATGAATTGCAATACTAAAGGTGTAGTCGTTCAAGCATTTTGCCGAACAGGTGGAGGGCAGTTTCATTTTCACAAGAGCACCCAACAATCTATTGAAATCAGAAGGCCGCGGCTTCGAAACATAGCGAAAGCATCATTGGGCTCACTCAAAATCAAACCTGGGCTTCGAGGGGGGGAAGTATCTATTTTTGTGAGCGAATCTCCGACTGTGGAAATGAGAGGAGGAAAGTGTCAGAAACAAAGGAGCAAGAGCAAGTAGTTGAATAATAACCAATTCCTCGCCGTAATTCAACCTCATAATTTTCTAATTCTTTCGCGAGAAGGATTTTTCCTTTTTATAAAAAATAATAATAAATATTACTATAGTATTTAAGGGAAGGTTAATTATATAGTATTAATTAAAGTTCTTTCAACTCAATATTAATTGAATTGGAATTTTCAATATTTTGTGTAAATTAATCACCTCTTCAATTGTTTTATTTTGGTACATATTTTTCTTGTCACACGTCCAATGTTTCTTTGCCCTCCATAAAACGATTTCGTCCATGAAGAAAAATCTTACATTCAAGCATTCTCATACATTGAAAAAATTTGTGTTAAAAATGCAAAATATTTATTGAATTGAAAGAATTAAAAAATTGGTGAATTTACACAAAAAAATATTGAAAATCGCGATTAAATTAAAATTGTGTCAAAAAACAGTAAATTTGTACAGAATTAACCCTTTAAGTAAATGTAAATATGTGTGATAAACTATTAAATTAAAAAGGAAATTTGACACAGTGTCACTTTTAATGATGCATTTTGAAAAATATCACTCATTTTTTTTTGTAAAATGCCCCTAAAAAGATCGTATAAGGGTAGCACCAGACATTTTTACCAATATATATATATATATATATATATATATTAGATGACATTTTTCAAAATGCAACATTAAAAGTAGTATTTGACCAAAAATTTCAATTAAAAAAATACTCCCCTCTTTCAACACGCTAAAATTGACACACATTTTAAGAAATATGCATTTTTATTAAAGTAGTAATATATGTGTATATTTTTATGAATGTACACTTAAATCAATATTTTTTCATAAATAATTTTGAAACGGACGAATAATCGCGGAACGAAAAATGTGTTTAATTAAAGGGGAAATATGACAATATTTCACTTTCAAGTTTCTATTTACAAAAATGTCACCCAAAATTTTCCTTCTGTAAGAATACCACTGAAAATGATTGTGCATGAGTAGGATTGTTAAATGGACTGACCCCTTACCCATTAGGGGCAACCCCATAGGGTTGTGGCCTAAACGGTCTTGGGCTTATAGGTTCATTTTTATCAGTCCACTAACACTCGGAACATAACTTTTACCTTAGTGGTCCGCAGGCTACACGGACCACTAACGGGCTTCGGAAAAAGAATTAATTTTTTTAATATAAAATACATACTTGTAATTATAATACAATGTCATTTAAGCTTAAAATTCAAACATTGTTAAAAAATTCATGAAAATTACATTTATACATTGTTCATAAAGTTTAAACATTAATAATTAATTCAGAATTTAATATAAATGTCTCAAGGCTCTTCGATTTTCGACATTTAATCCTTTCGTGGACAGTGACAAAACATCATCTTTCAAATCATCATCATTATCATTATCATTTCAAACATATACAAAAATATAAATTAGTTATTAATTATGTAAAACAAATTAGTTATGAAATTATTAAAAAAAAATTACTCAGTTCTCATTTCGCACATAAGGTAAATTAATCAATTAATAAAAAAAAAGACTTACGGACAAAGTGGGTCAGCCCGGTAAACCGGCTGACCAGCCCATTTAGCCCGTGGGCTAACCGGTCCGGACAAAAAAAATTCAGTTTTTAAACAGTCTACTACATACTTAGGGATGTCAATTGGCCAGGTCAGGGCGGGTAGTAGATTACCCAAACCTGCCCCGTTTTTATTTCCGCTGCCTCAGACCCGTCCCGCAACTCGCACGGGCCTTGAATAGCCGCCCCACCCCGTTTCATTTTCAAATTTTCACTTTTTATTTTTTTTTACCTTTTTTTTTTAAAATTTTGATAGTCTACTACCATACCTATATTATGATAAAATTAGACTCGATTATCATATGGTCAAATCATAGACTGAAGACATGTGAGAGATAATAATTTGATTTTTTATACAAAATTAGGAATGAATATTGACACAATTAAAGATTAAAATGAATTGAAAAAATAATTAGAAAATAAAAGATGAAATATCGAGTTCGATTCCCTTAATCTATTTTTATTGTACTAAAATATACACATATATCATGTTAATATATCTATTTAATTATATATATATATATATATATATATATATATATATATTAAATATGTATATATGTACGGGTCGGGTACCCACAGGGCCATCATAATACCCAGACCCGTCTCATTCTCAAAACGAGGCGGGTCCGATCTGACCCAAATGCCTCTGGGCAGGGGGGCCAATATTGGCATCCCTATCGAATCTAACCCTTTGCAGTTCAAGGCTAAATGGGCTGGCCCGCCAGTCCGCGGCCCATTTAACATTCCTACACATAGGGGTGGCAATTGGGCCGCCGGACCACCTTCATTTTGGGGGCTGGGCTCGGCCCGGTTGCAACCGGGCCTCTATTTTAAAGGCTCAGCCTGGCCCGTCTTTTAAAAAAAATTGTCAAATAAATCATTTATATTCAATAAAATAATTTTATTTTTAAACAAATCTTATAGTCCTATTTTTGTGGTCAAGATATGAATTATAATGACTATTAATATTAGTTTATGATATGATTTGACTATCCATTTTCAATAAATAACTTATATTAATCTCTAGAAAAAATTATTACAACAAGAAAATAGTAATATTAAGTCAACAAACACTTTTAAACATCACATGAAATTCTTTTCATGTTAATAGGTACACTTGACATATTAGACAAAACTACACTTGATATATAAATAAAAAAAAAAAACCGGGCCAACCAAAAGTTTCGGTCCTGGCCGGCCCGCCGGGCCTATCGGGCCGGGCCAAATCGGTCCGGTTCTTTTCGGGCCACTGTTTTTTAGGCCCAGCCCAACCTTAAAGGCGGACCAACCGAGCCGGACTCATTTTGCCACCCCTACCTACACATGAGGTTGTACAAGGGTCGCGGATGTCATTTTTACTTAAAGAGATATTCGGTGATATTTTTACAAATGAAATTTGAAAGTGAAATACTGTCATATTTCTTTTGATTAAATAATATATGAAAAATGAATTTAAAACAAAAAAGTAAAAAAAGAAAAGAAAAAGAAAATCAATAACGTTTTTGCAAATAAAATTTGAAAGTGGTCGTATTTTCCTTAATTAAATGATATATTAAAAGTAATGCAAACCAAAAAAGTTACTGAGCTTAAACGACACCGTTGCATAAAACCCTTGAACGTTAAACCTCACCGAAAGAGGGTGAGAAGAGCAGAAAACATCACAACAGAATGTGGAGGAAGGCTCTAGGATGCGCCGGTGGCGCTGTGAACCGACTGAGGTCACAACCCTGGGGCACGATAGCTTCTCGGTCTTCGTCGACAGCGTCTTACTCCGTGAACTCCATGATCCTCCGATCACTCAAAGACCATTACCTCGAAGTCTCTAAGATGACTCCACCTCCGGTGAGGACTCTTTCTCAATGTTTATGTATATACGATGCATACTACACAGCGAATTGTGATTCTACATGTATTTATTGATGCAGATCTCATATGGTATGAAGCTTGGAAGTTTCTCTTGGTTTCCGCAGATTCTTTGTGCGCCTTTTTTAAAATAAAAATGTGCGTGCGTGTGTATTATCTGAGTGTTAGATTCTAATTCTAATTTGGTACTACCAACTGATTTCACTTGGTTTGGAATTACCTCTCAGCTACTCTTAATTTGTCTATTATCTTCAAGCTACAGCGCAATTTTTGTCTTAATTTCAAGCCATTTTCATGCACAATTCAATCTCCCATATCATATTTTCCAGTTAACTTTACAAATAACATTTTCTTTGTAAAAATCCCCAAAATATTAAGTACAGGTAATACCCTATTTTTTTCTTGTTTTTGTGCGGTTCATTTTTTATCCATTCGTTTGATGTATATGAGTATATGTTAGTTGAGGTTTTAGATCCCTGGCTTTGGTGAGCATGCAATTGCATTATCCGGTCCACAGTATTAGTACCATATCATAATGGTTTCTTGCTTGTAACATCATGTTGATGTTTATTTAGTCGACACTTCCTCAAAATGAACTGATTTGTGATACCATATCTCCATAAAAATATTATTAAAGTTTTTAGCATGTATGAGCATCTGTTGGTTAATCTGTTACTCACTGTGAAAGTTGAAAAGTGGATCTAGAATTTTCGTAGAACAATGTAATCTACTTGCTATATTGGGTTGTTATTGACTTCTAGCTTTTGTTACTCATAAGCCCAGTAAACATTGCCTGTTCTTTCTAAGATACTTGACAATTCTTCTGTAAATGGGTTTTGGCTTATTCTATGCACTTATGTTTCTCAGAAAATTATCCCCCCCTCTCCATATACAGTGGTGAAGGGGGCACTTAACTCTAGGGGTCCCGTCCTGAAGCGGACGTTTCAAGATGAGGAGATCAGCTTATCAGTGCTGAGAATGGTTGACATTATTCCAGGTGGTTCTGCAGAAGACTATGGCAATGATATCAATCAGTTATTTGTTCATGTTGATATTTCTAAGCCAGGGCAGCAAGAATCGTTGCATTTCCTTTGTGGGTTGTATCCAGATGCTCTCGGGATTCATTCTGTTACACTGAGACCAAAATCAGAGTCTTCGTTTCTTGGGGTTCCAACTAACTACAACGGCCCGGTCTTTGAGTAAGTGCTATTAAGTTATTTAAGGAGACTGGATTTGCTGCTCTACATCTGGTTGAACTTGATCTGCTTCTGAATGTAGTATATATTGCTTAAACACACATTGGTGAATAATTATCTGAACCTTTTTGTTGCTGACAAAGAAAATCACAAGATTTTAGCTAGAAAGTAATTTCCAGTATCATTTAATTTACTTGTAGTTTTTTGTGGGATAATACTTTTTTTGAGCATATAACTGAAGGTTCTGATCAAAATTTGCCCCATGGGAGAATCTTATCCTTTTTTTCTGAGTAGCGTCTCAACTCTCTCGACTGATATAATGTATTTCTATAATCAATTGACAGAGACATTGATGAAAAGGTTCGAGATGCTCTCCATGCCTATATTGAGGAGCGTGGGATAAATGAGAGCCTATTTCCATTTCTACAGGCTTGGCTTTATGTGAAAGATCACCGGAATCTGATGCGCTATTTCAAAACTGTTGGCTCCTTTGTTAATGATAGCACCCAAGCCACTTTGCAGGCTTAACTCCATTCCTATTGATTCTGTCCAGTTTGGAGTATGACCTTGTGCTGATTCTAGAAACTAGACCAAATTTGGGGAAATATGTTTGTTAATATAGTCTTTAAATCTACTGATTTAGTAGTTTCTCTTTATCTTCAAATTCACATATGGGTTTTTAGACTATCTTTATGTTTCCATTATCATTGGTGCACTGGTGATGAGTTATTACATATTAGATTGGTACACATGTTTATTTAGCTAAATGATGATAAGTGTGGCCTTCTCAGGAAATCCTTTACTTTTTTTTTTTAATCAAAGGATGCTCCTCAATGTCCTCATAGTCTTATGAATGCAAGTAGGGGATATGAATGTCTTTACACTTAGTAGCATGAAAAAGTATCGAGAGCTTCGTCCGGAAAAACCTTTTGATTTGAGTTCGATTACGAGCATTAAGATGGAAGCTGAAGAATTTGTGAGCAACTAGAAATGCTGCATTAAGCAAAATTTTTAAAAAAGTAAATACCAGTAGAGTAGACAAGCTTTCATCGATTTTGGGCTGGATTTTATCCTGAGACATTTTCTTGGGCTGGAACTCGTTGGCTTATTTTGGGCCTGAGGCATTTAACAAGTCCGCAGCATGCTAGTGTTGGTTAAACTTTTTAGCTTTTGCTTTGCTTAATACTCTTATCTATTAGAAGTTGAACGTTGTTATTCATTAAAATTGTACACATATTATATAATTCTTTGAAACTGGAAAGGTTCATTAAATTTGAGTTTTATTAATATTACTTTATTACATTTAATAATTTAAAAAAATTACATTTAACATTTTGTTCTTGAAGAAGGAATTAGCATTGTGTATTATTATCGTAAATAATGAAATAAAATATGACAAGAGTCTTTTATATATCAAGAGCATCTTGCAATTTATATGTATTTTTAAAAGATAGTCTTTTTTTACTGAAAATATCTGTTATTTGTATTGAAAAATTATGGCTGTGTACAGTTTTATTTTTATATAAATTTAATGTATTATGGCTTGAAATGGGACCACCCTCTAATGGACGGTGGATTATGGGTTCTCCAAATTAGTCGGCTAATGAACCGGATACCGAGTAAAAAAAATGTATTTATGTATATGCAGAATTAATATTGGGATATATCATATCAAGGTGTTGTAACAGCGTATGCTAGCAGGTATGGTTCATACCATGTTGTATGCAGCTTGTACATTTTAAACTAGAAAGAAAAAAGAAAAAGAAAAAGAAAATGTCATTTCAAAGAATAATGTCAACTACTAGACAGTGTGGACCAATTAAATATGGGGGGAAATAGTGGAGGAAAAAGGTCAGCTTAATAATGAATAGTGGAGTGGTCAATTTATTTAAGTCAAAAAGGCTAATTTTGGGGGGTCCTTTTAATGTCTCCAATGGACACTGATAGCATGAATCATGAGAGCCACTATTGTTAGTTTTTGGATGCATGATCAAATCTAGTTCAATAATATTTTTGAAAAAACATTTATTTTATGAATATTCTTATCATCTAGAAAATTAGAAATACACACATTTTATTCCTTCTATTTTATTTTCGACTTAATTTTTTATTTTGCTATATCTTTGCCTACTTTTTTGTTTTGGACATCGAGTTGTGCTTCACATCACAACTACGTGCATAATCATTATTTTTAGTAAAAAATATTAATACCTTTTAATGAAATATTTAATATTAACAAACTGATTTTTGTAAATATTAATGTAAATATATCCAAGTTACGCTCTGCATTTTATATTAGTTTTTTCTTATTTGTTTATTTATTTCTCGCATGACTTTTACAACTAAAATTTTCCACCTTTTATTTTGACTTTGAAGAAAATTTTGCATGGAACAACAAATAAATTAGGGGTGTGCAAAATACGGTCTAAACCGAATAAACCGACCAAACCAAATCGAAATATAAATTTTGGTTCGGTTTTCGGTTTATGGTTCGGTTTATGGTTTTGTAATTTGAATTTTTTTTATTTCGGATCGGTTTACGGTTTCTACGATTTAAAAACCATATAGACCGAATCGAACCGAAATATTTTTAATAATAATAATAATAATATATTTTATGTATATTAATATTCACTAAATAAATATTTAATAGCTTATATTCTAATATAATATAATAATATTAATATTAGATAATTTAGATTCACGCATAAAAGACTTAAGTTGATTTATGTTTTGCATAAAATACTTGAGGAGTGGTGTTATGTGTTGATTATATTTTTCAAATTGTTGCTTAGCTTTTGAAAACTATTATGTTGAATTTTTTATTGGATTATGTAGTAGGGTTATTGATTAATCTTTGCTTAAATTAGTATTTAAATATTGACATGTTGCAAATAATTAAATGAAACATGTGTATTGATGCTAAAAAAAATTAAACTGATTTAAAAAAAAGAAAAGTGTAAAAAATTTCGGTTTGTACGGTTTGGGACCGAACCGAACCGAAATATTTCGGTTTGGGAACAAACGGTTTTTTTTAATATGGTTCGATTTTTTGTTTATAAAAAAATTTCGGTTTGATTTTCGGTTTGACTAATACGGTTCGGTTCGGTGACCGAACTGACCGTTGCACACCCCTAAAATAAATATATTACAGAGGAAAAGAGTAAGCATTAGGTTATAAAAGTGATGTGTGGGTAAACAAAGATGAAAGAAATATAGATATAGACTTAACCAGAAAATCGAGGCACGAGTTAAACTCGCTCTCAGTAAGAACGTTATTGCCTTCAGACTGAATAGGTATTCGAAACTTTCGACACAACTCGCAACGATGCGAAATGCGCCTCTAAAGCGCCAAATGCAACGTGCCTGTGCGAATCAATGGTCTTTGGGTTAGCCCTTCGGGTTAACATAGGCACCACCCCTTAAACTTAGTCAAGATTACCTTTCTGTAACATAAGTCTACTTATATGAAAGATTCATTTCTTCCAATTTTTCAATGTGTGACAAGAATTCTTTTTCCTTACTTCTTTCCTCTTCAACAATGATAAATTGTCAACTTCATGTATTAATATCTCATTCAACCAAAATTGGTTTTGAGCAAATGAATACACTAAATTCATCTACTCCGAATGTGGATTACTAATTTGCAATTTATTTTCATTTTCTATAAATGGAACACCAAATTAAATTTGATCAAACTTGAATCAATTACCCAAATTTCTAAACCAATTTCCAACATTTTCTTTAATTAATTTTGCCTTTTATGGTTTTTTTTTTTAAACTTTTATCTCATTTTCATTTTTCTTTGGACTTTGCCTCATTCATTTTCTCCTTTTGCTTTGATTTCAACGAGGAAAGGGAAAGTAAAATATAAAACGTATTAGAATAAGAGCAGGTTTTGTGTGAAATAGTGAGACTGAGGTATAAATTTAGCATGACACATTAACACTTGAATAGGTCTTGTAACATGAGATATTGAGATGAGGTATAAATTGGACATGACGCATTAATACTTGAACATAAGTGAGTATTTATTTGTGTTATCTCATGCCATACAACGATCTCACATAAATTTTTGTATTAACACTTTAGTAAAAGAGAATGTTAATTTACGTTAATTTGTGAACCATCCCACCTTCAAATAAAAATATAAGAATCAAAACACGAGTCATGTCTAATTTTACATTGTTTTCTGTTTTTATTTTTTATGGGACAAAAGGTTGAACAAATGAGATATTCAACACGGCTCCTACGTACTAGTATTTTTGTTATTAAGGATTCAATAATTATTCTTTAAAATTTGTGAAAAGAGATCAGAAATGCGTGCTACATGCATATTAATGATATTATTTATGTACTGCGATGAAGATTGAGAAAAAATAAAATTATAGAGTAAAAATTGTTCATACGTGAATCATTGAAGAATATTAGTCATTTCACTAAAGAGTATTAGTTGTTTTCACTAAGGATATTAATCATTTTCACTGAAATGTATTAGTTATTTACTAAAAACAAACTAAGACTTTTTAGTGTAAACAACTAATACTCTTCGATAAAAACGACTAACACTATTTAGTGAAAATAACTAGTACTCTTTAATAATTCAACTAATTTCACTCTAACATACTCAATATAAAATGAAGAAAACAGTAAATTTTATATATTGAAATCCCAATAATGTACTAATAATTACTTTTTTTAATGAAAGAATTAACTACAATTATTTGAGAATGGGCATTGAATACATCATATAATTTAAAATATTTAAAGCGAAGTCCCTTGTAAATCAATTATACCATTCTACTTATCAATTATTTTTATTGTTTAATATTATTCTAAAAATAATACATTTTAATAAAATAACTAATATTATTAAAAATATATATTAAATTTAAATAAGTTTGGCCAAGTATTATATGAAAATAGTTAATGATAAGTTTATCATAAATAATTTTAAAGTATCATTAATTTCATCGGGAGTATCATTAATCTCATCAGGGGTGTCATTAGTTTGAGTTCAAGAAAATTGTTTAAATTTTTTTGAACTCAAATTAATGATACCTCTGAGAGGTTTAATGATACTCCTGATGAGATTAATAATACTCTAAAACTATTTTATGTTAAGCTTATTAAGCAGTGTTTTCATATAAAACCTATTTATAAGTTTTACGATGGAAGTAATGAACTGATTCACACCGTAATTCCATATCTGAAAGTTTAAATTAGGATTGTTGATACTAACAAAAGGAAAATTCTAGGAAAATAAACAGAGAGAATCTATGAAAATTATTGTTAAAGTATTTGTGTAAAGTTGGAAAACTTTGTCCCAATGTGGTCGGTTTGAAATCTATTTATTTTAATTAGTGCAAGTATAAGATTTTGACGTGTGGCTCAAATTTGTTGCTTTGGTGGTGCACCAATGTATGTGCATTGCACATTTGCACTTTAATTTCTGGTCTCACGTCCTTAATAATTATTAAGTCCCTGAATAACTTATTTAGTGGTGACCCAAATTAGATTGTTACATTTTTTTTTCTATAATATGTTAGCATAAAAAAAAGATACAAGATCTCGAAAATTATTAATTATGGGAGTCCATGGTTGGGCGAGTTAGGCAAAGATGATCTTCAATTTAATTACGTTACATATATAGTTTTTCTTTTTCTTAAATTGATTTAAACTATTCCCAAGATTGTTTATAAACTTTTTTGCAACAGTTAATATTTATAGAAAAAGGGGAGTGGAGTTGTGACTTGTGACTTGCTAGGGTATGATATTTATAAAAAAAATTAATGATTTTTATTTTTCACAACCATTTGGTAATTTATAGGTGTTTTTTATATGAATAATGGAATTATAATTCAATAATCAAAATTATGATTAATTAAAGATGTAAACAAGAAAAAAATTTCAAATCTAAACTATCTTCACTCTGTTTTGTTTTGAGTCATAATAATCAAAACTTTTATTAAAACAAATTTAGTGTTAATTTCATTGTATAAAATTCATAATTAATATTTTTATTTGGACTCCCTCGACACAAGTTTTAGCTCTATCATGCTTGTCAACCACCATTCACATTCCTCCACAGGACAATTGATGATGATGTGATCACTATCGGATAGAATGCGTATTCTATTTATATTAATTAAAAGAAGTTAGTTTTCTAGACACATGGATAAAATATATGGATTAATATAATTGAAATATGTTAATATATAATTGAATCATACAAATTAATATAATTGAAATATATAAATTAAATTTAATTAAAAATATGAAATGAAACAAATAAATTTATATATCGAATTGTGACAGAGTGTATGTGCACTAATAATGAAATAGAGCGAGCGTGTAAATATTTTTTTTTTAAAGAAATATTGTCATATTAGGATGTAGTGTTGTAGTTTTATTAAGAGTATTCAGCGACTGAAATAAGAAATTTTTTAAAAATTCGTTTCAAGTAGCATCATTAACAACTTAACTTGAATTAAAAAAAAAAATAGCAAAAAATAGATAAATAAATAAAGAGTATGTGTAGAGTGAAATTGATTCATACATGAATTTTTTTAAGGGTATTAGTTGTTTTCGCTGGAGGGTATAAGTTGTTTTTACTGGACAATCTTAGTTTGTTTTCATTGAACAACTAAAACTTTTCAATATAAATAAATAATACTTTTCAATGAAAACAACTAATACCCTTCAATTATTAATTAATATATGAACTTATTTCACACTATACTTTTTCATAAATAAAATACGGGCAATGAAGAAATAAATAAATTACACAATCTTGATCAGAATATTTACCCATCCTAAATCCATATGAATTTAAATTATTCATCATTACATTACATATATTTATGTTATTAGGATTTTTGTTATAGGCCAATAACAAAAAAAACTATAAAAAAATACTAGGATTTTTGTTATAGGCCAATAACAAAAAAAAACTATAAAAAAATACAAAAAACATGGGTAAAAGTGATATCCTCAAGTTCAATATTTACACGCTCAACAATTTAAGACCATTCTCGAATTTGCTAGCCAATAATAAAAAATAAAAAAAAATCAGCCCCCTATTCTTTCACATAAAACCAACACCACAGTCTTACCTTTATTTCATCCACAACCTTAACCATGGAAAAAAAATTATTCTTACGTATCATCACATTTTTCCCCAAAGAATCTATACTACCTAAAGCTAAATAGCAGTTGCAACAAGACTCCCTTTCTTTTCTCTTAACACACGTTTTTGCCCAATCAAATTTAGTCGGGGATTAAAATGAAAAACAGTCGTCACTTCCAATCACTTAAAGCATTTCATTCATACTTAGTGAGACACTTGACATTCGAAGAAGTGGATTTTTGTTTCCACAATGGCTGCACAAAGAACACACTTTACGTCGTTGTTTTGAACATGTGCATTTCTCCTTCTCAAGTTGCATTTAGTTGGTAGTCTACTCCAAATTAATCTCCAAGCGTGTCAATAACTTTCATGGGAGCAAATTTGTTCCAAATTTATTTGAATCCCTCCTCCTTCTCCGCGCTTACACGAACAACTTTTTGTTGTCAAGTAGGATGTTGTATGTCTCTTTTGTTGAATATCGGCCATCCGTTGAACCACTCAATTTCTATAAGTCACTCGCACCTTGCTTTATTGGAAACTTGTTAATGAGAGAAACAAGAGCATCAAACATTTCATTATCACGATCAAACAAGACTCTCCTCCACCTCAAGTTCCATCTCCAATTCTCTCCTTTCCATGAACCCAACGAATGTACAAAGCACTTTTTGTCTAAACTAATATGGAACAACCTAGGAAACTTAGACTTCAAAGATTCCCAATGGGCCAATGATTTTCCCAAAAGCGAATACCCCAATGACTCTTTCTAACCTATCCCGAAACCAATCCCCATCCTCTCCTAATGAAATATCCACCTCATCCCTCCACTATCCTAACCAACCTCGTCTTGACTCAAAGGACAAAAAATTAGCCCCCCACCCCTCCCCCAAGACCCCATATTTAGACTCTATGATTCTTACCCATAAGCTATTTTTTTCCCCGACAAAAGACGCCACATCAATTTCCCCATAAGTGCAATATTGAAAGTTTCAAATCTTTCACCCCCAGTCCACCTCTAAGCTTAGAATTGCAAATGGCCCTCCATTCAATCCAAGCGGGTTTCTTAGATTTCTCCCCACCCCCAAAGGAAATTACGTTGCAGTTGAACAATTTCACTCAAGGTTTTCTTTGGAATTTTGTAAAAAGAAAGATAGTAAGTTAGAGGATAGAACCATACATTTAGTATTCACTAAACAAACAAAAAAAGTAACAAAATTCACAAGTTCTGCTACGAATGAGTTATATATCATGAAATTAATACCATTAGATCTATTCACTGATACAATTACATTTATTCATTAATACCATAAAACTTGTAAACTGAAATCATAATGTAAATTGTTATGATATCAATAAATGCGTCTAATAGTATCAACGAGGACATATAATGATATCAGTTTCATACTATGAACAAATTTCACAGGAAGCCTACTCAACAAAAGAGTAGTCTGTTGTGCATCCAAACACATATATGCAAAAAGAATGAAAAACACAGGCATCAACGTGAACTACCCCAAGTAATAATCAATAGTATCTCAAACAGTAATCAACAATACTCTAAGCAATAATCGGTAATATTATGAACAATAATCAACAATACCTCAAACAGTAAACAACAATACTCTAAGCAGTAATCAACAATACTCCGATATTGTTTAATTATGTATTTCTAATTGAATAAGACAAAATTGAATTTAAAATTGATATAAAAATTTAAGTGTATAGCATGTACCTAGGTGTATTGTTAAATTCTGTATCAACAAATTAGGTGTTGGTGATCAAATTTTATCGGGTGGATTAGTGACTGTTTAAGTTCGGTTTATTGATCATCAATCAATTACGTGTGATTGGTTACCACCGTAAATGGTAAATCGAGGGTCGGGTTATGAACTTGTAAATATGAAAATCGAAATCGGGATAATTTCGTATGTGTGTACGTTTAGGTGTGTTAGTGTGTGTTTTTTGGAGTGTTTATGAATTTGAACTTGTATTTCTTAAGCTGGAGAGCAACTATTTATAGAAACTAGCAAGCATGAGCTGTTCCTGACTCTTGGTCTCCCTAGCCTGCATGCTTGACATGTGTCTCTTTGACCCTATCTAAGCTGAATCTTAGTTACAAAGTCTTCTTTGGTCTTATCTCGGACTCATTGTTGTTCGCTTAGGTCGGCTTGACGGATCTTGATGATTCTCCAAGTTGTTCGCCTCTGGAGATTGTACTTTGGAAGTTGTTCGCCTTTTGACTTTATTTAGCTTGGCTTTGGGATTTTAGTCCTTTGTTCACTGGTACACATTTTAACTGTGTTGTATCATAGTTTGACCAAGTTGTTCGTCATTGGCGACTTCACAGTTGGCTCATTCTTGGTCTCGGGTCTTAATACCTGTTCGCCTATTAGTTGTTCGTCGATGGAGTTGTTCGTCATTTTAAACACCTCCCGGATTGGTAGATGCACCCAATCCTGATTTTTTTTTTTTTTTGCTCAAGCCCTTAATTCTTGTTCGCTCCATGCTGGATGATGTTCGCCTATCAACAATTGTCCCCTATCCTGACTAGATGTTGCTTTAAACGAGCAACTTTGTGGCGAGCAACTGTAGTTAGGATATTGTTCTGGTCAAGACTTGGACGAACAACATCTTTATGACGAGCAACATCGTGGCGTCCGTTTCGTCTTCCCACGATCTGGGGAGATCACGAAGATGACGCCAGCGCAATGATTGCGCGCCGTTCACGCGCGAGCAGTCTCGAGGCCACGTGCCTCTATAATTGCTCATAGGTCCTTCAACTTTTAGTTTGGCTCGGATTTGACCCATTTTTCTCATAATTCAGTCCCTGAACTTTTAGAAAATTAGGCCTTTGACCCCGTTTTCGCTTGGGGTATAAATAGTGGGAAAACTGAAATTTTTCCCACTTTTCCCTCTCTTACTACAGTGCTCCGGTGATTTTCTCCTCCCTCCGGCGATTCCAAGCTTTCCGACGTCCGTCCTTCAGCATTTGGCTTCAAATTTCAATTCCCAGGTAGTTACTCTTTTTTCTCTCTATCTTTTTCTCTACTTTTTCTCCCGAAAATTCTTTTGCCGCCGTGTGGATCCGAGCGCCACTGTCTTCTCCGGGAAAGCGCCGCCGTCTGCAACACTCTCCACCGCCGCTTGGATTTTTCTATCCCTCCTATGTCTTCGCATTCGAGCAACAAAACCGAGGAGACCCTAGATCCACTTTTCCCAACTGTGGTTTACGATCCACAACCGGTTGAAGTTTCTTCAGCGTCGAACGCTCACGTGGGTTCAGTTGTTCGCTCTGTGGAAAACACTGGTGCGGGCCCATCTGAGAGAGAACTGACAGTTGTGGCGAACAACAATTTGAACGACGACTCCTCGTCTTCCGCTGAATCTGAAGATCCAGGTCTTGACGAACTCACCCGCGAGTTCTTGGAGGGTATTAACTTCCCATCCCCAAAGATGTTGGAAAATGAGATTCCAACAGGAGTTTCTCGGCATGCGAACAACTTTCCTCGCCCACAGAGGCAAATTATGGACAAGGTGAAAACTGGATACCAGGCGAGCAAGATCAAAAGTGTTGTTCGCGAAGATGAACTGGACTCTATCCGTAGGGACTACAAAATCCCATACGACATTCACATGTGGGCCACTCGGATGCAATTATAGGGGCACACGCGTGAGCAGACCGTGTCGCTTCGTATTCCGTACCTTGGGAAGCGAAACGACGCAAGTCCGAGGGTCGCTCCTCGCTGGTCACCTCCCAGAGTTCCCGCCTAAATATTCGAAAACCTGCTGCTCGCTCCCTATAAAGAAGGAACTCACTTTCCCCGTTGCTCGTCTCCTATTGGATAACACAACCTATCCTGTAGTTTGACAAAAAGGATAAAATATATCCTTATATGCCAAACTAGGGGGCATTGTTGATAGGTGAACAACTGGCCAACAAGATTGGGAATAAAATTATTGATCTTATTGGATTAACAAAATAAGCAGTTGAGAGAAGGACGAAAAACAGGGAATAGGGCCCTAGGAGGCGAGCAGGAGGGCCAGTTGACCAAGTCAGAAGAGGCGAGCAGCAGGGACAATGGACCATATGAAGGAGACGAGCAGCTGGTCATAGAGGTCCTTATAAGGAGGCGAGCAACAAGAACAAGGGGATCCAAAGTATCAACAAGAGGCGAGCAGACGAGCAGGCGAGCAACTGGGGTTATAAAGGTTTCCAACACCCAGTGAAGACATACAGACGAGTAGCTGGTCACCAAGGAGAGCAGCTGAGTGGTTCCAAAGACCAAGTACAACATTGGGAACTCCAAGAGTCACCAACTTTAGAAATAGTCAATGTGTCTTAACACTTGGCATCCATCCATTGGACAATAGTTTAGATGTTGTACAAATGTCATAACACTTGGCAAAATCCTAATGGCTAAGTCATCAAGATGGTGATACCTAGCCTCTTTGTATGCTTATAAATACCCCTTCATTTGCATGAAGGGGGAAGGTTTTTCCAAAAAATAAAAAAAAAGTTGCATAACTCTTGCAAATTTCATCCTTACATATTACTTGATCAAATTTCATGATTTCTTAGTTTTGTTTGGTGATCTTAATTTGAGAAAACAGCCACTAATCATCTTGATTAGAAAAGGTCATCAACAATTGGCGCTAGAGGAAGGGGGTGAACCTCCGTTTCATAAAAAATTCGAAGAAAGGTTGAAGATCTTCACCGGAATCTACAAAATTTGGCCAGAATCCGGGAGGAAGCCATCGGAAATCAAATATACACACTATTCGAAGCAAAATCATCCATACATACATCACTTTGAGAGTTTGAATGCATGTGTGTATGAACTAGGGTTTTCAAACCACCATATTCATACAAACAAAGCTAGTAACTCTTAAGAAAGGTGTTTGTTGGAGACAAAATCACCCCATTCATTTGCTTACCACTTGTATTTCGGTAACCAAAATGGTTCGATCACAAGAAGAACGACATTTGAGCACGTCTCCAAGTCGTAGGTCAAAAACTAGGGTTTCGTCTACTGAAGGACATGCACGTACAGTAAAAGCAACTTCGCAAAGAAACGTCCAAGTTACCATTGATACAATCCCGCCGGAAGTGGAAGCTCTTGCTCAAAATCCCGAAGAGCTAGCAAAAACGATTGCTGTTTTACAAGCATTGCAAAGGCGACAAACAGTCGGGCCATCAGGGACGCAGACGGCGACCAATAGGGCGAGCGAGCAGCGAAGTGAAGAAAGAAAAGACGTACGAAATGACGAGGTTGACATCAAAGAAGTCCGTAGGAATAAAGGGAAAGCTCCTTTAAGTGAACGACTTGGAAGTCGAGGAGAGTCCACTCCGGGGACAGGTGAGGAGTCGAGCAGCGGGGACACAAGAAGTATAAGCCACTATCACACAAGAAGGGTAAGTTATCACGGAACGCGTAGGGAGGATCAATTGAGAGGCGAGGAGCGAGCACCGGGGCAAACACACCATGTTGCTCGCCGCTCAGTACACGAAAGGCTGAGATGATCAGCCTTTGGGCGATTAGGTCCCAATGGAGCCAGTAACATCGCTAGGCACACCACTCAAGAGAAACGTCCCGTTAGCAAGGGACTGCGTCATGAAGAGGTCATTGAACCCAATCATGACGAACAACCTTCTAGTGGAAAAACGTCTCCAGATGAGTGGCAAGCTTTGAAGAAAGCGGTGGAAGAGATGCAAAAACAGTTGGAGGAAAAGAAAGGCGACGGATCGACGATGTTGCCATCATCACCATTGTCCCCGGATATCCTTAATGCGCCGGTACAAAAGAAAGTGCAATTCCCGGCCATTAATTTGTACGAAGGAAATTCAGACCCGAAAGTACACCTGTCCAAGTATACCGATTACATGATATCGGTAAAGGCGTCTGATGCAACTCAATATCGCAATTTTCCATTAACTCTTGGTGACGGTCCTCACAGGTGGTTCTCCACCCTAGCTCCAGGCTCCATCAGTTCGTTCATGCAACTCAGCAAGGAATTCCTCTCGCACTTCTCCACGGTCGGATCTTACCTTACGCAGAGACATAGGTTGGCAGATCTGAGGCAAGGAGACGAGGAGTCTGATAGAGCCTTCCTTGAGAGATTCGATAAAGTCCTACTGGAAGGAGAACCAGTAAGTGAAGACACTAAGATAGTGGCGGTTATGGCAGGGCTTAAGAAGGGGACAGATCTGTGGAAGGAAATGCACCTAGCTTTCCCTAAAACTTATTCTGAATTCAGGCACAAGGCTGGTGTATACATCTCGATGCAAGAAACTCTACAGAGAGAGCTGGGAGATAAAGCTGATACCAAGAAATCGGGAAAGAAGTCAGGAGGGGAATACAAGGCCCCTAAGAACATGAAAGCTTTCAGTGAAGGGTCCGAACTGAAGGAGAAGTTGAACCATGTCCTATCCACATCAATTGAAGCTGTATACAACAACGTGAAGGATAAAGATATGCTATCTGAACCCCGTAAGATACGACAAGAACGAGGAAAAATGAACCCCAACAAATACTGTGCATACCATCAGACCATAGGTCACTTCACGAGCGAATGTCGAGATCTCTTGAAACAGTTATGGAGATTTTACGAAGAAGGAAAGTTGTCAGAATTTATGAAGCGACAGCCAGAAAAGAAACCAAGGGTGGCGATATCCTCCGGCTCGGAAGATGATGAGAGCGATGAACAGCCGAGCAGGAGGGATCAAAAAAGGAAGAAAATAATAACAGCCCCAGCCGAACCCGTCCGAGAAATCTTAATGCTTGAACCATCCGGACCGGTAGGGGGCTGTTCTGATGGTAGGCCACCGATGTCTAAGAGAAAAAGGAAAGCAGAGCTGAGGGCGGTAGCTCAAGTCAGGGAAGTTGGGGTAAACCAAGCTACTAAAAAGATAGGCGAATTGGTGTTTTCTGAGAAGGACTTAGACGGGATACTTACCCCACACAATGACTCACTAATCATCTGTGCTAATATCATGGGGGCCCGAGTTCACCGTTTGCTTGTGGACACAGGCTCCTACACAAACATCTTGTTCAAAAGCACACTAGATCAGATAGATGATTGTGAGGGGTATATTAGGGAATGTGATCACAAGATAGTAGGATTTGGAAATGTTGTAACCGTTCCTTTAGGATTAGTTACGTTGTCGGTTGAACTTGTATCGACCGAAAATCCCGAAAGGAGACTGACTAGAATGGTAGAATTCTTAGTTGTAAATCAGCAGTCTGCCTACAACGGGTTTCTCGGTCGGCCTTTCATAAATAAATTCAAAGCAGTCGTTTCAACGTACTACTACTATCTTAAATTTCCAACTCCAAAAGGATCGGGTACGGTTAAAGGTGATCAAAGGAGAGCCCGAGAATGCCTCCTGAAACTTCAACCCACTGACAACAGAATATCCATGTTGGACGAGCAGCCGAGCAGCAGGGACGAAGGTGAACCCTCCATCCTAGATGAAATCATGGAATCCGTCGACACTGAAATGATGGAGGTGGACGACCAGCAGGGCGTGGACGAGCAGGAGAGCATGGGCGAGCAACAGGGAAGAGAGGCCATACCCGAACTAAATCAGGTTGAAGACTTGGAGCCAAGACTGGGGGCAGAACCAATGATCAAGGATGAAATCAACCTTGAAGGGCCCATTATCGATCCTCGATGGAAAAGCCAAAAAAGGAGAGCAACCCCGGTAGAGGAGTTGGAAGCAATAAGAGTTGACCAGAATCGAGAAGACTTGGAATTATTCATTGGATCTGAGCTCCCTGAGCCGTACAGATCCAGAATGGAAGAGTTCCTCAAGTCAAATCTCGATGTATTCGCATGGTCACATGCTGATATGGTAGGCATCAGCCCTGAGCATGCCTGTCATAAGCTAAATATTTATCCAACTAAAAAACCGGTGAGGCAAAAAAGAAGAAAGTTTGGACCCGATAAATATGAAGCATTGGACGTAGAAGTTAAGAAGTTACTTGACAATGATCTTATCAAAGAAGCCTTATGTCCTAGATGGGTAGCAAACCCGGTGTTAGTGAAGAAATCAAATGGTACGTGGAGGTTATGTATCGACTTTACTGATCTGAATGCTGTTTGCCCTAAGGATAACTTCCCACTACCTCATATTGACCAACTGGTGGACAACACGGCGGGGCACGAGCTCCTTACCTTCATGGACGCGTTTGCTGGGTATCACCAAATACCAATGCACCCAGATGACCAGGAGCACACATCGTTCTACACCAATAAAAACTTGTTATGTTGGAAAAGGATGTCGTTCGGGTTGATCAACGCAGGAGCCACGTACCAAAGACTCGTTAACAAGATGTTCGATGAGCACATCGGTAAAACAATGGAAGTGTACGTGGACGACATAGTCATAAAAAGTCCGAGAAAAGAAGATCATTTGGAACACCTCGCACAAACATTTGAGATACTTCGAGCGTATAACATGAAGCTAAATCCAAAGAAAAGTAGCTTTGGGGTACACTCGGGAAAATTTCTTGGGCACCTGGTCAGTCAACGGGGTATTGAGGCGAATCCATCAAAAGTCAAAGCAATTATGGATATGCAACCGCCAAGGTCTGTTAAGGAAGTTCAACGACTAACCGGATGTCTAGCAGCCCTAAACAGGTTCATTTCCAGGTCCGGAGACAAATGCCGACCTTTCTTTGATGCCATTAAGAAAGGACAGTTCCAGTGGACGGATAATTGCCAACAAGCGTTTGAGCAGTTGAAGGAGTATCTGAGTGATACTAAAATCCTATCAAAACCTGTCTCCGGAGAAAAACTGTACTTGTATGTAGCAGCATCAGAGGTGGCCATCAGCTCAGTCTTAGTTCGATCAGAAGGAAAATTTCACTTGCCAATTTATTACGTGAGTCAGGCCTTGCATGAGGCAGAGATTAAGTATTCGCCCATGGAAAAGTTAGCCTATGCACTGGTGATGAGTGTGAGAAAGCTAAGGCCATACTTCTTCGATCACCAGGTGGAGATTTTAACAACTTTTCCATTAAGGCAAATCTTACAAAGGCCTGACACTGCTGGTCGCCTTCTCAAGTGGTCGCTCGAAATAAGCCAATTTGGAATAACTTATGCACCTCGAACAGCGATCAAAGGACAAGCGTTAGCCGACTTTATTGTCGAATTAACATTCCCTCAAGATCCGACGAGAGGTCATAATCACCCATGGCACATGTATGTAGACGGATCATCAAATAACACAGCAGCAGGAGCCGGGATAGTGTTGATCAGTCCAGACGAACAAGTATTCACCTCAGCCGTAAGGTTTGAGTTCATGGCAACAAACAACGAGGCTGAGTACGAAGCATTGATAGCCGGGTTACGACTAGCTCTGGCTGTGGGGGTTCGAAGAGTTCAAATTTATGGAGATTCCCAGCTGATAGTCAATCAAGTCCGTGGGGAATACGAAGCCAAGGATGAAAACATGGCCTTATACCAAAAGATCGTTGCTCACCTGGCTTCACTTTTCGAACAAATTTACATCGAACAAGTGCCAAGAGATAACAATGCGCAAGCAGATGCACTTGCTCGCCTGGCTACTAGTACAGGACCAGCAAAACTTTCAGAAATCATCATCACGAAAATTTCTAACCCGTCCACCAGTGACTACAAAATCAATCAGATCGAAGAAGAATTGACAGAGGATGACTGGAGGGCACCGATATATAGATACCTCAAAGATAACACAGTACCTGAAGATTCCCAAGAAGCAACGAAGATAGCCAAGCGAGCAGCGAGGTTCACAATCATGGATAACCAACTCTACAAGAGAGGATTTTCACTGCCCCTATTAAAATGCCTAGCAAGGGGGCAAGGCCAGGAAGTTCTGAAAGAAATACACGAAGGAGTATGCGGAAATCACGCAGGGGGGCGAGCATTGGCATATAAAACAGTAAGACAAGGATACTACTGGCCAACCTTGTTACAAGACGCAATCAAAGTTGCGAAGACTTGTCACCAATGCCAGCTATTCGCCCCCAACATACATAGGCCCCCAACGGAACTGATTTCGGTAAATAGTCCATGGCCGTTCGCAAAGTGGGGAATAGACATCATAGGACCTTTCCCAACGGGAAAGGGAATGTCAGATTTGCAGTGGTAGTCGTGGACTATTACACGAAATGGGCCGAAGCTGAAGCACTGGTAACGATAACACAAGAGAAAATGATCAATTTTATCTGGAAAAGTATAGTGTGTCGGTTCGGAGTTCCACAAGCAATAGTGACAGACAATGGAAAGCAATTCGAAGGGAAGAAGATAAGAGATTTCTGCAAAAAGTGGGGTATCAAGAAGCTTTTTTCAACACCATATCATCCACAGTCTAACGGACAAGTCGAGGCAGTTAACAAGATAATCAAGCATATCCTCAAAATCCGTCTGGTGGATAAGAAAGGAAAGTGGTCGGAAGAACTGCCCGAGGTGCTTTGGGCATATAGGGTATCACATAGAACAAGCACTGGAGAAACACCGTTCGCTATGGCGTTCGGTACAGAAGCAGTTATACCTATAGAGCTCAAAATACCAACCGAAAGGGTAGCCGAGTTCAATGAACAGGAGAACAACAAGGCACTAGCTGCAGAAATGGATCTGATTGACGAAAAAAGAATCTCAGCAGAAATAAAGAATGAGATATACAAAAAAAGGATTGCAAGGTACTACAACTCACAAGCTGGTCGACGTGGACCTTCAAACACTCCACTCTTTCCACCAGATCCACCCGCTCGGTCTCCAAGACTTGCACACGATCAGTAGCGACACCCAAATCCAGTCTAAGCTTCTCTGAAGCATTAGACGCTATCATCTCCCGGTCCTCAGCGGCCTTTACCTCCCGCGTCCATGTGAGCTTGGCTCTCTCAAAGTCAGGCTTCATCTTAGCCAACTCTTCATCTTTCTTCTTCAGCTCATCATCCTTTTTCTTCAATTGGGTAAGTTGAGCATCACGATCTGCTTCAACTTGCTCGATCCGTCGCCCCAGGCCGCGATTTGTTCGCTCTAACTCGATGGCTTGATCCAAGACTCGTTGAGCTGAGATTGATTGATGGCTTGCATTATAGCTCAATAAACGAACGTTGTCACTAAGGCTCTGACTCTGAATGATTTCCTCACCGGTCTTGGTCCACGAGCGGGGGACATACTCCATGGCTCTGCGGACGTGGGAGTCCTTAATCTCTTGGGGTGCCGGAGGAGACTTCACACAGCTAAACTGGTGGAGTACCTTTGAGCGACCAGGATAGTCGTTTTTCCGGTACCTGTTCGAAGAAAAAAGCTGTTAGAAAACTAAGTCAAAGGAATAAGTTATCAAATTGAATAGGAAGATACTCACTCCCTCATTTTTACGGGGTCGTAGCCCAAATACGAGTTGTCAGGAGATGAGCTCCTGCCCTGACCGGCGATCATCGCGCCAATAACTTGCTGCTCGGTCACCTCCTCCACCGGCGAGGAGCGAGCAATAGACTTACCCACCTGAGAAGAACCCTGTCCTTTTATCCGTTTAGAACGGCCATCTCCCTTGCGAGGGGCAGTTTCCTTGGCAAGTCTCTTCTTGCCCCTCGTATCTTGGGGAGGCGGCGAGGAGCGAGCAGGTGGGCGAGGAACGGGGGCAGGAGCCTGAGGAACTGGGGGAGGAGCCTGAGGAGCTTCTTCTTCCTCCTCGTCTGCTTCAGCTCTAAGTCTGATCAAGGAAGTACAAGGATCAAACTTCTTCTTCCTTGAAGGTTGATTGGCTGCCATTTGCTTAACCCGACGCACAAGCAAGTGGTAACTCTCGGGAATAGGGGGAACAGCAACCGTTACCCTTTGAGCTAAAACAAAACAAAAACACAAAAAGTTAAAACATGCATGATAACGGCGAGCAGCCGGGCTCAGGCGAGCAACAGGGGTGGGGGCGAGCAACGGGTACAAATCAAGCAACAAAGAAAGTTAATGATCGTGTGAAGTCACCTTCAGGAATCTCCGCCTGTGCTTCCAAGTGATGAGCACTAGTAGTAAGCTGAGCATGCTTGCGGCAGTGTGCTTGAGAGAGATGTTCAACACTCCGATCTTTGGCGTCCCGCAGAGAAATCAGTGCAAGGACGTACAAAAACTCTTCGCTCAAATCCGGATGCCCCCACCTCAAGATACGCGGACCTGCAAAACAAGGAAAAAGATTAAAATTAGTTCACCTAAAAGTTTGATGAACTGAGAATTAAGACCTACGCCGAATTTCGCCGAAATGCGTAGGAGAGTCTATACGTCCCGGTCCTCCCGAAAGATCGGAGGACGCCCGCCAATCGCCGCCGATATAAAGAAATTGCCTATGCCAACCTTTGACTTTATTAGGCACCCCTTCAATTAACTTAACACCGCTACGGGCTTTGATGTAATACCAACCCAGCCCATCTTCATTAACGGCCGAAGAGATGGTCAGGGCGTAGTGTATCTCCGCCGTGCTGATCTTATTCCGATACCCCTCCAACCCAAAAAGGGTTATAAAGGCCAACAGACTACTCCAACCGTTTGGAGTAATCTGGGTGATTGCCAGGTTTATGTCTTTCAGGAATCGCCCGATCACTGGATGTAGAGGGAGAGGGAACCCCGTGTTGAGTATGTCAAGGTTGATAGCAGTGCAGCCTGGAGGTGGGTCATCAGCTCTCTCTCCTGGTTGGGGGGGCATACAAATGGATATCGTACGGAATACGATAGCGAGACCGTATCCGAACTAAATCCTCCTCTAGAACCGCGCTGGCTACCTTACTCGCTGTGTATGGCGATGGACGAGTTTCCATAATAGGTCGAGCATGAGTGGGGAAAGTCTTATGATACTTATTGGCGTAGTCAATCCAATCTTGCCTTCGGACTACAGCTTTAGGAATAAGAGACTCGGGCATTGGCCTTGAAACGGGAAAGTTTATCTCTCGGAGAAATTCCCATGTAACTCCCACTTGCTCGCCCCCTGATCCAGTTGCTCGCTGCTCGCTCTCGTGTCTTCGGGAAGACTCATTTCTTCTATTTCAGCAGCGACCTCAGCAGAATCTTCACCCAAATCCGAGGTAGTTCCTTCTCGAGCCGAGGAGCGAGCAACAGGGCCTTGGACGTCCTGCTCGCCCGAGCTTTCCACAGCATAAAAAGAGTCAATGGAGCGAGCAACAGAGCTCTCCTCAGAGCCCGTCTCTTCATCAACGAGCAGAGTCCTAGGGTTTTGCCCAGTTGCTCGCCGGAGCGAGCGGCGAGGAACAGGGACTGACGGTTCGTCTTCCATGGGTCTCTTTCCCAGATTTCTCCCAACAAACTCAACAGATGGCGTATTACTCGAAGAAGGTGACGTCATCTTTAGAAATTTTTGAAAATCCTTCGTACAAATCGAACAATGAAATTTGACGAAGAAGTGAATAAGTACAACGGCGGCATGACTTGAAGCAAACTACACTAGCTTCTACTAGTAGCTACCCCGCAAGAGAACGGGTTCACTGTAGCATGGGCAAGTATAGGGACCAAGTATTATCGAACCCAAGGGATGGTATGTATGCGAATAGATCCCTGAAGATCTACGCGTCGTAGTTAATATGAGTGTGATGTTTTTGGGTTTTTGAAAAATTAATTAAAAGACTAAAATAGACTAATTAACTAAAGAATGAAAAAGAACGAATTAACTACGGGTTGTTTTCTAATAAGAGATGGTGATGCTCAGGATAGGAATCCCTACGTATACTAACGGAGCAGGTACATAATCAAAGTAATCGTGACAAACAAGAATTAACCTAAGTAAAAGATCGTAGAATGAAAGCTCAAGATTTCTCACCCTAATACTTTATCCTAGCAATCGACTTCACTAATCCACTAACAAGTTAATGAATTGTGCTTAATTAATAAGACCCTAATTTAACTAAGGTGATGCGGTCGTCCTCCTTCGCTAAACCGGTAGATGAATTAACCTTTCCTAAACCTTCTCGTTAAGACTACTAATTGTTATTGAGTGATGCGGTCGTCCTCTCTCTAACACTTTCGTACGAAATTCAAAGGTAAAGTTCAGATTAATTATAAGAATTCATTAACTAAGAGAATTAAAACTAACGTCACGAATTACTCTAATTACGTACCCACATCTTACTTCTACGAGTTCATCCTAACCCAAGCATGCAAGGGTTTTAGCCGGACATGGTTATAACAAAAATAAAAGCAATAGAAGAAACAACGAACATAAACATAATGAATTGAACGAAGAAAATAATAAACATAAACTAGGGTTTAAAAAGAAAATAAATACGAAGAACTGAAATTGAATTAACTAAAACGAAATTAAAAGCGTTTAAAGTAACGAACTAATGAAAAGAAACTAAGAATTCGTATGCAAAACCTCAACAAAACATAAAGAAAACTTGCTCGTCTTCTTCCTCTCCAAAACTAAGTCTAAAATTATTTCTAAAGGTCGGGGATTCTTTAAAACGTGTTTGGAAGAGGTATATATAGGCACCGGGTCGAAACGGGAGTTAATGGGCCGAAAATACGCATCCGGAGGCAAAAGTATATGGGCGCTCGAGCAAAACGCTCGAGCGGTCCCGCTCGAGCTGTGTAGCTCGAATGACGCATTCGCTCGAGCGGTCGCGCTCGAGCTGCTCGAGCGCTGAATCTTCACTGTATGTTTTTGGGCGCTCGAGCTGCTCGAGCGCAAGAATTGTTCTGTACGTTTGCACGCTCGAGTAAGGCGCTCGAGCGGTGGCGCTCGAGCTATGCGCTCGAGTGATCTCTAATCCTTCCAAATGATACTTTTCCTCGTCCGCACTAATACCAATCGTATTTCTTCAATATCTTCTCATCCGGGCATCCGTTTGAGTCGATTCAAAGTCCTACGAACTCCTCTTTTCGCCCTCTATCCATCTATGAACATCAAAGAGACAAATTTATCAATGTATAGAAATAATGCTCATTTGACTCTAAATATTCATCGAAAACACTCAAAACATGAGTAAATCGGGCACCAAAACATAACAATTTCACGCCTAATCAACCCCCCCCAAACTTACCATGTTGCTTGTCCTCAAGCAACGAAATAATAAGTCAAGTGAAATTGTTAGGAATGAATCAAGAATCAAATCATGCAAGTAATTGAACTCGAGTTTCAAAGATCAATCACCCGTATACTCGCTCACTTTCTTTTATCGTACTCATGCAACAATAACAAGAAACACCAAGATCAAGCATGGATGTGCACTCAACGGTGTGTTTCACTCCCTCACAAGTGTATAAAAGTGTTTAAGGGACTCACTCAATCAATCAATCACACATATTGGCAGCCATAGGCTTGTAAGCACTCTCAACTTCGACCATACTCTAGAAATCCATGCCGAATCAAAAAGGACTTTTCTCAAGGTTGTAATGTAGGCTCTTTGGACGGGTGGGATAACAATATGGGGTAAGTGACTCAAGTGAATGGAGAATAGAAAAATCAACTTTGGCACTTTGAGATTAGGAGCAAAATCACTTCAACATTTGCAATCAATACACTTTAATTCCACTACTCTCAACACTTCAATTTTTTCCTTTCTCACTCTTTCACTTTTTTTTTCAATCACTTTTTTTTTCTTTTTTTTTTTTCGCACAAACACATGAGCTCAATTTTTCTTTTGCTCATTCTCAATTTTTTGTTTTCTTTCCCACAACTCAAATCTCATTCACACCCTCCTTCTCATATTCACTCAACAAACAACTTTTTCCTTTTTCAACTCAATTCACTCCCTTCACATTCACACTTTCCTATTCTCCACTCAAATTTGGACAAAAGGCTTAGGAATTGGAATAGTGTTCATATGTGCTAGCAAATAAAATAGGCTCTAGGCTCAAAGGGGCTAACAAGGGATCAATGTCATTGGTAAGGAAAATTTTGGCTAAGTGACTCAATAAAATCAAAGATGGCCTAAGATCACATTCGGCATATCAAACTAGAAACAATCAAGAAGAGAGAGCACACACAAGTTCTAGCATCCTCTAAGGTGACGATCCACTCACAAACGAAGAGATTAAATCATGCATTTAAAATCTCATAAGGCACAACTCTCACGGCTTTCACATCCATGCTAGTCCTAGTGCATTCTCACAATCATCACTCAAGTACTCAAAAGAAAAATTCACAAGCATACAAGTTCTTTCTCAAATCAACTCTAACTCAAACACTCACACAAGAAAACTCCTAACTCGGCCTCACAATTCACCCTACTCATCAAATCATACTCAAAGATAGCAATCAACAAGCATAAGGTGATTGATAGGCATAAAATGTTGAGTAACAAAACAAATTAATAATAGCCCAAGGAGCATCTCAAGGCACCAAATAACTAACTCAACTCAAAGATAAGGGGTGCTCCGGTGCAATGTATCAAGAAAACATATATAAAAAAAACTCCACCCCCCCAAACTTCGACCTTGCTAGAGGTCTAAGTTTGGGGTTGTGGGTTACCTCAACCGAACAATTCAGTTTCTCTCAATAGCTTTGCACACTCCCTTGTCTCACGTTGGTTCCTTCAATCTCCACTTCTTTGGTTCCTTTACTCCTTTAGAGACAAGCCTACAAAATAAAACTCTCGAGTACGAGGTTAGACATACGACTCTAAACACCCTAATAATATAAAAAGACACTAAAAATAAATGAAAGCAAATAAAAATGGGTTGCCTCCCATTCAGCGCTATTTTTTTAAGGTCCTCATGCCGGACCAAGCTCAAAGGAGCTTATGGGACATCATACTCAAATTTACCTCCCTTACTCTCATAAGAGTGGTGTTTGAACTCCTTTCCTTGATGCCCCACCATCATGAGTTCCTTTCCTCTTTTCTCATTCCCAAGTGTTATGGGTCTCAACTCCTTCTTGCCTCTATCTGGAGGAGTCTTACTAAACAATTTCTTGAGTTTGGACTTTTTCTTCTTAACTCCTCTTTTCCCGTCTAACTGGACCACGTCCACTTTCTTCACCTCTTCATCCTTCAACTTCCTCACTTCATCCCTATCAAAATAATCAAGAACATAACTCTCATGGGTTAAATTATCAATTGAAGGACTAACAAAATCATGAGTATGAGAGGAATTCGGGAGAGAATGTGTGTCTTCAACACGAGGATCAATGGCATCCATGCAATACAAGCTCTCATCCTCCTTCGGGTGCTTCATGGCTTCATATAGGGAGATCTTCACTTCTTGATCATCAACCTTCAACGTGATCTTCCCATTCGCCACGTCTAGCACCATCCCCGCCGTAGCTAAGAACGGTCTTCCCAAAATCAGGGGCACGTGCTCATCTTCCTCCATTTCTAACACTACAAAGTCGGCTGGAAAGATGTGATCTCCAACTCTCACTAGGACGTCTTCAACCACACCTTGAGGTCGAGTAATAGACCGATCGGCAAGTTGAAGCGTCATCATTGTGGGTTGAAGTTCAACACCTTCCAACTTCTTGAAAAGCGATAACGGCATGAGATTGATGCTCGCCCCGAGGTCGCACAACGCTCCCTTCTTGATCCCGTTCCCAATATCACATAGGATGGTGAAGCTCCCGGGATCCTTCAGCTTTGGTGGAAGCGCCTTGTGCACTAGTGCACTCACCTCGTGGTTCAGCTGCACCAACTTCGGCTCATCCACTCGCCGTCTTTTCGCGATCAAGTCCTTCAGAAACTTCGCATAGTGCGGCATCTGTTCCAAAGCATCATAAAAAGGGATGTTAATGTGAAGTTGTTTAAAAACGTCAAGGAACTTAGCGAATTTCTCATCAAGCTTCTTTTTCATGAAGCGCTGTGGATATGGGACAGGTATCACAGATTTGGGTACCCCCCATTCATCTCTTTCTGTTTCTTTCACTTTCTCCCTTGCTTCCTTTGCCTTTTTCCACTTAGGAACTCTCTCAACCTCCTCAAAGTCTTTGTCTTGATGGGACTCATCCACATCTTTATGCTTCTCGATCCCTTTACTTTCAATCCCCTTCTCAACTTCATCTCCTTTAAGCTCAATCTCTTCTTGGGGCTTCTCAGAATCAGCAGGCATCTGAGGACCTTCGTAGTTGGTTCCACTTCTTAGCTGGATCGCCTTGCACTGCTCTTTCGGATTCCCTTCCGGCATTCTATTCACTGATTTTGCAATCTGGCTCATCTGGAGCTCTAAAGAGGTGAACCTTCGATTGTTCTCTTGTTGAGTTCTAGTCCACTCAACATTCATCTTCTGGAGCTCTTGATCACGTTGATCACCCTTCTTGTGCAACTCCTTCACATCGTATTCCAAGGATGACAACCGCTTGCTCCCTTCCTCCACCTTTTGAAGAATCGCTCTCAACATCTCCTCGGTTGATGCACCGCCTTCTCCACCAGGAGGTTTAGAACCCGGATCAACACCTGCAGGAACAGTAACACCAGCTTTTGGGTTAGCATAAGAAAAATTATCATTCCTCCTCCATGTGTTTTGAGGAGGCTGCTGGCTTCCTTGAACTCCTTGTGTGTTCCTCCATTGATTTTGAAGTGGCTGAGGGCCTGGAGGCACAAATGGTTGGCCATAAGAAGGCCTTCCATACTGATTACCACCTTGGTAGCCATTCTGATTGTAATATGGACCTCCCATGTAATTGGCTACCTCTTGCTGTCCACTGGGTTGGTCTACTCTCTCATTCTCCACTGCATGCTCTCCACCCAAATTCTTCCCCAACTCGAGGTTGTTGATCTTTTCCATCATGGCCATCAGTAGCCTTCTCGTTCCTTCTCCCTCTTCCACCTGATGCACTCTTTGCAAATCTGCATCCACACCCCAAGCACCGGCATTCGTGACAATGTTGTCAACGATCTCTTTACACCTCTCTATGCCTTGATTGAGGAATGCTCCACCCGCACATGCATCTAAATGGGCTTGACCATCCTTGCTGGCACCACTATAGAAGAATGCCATAATGTCTCCCTCATTGTACCCGTGCTGCGGGCACTCTATCAGCATGTTTGAGTATCTCTCCCACGCTTGGCATAGATCCTCTCCAGACTTCTGGCGAAAGGACGAGATCTCAATTCTAGCCTTGATCGTCCTAGATGGAGGGTAGAATCGCTCGAGGAACAGACGCTCGAGCTCGGCCCACGTGGTAATACCTCCCCGCGGGAGCGTATTATCATACCACTCCTTGGCTATTCCCGTCAGTGAGAATGGGAACAGCCTTAGCCTCTTGGCATCTTCAGACATGCCATTGTAATTGAATGTTGAGGCTATCATGAGAAAGCTCCTCAGATGTGTGTGAGGATTCTCCTTCCCGATCATCCCTTTGAACTGATTCTCGGTCAGCAGCTTTAAAATTCCCGGTGATATCGAGAAGTTGTTCGCCTCAACTGGAGGTAAAGCCACTCCATCATAGTACCGCTGTGGCTGCGCTGCAAACCTCCCTCGAATCGCCATATTATGATCTACGTTCTGAGGAACGTATTGAGGATTAGCAGCTGGTACGGGTACTTGTTGGGGTGGTGGTTGGTAAACAGGTGGTTGGTTATAGACTGGTGGTGGATGATATGGATATGGTGGGTAAGGGTAAGGTGGGTATGGGTAGTGTTGGTATACTGGGTTGTTGAAAGGGTTATTTGGGTTTTGTGGGTAAGCAGGGTTTTGGTTCTGGTTTTGGGGTTGTGTTTGTGCAGAGTTGATTGTGTCTTGTGGGTTCGGGTGTGGACTCTCAGTTCCCCCTATGGGTATCTGCTGATTACTACTATTTCCATTGGCACCCTCTGCCCGTTCCACAAGAGCAGTATACTCTGCAGCTATCTTGTCTAACTCCCCAAGTTCATCAGAAATTTTGTCTTTGTTTCCCGCGGCAGTAGCCATTCTTCTCAAGAAGGCTCGGTTCCTTCTGGCTATTGTCTCAGGATCTGCAGGTAATCTCTCTTCGCTCGTATTGCCTTGTGAGCGTGTTTTCATAAACCTGAAACACTAGCAGAAGGATCAAAACGCAACTGCCGATTGAATAAAAAAATAAAAATAAAAACAGAAAATAAATCACCCACTACTAACTACTAAGCTATCTACAAGTCCTATTCAAAAGGCATATAACGCCATCCCCGGCAACGGCGCCATTGACTTGAAGCAAACTACACTAGCTTCTACTAGTAGCTACCCCGCAAGAGAACGGGTTCACTGTAGCATGGGCAAGTATAGGGACCAAGTATTATCGAACCCAAGGGATGGTATGTATGCGAATAGATCCCTGAAGATCTATGCGTCGTAGTTAATATGAGTGTGATGTTTTTGGGTTTTTGAAAAATTAATTAAAAGACTAAAATAGACTAATTAACTAAAGAATGAAAAAGAACGAATTAACTACGGGTTGTTTTCTAATAAGAGATGGTGATGCTCAGGATAGGAATCCCTACGTATACTAACGGAGCAGGTACATAATCAAAGTAATCGTGACAAACAAGAATTAACCTAAGTAAAAGATCGTAGAATGAAAGCTCAAGATTTCTCACCCTAATACTTTATCCTAGCAATCGACTTCACTAATCCACTAACAAGTTAATGAATTGTGCTTAATTAATAAGACCCTAATTTAACTAAGGTGATGCGGTCGTCCTCCTTCGCTAAACCGGTAGATGAATTAACCTTTCCTAAACCTTCTCGTTAAGACTACTAATTGTTATTGAGTGATGCGGTCGTCCTCTCTCTAACACTTTCGTACGAAATTCAAAGGTAAAGTTCAGATTAATTATAAGAATTCATTAACTAAGAGAATTAAAACTAACGTCACGAATTACTCTAATTACGTACCCACATCCTACTTCTACGAGTTCATCCTAACCCAAGCATGCAAGGGTTTTAGCCGGACATGGTTATAACAAAAATAAAAGCAATAGAAGAAACAACGAACATAAACATAATGAATTGAACGAAGAAAATAATAAACATAAACTAGGGTTTAAAAAGAAAATAAATACGAAGAACTGAAATTGAATTAACTAAAACGAAATTAAAAGCGTTTAAAGTAACGAACTAATGAAAAGAAACTAAGAATTCGTATGCAAAACCTCAACAAAACATAAAGAAAACTTGCTCGTCTTCTTCCTCTCCAAAACTAAGTCTAAAATTATTTCTAAAGGTCGGGGATTCTTTAAAACGTGTTTGGAAGAGGTATATATAGGCACCGGGTCGAAACGGGAGTTAATGGGCCGAAAATACGCATCCGGAGGCAAAAGTATATGGGCGCTCGAGCAAAACGCATCCGGAGGCAAAACGCTCGAGCGGTCCCGCTCGAGCTGTGTAGCTCGAATGACGCATTCGCTCGAGCGGTCGCGCTCGAGCTGCTCGAGCGCTGAATCTTCACTGTATGTTTTTGGGCGCTCGAGCGATTCGCTCGAGCGGTGGCGCTCGAGCTGCTCGAGCGCAAGAATTGTTCTGTACGTTTGCACGCTCGAGTAAGGCGCTCGAGCGGTGGCGCTCGAGCTATGCGCTCGAGTGATCTCTAATCCTTCCAAATGATACTTTTCCTCGTCCGCACTAATACCAATCGTATTTCTTCAATATCTTCTCATCCGGGCATCCGTTTGAGTCGATTCAAAGTCCTACGAACTCCTCTTTTCGCCCTCTATCCATCTATGAACATCAAAGAGACAAATTTATCAATGTATAGAAATAATGCTCATTTGACTCTAAATATTCATCGAAAACACTCAAAACATGAGTAAATCGGGCACCAAAACATAACAATTTCACGCCTAATCACGGCACGGTGGCGATATGACAGCGACGCGACGAAGACACGGCGGCGGAAAGGCGGCAATGCATAAAACCGGCGAAAATCGCCAAAGGAAAAGAAAATCGAAAGAGAAATGCAGGGAATCAAAGAAAGAAAACAATAAAAACTAAAAATTCACCTTTGATTTGGACGAAATCGTTTGAAGAATCAAAAAGAAAAGCTTAAGAACTCTTCAATGGAGGTTTACTTGCGAGAAATCGAAAAAGAAGAAAAAAGGAAGAAAGAAGCTATTTATAGATATGGATCTGGGGGCAAAATTGAGAAAAACGAAAAATTGAGGCCCCTAGATGCAATTATAGGGGCACACGCGTGAGCAGACCATGTCGCTTCGTATTCCGTACCTTGGGAAGCGAAACGATGCAAGTCCGAGGGTCGCTCCTCGCTGGTCGCCTCCCAGAGTTCCCGCCTAAATATTCGAAAACCTGCTGCTCGCTCCCTATAAAGAAGGAACTCACTTTCCCCGTTGCTCGCCTCCTATTGGATAACACAACCTATCCTGTAGTTTGACAAAAAGGATAAAATATATCCTTATATGCCAAACTAGGGGGCATTGTTGATAGGTGAACAACCGGCCAACAAGATTGGGAATAAAATTATTGATCTTATTGGATTAACAAAATAAGCAGTTGAGAGAAGGACGAAAAACAGGGAATAGGGCCCTAGGAGGCGAGCAGGAGGGCCAGTTGACCAAGTCAGAAGAGGCGAGCAGCAGGGACAATGGACCATATGAAGGAGACGAGCAGCTGGTCATAGAGGTCCTTATAAGGAGGCGAGCAACAAGAACAAGGGGATCCAAAGTATCAACAAGAGGCGAGCAGACGAGCAGGCGAGCAACTGGGGTTATAAAGGTTTCCAACACCCAATGAAGACATACAGACGAGTAGCTGGTCACCAAGGAGAGCAGCTGAGTGGTTCCAAAGACCAAGTACAACATTGGGAACTCCAAGAGTCACCAACTTTAGAAATAGTCAATGTGTCTTAACACTTGGCATCCATCCATTGGACAATAGTTTAGATGTTGTACAAATGTCATAACACTTGGCAAAATCCTAATGGCTAAGTCATCAAGATGGTGATACCTAGCCTCTTTGTATGCTTATAAATACCCCTTCATTTGCATGAAGGGGGAAGGTTTTTCCAAAAAATAAAAAAAAAAGTAGCATAACTCTTGCAAATTTCATCCTTACATATTACTTGATCAAATTTCATGATTTCTTAGTTTTGTTTGGTGATCTTAATTTGAGAAAACAGCCACTAATCATCTTGATTAGAAAAGGTCATCAACAAAGCAGAAGAAGAACTTGCTCGCCTGAAGAAGCAAATGTCTGAGATGCTCTCCAAGGAAGAGGCCGAGCAAGAATTTCAAGCTCAGAGTGGGCCTATCTCAAATTTGGGCTACATCTGCGCCTACGCGGATAGCATCCGCACGGCCGATGCTTATGACTTCAAGGATTTGGTGGAAGAAATGAGCAGGGATCTGAATGAATTCCTGGAGCACTATCCTCCGCCGAACAATATCGAAATTCAGCTGGCGGATCTGGCAGTACTAGGGGTTAAACTTGACAAACTCGACCCTAGTATTTCCATTACTCATCCTCCGCCCCCAACTGATGAAGGCGAACAAGAGGAAGGGGTGGCCGTGGCTGACGAGCAAAATGCAAAAGAGGCTGAGGATAAGGCTGCAGAAGATTTGGCTCGAGAAATGATCGTTGAACCTCCCGCCGAGCAAACTCAAGATCCTCTCCCCACCGAGCAATAATAGTTCTTTAGGACTTAGCTTTTTTCTTTTCATCTTCTTTGTAATAGTTGTTCGTTCCTTTTGTAGTACTTGACTTCTCGAATCATTGTACTATTTTTGAGGCTCAATGTCTTTTGATTAATGGAATGTCTTTCTCATGTTCGCTCATTTTCTTTATATGTTAATTGCCTTTACATTTTTATCAATGCCTTTGCAATTATAACATATAGTGTTGGGCTTTTGTTCGAATTGAACTTTGCCTTTAGTGGAATCAGGGTTTAGCCTTAGGTTCTGTTCATTTTAAAAAACGAACAACCTTTAAATGGCTTTGGTCCTTAGGTTTTGTTCATTTTAGAAAACGAAAAATCTTTAGGTGGACTTGTACCTCGAGCTTTGGACTTTTCCTCTTTGACGAACAACTATTATATTTACATTCATAAAAATTACAAGTGTTGTAAGACTGCTCGTCACTAACATATACAAATCGACGAACAACTTTAAACACTAATCAAAACATGCTCGCTTATAATATTTTTGCCAAGCAACTTTATCTAAAAAATAAAAGATGAAACAACACCAGACTATACAATGTGCCGAACAACTTTACATTCTATTCTTAGCAAAAATTTCAAAAAATTAGGCAAGTTTTTGGTTCATCTTACTTGGTTACTTGGTTCACTGGCCCCCCAAGACATTTGTTCGCCCAATTAAGAACTTGTTCGCCTTATTGATAGTACTTCTTTAGATGTATGGCGTTCCAGGAGTATTGGGCCGGCTTGCCTTCCATATCTTCGATATCGTATACGCCATTAACGAATTTTTCCGTTATACGATACGGGCCCTCCCAAGTTGGTCCCAATACACCTGGAGGTTGGGCGAGCAACTTTCTTAGAACCAAATCTCCAACTCTGAATTCCCTAAGTTTAACATGGGAATTATAGTAGTGTTCTGCTCGCTGCTTATAGGTAGCATTTTTTAGCTCGACACTCAGTCTTTTTTCCTCGAGCAAATCTATTTCAGCAGCCAGAGCATAGTTGTTCGCTTGCTCATCAAAGTTGGTCGTCCTAATTGTGTTGGTCTTTAATTCAATTGGTATAAAAGCTTCTGTTCCGAAAGCCATTGCAAAGGGTGTTTCTCCGGTGCTTGACCTGGGAGAAACTCTGTATGCCCATAAGACTTCCGGAAGCTCTGTTGACCAACTGCTTTTGCTTTCCGCTAGCCGTACGTTTAACGTATGCTTGATGATTTTGTTTACGGCTTCGACTTGTCCATTTGACTGGGGATGATAGGGCGTAGAGTAATGTTTCTTGATCCTCCACTTTGTACAGAAATCTCTCAACTCTTTTCCATCAAACTGCGGACCATTGTCTGTCACGATGGTTTGCGGAATTCCAAAACGACAGACAATGTTCTTCCAAATGAAATTGATCATTTTCTGTTGCGTGATTTTCAACATGGCCTCTGCTTCTGCCCATTTTGTGTAATAGTCGACTGCCACAACGGCAAATCGAACTCCTCCAACTCCTGCTGGGAAGGGACCAATAATGTCCATTCCCCATCTAGCAAAAGGCCATGGGCTATAAACCGATACGAGCTGCTGAGCCGGGGTATGAATGTTTGGTGCAAAAATTTGACATTGGTGGCAAGTCTTTGCTTTTTTTATTGCATCCTGGCGTAAGGTCGGCCAGTAATAGCCTTGTCTGATAGTTTTGTACGCCAAGGCTTGCCCCCCCAGTGTGATTTCCACATACTCTGGCATGTATTTCTTCGAGTATTGCTCGTCCTTGCCCCCTAGGCAAGCATTTGAGAAGTGGGAGTGATATTTCTCTTTTGTAAAGTTGCTCGCCTACCAGAGTATATCTGGCGGCTTGCTTTATTAGCTTGGCAGCTTCAAAAGAGTTGTTTGGTTTTTCCCCACTTTTCAAGTATTTGACTATACTTGTTCTCCAGTCTTCTTCTTCACTGGCTTGATCATTTAGTTGGTTGACATTATAACTTGTTGTTGATGGGTCATTCATCTTTGTAATTATAATGTCTACCAACTCTGCAGGCCCTTCGCTTGTTGCTAGTCGGGCCAACGCATCTGCTTGAGTGTTGCTCGTCCTTGGGATTTGTTCAATGAATACTTGGTCTAACAAGGACATCAAGTGAGCAACAATTCGTTGATATTCGATCATATGTCCGTCCTTCGCCTCATATTCACCTCGGACCTGGTTCACTATCAATTGTGAATCGCCGAATATTTGCAACCGTCTGACACCTACTGCCAAGGATAGATGGAGACCAGCAATGAGAGCTTCATACTCGGCTTTGTTGTTGGTTGCCATAAAGCCAAATCTGATTGCCAAAGTGAATACTTGTCTGCCTGGACTGATTAGAACCACTCCTGCCCCTGAGGCTACGTTAGTCGAAGATCCGTCAACATAAAGATGCCAGGGGTGATCAAGTCCTCTCGTCGGATCTGGTAGGAAGGTTAGTTCGACTATAAAGTCGGCCAACGCTTGCCCTTTGATCGCTGTTCGAGGAGCATAAGTCACCCCGAATTGGCTAATCTCTAGTGACCATTTTAACAGACGACTAGCTGTGTCGGGGCGATGGAGAATTTGTCTGAGTGGGAAAGTTGATAGCACTTCAACTTGATGATAAAAAAAGTATGGTCGTAACTTCCTCACACTCATAACTAGTGCATACGCCAGCTTCTCGGTTGGGGAGTATTTGATCTCTGCCTCATGCAAAGCTTGGCTGACGTAGTAGATAGGTTGATGGAATTTGCCGTCTTCTCGTACCAGAACGGAGCTGATGGCCACCTCCGACGTTGCCAAGTATAAATATAGCTTTTCTCCTGGGACGGGTTTTGATAGGATTTTTACATCTTCCAGGTAGTCTTTGAGTTGGTCGAACGCCTTTTGACAGTTGTTAGTCCATGTGAACTGTCCTTTCTTGATGGCTTCAAAGAATGGACGACATTTGTCCCCCGATCTGGATATGAGCCGGTTTAGTGCCGCTAGACATCCTGTGAGTCTTTGCACTACTTTTATTGAACGTGGTGGTTGCATATCCACTATGGCTTTGACTTTTGTTGGATTAGCCTCAATTCCTCGTTGACTAACAAGATGACCCAAGAATTTGCCTGAATGGACTCCAAAGCTGATTTTCTTTGGATTCAGCTTCATGTTGTAGTGTCGAAGAATTTCGAACACTTGGGTCAAGTGTTGGAGATGGTCTTCTTTACGGGGACTTTTGACTACGATGTCATCAACGTAAACTTCCACTGTATCTCCAATTTGCTGGTCGAATATTTTGTTCACCAGCCTCTGGTAAGTTGCTCCGGCGTTGATGAGGCCAAAGGGCATTCTCTTCCAACACAGCAAGTTTTTGTTAGTATAAAATGATGTGTTCTCTTGATCATCTGGATGCATCGGGATTTGATGGTACCCGGCAAAGGCATCCATGAATGCTAGGATTTCATGACCTGCAGTGCTGTCCACCAATTGGTCAATATGAGGAAGTGGAAAGTTGTCCTTCGGGCATGCTGCATTCAGATCTGTAAAGTCTATGCATAGCCTCCAGGTCCCGTTTGGTTTCCTCACAAGGACTGGGTTTGCTACCCATTGTGGACAGAGTGCTTGTCGGATTAGGTCGTTGTCTAACAACTTCTTTACTTCTTCGTTCAAAGCTTGATATTTATCTGGGCCATATTTTCTTCGTTTTTGATGGATTGGTCTTTTTGCTTGATTGATATTGAGCTTGTGACAAGCATGTTTAGGATCTATCCCCACCATGTCTGCATGAGACCAAGCAAAAACATCTAGATTTTTGCTGAGGAACTCTTTCATTCGGGATCTGTAAGGCTCAGGGAGCTCAGATCCTATGTATAATTCAAGATCCGGGTTTTCAGGATTAACTTTGAACGCCTTCAGCTCTTCAACTGGAGTTGCTCGTCGTTTTTGTCCTTTCCACCGAGGATCAAGTATTGGTCCCTCAGAGTTGAAATCATTTTCGATGTTCATCGGCTCTGCCCCCAGGCGGGGATCAAGATCATCTGTTGGCCCCGATTCGTTGTTGTTAGTCAACATCTGGCCCTCCCGGCCATCATTTAAATGTTGCTCGTCACCACCCCTTTGTTGTTCGTCAGGATGGTGTTTCTTATGGGTGGTGAGGAGTCGTTCGTCCAACACATGTTCGTCATGATGTTGTTCGTCAGTATCCATGTGGTCTTCCTCTATGTCCATCATGTTCTTCAGTATTGATGGTTCTTCAGCAGGATAGCTTGTTGTGGCCTCCATCATGGATACTTGCGCATGTTTTGCTTGCATTTGTAAGAGGCATTCCCGAGCCTTTCTTTGATCTCCTTTAACTGTGCCTGCTCCACTTGCTGTTGGAAACTTCAAACAATAATGGTAAGTTGAACAAACAGCTTTAAATTCATTCAGAAAAGGTCGACCAAGAAACCCGTTATAGGTTGATTCCTGGCCTACAACCAAGAAATCTACCATTCTTGTAATATTCTTTTCGGGTTCTTCGATCGTTACAAGTTGTACAAGCAAAGAAATTTCTCCCAACGAGACTGTTACTGCATTTCCGAAGCCTAGGATTCGATGGTTTGAGTCCCGGATATGGGCTGAAAAGTCCCCAAGTTTATCAAGTGTACTTTTGAACAAGATGTTGGTATAGGCTCCAGTGTCTACCAACAATCTATGGACTCGAGTCCCCATGATCTTTAAGCAGATTACGAGCGAATCGTTATGTGGAGTCAAAATTCCTTCTAAGTCCTTTTCGGTGAAGGTTAGTTCTGCTGTCTGCATGATAGATGGTTTGACCCCCATTTCTCGAACTTGATCGATTGCTCGTAATTCAGCCTTTCTTTTTCGATTAGAGATTGGCGGCCGTCCATCAGAACATTCTCCTGCAGGACCTGTAGGTTCCATCATATACAAATCTTCCAATGGACGAGTAGGAATGGCAGGAACTAGTCGTGCGGGCTTATTGTTCTTCTGGGGTTGATCATCTTCGTCCTCAGAGTTGTTCTCCCGGACTCTTTTTCCGGGTTGCCTTTTGACAAAATCGGAGAGCTTTCCGTCCTCGTAGAAACGCCATAGCTGCCTGAGCAAATCTCTACATTCACCTGTAAAGTGCCCCACGCTTTGATGGTAGGCACAATACTTGTTAGGGTTGAGTTTGCCAGTGTCTTGGCGAATTTTTCGGGGAGGGGAGAGCAACTCCTTGTCCTTCACATTTTCATAAACAGTATCGACCGACACTGTTAGCACCTGATTTAACTTTTCTTTGAGTTCTGTCCCTTCAGTGAATGCTTTCATGTTTTTAGGGACTCTATAGCTTGTTGCACCAGGTTTCTTGTTGTTCTCCTTGGGGTCAATTTTGTTCTCCCCCAAGTTTGATTGCAAGGCCTCATGCATGGAAACGAATATGCCAGCCTGGTTTCTGAACTCGGCGTAACTTCTTGGGCACTTCAGATGTACCTCTTTCCATAACTTTGACCCTTTCTTCAGTCCTGCCATAATAGCAACAATTTTTGTGTCTTCGCTGACGGGCTCACCCTCCAACAACACCTTGTCGAACCTTTCCATGAATGCTCGATCTAATTCGTCGTCATTTTATTTTAGGTCCGACAATCGATGTTTCTGGGACAAGTATGATCCTGCCGTTGAAAAATAAGATAGGAACTCCCGACTCAGCTGAGTGAATGAATGGATGGATGCTGGTGGCAATGCTGAGAACCATTTGTGCACCCGATCCCCCAAGGTTAATGGGAAGTTTCGGCATTGAGTGGCATCGCTAGCTCCCACCGAGACCATATAATCTGAGTATTTTGTTAGATGAACTCGGGGATCAGCAAGGCCGTCATATTGTATGCTTGCAGGGAATTAGACTTTCTTCTGAATCGGGGCTTTCAGAATGTAGGTTGATAATGGTGAAGATGGCAAGCTGGTCGTCCCTACGCCTTTTTGCTGGTCCAATTGTCCCTGCATACTTTCAATCGCCCTCCTCAAGCTTGATAGCTCATCCAGAGATGCCCCCTGACTTGGAGGCTGTTCGGCGAACAAAGGTACAAACCTCTCTGTTCGTCGCAGTCCCTCGCTTGGAGAAGGCAAATCCTGGAGCTGCTTTTTTGGGTTGCTCGCCGCATTAGGTCCCAAGCGTCTAAAGGCAGACTGGGAAAGTCTCTCATGGACCGAAGGGCGAGGCTGTTCAAATGTTGCTCGCCCATGTCCTTCTTCCTGGCGAGCAGCTTTCTCCTGTTGCTGAGGTTGGCCAAGTCTGTCCTGGGCACTGGAGCGGGTTGTTCCGTGGCTCGACATTGTTGTTCGCCTGCGAGCAGACTCTGCTTGGCCCTCCCTTGGCTCGACCATCTTAGCCTTGCCCTTGTCCCACCTGACCTGGGCGCTGCTCACCTCACGTTGTTTGCCCCTTGTTGACCTGGCCCTAACAACCTCCAAGGGTCTATCCTTAGGCCTTGCTTGTGAAGGCTTATTTTGTTCTTGCTGTCTCTGGAGAGCTTGGAGAGCAGCAATGGTCTTAGATAATTCATTAGGGTTGTTCGCCAGGGCCTCCATTTCAGGGGGGAGATTATGTGTTATGGTTGTATGCTGCGACCTGTTCACATGTCTAGGATTTCGATCCTGGTGGTCGGCCGACGAGGCTCGGGTGGGAGATGCTCTCCTTGACAAACGCGATGCTTGGGTTTCCTTTGATTGAGGCATTTCAATATAGATTGTTTCTTTAATTTTAATATTGAAGAACACCAAGAACACCTTTGCTTGAATCTTCAAATATTTCTTGAGGTTTTCTTTGAATCTTCAAGTTTTCAACTTGAAGTTCTTGAGTAATCACACTAACCGAAGGTTCGGACCCTCCTTCTAGCGCCAAAACTGTTGGTGATCAAATTTTATCGGGTGGATTAGTGACTGTTTAAGTTCGGTTTATTGATCATCAATCAATTACGTGTGATTGGTTACCACCGTAAATGGTAAATCGAGGGTCGGGTTATGAACTTGTAAATATGAAAATCGAAATCGGGATAATTTCGTATGTGTGTACGTTTAGGTGTGTTAGTGTGTGTTTTTGGGAGTGTTTATGAATTTGAACTTGTATTTCTTAAGCTGGAGAGCAACTATTTATAGAAACTAGCAAGCATGAGGTGTTCCTGACTCTTGGTCTCCCTAGCCTGCATGCTTGACATGTGTCTCTTTGACCCTATCTAAGCTGAATCTTAGTTACAAAGTCTTTTTTGGTCTTATCTCGAACTCATTGTTGTTCGCTTAGGTCGGCTTGACGGATCTTGATGATTCTCCAACTAAAAGTTGTTCGCCTCTGGAGATTGTACTTTGGAAGTTGTTCGCCTTTTGGCTTTATTTAGCTTGGCTTTGGGATTTTAGTCCTTTGTTCACTGGTACACATTTTAACTGTGTTGTATCATAGTTTGACCAAGTTGTTCGTCATTGGCGACTTCACAGTTGGCTCATTCTTGGTCTCGGGTCTTAATACCTGTTTGTCTATTAGTTGTTCGTCGATGGAGTTGTTTGTCATTTTAAACAACTCCTGGATTGGTAGATGCACCACAATCCTGATTTTTTTTTTTTTTTTTTTGCTCAAGCCCTTAATTCTTGTTCGCTCCATGCTGGATGATGTTCGCCTATCAACATTAGGTAATGATATAAAATAAAGGATACAATATAATAAATAAAAAAAAAAGGGATCAAGGCGATCGTAAGGCTACCTAAAAAACCAAAAAGAAAACGGTTCATTAGCCATAAAACATTATGTAATATTTCCTCAATACTTTCAAGGCTCTTAATTATTATCCTCGAATGCAATTAAGGTTTGTGGGGCCCAAGAAGTGCTAATTACCAAAAAAAAATTGTGAACAAGTTTCATAGTATGAAAATTATACATATATATATATCCAATGATATCATTATATATATTTACTAATACTATAAATTTATAAATTGAAATCAGGAGAAAAAAGTTTTTTTTTGTCCCATAATTTATCTTGTGTCCAATTTACGTCCCAAAAAATTTAACTATTCAATTTTGGTCCCATAACTTATTTAGTTGTCCAATTTTGGTCCCAATTTCACCGGAAAAGCCAAAACAACGTCGTTTTATGTCACGCGTGACTCACGTTCCGGCTAAAATTGGAGATTTATGTTGCCCATGCTGACGTGGCGTTGACTGTATTTTTTTTAATTAATTATTTTTATTCAATATTTATTTCCACCTCATTAAATAATTAATAAAATTAATTTTGAATAAGATATCACTCAATACTAATTCAAACTTACGGTTTTTCTAAACCAATTCAAACTCACATTTTCTAAATAAATAATACTTAAAATAAGAGAAATTGAATTACCTGAACAAAGAATTCACATCGTAATTTCAAAGGCAGACTCTTAGATACCTTCTTGAAATCCGATTTCAATTTTCCCTATTTTTTCTTTAATTTTAAAAATATTGATTTGAATTGGCTTAGTAAATCCGTAAGTTTGAATGGTATTAAGTTGATATCTTATTTAAAATTAATTTTATTAATTATATAATGATGTGGAAACAAATATTGAATAAAAAAATTAATTAAAAAAAAGAAAAAAATACAGTCAGCGCCACGTTAGCATGGGCATAAATCCCCAATTTTGGCTGGTGCGTGAGCCACACGTGACATAAAACGACGTCGTTTTAGCTTTTTCTATGAAATTGAGACCAAAATTGGACAACTAAATAAGTTATGGGACCAAAATTAAATAGTTAAATTTTTTGGGACGTAAATTGGACACAAGATAAGTTATGAGACTAAAAAAACTTTTTTCTCTTGAAATCAGAGTATAAAATACTAAAGTATCAGTGAATATATAATGATGTTAGTGAATATAGGTAATAATATCAGTAACATATTATGAATAAATTTCACGGAGACTTATTAGCTTATTAATTAATAAATACACACAATCCAAAAGAAAAAAAATAGTAAATATTTAGCTGTCAGCTCTCCGTTTAATACAACCTGAAGACGACGACGTATAATTGTCACGATCAGAAAACGACACCGTCACAGCCGTTTTCGGTATGAACAAAGCAAACAGAAAATTTCTCATTTGGAATTATTTGGGTTCGGAATTTACGATAGATCTAGAACAACAAAACAAATTTTTATTTTAACATTTTAATGCTATTTGACGTATCAAAATTACAAAACAAACTGATTTAATTTGATTCAACATCAAAACTTACTAGGACCGTGTCACGAATAGTTTCATGGACAAGAAAAAAAAGAAGCAAATTCACCTTGAAAGTAAAATATTTATTTATTTTTTCCTCATAAAATTATATGTTACACTGCTAATTTTCCTATGTCTCGTTGTATTAGATGATCTCATACAAATAATTTTCACCTTATTTTAAAATTTATGGAATTTAAAGTACCCGAAATACACAATATTACTGGGTAATTAAATTCACATAGGAAATTTGTTCATTTTATGAAATTGAATCATTCAATAAAATATCAATGTATTTATAAAGTAAAACCGTAATATTTTATACAACAAACACCTCATACTGGGTGAATAAATATTACTCTCTCCGTCCTCCATATTTATTCTCATTGATATGAACACGGGTTTGTAAAAAAAAGAAGATAAAAGTAGATGAAATAATAGTATTGTTGATTTTTGTGATGTCAATTTGTGAATAAAATAATTATTTGTGATATTGATAATGCAATTATTGTATTTTCTAAAAATAGCATTTGAATAGATTTTGGGGACGGTCTAAAATAACAAATTAGAATAGATTTGAGGAATTGAGAGAGAATAATATTAATTTATAAGTAAAATGATATTATTAAATAAAAATGATAGTAGTACTAGATACAATAATATCAATTTCATCCCATAATTGCAAATGTGAGTCCACAGGGTATAAGATCATTTCCAATAGTAATTAATCTGTAGACTTAGAGGATGTTTTACTGAGCTTATAAGCTCTTTAAAACAACTTATAAGTTATTTACAAATTATAAGCACTATTAATGTATTTGATAAAATAACATATTTCATAGCTTATAAAATTATAAAATAAACTCATAACAACTTATAAGCTGTAAAAAAATTAGTTGAGATTTTTCAACTTATATCTATCCCACCCCCAACCATCCATCTCTCCCCCATCCTCCATCCTCCATCCACCTCTACCTCAACATAAAAAATAAAAAATAATTTTTTATTAAAATTAAAATTTGAAAAATATTTATTATAAATTGTCAAAGATTTTATAAGTTGTATTGGTTAAGCACTTTAGCAACTTTAAGCTACTTAAACAATACATCCTATAAGCTCTTAAAACAATTTATAAAATATTAGAGCTTATAAGATGTTTCAAATAAAATTAATTAAATGGACTCTTAATTAAAAAAGAAATTTGGTTTACAAAACTTGTCAGAAGTATTCCCTTAATATCCTCGATAAGATAAATGGAATGTCATTTACTTCCTCCGTCCTTAAAAAATAGTCATTTTTTTTGCATGTGGTTTAATGCGACATGTCCGAGGGTATTACGAGATTTTTTGAGGTTCGCCTTTTTAATAAAATAATTGTTAATGGAAAATTTGTTTCACATGCTTTTCATAAACGGTCATTTTATTTAAAAACGAATCTAAAAAACTTCATAATACCTTTTGACATATCGCATTAAACTACGTACAAAAAATTGATTATTTTTTATGGACAGAGGCAATAGTTGTCATGACTTAAGCGTATGCCCTTATTACCCCTGGTAACAGAAGTGGAATTCCATTTTTTTTTATAGTTGTCGATGTGGGCCCATACTCCTCATTTTGCCCCACAAAATGTCAACACCTTTTTTTTAATATGGGCTGTGACTATATAAAATAGTTTGATTAGACATATGTTGAAAATTAAATAAAGGAAGGAGGACCATGAATTTTTATAGCCTATGCACCCCCTCGTGCACTTTGTCTGGTAACAAATTTCGAGTAGTCATCAACAACTTAAAACCATTTTAGAATTGTACAACCAATAAAATTTACATATATTTAAAGAATTTTGTCAATTTAAAACTTAGATCTTAATTAAACGATCAATTTAAAGCATATAATTTTTTTCATCTCCATTCCGAATTTGAAAAAAAAAAAATATATATATATATATATATATATATATATATATATATATATATAATCGATTTAAACATGAAAGATAAAAATATTAATTTATAATTCAGAAATATTAATAACATGTTCGGCATCTTATAGATTATACTCCACTTTCTTATTATTAATAGACGTAATTAATTTTTCATGCCCATTTTCTTTTATTTTTTATTTTTTCCACAGACATGAATTATTATATATATATAGAGAGAGAGAGGGGTATGTATTTAAGAATTTTGATTTATAAAAATATTGTTAGAATTCAAATTTACAAGATGTCAAATATTGTCGGAAAATGTACAAGTCCTAAATTGATAACTTTTAGATTTCAAGTTTCAGATTGATAGTTTATATGTTTCGGGTTAAGAATCAATAGATTTTTTTTTTTTTTCAGGAACACAAATAATTTTTTTTTTTTAAGTCTCAAGTTAATAAAACTCATATTTTTCAAAGAAGTCAATATAATTTGAAGCTTTTATTAAGATTAAAAAAATTATTTCAAGTTTTGAAATATTTTGAGCACTTAATTGTGCAATGGGCTGATCTAACTTCTAACAAGTCCACAATTACAAGGTGTTGGTTTATATACCAATGATTTATAAGGGATGAAAATGATAATAAAAACTGAGAAAGAGAAAAATACAAAAATATTACAATATTTCTTGGTATGTATATCAACATCTTGAACCGGTACGATCCTCGAACCGGCAGGTGACTCGAACAATAACACACAAATTGAAAAAGTATCAAGTCGAGTCAAGGATGGATTCTATACCCGCAAAACAAACACGTTTTCACGGACTGACATAATATTTTAAAAGATAAAACGACTTCGTCTCTAATACAAGCAACTCCCTCCACTACGTATTAAAGCACCACTAAATGAAAAGTGCGCCTGAAACTTAACTGAAAACTAAAATCTATGAGGGTGTGTTTGTTTTTAGCTTACGAAGTCAGGATGGGGGATGTGCTTCCCCCCGTCCCGGCCAATTTTCGGATTTGCACATTCCATCCCCCATCCAAATACACATCCACCCCTATTATACATCTATACCCCTATTTTCACATAACTCAATATCTATCACATCAACTCTATTTTTTCACATAAAATATATATTTTATTAATCTATATCTTCTACTTTATAATACACCATCAATTAAATGAGTACATTATTTATTTTAATTGTTTACAAAAAATTCAATGAAAACATATTAATAGTAAATATGCGTGAAATTAATTGCTATCTTCATTCATTAATTATGTCTACCATATAAATAAATTGGGAACATTTTTTCTTGACTTAGCAAAAGACAAAACATGACAATAAATATTAAAATTTACTTTAAATTAATATAAAATTTATTTGTAGGCACGTCGCAGACAATCCCCACTATGTAAGAACAAAATTATTTTTATTGAAAAACATAATCGAATATTTCGTAGATAATTTTTTATATTCTTATAGTGAATGAAGATTAACAATAAGAGAAAAATTACATTTTAAGAATAGAATAACGGCTTCTTATAAAAAATTGTATTGAATATATATCCATTAAAACATTGATTATTTATTTCGTTTTATAATTCATTATTAGACACAAAATTTAAAAATGAATAAAAATAATATTAAGAATTAATGAATTAACGATGAGAATGTTCAAATTTCACCACATGTAATATGATGATGCATGCCTTTAGTATATTAAATATATGTGTGGTGTTGTTGAATTGTTTTAAGAATTCAATTTGTTTATTATGTTTAAAAAAATAAAAAATGTATGATTTCAATAAAATCAAATTAAATTGGTATTAATTGACATTTTCGTGTCGGATAATTAATTTCTTATAATTTTAGCAACGTTAATAAAATTTTAAACACATTAATATCATTTTATTAATTCAATTATTTTGTGTTTTAATTCAATTCAAATAACATAATATAATTAAATAATTACATAATTATACATAATAATATTAATTATTTTATATTATAATTCAACACAATCATTCAATCATTACCTCTTTAATAAATAATAATATAATAATACATCATCATTATTGATTTGACATAAAGCCCCATCCACCCCTACTACATACAACCCAAAACAAACAAATGATTACTATTCACAGGATTTCGCCCATCCACTTTTTTTCCCCATCCGGATTTCCCCCATCCACCTCAAGACGAAAACAAACGTGACCTGAATGTATGAAACTTAAATTTGTGTACGGAAAGCATGGATGAAGTCTTATTTATTGGAAGGGTGGCGCGCGTGTGATCTATAAAAAATATTCATTTAAACTTTATAATTTAAAATTATCTAACCAACTTTTAATTATAAGGAGTAATTCTCTTTCCCAAATATTAAATGTGGGACAATTAGCACTTAATTAATTTTCTAACTCTCAACACTTCAATTCATAGAGTGTTTATAACGTTCCATTTTTGCATGTTAATTTTTCACTCATTGAAATTCGATTTTGAGATTTTAAATATACTACGATTATTTACTCCGAAAGTAGATAGATCATATGTCGTTTAATTTCTAAAAATTAAACTTTAAACTAGCATTTAGTTCAGTCACAAATGAGTGTTACACTATCTCATTAAATGACAATTAAATTAAATTGTAGAAAAACCAAATTTCCCCCACGCAATGAGCTTAGTTACCCATGATTGATTTCTACATTAAGACTCGTTCATTGAAGCATATATGCATTTTGTGTCCGAGTAGTTTCCTTTATTCTTACTTGAAAAACTTTCAACTCATCTAAAATTTTGAACTTATGAGGTGTGAAATTAATTCATGTAATCACTTTCCAAACACTTATCATAATGTATATTTAAATGAGTAGGTTTTATATAAAAATGGTTCATAATAGATTTATCATAAAACTATTTTAAAGTATCAAATATTCGAACAAAAGCATCAATAATCTCATCAGAAATATCATTACTTTGAATTTGTGGTATTACATTGGACCAAAATTAATGATACTCCTTATTAGATTATTGATACTCCTAATCAAATATTTAGTACTTTAAAACTATTTTATGATAAACTTATCATAAATTATTTTATGATAAGCTTATCATAAATTATTTTGGTATAATACTTTACCTATTTAAATTAATTCTTAGTTTGAGGAAATTTGAGCATCCAAGTATTTGTGCATTCATAGTTTGAGGAAATTTGAGCATCCAAGTATTTGTGCAGGCCTAATGATGTACAGTTGGATATAACTCTCGAGTTTGAAGAACTAAGTTGACATGTGCGATAACTTTTGTCTACCACCCAAAAAAAGAGTAAACCAAACAATTCTTAAATTATTTTTTATTCTAAACGCATCTCCCTAAATTAGTATGGATAATTGTACAAAAACCATAAAACATAGGAAAATTTAACAAAATACCCGTATGTTGACCACGTTTTACTTTTGCCCTATATATTTTCATTTTTTTGATAAATATGTCCCGATATTGATTTGCACCAGTTTCAGTTTTAATCGATTGAAGCTGACGTGGAAGCTTTTTTTCTTCTCTTTTTTTTGGGAAAATGTCATTTATATTTTAAAAAAAAATACCCTAAAAATAGAAAATTTAAGTGACATTTTCAGGGTATTTTATTTTTAGGATATTTCTTTTAGATTTTTTGGAAGCATAAATTACATTTTCAAGAAAAAAGGTACCATGTTAGCTTCGATAGTTTAAAATTTGGTGTTAATCAATAGTTGAACATTTTTATCAAGAAACAAAATTAAAGGAAAACATTAAAAAGTGGTCAAAATACAGGGCATTATCATAATTACTAGAGTGTACCCACGCGAATTTCGCGTTCTGAAAAAATATATTATTTTTATTTTTTGTAGACATTTAATATAAGAGTATTTTTGTCTAAAAAATTTCGAGGTATATATAATAAATTATGAGATTTGTTTAGCTGTGGCCCGTGCCCTTCACTAAACCCTATAGGTATATTCTACAAACTAAATAATTAAAAAAAAACATCAAATTCACATAAATTAATAACAATTATGGAATAACATTACTTAGACTAATAATTTAATAACAATCAATTCCATTTCAATATTGAATAATTTATAAATTAATCAACATTATTAGTTATTGGGAGCATACGGTAAGAAATTAATTTATATAAGAAACAATACAAAATTTGAAATAAACTTTAACGTTACAAATACATGTTCATCGATCAAAATGAGTTCCAAGCAGAACTTGTCTCTATTAAAATCATTAAAAAATATTGTCCAACTCTTTCAATCATAACTTTAACGGTCAATTTTTGGCTCTCACTCTTGATATTAGAAATCAGAGAAAATTGAGGTGTCAATACTCTTGAAATCTAAAATGAGATTTAAATTACAACAATTAAACCATCATAATTATTCAGATAAAAATATATAGTATACTTAAATATATTATTTTTGCACATGAAGAATATTTAAACTGAACGATATAGAGAATAAATCAACAATCATTATTACATTCATATTGATATTGATATTTAAATCTAATCAAATTGTGAGCACTTAAAATGATGAATTTAATTATAAAATAAATATACTAATAACAATAGATATATAACTAACCAACAATTGATGGGAGAAATCTCAGCAAAAGAGTGGAACAAATGAAACTTTGATGTGAAAAAATGAAATACAATATGCTTTTATTTATAATAAAAAAAAATGCAATATTATATCTTGTCCATAATAAGAACATATCACATAAGAATATTCTTTGGAATATATATACTTTTTATTTTAGGAAAAAATAATCGAACATTATATTATACTACTATATATACTAATAAATTTAGATTCATTCAATAAATAGATCATATTTAATTACATTAAGGTTTGAAAAAAATATGATTTATAATAAATTCTAAAAATAATTAAATAAAAAAATAAAAAAAATATCTATTTGCATTAATTATGCAATATAAATTAATGGTTTAGATTTAATGATATAGAACTAAGGGTCGAGATTAAAAGTTTAACCAACTTTTAATGAGAGCGCATTATTTCAAAATAGAGAGATTTGAGACATGCCACATCTTCCTTACAATAAAGTGGTGTTAACACACCAACTTTGAGAGGTTTGAAAATATATTATAATAAGATGACAAAAGCATTTTTGTCATACCTAAAACAAATATGGACACTTTATTTTATCAAATGTAAAGTCTATTTATCAAAATAAATATAGCTAAATCATACTCCATCCGTTTTATAGAATTAATCCTTTATTTTTTATCTGTTCCACAATATTCTTTACACTCCTAAAATATAAATAATTCTCACTTACAAAACTTAATAAAGTGCTAAATTATTGTTACTTTATTAATTATATACTCACATACTTTTTTTTTCTTTCTTTTTTCAAAATTTCGTATTTTAAAGTGTGAAAAGTTCTATGAAATGAAGGAGTACTAACTATTATCTGTATTTTATTACGTTAATAATCCGAAACTAAAATTGTGTCATAAAATTAAAATAGAAAGATGGGCTACGTTGACAAATATGCAAGAGTAAATAGGCAACAAAGCTATCAGTACCTAATTAAAGAGAAAAAGAGTATGGAGCATATATATTTTTTCACTAGTGGAGATATATTGTAGAAAAAATAAAAAAATTCAGACTACTTGTAGAATGTTACTATCGTTGTGATTTCCAAGAAGATAATAATGTCCTTATTAGGCTTATTAGTTTACAGCTTCCCACTACATCTAACTATATATAATAACAAAATCTTCTAGAAATAGTAACAAAATTCTAACAGCCAAAATGAGTTTAATACTATATTTAGCAAAAAATGTAACGTTAATGTAACATTAATTTTTTTTTATTGCCATAAAATCATATTAGTATATTTATCAAACGAAATGTAACGTCCTATGTGGTTTTTCTATTTTTTTGTCTTTTTTTTTATTTTATTTTTTTTTACATTTGCATTTGCCATAAAAGTTTGAGTGTGTTTTTAATTGGAACCTGAACTATTATTTTGAGTGACCTATATAAAATATATTATTTATTAATGGTATAATATATTAATTAGATGTCGGTGAGACAAGTATTGAAATAGTCGATACAAATTAATAATTCAACTTTATAGATATATTTTAGGCCGATATATATTAATAATACAATAATATCGAATATGATATTATTATTCAACTAAAAAATCTAATTGGCATCAAAATTTTTAAAAGATAAAAATTAAATCCATAAACATACTTCTTATATCAACTATTTATTTTTCAACTGAAACCTTACAAAATTTAGGTTAAATATTTTAAAATTTATAGTATATTATTGTGCATCACGTGTGTTGATGACCTTTTCTAACTAAGAAGGTTAGTGGCTGTTTTTCATCTAATGAAGATCACCAAACAAGAATCAAGATCATAAAATTTGGCTAAATAAAGCTCAAGAAATAATTTGACAAGAGTTTTGACTTATATTCAAATGTTCTCCCTTTTCTTGTACATGAAGGGAGTATTTATAGACATACAAAGAGGACATGTGTCACCATCTTGGTGGCTTAACCATTGGATCTTTGCCAAGTGTTAGGACACTTGTACAACATCTACACTATTGCTCATTGGATGGGTGCCAAGTGTTAGGACACTTGGGCCATATCTAGGCTAGTGACTCTTGGGATTCCCAATGTTGTACTTGGTCTTTGGCACTACTGATATGCTCTCGACGGTGACCGTTTGCTCGCTTGTACGTCTTCGTTGGATGTTGTGATCCTTTGCGTTCTGAGCTGTTCGCTCCTCGCTTGGGATTGTTTTACAATGATGCTCGCTCCATTACGAGTCTGTTCGCCCAAATTGACTTTGGCTTGAGCCGCTGGCACAGCTGTTCTTTGCAAGGCTGCTCGCCCCACCAGGCTGCCATCTCTTTGCTAAGCTGCTCGCCCTGTGCGACTGTTTGCCCCACAAAGCTGTTAGCCTCTTTCATTTGTCATCCTGTTATCAAGTTTAATGATAATCTTTCGTTGATTAAATGCAAAGTTGTTCGCCTATCAACAATTGCCCCCTAGCTTGGCCTTATGTTGAACATGGGTTGATCAACTGAGACCAAGCTACGACTTCTTCTTCGAACAATGGGCGAGCAGAAAGGGAGTATGGTTGGTTATGCGGACGAGCATCCGAGTGGGCGAGCAAACGAGCAATGGGAACTTAAGCGCGCGACCAACAGCGAATGCCCCTTCGTGTCGCGACGGTTGGGTTCCCGAGGCACGGAATGCGAGGCGTCGCGTCAGTCACGCGCGACCCCCCATTTGCCCATAGGGGCCTATAATATTTTGCAAATATTGCATTTTTGCCCCCACTTTATTCTTATAAATAGGTGGTTCCTTCTTCATTTCTTTCTTTTCGAAGAATCATAAGCCATCCGCCATTGATACGCATTTTGAAGCTTTGTCTTTCAATCTTTTGTGTTCGAATCCCCTTGTGTCTCTTAGATTCTTGTTCTTTGAAGGTAATTTGTCCTGTATTCTCTCTTTCTTCCTTCAATTTTCGTGAATTTTTTCTATTTCCTGCATTTTCTTTAGTCGTCCCTGTTACTCCGGCCGTGAGCCGCCATTGCGCCGCCGTCTCGTAGTAACGTTGCCGCTGTGATTTTGATTTCGGACGCATTGTTCTTAAAATCTTTCCAAAATTGGTCAAATTTCCGCCTCGTTATTTTGAATGGAGTTTACCCCCTCAAATTCATCTCAATCCGGACCCGGGCGAAACCCGGAAAAGAGACCCGTAGATTTGGATTCTCCGCGCAGATCTGTTCGCCAAATATTGACGAGAAACCCGCGCACGCTGTTGGTGGACGAAGACACGGACTCCGATGCGAATTCTGTTGTTCGCTCGATAGAGTCGTGCGCTGTTGATCGCTCAGGCGAGCAAGAAAAGATGCAACCTCTCGCTCGTGAACCTGAAACTTCTTCCAATTTGGGGGAAGATTCCGTAGAAGTAGCCGCGGAGATAGATGATTCCGTTGGTCAAGAAGGCGACCAACGAGTTGGCGAGCATAAATGTCCCACTCTCACTTGGGAGTTTTTAAGAGAGATCAACTTTCCTATTGCTCAAACTACACCAGAATCCCGGATCCCCGAAGGAGTTGTTCGTGACACCGAGTGGGCGGACTACTCTGCTCGCTACTCGAAGACCTTTGCCCCTACATCGAGGGTAATCATGAAAGCTCAGGATGGAGATTATGCGGCGAGCAGAGTTGCCAGTGTTGTTGTTGAGGACGATTTGGCGAGCATCCGTGAAACATACAAGATCCCCTACGATATTTTCATGTATGTGCCGAAGAAAGGAGAGACTGCTGATCGCCCCCCTCCTGGCTGCACGGCGATCAACTTGGATGTGTTGAACACGGGTTTTCCGCTCCCCGTCCATCCGCTCATCGGCCGTTTCTTATCTGACATGAACCTGGCGATCACTCAAATTACTCCAAATGGTTGGAGTAGTCTTCTAGCCTTCATGACTCTCTTTGGTCTTGAAGGCTACAAAAATAAGATAACAACCGCGGAGATTCTTTACGCCTTGACCATTTCCGAGGATGGTGCTGGGTGGTATTACGCCAAGGCGAAAACCGGATTGAAACTCGTTGAGGGAGTTCCCAATAAGATTAAGGGTTGGCATTGCCAATTCTTCTTCATTGGTGGAGATTGGCGAGCAACTGAGGGATTTGCTGGCGGGCAGGCGCGCATCATGTCGCCTGAAGGCTTTGGAAAAATCAAACGTAGGGCTAACTTTGTCTTGTTAGTTCATAAGTAGGACTAATTTTAATCCTTTTCGTTGTTTTGCAGGTCCAAGGAACTTGAAGTGGGGGCACCCCGACATCAGTGACGAGTTCCTCTTCACCTTAGCCATCATCTCTCTTCGCGACGTTGCTAGTCGTGACATACACCATCTCTCGAAGGCTCATTGTCGCAAACTTGCTGGCTTGATCACGAGTCCTCACCATCTTGAAGCCCAAGCCGTCGTCCCAGAAGGTAACTCTTTATTCTTTGCTCGTCCAACATTCTTGCTCGCCTAACATCTTTTTCTTGTTAGATCAACAAGTCACTGTTGCTATCCCGGCCGTGCCCGAATCGTACTATCTGCTCGCCGGGCGAGTTAAACAAATGGCGGACGCTTCAAGGAGAAAGATGGATCCTCCCCTTGCCATCATGCGCCTCCGGGCAGGGGAGAACCCTACTGGTCGCCCAGCTTCCGGAGCTGGTCGCCGCAAGCCTGCGGCCAAAATCACTTCCTCTCCGCGAGACGTGAGGAAGGAAAAGGAGAGGGAGCGAGAGAGAGAGAAAAGGAAAGTGCCGCGGGACGATGATGCTCGCGCCACACGCGGCGATGATCGCGCCTCCAAGCGATCAAAGACTATGGTGGAGGCGAGCAGTGCTGCTCCCCGGTCTCCAGCCTCTAAGTCCACCTCTCTGGAAGTGGTGGATGAACGACAGGTGGTCGCCGGCCTGGTGGCGGCCAAGAAAGGGGACAATCCCAAAGATACCTCTTATCTAGGTTGGGACCCCGTCAAAATCAAAGAGTAAGTACATTGTCTTCGCCTTGTTTGTTGTTCGCCGCTTGGCGCAATGTTGCTTGACCACTGACTTCTGTGCTTTCTGTTTCAGGTATAATCCAGCACTTTACCCTGGCCGCGGGAATACCCTTCACTATCTTTCAGTGGTGAAGAATGCACCTCCTTCATTCTCCGATATACCTGATGCCCCCGTTCGCCGAGCAGCCGAGATGGTTCCAAGGGCTTGGACAAAATCGGCGAACACCCTTGTCACTGGCCAATCTGCTAGTGATAATGTTCGTCTGATGGCCTACAATACTAGCCATCAATTGGTCCAGTCCCAAATGCTGCTCGACCAAGTCATGGAGCTCGAGCGAACGAACCGCGATTTGGGCCGTCGCGTGGAGAGGATGGACGAGGAAAGAGCCTCCGCCATCAAAGAATGCAAGGCCGAGCATGCTAAGATGCTGGCTTTGATGGAGAGGAAGATGGAGGCCTCGTTAACTGGCGAGAAGAACGCCTTGGAAAAGGCTGAGAAAATGCTGCTGGAGGTGAAGTCCTCAGACTTGAGAGCTGAGAGAGCTGAGAAGGAGCGAGCAGACTTATCTGCTCGTCTGCTCGCTGTTGAGGAGCATGTCAAGAGGCTGGAGGAAGAGCGCCAGAATCTGATCGAATACGAAGTCCATGAGCAGGAAGTGATGGACAAGACCAACTTTGGGTACATCTGTGCCTTTGCGGAATGTTTACGGTCTGTCCACTTCGCCCACGATCACAATCAAGATATTCGTGATGCGGTGAAGACGGACTTTATTGAATACGTGAAAAATTATCCTCCTCCTCCTGGCTCAACTTTGTTCGTCTCTGATTTGGCCGACCTCGGCTTTCCTTTGGAAGTCTTCGGCGAGGACGTCGACATTGCTGCTCCTACTTACGGCGGTCAGCCTGACCCTGCTCCAGCGGCGACCTACGCGGCAGCCGCTGATGAGGTTTTTGGAGGGTTGTCTTCGCTTCCCTTGACGCCAATTGATGGGGCTGGCGCAAGTGCACAGGGCGAGCAACCGGGTGGACAGGCGACCATGACTGCAGAGGTTCCTCCTCCACCTCCCTCTTGAAGACTTAGTTTAGTTTCTCTTACAATAGGATGTACAACATTTCTGTATTTTTCATTCCTATTGTAAAACTTTTTGATCTAATGAAATGAAGATTTTTTGTTCGTCTACAAATTTATGCCTCTTCATTTATCTTTACTTAACTGCTCGCCTCTTTGTTTGTCTTACTTAGTTGCTCGCCTCTTTGTTTGTGCTCATACGTGTTCCTTTTTTCTTAAGGTACACTTAAATTTTAAATTGGTCATTTGGTTCTTATAGAACTTGACCTTTAGTTGTTTGGGCCATTTTGGTCGCTCGTGGACTTGGCCTTACATTATTGTGGGCTATTGGTCCGTTATGGACTTAGCCTTATTTTTGCTTTTAATAAGCTCTTCTGTTCGTCTTATAACAGACTCGTATTTTGCTAATTTTTGGGCGAGCAACTAAGTAATTTGGACTCAAGGCTTAAAAACTAAAATTCAACAAGACAAAAGATTAAAGCAATTCTGATCGCCTAGTAAGATAAATGCACATCTGCTCGCTTATAAACTTGCGCAAAAATTTCAAAAAATTTACAAAGGATCTATTTACAAACTTTCTAAGACTTACAGGACTTCATTGGTAGTACTTCTTGAGTAAAGTTGTATTCCAGGAGTATTGGGACGACTTGCCTTCCATGTCTTCGAGGTCGTATGTGCCGTTGTGCCACTTATTCGTCACCTTGTATGGGCCCTCCCAAGTCGGGCCGAATACTCCTGGTGGTATTAAAACTTTTCGAAGTACCAAGTCCCCAATTTCGAATTCTCTTGCCTTTACTTGAGAATTGTAGTACTTTGCTGCTCTTCTTTTGTAGATCGCATTTTTCAATTCTGCTGTTATTCTTTTTTCTTCAAGCAAGTCTAACTCTGCTGCCATTGCAGAGTTATTTGTTTCTTCGTCAAACGCAGCTGTTCGTTTTGTCGGGACTTTTAACTCAATCGGAATTACTGCTTCTGTCCCGAATGCCATTGTGAACGGTGTTTCGCCTGTGCTTGTTCTGTGGGATACTCGGTATGCCCACAACACCTCTGGTAGCTCTTCTGACCACTTTCCTTGTTTGTCAACCAAACGAATCTTCAGTATATGCTTGATTATTTTATTTACTGCTTCCACTTGACCGTTCGATTGGGGGTGGTATGGTGTCGAGAAATATTTCTTTATTCCCCATTTTTTGCAAAAATCTCTGATCTCTTTTCCTTCAAACTGTCTTCCGTTATCCGTCACTATCGCCTGAGGGACCCCGAAACGACAAACAATGTTTTTCCATATAAAGTTGATCATTTTCTCCTGTGTGATCCGCCCGAGTGCTTCTGCTTCTGCCCACTTTGTGTAGTAGTCAACAGCCACCACCGCGAATCGAACATTTCCTTGTCCTGGGGGAAAAGGCCCGATGAGGTCAATTCCCCATTTCGCGAACGGCCATGGACTATTGACTGAAATCAATTCATGTGGGGGTTTGTGAATGTTTGGGGCAAACAATTGACATCTATGGCAAGTTCGGGCAATCTTGATTGCATCTTGAAGGAGAGTTGGCCAGTAGTATCCTTGCCTTATTGTTTTATGTGCCAAAGCCCGTCCTCCGGCATGATTTCCGCATACACCTTCATGGATCTCTTTCAGTACTGCTTGTCCTTGCCCCCTTGCCAAACATTTCAGAAGTGGGAGCGAGATTCCTCTCTTGTACAACTGTCCGTCCATCATGGTGTATCTTGCCGCTCTTTTAACCAACTTGTTAGCTTCGAACGGGTTGTCCGGTTTTTTATCGTTTTGCAAATATTCAACGATCGGCATCCTCCAGTCGTCTTCTTCGAAATCTTCGTCGATCTGATAGATCTTGTAATCTTCGGTTGATGGTTTGGACATTCTTGTTAGCGTCACTTCCGACAATTCTGCTGGTCCGGTGCTGGTTGCTAGCCTGGCTAACGCATCTGCTTGAGCATTATTGTCTCTTGGTATTTGTTCAATGTATATTTGTTCGAACAAAGAGGCCAAGTGAGCAACAATCTTTTGATACAAAGCCATGTCTTCATCTCTTGCTTCATATTCTCCTCGGACCTGGTTGACGATCAATTGCGAATCTCCAAAGATTTGCAACCTTCGTACTCCAACTGCTAATGCTAAGCGTAACCCAACAATTACAGCTTCGTATTCTGCTTCGTTGTTTGTCGCCATGAACTCGAATCGAACGGCTGAAGTAAAAACTTGCCTATCTGGGCTTATCAAGACTATACCTGCCCCCGATGCTGTATTAGTTGACGACCCGTCAACATACATGTGCCAGGGATGGCTATGTCCTCTCGTTGGATCTCGGGGGAAAGTCAGTTCGACTATAAAATCTGCTAAGGCTTGCCCCTTGATCGCTGTTCGAGGAGCATATGAAATCCCGAACTGACTGATTTCCAAGGACCACTTCAGGAGCCGACCAGCCGCATCGGGTCTGTGCAGTATTTGCTTGAGCGGGAACGTTGTCAACACTTCCACCTGGTGGTCGAAAAAATATGGACGAAGTTTTCTGATGCTCATCACCAGCGCATATGCTAGCTTTTCTGTTGGCGAATATCTGAGCTCTGCTTCGTGCAAGGCATGACTCACATAGTAAATGGGTAGGTGGAACTTTCCTTCCGCTCGAACGAGCACTGAGCTGATTGCCTCTTCTGAAGCTGCCAAGTACAAGTATAACTTCTCCCCTGGGATCGGTTTGGCAAGAATTTTCGTATCGCTGAGATACTCTTTCAATTGCTCGAACGCTCGCTGACAGGCGTCTGTCCATTGAAACTTTCCTTTCTTGATGGCCTCGAAAAATGGCCTGCACTTATCCCCCGATCTCGAGATGAACCTGTTCAAGGCTGCTAGACATCCAGTTAGTCGTTGGACTTCTTTTACCGATCTCGGTGGTTGCATTTCCATGATTGCTTTCACTTTCACCGGATTTGCTTCAATTCCTCGTTGACTAACCAGATGTCCCAAGAATTTCCCAGAATGGACTCCGAAACTGCTTTTCTTGGGATTTAACTTCATATTGTAGGTCCGAAGTATCTCGAGTGTTTGAACCAGGTGCTGTAAGTGATCTTCCTTTTTTGAGCTCTTGACAACAATGTCGTCCACATATACTTCCATCGTCTTCCCGATGTGATCATCAAACATCTTGTTAACCAGCCTCTGATATGTAGCTCCAGCGTTGATTAGTCCGAATGGCATTCTCTTCCAGCATAGCAAGTTTTTGTTGGTGTAGAACGCTGTGTGCTCTTGATCATCGGGATGCATCGCGATTTGGTGATATCCTGCGAATGCATCCATGAACGTTAGCAGCTCATGTCCGGCGGTGCTATCAACTAGCTGGTCAATGTGAGGCAATGGGAAGTTGTCCTTCGGGCAGGCAGCGTTAAGATCTGTGAAATCGATGCAGAGTCTCCATGCCCCGGTTGCTTTCCTGACCAACACTGGATTTGCCACCCATTGCGGGCATAACGCTTGTTTGATTAAGTCGTTATCCAGCAACTTTTTGACTTCCACGTCAAGCGCCTCGTATTTGTCGGGTCCAAATTTTCTCCTTTTCTGATGGACTGGCCTCTTCCCCGGGTCGATGTTGAGTCTGTGACAGGCATGTTCGGGGCTGATGCCCACCATGTCTGCATGCGACCATGCGAACACATCGAGATTTGCTTTAAGAAACTCAATCATATTGGTCCTGTACGGTTCTGGTAGCTCCGACCCTATGAAGAGTTCTAAGCCCTCTTGGTTCGGGTCGACTTTTACAGTTTCCAACTCTTCAACCGGGGTAGCCCTTCGTTTCTGGCCTTTCCATCTGGGGTCAATAATGGGCCCTTCTGTCTTTAGCTCATCCTCGGTTTCCATCGGTTCTGCTCCCAGTCGTGGCTCGATGTCTTCTTCATCAACGTCCATTGGGCAAGCAGCCTCTCTCTCTTTTGTCTGGACAACCTGCTCGTCCTCGCGCTTCTGTTCGTCCTCGTCCATCTGTTCGCCAACGGGTTTCTGCTCGTCAATGCGCAGCTGTTCGTCTGCGCCCAGTTGCTCGTCGCTGCATGGCTGCTCGTCGCCTTGCTCGTCGCTGCGTGGCTGCTCGTCGCCTTCCATTATTTCAGTATCAACGGAAGTCATGGCCTCGCTATCATCTCCGTCCTTGTCTGAGCACCTGTCCGCCATGTTGACTTGATGATCCTGCAACTGTATTTGCAACAGACACGCACGAGCTTTCTTTTGGTCTCCTTTGACTGTACCTGCACCCTTCTTTGTTGGAAATTTTAGACAATAATAGTACGTTGAAACAGCTGCTTTGAATTCATGCAAGAAAGGACGGCCGAGGAACCCGTTATAAGTGGACTGTTGGTCTACAACCAAGAAGTCTACCATTCTATTCATTTTCCTCTCCGGGTCCTCGACTGATACAAGCTCAACTGCCAACGTAACTATTCCTAGTGGGGTGGTTACAGCATTTCCAAAACCAACAATCTTGTGATTACAATCTTTGATGTACTCAGCACAATCTCCTAGCTGGTCCACCGTGCTCTTGAACAGGATATTCGTGTAGGAACCAGTGTCGACAAGTAGACGATGCACCTTTGTCCCCATGATATTGGCGCAAATGACCAATGAGTCGTTGTGGGGAGTAAGTATCCCGTCTAAGTCTTTCTCTGAGAAAGTCAGGTCCCCTGTTCGTTTGGTTGATGGATTTACACCCACTTCCATTACCTGGTCCACTGCTCTCAGCTCTGCCTTCCTCTTTCTTTTCGACATAGGTGGCCTCCCATCAGAACAACCACCTACTGGCCCAGTGGGTTCCAGCATTAGGATTTCCGGGATATGCCTTGCTGGGGCTGCTGGGACCTTCCTTCCCCTCTTACCAACTTTGCTTGGTTGGTCATCACTGTCTCCGTCATCCGAACTGGATTGTACTGGCGCCCTCGGTCTTTTACCTGGTTCCCTCTTCACGAATTCAGACAACTTTCCTTCCTCATAAAACCTCCACAACTGCTTCAATAAGTCTCGGCACTCACTCGTGAAGTGGCCGATACTTTGATGGTATGCACAGTATTTGTTTGGGTTCAGCTTGCCTCTCTCTTGCCTTATCTTCCGCGGCTCTGACAACATCTCCCTGTCTTTAACGTTGTTGTACACAGCATCCACGGACATAGTAAGGACTTGACTCAACTTTTCTTTCAACTCAGCTCCATCATTGAATGACTTCATGTTCTTCGGAGCTTTGTAATCATTTCCTCCCGACCTCTTGCCAGACTTCTTCGGATCAACTTTGTCTCCCATCTCTCTGTGTAGGGCCTCCTGCATCGAAACATGAATTCCAGCTTTGTGTCTGAACTCCGTGTATGTTTTCGGGCAAGTCAGATGCATTTCTTTCCACAGATCAGTTCCTTTCTTTAAACCAGCCATCACTGCCACAATCTTCGTGTCTTCACTCACCATTTCGCCCTCCAGCAAGACTTTATCAAATCTTTCCAGAAATTGCTTGTCCGACTCCTCGTCTCCCTGCCTAATATCTGCCAGACGGTGTCTGTGGGTCAAGTAGGACCCGGCAGTTGAGAAGTGAGACAGAAACTCTTTGCTTAGTTGGGCAAAAGAGTTGATGGAGCCAGGAGCCAGTGCTGAAAACCATCTGTGCGGGCCGTCTCCCAGGGTGAGTGGAAAATTTCGGCATTGTGTGGCGTCGGTTGCCCCCATTGAGATCATGAAATCTGAATATTTCGTTGCATGAATGCGGGGGTCCGACGTTCCCTCATACAAGTTGATGGCTGGAAACTGTATCTTCTTCTGGATCGGTGCACTGAGGATAGACGGAGATAATGGGGAAGATGGGAGAACGGTTGATCCGACACCTCTCTGAGACTCCAACTGTCTCTGCAATTCTTCGATTGCCTTTCTCATTTCCTGCAACTCATTTGGGGGAGTCCTCCCGTTGGAAGGCTGTTCATCGTGATTTGGTTCCGTGACCTCTTCACGATGCAGTCCCTTGCCGACGGGACGTTTCTCCTGAGTTGTCTTCCTAGCAGCGTTGCTAGCTCCATTTGGCCCTAGTCGGCCAAAAGCTGACCTCCGGATTCGGTCATGTACTGATGGGCGAGCAGGATGGTGTGATCGCTCCTCACGCCTCCGGGATGGCTCCCTCCTATTCACATTCCTTGCCCCTAATCTCTCCAAAGCACTTGTTCGGGAAGTACTTTTGCTTGATTCATCTGCTCGACTTGATGACGATTCTCCTTTGCTTCCTAGGCGCTCGCTCAGTGGAGCTTTTCCTTTACCTCTACGAACTTCCTCGCTGTCGGCCTCGTCCCGACGTGCATCTTCTCTCATTTTACTCCTTTGTTCGCCAGTACGCTCCTGCTCGCCTGTTCGTCTGGTCGTCACAGGTGCTCTTGACGGTCCTGCTGCTTGTCGATTTTGCAGGGATTGAAGGACAGCAATGGTTTTTGCTAGCTCTTCGGGGTTTTGAGCAAGAGCTTCAACTTCTGGTGGAATCGTGTCAATGGTGACTTGTATATTCCTCTGTGAAGTTGCTCTCACTGTCCGTGCATGTCCTTCGGTGGAAGAAACCCTAGTTCTTGGTCTACGACTTGGAGATATACTCGAATGTCGTTCCTCTTGCGATCTAACCATTTTGATTATCAAAGTATAGATAATGAACAAATGGATGAGGCAATCTTGTTCTTGCAAACACCCTTTCCAAGGATTACTAGCCTTGTGTGTGATTGTAAAGGTTTGAAAACCCTAGTTCATGCACACATGCATTAAAACCCTTAAAATGTTGTAAATCTTTGTCCCAAGAATGTGCACTTTTGTATTCCGGCAGCTGCTTCCCGGATTCCGGCGAGGTTTTGCAGATTCCGATGGGTGTCTTCAACCTTTCTTCGAATTTTTCTACAACCGGAGGTTCGAACCCTCCTTCTAGCGCCAATTGTTGATGACCTTTTCTAACTAAGAAGGTTAGTGGCTGTTTTTCATCTAATGAAGATCACCAAACAAGAATCAAGATCATAAAATTTGGCTAAATAAAGCTCAAGAAATAATTTGACAAGAGTTTTGACTTATATTCAAATGTTCTCCCTTTTCTTGTACATGAAGGGAGTATTTATAGACATACAAAGAGGACATGTGTCACCATCTTGGTGGCTTAACCATTGGATCTTTGCCAAGTGTTAGGACACTTGTACAACATCTACACTATTGCTCATTGGATGGGTGCCAAGTGTTAGGACACTTGGGCCATATCTAGGCTAGTGACTCTTGGGATTCCCAATGTTGTACTTGGTCTTTGGCACTACTGATATGCTCTCGACGGTGACCGTTTGCTCGCTTGTACGTCTTCGTTGGATGTTGTGATCCTTTGCGTTCTGAGCTGTTCGCTCCTCGCTTGGGATTGTTTTACAATGATGCTCGCTCCATTACGAGTCTGTTCGCCCAAATTGACTTTGGCTTGAGCCGCTGGCACAGCTGTTCTTTGCAAGGCTGCTCGCCCCACCAGGCTGCCATCTCTTTGCTAAGCTGCTCGCCCTGTGCGACTGTTTGCCCCACAAAGCTGTTAGCCTCTTTCATTTGTCATCCTGTTATCAAGTTTAATGATAATCTTTCGTTGATTAAATGCAAAGTTGTTCGCCTATCAACAACGTGTATATTATGTTAATAATTATAGGGTGCGTAAATAATAATTAATATTTTTTAGTTATTGATACAATCAAATTAAGGTCTTTGAATCTCTTCAATCTTAATGCCACAATTGATGTTTTAGAATAAATGTGTTCCCCCTGCATTATTATATACATGTACACGAGTAATAACTTTTTCCTTATGGTTATATTAGAAGAAAAACCACCAATGAAAATGCCCAATAATTGTATAGTTTGTGTGGTTATAAAGTACCTAACAAGATTTCATATGTTATCAAACAAAATAGTAATTATTTATAATAAAGATCAATGGGTAGATACACAAAATACATTTAATTTAAATGGGGAGTCTTGTGGGAGGCTATTTCATGTTCGAACTCCTTTTTTTTATTGATAAAATTGTGACTCGAACCCATGACCAAACTCTATTTTAAAATTTAAATGAGCAGGTTCATAATCTCACCACATTTTGCATAAGTGCAATCTAATCTAAAACTTTGGATAATTGCAAATAAATTATCACCTTAAAACATTGTTGTAAACACAAATTCTAGCATGCACTCAAGTGCATAGCATGAACTTGAATTTTAAGTTCAATTTTGACTCCAATTTTAATTTTTTCAAAATACACACAAACACACCAAACTGTGTATTTTTTTGAAATTGAGGTATTACAAATTACTTCTTGGGGTATTATTGATACCTTCTTGTGGTATCACTGATTAATTATTGGAGTATTACTGATTTTTGCTTGGGTTATTTGGTTTTCAAAATTCAAGTGCATACCATGCACTTAAGTGCACACTAGAACTACTCTGTTGTAAATTAATTTTTTGGACAACCTCTTTGCCTCCATTATCATACTTTTTTTCATAAATTATATATTAGATAAGATTAAGGGTATACTTGGTTGGGAGGTTTTCATTGTAAATTATGGGAATAAAAATCATAGTGTGTGTTCAAAATTAAACTATTATCACTTTGATTCCTCCAAAACAAGGAAACCTCCTCCCCCCATTGAGACCTATGCGTATAATTCCTTTCCATTTCAATTCTCTTTCCCTTTTTATTCCTTGGTAATTAATCAAACACCCTCTAAAAAACAATATCGTTTAATTGAGTTGTGTCATGTTAACAAGTCACATCAAACTTGGGCGCAAAAAAAGAATGTTTGAAAGGCTAATTAATAATATTTAATATTAAAAGTTGGTGATTATTAGCAATTATCAAAAGTTTTAGATTATATTATCAATAAGCATGATTTAACTTGCAATTAAGCATGTAATAAAATGCAATGTTCTAAAAGTCGCTAGTCGCTAGTCGGTCGGTCTACTGGGGTCTAGCGACTAGAGCGACTAGACGGAGACTAGTCGGGGACTAGTTAAAAAAAATAAAAATCCATTTATTTATCCAAAATTCGGTATAAAATTTCGAAACCTTTAAAATTATACTTATACACCCCCCAGGTTGTTTCCAATTTTAGTCCTATAACTTTTTATTTTCTCTATTTTAGTTCTGTAATTTTTCATTTTCTTAATTTTAATCTTTGAGTTATCAATTTTAGTCCTCCTATTGCTTCAAAATTAAAAAAACTCACAGATTTGGGTCGGGGAATTTTTTGTTTCCAAACGGGCCGGTTATAATTAGATGGTCGATTAATTTTTTGATTATGTGGTGGTTCACGTGTACAATTTGCCGGATAAAAACCCTCAATTCTTCCGGTGAGTATTTGAATATTTATACCAAAAAAGGACTGAAATTGATAACTTTAGGACTAAAATTGAGAAAATAAAAAGTTACATGACTAAAATTGACAACTCCAGAACTAAAATTGATAAAATAAAAAGTTACAAGACTTAAATTGGAATCAAGCAAAGTTACAGGACTAGTTTTGATATTTTCTCCCCCGTCTCGAGATAAGTTACATATTTTGGTGGATACATATATTAAAAAAGTGAATAAATGAGAAGAAATTTTGAGTAATTTTGTAAATATTTACACATAAAATATAAATAAATGAATTGAATTGTATACATGTATGAGCCCATATGTAATGATATTATGTGTAAAATTGAAGATATTGTGTTTGTGAAGACTTTAATTAGAATTTTCTATTTTAAGGGTGTGAAACTTATTGTAGAACATACAAAAAATAAAATGTGAAGCTAGTTCAAGGATTGAATGAGCAGTGCGTATTATGTATATATTTTATTTTTTAAAACATAAATCTCAATATACTATCAATCAGAGTTGTTATTGATATTAAAATGGATACAATTATAATCCATTTAAGTGAACAAGACAAAAAAATGAGATGAAATTTAACGATATTTTTAGGGGATAGGTATAAGCAATTAAGCAACTTTACTGTGTTTTGAGTATGAGGAAAAATAAAATTGGCAAATAAAAAAAAAGTCAAAGGAAGTATCACCTCATTATTATTTTAAAAATAATAATTTTATTGTTGTAAATTGTAGTAATTATCATCATCATCTATAACTCAACACTCCCTCTACTCTTTTGTTGCTACTACAATCTATTTTCTTATAGCAAAAGGCGAAACCCTCGCCCCAATGCCCCACCCCCTAGCTTGACAGGATTGGGTGGAGGAAGTAAATCATGGTGACTCTATTTTCTAGATTACACAAAATCTGCAGTGCAAACACAAAATCCGCACTGCCACACCTTTTATTTTACAATCTCTCTTCTACCATCAAATTCTACGACATCCGTATTGTATAACACTAGTACAGTACCCACGAATTTCGCGGACTTTTCATAAAATATTCGGTCAATCCTTTTCAAAAAAATTACATGCATTTGGAATAATTGTATAACATTTTACGAATGTTTCATGGCTCTCCTTTTTTAATTTTATTTTCATGTATACATAACTCTCACCATGATTGCAAACCTGATCCATACAACTAATTAAGTACATCACTCAAGAAATATACAATGAAAAATTAGATAATTTTTTAAAAACACTTTCAACTAATAGAAAATAAATACTTAATTTTATTCGAACGATATTACAGATTTCTAAAAATTTCTCTGTACCCAATATTCGTTGTATACTTTGACGACTTAATAAGCCGATTATTTGGAAAAACACCAAAATATCTGACATAATATTTGTTGCCCTCTAAAACAAATTCATTGAATCCCCCAACCAAATCAAGCGGAACATAGCAAAAGATACCCGTTCCCTGAATTCAACATAAATTGAAAAAAAATTAATAATACCATAATAAATACAAACAAACTCCATGAAAATATTTAACACATTACTATCAACAATAAAAACTCAATACCAAAATCAAGAGCACAAATAACCTGAGAATCTATCATCAATATATTCATGCTTTCACAACCATTTGTCACCCATGTTTGCAGAATTCTCACATGGACGACCAAAGAACACATGCCAGAAAGAAATAACATAAGCAATGGTGTGAACATGTTGCCAAAACACAAGTGTATGGTAATAGACAACTAATCTTGAAACCAACTAAAAATGCATAGTCATATATATATATATATATAGAGTGACAAAAAATAAGTAATGGGGGAAACATAACAAAAAATAATACATTCCAATTAAAGAGAATAATAAATAAATACAATAATTTATAAATGATATATAGTAGATAATCAATGTATCATCAAAGGCAAAAAAAATAGTCACACATTGAATACATGGCAAAAATTATTAATGCATAGCAACGATGATAAAGAACAATTATTTAAATATAAAAAAATTACATAGTCAAATTAGTTCACTAATCAAGACATATCAATTTAGAACAATTTGGTATTATAAATCTTTGCGAACCAACACCTATATAATTTGTCATTAACTAAAATAATTATACTACTAACATAAATGAGTCCATTTAAAAATAATCCCTTATACGGCAAATTGAATACTTAATTTTCCAAGGCCTTTGATAAAAAGAGATTTTAATTTGTTGGCCCGAGAGAAAGAAGGGTCCAATAGCGAGTGAAAAAAGGACAACTTTTACACGCATGCATTCAAAATAATTAACACTAAGTACCATAATACATGATAATAGGACTATTATCAAAATAATAATAATAATAATAAATAGACTATTTTTCTTAGACATAGCCCATTTTTGTCATATTATAAGTGATTAAAAATATTATTTGATCACATAGAATATTTTAGAACCTAACTAATACTAAGGTAAAATTTAATATCAACGAACACTAAATAAGCAAGAGACATTATATTATAATTACACATTTGTTGCATGGACACTAAATTATACTAAGGGGTAGATAACTCTTACAAAGTCAATTATAATTTTACAAAATTGGTCCAATAAAAAATGACCCCATTAAAAAATAATCCCCTAAACAACACATATAGTCCCATATTTTCCAAGATCTTTGACCAAAAAATGATATAATTTTTTGGCGCAAGAAGAATAAATAAGGTTGATTACATGATCCCAGAAGAATGGGTAAATTTGCATGACTGCCCGCGAACCTCGACGAAGGGTCCAATAGTGGGCTTAAAAAATGAATTTTGTACAGCTGTACTAAAAACAGTTAGCATCAATTATCCTGGAATCATTGTTACACAAATCACATCAAAATAAGTTGATAGGGCCATTTTCAAAATATATAAAAAAAAATGGGCAAACTTTAATTTTAACAGATTGACCAGGTAATGAATAGTAGTAATTAAACTAATTACATGGTCATAGTAAATTGAATAATTAATTTTTCAAGACCGTTGAGAGAATTTAATTTTTAATGATTACTTGATTAGCATTCCTTATCATGGTAACATTGCAACACAAATCACCACAACAGAACTTAATAGGACCATTCTCGAATTATTAAAAAAAAACAAATTATATTTTTTTTAAAGATTAACCATTTTAGACATATAATATTTTAGGACCTAACCAATAATAAGGATAATTTAATATCAAGGGACACTAAATAAGCAAGAGACGTTATATTTATAATCATACATTTATCATATGGACAATAAATTATATTAAAGGGATAGTAAATTGTCAAGAGGAATTAAATCATAATCACACACTTGTCACAGCACCCATCACGCTCCTGCCGCCCATGCCATGGACTAAAATTGATGCATTCTTAATACATGGCTACATCCCTAATTTTACAACATTGGTCCAATAAAAATAATTCCATTAAAAATAATTCCACTAAACGGCACATCAAGTCCCACAATTTTCCAAGATTTTTATCAAAAGATAGATGAAATATTTGGCCGAAGATGAATAATTAAATTTGTACTAAAAATGATTAGCATTAATTAACATAGAAACATTGCAACACAAATCACCAATACAGAAGTTAAAAGGACCATTTTCGAATTATTTAAAAAAGAAAAGAAAAAGGAAACGGTTAAATTTTTAAAAGATGAACTATTTTAGACATAGAATATTTTATGGTCTAACTAATACTAAGGAGAATTTAATATCAAGGGACGCTAAATTAGCAAGAGACATCATATTATAATTATACATTTGTCATATGGACACTAAATTATATTAAAGGGACACTAAATTATCAAAAGATATTAAATCATAATCACACACTTGTCAAAGCACCCATCACGCTCCTGTCGTACATGGACTAAAATTGTTGCATTCCTAATACACGGCTACATCACTAATTTTACAATATTGGTCCAATATAAATAAATCCATTTAAAAATAATCCCTCAAACGACACATAAAGTCACATAATTTTCCAAGATTTTTATCAAAAGATAAACGAAATATTTGGACGTGGAGAAATAAATAAATTTGTACAAAAAATAATTAGCAAATTATCATGAAAACATTGCAACACATATCACCAAGACAAAAGTTAATAGGACCATTTTCAAATTATTATTTTTAAATAAAAAAAGGGAAAATTATATTTATAAGAGATTAACCATTCTAGACATAGAATATTTTAGGACCTAACTAATACTAAGGAGAATTTAATATTAGATGGACACTAAATTAGCAAGAGGCATTATGTTATAATTATACATTTGTCATGTGGACACTAAATTATATTAAAGTGACACTAAATTATAAAGAGGCATTAAATCATATCCCATTCCAGGAACATTTTTTACATAAGCTATTTCAAGACCTAACCAATACCATACCCCTACCATTCTTTCATGGACCAAAATTGTTGTCTCTCTAAAACATGGTTACATAGACCATATAATGCAAATTTGAATTTTATATTTATACATTTATCCAATATAAACGATTCCATTAAAAAATAAAAAACACTAATCATCTTGGAAACATTGCAACACAAATACCGAAACATGCGACAATAGGACTACTTCTGGAAAAAAAAAACAAAGGAAAAACATTTTTTTTTAAATTATTCAGGTAATGAATATAAGTGATTAGACCCGCGTGTTTCGCGGGTTTATATACTACCGTAAAATGTTTACACCGTTCCACACTAAGTAATATTTTCTAGCATATTTGATATTATAACACATGAAAATAGTTTATTACTCTTTTAGTAATACATTTTGAAATTGCATACGAGTAATCATGTTTAAAATCTCCAAGAAGTTTTAAATTCACCAAAGGAAAAAGTCATAATTGTAACAATAGGTCTAACATGTTTAAAAAAACTGAAATCCAAAAATTATCCACCAAACCCATAGTATAAGGCACCAAAATCTATCAGCGAATTTATATCAATTAAATACTTAAATTCACACTATGAATTCGGCTAATGCTGGAGGATCTTAACTCGAAGAACTGTACCAACACCGAGTTCCAAGTCCCTTGCGATTTTGACGAAACCGGATGACATTAGACGACGACTACCCTCATCATTAAAAAAACAACATTCCAACTCATACCTCGACTTTTAACTTGAGTATAATAAAATTCTTCATAATTCTCCTTCATATGGTCCTCCCAGAATTGTAATGGTATTGGCTGCAACACAAACACACTTACATATATGTACATATAAATCAACAAACTAAGGAAAATGACAGTCTTAAAACACAGAAACACACTAAAAAAAATTAAGAAATTCTGACCCACCAGCCTGCCCTTATTCATGTAAGAAGAAGTAATACACCACACAAAATCTTGAACAATACTTTCACTCACCACCGAAACACCCTACATTTAAGCAAAAAAATTAAATATCAATTAACACACTGATATATACATGTGATCCAATCACCAACTTGTCACACCTAATAACCCACCAATCAATTATTGTTCCAATTTCATATTCTACAAAGAACAACAAAAGAAAATCAAACTAAATGCATTTAACTAAATAGGTCCCTTAAATATGTATAATACATTAATTAATATTGTTGTAAATATCAATAAAAGTACCTTAGATGGAATTTGTTGACCCAACACTCGACAATCTTCTACTTGAATCAGAATCTGATACAGAGTTGTGATACAAAATAAATAAAAATAAATTAATAAAAAAGTAAATAAAATTAGTTCTAAAAATACAGAATAATATATAACACAAATGCATACATGCTACAAAAGAATCACACATAGTTCAAATATAAAGGGTATATATTAATGTACTATCACCATCATTAGGCGTAGATGATCCAAGTTCGCAACCATCATTGATAAGAGACTTAAAATTTATCCCACCACTACATCTTTTGTCCTTAAATCAACATATACCAATAGTTTACAATTATATTGTAAACTCAGAACATTTTTTTTTCCGCCGGACAATTATTCACCAAAATTGTAGATTCAAGTCACGACCGTTATCTTTCATACACAAAAATTGTAATTTCAAGTCACATATCCTCAAAATTTGATTAATTATTCATTCTCCATACACACATTTATATTGGTATCCATACACGTATATATATTAGCACTTATATCATATGCCTTCCAAGAAATTAAAAACAAAAACAAAATAAAGTTGCAACTGATGGACAAAACTAAAAACAGAAACGGTTGCTAGTTTATTTCTCAAAATTGTAAATGTAAGTTGTATCCCTATTCCACATCATACTTTTTAACTTAGCAAACATTAATTAGTCACACGGATATATCGATATTTATAACACTAAGGAAAAAATAAAATTTATTGAATGTCACATCCTTATTCTTTGATTAATTAAAAAGTATCTATTCAAATGTAAACATTGGTACTGATAATATGTATTATATAGATACATTAAATATAAAATAATATATAGTACACTTGAAAACTAATTTTAAAGCACAAAGCTCGAGGGATTGACACTAATATTAGTTAAAGATAAAGGAACTAAACTTTATCCTAAACCCAAAATTATTTTTAATTAAATTAATTAAATACCAATAGCAACTATAATTATACAAAATTGTGCAACCTTTTCCTAGGGCATTTAAACCGAAATTGGAAAACATAAGGGACTTAAATTTTGAGCTACATTTATAATCTTTATTTCTCAAAAATCTGCGAATGCAAGTTACATCAATAACATGTATGGCTACATGGGAGGAAGCGATAAAGGACAAAATAAAAAAAATGCACAACCAAATGACCAATTTTAAAGTAGTAAAGTCGATGGACTGACAATAATACTATGCCAATAGTTTAAAATTACATAAATATCGCAATATTTTTTTTTTTCAGCCGGTCAACTATTCACCAAAATTGTAGATTCAAGTCACGGCCGTTATGTTTCATACACAAAAATTGTAAAATTGTAATTTTAAGTCACATATCCTCTGATAATTATTAATTGTCCATACACACATTATATATATTGGTATATATTGGTATCCATACACGTATATACACGGCTGTTATTAATTATATATTGGTATCCATACACGTATATATATTAACACTTATACCATCTGCCCGACAAGAAATTAAAAAAAAAAAGTTGCAGCCGTTGGACCAAACAAAAAACAGAAAATCAATGGACTGAAACAAAATTTTGATAAAAATATGGGAATTAAATTTTATCCAACCCTGATATATATTTTTTTAATTAACAACTAAAAAAAGTAATCACCACTGCACACACTGCAAAATTTTATTATTAATGATATTTCGACTATTGCATTTAATACAAAATTTAATATCATTCAAACATAAGTCACTTTAAATCTCAAACATCATAAAAGTCCACATAAAACAACAACACAACCAAGCAAAATTCCAAGAGAAGAATCAACCACCAGTATCTAATATATAAAAACAGTAGAAGCTAGCCCAGCCATCGTCTGGTAATAGTAAAATACTAATCATCGTAGCTAAACAATTATCGGCGAAGGCATTGGCAAAATAATAATAATAATAATAATAATAACAATAAAAAAGGACTAATTGTGCAAAATCACGGAAGGAATCAAATTCATCCAAACACATACGTTACAATTAGAATAGTTAGGATACATGTTACACTTATTCAAAATAGGTCATTTAAGCAAAAATAATTACGCATTTAATAAAGTTAAATAACATATTAATTTATATTTCACCCACCTCAATCACAGTTTTCATGAATGAGAGTTTATTCCTAGTATTAACCTTTTGGGTCATATTAACCTTTAAAGTATGATTGAGATATGTGAATTATAGATTATTATGTTATTTATTCTTATTAAATATATAATTAAGTATGTTTAAATATCACAATAAATGTGATTGAAGAGATCAATGACCTTGAATCCAACATAGGTAAAATTCAACTCAATTCAAATTTAAGGCCTTGATGCCATAATTTTAAAAAATAAAAATAAATAAATGAAGGATCAATTTCCAAATCATGAAAGCAACCACATTGATTGAAAGACACACGTATTTGATTACAAATTTAATTAAATTAGGTTATATGGTATTGATTACACATTTAATTAAATTAAATATCCTATTAATTCATAATCAAGAAATTCCATGCATGAGAGTATATTCTTAGATTAATTCCATTAAATGTGTAATTAAGTATGCTTAAATATCCTACTAAATGTAGTTGAAGAGATAAATGTCCTTGAATCCAATTTATGCAAAATTCAACTCAAATTGAATTTAAGACCAATGACGTGAACACGGCAGGCAAAGGCCTTGATGCCACAAGTTAAAAATTAAAAATTAAAAAATTAAAGGACCAATTTTTAAAACATGAGAGTAGCCACATTTATTCAAATACATACGTTACAATTAGGACAAGTAGGTTATATGGCAAGTTTTGTCGGTCCATGCACATTTAATTAAAAAATTAATTAAACATTTAATCAAAGGTAATTACACATTAAATTAAATTAAACGCTTGGAAATTGAATTCATCATTTCAACTAATCTGCTGCTTTTATGCTGTGAATTCTAATCGATCTCCGGGTTTTAATTTTTTGGTTTGGCTAGAAGAAAAATTAATTATATTAATCAACATTAATTAACCCGAATTGCTGTAATCTTTTTCCCTTAGCACGATTAGAACCCAGCATTCCCTTCGGGTCAAATACACACGTTACCAGCATTCCCTTCGGGTCAAATACACACGTTACAATTAGGACAAATAGGTTATATGGCAAATTTAGTAGGTCCATGCACATTTAATTAAAAAATTAATTACACATTTAATAAAAAATAAATACACATTAAATTAAATTAAATAAAGTATTAATTTGTAATTAACAAATTCCATGCATTATAGTATATTTTTAGATTACCATGCACATTTAATTAAAAAATTAATTACACATTAAATTAAATTAAATATAGTATTAATTTATAATTAACAAATTCCATGCATTATAGTATATTTTTAGATTCATCACCTTGTTGCGAACACAAGACTCCATGGTACGAAGCCACAAACGAAAAAAAAAAAACATTGCCTACCTCATAAAAGAACTCAAAGCCATTTGCTGAAGATATTAACCACATGTGAATCAGATTATATACCCATTTTAAAGCCATTGTTGTGAACGCATTTGACCAACAGGTTAAATACCCAAATCAAGTTCGTCGAACTGATCATAGTCGGCCAAATACTCAATGAAAGAGAAGAAAAAAATTCTACAGAACCTATTTCGCACGGCAAAATGAATCGGACCAAAATAGTAGAACGAAATTCAAACTGACATAATGGGCGATGTTTCGACATAGGAACATGAATTACATTTTGTGCTGAATATACATGAAAGCCAATGGTACGCTACCAATATCAACATACAATATACACGGACAAAATTTAAATAAGAATATTTCATTAAATTTCGAATAGAAATACAATATATTACATCCATGTTCGACGTCAATATATGCACGACAAACAATGTCACGATACAAAGGAATAAGAACAATGGAAAAAAAGTGAAAAATGAAACGACACGACCGATCAACATATGATCACCCAACATCGCCGAGACGGAATAACAACCGCACGACAAAGAGAAAAAACGTAGATAAAAGAGGAGAATAGAGTCGAGGGTGGAAAAACAGGAATGACAAATGAACAAATTTATAGGAAAAAAATACAATGATCTACGGCCAAGATTAATCATAAAATGAATCAATGGCCACAAAACTTGGACACCTAAAATGAACATGAAGCAAATGATGTTGGAATGGGTGAAAATGAAGGGTGTCACATAGGCAATTTATGCTTTGCAAATATAAAGGATTTGATATACTAAATTCAAATATACCTTTTTACTAATCATCAATTCAAATTTAAAATCCACTGCAACGCATAAATAACCACACCCTTAATTTTTATTCGTTCATTTTCTTTTTATTGTTCATTTTTATTATTAACACAAAAATTAAACAAGTGTCTACACATATCAAATAACAAAATGTTGTATAAAAAATTGTAACAATATGATTTTTTTTTTAATGAAGGTGATGCAACTCAAGTGGTAAGTTCTCATTTTTTTCGTTTTTAAGTATGTCTATTGTGAATTCGTTCACGTTAACTCTCTTTTTTAAAGATCAATGTTATGTACTATTATTGTTATTCATATCAACTATCAATGCTTACAATCTGTTTATTTTTTAAAACAATAATAATTTATATGCATAATAGTGATAGAGAATATATATAATAGTAATAGTACATATATATAACAGCGATATTTGAAGAAATCGAGTTTACAAGAACTCGGATTCACAAAATCTTTGTCTTTAGTTTTTATGATAAAGGTACAAGTTTCAACTCCCTAAATATGTAAATTGATTTTATTTTGAGTATTTTCTAAACTATATATATATATATATGTGTGTGTGTAAAATGAAAAAAAAAAAATTGTGTGAACTCAAGTTCATATAAATTCAATTTTTTCGTATACTCATAATCAGTGTTATACATATCAACTATCATTATACAAAAGTTAAGCATTTTATAAATAATGATAATTAATATGCATAACATTGATAATGCATATACTTAACAATACTACTTAAAAATGAAAATTCACATGAACTCAGCTTCCAAAGGACTTAATAAAAAAATATTATCATGTGACAATTTAGCATTAAGGAAAACAATTTATTTATATGGTATTTATTTTATCTACGATGAACCTAATGCTCATTTGTTACCATGTTTGTGATGAAGTGAGATAATGTAAAAGAAATTAGTTAACACGTGGTAGACTTATTCAAGTGTTTGTTACAAGTGATAACTCAATTTATATGTTATTTCGTGTTTGTTATTGTGCATTATTTAATGAGATAACATAGTAAATGACAAATTTATCCCTCATTTACACTAATAAAGTAAAAATTAGTAGGGATATTCTAGTAAATTAAATGATTAAAAAAATGGGGTATTAAATAATATTATGGGGATGGTGAGATGGGTAATACCTTAGGTATTACAATAACGGGTAAAAATTATAACATGTTAAGGGTATTATTTCAATACGTAACAAATATGAGATAACGGAGAATAAAGCATTAATATTTAACTTATCATCCATAACAAAACAAGGTCTTAGTTGACTATTGGAGATCATATATAGGACAAACATATTTATTTAATAATTAAAAGGATATTGACATATGTTCTGAAGAGGTAGGCACGCAATAAATTTCATTAAATTTCCTTTGTTGACTAGTGAATTAATGATATACATTTTCCAGTATTATTATTGATGTCATTTGGAAGTTCACTAAAATACTTAAAATATATTTCCTGTAAAAATGTTTTAAGTTCAGCCAAATTTTAAATTTTATTGTAAAAATTATAACTATATATTTTCAGTAATTATGTTATTGACTATTGTTTTTTCCAATCAGTTTACCTTACAAAATCTGAAATCATTTAAAATAGCTCGAGTCAAAAGGAATTTGCCTAAGGATTTGAAAATTGAAATTCTAGTATGTTTAAGGAAATTTGCAAATGTTATCCAAAAATACTTGCTAGATAAACTATGCATTAATGTAATAATCCACAAATTAAATGTATATACCAAAATTATAAAATAGACTATTATTAGTGATAATTGATTAGTAGTAATTCCTGATACACCTTATTCTAGAATAGGAAAAATCAATAAATAATTTAATATCACGCTCAAATAAAGAGAACATATTGTATTAATTTGGAAATTAAATTTGTGATCCACTAATGAACCGAATAAAGACAGTATAATCGATTAACTGATTGGTTGACCGTAAACTGCCAGAATTTTCGTTTTTCTTTAAAAGATCATATATCTTTTTTTTTTCTTTTCTTTTGTGTGTTAGAAGCATGAATTGAGATAACGCCCTTAGAAAAATTATATCCACCAATATAGATCAACATAATTTTTTCTTTTTTTGATAAGATCGATTTTTCTTTTTTCGGGTCTCTTTGTCATCCATTAAACACTGTAATCTCATTCTTAAAACTCTATCCATTTTAAAAAAAATAGTCCATTCACATAAATTAATAAAAAATATTTATAGTGTGTACTTGAGTGCATAATATGCAATTAAATTTTAAAAAAATATTGCATGTAGAAATGAGTAATACCTCAATTACAAAAAAAATACACAATTCAGTGTGTTAGTGTGTGTTTTGAAAAATTAAGTTTAAAAATTTAAGTGCATGCTATAATTTGTGATTAATAAAATATTATTAATAATGCTTGAAATTTTGGATTTACCTATAAAATTTTGGATATATTTTATTTATTGTGTACAAAAATAATAAAATTTAATAAACCATTTATTCATTTTGAATAAAAAAACTATAATTTAAAACAAACAAAAATAAAAAAGGATATCAACTTTGTATTATTGTATTACCAACGTAAGGTGTTTTGGTACCATATTACCATGATTTGATGACCTAACTCCTAATTTTTTACCAGAAAAAGAAAATAAACAAATGAAAAGTTAATTTATGTGTCTCTTTCAGTACAGACCCCCCACACATACATATATCCAATGAATCTCTATATATACACACGCTAAACTGACGTTCAAATAACCAGTCTCTCTCTCTCTAAGAAAACATTCGATTAAAAGTCAACAAACAAACGGTTCATAAAAGAGAGAGGAGAGAGAAGGAATGGTGGCGAAGATGATGAAGTGGAGGCCATGGCCGCCGCTTCCATCGAAGAAATTCGAGGCCAAAATCACAATTCATGAGCTCAGAGGCATCTTCGTATCCCCCAATTTTCCAGATTCCTCTAGATTCTCTGTTGAAATCAAGTGGAAAGGCTCCAAGGGAATTTCTCTCACTTCTCTAAGGAAGAGTGTGAGAAGGAATTTCACCAAGGAGGAGATGGTGGGCGACGATGGAATTGTTCGATGGGACGACCAATTTCGATGTTTTGGCACTTTTTCTGCTAATAAGGATGCCTCCTTTCATCCTTGGGAGGTTTCCTTTACGGTTTTCAGTGTGAGTTCTCAATTTCTCTTTCCTGCTATTTCTAATTTTCATTTCGATTTAATTAATGTGTTTTCATTATCCAAATTCATTGTTAAAATTCCTCATCACATGAACTTGTCTAATATGTGAATTTTTTATGTATGTAGTGAATTTTATTTACTTTATAACCGAGATCTCTTAGATGCTACACTTGAAAACTGTGTGTGTGTGTGTATATATATATATATATATATTTTTTTTTCGGGTGGGGGGGGGGGGGGGGGGGGGGGGGGATGTGTGTGTGTGTGGGAGAGAGGGGGAGATAGAGAGAGAGAGAGGAGGAGGGAGGGAGGGAGAAATAGATTTGAGAAAACAAAGAGGATTATTTGATCGTCCTCTAGTTTTCTAGGGTTAATAGATGCTTTGGTGGATATAAAAAAATTATAGTACGATGAAATTTATAGATAGTTCAATTGGTTTTGATAATCAAGAGTAGTGATATTGAGCCCGACAGGTTTTTTATGGAGCCCGACATGAATATAAATTACTTGTACATTATTGTATAATACAAGTAGTTTATGCCGATATGAGCTCCATATGAAACCAACAGTGGGCTCCATATCAAATCCTCCTCGATGATCAATGTTTTTACTAAACTTGGTATCATGCATAAGATGAAACTGGACTTTATGGATTCCCACCTCTTGGATATAACAAGAAAGGAGTTTTTGTCGTTAACGGAAAAATTTGAGAGGATCCGGACGTGAAAGGTACACTACTTAAAGAAATTGTATCTCTTAAAAATGATTCTCAAAATGTGTTGAATTAGTATGATTATTCGACTTCCTTTAGTAAGAAATGACCGATGATTCTTGAGTTTGTCTGAGAAGTTTGTGAGTTTGTACATTGTCTCATAACTGAGAATCCTTCTATCTGCTATCCATTACAACACACTGATAGAATGATGATTCCATTACAACAGGGTTCGAAGCAGGGGGCAGCATCCTTAAATCTTGCAGATTTCGCTTCTCCATTCGAAACACAAGGCCAACAAGTTAGCATTCCTCTCCTAATACCAGGGGCTGGTGTAGCTGTTGAAAGTAACACTTCACTTCATGTAAGAAAAACTTACTTGGATTAGATTTTGCTTTCACTTTCATCTACTTCCATGAATATTGATGTGTAAACCTAGTTCATTCACAATGCAGCTGTCCGTCGTTCTTCTAGAATCAAGAAACGTTGATGAACTACCCGACCCATCACCACCAAGGCCCATTCTGTTTTTTCCGCGATCTCCATGCTACGGAGAGATGTTTTCGTCAGAAAAGGAGGCTGGTTCGACTGTTAAAACGAGCCCGAAAAGAGTGAATATTTTTAAGGCTTTATCTCCCCTAAGAAGTAAAAGGGCTGGTCAGGAAGAGGAAGGCAGCGATGTTGAGTACAATTACCCAGTGGACTCAGATTCTGAAGACGACTCGGAGGAAGTGAGTGAGGAGGACATTCATGCAGAGAAATCGTCTGGTTATGGTACTCTGGCATATGCGAACCATGTGGGGTTGTTGAGCCACACAAACACCTGCAGCAGCGAGGATGAGGGTTGGGTCTACTATAGGCATCATACCAGGGCTTCATCAGATCCTGTTCATACAATGAAGCAGAATACGAAACGTCGACTACTTCCATGGCGGAAAAGGAAGTTGAGTTTCAGATCACCTAAGGTTAAGGTTAAAGGAGAGCCATTGCTGAAGAAACATTATGGGGAGGAAGGTGGAGACGATATTGATTTTGATCGTCGACAGCTCAGTTCATCATCAGATGAATCCATTTTAACGGTATGCTTTATATCCATTCATTTGTTATGATCATCATTATCAAGTTTCAACGGTGGACATTTAATCTATTTCTTGTACGTGTTTAGATTGCAAATGAATCTGCATTTGGAGACGATAATTTTGCCGTTGGTATATGGGAAGAAAAGGAGATAACGAGCCGGGACGGACATTTGAAGATGAAAGCACGAGTTTTCTTCGCTTCAATTGACCAACGGAGCGAACGAGCAGCTGGAGAAAGCGCATGTACAGCTCTCGTTGCTGTGATTGCCGATTGGTTACAATCGAACAATGATGAAATGCCGATCAAGTCCCAACTCGATAGCCTGATTCGAGAAGGCTCGCTCGAGTGGAGGAATCTCTGCGAGAATGAGACGTACAAGGAACGGTTCCCGGACAAGCATTTTGACCTGGAGACTGTAGTCGAGGCTCAAGTCCGTCCGCTAACCGTTGTACCAGAGAAATCTTTCGTCGGTTTTTTCCACCCAGAAGGGTTAGAAGACGGAAGATTCGACTTCCTCCAAGGCGCAATGTCATTCGACAACATTTGGGATGAGATCTGTCAATCTCCATCCGGTGTCTACATTATCAGCTGGAACGATCACTTCTTCGTGTTGAAGGTCGAAGAAGATGCATACTATATGATTGAAACATTGGGTGAGAGGCTCTATGAGGGATGCAATCAAGCCTTCATCTTGAAGTTTGATAAGGATACAGTGATTAGTCGGGTGGCAGACATGGCAAAGAAGTCGGATCATAAAGCTAAAGATGAGAAAAACGAGAGCTCAACCGAAAAACAGGAGGTTGAAGACGAAGTCTGCTCGGGAAAAGAGTCGTGCAAAGAGTATATCAAAAGCTTTTTGGCTGCTATTCCTATCAGGGAGTTGGAAGGTGATCTGAAGAAGGGGTTAGTCGCATCCACACTTGTTCATCATCGTCTGCAAATCGAGTTCCATTATACGAAAGCAGTGGAAGATAGTGAGGAAGAGGGAAGCTTACCGTTGGAAGCATTAGATCAGGAGCTGACAAATCCCTTTGAGTCTCTCTAAGCTATACAGAGACTCATTTGACTTTTGATACCTTTTGCCTATAAATCAAGAGCCAATTTTCTAAGAAATGTAAATATTATCCTTTTTGATACTTGAATGTACAATGCTCCAACAGCTTCACTGAAGATTTTGATCAACTGAGGGGCGCTTGGTTTAAGTTTTTCAATGGAAATGAGACAAAAATATTAAATTGTGATTATCTTATTCTGAGTCTAAGCAATTACCGTATCTTCATTTCTTTTCACTGAAAGAATATGAACCAAACACTCCCTAATTAGTAACAGGTCAATCACAATGATAAAAACGATCCGTTGTGTTTAACGTAAGCTCATCTCCACCGAAAAGGTGTTTAACTGCTTTACAATGTCTTAAAAGAATAGTTCAATAATCATCCCAATACTCTTGAAGAGTTGAATTTTGATGAACTGCTATACAGTGTCTTAAAAGAATAGTTCAATATTCATCTCAATACTCTTGAAGAGTTGAGTTTTGATGAAATAAATAACTAACTCGGGTCAAAATTTAGGTGCACTCTAGCTCCGGACTGGTAGTGTAGTAGGCACACGAGTTCACTTTGGACATAAAGGGTCACCAGGTACCATTTAATTATCAACAGTTGAACAAAGCTGAGAGGCAAGCTTAACAACTCCCCACATGGCGGCATCATTCTGCATTAAAATTCAGGGAAAGGCGAATGTTATTTTTTTACATGATCTGTGTGATGCACATTGCAGATATCCACATTCCACACCAAAACATGGAATAGCTTCTTTACTCGTTGTACTTGAAAACTTTCTCTAGATTCTGTTAGAAGGAATACATGAAATCTAGTGTGATAGTGTGTGTATGTGTGTGAGGGAGAGAAGGGGAAAGAGAGAGAGAGATGCAATTCATTTTTGAAATCATGCATAACATGAAATCCTACTCAACTTTCAGCAAGTTCATTTACATAGGAACTAATGATTGCACTTATTTAAGTATTTATTTTATGAGAGATATACTAACAAAATATTTGGCAGAAAATCTAATACCACACTTCTAATGACCTAAAGGTAAAATTGTCACTGACACAACACAGAAACAAGTATGTAATTCATTAAGGTTTCTACTTACCAAATACACAACGTCAAAGGCATTGCGGTGGCCGTCAATGGAACTCTCGATGTTGTCATTCCTGCAAAAGTACCTCATAGGTTAGAAGATTAATAAATATGATGAGGTTAATAGAGATAGTATGGGGCATTAAGCAACAAAAAAGATAATAACTGGACAGCTCATCTTAATACAGAGAAGTGCATTTCAGAATTTTCAAATTGTAATCTAGCTTCCAGAGAGAAAATTAAAACAGATTGAATCGCTTCAATTTTCAACAAAAGGTACCATAGCCTATAAAGATAAAGGGTGATGAGCTAACCCACACCCTCAGAATCACTAGTTGATGTTAAAAAATATTCCTGATACAAAAAAGGCACCAGACGTGAACTTGCATAGCCATGATGCTTCATTTTATTGAAAAAGATGAGCAAACTGGAATACAAGATTGGGAAGATTAAAGGTAGTGAGATAATTGAAATCAACTTGATGCTTGGGGCTTGAGAAATCAGCCTTAGCACAGACCACACTTGATTTAAATTCCTTTAAGCAAAAAAAAAAAAAAAAGGTTTATGAGCAATTTCTTTCATGCACTTATAACTTACAGGAATCCCACTGATATTCTTGAATTGTAGCTCAAGCCATCTGACATTCCTAGATCCCCAATGTGATCACCAAGAAGTAGCACATTAGTTCTCATTTTCACCGAGGATAAATCGGGTGCAGATTCTACAGCATGCTCGTTTTTATTCAATACATGAATTGTTTTCCCTGCAACAAAGAATAATATTTTGCATGATGGTATTGTTCAATATCGCAAGGAAACATGCACAAGAAAGAAAATTTTAAAGTATGATTTTTAACACTCGAAATTGGGAAGCATTAAAATAGCTACAGCTAAACATGAATAATTTATTTCTGGTAAAAAAGCCATTTGCCACATACCCTGGGGAGCACAGAGTTCTACATTAATATATATTATCTAACAAATGAAGAGAATTTGGAAATGTTTAACTTATTTTTAGCCAATCAGCAAAGGAATCAAATATACAGATTACAGTGCAGATTCCCAATTTATGAGATTGTTGATATACAAATAATAGCAGAGAATCAATGAGCTTGCATCACGAAGATTGGAAAGTGATGCACAGAATAACAAACATTTTAACTGATGAGCCTGGTAAAAAGAAGTAAACCTTCAAATGACACAAGGTTATCATTCTGGTCAAAGACCATTCGGTTGGATATGATTTTTACATTCTTAAATGATCTATGGAGTTTCTGCCTCAACACCTGGTTAAAAAATATATCAAAGGTTAACCTCAAATTTACACACATGTACCACCTTCTCAAGGTACATAGCTCAATTAGCTTCATTAAAATCAGAATTGACCAGGAATTGGAAATATAAGAAAGCCAACCTCTTCAATAATATCTGCTAGGCCAGCTGAAAATATAAGGATAGGAATATTATTCCTCTGCAAACATAAAACTATATCAGACATAAAATCAAATTATAAGCTATTTCAAGACTTGAAAATATTTACAAATACATATAATGTACCATCTGCCTGACATCTTGAAAGTATTTTAGACCTTACAAAATTTTAATAGGCTGTACAGGTAATGGTGATATTTACCTCCAAGAGTTCAAAGAGTTCAGTAACCCCATCTCTGAATGCGATTCTTGATTGAGCCACAGAGCTCTTTATAGCACCATAGTTGAGTCCTCCCTCGATAAGAAGAGCGTGTGTTTTCCCCCACCTACATATATTGAGTTAGCCACATAAACTATAACAAAGCCAATTGTAAATTTTCAGATATTTCAAAGTATATGATGGACAATAGTTACACAAGTGTACATATGATAACTGAAGTGCCTATTTAAGAGAACTTCTATCTTTTAACTATACAAGCTGATAATCAATTTAGGCATTTTTAAAGTAGTTGAAGCTGACTTTTAGGGTTGATCGAGTTGCATACCACTCTTCCATAAGTTTTGCTTTCTCATGAAGAGGAATGGTAGGATCAATTTCTATTGGATGATAATACTCGTATAATTTTTGCCTCTTCATATCATACTCTGGATTCCCCTGCTGCAGGAGGGCATGACTGCCTACATTTAAATATATATCAAACAGTTAGTTTGAAAATAAAAAATTGGGTTTCAGAAGCTGATATGTGGCTGCTGTTGGTAGCTTGAAGTTACATACTATGCCCTCGCTGACCATCAACCCGATACTTTGTTAGTGTAGCATCAAAATCTGCAATAACCTGGTAGTTTGAAGTTACATGTGTTACATTCATAAATGGCTAAATTAGCTTAGTAAATATCTTAATTGCATGTGGCAGAAAACATGACTTAACACTATCAAGCCTATAAAAAAATAAGGCACCAACAAACATGAGCGATTAAAGAAAATCCTAAATATTAATGACTTCTAAACATCTATATAGATCTTTAAACTTGGTTTCTGTCATTCTCCATTAGTGTTAACAGGTATTGTGATGATATGAACACTATTTCAGGAGATACATCTCAGATTTTTCCTGCAGAATCATTTCGCTTATTTTTGTGCTTCCCAATGCCTCTTAAGTTTTTTGACGTTGATGTTCACCCTTTTCGCATTCTCGTAAATTTCTATTTCACTTATTATGTTAGCAATTTTAAAGATATAAAAGACATGAAAAAAAGTAGCCATAGCAGCTCGAAAGAATCTCATGCAAGTAGCAGAACATTTTATTATTACTATTAGCCATCATATGGGAGGTAAATTGACATATATGTATACCAAGATTCAGACCTCACGTCACTGCATTGTTGTAAAATCAATTAAATCAAGGCTGAACATGTAAATTCAGGATTTATTTATTTAGAAGGATGCTGTAGCAAAGTACGCCGACAAATATTATGAACACCTAGCGAGTCACGACACATTTTCAATAATTATATACTGCAATCCGTACTTCTGCAACCAAAAAAAGATACGAAGCTAAAAAAAAAAAAATCGATTAATGAGAGTATATGAATAAGTCATAATTCCGATTATATCAATCACAGAAATCCGTGAACATCATAAACTGCCTTGAGCTAAGAAGATAAAATTTCCAACAAAAAATGCAAAATAAAATTAAGAAATTAATCAGGCGCAAGGAAACCTGCAACTTCGAAGGTCCGTCGAGGCGAATAGATGATATTTTGGTCTGAAGCATCAGAGGGTCACCCACCAGTACTTCAGCACCATCAAACACAACGTGCTCCATACTTGCAATTTGAGGATTTCTGGTCTTGCAGTAGCTCCTGTACCACACACCACAACGCATTTCGTCAAACACACACTACACAACAGTGTCAATGGAGAAGAGAATGGCATGATAAATAGAGCGCATCAAAAACAAAATCATAAAAACCACCATTACAGGAGTAAAGCAACGGAACAATTTTTCGAATCAGAGAAATGGAAACGCAATTGTGAATGAAGAGCGAAATTGCCTGAATCGGAAGCGAGGGAAGCCGTTGGAAAAGGCGGTCCAGGAAATCGGGACAGTGGAGCACCGAGGCCAATAACTCATGACTCATGAGGAAGTACAGAACGTTGTGCCCGTGAGAGCGTTTAGATATTTCTGAAGAGGCCCATTTATGAATGAGCCCATCTTTTAATTATTGTATGAAGTTATTTCTGAAGAGGCCCATTCACGAGCCCATCTACGTCCTTAATTCATTAGGGGGGCTCTTCGGTACTTTTACGAATATTATTCAGTTTTAAATAGTATTTTTTATGGGGGTGAATTTAAAATTTAGGTGGTGAATTAAATCGTACAGTGAACAACTTAATTATCGGGATAATATGACCTGTGGTCTTTTTCTAAATCTAAAGAGCCAAGTCCATCTACGTTTTGTGTGTGTTCTAAGAGCCCATTTTTTAGTCTATCTATGTTGTAGTGTGTTGATTTCTGAAGAAGCCCACTTATGAGCCCAACTACGTTATGTGTTCGAAGGTGGGGGGAAAATACAAAATTTTAGATATACCACATTTGTGATATCGACTTTTTGTGTATACCAAAAAATTATATATATATTCAAAATATATATCAATAGTCAATACTGCATATGAATTTCGGTATATCAAGTATTGGTGAGGTGGGGGCGAGGGCTTTGCCTCTTGCTGCAAGGTATATGCTAAAATTTGAATATGAAACGATATATACAAATCTTGTTCCATTAAAATCTTCAAATTTGCAAGAATATTAAAGAAATAATAATCACAGCAAAACTTATCTTTTAGCCATTATTCAACAATTTTGGGAACAAGGTAAGATGATGACTTTGATGTGAATGAAAGGTACAACTACTTATTCCAGAACAGAACAGAACAGAACAAATCAAATTCCCTATTCTATTCGTCATTTCCTATGTCCATATCCTATTACACCTCCATAAATATATACAGATTCATTCTTACTAGTACCAAGCTAAAAATACATTGTGGAAACGCTTGTAAATCATGAAGTACACCAAGCTTCACAAGTGCCAAGTTCCTTGATGGATCAGAAGGACGACTCAGCAAATGGTAATAACAAGGTGAAGAGTCTGATGCAAGCTATGCACAGACTCGTCTCGCCTCGTCCCAAACAAATAGGATGCTGCTTCCAACGTTTCACACCCCGATTCCCAGAAAATAATCCATTAGTAGAACCAAATTAATGATGCTACTATGTATACCAATCATGAAACTTTTCCATTTCTTCAAGACAAAAGCTTCTATGAAATTGGTTCGCCCAAGTTCTATGGTAAACTCGACAGTACTGTTTATTATAAGAAGTATCATAGTTTAGTAATTTTGAGAAAAATAACACATAAATCAAAGTGATACTTTATATGCTAAACAGTATTACTTAATATGCTGAAACTGCACAATGATGAAAGAGCCAAGCTTCAAGAAATGGAAAACTAATCAAATATACAAGAAAACTGAACAAAATTTAGCTTCTAACATAAATGTCTGTTCTAGTGAAGCCTCCATAAACATCACTAACAGGAAAAGTTCTATTCAAACGCCTCAACGAAAGATTCGAAATCGCATTCATCTTATAGAGACTATTCGCAACCTCCATCGCTTCTACTCGCCATCCTGAAAACCCGATTCCTTCAACTAGAAGTACATAAGACGTCTCGTTCGGTTGGCAACCCCTCATCACCATTTCCTCAAGAATCGTAATAGCCTCACCGATTCTATGAGCTTTACACAAACCAAGAATCACAATATTGTACGTCACAACTGTTGGCAAGAACACACTCTTCTTCATATCCCCCAGCAATTCGATCGCCTTATCCACCATCCCGTCTCTACACAGACACGATATAAGCGAATTGTACGTGATCTCATCCGGATCAATCCCTATAGAAAGCATATCCGACACCAGCTTCAGAGCTCTCGCTTGGTCCCCATTGTTCCACAACACGCTTATCAACGTATTGTAGGTACTCACATCGGGAGGGCACCCGTTTTCATCAAGCTTACTGAAAACCTCCAAAGCCTCGTCCGAATTCCCATTCTTGCATAATGCGGATAGAATCGTGTTATAGTTAACTATATCGGGGAAACAACCACTAGAAATCATGTGATCCAACGATGCAATTGCTAAGTCTAATCTCCCTTCTTTACAAAGGGCCGAAATCAATGGGTCATACGTGTAAGTATCGGGTTTCAGCCCCTCGTCCATCATGATCTTCAATAAATTGATCGCCTCGTCTAACAGTCCATCTCTACACAACGCGCCTATCATAATGCTATACGTAACCACATTAGGAGCACAATTATTCAAGAACATTTCCTTCATCACTTTCTCCCCATCCTCCCATTTCCCCTGATTAAGCAAAGCCCGTAACAAAATGTTATACGAGATGACGTCCGGTTTACAACCCCTACTCGTTAAGCTACTAAAGAAGTCAAAAGCCTCATCCATCAATCCCTCCCTACACATTCCCCTAATAATCGTATTATAAGTGTACATGTCAGGCTTTAGACCTCTCTCAAGCATTTCGTCGAACATCTCCATTGCATTCCCTATCCCGCCTTCGAGAATCATCGCCTCTATCAAAATCGTGTACGTTATCACAGTAGGCACACACCTATCTCTGATCAACTGATCCATCATCTTTAAAGCTAAATCGAGCTTCCCCCGATTGCAGAGACTACCAATCATGATATTATACGTCACAATATCGGGCGAAAACCCTCGATCCCTCATTCTACTGAGAACTTGATTAGCAGAGTCGATCCGATTCGCTTTACACAACCCACTAATGAAGGCATTATACGCATATATATCGGGCTCGCCATGTCGATCAAGAATTCGCATCACTTTAGCGGCTTTATCGACGGATTTCATATTGAAAAACCCTTTGATGAGCTTTGTGCAGAGAATTACGTCAACCTTGTGCCCTAAATTGACCATACACTCGAGAAAATAAAGGCCCTCATCGTAGTTCCCTGCTTTGCAGGATCTGTGAAGCAGTTTCACGAAATGGGATTCTTTGTAATCGTTATAGGAGGACAAATTGGGCGGCCTAGTTTCGGTGGGGAGCTTGATTCTCTGATTTGAATTTCTAGGGTTTATAATTTTGGAATCGCCGTGGCTCCTGCATCTGAAAACAGGGGTGTGGAGAGGGTTTTTGGTGGTGAGTTTGTGTTGGGTGAAAATGAGACCTTGTGGGAAGAACTCAGCGTAACAAGGTGTAGACATTAGTTGGGAATTCCTCAGAATGTTCAGTTCTCATGGAGCATTATCTTGATAACAAGAGAGAGAGAGAGAGGGTACCTGTAAATTGGTAAAAGATGGGATTGGGGAGTTTGCAGTGGGGGAAGAAGTTGTGGACAAAGATTAGATTTTGGTTTCATGTGGATAAGGTATTTACAAGGTTCCACGTACTCAACATTACAGGTTTACTGTTGTTATAGCTGTTAAACAAAGCTGCTTCTCGACTGTTATAGCTATTATACGAGTCAAACATTTGTTTTGTAAGATTCGATAGTTAAATATATTTTTTATAATTTTATTAGGTTTGTTGCCTTAATCACGCCAAAATTTTATTTTCAGCTTGTCGTAGTTACGAGGTCGGCCCAATTTTGATAAATGAGTTCGAACTTAAAAGTAACATCTCTATTTGTCCTCTAATTTTCTTTCACAAGTAATGAAAATATTATATTGTTGTTATTTTTTCAAGATTGATCTACCTTCTATTCTTCTTTATGTATTCTTATGGAATTTAAGTATCCTTTACTCAATTTAATGAAATACCACATTTATCTTTGAAAAAATATTATAATCTAAAATAAAATACAACCTCAGTGCAAAATTACTTGTTCTTTCTTGGCTTTCTTCTGTTTCTGAATTGTCATTTATCAAAATTTTGGTAAAAAGTTTTACTTCTATGATACTTCTCCGACTTTTATTTAACTTATGAGTTATGAATTGTAAATTTTGGTTTAGCTTCTCATTTCCAATGGAAATAAATAATCCTATATTTATAAATTATTCTCTAGACATTTTAAAATTGAATAGGTTTTATATTAAAATAGGTTGTGATAAGTTTATCATAAAATTTTCTGTAATTTTTTTTTATCTAAAACTGTTTTAAAGTATCATTAATTCCATCAAGAGTGTTATTAATCTCATCAGGAGTATGAGTATCATTAGTCTGAGTTCAAGAAAAATTTATAACAATTACAATATAATACTACAGACTCAAATTAATTATACTCCTGATAAGATTAATGATACTCCTAATGAAATTAATAATACTTTAAAATTATTTTATGATAAGTTTATCATTAACAATTTTCATATAAAACTTTGCCTTTAAAATCATAGCAAATGTCATTACTATATATATTTTAATCAAAAACATAAAATTGAAAAGACTTGATTACTTGAAGGATAGAGGAAGTAGTACTCTTCGGAGAAAATAAAGTATTTTCTAAATTTCTTGGAACAATATAGGACCATTCTGCCACAGTATCTTTCATATTTTTTTTTTTTTCATCCGTTGAATTTTTATATCCTTAAAATTGAAAACCTTTATAAACTTTATTGTCACAATATTTTTAAATTTTACTACAAAATATCATTACTTTTGGACCCATACATACACACGATATTGTTTAACTCGTTTCTTTATTTTATATTTTAATATTTACAAAATTATCTCTCAAATCCTTACTCATTCATCTATTTTCTTAAGAAAAAGAAAAGCATTCTTAAATGTGAAAGATTGTATGGAACAAATATAATATACACATATATATATATATATATATATATATATATATATATATATATATATATATTTAGTATAATTTAATATTGTCAAATTCTTATATACACGAGTCAAAACATGCAACCAATGTATAATTATTGTTATTTTTACCGAATCATATCAATTGTTTTCCCTAAGTAATATCATAACTTGTTTTTTATTGTTTACTCCCTCTCTCTATGAAAATGATCATATTTATTCGCACAATTTTTAATGCAATATCTATGTTGGAGAGTGATTAGGCGTGAATTTGTAATGTTTTGATGCTCATTTAGTCCACATTATGGGTGTTTTTGGTGAGTTTTTAGAGTTATTTGCGTACTATTTTTGTAAACTCATCAATTTACCTCTTTGGTGTACATGATAGGAAAGAGGACGAAAAACTGAGCTCGTAGGACTTTGAATCGACTTAAACAGACTCTCGAATGAGAAGATATGCAGGTTTTACGAAAAGTATTAGTTCGAGAAAAAAAAAGTGATACTGGGTAAGAACAAGGGAGAAGTGCTCGACCAGGAGGCTTGATCGAGCACGAACCGCTCAACCAAAGCCAGTCGAGTGCCATTTGGGTGCTGGAAGAATTAGCCGTTCGACCTCTAGTCGAGCAGGAGCCGCTCGACCAGAGCCCAAGGTCGAGCACGATTTTAGGCCAAAGGAGAAAATGTTATAACTCTACCAGGGCGCTCGACCAAGTGACGTGGTCGAGCGCTTCCGAAGTCCAAATTTGAAAGTCGTATAAATACCAATCCAAACCCTATTTTTTCATATCTACACACGATTTTCGAAGGGGAGGAAGCTGGAAACATATTTTGGAGACCTTGGAAGGGTTTGGAGAGAGGATTAGAGATTTACAACATCACGAGATACACGAGACGATTAATTCTTTGAACGGTTTATTTTTATTCTTTGTTATTGATTCTTGAGGTTGAATTTCAAATTATTTACATACTTTGAGATTGATTTGCCAGATTTTAATTGCAATAGAATTCATAATTAGATATATGTTCTTGAATTTCTTGATTAAGTTGATTATGTCTTTAATTATCATAGTTGTTACTTTTGATTTGATCATCAATATGCTTGACTAAACTCGTGTATGTTTAGGGTAGGATGAACTCGTAGAAATTAGGATCTTGGTAGACGATTAGGATAATCCGTGGTGTGATGAGTTTTATTTCTCTTAATTATTGAATTTTTCTAACAAACCCTAGAATAATCATAGAATTAAGTATAAAAATTGTTAAGGAGATGACAACCGAATTACTCTTTTGCTACGAATATGCTTAAGGAGAGAGTTTTTGAATGAGTTTGTAATTTACCGGTTTATCTAGGGAAGATGGTCGAATCACTGTTGGAGTTATACGTGAAAGTATGCTTTTACTTTGTATAACTCGTGTATCAAACACTCGTTTTATGAGAATAAATCTTTTATCGCATTTGCTTTAGTTATGATTGAATGTTGAATTTCTATTGCAAACCGTTCAATATATAGTACGTGTTACATTGTAGTTAATGTGGTGATACCCGATCACGGAAGACAACATTAACAGTTTACTTGTAACTAAACGTACATTTTCACGATCTAGGTGGAATTGAACAATCCGCCGTGAAAGGTCGATGTGTAAGGCTCAGATTGGTCTGTCTTGACTAAGAGATTGCACTAGCACATTTAGTATGTGTTGAAGAGGTCCTACAGCGAGGATAAATTCTTCTGTTCTGAAAGGTGAAGAATTAGACCTCAGTGGTTGTTGATTTCTTAATCTCCGTCACTTAAATAGGACCGTGTGTGCTTAGTAGTTACTGCTTTGATTCATGTTGGGTGAGAATCATTGCGACTTCGAACTTTGTGTCTTGGGCAGTAATATTAATCATACGACGGTTGCTAAGATTTAATACGGAGAAACGCGTGCGAGTACGGCTCGTGTGATTAGTCCCCTTGGTGGGCTCAGAAGTTTTATTGTACCAAATCTTGCAAGTGAAGAATTAGTTTCTTCGGTACGAATAATAATGTTGAGCTGTCTTTACTCCAAGGTGAAATATATTAATTAATTTAGAGCTATTCAGAAGCTCAATTAATTAATGGACTTGATAATCTTAAACGCGGGAAATAATAACCGGGAGCCCATATTATCGTAATATGGATTAAGATGGATAGTGCAATATTAATTTATTAGTGGTAATAATTAATATTAATGGGCTGAATTATATTGGGGCTCAATATTGAAATTCAGAAGTCCATTAGGAGGTCCAATCTTAATTCTCCTTAAGGCCCCTCAAGTAGCCCATTAAGTAGCCCAATAATGATAAGGTGATTAAAATAAAAAGAAAATATTAATGCTGATTTTTCTATGTAAAAATCGAAAATTGCAAAATAAGAAGAAAAAAAGATTTTGTTGATTTTCTTGGAAAGATATTATGGAAGATATGTATTCTAGGAATACAAGAATATCTCATATATTCAAGAAGATCCAAATCTTGGATTTTCATCTCATTATTTTCGAAAATTACATGTTTAATAATAGGGTGAGATTTTTGTGGAATATTTTATTATAGAGAAAAGAATATATGGGATATATTCAAGATTTCTTAGAGACTAAGAAAAGATTTTCTCTTGCCCATAAAATCTCTACGAATTTCGGTCACCCCACTATTATAAATAGGGGATGATTATTTCATCCCTAAGTACATAATTCCATGTGTTGGAAAAATCAAGAAGCATAGATATTTTTCTTTTTCCTTAGTTTATTAAATTGCTTGAAAGCGTCTCCCACCGGCGATCAAGTAAGGCGAAAGGGAAATACTTGAGAAGGTTTTTGGGTTGATAAAGCGTGTACGAGAGTCCCGTTTTATTCAAAGGCCAAGTTCTACAAGAGGTACGTTAATCACATATTTACTTGTTTATTCCGCCATAGTTAATATGTGAAATTAATTTAGCATGCATGATGATAATTAGTTGTTGGAATTATTATTTGAATTAATTAGGATTAATTCATGATAGTAATAATTGTATTTAAATTCGTATTTAAAATTCATCCCGAATAGATTCCGGGCACCCCTATATTTTTTCCCAACAACTGGTATCAGAGCCACGGTTTCGGGCTCTGAATTTTAAATTGGAATTTAAATTGTTGAACATTAAAATTGAAATTGGATAGTAGAATTGTTAGATCTTTTTTGCAGGTATCCAATTGTCATGGTTTTTAATGTTGTTAATTTCATGCGTGTGAATTAATTTGGTTTTTAATTCGATTCGTTCGAATTCGTTTTTCTCGTGAGAAAATCCACGAGTAGATTAGTTGTTTTTATTTTGATTCGATCATTGTAATAGACTAGTCTAGATCTAGTATTTATTTTGTAAAAATAAATTGTAACCGGATCGTGACGAAGAACGAAGAATTAAAAACGGTGTACCCGAACGACGCATACATGCGTGGCGCGTGTATGGAGGTAAAATCATGCAAGGGGTGAAGAAAACGAGGACGAACGGCGAAAAAACGGCGCACGGGGGTGCACGGCGCACACCGTGCGCAACGGGCGCACGGCGCCGCGCGCACGGCGCGCGCGCGCTTCGGCCAGCCCCTGCAGCGCCTCGGGGCGCCTCGGGCGCGCCTCGGCGCGCCTCTGTGCAGCGCCTCGGGCGCGCCTCGGGTGCGCCTCGGGGCTGCGCTTCGGCGCGCCTCCGGCGCTTTTCCAGCGCCTCTCGGGCCGGGAAGCGCGCGGGTCCATTTCGTGGGCCGACGCGCGCTGTATCTCAGGCCGTGGAATTTTTTCGGTTCGTGTTTTTTTTCGTGTGATTTTAAACGTCGTCCCGAACCCCAAACGATGCTGTTTTTGAAGAAGTGTTGCTGTTCGAGTGGGAGCACGTCGAGACGAACGTCGGAAAGCAACAAGGACGATTTTTTTCGCATCAAAACGTGAAGAAATTAAACCGTGACAATTGGATTCGAGTGCTCCAATGTGTTTAATTTTTGTTTTGATGGATGTTTTATTTCGTGCACTTATTATTATTTGTTAATATGTGTTTGCATGAATTTAATTGTCCAAGAAAAACCTTACTTTCGAAAATTAATAAGTATGTTTTTATAATCGCAATTTTATTCCGGATATTAAAATTGGATTATTTTGACCTCCATAATTTATTTATTTGTGAAGTTCTTTTGGAATACATTTCCCCCTCGGATCGGCCAAAAGAACGGATTTCACATGAATAAATTCCGAAAGGATGATTGTGGATTATTACTAGTGGCGGTATTGACCCTCACCACGAGTGGCTTGCTCAAAGCGAAGTAATAATCCTGTATTTAATTATGGTTATTACTTAGGCATAGGAAATTGATATTAACTTACTCCCCTCGGAGTCCCTGTCAATTTCTATGTGGTCAAAGTGGGAGCCAACTATTAATTATGAATTAAGGATTTGTAACTTTTAAGTTTGTGATCCGCTTGAATGTGTTTAAATGTATAGACCACCCCTCGTGGCGCATTTAAATTGTTTCGAGATGTTGGCTGATGCATGATTATATTGTTTTAAGGTTTCAATATAATTGATGTGATCGAATTATGCGATAATTTCATATTTTTCTAGATATTGATATGAATGTATGTTTTATTCTTATTTCATCATGTCGTAACCTTTTAATCCACTGTTTAATATACTTAAAGTTAATAAACTTTTTGGAGAGAAATATATCGATTGGAAATGTTTTTTTTTAAATTTGTCCTTACTGCACGAAAACACAATTGGGTTATTTATGTTAATATACCCGGCAAGTCTAATGATAAGTCAAGCAATGGGAAGAGGCAGTTTATGATCGGAAGCGTGACAATGAATGAAGTGCATCATCTTGACATTTCTGTCTGAGGATTTGAGGCGCGTTCATGAAGACATTGTATCCGCTGTTGAAATCATGGAACGCCTTGAAGAGATGTTTTCACATCAGAATCCCATGACTAATCAGTTCACCAAACATGACTCGGTCAAGTTGGAAATGGTGGAAGGAACGCTCGTGAGGGAGCACGTTCTCGAGATAATGGCATACCTTAACAAGTTGGAAGTACTTGGTGCGGATTTTGATTGATTTCATATACCATTCCCTACCGAGAAGCTTTGAGTAGTTTCATCTGAACTGTCAGATGAATGAACGGACAAGTCGTTTGCCCGAGCTCTTGCAAGCTTTAGTTTCGGTGGAGGTGATAATGGAGCACCAGTCTAGTGCTATGGTGGCTAATGGTTCGTCTACCTCTTTTGGTCCCAAGGGAGGGAAAAAGAGGAAGAGAACCAAAGGCCGGATCCAAGCAAATCCAATTGTTGCGAAAGGCAAATGCAAAGGCAAGCATCGAAGGGGAAGTGTTTTAGTTGCGGTGAGAGAGGACAATGGAGGTCTGCCTGTTCCAAGCCTAAGAGGCTAAGAAAGTTAGGTAATTCACACACCTTAGTCGTCGAAACTTGTGAAGTGGCGTATGTTGTCTATTCGTGGATAGTGGATACGAAAGCTACTGATCACATTTGTTTCATGGGTTTAAGCTAACCCGACGACTTAACGGAAGTGAGATCCCCATCACATCGGGCAATGCTACGAGAGTGGCAGCTGAAGCAGTGGGAGAAGTGCGCCTATCTTGTGAAGATAGAGTTATGGTCTTGAGAGACGTTCCTCATGTTCCTAGTTTAGAAAGAACTCAACCTTCAGTTTCTAAACTGTTTGAATAGATACTCAGTTTCTTTTAATAAGGATGTTATTATTGCTTGAAACGATGAGTTTATCCGTTCCGGAACTTTAATGGATGATCTTTATACCATTATTTGGGCACACCACTCACAAAATTGAATCTAATAACACATCGATTATTTCGAGTAATAAAAGAAAGCGTTCTTCGGAGATGAACAAAACACTTCTATGGCATCTTAGACTAGGTCATATTAATCTAAAGTGGATAAAGAGATTGGTGAAAGACGGATCCTTGGAATCATTTCAAGTCGAACCGTTTCCAACTTGTGAATCCTGTTTAGAGGGTAAAATGACCAAGAGGGCATTTGGAGCCAAGGGGAATAGAACTACGGAAGTGTTAGAACTCGTTCATACCGATATGTGTGGTTCAATGATGATCATAGCAAGAAGAGGTATGAGTAATTTGATGATTACTCAAGATACGGATACATCTACCTTATGATGCATAGGGAAAGAAGTATCAAGTCTCTACGATTTGTTCGTGGAGGCGAATACCTTAGCAATGAATTCTTGAACTACCTATCGGAAGAAGGGATTGTATCCCTGTTGACCACATCGGGAACCCCTCAATAGAACGGTGTGGCGGAACGAAGGAGCCAGACTCTTTTAGAAATAGTCAGACCCATGATGAGTTATTCGGATTTACCCAAGTCGTTTTGGGGTAATGCCTTGGAAACAACGACTTACATTCTAAACTTGGTGCCATCCAAATCGGTTCCTAAAACCCTAATGGAATTGTGGACCGGGCGCAAGCCCAGTCTAAGACACTTGCAGATTTGGGGTTGTCCGGCATACGTGCTAGACAAGGAAGCCGGTAAATTGGATCCATGTTCGGAATTAAGGTTGTTTATAGGATATCCCATGGGAACAAAAGGGTGTATGTTCTATAGTCTCAAGGATTAAAAGACTGTGATTAGTTCGCACTTTAAATTCTTGGAGGAAGACTATATGAACAAAAGAAAGCCCAGAAGTGAGATTACCTTAGACGAGTTAAGAGGGCAAACTCCTATACCAAGTATACAAGATGATATACCACATGTCATACCTTCACAACCGGAACCCCGTCGTAGTGGGAGGATTGCAAGGCAACCCGAGAGATTCATGGGAATTGGAGAATCTTCGGATTTGATTCCCAGCGATGAATCAGACCCATGAACGTACGACGAGGCAATCCAAGACAAAGACGCGGAAGTGTGGCAAACCGCAATGGAAACCAAGGTGGGTTCGATGGATTATAATCAAGTGTGGGAGTTGGTTGATCCACCTAATGGGGTAGAGCCCATTGGATGCAAGTGGGTGTACAAGAGGAAAAGAGGACCGGACGGAAGGGTAGAGACCTTCAAAGCAAGGCTTGTGGCCTGTGGCCTGTAGCTATGCTTAAGTCCATCCGTATTCTCTTGTCGATCGCTGCGCACTTAGATTACGAGATCTGGTAAATGGATGTCAAGACAGCTTTCCTTAACGGAAGTCTTGATGGGATCTATATGCAACAGCCCAAAGGTTTCGTTGAAAAAGGCCAAGAGCACCTCGTATGCAAGCTTAAGAGATCCATTTATGGACTTAAGCAAGCATCGCGTACTTGGAACCCGTGTTTTGATCAATTGATTAAGTCTTATGGGTTTGTGATCAAAACAAGTTCGAAAGTTGTGTGAAAGATATGACGGAACTGCGGTGGTATTCTTAGTATTATACGTAGACAATATTCTGCTCATTGGAAACAATGTTAAGGTATTGTCAGACGTAAGGGTATGGCTGTCAAAACAGTTTGATATGAAGGACTTAGGGAAAGCCGGTCACATCCTTGGGATCAAGTTCACTCGAGATCGCAAGAGGAAGATGTTGGGCTTATCGCAAGTTTCATACAAAGCCACTGTTTTGAAGCATATCAGCGTGCAAGATTCCAAGAAAGGTTTTGTACCTTTTTAGGCACGGAATCCATCTATCCAAAGAAATATGCCCTAAGACGCAAGTGGAGATAGATGACATGAAAGACGTTTCGTATGTTTCGGACATAGGAAGTCTTATGTATGCAACGTTGTGTACGAGACCGAATATCTGCCTTGTCGTGGACATGATGGCAAGATAATAAAGTAATCTCGGGAAAGCACATTAGATTGCAATTAAATGCATCCTTTAGTTTCTGAAAAGAACTTAGTATGGAATGCTGATTTAACAGTCAGACAATCTAATTCCCATGGGATACACGGACTCAAATTTCCAATCAGACATAGACTCCAAAATACCTACCTCGAGTAGTGTGTTTTGCATGGGAGAAGGAGCCATGACATGGAGAAGCGATTTGCAGAAATGCATCGCAGATTCGATCATGGAAGCCGAATAAGTAGTTGCTTGTGAAGTAGCAAAAGAAACGGTTTGGCTCAAGTACTTCTTAGTGGACTTGGACGTTGTTCCGAATTTGCCCGACAAGATAACTGTCTTTTGTGACAATGTCGGAGCAGTTGCAAATTCAAGGGAACCGAGAGCCCACAAGGCCAGCAAACACATTGAAAGAAAACACAATCTTATACGAGAAATCGTTAAGAAGAGGAGATAAAGAGGTGGCAAAGATAAATGTCGGAGGACAACCTAGTACATCCATTCACAAAGGGTCTGCCTCTGAGTACATTCGAGAGACATGTGGATGGAATGGGAGTCAAGACTATTGCCAATCTGCTTTAAGTATAAGTGGGAGGAATTATTAGGTTAGTGTAGGTTGACATGAGATGTCACGTAGAGCTACTACACTAAGACATGCGTGATGTATACTAAAAGCAGACTTTAAGTATAAGTGGGAGATTGTTGGAGTTATACGTGAAAGTATGCTTTTACTTTGTATAACTCGTGTATCAAACACTCGTTTTATGAGAATAAATCTTTTATCGCATTTGCTTTAGTTATGATTGAATGTTGAATTTCTATTGCAAACCGTTCAATATATAGTACGTGTTACATTGTAGTTAATGTGGTGATACCCGATCACGGAAGACAACATTAACAGTTTACTTGTAACTAAACGTACATTTTCACGATCTAGGTGGAATTGAACAATCCGCCGTGAAAGGTCGATGTGTAAGGCTCAGATTGGTCTGTCTTGACTAAGAGATTGCACTAGCACATTTAGTATGTGTTGAAGAGGTCCTACAGCGAGGATAAATTCTTCTGTTCTGAAAGGTGAAGAATTAGACCTCAGTGGTTGTTGATTTCTTAATCTCCGTCACTTAAATAGGACCGTGTGTGCTTAGTAGTTACTGCTTTGATTCATGTTGGGTGAGAATCATTGCGACTTCGAACTTTGTGTCTTGGGCAGTAATATTAATCATACGACGGTTGCTAAGATTTAATACGGAGAAACGCGTGCGAGTACGGCTCGTGTGATTAGTCCCCTTGGCGGGCTCAGAAGTTTTATTGTACCAAATCTTGCAAGTGAAGAATTAGTTTCTTCGGTACGAATAATAATGTTGAGCTGTCTTTACTACAAGGTGAAATATATTAATTAATTTAGAGCTATTCAGAAGCTCAATTAATTAATGGACTTGATAATCTTAAACGCGGGAAATAATAACCGGGAGCCCATATTATCGTAATATGGATTAAGATGGATAGTGCAATATTAATTTATTAGTGGTAATAATTAATATTAATGGGCTGAATTATATTGGGGCTCAATATTGAAATTCAGAAGTCCATTAGGAGGTCCAATCTTAATTCTCCTTAAGGCCCCTCAAGTAGCCCATTAAGTAGCCCAATAATGATAAGGTGATTAAAATAAAAAGAAAATATTAATGCTGATTTTTCTATGTAAAAATCGAAAATTGCAAAATAAGAAGAAAAAAAGATTTTGTTGATTTTCTTGGAAAGATATTATGGAAGATATGTATTCTAGGAATACAAGAATATCTCATATATTCAAGAAGATCCAAATCTTGGATTTTCATCTCATTATTTTCGAAAATTACATGTTTAATAATAGGGTGAGATTTTTGTGGAATATTTTATTATAGAGAAAAGAATATATGGGATATATTCAAGATTTCTTAGAGACTAAGAAAAGATTTTCTCTTGCCCATAAAATCTCTACGAATTTCGGTCACCCCACTATTATAAATAGGGGATGATTATTTCATCCCTAAGTACATAATTCCATGTGTTGGAAAAATCAAGAAGCATAGATATTTTTCTTTTTCCTTAGTTTATTAAATTGCTTGAAAGCGTCTCCCACCGGCGATCAAGTAAGGCGAAAGGGAAATACTTGAGAAGGTTTTTGGGTTGATAAAGCGTGTACGAGAGTCCCGTTTTATTCAAAGGCCAAGTTCTACAAGAGGTACGTTAATCACATATTTACTTGTTTATTCCGCCATAGTTAATATGTGAAATTAATTTAGCATGCATGATGATAATTAGTTGTTGGAATTATTATTTGAATTAATTAGGATTAATTCATGATAGTAATAATTGTATTTAAATTCGTATTTAAAATTCATCCCGAATAGATTCCGGGCACCCCTATATTTTTTCCCAACAATCACCCCAGTTAAATTAGGGTCTTAGTAATTAAACACAACTCATATAATTTGATTAGTGGGTTAGTGAGGTTAAGTTTAGTAAGGGTAGAGTATTGGAGTTATATCTGAACTTTTATTCTTACAATTCTTAGTGCTAGATTATGGAAGTTGATTGCCTAGTTTATTGCACGCTTAGGAATTTGCTTTAAATACCACGATTATCTTAGTTGTCGTACCAACTCCGTTAAGATACGTAGGGATTCTTATCCAAAACATCATTCATCTTAATTGCACTTCAATCGAAGTTAGTATAGTTTTGTTCTTTGCTTGCTAGATAGTAGTATTTTAGAATTAGATTTGATATATTCGTGTTTTACCCAAATCGCATTCATATTAGCTACGACACGTAGATTTTCAGAGATTACGCGCATACTAATCATCTTATGGGTTCGATATTACTTGGTCATATACTTGCCTATGCTATAGTGGTCTTATACTCTAGTGGAGTAACTGCTAGTTAAAAGCTAGTATTAGGAATGGCAAAATGGCCCACCCCCGCCCAGTCCTGAAAATGGGGCAGGTCCTCCCCGCCCCGCACGTGGGGCAGATCGGGTATGCGTATGTATATTGTTCTGCCCCGCAATCTATTTTATATATACATATAAATATATTTCTATTAAATATTATATATATATATATATATATATAGTAGATATATAAAAAGATTTATCATAATAAATATATCAACAGACGTGTATATTAATTATTGACTCAATTGATGTAATTCTATCATTCAAATTAACATAATAGCATCCATAAATTAATAGATTTTTTTATTAATATATATTAAACCCTATGCTTACAATTAATTATGTCATTAAAATATATTTTTTTGTTAATTTTGGACTCGTAATTATCTTAAATTTGTTGATTAGACTTATTATCATTTTTGACATGAGACTGTGATAAATTTGTGGTTTGATGGTTATGTTCAGAGAGTACTATAATACACTGTGATGTTCATTTCTAAATTAAATCGATTGTTTATGAAAGCATGTTAAATAATATAAATAAAGTCTTTACATTTTCTTAATATCAATTTCATAAATAGAATGAAATTTAAGGATAGAATAATTAAGAAATTTGTGAAAAAATAAAAACCACAGAAGAAAATGAAATTTAGAGAAAAATAAAACCCACATAATTTTTCTTTATTTGTCACAATTTGTCTAAAATCCAATATTCATGGAACACAAATACTGCGAATCCAGATTCCTCGAAAAATTCCACTAATATTTTTGGAGCAAATAAATTACTGTAATCCTATTGGTATGACTTGTTCTTTACTTTAAATCCACACAAACTCGGATCTTCATCACAATCCCGAATCTATTTCATCGAATAAATTTTCTGTGATCTGCGAAATCACTGGTATTTCTCAATTGGTTACGCCCAGAAGTCAATTTCCCAATTTGGTTAAAAAAAACCCCTCGATTCTTCATACTATTGTGTACAGATTCATCAGAAAAATGGGCATAGGTATATCAATCCTCATAGGCATAAAATCCCTAACACTATTCTTCTTCTTCGTGTCCCTCCGAATCCTGAAATACACACTCCTACCAGTCCCATTCCTGTACGCATCCCTAATCTCATTCCTGGTCTCAATCGCTTCCCTTCCCTTCATCAATCTCCCCATACTCTTGGGCAAAGATTCCGACGGGAGCTTTCCCCTATGGTGCTTGATAATGTTCAGCCCCTACTTGTATTTCGTCAGAATTTTTTCCTTCATTAGAAGGTTCACAAGCGGCGAAGATCCTTATAATGAGATTTGTGAAGGGTTGTACGTGGGAGGGTGGCCTTACGCGCCTGATAAACTGCCACCTGGCAACCCTGCGATCATTGATTGCACGTGTGAGCTCCCCAGGAAGAAGAAAATCACGGGGAGCGCGTATTTGTGTATTCCCACGTGGGATACACGCGCCCCTGATCCTGGCCAGATTGAGACTGCTGTCAACTGGGCTTGTAGGAAGAGAGCTCTCAACATTCCCGTTTTTGTGCACTGTGCTTATGGTATGACCTTGCCTTACTTCGAATTTGTGCCGTTTTATAGTGTTGTTATATGTGTGATCAATCATTGTTTGAATTGATGGCTTTGTTGTGTATGCCCATTGGGCTTATTATAGTCATTCTTGATTTAATGAATCAAGACATTCTTGTGCTGTGTCCATCTTAGGAGAGGTTTATGAATTAGTTATTTGCAATATTTTAGATGGATCACGAGCTATAATATGTTCGATACGGGATTATAGTTGGCGGGGAAATTCGAGAAAATATCAAAATTGATCCTGTAACTTTATCCGAGTCCAGATTTAGTCAATTATCTACTTAATTTCTCGATTATGGTAATTTTGTTATCAGTAAGGGTCCTTTCCGACGGAAATTTATAAAAAATCGCTTGAAATTTATACATGCTCCGATGGTAGTGTTTCGCGTGATGCTTCAAGCCAATAAATAAGGTCCATGTCACACTCTATTTGGATTAGATAGGCTGGAAATGAGATTTTCTCTCCCTATTTTCACTGGTCTTATATAATCCAAATGGAGTGTGACGTGGACCTAATTTATCGACTTGGAACGCCACACAAGCTCTACCATCAGAGAACATATAAATTTTAGGGTATGTTTTAAAATTTCCGTAAAAAATGACCTTTTCTGATAACAAAACGACCATACTTGAGAAATTATGAAATTAAAGGACTAAATCTGGACTCGGACAAACTTACAGGAACATTTGTGATATTTCCTCGGGAAATCCAGACTTTAAAATCCTTGTATATATAAAAAAGACTTGATGAGAAGTACTAGCTTATTTGTTTTGCGATTTTGGATTGCTGTTTTATGTCAAATCAAATATGAAAAAGTGATTAATGTTGTATTTAAGTGAAATTGTGCGTGTTATTTAAATAAAGAATGAAAAGAGAGAGTGGGTGGTAGGTGATAAAGTAGTTTTTTTATAGGTTGAAGTATGGTTGGGTTTAATAGGATTCCAAAATCTTACATTTTGAGATTTGTAATAAAGGGGGAATGGAATCGCAACATCCAAAGTTTGGCCCAGCTGGTCACCAATATATTCATACCCTTTGCTCGCACGTGAAAGGGAGAGGAGATATTACAATAGGGGGATAATTAGGGTGTGGCATAGATAGGTTTCACCGTTCTGAAATTTGTTGAATTCGAAGGTTTTGTTTTATGATATAGTTTCTTTAACAATTCAGTTCATTAAAAAGTTGGATTTTCTGTTCTAGTTCAGGTTCAACAATCTATACTTCATGCGTTGTGATTAACCTTGCTATCAATAACTATCCATATATTTTGCTCCCACTTAGTAGTTTAAGTGATCCAGGAGGTTAATTGTAGTTTCATTTACTCTTAATATTTAATTCAATTGATCAAACTTTGCAACTCACGCGCTGAACATTTTTCCCCCATGCTTTTGATGTGTTAAATTTGAATGTGGTACCTTTACCAACCATTATTATTTTTTTTTAAATTTAAGTATGGTCATCTATTGTCTTACAAAATGTTTCTTTTATCTTTTTCAGTTTTACATTCACTAAACAATTGGCTGTGAAATTGCTGATTCTTCAATGATCCTGTCTAAGAACTAAGGAGTTAGCTAATTGGTTTATGTTTTCTTATATATCAGCTGCATGAAGACTGTCTTCTAGAATTCTATAACTAATTAAACTTCTTGTGCTTGTTGCATTTTGTGAGTAGAAAATCAAATATAGTTCAAAGACTGTAAGCATCCAAATATAATGGTTGGTAAGATTTGAGGATAAATTTCTGAGTGAATTATTATTATTACAGGTCATGGACGAAGCGTGGCAGTAATGTGTGCGCTTTTGGTGGCTCTTGGGTTGGCAGAAGATTGGAAAAGTGCGGAAAAGATGATCAAAGAAAAACGGCCTTGCATCCGTATGAATGCACTTCATCGCAGAGCCTTGGAAGAATGGTCGAAGGACAGATTATCTCCATCTAAAAGAAAGGCTCAACTTACTTAAAATGAATGTTTTGTCTCGTAATTGCCCAGAAACTGTTTTATAACATTTGGCAATTTCTCTCTCTTCATACAGGCACTATATGCTCTGTTGCTTAATTTTGCCATAAGATTGTTTTTCTGCGCACTACAATTGTTGCTTCTTGGCGATGAGACGATGAGCGTAAATAGTAGTCGGGTGATTTGTTGATTGTATATCGTTAATGTCGTTTTATACACATGCTGTATCAACTTATTTAGCACATGTTCGTGATATTCATTTCTTATAAACACCCCAATTTCTTCTAAACAACATAGTAAAAAAATACCCTTCAAGTGGCTTTTAAATTCTCAAGAATATTGTGTACAACTAAGACAAATAGCAGAAGCAAAACCATAATGAAAAGATAGTCTTCATTTTCATAAAAAGGAAAACCACCTTTGATAATTTTATTACATCAATGATACAGTGTCATATGAGTTACACTTTACATCATCAAAGCGCAGAAGAGAAGAGGGTTTCACAAGTATAGAATTTGCAGGTCTATGATCCATATTTCCCAGGTTTTAACTAGTCTAGGTTTGATAAATGTCCATACAAACGTAGTATAACATCTAAATGAAGTTAATACTTCAACTTCCTGAACCACCGGGGGTTCGTTTAGCTGCTTCAGTGCTGCTCATCGTCATAAAGGATTCTCCGCAGCCGCATTGCCCCGCTGAGTTTGGATTCACGAATATGAATTCTGATCTGCTCAGTACATTAGAGATATCATCATTTGACAAATAAAATCAAGGTTAGTTTCCGATAAGTCTGGAAATTGTGTTATATGTAATACCTCAATTTGTCATCAACAAAATCCATCTTGGTTCCTATAACATGCATTAGGGCCTTTGGATCGATTAAGATCTTTACTCCTTTGTCCTCAACCAACTCATCAAACTTTCCCTTCTCGTCTGTAAATACAAGTTTGATAATTACTCGAAACAAACTGATCAGCAGCAACAAAAAAAAACAAAAAAAAAACAGAGGAAATATGTGATTTAAAGAAACGTAAATCCTCTATCTTTTTTCCTCGATAATTCCACGGATCTATGCCACAATCATCGTATTCTATTGTTCCATTTTCAACTTTCATCATAAAAACATCAAGAAAGTTCGTAAGAGCTTCAAATCTTATGCTGAGGAAATCATAATTCTTGAGTCAAAAGGGCTTGTCAAAATATTAATCGGATCAAGTCATGGAATCATCAGCCCAAAACGCAAGACTCGTCACACAAGTGATTATGATGGATGGCATTCAAAGGACATAGAATTCAATATTTTGGTTTTGTCATATGATCAAATACTCCAATACAATTTTTTATTTTTTTTTGTAATAGCATCATTTCACGAAACATCAAGAACAAATACCTAAGAAAATGAAACATATTAGTTCAATTTCCTACCCTAATACAAATACCTAAATATATGAAATATATCAGTTCAATTTCCTACCCTAATACAAATACCTAATAAAATACCATCAGTTCAATTTCCTACCCTAATACAAATACCTAATAAAATACCAACAAATTCGCTCCAATTCAGTAGGAACCTATTCGCAAATACAAAATCTTTCCAAACAATCATATGAACGCCAAAAAAATCGATCAAAAACGGTAGAAAGAGCGATCGGGGTTTACCGGCATAATTAAGGGTGTAAGATAAGCCGTTGCAGCCACGTGCTTTGACGCCGAGCTTGAGGAAAGAGCGCTGGCGCTGGTTGAGGAGTTGGCGGATTCTACCGGCGGCAGCTTCCGATAACGAGAGGACTTGCTTCCGCATGTTTAATCAAAGATTTTCCGACGATTTTCAGAATCAACCCCACAGTTTGAAGATTTGCGATGGATTTGGGCCTTGAAACTTGGTTTAAAATGATTGGACCGTGAGAAGAGTCCGGGGTGCCCACATACACATATGGACTCTCGATGGCCGTTGAGTCGCGTGTTATTTCGGCCTGACCCGATTTTAGCCCATATAAATAGATATATAGTATGAGATTTGCTTTGGTCTAACAAAAATTAGCTTAGTCTTAGTCTTTGTTCAGTATGTATCACTTCTACCATTTAAATGTATTTTTAAATAATATCAATTATTTTTAATTTTTTACTGAACAATTACTATTAGTTTTATTAAAAATAGTTGATATTGATTAAAAATATATTTATAATGCAGGATGCATTTAGTAACATGAGGCTTGGTCCAAAAATTATTACATCTCCTTACATATGGTGAGTCTCAAAGTATACGTGCCAACACCAAAATATTTTTATCTATGCCTAAATAACACTACTAAATTCTTCTTCTTAGTTTTATAATTTTTTTTAAAATTATGTCACTAAAAATTCAAGTTAAAAAATTAAATAACAAAATCTATTTTTCTAAAAATTATGTCATTTAAAAAAAATAAATTCTACATTGATGTCAATGAGTCAATAATATTATATTGATGTATAATATGTTTAATATATAATTTTTAATTAAATAAAAAGTTAGGATTGCAAATTTTTTAACAAATATAATGTTTACTTGGTGAATATAATAAATCATACTAAAAATAAATTAAGTAATACACATAAATAATATTGTAGATAATTTGATTGTTTTGACTACTATTCGAATAAAAAAATAAAAAATATATCGAACCAATTTTTTTATAAATTAACCTTAACCAAATCTCATCCCTTCTTTCTCTCGCACACTCCAGGCGGTTCTATGAGTTTCCCTTTTTTTTTTCTCTTTCATCTTTTAATCCTTATCATGGCCATCCTAGTGTATATATATACACTTCATCAATCCGGAATTGTCATTATGTCAACTCTTTTGGTGTTTACCTGATCATCTACCTCTCTCCAGAAGCTGCTCCATCTCTCTCTCTGGGAAAAGAATTTCTGCTAACTCTTCGATCGCAGTGTGAACTTCGATATTTCCAGTTGAAATAAATGCTTACGTTATTGAATTTGTGACCATATATTATTCATTTTATTTGCCCGATTATATGCACTTCTTGTTTTTCTTATGTTTTGTTATGAGAAATTGTGGAGACCGAGAGATAATTAGGTTGTGTTGGAGCACTTTGGATTTTCTTTTCCTTTCATTTCTTGAGCTCAATTTTAAATTTTAGATATGAATTAACTTTTATTGATTTTGAACACCAGTAAATCGTACGATTTTATGTTGCAATCCTAGTGATTTGGATTGTAAGATTTGGGTAAATTCTATCAGGATGCATTTGGATGGAGTGGTTTGAAATAAATGGAATTTGAAAATAAATGGATTTTAAATTACATGATTTTATTAGGTATCTAAAATTCCTCTCTTTGTGAGTAGGATTAAAGCTAGGAATCTGAAATGAGCCCATTTGAATATTTTATCAGAACAAGTGGAATGAATTTAGACCGTAAATTTAAAATCCATAGTCTAAATCCTCTCCAAACACAACCTTAGTGTACTCATGTAAGCTTCAAATAGTTTTGGTGGGAATGAGATGAATATATAGAACTTAATTGTGATTAAAACTTACAAATATACTCCCTCCATTCTACATCTATTTGCATGTTTGTTATTTTGGTCTGTTTTACATCAATGTGTGCCCTACCAAAAAAAATGAAATGTTGATTTATATGTCACTATTTTATTAAAAAAAAAACACGCATTTCTTTAAAAAAATGTATTACCCCTTAAGATGCAAATTGATGTGGAACCGAGGGAGTACAAATTAGATTGTGTCATTTTCACTGCAATAATTTAAATTCCTCTGTTTTGCATAGTTAAAGCATTTAATCTTGATTGACAAACTATATCACCAATTGGTTAATTAAAGATAGAATCTCATAAGGGTTTAACAATGCTAATGTTGGAGCATAGGTCCTATCAATTACCAAGTTCCCATACTTTTTAAGATATTGAATTCTCGTTTTTTTTTTTTTTTTTTTAATATCGTATCAAGTTTGAACTTGATTTCAATTACTAATCATCTTAAATTTGACACCTTTTATAATAATGGGATATAATTTTCAGGTATAAAATGTCGATTATACGCATTTCGTCGCCGTGCCTACTTAACCGGGCACCATTACTAAAATCCGGCCTCAAGCCGTCCACATTAGGTTGTGTGAAGAGCGTGTCAAGCGCCTTCGGCTTGAAGTCTAGCCCCACCATCGGCCATGGCCTTGTACAAAGTGAAACTGATTAATCCACAAGGAGAGGAGCAGGAAATAGAAGCCCCTGATGATGAATACATTCTTGATTCAGCAGAAAGCGCAGCCTTACTCGTGCAGGGCTGGCACGTGCTCTACGTGTGTTGCTCATTTGGCTTCGGGGTCCGTTGACCAATCTGAAGGATCAATCCTTAGCGACGACCAAATTGAGAAAGGTTACGTTCTCACTTGCATTTCGTATCCCAAATCGGACTCTGTTATTTATACACATAAGGAGGAAGAACTCGATTGACTTGTTAGAACAAGGTTCACAAGTTATGTTGTGTTTAGATCATCAAAGATTCTTGTTTAGATCTGAGCTGAGTTTGCTTTTAAATCATCAAGAATTTATGATGGATGTATTAGTGGGTAAATTCAAATGATGTAACGGATGCAACGTCCCAGAAAAAACTTGAACATCCGTTACAAAAAAAATTGTACACCTTATAAAAGGAAATATTAAATTGCATGCACACTTACAAAAATATAAATATATTTATTTATATGCCACTATTTTATTAAAAACTGTGTCAAAAAAGGTGTGCAAGTTCATCCAAAACAGAGGGGAAGTATTTTTTAAATATATAAAAGTGATTATGTCTTGATTAAAAAAACTGAGTGAATGTTAAATTTTAGTTAGTAAACTAGTGTTTAGTAAATATTTTCAATTTTTTTTTTAATTTTCATCAAATGCTCTTAGGTTTTAGGCACCCCACTTATGATTTTTTTTTACATGAATGCATTTAAATTACTTTCTAAAACCAAAAATCAATTGCAAACGCTCCATTATTAGTCATTTATAAAAGATTTTCCTTTTCCAATTCAACCTGTCAACAAATTGAGATAATTGTGGATGTGAAAGATTGTATTGTGCCTAGAGATGTTAATCCGGGCCGGGCTAATAGGGCCGGCCCGTTTAACCCTAAAAAATGCAGGGTTAGGGTTATGGTTTAAGGGCCCGTTTAAATCAGGGCCTTTTTGGTCCGGCCCTATTAGCCCGGGCCGGGCTAATAGGGCCGGCCCGTTTAACCCTAAAAAATGCAGGGTTAGGGTTATGGTTTAAGGGCCCGTTTAAATCAGGGCCTTTTTGGTCCGGCCCTATTAGCCCGCGGGCTAATAGGGCTAGCCTGCCGGTTAACCGGGCTAGCCCGCCAGCCCGGGTTATATATATATATATATATTAATTATTTATATTATATAATAAGTGTATTAATTATTTATTACAATTAAAGTATTAATATATATATATATATATATATATATATATATACTCACACTTTTTCAATTCATCATCTATCCCTAACTTCAGTAAAAGATGATGTACGAGAAATCTAATCCATCCATTTTAGTGTTATTTTATTTTTAGTTACTTTTTTAGGTTCTTCCATCCATGTACTAGTTGTACTTAGATACACAAGTGCCCAATTAGATGAATATTTTAGCTAATTTGCAGCTAATACTGTATATTCTTTTGTTTCTTGGAGATTCAATTTATTAGTATCATTCCGATTAAATTGTTTTTTTGGTATGATATGCATGGTAGTGAGCCGAATTATTACAAGTATGATTGGGTGAACTTTTTGTAATTATAATACTGCAATAAATCGAAAATTAGCCGTGTTGATGTTTGAACTATTATGTGTTGGTGTTTTGTACTCCCTCCGTCCCCTCTTAACTTTCATAGGTGGGGTGACACAGATTTTAAGAAAAACTGCTTTATTGATTTTTTCAACCAATGAATGAAGAGTATTTTGAATTAAAGTAGGTGTTGTGAGAGTGTTTTATTTCCATATTTGGGGTGTGAAAGTTATTGTGGGACGTCCCAAAAAGGAAAGTATGAAAGTTATTAGGGGACGGAGGGAGTACTTTTTAAGTATTGATGTTTGAATTTTTATAATTACGTTGAATTTTTTTATATAATTTTAATTAACTAGTATTTCACCCGTGCGTTGCACGGTCTACAAAAATATAAGTAATTTAATTTATTATATTAATGTATACATATAAATTATAAAATTTGCTATATTCAGCTTTTAACTTTAATATAATATTTTGTATACTATTTTTTTAATGAAAGTGTAACATATATTAAAATCATATTAATAATATATTTTGAAGAAGTAATTAAATTAAGTGATAAAAACATAAATCAATAATTTTGAATTTGAGTCATCTATTGGGAGGAGACCTTTTGTTCTTAATTGACTAATTTTTTTAATATATTTAATAATAATACACACAAAATTAAAAATATACCATATTATATTTAATTGTTTCAATAATTAAATAGTATCATTATTTACTTTTTACCGGAATAATATCATTAATTATGAATTTAGTATGTAAATAAAAAAATTATACTCTCTCTATACAAAAATTATTTTTAAAAAAATTAATTTCATTGATTCAAAACCATCTATAGGCTACTTTATATGATTGAAAAATGTTTTAAAGACTAAAATGATATTTATTTTACAAAAAATACAAAATGTTAAAATGACATGTATTTTGAAATGAAGGGAGTACTACTTGTGCATAGCACGAGAGATATTCTAGTTTATCATAACATTACTCATATAATATATGTGTGCGCACATCATTATTTATAATTTTCAGTAAATGGAGATGTAATTAACTATAAATCTAAAATTTTATTTTTGATTTAGCATTTCACTTTTTTCTTGATGCTTGAATATTATGGGCATTGGGTTGAAAAAAAATTGTCTCTCAATTCGAGACATGAAAAATAGAACCTTTCAGTTACTAAATAAATATTAAAATTATGTTTGACATCTTATATATTTTTGTTTTATTATTACTTTATTTTCTTATTATTTTCAAATAAGTGATTTTTTTAATTGTAATTTTAAAAATATAATTTTTATACAATTATACTCCTTATACAATAAAATTAAGTTACACATATATTAATTATTTTAATGTTATTTTATACTATAAGATAACAATTTAAAAGTAAAGTTAAAAATTAATCCCAAAGTAAAAAAAAAAAAAAAATTCCAAAACAATCACTCCCCACTACACCACTGACCCATAAAGTAAAATGAACCCAACCGCGCTCATCACAATTCACAGTTTCCAAATATTGGGCCTTTTTTTCCCTTCTCATTTTACCGCTCACGCACATATTTATTGCGTGCGCTTCACGGTTGCTCTTCCTAGCAAGTACTGTCCACGCGCCGGTTTGAAGTTTGCCTCCTACTGCTATTTTTATATATATATATATAGATTTATGAATAATATTTAAATTCATTAATATTTTATTGCCACTATTTTAAATTTTATGTTGAATTTTATTTTTTCGACATAACCCGTTTGTGGCCCGTTTAGCCCGAAGCCCGCTAGGGTTAGGGTTAGGTCTTAATTATTAAAGGCCCGTTAAGAGTGAACCGGATAAGGCCCTAACCCGTTTAGCCCGAAACCCGTTAGGGCCGGCCCTATAGGGTTAGGGCTAGCCCGTTTAACATCACTAATTGTGCCCCTTGGTAAAACATCTTGAGCAATCAATTCTCTAAAACAAATATAAATGTAATGTCACATTTAATGGAAAAAAAATCGATAAATCAAACTTGTGGTTGTGGATATCAAGATAAAAAAAATAAAAAAAATCAACTCATGGTGACCGAATATAGGCTAACCATGCCAAAGCTCGGATGCCTAAATCATACCACCTCCGTCCCGGTTCTTATTTCACGTTTTCTATTTTTGGGTGTCCCACCTCTTATTTCACACTCCAAAAATGGAAATAAATTACACACACAAAAATCAATAAAGCACATTTTTATTATTTAATTTTATACTCACACACTTCACTTTTTTTAAATATTGTGCCAACCCAACATATGAAATAAGTTTCGGGACGGAAGTAGTATAAAAATGGAATGAAAAATTCCAATCAAATCAATTCACGGATCATATTTAGAAAGACATACCTATTTATACTAGGCTATAGGCATCATTTTTTCTTTTCTTGCGGGGATAACCTAATTAATACTCCCTCAAATTCATTTTTATTATACGTATTACAATAAGAGTAAAGTTTTTCTTTTCGCTTATCCAAAATAGTAAAAAATAAACACTATCCCTTTTAACTTACCCCTTAAAAATATTATTTATTTACACTTATGTCACTACTTTATCAACTTTATACCCACAAATACTAATAAACAACTCTTATCCCTTTTAAAAATTTACTTTATACCCACAAATACTAATAAACAACTCATTTATTAAAACGCATGTCATTTTGAAAGTGGAAATCAAAATCGAATCGGAAGGAGTAATTTTTATACTAGACTTTTGATATATATGATATGAGTATTTTGTGTATTAATATATCGTGCAACTCAAATGCATTTTAAAACAATAATAATTGTTTTCATGAAAAATTGGCAACCAATGCAAACAATTGCAATTTGTTAAGAAATGCATTTAAATTACATAAGTTACCTGATGCATAAGACTTTGTCGATAATCTATTATAACATACTGATCATTTAAAATACGATTATGGATTAACATATTTGTTCCGTGAATGTTTGAATTACTAACATTGTTACATTTTCTCGGTTCATATCATAAATATTTACTATATAGCTTGAGTCGAAAAATAATACTTGAAATTAGAGTATATTATTAAATAAATAATTCAAATTGAAGCCGACACTTTGATTGTTAGAGATACTACATTTCTTTCCCCACAAACAATTTGTGTTGATAAATCTTGTCCAAACATTTCAAATACGAGCTGTCATATGCAACTTATTAACTAAAGTATCGAAATAAATTTATAATAAAGATAATGACATATGACCCATGCACAAAACTTTAAATAGACATAAAATTGAATAAAACAGATAAAATGTGGGTCTAGTTCGGACTTAAATGCTTGGATTATGTTGGGTTCAATATATATTAGAAATAATTATTTTTGTGTACTCAATATATATATATATATACACATACATATATATATATATATATATATATTAATTAGTAATAATTACAACCATAAATACCCATAAAAACATCAAATTAATATCATTGATGCACCTCCAATTCTCAAGTACATAAAAATATCAACCATAGTAAAAAATAATTCCAAATTTTCAATGTCATTCATTTCAATTCTCATTATTATTTACTCACAATTAATATATCTTTATGTTTATTGCTTGTTGGAAGTATTATTATTACTATTAAATAATATTATTGCTGAAATTTTAAATATTATTATAGCTATTAATTTGATATTAATATTATTATTGGCATTTGAAATTATTATATTACTTATTATTGATCATTGAGAATTATTAATAATATTGTTAATACTATTGGTGATAAGAATTATTTTATTTTACTATTGAAATTAATATTGTTATTACTTTTTATTGTTGGAACGAAGTGAAAGATTGTGAAAATAATTAATGAGTGGCGATATTTTTCTTAAAAAACAAAAATAATTTCTGAGATTACATTAACCCGTATACCAATCATATTATCTATTCCAATTCCAATATACGAAGCACACAACTCTTAGTAGGACTGAAAATCAAACCAAGCTATTTGATACTCGATTTGAGATCGTTCAATAAAAACTCGTTTGAGCTCGGTTCGAAATAGAAATCAAACAAGCTTGAACATAAAATTTATGTTCGAAATGTTATAAAGCTCGGCTCGAACTCAAGCTCGATAACTACAAAAAAGATAAAACACATGTAAAAATATCAAACTACTCGAACTCGACTCGTGTTCGGCTCGATTAAAGGTCGTTCGAGCTCGACTCGAATAATTATCAAACAAGCTCAAACATGAATATCAAAGCTCGATAATTTTTCAAACAAGTTTGAACACTCGTGCGTTCGACTCGGCTCGACTCATTTACCGCCCTAACTCTTAGTCCTTAATTCATACGTTTATTCCTATAAAGGATATTTAAATTGAACTTGATCTAATAAATTGAGCTTTCTTAATTCTGAAATTCTTCCAAAATTTATTCTCAATCAATCAAGAATATTTATGACAAAAATAAATTTCAATCTTGTGTTGCATGCTATACGAATAAATCTAGTCAAAATTTTCATTCTTAATAATAATAATATTCAATCATCATGTCACTGTCTGCAGTTACTCTGCTAATTTCACGATCGTCTTCTTTTTTTTTCCTTTTATGATCGAGTCCTCTTATTCTTAAATATATTGCAAATTGCAATAAAAATAATCCTAGAATGGTCAATGCTACAAGCCCCCTTTACAAAAATACAAAATTTGACGCATATAAAAAAGACAAATATATATATGTACACATACATTATTCATTTAAAAAATATATTATAATCCATAAATTTACACATAATTATAGCCCCTGCGATTGTGACCACGTACCCGACTCAAACCGCTATAGCCGGCACCGGTCCAACGCCGGCCCACACTAACGAGCAACATTGGTTCCTCTTTTCCGTGACCGGCTTTTTCCCAATTTAGCCGGAAACAAAGAACCGAAAATCCTGGAGAACCCGGTTCTCTTACCATCGGCGCCAGTTCCGCTCTTGAACCTGACTCTCCCAGTGCAAGAGACCCGGGGCGAACCCGGTTCGGACGCATGCGGCGCGGGCCTGCCTCCCGGTTCGGAGCGGCTTCTAAACAAGAATCTAGCGTGCTTCTTCTCCGGGTCGGTTTTGTGAACATTCGGGACTCCGAAAACGGAGGGCCGGGAGGGTTTTGGGGCGGAAACGACGTCGGAGCGGTGATTAAAGGAGGTGAAATTGCGGTTGAAACCGAGTTTTAAGGAGGTTTTGCGCTGCATTACGGCATTGTGATTGAACCAGTCTTGCTCGTCGTCGGTGGGGACCCAGAAGGACTCCGGTGGGAAATCGGAGGAAGTTTCAGACAGATCTAACTTGGTGGTTGAAGCCATATATATTTTAGAGAGAGAGAGAGATGGGAGAGAGTTTTCAAGAGTTATCGAAGTGGGGAAGAAAGAACAAAGCATATGGGCATGTTTCCCATGAGATTATAATGAAAACAAAATATCCTAATTACGACAAATTAATGGGGATTCAAATCTTGAGTTCAAACAACTAAGGTTGTTTTGTATCTATTCTACAAAAAAAAAAACTACTCTATTCGGGAGTTTTTACTTATTTGAAATCATTCAACCAAAAAGAATTAATGTGTTTGATTTCGATGATGGCCGGCATATAATACAATTATGACCAAAATGTTGAAACACTCAAACTTAGCCATTAATGAAAGGAAACAAAAAATTCACTTCAGCTAGCTCAATATAAGTAACGTTTTGATTGTCATCTTATTTGTAAATTAAATAACATTTTGCACTTTCTTGACTTAATTAACTTAATGATACAGAAATGTATATGATCAATTAAGACCGATCTCTATATCGGCTAGTTTATGGTTTCGAAGCCCTATATATCTAATTTCCAATGAAAAAAAATATTGAGTCATTTCGAAAATTTAACAATGGGTTATGGTTGTTTTACTAAAGATAACAGGTAACTACGAAATATTGTCCATGTTCAAGTATTTCGATTTTTTTAGTCCATTCCAACTACTATTGGATTTTATTTGGTATAACACATAACTTGGTACTACTTAAATTGTTTGCACATGCATATAAATAGATCTATAGTAATTAATATGAGGTTCAATTGTGGGTTTTTTTTTTTTTTTTCTTATATATGTCCAACATCAGCATACAATACCTATATATAATAATTCAATATGAATAGTTCATATTGATGTTAGATTCAATAAAAAAAATTATTATCAACCGTGGTTTATATCAAAATCGTATATATATATATATATGTACACACATGTGGATCAATCAAATATATCTAATTACTTGGAGCACGGAAAAAATCCCACTTTAGATCGAGCTTAATCATAAATTTATGGAATATGACAAAAACTAAAAGAGAGATCGAGAAAATAGTATAATTTTAATTGATTTATTACCTAGTCTTAAATTGAACAGCAGGTTGGACTTTTGGGGTAGGGGAGAAGGCACAAAATATTTATGATTTTCTAATTACACATTAAATAATTGTTGATGCTATCATTTAATTATAAACCATTAACCATCCATTTAAAATCTCATCATATATACGATATATTTTTTTACATTACATTTTGTGTTTCAAATTTTGAATATATAATATGTAAAAAAAATCAACTAACTTTATACTCAATGTCGGTATTAATATATAAAGTGAAATAAAAAGGTGACATAAATTAATCAAATCAAACTAATTTAAAATAGGGGATGGGATAAAATCATAACAATTTCGATATATATAAATGTACAAATTAATGTGCACATTTTGATTAATACTCCTACTTCTTAATTTAAGGGTGTACGAGTGTGTTTTGCGTGGGTACATTGTAATTAGAGGAACACAAAATAGTCTTTGAATTAATGCAATTAATAAATATAACAATCGATATAAAATTCAAATCGATGTATCTTGAATTCTTGATTGACATCACCATCACTGATGTTCATAACAAACTCTCAAATCTCAAATTTCAAGTCGATATTCAAATTCGTACGAACTGTCATTCGTCATCATTTTTCTAAATTCACACACATATTCAGCTATTCAAATTACATGGCCCTAAATTCAATCAATCTAATTAAATTATGTATTATTTGTTTCCATTCTTATAAATCCAGCAGATTTATTATACTAAATTTAGAAAATTTGATGTGTACATTACTAATGGACTTATAACCTAAACGAGCTTTAGGTTTAGACTATGTCTTTTCTATTATAAATAAATCATTGTACCCAAAATTATATACGCGCATATACACACATATTAGTGAAACTTCTGGCTTGATACGCCCCAGACGTAGTCATTATCGACGAACTAGGTGAACAAATTCGCGTCTCTACTTTGCGCTCTCGATTTACAACACGTTATCAGCACGAGACTATGCCCGAGGTTAATCGGTACGGATCTAAATTAATTTTCTCTATTTCATGATTATTAATTGTCGTATCGAATTCTTTGATCCAGGCGTATTATATTTTTATGTGCACTTGAATTATTGCATCAATTATTATTGTATTTGCAATTAATTGGATCAAATCATGAAAAAAAATTATTAATTAAAACGAGCACGGCCGCCGAGCGCCCGTAGCCGCGCCCACAACCTCGCGCACCCGCCGCGCCCGCTGTGCCCGTCACGACCGCCCTGCGCGCCACCTCACCGCGAGCCGCCGGACGTCGAGCTCTATTCCGCCGCGACCTGGCTTCACGCAACCGTGTGCCCCTATCGGCCCTGAGCATTGAGCGACGGCCGAAGGCCGCGTCGCCTCGCAGCGGCGCGCAGCCGCCCATGGCCGCCGCCATGGCTCCGCGCGAAGCTGCCAGCCGCGTTTGCCTTCTCCGCCCCCCAATCCTGCGTGCCCTCATTATTTTGGGCCTTAAGTGGCCCAACTCGTTTGGGCCACACTCAACAATTTTCTTTTTGTGTGTTTTGAGCCTGTAGCCCAGGAGCTAGGATTAATTCTTTTGGGCCTATTTTATTTAATACTTTGGACCTGAAGCTCCAATTCTATGGGCTAAAATCAATTTATTGAGCTATTGAATTTTATTATATTATTTGGGCCTCATATAATTTTGAAAATATTTTTGTGCGCTCAACTTATTTTATCAAGTTTTCGAAAAATACTCAAAAAATTAAAAGGTAATAATTCTTGCATATTAATTAAGACCGAAATTTTTTGGAATCAATTTTAATATTAGTTCCCAATAAATTTTACTTGATATCTAATATGCTTAGTTGATATATGTGCATGCTTTTAAGATTTTATTATCTTGCCTGCATTAATACTTTTGCACATAGTCCCCATATTATAGTCCGCATATATTGTCCAGGTAGGCAGCGCGCTGTACTTGTCGGACCATAAATTATATTTTGGGTAGACGACGCCCAATTCTTGCTTTTATGTGCCCTAGAATAATCAAATAAATTCTTATTTCTCCGCTGTCAATAAATTTGGTCACATTTCTTACCATGTCACTTTAAAAATTGTAGCTTATAATGTCTGATATTACCAAAAGAGAATTCGTTGAGCTTGCTCTTGATGGTAGTAACTACCTGACATGGGCGCTAGATGTTGAGATCCATCTTGCCTCAACTAATTTAAGCGGTGCAATTGTCGATGATTCAAAATCAACTGACGCCCAGAAGGCGAAAGTCTTGATTTTTCTCAGACATCGTCTTAATCAGGACCTGAGAAATGAATATCTCACTGAGAGAGACCCCGGAATGTTGTGAAAGTCCCTGAAGGATCGTTTCCAACAACAAAATGATATACTCCTCCCTCAAGCTCAATACGATTGGTTGAACCTCCGTTTCCAAGACTTTAAGTCTGTGACGATGTACAACTCAACCCTACATTGTATTGTATCTCAGTTAAAGCTATGCAAGCAAGCTATAACTGAGGCCGAGTTGATCCAGAAGACTCTATCAACTTTCCACGCTAGCAACCTTGTACTCCAGCAGCAGTACATAGCTAAGAACTACACAGTACACTCTGAGCTAATTTTTGCACTTCTAGTGGCAGAAAAGCACAACCAACTCCTTATGCAAAATCATAACTCGAGACCGGTTAACTCACAAGTAGTGCCCGAAGCACATGCTATAGCTCAAGGCAATACAAGTGGTCGCAAGCGTGGAAGGGGGAGAGGAAGTAAACGAACTCGTGGCGAAGGCCGAGGTCGTAGTAAATCCGGTGATCAAGGTACCTCGAAAGACAATCAAGCTCGGGCTCGTGGAAAGGCTGCATCTAACACGAATCCCGCTTCTAAAAAATCTGGCACTCAAGATAAGGTTGAGCAGTCCTGCTATAGATGCGGATGCAAAGGCCATTGGTCTCGCACGTGTCGCATTCTCAAGCACTTGGTTGAGGCTTATCAAAAGCAGCAAAAGGACGACAAGGGGAAGACTCCTAAGGTTGATTCTCACCATGCCAGTCTGCCTGAAGCAGACTTTACCATGACAACGACGATCTCTTGGGCATATAGCTCAAAGACTTTGGAGACAATGAGTGATTTGAGTATTTGATTATTTTAGTACTTTATTTTTTGGTTAAAATAATTTATATTTGGATCCTGTCTTTTGAATATTTTATTTTTATGGATGATATGACATTTATGTTTTAACTTTGATATGTTTACCTTAACATATATTATCCGTCAAATTTATTTGGATATTGCTATTCTTATACATGGCTTGTAAACATATCAGCTATTAGGTTTGAGTTTTTTCCTCTGGCATGATGGATCAAAATTGTGATTTATGTTTGGTAGATAACGCCACCACACACAAAATCTTAAGAGATATGAAGTATTTTCATAACTTGGTAGAAAGAAAGGGGAGTGTAACCACGATAGCCAATGATAATATTATGATAGTGGGCTCCGGAAGAGCTTCCATTGTCCTCCCCATGGGTACCGAACTCATAATTAATAATGCTTTATTGTTTCCACAATCTAAGTGTACCCTTCCCAGTTTTAAAGACATAAAATCTAATGGCTATCACATTAAACCTGAAACTGAGAATAATACACTACAAAAAAAAAACTCACAGTTTAGCGACCAGAATTAGCGACCGTCGTAAATCGGTCTCTAAATAATGTATTAGCGACCGACCAAGACCACAGGTCTCAAATTAAAAAAGATTGTGATCGATACTGTTGGTCCCGAAACGAGTAAACAGGTGTATGGGGGGGGGGGGGGGAATACACCTGTGATTACAAATTAAAACTTCTTATAAAAACTTATCAGGTTACTTAAGACCGTAGCTCGTCAGTGGACTTGAGGTCTGCTGAGAGTTACTTGTGAAAGCTTACTGAGATAATACCTCCACTGAAAGCTCAAGACTTTCAGTTGAACTACTATCTAATTAGCTTTCAGACGCGGATTAGTGAGCCCTTTAGAAAACTCGTTTTAGTTTGATAAACTTGAGATTAACAAACACTTATGAAATAGCAGAATGTAAGTACACAAGATGTAAAGTGGTTCAGAGATAAATCTCCTACGTCCACTGGCCTGATCAAACAGGAGAATTCCTTTCACTTGGAATTCCTTGTGTTATAGTGCCAAGGTGCACTGATCAACTTCTCCTCTCTTAGGATGATTGATCACTAGGAAATTCCAGGTCCTAGTTCCCAAAACAAACCAGCTTTCAGACTGATACAACAATCAGCTTACTAACACCACTTAACACTAGCTCTCAACCTAAACACTGAGTAGGGTTTTGGTTCCAACTATTTTGAGATAATCCTTACAAGTTTAGCTCAATGCTTAGGATTGGATTATCTCTTTCTAAGATTTGGATATAGCTTTTAAGCTTGGTTACAGAAGGTTTGTTAGGCTCTCTACAACTGTGAAACACTTGGGAAACAATGATAATTTCGAGTGCTTCTAGATGGTTATGAATGTAGAGATAGCTTTGATCTTGTGAGTTTCCCGTGCTTGTAACAATGCACGTCCTTCTGTATTTATAGGCTTCCTTGAAAATCTTCCCGTTGGTTTGAATCTTCTCAAGTAAGTCTTCTTGTATCTGATTGGTTCAAACGACTCTATTTGAAGCTTTAAGTCTTGTCAAGAAACGGCTGCAAAACCCTGCTTGTTCACCAACTTTCTGTAGATTGTTAGGTGAAAGACTTTTGGTACTTGTCAGGCTGGGGCAGGTCGACTGTCAGTAAGGTACACTGACGTGTCATCTTCTCATTGGACCTTAAGTCTGCGTGCCCAGATTCTTGTCTTGCTTTAAGGTGGAACTCCTCTGAGAGAACCTTCTTATTCCTTCATTTATTGTAAGCTTCACTGAAATTCATTTTGCCTTGTTCCAACCAGATTAACTAACAGCTTTAAATATGTTTAGCATTAAATGTATGTTGTTAGTTCTTTATCAGTGGACCTTCGTCCTCTCCTGATAGATTTAGTCTTAGTGAGAATGCACTTAGAAAACTTTCAAGACTTTGACTTCTTTCTCAGATCACTTAGTCTTCAGCGGACTCCACTTCAGTGGACTTCATCTACAGCAGACTTCATATAAAAAATACACTCTAGTTTTTACTAACTGCACTCAGTTCTTAACACTTTGAACTGTTTAATTTAAACTCTAACTCTACTGAATAATTTACTTACAAACAACTTAGGAGGAACATTTTGGCATCTAATCAAAACTAAGTCTTATACATTTTCCCAACAATTTCCCCCTTTTTGATTATGCCGGAACCTATCTTATTACATATCTTCTATCAGATGAGGTTCTTCAGATGACATAAAGTTCAAGGATTTTGTAAGTAAAAACATTCAAGTACAAAAGCCTAAATGATAATGAGATATTATCTTGGGAAAAACATCAGTAGAGTTCATTTCTTGATAAAAAGATGAAGTACATATTACAAGAAGTCTACTATCAAAAGTTCAAACTAAGAACATCTGGGACTTATAAACAAATGCCCAGCAAAAATACAACTTTCTCAGATGGACTCAAACAGAGGTTCAAGTCCATATTGCTTGAAGACTCTGATCTTCAGCTCATTCTTCCTCTCCATCATCTTCTTCGAATGTCCTCTGAGTCCAAGGTGCTCACACAAGGATGTCCACTCTTCAGTGATCCTTTCTCTGTCAACAGCACCAGTTGCATCTTGGGGAGGCCAGTAGGTGATTGGCTCAGGGGCCTTTAGGGCTTGATCAGGGAAGGCATCATTCCAAGCACCACTGATCTCGGGATAGAGTTTGGGATAGGCATCAAACAACCATGAGTTGAAGACTTCTTGAGCATTGTCCCTTCCTAACTCTCCACTAACATAAAAGGAATAAACGAAATCCCTTTTGGCAGTCTCCCAAGCATCATTGAGCTTCTTAGGAACCCAGGCATCATGGTGAGGAAATCTGTTCAGAGATGGTGTGATCTTGTCTTTCTTCAGTTTGGCAGCCCACTTTAGATAACCACTTCTGAATTTCTTAGAAGTAGTTTTAGCAAATGTGGCTAGCCTCTCCTTTCTTTTCCTCTCTGCAAGCTCAGCAATGGTCTCTATCTTATCAACCACCTTATCTCTCCTCTCCTGCTGCTGTGCTGTTAGCTTCCTTGTTCTTTCATTCATGCCTCCAACCTCTTTAATTAGCTCAGCGAGCTCTGTGACTTTTGTAGGTGCGGACTTGGGAGGTTCAGAAGATAAGGGTTCAGGATTTAGAATAGGGAGTACCTCAACTTCATCAGTAGAGGTTGTGGACTTAGCTGTCAACCTTTCTGAGGTTCTTGTCTTTTTGGCAACCTCTGCTGAGAGAGTTTCAGATGCCTTCCTCTTTGCAGGTTCCCCCTTCTTTGCAGCTCTCTCTTCCTTCTCTTTCAGATGAGCTTCTTTGAACTTTGAGTAGTCCACTGATGCAGTCTCCTTGCCTTTCTTTTTCTCAGCAAGCTTCTGGACCTCAGCATCAGTTTTCTTGATAGTGCTTTTGATTTGTTGACCTTTCTCGAACTCTGGGGTCTCAAAGATGATTTGCATTTTGTTCCTTGGATCAGCCTTCAGCTCCTTAGAAGATATCCTTCTTTCCCCCTTTCCGGCATTAATCATACACTCAGCCACAGTGATGTTTAACTTCAACTGATCGTGAGCGATGACTTTAAGTTCAGTCGAGCAGTGGTCAACTTCATCTTCCATTCTTTCTAGTGCGGCTCCAGCAGTTTGACCAAATTTTACAAATTGGGCCAGCTTCTCATCAATCAGCACATTGGTCTTTTCCTGAGTTGGGAAGTCCTCAGCAGCTTTCTTAAGAACTTCACCAAGCTTGGCTCCAAGTTCTTCGTGCTTTGCCTCGAACTCCTGCATCTTCTGGTTCCATAACCCTTCAACTTTCCCAATAAGGTCGGCTGAGAAAGCTTCAACAGAAGACTTTAGGTTGATGGACACGTTCTCTACTGAGTCCTTCAGGAATTGAGTTCTGGCTTCTTCCTCCTTCTTCTCCAGGTTCTTCAGACCTTCTAGCATGAGAACACAGTTACCTTCAACTAGGTCAGACACCATCTGAGTTGAGTCTTGCACCTTCAGGGTTAGATTTTGAAGTGAAGTAGTTGTTGACTCCATCAATTCATCAACATGGTCTGAGAGTATGACCATTTCGTCTACCTCCTCTTGGACAACTTCTTGAACATCTCTCAGTTGAGTTTCAAGAGAAGGAAGCCTTTCATCTTGGAGTATAAGCATTGCATCCTTCAGGGGAGTTAGGTTGACCTGGACTGGAGGGATCTCATCAGTTTGAGTACCTGCATTTAAGATAGTGTTAGATCTTCCTCCCTCAGTCTCACCACCTAAGTCACCTGTAATTTCTAACTCCATTGGAACTCCCTCCTCCTCACTCATCTTACTTTCCTCTTCACTCCTCTTTTCAACTATGATTTTCTCAGCCAATTCACCCTTTACAGGGATGATTGCTTTTATTTGACCACTCACAACTTCAGTGATTTCCACATCTTTCTCACCACCCTCAGCTTTTTCTTTTTCTTTTTCAACTCCTTCGATTCCAGACACCTCAGTTGACTCTAAAGCCACCACTGAGGGCTGTTGTGGGAGAATCTCAGTAGGCACCTCTACTGGACTCTCCTGTGGCAAATTTTGAGCCTCAGTATCCTTTGCCTTGGATACATCCTTGGCCACCTCACCATCACCTTGCCTTGGTGAGGTCCCTCCTCCTTGTACATTTTCCTCTTTCTCCTCCTCTCCTTCAGCTATCACCTCAGCTGACTTCTCTTGCTCACCAACATCAGCTCTCTTCACCTCATCTCCCTTCTTGGCCTCAACAATTTTCTCCAAGACCAAACTTTCAAAGACCTTCTCATCACAGAGAAGTCTGGTCTTGTGCATTCCAGCAAAGTTCAGCACTTCAGCTTCCTCCTTCTTCCACTCCTCTGCATTGCTGCCTCTTACAGCTAGAAGAATTTCACCAAGTCTTCTATCCTTGAGCTGGACAATGAGTCACAGCCTCAAGAATATAGCCTTGAGTATGGGGAAGTTGTCAAGTTCAGGGTATTTAGACTCCAAAGAGTAAGCAACCTCATCCTTAAGGGTGTCTAAGAATGAGTACTCTTCTTCATCGTCTGAAGGAAGGGAAGGGGTAGGGGATCTGATATCGGTGGGTTCTTCTGGAATAGATTCCAGGTGAGTTGAGGTTTGGGTTTCAGGTGGGTTTATTTCAGATGACGTTTGGGATGGGGTGTCAGTGGAGGTTTGTTCAGTAGGGGTTGAGGGAATGGGGTCAGATGGGGTTGAGGATGCTTCAGCAGATGCCTCAGGGGGGGTAGTTTGGGATCCACTTTTAGGCTGTTGAGAGCCTTCAGTGGGGGTTTGAGTGTGAGTTATTTTGGAGATGCGTTTGGTTTTGGCTGGGGTGCAAGGTTTGGTTTTGGGTTTTGGTTTTACCAGGTTTTGGTTTTAATGGGGGTAGAAGCAGGGACAGGGGCATCTGAGTCAGACTCAGTTGAGGTTATATGAGGTGAAGAGTCAGGGTTACCTGATGATGACTCATCAGTAGAGTTGGTGATTCTGACTTTCTTCGAAGCAACCTCATTCTCTGCTTCAGAAGACCTCTTCTTTTCCTTCTTTGAGGCCTTCTCTGCCTCAGCCTCCTTATGTTGAGCCATTTTGTCACTCAACTTTACCAGCCTTCTCTTCAGCTTGGTTTTCTTCCCTTCAGTAGGGGCAGCTTCCTCCTCCTCAACTGCCTCTGGGCTTTCCACAGCAGGCTTAATCATCCTCCCTTCAAGATTCTTTCCAGGCTTGAATAGGGCTTTCAAATTGCTCCACTTCCTATCAGGGATCCAATCCACTCCCAGATCTACATTCTCTATCAAGTAAGAGATTTTTGTAGCATAATTGAGCTTACTTGATAGTTGGGGAGTTTTGTCTGGTTGGAGCTTTGAGTTCTCTTTGTTCAAGGCCCTCAGAAAGAATTGTTGCCAGTTAAAAGACATTTCTTTGCTTTCTACAATGGCCTTCATCAGTCTGAGCTTTGGCTTGCTCACTTGCTCAGTACTTCCTTGGTTCCCCAGAATGTATTTACCCACAACTTCACACAGAACATTGTATACTGGCAGGAGTATACTTCTATTCATGGTTGGGCTATATTTCACCTTCATCTGCATAATGGTATTAACCCATTCCTCCTCTTTATCCACTATGCACGTGTCTGGATTGGGACCTTCAGAAGGAAGATCAAATAGCTCCTTCAAAACTTCTCCGCTCACACGAATCTCCTTCTTTATCTTATGGTGCTCTGTGACCTCCATGTCATCTCTCATAACTTTCTTCTTCCTTTGCAAGATCAGATGAGACCTGATCCTTGTGTTTGAGTTGGAGACATTATTGTAGAATTCAAGAACCTGTCTGTCAAAACAGTTCTCTGGATGAACAGATAGAAATTTCTCTAACCCTGCAGATTTGAGCATATCTAGGGCTTCTTTGATATGGGCAAATTCAGGTTTTGTCTCAATTTCTGGGGTATCAAACACCACAATGGGTTCATACCAGAAGTTATCCTTATTGGTAAGGAAACTAAGATTAATTTTAGCCATTTGAACAAGAGATGGGTTAGTAAAAGTATCGCAGAAGAGATAGTAGGTGCTTGCTTGGAAGTGTATTCGAAAAGGTTTGCAAGCTTAAGTTTGGGGTTTTTATAAGAGAAATAAACGGTTGGATCTAATCCTACAATCAACGACTGAGATTGATTTTAGTAAAAAGTCGTGGATAGATGAAAAGGGGTAGTGGGGAGTTTTTTGAAAGATCTAGACGGTTAGGAGTGAACCGTCAAATATGGATGGTATGGATTGAAAAGGTTGGTAGCCGGAAGGTCACATCATCCGGCTTTTAGGGCGCGTGAGATAGGTAATTGAAAAAGCATGTCTGACTTGTACCACGCGCATTAAATGCTTGCCATACCAAAATCTCTTCGGAACAGTGAAGAAAGATTTAATTTCCCAGAAAGCACTCATTAGTAAGTTTTTGAAACCAAATATATTCTTTAAAAACTAAGAGGCTTTATATTTGAAATAATATAAGAAATTTTTTTTGACCTCCACTGAGATTTGACCTAGTCTGATATTCAAACCACTTCTGAGATGAGGAGACTTCGACTGAGAAGAATCCTCTTCTGAATATGAACCTCCGCTGAGTTGAGGGTAACTCTTCTGAGATTCAATCCTCTCTTTACTCTCCTGGATCTAGGAGTCCAAGCTCCACTGACAACTCTTGAAACCTTGCTTCAGCCAAAGGTTTAGTGAAGATATCTGCCTTTTGCTTGTCAGTGTGGATTTTGAGCATTTTGATGTCCTTCTTTTCCACATGTTCTCTGATGAAGTGATGCCTTATATCCACATGTTTGCATCTTGTGTGGAGAACAGGATTTTCTGAAATAGCAATTGCACTATTGTTGTCACAGAAAATAGGGACTTCATTGGCAAGGATGTTGTAATCTCTCAGTTGTTGTCTTAGCCAAAGAATTTGAGCACAACAACTTCCAGCTGCCATATACTCAGCTTCAGTAGTGCTTGTGGCTACTGAATTTTGTTTCTTGGAAAACCAAGAAATCAGTTTACTTCCCAAGAATTGACAAGTGCCTGAGGTTGATTTTCTATCAATTCTGCATCCACCATAGTCAGCATCTGAGTATCCTGTGAGTTCTAGATTGTCATCTGAGGGATACCACAATCCCATATTCACAGTACCCTTAAGATATTTGAGAATCCTCTTGGCAGCTTCCAGGTGACTTTTCTTGGGATTTGCTTGATATCTAGCACAAATGCCAACTGCGAATGTGATATCAGGCCTGCTTGCTGTGAGATACAATAGAGATCCAATAATGGCTCTGTAATGAGTCTGGTCTACTGATTCACCATCTTCATCTGGTTCCATCTTGGTGTTGATGTTGAGTGGAACCCTTGCAACCTTGCTGGTCTGGCATCCAAACTTGTTGATCAGCTCCCTTGTGTATTTGGCTTGGTTGATGAAGATTCCTTCAGTGGACTGCTTGACTTGAAGTCCTAGGAAGAAATTCATTTCTCCCATCATTGACATCTCAAATTTTCCTTTCATCAGTTGAGAAAATTTTCACAGAGGACTTGGTTAGGACAACCAAAGATGATATCATCCACATAGATTTGAACCAGCAATGTGTCCTCTCCTTTTGTGATTCTGAAAAGTGTTCTATCAACTTTTCCTCTGATAAAACCATGATCCAAAAGGAATTGTGACAAAGTATCATACCAAGCTCTTGGAGCCTGTTTCAGTCCATATAGAGCTTTCCTCAGTCTATATACTTTGTGACTTTCTTCAAAACCTGGGGGTTGCTCCACATAGACTTCTTCATTGAGTACTCCATTCAAGAAGGCACTTTTAACATCCATCTGGTACACCTTGAATTTCTTGTGAGCAGCATAGGCAAGAAATAACCTTATTGCCTCCAATCTGGCTACTGGGGCAAATGTTTCATCATAGTCAAATCCTTCAACTTGTGAATAGCCCTTTGCAACTAGCCTGGCCTTGTTTCTGACTATGATATCATTCTCATCCTTCTTGTTCTTGAATACCCACTTGGTTCCTATCACATTGCAGTGATATGGTCTGTCCACCAACTCCCAAACTTGATTCCTTGTGAACTGGTTGAGCTCTTCTTGCATGGCAATGATCCAGTTGGAATCTTGAAGTGCTTCTGCTATGGAACTTGGTTCCTGGTTTGATAAGAAACAACAAAACAAAGCACTTTCACCATGAAAACTTCTAGTTTTGACTCCTGAGGAAGGATCACCTAGGATTTGCTCAACAGGGTGATCTGAGAGCCAAGTTCTCCTAGGCTGATGCCCTTCAGTAGAGTTTAACTCTTCTGAAGTTGAGTCAATAGATATTGGAATGAAATCGAATTCAGGAAATAAAACAGAGGGTTGAAGTCCTGAGTCATCATTCAAGGTATTCTCATTCTCAATGGTAATTTCATTGGTTCCTCCTTGAATGATGGGTTCAGTGAATGTCTCAGCTGTGACCACATCTTTATTGACATCTGTTACCTCTTGAACTGGGATGGTGTTCATCAGTTCAGTTACATTTTCAGGAGAGCTCTCAGGTGAGCTTTGAGGAGTGGTCTGATTTTGAGTGTCCTCTTTGAATTGTTGATCATTGAGGTTGTCCCAGGTTAGAATGAATGTATCAACACAATTCTCAGGATATCCTTTTGATTTGATACTCAGTCTAGTTAGCTTTTTGCTTATCACATCCTCATTCTCCTTACTTCTGGACTCAAAAGTAGATTCATCAAATACCACATGAGGTGTTTCTTCCACAACAAGAGTTCTACAGTTGTAAACTCTGAAAGCTCTACTGATTTGGGAATATCCTAAGAAAATTCCTTCATCAGCTTTGCTATCAAAAGCTTTCAGTTGTGTTTTCCCATTGTTGTGAATGAAACACTTGCAACCAAAAATATGAAAGTAAGATACCTGTGGCTTTCTGCCATTCCATAACTCATATGGAGTTTTTCCTTGATGTTTGGTTACCATGGATCTATTTTGAGTGTGGCAGGCAGTATTAATAGCTTCAGCCCAGAATCTTTTAGGAACCTGAGCTTCAGCTAACATTGTCCTTGCTGCCTCCTTAAGAGTCCTATTTCTTCTTTCAGCTACTCCATTTTGTTGTGGAGTTCTTGCAGCTGATGTCTCATGTGAAATACCTAATTCTTTGCAATAGTCAGATATAATAGAATTTATGAATTCAGTGCCCTTATCTGATCTTATCTTTACAATATTCAGGCTCTTTTCATTGCTAACTTTCTTCAGGAGCTCTGGCAGTCTCAGTTGAGTCTCCTTTTTGCTTGCAAGGAATATTACCCATGTGTACCTGGAGAAGTCATCAACAACAACAAGTGTATACTTTCTCCCATTGATACTTACAGGGGTTACTGGACCAAAAAGATCCATATGTAACAGTTGAAGTACTCTGTCAGTAGAGGTTGCTACTTTGCTTTTGAAAGATGCCTTTACTTGCTTCCCCTCCTGACAGGCTTTACAGATATGTTCTTTGTTGTATACTTCATTTGGCATTCCTTCTACCAGTCTATGTCTTGCTATCCTGTTCATCATCTTGAAGTTCAGATGACTTAGCCTTTTGTGCCACAACCAGTTAGTGTCAGTTGAGCTCTTAGCAATAAGACATGCATTTGGTGTGCAAGACTTCCAATCTGCAAGATAGATATTTCCCTTTCTTGACCCAGTTAGTAATACCTGTTGTGAAGATACATTCTTAACAAAACACAGGTTACATGAAAATTCAACACTGTATCCTTTATCACAAAATTGACTTATGGACAGAAGATTATGCTTAAGTCCACTGACAAAGGATACATTGCTTACTCTTACTGAGCCAATAATTAAGGTACCATAACCTTTAGTGGCTCCTTGAGAGTTGTCACCAAAAGTGACTTGAGGACCTTCTTTCTCAACAAATTCTGTCAGGAGATCTTTGTTGCCAGTCATGTGCCTAGAACATCTACTGTCCAAGTACCAGACTGATGATATAAGAGTTTCTCCTTTGTTGAGGTCCACTGAGCCCTGCAATCACAGATCAAGCTTTAGGTACCCATTTGGTGTTGGGTCCTACAAGGTTAGCTGTACCTTTCGGAATCCAAATTTGCCTTACAGTTCTAATCACTTTAGATTGACTAATTTGTCTTCCATAAACATCTACATAGATTGTTATCTCCCTAGGTGCCTTGGAAGTAAACTTTCTATGGGTGTCAGCCTTTGAAGGAACAGGAACCTTCTTCACATTCTTTCTCTTTGGCTTGGGTGCACCTGGTCTTGGTTTTTGTTGATAAAGGTATGAAGGACCTTTTCCTTTAGGCACAAAAGGACTAGGTCTTCCATATGAGTCATTCCTTGAGGACTGCTCATGCCTGGGTGCTCTCAGCTGAGGTTGCTTCATCTGTGAAGACCTCGGCTGATAGTACCTCTGCTGAGATCTAGTCTGATAAGTCACCTGAGCCTTTCCATTTGGTTTTTGGCTTAGATTGACTTTTCTTTTGAGTGATCTCAGCTGGTCTTTTTCCTTTATCCACAGTCTGTGTTTGAAAAGTCACAGACTTGACAAAAACTCTCTTTGTGCCACTTGAAGAAGCAACACTCAGAGGACCTTCTGAAGGTTTTGGAATAAAGCCTATCCCACACTTGTTATTAGGATTGGTTTGAAAATTTTGGATCTCCTCTATGGCAAGAGAGGGTTTGTTTAGAGCATCAATCCTTTTTAACAAGGTCTCTTCAGATTTTTGTAAGACATCAATTTTCAGGAGAGAATCCTTTATTTGACTTACCAATTTTAAGTTCTCTTCAGTTAACTTTGTCTTAGATTCATTGAGATCTTTTATCAGTTGATCTCTACCATTTCCTTGACTCCTGAGGGTTTCCACCTCTTTTGTCAGTTCAATGGTAGATTTGGCTGAGTTCAGATCTGCTTGATTCCCAGACTCAATTAACTTGGAGTTTTCACTCAAGAGTTGTTTGTTCTCATCTTGAAGACAGAGACTTGCTTCTTGCAACCTTGAGAAATCAATCATCAATTGTTCCAAAGCGGACTGAAGATTGAGTTCCTCAGTTGACTCTGAGCTTAGCTCAGGTGTGTGTTCTAGAGAAATGGATGGTTTAGATTGTACCTCTGGTTCTTCTCTTGCCATGAGGCACATGTCATCTTCACTGCTGTCAGAGAACGGTTCATCAGGTGACTCCAGGTTTTCATCAACATCCCCAGCCATCATGGCTTTCCTTTCTCCATATCTTCTATCTCTTTCGGCTTGCCTTTCTCTTCTTTCTTTTGTGCTCAGTTGAGGACAATCATATTGAAAGTGCCCAATCTTCTTGCACTGAAAACACCTGTTGGCATCATCATTCTTTTCCTCAGTGGACTCTCTGGTCTTTGATGATGATCCTTCAGCCTTGGTGTAATTCTTGTATTCCTTCTTCTTTTCCAGCTCAGATGAGCTTTTCTCTCCTTCTCTGGTAGTCTTTTGTGGATAACTTCTACCTTCCCTGTTATCCCTGTAAAATCTCTTATATTTGCCAAAGCGGCTGTTAAGTTGTTCAAACCTTCTAGCCATCAGGCTGAGTTCCTCCTACATCTCAGCCTTGCTTTGAGACTTACTTGCCTTTGTACTCTTCTGAGGCTTTGGGGATTTTGGCTCAGACTCCTTAGCTTTGAAGACAACTCCCTTCTCAGCTGAAGTCTCATCAGGAGCCCTTTTCCTGTTCAGATCAAACTCATAAGCCTTAAGTTCAGAGAATACCTGTTGCATAGACATGCTGGATAGATCCTTGGTATTCTGCATCATCACAGAGTACACATCCCATCTTGAGGTTAGACCTCTCAGGATTTTTAAGGCAACTTCTCTTTTGGTGTAGACCTTTCCCAGAGAATTTATCTCATTCATGATGTCAGTGAACCTCCCATCAAGCTGGTCAATTGTCTCAGTGGCCTCCATGGTGAACTGCTCATACTTTTGAACAGCTACTGAAAGCTTGTTCTCCTTTATCTTGTCAGTTCCTTCACACATGAGAGCAAGAGTGTCCCATAGTTCCTTTGCAGTCTTGCAGTGGATTACTCTTCCCATTACAGAATCTGGAATAGTGGTGTAGAGAATGTTCATGGCAATGAAGTTGAGGTTGTTTCTCCTCCTCTCATCTGCAGTGAAATTATCTTCATCTTTGGGCCATTCTTCTCTAGGATCTGCAATAGTTTCAGCTATAGTTCTAGGGTTAGGTGTCATAAAAACAAATGGACCTTTAGTAATAACCCTTAACATTTCATCATGCACACAGGCAAGATGAGCTCTCATTCTGATATTCCAGAAATCATAGTTTTCAATTGAGAATTGTGGAAGCTTGTGATGAGACATATGGTTCAAGGGATTAACTCCCATGTTGTTCTCTGCTGGTGGTGCAACCCTAGCTGCATTGTCAGCCATAGTATAAAAACAAGTTTATCAAAAGATCAATTCAGGTGACCTTAACAAAATTCCTTTAAGCACAAGGTATACTTAGAACAATGGTCTTTTGAACCACTGCTCTGATACCAATTGTTGGTCCCGAAACGAGTAAACAGGTGTATGGGGGGGGGGGGGGGGAAAACACCTGTGATTACAAATTAAAACTTCTTATAAAAACTTATCAGGTTAATTAAGACCGTAGCTCGTCAGTGGACTTGAGGTCTGCTGAGAGTTACTTGTGAAAGCTTACTGTGATAATACCTCCACTGAAAGCTCAAGACTTTCAGTTGAACTACTATCTAATTAGCTTTCAGACGCGGATTAGTGAGCCCTTTAGAAAACTCGTTTTACTTTGATAAACTTGAGATTAACAAACACTTATGAAATAGCAGAATGTAAGTACACAAGATGTAAAGTGGTTCAGAGATAAATCTCCTACGTCCACTGGCCTGATCAAACAGGAGAATTCCTTTCACTTGGAATTCCTTGTGTTATAGTGCCAAGGTGCACTGATCAACTTCTCCTCTCTTAGGATGATTGATCACTAGGAAATTCCAGGTCCTAGTTCCCAAAACAAACCAGCTTTCAGACTGATACAACAATCAGCTTACTAACACCACTTAACACTAGCTCTCAACCTAAACACTGAGTAGGGTTTTGAGTAGGGTTTTGGTTCCAACTATTTTGAGATAATCCTTACAAGTTTAGCTCAATGCTTAGGATTGAATTATCTCTTTCTAAGATTTGGATATAGCTTTTAAGCTTGGTTACAGAAGGTTTGTTAGGCTCTCTACAACTGTGAAACACTTGGGAAACAATGATAATTTCGAGTGCTTCTAGATGGTTATGAATGTAGAGATAGCTTTGATCTTGTGAGTTTCCCGTGCTTGTAACAATGCACGTCCTTCTGTATTTATAGGCTTCCTTGAAAATCTTCCCGTTGGATTTGAATCTTCTCAAGTAAGTCTTCTTGTATCTGATTGGTTCAAACGGCTCTATTTGAAGCTTTAAGTCTTGTCAAGAAACGGCTGCAAAACCCTGCTTGTTCACCAACTTTCTGTAGATTGCTAGGTGAAAGACTTTTGGTACTTGTCAGGCTGGGGCAGGTCGACTGTCAGTAAGGTACACTGACGTGTCATCTTCTCATTGGACCTTAAGTCTGCGTGCCCAGATTCTTGTCTTGCTTTAAGGTGGAACTCCTCTGAGAGAACCTTCTTATTCCTTCATTTATTGTAAGCTTCACTGAAATTCATTTTGCCTTGTTCCAACCAGATTAACTAACAGCTTTAAATATGTTTAGCATTAAATGTATGTTGTTAGTTCTTTATCAGTGGACCTTCGTCCTCTCCTGATAGATTTAGTCTTAGTGAGAATGCACTTAGAAAACTTTCAAGACTTTGACTTCTTTCTCAGATCACTTAGTCTTCAGCGGACTTCACTTCAGTGGACTTCATCTACAGCAGACTTCATATAAAAAAAATCACTCTAGTTTTTACTAACTGCACTCATTTCTTAACACTTTGAACTGTTTAATTTAAACTCTAACTCTACTGAATAATTTACTTACAAACAACTTAGGAGGAACATTTTGGCATCTAATCAAAACTAAGTCTTATACATTTTTCCAACATATACATAGGTCGATAGCTAAATAAAAGGATTAGCGACCGCATACGACCGCCTGGGCGGTCGCTAAAACTCAAAAGTCTATCAAAACCGACCAACACTTTTTACCGCCTGATCAGCGGTCACTGATTTCAAATTAAAACTCAGCGGCCGCCGTCAGGGCGGTCACAGATTATAACGTTTGACCCGGGTTGGTAACTGTTGAGGGTCATTAACGCGGGAGGTTTAGCGACCGCTCATGAGCGGTCGCAAATCGTAAATTGGTCAAACTAAACCGTTCAATTCGGTCAAGAAGACCAAATATCGGGAATTAGGCGGTTGCTAATCATTTAAAAAAATTATAAATACCTTCTCCTCCATACGCCATTTTACATATACTCATAAAACTCTTCCTCCTACTCTGCCGTTTCAGACGCCGCTGCCAACCTTCTACATAATAATTAACCGTGAGTTTTCAAAATTTTAACCGTTTAAATTATTTTTAAACTATGTTTTATGAATTATAGTGAGTGAATAAGTAAATTATTCAAGTTATTTTATTTAAGTAATTAATACAAGACTAATGCATATAATGAACTTGATTCTTTAGTTAGATCAGCCTCGTATATTAGTAGGTTTTATTAATACATGCAATTCATGATTTATAATTTTGTGAATTTTTAGGGGCCCAAAATTATGGGTATGTGTGTATATATATATAGAATTTACAAAAATATATTAGATAAGTGTGTGATCAAGGAGTGTATAACCGTATTTCACTTTGTTAGGTTCACATTTTGATCCATTTTGAGACGACTAAAATTCTTATTTTTAGTCCTCGTTTGGAAAGCAGAGTCATATGCTTATATTAATAAATTTTCACCGTATATATAATCCTATTTTTAATTATTGATTTGAGAGTCACCACCTTATGTATATTGATGAAAGTATTAGTTGTTTCACTAAAATTTGTTGATTTGATAGTAATATTGTCACATACAACATTCATCATTTAATTTAAGCATACAAATGTTATTTTTTGTACAATATATATTTAAATTTATATTATTTAAAAATTTGTATTGTTAGTAAGTTCATAAATATTCGACTCAGGCCTCTTAATTGCTAGGAATGGTCCTACACACGATTTACTTTTGTTATTTATTATGAATAACTTACTTATATATACTTTAAAAATAGTATTCTTTACAAGACTCACATCAAAATATGATATATTTTGACTTTGATATTATTTATTTTGGCGTACTTATATATTTTGCATATTAATGTTAATAATGTTATCATTAATTAGTTGTTGAAATTTAGTTGATTAATTAGTAGTATATTTATGTAGGTATGAATTAATTAGTTGATTTAAAATTATAGTTTATATATGGTATATATGTTATAGTTGATTATATTTACATATTATAATTTTCAAACAATATTATATATGTTTGTAGGATAGTTATATTATAGTTGATGTTTAATTAGTTGAATTTATAATTATTACAGATGAACCCAGTTCAAGATAATCGTCTCAGTGTCATCATAGTCGACAAACGGTGAGTATTTTTTAATAAATTATGTATATTTTTAATTATATTAATATTAACTTGAATTTTTAATTTGTTGTCACAGGATGCTTCCAGTCTATGAGACTAGCGCAATCGTCTCACATGTCATTAAGATGACCACGTTTAAGTATGGTGCCCACTCGTGGAGATAAGTGTCTGAACAAAAGAAGATGGAGTACTTTGATGAGTTCAAGGTAAAAAAAAATTATTTATTATGATTTTAACTTTGAATTTTTTTAAATTTATTTGTTAATATTCTATTTTTAATTTAATTGCAGAGGCGGTGTGTCTGAGACCCTGCCCACGATAGTGTTATGTACGACTTGTTCTGTGTGAAAGCGCAATAACGGTACAAAAACATTATCTACAACCTGAAGAAGCGGTGGGAGCATGGGAATCGGGTGGAATTGGGTCGAGCAATAGACGGACGATCGATCTGGGATAGTTTGGCGGATCACTGAAACAGTGAACCATCATTCAGAAGAAGATCATGAAGAGACAGAGAGAGAAGAGAGAATTTGAACAATTTATTTATGTTTTTTGAACAATTTATTTATGTTTTTTGAACAATTTATTTATGTTTTTTGAACAATTTTAAACAATATTTTATTTAATTAGTAATTTGATGAAATAAAAAAAAACGGTAGTCAATTTCGAATTATATACAATTAACTAGATAAAAACGAATTAGAAACAAAAAAAGAATTAATTTGATGAATTTTAAAAAAAATGAGACCCAGTTTCGAATTATATACAATTAAATATATAAAAATGACTGAATTAATAATTTATAATAGTCTAAAATATTAAATTTATAAAATTAATAAAAAAGTTAGTAAATATATAAAATTAATAAAAAAGTTAGTAAAAATGAATTAATTTGATAAAATTAAAAAAATGGGAGTCAATTTGGAATTATATACAATTAAATAAATAAAAACGAAAAAATTAATAGAATAGTCTAAAATATTAAATTTATAAAATTAATAAAAAGAGATAGTAAATATATATATATATATATATATATATATATATATATATATATAAACGAATTAGAAACAAAAAGGATTGAATTTGATGAATTAAAAAAAAACGGGAGTCAATTTGAGGTTATATACAATTAAATGTAAATAAACGAACAACAATAGCATGTGTCTAGGGGTGGAAATAGGCCGAGCCGAGCTAGGCTTCTCGTTGGACGGTCTGGGCCTGCTATTTAATCTTTGGGCCTAAGTCTAGCCTGTTAACTGTCATAGGCTTTTTACAGAGCCTTGGCATGACCTTTTTAATAAATAGGTCTAATCTGAAAGCCTTTTAGGGGCATTTTTAACCATATTTACAAAATTATATTCAATAATTATATTATTATTAAATCATAACAATTAACTCTTTAAATCTTAAAATGAAGAATAAAAGCAATTTACAAACTAATTATCAAATAATAGCATAATAACTAATTCAAATTATATATTAATTTATATTTAGCAATATTTATATATATATATATATATTAAATATTTATTATATTATATTATGTATGCATTGTATTATTATTATTGTTAGGATATATTTTAGTTTTGATGATTTTCCAAAACAACATGTAATAGGTTTGAAAGCAGTCAGGATAGTATCTTTTGTTTCAGGTCAGGCTAGGTTAGATTTCAGTAGAATAGGCTGTCAGTTGAGAAGAACTCGGTTGAGGGGGAACTCAGCGAGGGGGAACTCATCAACACATCCTGAGGATATCAAGATGACACCAAGGAAAACTAACTGAAGCCATGTTGTAACCTGAACCAGAAGAGAAGCCTGGAGAATGTCCCACTGAGTGTAAACCAGGTTGATCTAAGCTAAGTCAGGTGGACCACTCAGTGAAGAGCATGATCATGAGGATCAGTGCTGCACCAAGTAGGCCCTGAAGGAGTCAGGCTACTGTGGTCAGGAAACTTTTTCATTCAGCCTTATGACAAAGTTCTTGGAATGATCTTCAAAGAGTCTCTGAAGGACAACTACACTGAAGACGATTCAGTCCACTGAAGATCATCAGGTCAGTGAAGGAGGAAGCTACCTAAAGTCAGTGGGTCTTGGTCAACCCACTGAGTCAAAGATCCGTTGGATGCATTCCACGTGGACCAATCAGTACGGGGCAGCAACTCTGACACTGACAATGCCGCATTCCAAGAAAAGTGGTTGAAACCATTAATTGTATGGATTTAAATGTAATTTTCTACAACGGTTACATTTGAATCCACACTATAAATACAAGCTCATAGCTTCGTTTCAAGTGTGTGAAAATAAGAAAAGTCAACACCTACAAGCCGTGAGGGTGTGTAAGTTGTTAGGGAGTCATAAGGAAGTGTTTCACACCCACGACACTGACCATTAGGGTTTTCACTAATATTCATTGAGTGTCAAGCTTGTAACTCTTAGCTTAGAGAGGTTTTCCCAATCTAGCTTGAGGCTAATACATTGTAAGGGAAAACCTCACATAGTTGGAGAAACCAAACTGAAACCAAAACCCTCTAGTTTGGAAGTAGGTTGAAGTGAGTTAGTGAGGAGAGGCAGCCCAGGGAGTGGCGTGAGTCCAGTGTATCTGTGCACCTTGGCACGTTAAAAACAAGAATTCCAGTTAGTGGATTTCCTGTTAAATCAGGCCGTGGATGTAAGAGCTTGAGTCTTTGAACCACGTTAAATTGAGCATTTATTCCTTAAAGTATTTACTAAAGTATTGTGAAAATCTGCTCACTGAGAGCATTGTTAAAAGAAAACTTTGGTTAAGTATTTAGGTCAGGGAGAATCCTTCTCACTAACCAGTTCAGGCAACATACTCGGGAGTTTAGCATCTCGAGTCACTGTGTTGCTTAGAGCATGAGTCTCTAAGTCTTCGCACTGACTTGGTAACTCAACCTCTAAGCAGCGCAGTGACTTGAAGTGTAATCTCTCGAGTCACTGTGTTATTCAGAGCATGAGTCTCCAAGCTCTCACTGACTTGGTAGCTCAGCCTCTGAGTAATGCAGTGACTTGAGTTTCCATCACTCTTGCTGAACTCCCTGAGGGAAAGTGTTTAAAAAAAAAGAATTTTGCTCCTAAATTCCCATTTCAGTATTTGAAAACGGGACCATCAATTATATATATACATATACATATATGTATGTATATATATATATATATATATATATATATATATATTAATATAGCTAAATAGGTCGGCTTGTTGGGCTTAAAAGGCTTACAAAAAAGCTCAAGTCTGACCTATTTAACTAAATAGGCTTTTAAAAAAGCCTGAGTCTGGCTCGTTTATTAAACGAGCTGAGTCGAGCTGGGCTTTAGGTAAGCCGAGCCGTAGGCCCTTATCGGGTAGCCTGGCCTATTCCCACCCCTACATGTGTCCTAGTGGTTCACACCTCTTCCGGGCTACCCGGAGGTCGTGGGTTCGATTTCCCTTTGGCGCATACTTGCCCATTTATTTCTACAAGTCTCACAAGGACTTATATACTACATGGCTCGCCTAATATAAGCTAGTGGCTCAGTGGTTCGCACCTCGCCCGGACCCCAATGGGCACGGGTTCGAACCCAATGAGCCACTTCTTTTACGCAGGTTCGCTGATTAGCGACCGCCTCAAGGTCGGTCACTAATCACAAAATAAAATAAAAAGATTAATTTTATTTAAAAAAATAAACTAGCGACCGACTGAAGTTAGTCGCTAAATCATGACCCGACCGGGTCAGACCCGATTGATTCAGCGACTGATTGATGACGGTCGCTGATATTAGAGACCGCCTAGACGATCACAGATTAGCGACCGATGTCAAAAGACGGTCGCTAATATTAGCTACCCCCGTTTTAACGATCGGTTTTTTCGGTCAGAAATCGGTCGCTAATCACGTTTTGCGACCGAAAATTGGTCGCTAAATCGGTTGCTAATTCCTTTTTTTAGTGATAACGAATACCTTTTGATGACTATTACTCGAGGTAGCCGTAAACAAGTTATAGAAAAACTTCCCTCCTTCTCTTCCGGATTGTACTACTCCTACATCCGGCCGTCTAATCTCCATCTAGCTATGAGTATGAAATTTTATGACCCAAACTCTTTTAAATTATGGCATCAGCGGTTAGGTCATCCAGGACAAAATATGATACGTAGGATTCTATCTATTTCCATTGGTCATAATATTTCGAATAATAGAATTCCTCTTGTTGATGAATCTATATGTGATGCATATTCTAAGGGTAAATTAATAGTGTGCCCGTCGCGCACCAAGGTGGGACTTGAGTCTCCACTTTTCCTTGAACGGATTCAGGGAGACATTTGTGGATCGATTCACCCAGCATCAGGATCATTCCGGTATTTCATGATCCTAATTTATACCTCCACTAGGTGGACATATGTCTGTTTGCTGTCTACCCGTAATCAAGCTTTTGCAAAGCTCATTGTGAAAACTATCGAGCTTCGAGCTCAGTTCCCAGATTATCCAGTAAAATCGATTCGCATGGATAATGCTGCTGAGTTTACCTCAAAAGCCTTTACAGATTACTGTATAGCTCTGGGAATTAAAGTGGAGCATTTGGTCCCCTATGTCCATACCCAAAATGGTCTTGCTGAAGCGCTAATAAAACGTATCAAACTTATCGCTAGACCATTACTCATGAACTCTAAACTACTCACTTCATGTTGGGGACTTCATGTTGGGGGCATGCAGTCCTACATGCATCACATCTGATACAAATCCGTCCAACTGCATATAATGATCATTCCCCCCTACAGCTAGTGCGTGGGAAAGAACCAAGCATTTCCCATCTGCGTATTTTTGGATGTGCGGTGTATGTTCCGATAACATTACCAAAGCGGACCTCTATGGGCCCACAAAGGAAGCTAGGTATTTACGTTGGTCCATCGTGAAATACCTAGAACCTTTGTCTGGGGATCAATTAACGGCCCGGCTCGCTGACTGCACATTCGATGAAGATCACTTCCCAGCATTAGGGGGAGATCTAAATTCAAAATTGAATGAATGCCGGGAGCTTACGTGGAACGTAAGTAATCTTCAGTATATAGATCCACACACCAGTCAATCTGAACTGGAAGTTCAGAAGATCATTAACTTGCAAAATTTAGCAAACAATCTGCCAGACGCGTTCACTGACCATAGAGGTGTAACTAAATCGCATATACCTGCAGTAAATACTCCCCAAAGGATTGAGGTCCCAAGAAAATCAAGTATACATGCCCACACACGCCAAAAGCATAAAGGACCTACAACCAATACAAACACACCTAAAAGAAAGGCTAGCAAAACTGGTCAGCCGAACGTGAAATCTCTAGAAGAGATTCATCTAGAAGATGAGCGTCCTAGTAATGAAGCACGTGCAAAAAATATTCAACGCATTAGGACCGCGGAACGACCAAACCTAGATACACTGGGAAATGAAAAAGGTCTGGTTGACATAAACGTTGAAGTCTCTATGAATTTCATAGATACGGGAGAAACATATAATAAAAATATTTTTGTCGTCGATGATACATTTGCAGCGACAATTACACTTTCCGTTATAAATAACGATCTAGATCCAGAACCCAAAACTATTACTAAGTTCCGAAAGCGCTCCGATTGGGTAAAATGGAAAGAGGCAATTGAAGCAGAGCTCACATCGCTAAATAAAAGAAAAGTATTTGGCTCTATCGTTCGTACACCCGCGCGTGCTATCCCTGTAGGATATAAATGGGTTTTTATATGAAAATAAAATGAGAACAATACTGTGGAGATACAAAGTGAGGCTAGTAGCTCAAGGGTTTTCGCAGAGACCCGGTATTGATTTCGATCAAACCTATTCTCCCATAATGGACGCAATAACGTTCCGCTTTAATATCTTTGGCAGTTAAATTAAATCTCCAGATGAGATTGATGGACGTTGTAACCGCATATTTATACGGATCATTATATGCCAACATCTATATGAAAATCCCTGAAGGATTCAAGATTCCCCAGATGAGGAATGGTGAAAATCGCAGTATGTATATCATAAAACTACAGAAGTGGTTCTACGGCCTAAAGCAATCAGGTCTCTTGTGGTACAACCGACTTAGTGAATTCCTCCAGAAGAAGGGTTACACAATTGATATAGCTTTCCCATGCGTATTCACGAAGAAATCGCAAGGTGGTTTTTACATCATATCTGTATATGTTGATGATCTAAACATAATCGGAACATGCAAAGAGATTGAAGAAGCCAGTTCAATCTTGAAAGATGAATTTGAAATGAAAGTCTTGGGTAAAACCAAGTATTGCCTCGGCCTGCAGATCGAGCATCTCCCAGAAAGAATCCTTATACATCAGTCAACCTACGTGAAAAAGGTATTGGAGAGATTTCACATGGATACATCTCATCCGCTCAGCACACCAATGGTTGTTCGATCCCTAGAAGTGAATAAGGACCCATTTAGACCAAGAGAAGATACAGAAGAAATTATGGGGCCAGAAGTCCCTTATCTTAGCGTTGTTGGAGCATTACTCTATCTCGCAAATTGCACTAGGCCGGACATTGCATTTGTAGTTAATTTGCTTGCGAGATATAGCGCTTCTCCTACAAGGAGACATTGGAATGGTGTTAAGCATGTTCTACGGTACCTCCAAGGGTCTCAAGATCTTGGACTGTTTTACCGTAGGAACCAAGATAAAACCTTGGTAGATTATGTGGATTCTGGCTATTTGTCTGATCCCCACAATGCCATATATCCCAGACTGGTTACGTTTTTCTCTGTGGTGGTACCGCGATCTCATGGAGATCGGTTAAGCAAACCATGGTTATCACGTTTTCAAACCACTCAGAGATAATAGCTTTGTTTAAAGCCACACGAGAATGTGTTTGGTTGAAATCCTTGGTAAAATACATTGGTGACTTGTGTGGTATCGCTAAAGGCGATACGTCCCCCACTGTTATATTTGAAGACAACGCAGCTTGCATCGCACAAATGAGTAATGGGTACGTCAAAGGAAACTAGACGAAATATATTTCACCTAAGTTTTTCTACCCATATGAACTCCAGAAAGAGTGGGCTGATTATCATTCAAAAGGTGCAATATAGTGACAATCTAGCAGATCTGTTCACTAAGTCCTTACCTACATCTACTTTTGAAAAGTACATTCATGGTATTGGGATGCGAAAGCTCAAAGGGTTGTTGTCTTCAAGGGGAGCGATAACCCCGAAATAAATCCGGAAGATTTGATCTGGAAGATCAATAAAATTACATTCCTCCCTAACTAAATATTTGGTCGCTACCTAGCGCATGGAGTTTTTATGACAAGACATATATGTTATGTCGTAATGTCCAAGGGGGAGTGTTCTAAATTCAACAAATTTATTATATCAAATCTAGAAGATTTGATGTGGACATTACTAATGGACTTATAACCTAAACGGGTTTTAGGTTTAGACTAAGTCTTTTCTATTATAAATAGATAATTGTACTCAGAATTGTATACGCGCATACACACACATATTAGTGAAACTTCTGGCTTGATACTCCCCCAGATGTAGTCGTTATCGATGAACTGAGTGAACAAAATCACGTCTCTACTTTACGCTCTCTATTTCCAACACCAATCACCAGTACCTAAGCATCTTCAATCATTTTAAATCGTCCATCAATTTCTAATGTATGTTATTTTTAAAATTAATGCACATATGTATATATATTCCTCTATCTTTTCAAATTTTCAATATGTATATATACTTTTCCATCAATTTAAAATATATGTTATTTTAAATTAATTCACATATATATCATTTTGAATCAAGAGTAAGTTTTGTGTGAACAAATTTCACCGTGGAATTGGTTTTGATAGTATTAGTTGTTTCATTAAGAAGTATTCGTTGTTTTTATTATAATGTATTGATTTTGAATGATATTAGTTGTTTCAATAAAGAGTATTAGTTGAAGAGTATTATTTATCTCATTAAAGAGCATTAGTTAATTTGCTATAAGAAATTAATTGTTTTATTTAAGGATATTAGTTGTTTTGCTATAATGTATTAGTAGTAAACCAATTTCAAGGTAGAATTGGTTCACACAAGGCCAACTCTTTAATCAGTGCACATACATAAAGTTGCTTCGTTTTATACTTTTAATAAATGTTTATCTTTCTCATTAAATTAACACATCAGTCTAAGGATTTTACTTCCTCCAAACTACTTAAGTAATATTTGAGAATATTTCACATGAATTAAGAAAATTATTAAAGAAAAAACCCTAGTAATTGACCTAGTTGTGTGGACTTGAGACTTAGAAGTACGCTCAGTTTTAAGTTTCAAGTTCGAAATCTTATGGAGTTTTGCTCTGACTCCAAATTGGTGCATCTGCTTAGTGGATGGTAGGTTATGAGTCCCCCAAACTAATCAATACATGAACCAGATATTGAATATAAAAAAATCATTAAATAATAATATATGTGTGTAAATATATAATGCGACCTTATTGTCCTTTTGTTCACATATTCATTGCTTATAACAACAAAAAATTAAAACAAAAGTACTATCTCTCGTTTAAAATAAGTGGTGTTTGACCTTAATTATTTGTATGTTAAACAATATTCCCTCCGTCCGATAATAATTGATAAGTTTATTTTTACACATAAATTAATGTATGTATAAAATTCATGATCAACTCATTTAATTCAAAGTAAACTTTATATTTTACCCTTATTCACATTAAACTATGAAATTAATAAGAGACACTATATGAACTTAAATATGAACACTTTAGGGAAAAAAAATAGTTAATACTCATTGGAATGCAAAACAAGCCTATACTGTGAGACGTCTCAATATGACAATCTTGTCTATTATTGTTGAATGGATGGAGTACTTTTTAGTGGGTTTTTTCCTATAAAAATATGTAGGTGTGCCTCAGTGTGTGGTTTTAGTTTTTCAGTACAAAAAATGATGATGTCAATTAATCTAGATGATTTGATTTTATGTAAAATAATTTTATTTTAGTTCACAACTATCACTTTACAATATAAGAACTAATACTTTTGAATGAAAAAAATAGTGTTGTCAAATATATATTAATAAGTATTAATGAAACAAATAACAATCAAATACAAAGAGAAATATCACATGTTTTGAACTTTTGATAAGTCAAATCAATCAATACTCTTATATTTGCAAAGCCAAAAATGCCTATATGGCATCCCTCAAATATTCTCATTTCAACACCATTGGCTCCTCAATTGAGTGGAGGTGTTCAATCCATCTTCACCATCGATTTATTTCATGTTTCATCTCCACCGTTGATACGTGCCAATGTTTCATATAAATTGGTCATTTGTCGTCCTCATTTTTTATCCTTGGTTCTCTCCTCCCTTCTTTGATCTCTTGTTTTCCTACCATCCGATTATATTGCTGTAACGCCCCGAACCCAATATATATATTAATTTTCCCAAAAATACTCTTTTTCATTTGTTTACTAAATTTTGAATATTAAACGACTTATCTTTTCGTTCCTAAATTTCTAACAGTCGCACAAGGGAAAGACGAGTTTCCATTTGTCTCCAAAAACTCAACTAATATTACTAACAACTAAATTCATCACCATATCAATAGCTAACCAAACCAAACTAATTTATCTATTCACTAATACCCTCCAACTAAAACAACAGTACTAAACAGCTAAACCAACAATATTAATCAACAAACCCAATGATACTAAACAACTAACTTAACAATACTAATCGATAAAATACCAACAGTCCATCTACAAGATCAATAACAAGCTCACAGGCTCCAAACCAAAAATAAATATTCTTAACTCTCAAAGTCTCAACAACGAACTAAAATTGATCAATTCCTATCTCAACTATTACGAGAATTAGAGAGGAGATAGCAAGTCTTACGAGTCCGGTTTGGGGTGGTAAACGAACGCCTAACGGCGTCCTAAAAGAAATCGGTTATTCATCGGATTATTTTGGACAGCCTAACGGCGTCGATTGAGAACCCGAAAAATTGAATCGAACAGTCTAACGGCGTAGTTCGGTTTCCTCGAGAATAAACGGGCAGCAGCGGCTTCGACCGAGCTTCATCGAAAAGGAAGAAAGGCAAAGAGATGATCAATTTGAAAAGAAAGACAATTTGTGAGATTAAAAAGTGAACGGTGATGTTAATTCGAAATCTGGAAAAAGAATCGAAAGTAATTGAACACGAAACTCACCCAAAGAAGGAGGGGGTCGTCGGCCGGAGGCGGCGCTGCCGTGAGGAGCGACGGCGGTGACGGCGTTCGCGGCTGGGCTGAGCACGGCGGCGCTCGATGCTGAGGCGCGACGGTGGCGGAGCGGCGGTCGCGCTCGTGCGACAGAGAGAGAGGAAGGGAGTCGGCGGCGGCTTCGCTCCCGTGGTGGCATCGCGATGGCATGACGGCAAGGGGGAGCACGGCCTGGCTTCGAACGGAGGAGGAGCACGGTGGTCGGAGCTGGGACAGAGGCGCGATTGGCGGTGGAGCCTCGCCGATCGAAAAAAGAGTGGCGGCGGCGATTTGGCTCCGGCTTCGACGGAGGATAGGGGCAGTGCTGCGTCTGTGCGAGGCGGAGGCGGCGATCGATGGCTTCGCCGGAGAAGAAAAAGGGAGGCGATCGTGGCGGCCGTTCACCGTGGAGGAGGAGGAGGGGCGACGGGATTTCCAGCGGCGAGAGAGGAAGAGGCGTGCGCTGGGCCACGCGGCGGTCTTCCGCCGGAGAAGGAGGAAGTGGGCGGAAAAAGTAGAGAGAAGGGGGAGAGTTTTGTTTTGCTAGAGAGAGAGTCTTATGAAAGAGAAAAGTGTATGCGTTTTTTTTTATAGGAAGAAAAAGATATTTTATTGAAAAATTAATTTCTTTAGTAATTATTTTAAAAGGAGGAAATTAATATGTGGTTGATTAATTTTCTAATTAATATTAATTCAAAAAGAAAATAATTTACGTGGTTATGAATTATTCCCTTATTTCTTTGATATTTTCGTTCCCAATTGATACGGTTTAGGGATCGTTTGGCTCACGAGTTAAATCCCGATTTAATAATTAATACTGTTTTGAGATTCGGTTAATATTTTATTGTATTTTAATTATTCTCAATAAATTATACGGATCGAAATCATAATTTCAAACTTGAAATTTAATTTTTCGTAGTCCTTTATTCGCTTTGAAAGATTCGATTCTTTCGACGAATTTAGGAATTTATAAAAAGGGTATATATTTATTTAAATACACAAATAACACACAAAATAAATAAAATAAAAAGAAACAAAGATAATAAAATAAAATAAGGGTTCTAGGAGTATAAAAGATATAAAACGGGACGGGGTATTACATCCTCACCCCCTTAACATAATTTCGCCCCCGAAATTCAGCTTCTAGGTATTGCTTAGGTATTGAGGGCATTTGGTTAGGACTTCATCCTCTATTTCCCAAGTTGTTTCTTCTTCTCGTTGTTGGCTCCACTGGACTAGAACTAATGGTATCCCTTGATTTCTCAATAAGTGCAACTTCCTTCCTAGGATAGTAACTAGAACTTCTTCATAAGTCAGGTCACAGCTTAAACCTAAATCTATACGATTAAAAACAGGGTTTGGATCGCTTATGTACTTCCTGGGTGTAGATATGTGGAACACATCATGCACTCGTGATAACTCTGGTGGCAGTGCTAAGCGATAAGCCACATCCTCGATTCTATTCAGGATGTCAAATGGCCCATTGTATCGCAACTTTAGCTTACCTCTTTTACCAAAACGGATAGACCTTTCATTGGTGCCACTCGGAGAAATACTTTATCACTAAAGTCGAATTGCAAATCTCTTCTCCTAGCGTCCGCATATGACTTCTGACGGTCTTGAGCCGCTTTGATTTTTCCTTTAATCTTTGCGACTATCTCAACCGATCTTTCAACTAGTTCTGGTTTGAGAATCTTTCGAATTCCGACCTCATCCCAACAAACTGGTGATCTACACCTTTTCCCGTAACATGCTTCGTACGGTGCTGTTTGTATTGTCGTCTGATAACTGTTGTTATATGCGAACTCTACAAATGGCAGGTGGCTCTTCCAACTTCCTGCAAGATCTAGAGCGCAAGCTCTCAGTATACCTTCGAGTGTCTGGATAGTTCTTTCCGATTGTCCGTCAGTCTGCGGGTGGTATGCGGTGCTGAACTTCAATTCAGTACCTAAGACTCGTTGCAGACTTCCCCAGAACTTAGAGGTAAAATGGGATCTCTATCGGACACTATCGAGACTGGTACCCCGTGCAGTCTAACTACCTCTGCTATGTATAGTTAGGCGAGCTTGTCCAATCTTATACGTCACTATAACAGGGATAGAGTGGGCAGTTTTCGTAAGTCTATCTACGATAACCTAAATGGCATCGTGATTTTTCACCGTTTTCGGAAATTCGGTGACAAAATCCATAGTGATGTTCTCCCATTTCCACTCTGGCATCTCCAGAGGGTGCAACAACCCTAGAGGTCATTGGTGATCTGCTTTAACTCGTTGGCAGGTTAAACAACTCCTGACGAATTGAGCTATCGATCTCTTCATACCCTTCACCAAAAAGTTTTCTTCCAGTCCCCGATAATTCATTGTCTCTCTGGGGTGAATGGTATATGGAGTGTTATGTGCCTCTTTCAGAATTTCATTCCTTATTCCTTCATCCTTAGGCACACAGATTTTGTTATCGAACATCAAAGCTCACTCAGTGCTCAATACGAACCTCTAAATGGTTCCTTCCTCAGTGCGCTTACGTATTCCTTTCAAGAATTTATCGTCCTTTTGCGCTCCTAGGATCCTTTCTCGTAAGGTCGGTTATAGGGTGAACGCGTAAACCATGGTATCTGCACAATACTGTGTGGAGAATTCTAGGTTTAGGATGAACTGGTACTATATCTTACTCCACTCAAAGTAGTTTTGTCTTACTACTTACTCTAAAACTTCTGGTTCAAAAGAGGTGGTAAACCTTAGTGGGGAGGTTTGATTTTTGAAAGCTTTCTCATTAGTTAAACCCAAAATAACTTCTCGGTTTTCTTGGTCGACTAAGTTTGTTGTCACTCTACCAGATCTAAGACTTAGAAGGTCTTCTAATCCTCAAGCATGCAAACTTTTCTTCCTACATAGTTGCAAATTTCCTCTACTTCGAAGTCCACTATGTATCCCATAGATAAAAATCAATTGTCCTTTCTCTTTCAACTAAAGGATTCCCATAACATATAAATGTTAATTCTTAACACGTAAGACTAAGGTCACATCTAGCTTACTCATTCCACAAAAAGGCTCTACTTAAACTTAAAATCTTATGTTATCCCAAAAGAAAGTAACTATGCCCAAGTTTCATATTCCTTCTTATGCATAAAACTAGTTCGTTTTCAATAACGTCTAGCTACTCAACTTAAGAACGTGCAGTTCAGTTTCTCTTTGATGTTCATCCAAGTCTATCTCTAATCAATTCACTAGGCTTAGGTTCTCATTGTATTCCTCAAAAGTTCACTTTCACTTAAGGTCTATTTTTCTATACTCTATATCCTCAAATTTTCTTAAATTCTTAGACACAAGGGAGTGAGATGCTCTAGTACTAATCGATACATAAACAGCTGATCCGAAATTCACACTTGCTGAAATTGGAATAAAACTTCTCTCGTCTCATTGTCTTTAAGACTGCCTTGAGATGTTCTTCGTGTTGCTCTTTGCTCTTAGAGTACACAAGACGATGACGAATTGATCCAGGTACGGATAAAACACTCTATTCATCATATCCATGAAAATTATCGGAGCGTTTGTTACTCTGAAAGGCTTCATGGCGAACTCGTAATGTCCATACCGAGTTCGGAATGCTGTCTTCGGGATATTCTCGCTCTTGACCTTTAGTCGGTGGTAACCAGACCTTAGATCGATCTTTAAGAATACGGTAGCATTCTTCAACTGATCGAACAAGTCTTCTATCCTTGGAGAAGGATATTTGTTCTTAATGATCAGTTGCTTGAGACCTCGATAGTCTATGCACATACGGAAAGTTCCATCTTTCTTCTTTACGAACAACACGGGTGCTCCCCATGGTGATGCACTAGGCCTGATGAACTTCTTTTCAAGCAAGCATTGCAGTTGTTCCTTCGGTTCTTCTAATGCCTTTGGCACCATTCAATAGTGTACTTTAGATTCTGGTGCTGCCCCAGGTATCAAGTCGATGGAGAACTCTATCTGACAATCAGAAGGTAACCCAATTAATTCCTCGGGAAACACGTCAAGATATCCATCCACAATTGGCACTTTGATGCGCAACTTGTCGTCTTTCTCTCCTGCCGAGATGTGGACAAGGTAAGCTTGGCATTTCTCCTTTCGTAATATTACTGCAGCTTGGATTGCTGATATTACTCGGGTTTCCTTCTTGGTCTTGATTTCACGAAATGTGAAGCATTGAACATTTCGGGTTTCGAGGTCGATCTCTCATTCTGCGCATTCTATTATCGCTTCGTCCTTTGTTAACTAGTCAAAGCCTAAGATTATACCAAAGATTTTCATCTCAAGGGTGTGAAGATCGGACTCTACTAAGTGATCGCTTAGCGTTAGGGGTAAACCTCAAATTCGGTCCTTAATTTCCATAGTAGTTCCAGACATTTCTTAGCGCGGCCTGCTGAGGTGGCTTAGGTTCAGCCTGAGAAGGTGAGTTATGTCCTATAGGATTCACTGATACAGGAATGGGGTTAACGTGGGGTCGTCCACGTCTACGTTCTGGTGCAATTCTAAAGGTGGTTCTGATCGGAAAAGAATAATATTTTTACGATATGTATAGGTGCGAGAAAGTTATAAAAACATAATCGGACTAACCAAAATTAACACAAAACGTTCACTGAGAACACGTGTGGTACATAATTCACCAGCTGCGCATTGGGGCCCCAATGGTACAGTGCTCACATTCGCACAGTATTCTAGGAACAACTAATGTGTCATTAAGTGATAATCAGATAAAATATGACATTTAATATATAAAGCAAGTAAAACATATTGACAAGTAGTGAGCACATAATAAGTATATATATATCTAAAAAGTTTTGGTTCTACGGAGTCAGTCCCCTTACATTACGTCATAGAACACAAAAGGTTTCTAAGTACAATTCTAACGCATTTTCTTGCATCAGAACGGTCCACAGGCGATAAAAGGAGCGGGTTAGAGCTATGCTGCTACGGTCTGAGTAAAACGGTCATACGTCTGACTACTACTATATGTCAGGAAAGGGTGGCACATCTAGGGTATATGTATTTATGACTACATCAAAAGGATAACTGTTTAAAAGGGTTTGATCACTCTGACTGATCACTACTATCAAACGGGAATACCCATTGCCGGCTTCTTTCTAGGTATGTCTTCAAGTGAATGTGGGGTTGTTGAACTGGGTCTTCTATTCTCGTCCGTTCGAGTAGTCTTACAGCGATAGGACGGAGAACAACTCAGTAACCCTTATGGCAAAACGAATCATGTCTGTCAAAATATGTCTCCTCTGGGATATTGGAGTGGCTATTATCTTTGCACGCAGTCTCGTGAACTGGGTTATAAACACACTTATAGATTCTAAGGTTAGCTAAGTGTCTTCTAATTATCAGGATATAACTATCTTAGGTGGATTCTTATATGGAAAGGAGTTTCCTAGTCAAAATTTTAGTTATGCAGAAACATAATTTAAACAATTAAGACACATAGTTCAATTAATCATATAACATCATGTATGAAGTTTATAAATTTACACAGATATATTTATTTCTATCTTTTACTAATTATTTGCATTTCAATAGTAATATAAACGACATTTCGGGATTCTTTCTACACCTCGTAGGTGTTGTTTCGAGTTCGCGATCTTTTGATTGGAGTTTTGTTATGAAAGTCAAGTTGTCGTAATATAACAAACTTTAAGGCAATAAAATAAGAACATACCTTCGAGGAGCTTCTGACGGTAATAGGAGACACATTTCCCCTCAAGTGATTTAATTAGTGATCTATACTTACATGATAAGAAAATTTAATTAAAGAAAAAGAATTTTGGTTTGATGAAGACAATGATTTGGGTTTTGGTCCGAAAGTTTTGAACATAAGCTCTGATACCACCTGTAACTCCCCGAACCCGATATATATTAATTTTCCCAAAAATACTCATTTTCATTTGTTTACTAAATTTTGAATATTAAACGACTTATCTTTTCGTTCCTAAATTTCTAACAGCCGCACAAGGGGAAGACGAGTTTCCATTTGTCTCCAAAAACTCAACTAATATTACTAACAACTAAATTCATCACCATATCAACAGCTAACCAAACCAAACTAATTTATCTATTCACTAATACCCTCCAACTAAAACAACAGTACTAAACAGCTAAACCAACAATATTAATCAACAAACCCAATAATACTAAACAACTAACTTAACAATACTAATCGATAAAATACCAACAGTCCATCTACAAGATCAATAACAAGCTCACAGGCTCCAAACCAAAAATAAATATTCTTAACTCTCAAAGTCTCAACAACGAACTAAAATTGATCAATTCCTATCTCAACTATTACGAGAATTAGAGAGGAGATAGCAAGTCTTATGAGTCCGGTTCGGGGTGGTAAACGAACGGCCTAACGGCGTCCTAAAAGAAATCGGTTATTCATTGGATTATTTTGGACAGCCTAACGGCGTCGATTGAGAACCCGGAAAATTGAATCGAACAGTCTAACGGCGTAGTTCGGTTTCCTCGAGAATAAACGGGCAGCAGCAGCTTCGACCGAGCTTCATCGAAAAGGAAGAAAGGCAAAGAGATGATCAATTTGAAAAGAAAGACAATTTGTGAGATTAAAAAGTGAACGGTGATGTTAATTCGAAATCTGGAAAAAGAATCAAAAGTAATTGAACACGAAACTCACCCAAAGAAGGAGGGGGTCGTCGGCCGGAGGCGGCGTTGCCGTGAGGAGCGACGGCGGCGACGGCATTCGCGGCTGGGCTGAGCACGGCGGCGCTCGATGCTGAGGCGCGACGGTGGCGGAGCGGCGGTCGCGCTCGTGCGACAGAGAGAGAGGAAGGGAGTCAGCGGCGGCTTCACTCCCGTGGTGGCGTCGCGACGGCGTGACGGCGAGGGGGAGCGCGGCCTGGCTTCGAACGGAGGAGGAGCACGGTGGTCGGAGCTGGGACAGAGGCGCGATTGGCGGTGGAGCCTCGCCGATCGAAAAAAGAGCGGCGGCGGCGATTTGGCTCCGGCTTCGACGGAGGACAGGGGCGGTGCTGCGTCTGTGCGAGGCGGAGGCGGCGATCGATGGCTTCGCCGGAGAAGAAAAAGGGAGGCGATCGTGGCGGCCGTTCACCGTGGAGGAGGAGGAGGGGCGACGGGATTTCCAGCGGCGAGAGAGGAAGAGGCGTGCGCTGGGCCACGCGGCGGTCTTCCGCCGGAGAAGGAGGAAGTGGGCGGAAAAAGTAGAGAGAAGGGGGAGAGTTTTGTTTTGCTAGAGAGAGAGTCTTATGAAAGAGAAAAGTGTATGCGTTTTTTTTTTTATAGGAAGAGAAAGATATTTTATTGAAAAATTAATTTCTTTAGTAATTATTTTAAAAGGAGGAAATTAATATGTGGTTGATTAATTTTCTAATTAATGTTAATTCAAAAAGAAAATAATTTACGTGGTTATGAATTATTCCCTTATTTCTTTGATATTTTCGTTCCCAATTGATATGGTTTAGGGATCGTTTGGCTCACGAGTTAAATCCCGATTTAATAATTAATACTGTTTTGAGATTCGGTTAATATTTTATTGTATTTCAATTATTCTCAATAAATTATACGGATCGAAATCATAATTTCAAACTTGAAATTTAATTTTTCATAGTCCTTTATTCGCTTTGAAAGATTCGATTCTTTCGACGAATTTAGGAATTTATAAAAAGGGTATATATTTATTTAAATACACAAATAACACACAAAATAAATAAAATAAAAAGAAACAAAGATAATAAAATAAAATAAGGGTTCTAGGAGTATAAAAGGTATAAAACGGGACGGGGTATTACAATTGCCGCTTTATCAATTATGGTGTACCGTGTAATCAATTCTCTGCGATTGTTATTTATCTTGTGGGTGTATTTCCGATGATTTGTCTCCGGATGATCATTCGATCGAGCATACCCTGTTATATTTCATTTTTTTACTTATTATTATTCTTCGTCTTTAGTCATAGGATAAGATTATCCGTCACGTGTCTTGTGCCAACGAATTTGGATGTAACGATTTAATTTCTGTTCAAATTGTAATGAAATTTTATTGTTTAATTATTGTCTTTATTCTTATCTTTGATGTTTGTGTTCTTATTTACTATCGTATGCTCGATCAACTTTAAAAAAAATATATGTCGAACTGTTTTGTATTGTAATAGGCGTGATCGATCCCGTAATTTCCATTGTTGTGGCAACTAAAACAGAAGGAATGATTCCAACAATTAACTTAGTTGTCAACTTTTCATAATGACTTACTTCCATCCCATGAGTAGCTCTCATTGCGTATACAAATAACATGTTTTTTCCATTTGTTTACACCCACTAAACATCATTTCAATTAACACAGAACAAGTATTGAGAAGAGAATAAACAACAGGCACAATAATCAGTATTAATATATTGTGGAGCATCTACGGGTCTAAAAAATAATCCATGACTGTTATTCCTTTGTATTAATGGGAATCATTGAATAAATTTTTACATTAGATTTCAACTGCTTCCTTGGATAATAGTATCATTGTTTGGCTTGAAAGCAGGTATTGTTGAATGGTTAATGCTGCATAAATATGAATGAATTAATTTTAAATCCTACGCCCCATCCCTGGATAAATTTTTTCCTTTAGATTTAATTTGAATTGATGTTGTATACTTATATAAAGGAAAATCCATCAATGGGATGATATTAAATTATTTTAAATCTGTTGGAGTTTTATCTATCTTGAGTATTTTAGTGTAAAGGCTGTGAATAATTAGGGTAATCGTCTTGAATGTAATGTTTGTCGACTAATTAATTCTACATAAATTGTATTTAATTCTAATTAATTGTGTTTAAGTCTCATAATTATTTGACATTCATAATTTTTGGAATATGAAATTCAATGCATAATTGGTGCTGTGTGAATGGTTAGGCAATTTGGCTTTGAATTAGTGTTTGTGTCATAATTGTAATTTAACTTTTTGATTTTTTTAATATGGTCCTATTATCTTTTATCGTGGTAATTTATATTACAATATTTCCGATTATCAATTTAAATAATATAATTTGGTACTACTTTAAAATTTTGTATATTGGCCCTAGGTTAATTGTGCATTAATAATTTATCATGTTAATTGTGCTTTAATAATTTGTGGCATGTGGAATATCTATCCATGTACCATTTATACATTATTTTCTTTAATATTCTCTTTAATTATAATTTAATGTCTCTTAATATTAAATTCACTTTAATATTGGTTAGGTCTCATGGTTATGGGTTAATTTGAATTAATATTGATTCTTATATAAGTGAAGAATCACAAATGGTATGGTAATAAATTGTTGTTAAATTGATATAGGTTGTAAATTGATATACATTGTAAATTGTTGTAAATTGCTAGTTATTGTTTAATTGGTGTGTAGTTAAATTTTTTTTGTTGATCACATGATGCATGAAATACCAAGTGTGTACAATGGTGTAGTAATTGTTCATTAATAATATATGACATTGTTTCAACATGTTCCTTTTTATTTGTCTTGATTCATACACTACTAATTTTAGAGATGTAGTTTTTGATTATTAACCATGGAATATAATAGGTGTAGTTTGGTGTGGTTAATGCTTATTGATAGTAATAGCGTAGTTTCCACATGTTGCTAATTCTTTGCCTTGGACCATACAATGCTAATTTTGGTTTATCAATGATTTATGGGTACTAATTTATCTATATGATGTTTAAACAAAATATCAAAGTTTCAACTAATTTTGTTTATTTATCGATTATGGTCCTAAAATGGTCTATGTCTAATTATTCAATTTAGCCGCCCGTGTCCAACTAATTTGTCTAATTACTGCTATTCATTTTTTGATTAACTTTTTAAAAATATGGTTGTTTTGATTTTTTTTATAAAATTTATCGAAAATTGTCCTATTAACTTCTATAGTGGTGATTTATATTACAATATTTCCGAATGATTAGCATACATAGTTCATTTAAATTCGATGCAGTTATTTTAGTTTATATATTTGGATGACATCTTGCACATTTTATATTTGATCACATGATGCATACTAAGAGGGGTGTATTGGTTATAGAGTTTGTAGGATTTTTTTAGACTTTTAAAGTCTGGGGGTATTCAATCTAAATTTTCAAAAGTCTTTAAAAATCTTGAGGTATTCAATACGGATTTTAAAATGTTTTAAAAAATCTTCAGTCTATGGATTTTAATATTTCACGGATTTTCTTAGATTTCCCTTCCAAAATACGAATAGATTTCACTCTCCAAAATCTCTTCTAATAACCAGAGATTTCTACGGATTTTAAAAAGTCTTAAAAAAACTTTAGGTATTCAACAGTTTATGGACTTTCTTTGATTCTCTTCCATTGGATGTTGGGAAAATAGGGGTGCCCGTAATCTATTCGGGATGAAATTTAAATACGAATTTAAATTCAATTATTACTAGCATGAATTAATCCTAATTAATTCAAATAATAATTCCAACAACTAATTTATCATCATGCATGTTGAATTAATTCACATAAAATCTAGGCGGAATAAACAAGAATTTATGTGACTTACGTACCTCTTGTAGACTTGGCCTTTGAATAAACGGGACAATCACGATCTCGCTTTATCAATCCAAAAACCTTCTCAAGTATTTCCCTTTCGCCTTACTTGATCACCGGTGGGAGATGCTTTCAAGTAATTTAAATAACTAAGGAAAAAGAAAAATATTGTTGCTGATTTTTTTTTTCAACACTGTGAAACTGTAAACTGGAGATGAAATAATCATCCCCTACTTATAGGAGAGAGGAATTTCGAAATTCTCTTGGAATAGGAGAGAGAAAATCTTTTTCTTAGACTCTAAGAAATCTTGAATATATCCCATATATTCTTTTCTCCATAAAATATTCCACAAAAATCTCACTCACCTTATAAGCCATACAATTTTCGAAATTAATGAATCAAGAATCCAAGATTTGAATCTTCTTGAATATATGAGATAATCTTGTATTCCAAGAATACTTATCTTCCATAATATCTTTTCAAGAAAATCAACAAGATCTTTTCTTGCTCCATAGAAACAATTTTCGAAAATAAGGAAAAAAATCAGCATTATTATTTTCTTTTTATTTTAATCATCTTATCATTATTGGGCTACTTAATGGGCTACTTGAGGGGTCTTTAAGGAGAATTAAGATTGAACCTCCTAATGGACTTCTGAATTTCAATATTGAGCCTCAATATAATTCAATCCATTAATATTAATTATTACCACTAATAAATTAATATTGCACTATCCATCTTAATCCATATTACGATAATATGGGCTCCCGGTTATTATTTCCCGCGTTTAAGATTATCAAGTCCATTAATTAATTAAGCTTCTGAATAGCTCTAAATTAATTAATATATTTCACCTTGGAGTAAAGACAACTCAACATTATTATCTGTACCGAAGAAACTGATTCTTCACTTGCAAGATTTGGTACGATAAAACTTCTGAGCCAACCAAGGGGACTAATCACACGAGCCGTACTCGCACGCGTTTCTCCGTATTAAATCTTAGCAACCGTCGTATGATTAATATTACTGCCCAAGACACAAAGTTCGAAGTCACAATGATTCTCACCTAACATGAATCAAAGCAGTAACCATTAAGCACACACGGTCCTATTTAAGTGACGGAGATTAAGAAATCAACAACCGCTGAGGTCTAATTCTTCACCTTTCAGAACAGAAGAATTTATCCTCGATGTAGGTCCTCTTCAACACATACTAAATGTGCTAGTGCAATCTCTTAGTCAAGACAGACTAATCTGAGCCTTACACATCGACCTTTCACGGTGGATTTTTCAATTCCACCTAGGTCGTGAAAATGTACGTTTAGTTACAAGGAAATAGTTAATGTTGTCTTCCGTAATCGGGTATCACCACATTAACTACAATGTAACTAGTACCATATATTGAACGGTTTGCAATAGAAATTCAACATTCAATCATATCTAAAGCAAATGTGATAAAAGAATTATTCTCATAAACAAGTGTTTGATACACGAGTTATACAAAGTAAAAGCATACTTTCACGTATAACTCCAACAATCTCTCACTTATACTTAAAGTCTGCTTTTAGTATACATCACGCATGTCTTAGTGTAGTAGCTCTACGTGACATCTCATGTCAACCTACACTAACCTAATAATTTCTCCCACTTATACTTAAAGCAGATTGGCAATAGTCTTGACTCCCATTCCATCCACATGTCTCTCGAATGTACTCTGAGGCGGACCCTTTGTGAATGGATGTACTAGGTTGTCCTTCGACATTTATCTTTGCCACCTCTTTATCTCCTCTCTTAACGATTTCTCGTATAAGATGGTGTTTTATTTCAATATGTTTGCTGGCCTTGTGGGCTCTCGGTTCCCTTGAATTTGCAACTGCTCCGACATTGTCACAAAAGACAGTTTATCTTGTCGGACAAATTCGGAACAACATCCAAGTCCACTAAGAAGTACTTGAGCCAAACCGCTTCTTTCGCTGCTTCATAAGTAGTTACTTATTCGGTTTTCATGGTCGAATCAGCGACTAATCGTTTCTCCATATTATGGCTCCTTCTCCCATGCAAAATACACTACCCGAGGTAGTTATTCTGGAGTCTATGTCTGATTGGAAATTTGAGTCCGTGTATCCCATGGGAATTAGACCGTCTGACTGTTAAATCAGCATTCCATACCAAGTTCTTTTCAGAAACTAAAGAACGCATTTAATTGCAATCTAATGTACTTTCCCGGGGTTACTTTGATATCTTGCCATCATGTCCACGACAAAGCAGATATCCGGTCTCGTACACAACGTTGCATACATAAGACTTCCTACGTCCGAAACGTACGGAAAGTCTTTTATGTCATCTATCTCCACTTGCGTCTTAGGGCATATTTCTTTGGATAGATGAATTCCGTGCCTAAAAGGTACAAAACCTTTCTTGGAATCTTGCATGTTGTATCGCTTCAAAACAACGTCTTTGTATGAAACTTGCGATAAGCCCAACATCCTCTTCTTGCGATCGCGAGTGATCTTGATCCCAAGGATGTGACCGGCTTCCCCTAAGTCCTTTATATCAAATTGTTTTGATAGCCATACCCTTACGTCTGACAATACCTTTACATTATTTCCAATGAGCAGAATATCGTCTACGTATAATACTAAGAATACCACCGCAGTTCCGTCACACCTTTTATACACACAACTTTCGAACTTGTTTTGATCACAAACCCATAAGACTTAATAACTTGATCAAAACACTGGTTCCAAGTACGCGATGCTTGCTTAAGTCCATAAATGGATCTCTTAAGCTTGCATACGAGGTGCTCTTGGCCTTTTTCAATGAAACCTTTGGGCTGTTGCATATAGATCCCGTCAAGACTTCCGTTAAGGAAAGCTGTCTTGACATCCATTTGCCAGATCTCGTAATCTAAGTGCGCAGCGATCGACAAGAGAATACAGATGGACTTAAGCATAGCCACAGGCCACAAGCCTTGCTTTGAAGGTCTCTACCCTTCCGTCCGGTCCTCTTTTCCTCTTGTACACCCACTTACATCCAATAGGTTCTACCCCATTGGGTGGATCGACCAAGTCCCACACTTGATTATGATCCATCGAACCACCCATCTCGGTTTCCATTGCGGTTTGCCACGCCTCTGCGTCTTTGTCTTGGATTGCCTCATCGTACGTCCATGGGTCTGATTCATCATCGGGAATCAAATCCGAAGATTCTCCAATTCCCATGAATCTCTCGGGTTGCCTTGCAATCCTCCCACTACGACGGGGTTCCGATTGTGAAGGTGTGACGTGTGGTACATCATCTTGTATACTTGGTATAGGAGTTTGCCCTTTTAACTCGTCTAAGGTAATCTCACTTATGGGCTTTCTTTTGTTCATATAGTCTTCCTCCAAGAATTTAAAGTGCGAACTAATCACGGTCTTTTGATCCTTGGGACTATAGAACATACACCCTTTCGTTCCTGCAGGGTATCCTATAAACAGCCTTAATTTCGAACGTGGATCCAACTTACCGGCTTCCTTGTCTAGCACGTATGCCGGACTACCCCAAATCCGCAAGTGTCTTAGACTGGGCTCGCGCCCGGTCTACAATTCCATTAGGGTTTTAGGAACCGATTTGGATGGCACCAAGTTTAGAATGTAAGCCGCCGTTTCCAAGGCGTTATCCAAAATGATTTGGGTAAATCCGAATAACTCATCATGGATCTGACTATTTCTAAAAGAGTCTGCTTCCTTCGTTCCGCCATACCGTTCTATTGAGGGGTTCCCGGTGCGGTCAACAGGGATACAATCCCTTCGTCCGATAGGTAGTTCAAGAATTCATCGCTAAGGTATTCGCCTCCACGATCAAATCGTAGAAACTTGATACTTCTTTCCCTATGCATCATAAGGTAGATGTATCCATTTCTCGAGTAATCATCAAATTACTCATACCCCTTCATGCTATGATTGTCATTGAACCACACATATCGGTATGAACAAGTTCTAACACTTTGGTGGCTCTATTCCCCTTGGCTCCAAATGCCCTCTAGGTCATTTTACCCTCTAAACAGGATTCACAAGTTGGAAATGAATCAACTTGAAGTGACTCCAAGGATTCATTTTTCACCAATCTTTGTATCCGCATTAGATTAATATGACCTAATCTAAGATGTCATAAAAGTATTTCTTTCATGTCCGAAGAATGCTTCCTTTTATTACTCAAAATAATCGATGTGTTATTAGATTTAATTTTGTGAGTGGTGTGCCCAAATAATGGTATAAAGATCATCCATTAAAGTTCCGGAACAGATAAACTCATCGTTTCAAGAAATAATAACATCCTTATTAAAAGAAACTGAGTATCTATTCAAAACAGTTTAGAAACTGAAGGTTGAGTTCTTTCTAAACTAGGAACATGAAGAACGTCTCTCAAGACCATAACTTTATCTTCAAAAGATAGGCGCACTTCTCCCACTGCTTCAGCTGCCACTCTCGTAGCATTGCCCAATGTGATGGGGATCTCACTTTCGTTAAGTCGTCAGGTTAGCTTGAACCCATGAAACAAATGTGATCAGTAGCTCTCGTATCCACTATCCACCAATAGACAGCATACGCCACTTCACAAGTTTCGATGACTAGGGTGTGTGAATTACCTAACTTTCCTAGCCTCTTAGGCTTGGAACAGGCAGACCTCCATTGTCCTCTCTCACCGCAACTAAAATACTTCCCCTTTTATGCTAGCCTTTGCATTTGCCTTTCACAACAATTGGATTTGCTTGGATCCGGCCTTTGGTTCTCTTCCTCTTTTTTCCTCCCTTGGGACCAAAAGAGGTAGACGAAGCATTAGCCACCATAGCACTAGACTGGTGCTCCATTATCACCTCCACTGAAACTAAAGCTTGCAAGAGCTCGGGCAAACGACTTGTCCGTTCATTCATCTGACAGTTCAGATGAAACTACTCAAAGCTTCTCGGTAGAGAATGGTATATGAAATCAATCAAAATCTGCACCAAGTACTTCCAACTTGTTAAGGTATGCCATTATCTCGAGAACGTGCTCCCTCACGGGCGTTCCTTCCACCATTTCCAACTTGACCGAGTCATGTTTGGTGAACTGATTAGTCATGGGATTCTGATGTGAAAACATCTCTTCAAGGTGTTCCATGATTTCAACAGCGGATACAATGTCTCCATGAACGCGCCTCAAATCCTCAGACAGAGATGTCAAGATGATGCACTTCATGCGTTCATTGTCACGCTTCCAATCATAAACTGCCTTTTCCCATTGCTTGACTTATCATTAGGCTTGCCGGGTATATTAACGTAAATAACCCAATTGTATTTTCATGCAGTAAGGACAATTTTTTTTTAAATATTTCCAATCGATATAAATCACTCCTAAAAATTTATTAACTTTAAGTATATTAAACAGTGGATTAAAAGGTTGCGACATGATGAAATGAGAATAAAACATACATTCATATCAATATCTAGAAAAATACGAAATTATCACATAATTCGATCACATCAATTATATTGAAACTTTAAAACAATATAATCATGCATCAGCCAACATCTCGAAACAATTTAAATGCGCCACGAGGGGTGGTCTATACATTTAAATACATTCAAGCGAATCACAAACTTAAAAGTTACAAATCCTTAATTCAAAATTAATAGTTGGCTCCCACTTTGACCACATAGAAATTGACGGGGACTCCGAGGGGAGTAAGTTAATATCAATTCCCTATGCCTAAGTAATAACCATAATTAAATACAGGATTATTGTTGATAGGCGAACATCATCTAGGTATGGAGCGAACAATTATTGAAGTCTAAAACAAAGAAAATCACGATTTGGGTGCATTAACTAATCTGGGAGGTGTATGAAGTGACGAACAACTCTCCCGACGAACAACTAATGGGCGAACAGGTATTAAGGCCCGAGACCAAGAATGAGCCAACTGTGAAGTCATCCATGACGAACAACTTGGTCAAACTACGATACAACAAATAGCCAATGAGGTGTGTACAAGTGAACAAAGGACAAAGATCCCAAAGCCAAGCTGAACAAAGCCATAAGGCGAGCAACTTCCAAAGTACAACCTCAAGAGGCGAACAACTTTCAGTTGGAGAATCAACAAGATCAATCAAGCCGACCTAGGCGAACAACAATGAGTCCGAGATAAGACCAAAGAAGACTTTGTAACTAAGATTCAGCTTAGATAAGATCAAAGGGACACATGTCAAGCATGCAGGCTAGGGAGACCAAGAGTCTTGGACACCTCATGCTTGCTAGTCTCTATAAATAGTTGTTCTCCAGCTTACTTATAAAATTAATTCGAATTTCAGACTAAAAATACACACAAATACACCCAAACTTACACACATACGAAATAATTTCAATTTAGATCTTCATTTTACCCGAATTCATTAACCCAAGACTCGTTTTACCATTTACGGTGGTAATCAATCACACGTTATTGATTGGTGACGTAAAAATGGATTAAAACAGCCACTAATCCTCCCGATTAGATTCGTTCACCAACAATTTGGCGCTAGAAGAAGGGTTCGAACCTCCGGTTTAGTGTGATTACTCAAGAACTTCAAGTTGAAAACTTGAAGATTAAAAGGAAATCTCAAGAAATATTTGAAGATACAAACAAAAGTGTTCTTGGTGTTCTTCAATTTATAAATTAAGAAGTAATTTAAATTGAAATGCCTCAATCTAAAGAGACCCAAGGATCACGTTTGTCGAAAAAAACATCTCAGACCCGAGCCACGTCGGCCGACCACCAGGACCGTGACCCGAGACATGCGAACAAGTCACAGCATACGGCCATAACACATAACCTCCCCCCTGAGATGGAGGCTTTGGCGAACAACCACAACGAGTTGGCCAAAACCATTGCTGCTCTCCAGGCCCTTCAGAGGCAACAAGAGCAGGTTAGGCCAACACAAGCAAGGCCAAGGGACAAGTCCCTAGAAGTTGTTAGACCCAGGACCACTAGGGGCGAACAACGAGAGGTTGATAGTGCCCAAGTCAGACGGAACAAGGGAAAGGCCAAGGTGGTCGACCAACAAGAAGTACATGCTGAGTCTGGTCGCGGACGAACAACTATGTCTAGCCATGGGACAACACGTTCCAGTGCCCAAGACAGGCTTAGCCAACCCCAACGGGAAGCTGCTCGCCGGGGAGCAGAAGACGAGCGAGCAACTTTTGAACAGCCTCGCCCATCAGTCCATGAAAGACTCTTCCAGTCAGCCTTCAGGCGCCTAGGGCCGAACGCGGCGAACAACATTAGAAGGCAAGCCCAGGAAGTACCCACTCCAAGCGAGGGACTGCGACGAGCAGAAAGGTTAATGCCTTTGCTCGCCGAACAGCCTCCAAGTCAGGGGGCACCTCTTGATGAATTATCAAGCCTAAGGAGGGCTGTGGAGAACATGCAGGGGCAACTAGACCAACAGAGGGGGATGGGAACGACCAGCATGCCATCCTCACCTTTGGCAGCTCACATTTTGAAGGCCCCAATCCAGAAAAAAATTCAATTTCCGGCTAGCATTCAATATGAGGGCATCACCGACCCCCGGGTCCACTTAACGAAGTATACGGACTACATGGTCTTCGTGGGGGCCAGTGACGCCACCCAGTGCCGGAATTTTCCGTTAACATTGGGCGATCGGGTTCACAAGTGGTTTTCATCAATGCCGCCGACATCAATCCACTCGTTCGTCCAATTAAGTCGAGAATTTCTTTCTCACTTTTCAACGGCGGGGTCGTATCTTTCCCAAAAACACCGGCTATCAGATTTGAGGCAAAATGATGATGAAACTGACCGGGCGTTTATGGAAAGATTCGATAAAGTTTTACTAGAAGGAGAACCGGTGAGCGAAGATACAAAGATCGTCGCTGTGATGGCCGGGTTGAAAAAAGGGTCGAAGTTATGGAAGGAGGTACGTCTGAAGTGCCCAAAGACTTATGCCGAGTTCAGAAACCAAGCTGGCATTTTCGTTTCCATGCACGAGGCCCTACAAACAAATTTAGGGGAGAACAAAGCTGATCCTAAGGAGAATAACAAAAAGCCCGTCGGGACAAGCTACAGGGTCCCGAAAAACATGAAAGCATTCACTGAAGGATCGGATTTGAAAGAAAAATTGAACCAAGTATTGACAGTATCAGTTGATACTGTGTATGAGAGTGTAAAGGAGAGAGAGTTGCTTTCCCCACCACGTAAAATCCGTTAGGATACTGGCAAACTCAACCCGAACAAGTATTGTGCCTACCATCAAAGTGTGGGGCATTTTACGAGTGAGTGTAGAGATTTGCTTAAGCAACTCTGGCGATTTTATGAGGAGGGAAAGCTCTCCGATTTCGTTAAAAGGCAACCTGGGAAAAGAGCCCGGGAGAACAACTCAGAAGATGAAGAGGATGGTCAATCCCAGAGAAACAACAGACCCGGGCGACCAGTTCCCAATATGCCAGCTCAACCTTTAGAAGACCTGTTCATGATGGAGCCCGCAGGTCCCGCGGGAGGGTGTTTTGATGGACAACCACCTGAATCTAACCGGAAGAGGAAAGCGGAGCTACGAGCGATTGGCCAAGTACAAGAGATGGGAGTTAAGCCGTCTATCATGCAAACGGCAGAATTAACTTTCACCGAAAAAGACCTTGAAGGCGTCTTAACCCCGCACAATGATTCGCTCGTAATCTGTGCAAAGATTATGGGGACCAGAGTCCATAGACTGTTGGTGGACACCGGAGCCTACACAAACATCTTATTCAAGAAGACCCTCGATAATCTGGGAGTTTATTCGGGTTATGTTCGGAATACAACACATAGAATCGTAGGCTTCGGGAATGCTGTGACAACACCGTTGGGAATTGTAACATTAGCTGTACAACTTGTAACGGCCGATGAACCCGAAAGAAATATAACAAGAATGGTAGATTTCTTGGTTGTAGACCAGGAGTCGACCTATAACGGGTTTCTTGGCCGACCTTTTCTTAATGAATTTAAAGCTGCGTGTTCCACTTACCACTATTGTTTGAAATTTCCAACAGCTAGTGGAGCAGACACAATTAAAGGAGACCAACGGAGAGCACGAGAATGCGTTCAACAGCTACGAGCAAAATTTGTACAAATATCCATGATGGAAGCAACAAGTTATCCCATCGACGAACCATCAATACTAAACAATATGATGGACATAGACGACCACATGGATGCGGACGAACAACACTTGGACGAGCAAGTGTTGGACGAACAACTCGTTACCACCCGCGAGGAACCTCCATCTGACGAACAACAAAGGGGTGATGACGAACAACCTTCAGTGGAGGACTTGGAGGGCCAAGTACAAACGAACAACAATGGGACGGAGCCAAATGATGATCTTGAACCCCGCCTGGGGGCAGAGCCCATGAACATCGAAAATGATTCCAACCCTGAGGAACCCATACTTGATCCCCGTTGGAAGGGACAAAAACGACGAGCGACTCCAGTCGAAGAGCTGGAGGCGTTCAAAGTTAATCCCAACAGCGAAGATCTTGAATTATTCATAGGATCTGAGCTCCCAGAGCCTTACAGATCCCGAATGAAAGAGTTCCTCACCAAGAATCTAGATGTCTTTGCTTGGTCTCATGCAGATATGGTGGGGATAGATCCAAAACATGCTTGCCACAAGCTGAATATAAACCAAGCCAGAAAGCCCGTCCATCAAAAGCGGAGGAAGTACGGCCCAAACAAATACCAAGCTTTAAATGAAGAAGTTAAGAAGTTGCTAGACAACGATCTCATTCGACAAGCACTCTGTCCACAATGGGTAGCAAACCCAGTACTCGTGAGGAAACCAAACGGGACCTGGAGGCTATGCATAGATTTTACGGATCTGAATGCAGCATGCCCGAAGGACAATTTTCCTCTCCCACATATCGATCAATTGGTGGACAGCACTGCAGGTCACGAAATGTTGACATTTATGGATGCTTTCGCCGGGTATCATCAAATTCCTATGCATCCAGATGATCAAGAGAACACGGCGTTTTATACAAACAAAAACTTGATGTGTTGGAAGAGAATGCCATTTGGCCTCATAAATGCCGGAGCAACATACCAAAGACTGGTGAACAAGATGTTTGATCAACAAATTGGAAACACGGTTGAAGTCTACGTGGACGATATCATGGTCAAAAGTCCCAGGAAGGAAGACCATCTTCAACATTTGACTCAAGTGTTCGAAATTCTTCGACACTATAACATGAAGTTGAATCCAAAGAAAAACAGCTTTGGAGTCCACTCAGGAAAATTCTTGGGTCATCTTGTTAGCCAGCGGGGAATTGAGGCCAACCCTTCAAAAGTTAAAGCCATCCTGGATATGCAACCACCACGTTCGGTGAAAGAAGTGCAAAGACTCACCGGGTGCCTAGCAGCATTAAACCGGTTCATATCCAGATCAGGGGACAAGTGTCGTCCATTCTTCGAGGCCGTCAAAAAAGGAAAGTTTGCATGGACTAACAACTGTCAAGTAGCCTTCGATCAACTTAAAGACTACCTGGGAGATGTCAAAATCCTATCAAAACCAATCCCAGGAGAAAAGCTCTTTCTATACTTAGCCGCATCAGAAGTTGCCATCAGTTCTGTTTTGGTGCGGGAGGACGGCAAATTCCATCAACCAATCTATTACGTCAGCCAAGCTTTACACGAAGCAGAGATCAAATATGCCCCAACCGAAAAGCTGGCGTATGCTTTGGTTATGAGCGTGAGAAAGTTACGACCATACTTCTTTGACCATCAAGTCGAAGTTCTAACAACTTTCCCACTCAGGCAAATTCTCCATCGCCCCGACACTGCAGGTTGTCTCTTAAGATGGTCACTAGAGATTAGCCAATTCGAGGTGACCTATGCTCCTCGAACAGCGATCAAAGGGCAAGCATTAGCCGACTTTATAGTCGAACTAACTTTCCCACCAGATCCGACGAGAGGACTTGATCATCCTTGGCATCTCTATGTGGATGGATCATCAACCAACATAGCCTCGGGGGCAGGAGTAGTATTAATAAGTCCAGACAGACAAGTATTCACCTCGGCGATCAGAACGGATTGTTGCTCACCTGATGTCCATGTTACAGCAAGTTTTCATACAACAAATTCCAAGGACGAGCAACACTCAAGCAGACGCACTTGCCCGACTAGCAACAAGTGAAGGCCCCGTAGAGTTGGCAGATATTATAGTTACAAAGATGAAAGACCCATCAACAGTAAGCTATAATGTCAATCAACTCGATGATCAAACCAGTGAAGAAGAAGACTGGAGAACAAGTATAGTCAAATACTTGAAAAGTGGGGAAAAACCAAACAATCCTTTTGAAGCTGCTAAGCTAATAAAACGAGCCGCCAGATATACTCTGGTGGGCGAGCAACTCTTCAAAAGGGGAATATCAATCCCACTTCTCAAGTGTTTGCCTAGGGGGCAAGGGCAAGCAGTACTCGAAGAGATACATGCTGGAGTATGTGGAAATCATACTGGGGGGCAAGCTTTGGCATACAAGACAATCAGACAAGGCTATTATTGGCCGACTTTACGTCAAGACGCAATAAAAAAAGCCAAGACTTGCCATCAATGTCAGATTTTTGCCCCAGGCATCCATACCCCGGCTCAAGAACTTGTGTCAGTATACAGCCCATGGCCTTTTGCAAGATGGGGGATGGACATCATTGGTCCTTTCCCGGCTGGAGTTGGAAATGTTCGATTCGCCATCGTGGCAGTCGATTATTACACAAAATGGGCGGAAGCAGAGGCCATGGTGAATATCACACAGCAGAAGATGATCAACTTTATTTGGAAGAACATTGTCTGTCGTTTTGGAGTTCCACAGGCAATTGTGACAGACAATGGTCCACAATTTGATGGACAAGAGTTGAGAGAATTCTGTACGAAGTGGGGGATCAAGAAATATTACTCCACACCTTATCACCCCCAGTCGAATGGACAAGTTGAAGCTGTGAATAAAATCATAAAGCATACATTAAAAGTGCGACTGGCGGAGAGTAAAAGCAGTTGGTCTACAGAACTTCCGGAAGTCTTATGGGCATACAGAGTTTCTCCCAGGTCTAGCACCGGAGAAACACCCTTTGCAATGGCTTTCGGGACAGAGGCTGTAATACCAATTGAGTTAAAGGCCACTACATTTAGGACGACCAACTTTGATGAACAGGCGAACAACTCTGCTCTAAATGCTGAATTGGATTTGCTCGAAGAAAAAAGGTTGAATGCCGAGCTAAAAAATGCCACATACAAGCAGCGAGCAGAACGTTACTATAATTCCCATGTAAAAGTTAGGGAATTCAGAGTTGGAGATTTGGTTCTAAGAAAGTTGCTCGCCCAACCTCCAGGTGTATTGGGACCAACTTGGGAGGGCCCGTATCGTATAACAGAAAAATACATCAATGGCGTATACGATATTGAGGACATGGAAGGCAAGCCGGCCCAATACTCCTGGAATGTTGTACATCTAAAGAAGTACTATCAATAAAGTTGGGCGAACAAATGTCTTGGGGGGCAAGGGATGCGTATGAGCTGAAGGAAGGCTAAGAAGGATAAAAACTTGCCTAATTTTTTAAATTTTCTTAAGTATAGATTCAAAAGTTGCTCGGCACATTGTATAGTCTGGTGCTAGTTCTTTTGATTTTATGGATAGAATTAGAATTGCTCGGCAAAAAATATTATAAGCGAGCAAGTTTTAGTTTGTGTTTAAAGCTGTTCGTCAGATTGTATATGATAGTGATGGACAGTCTTACAACACTTGTAATTATTTTGCAATGTAAATATAACAGTTGTTCGTCAAAAAAGGAAAAGTCCAAAAGCTCGAGGTACAAGTCCATTCAAAGGTTGTTCGTTTTACAAATGAACAGAACCTAAGGACCAAAGCCACTTGAAGGTTGTTCGTTTTTTAAAATGAACAGAACCTAAGGCTGAACCCTGATTCCACTGAAGGCAAGTTCAATTCGAACAAAAGCCCAACACTATATGTTATAATTGTAAAGGCATTGACAGAAATGTAAAGGCAATTAACATATATAAGAAAATGAGCGAACATGAGAAAGACGTTCCATTAATCAAAGGCATTAAGCCTAAAAAATAGTACAAGCTGGAAGCAGCCATTACAAGTACTACAAAAAGGAGCGAACAACTATTACAAAAAAAAAAAGCTAAGTCCTAAAACTACTGCTGTTCGGCGGGAGGAGGATCTTGAGGTTACTCGGCAGAAGGGTCGACAATCATGTCTCGAGCAAGGTCTTCAGCTGCCTTATCCTCCGCCTCTTTAGCAATTTGCTCGTCCGCGGCAGCCGGCTCATCTCCTTGCTCGCCATCATCAACAATTGGTGGAGGATGAGTGATGGTGATACTGGGGTCGAGTTTATCCAGTTTAACCCCTAGCACAGCCAGATCTGCCAACTGGATTGTAACGTTGTTCGGCGGAGGATAGTTCTCGAGGAACTCGTTCAAATCTTTGCTCATCTCCTCCACCATCTCCTTGTAATCATAGGCATCGGCCGTGCGGATGCTGTCCGCGTAGGCACAAATATATCCAAGGTTGGAGATGGGGCCGGTACGAGCTTGAACCTCCTCTTCAAGTTGCTCGCGGGTAAAGAGGTTGGTTTCGGACTCCCGGAGACGAGCAACCTCCGCCTCAAGATCAGCGATTTTTTGCTCGGCCGCTGACAGTTTGCTCTTCTCCTCACCAAGCAAGGCCTCTTTGCTCTTCAGCTCGGCAGATAAGCCTTGAATGTCTTCAAGGTGCTTTTTCTCGCCGTCAATATAGAGGGAAAGCTGGTCATTGAGCCGAGCAATCTGGCCATGCAAGTTGTTCGCCAGTTTGTCTTTTTCCTCGGAGAGTTGCCGAGCAGTACTCGCATAGTGGCGAGCAGACTCTTCCTGCTCGGCAACTTGGGCAATTGCCCTTTGGGCAGTGACGAGGCCGTTGGCAACGAGCATCATCGAGAGATGGAGATTGTCCATTTGCCCCTGTTGGAGGATGGCCTTGTCCAGGGGACGCGTCCAGGCTCGGGCGACCAGCTCCGTTGCCTTGCGAACATGCTCGCCAGGAATCTCCCTTATGTTAACGGGAGTCTTCGAGCAAGCATACTGATGTACAACACTTGCTCGGCCGGGATAATCGTCGGCACGATATCTGCAAACAACAAAGAGATTGATACTTAGAAAAAATTTAAAAAAAAAAAAAAGATGAAAGTTGTTCAGCAAAAGAGGGTAGATACTTACTCGGCAAACTTCCGATCATCCCATCCAAGGAACGTAAGATCTTCTGGGCCACGGGGTGAGCCTACATCTTTGCTCGCTTTTCCCGACCTTTCCGTGAGCTCCGCAGAACGCCTAGTGACATCCCCTTCGTGGCGAGCATGACTTTCGCCCACCTTTTCTTTCCCCTTGCCGGTGACATCTCCGACCAGTGGGGTCCCGTCTGCCTTCTTAAGGCGTTTCCCACCACGAGGTGAGGAGACGGGAGGGGACCGGATTTGGACTGGGGGGGCAGCCTGTCTCGGAACTTTAGCCCCCTCAGGCTTGTTCGACATGGCGAGCACCGCTTGAGGAGGGTCGCCTCTCCTTTTCTTCCCTCTTGGTGGCCCCATTTCAAGGACCCTTTGCTCAAGAAGAGCGTAACTTGGGGGAACGGCAACTGTTACTTGCTCGGCTAAAAAAAAATGAAATGATGAGAAAAAGAAATTAGGCGAGCAAGTTAAACAAGACAATGACGAACAAAGTTTGAACCGGGAGTTAGAAATTTTCATACCTGGGGGCACCTCAGCTTGAGCCTCCAGGTGGTGAGGATAAGTCAAGAGGCGAGCAGCTTTTTGACACCTTGTTCGGCAAAGATAGTCAATAGTCCTATCTGCCCGGTTGCGGAGGCCGACCAAGCACGAGGTAAACAGGAACTCGGAGCTCAACTCCTCCTCTTCCGAATCCCACTTGGGTAGACGAGGGCCTGCGAACAAACAAGAAAAGTTAAATTAGAACAACTTAGCCCAAAGGCGAGCAAGAATTGAACTTACGTTTCAATTTTCCATAGGCTGCTGGAGAATTTATCCGTCCAGGGCCGCCGTGTGGACCGGAAGATGCTCGCCAATCGCCCCCAATCCAGAAGAAGTGTTGCTTCCAATCTCGAACCTTGTTCGGCACCTCTTCTACCATTTTCAGCCCAGTCCTGGCCTTGAGATAGTGATAGCTTTCTTCTCCTTTGGGGCAGTTTGTGATTGTCATCAAGTAGTTGATCTCTTCCGCAGTGATCCGATCAACGTACCCCTCTAAGGCGAACAGGCACATGGAACCTAAGAGGTTCATCCACCCAATTGGAGTAATTTGGGTGATGGCCAAGTTGGTCGCCTCCAGGAATCGACCAACAACGGGTGGAAGAGGCAACTTTAGTCCGGCAATTAAAGTGTGAATGTTGATCGCCGTACATCCTGGAGGTGGGCGATCAGCTCTTTCCTTTCTCTGAGGAGCCCACATGTGGATATCATATGGGATCTTATAGTCCTTCCGGATGGAGTCCAGTTCATCTTCGCGAACAACACTTTTTATCTTGCTCGCCTGGAATCCAGTTTTCACCTTATCCATTATTTGTCTCTGGGGACGGGGAAAGCTGTTCGCATATCGTTCAGCATATGCTCGCCATTCAAATAGACGAGCAACCCCAGCTGGGATCTCACTTTCTCGCATCTTTGGGGATGGAAAATTGATACCCTCCAAAAACTCGCGAGTGAGTTCGTTAAGGTCTGGATCTTCAGATTCGGCAGAAGACGAAGAACTTTCGTCCCGATTGTTGTTCGCCACAACTGTCAGTTCTCTCCCAGATGGGCCCACACCGGTGTCCTCCACAGAGCAAACAACTGAATCCACGTGAAGATCCGACGCCGAGAAAATCTCGAAGGGAGGTTGATCGACGGGGACCGCGACTGGAAAGAGTGGGTCTAAGGTCTCCTCAGTCTTATTGCTCGAGTGCGAAGACATAGAAGAGGAGGAAAAATCCAGGCGGCGATAGAAAGAATTGCAGACGGCGGCGCTATCCCGGAGAAGACGATGGCGCTCGAACCCACACGGCGGCGATGGCGTTTTCGAAAGAAAAAGTAAAGAAGAGAAAAGAAATAAGAGGATAACTACCTTGTTTCGAGGATTGGAAGCCAAACACTGGAAAAACAGATGCCGGAGAAGCTTGGAATCGCCGGAGAAGAAAGAATCGCCGGAGTACTGTAGCAAGAGATGAAAAAGTGGGAAAAAATTGTTTCCCCCCACTATTTATACCCCAAACAAAAACGGGGTCCAGGGCATAATTTTCCGAAAGTTCCGGGGCTCAACTGAAAGAAGGCGGGGTAAATTCCGAGCTAAACTAGAAGATGAAGGACCTATAAACAATTATAGGGGCGCGTGACCTTGGGGCTGCTCGCGCGTGAGCGGCGCGCAATCATTGCGCTGGCGTCATCTTCGTGATCTCCCCAGATCATGGGAAGACGAAACGGTTATTCCAACATTGCTCGTCACAGAGATGCTGTTCGTCCAAATCTTGGCCAAGACGATATCCTAACTACAGTTGCTCGCCACAAAATTGCTCGTCTGATGCAACATCTAGTCAGGATAGGGGGCAATTGTTGATAGGCGAACATCATCTAGGTATGGAGCGAACAATTATTGAATTCTAAAACAAAGAAAATCACGATTTGGGTGCATTAACCAATCTGGGAGGTGTATGAAGTGACGAACAACTCTCCCGACGAACAACTAATGGGCGAACAGGTATTAAGGCCCGAGACCAAGAATGAGCCAACTGTGAAGTCATCCATGACGAACAACTTGGTCAAACTACGATACAACAAATAGCCAAGGAGGTGTGTACAAGTGAACAAAGGACAAAGATCCCAAAGCCAAGCTGAACAAAGCCATAAGGCGAGCAACTTCCAAAGTACAACCTCAAGAGGCGAACAACTTTCAGTTGGAGAATCAACAAGATCAATCAAGCCGACCTAGGCGAACAACAATGAGTCCGAGATAAGACCAAAGAAGACTTTGTAACTAAGATTCAGCTTAGATAAGATCAAAGGGACACATGTCAAGCATGCAGGCTAGGGAGACCAAGAGTCTTGGACACCTCATGCTTGCTAGTCTCTATAAATAGTTGTTCTCCAGCTTACTTATAAAATTAATTCGAATTTCAGACTAAAAATACACACAAATACACCCAAACTTACACACATACGAAATAATTTCAATTTCGATCTTCATTTTACCCGAATTCATTAACCCAAGACTCGTTTTACCATTTACGGTGGTAATCAATCACACGTTATTGGTTGGTGACGTAAAAACGGATTAAAACAGCCACTAATCCTCCCGATTAGATTCGTTCACCAACAATTATTATTTCGCTTTGAGCAAGCCACTCGTGGTGAGGGTCAATACCGCCACTAGTAATAATCAACAATCATCCTTTCGGAATTTATTCATGTGAAATCCGTTCTTTTGGCCGATCCGAGGGAGAAATGTATTCCAAAAGAACTTCACAAATAAATAAATTATGGAGGCCAAATTAATCCAATTTTAATATCCGGAATAAAATTGCGATTAAATAAACATACTTAGTAATTTTCGAAAGTAAGGTTTTTCTTGGACAATAACATTCATGCAAACACATATTAACAAATAATAATAAGTGCACGAAATAAAACATCCATCAAAACAAAATTAAACACATTGGAGCACTCAAATCCAATTGTCACGGTTTAATTTCTTCACGTCTTGATGCGAAAAATCGTCCTTGTTGCTTTCCATCGTTCGTCTTGACACGCTCTCACTCGAACATCAACACTTCATCAAAAACAACATCGTTTGGGGTTCGGGACGATGTTTAAAACCACACACAAAAAAACACAAAACTGAAATTAATTTTAAAAAAATTCCACGGCCAGAGATACGGCACGCATCGGCCCACGGAGTGGGCCCGCGTGCCACCCGGCACGGTGCACGCGCCCCGTCGTGCGCCTCGCGCACCCCGCGCACCGGGTTTCGCCGTTCGTTCTCGTTTCTCACCCCATGCATGATTTTACGTCCATGCATGCGCCGCGCATGCATGCGTCGTCCGGGTACGCCGTCTTTAATTCTTCGTTCTTCGTCACGATCCGGTTACAATTTATTTTCAAAAAAAAAAAAAACTAGATCTAGACTAGTCTATTACAATGATCAAATCAAAATAAAACCAACTAATCTACTCGTGGATTTTCTCACGAGAAAAATGAATTCGAACGAATCGAATTAAAAACAATTAATTCACACGCATGAAAAAATAACAACATTAAAACCATGACAATTGGATACCTGCAAAAAAAATCTAGCAATTCTACTATCCAATTTCAATTTAATGTTTAACAATTTAAATTCCAATTTAAAGATCAGATCCCGAAACCGTGGCTCTGATACCAGTTGTTGGGAAAATAGGGGTGCCCGGAATCTATTTGGGATGAAATTTAAATACGAATTTAAATTCAATTATTACTAGCATGAATTAATCCTAATTAATTCAAATAATAATTCCAATAACTAATTTATCATCATGCATGTTGAATTAATTCACATAAAATCTAGGCGGAATAAACAAGAATTTATGTGACTTACGTACCTCTTGTAGACTTGGCCTTTGAATAAACGGGACAATCACGATCTCGCTTTATCAACCAAAAAACCTTCTCAAGTATTTCCATTTCGCCTTACTTGATCACCGGTGGGAGATGCTTTCAAGTAATTTAAATAACTAAGGAAAAAGAAAAATATTGTTGCTGATTTTTTTTTCAACACTGTGAAACTGTAAACTGGAGATGAAATAATCATCCCCTACTTATAGGAGAGAGGAATTTCGAAATTCTCTTGGAATAGGAGAGAGAAAATCTTTTTCTTAGACTCTAAGAAATCTTGAATATATCCCATATATTCTTTTCTCCATAAAATATTCCACAAAAATCTCACTCACCTTATAAGCCATACAATTTTCGAAATTAATGAATCAAGAATCCAAGATTTGGATCTTCTTGAATATATGAGATAATCTTGTATTCCAAGAATACTTATCTACCATAATATCTTTTCAAGAAAATCAACAAGATCTTTTCTTGCTCCATAGAAACAATTTTCGAAAATAAGGAAAAAAATCAGCATTATTATTTTCTTTTTATTTTAATCACCTTATCATTATTGGGCTACTTGAGGGGCCTTTAAAGAGAATTAAGATTGAACCTCCTAATGGACTTCTGAATTTCAATATTGAGCCCCAATATAATTCAATTCATTAATATTAATTATTACCACTAATAAATTAATATTGCACTATCCATCTTAATCCATATTACGATAATATGAGCTCCCGGTTATTATTTCCCGCGTTTAAGATTATCAAGTCTATTAATTAATTAAACTTCTGAATAGCTCTAAATTAATTAATATATTTCACCTTGGAGTAAAGACAGCTCAACATTATTATCTGTACCGAAGAAACTGATTCTTCACTTGCAAGATTTGGTACGATAAAACTTCTGAGCCCACCAAGGGGACTAATCACACGAGCCGTACTCGCACGCGTTTCTCCGTATTAAATCTTAGCAACCGTCGTATGATTAATATTACTGCCCAAGACACAAAGTTCGAAGTCACAATGATTCTCACCTAACATGAATCAAAGCAGTAACCATTAAGCACACACGATCCTATTTAAGTGATGGAGATTAAGAAATCAACAACCACCGAAGTCTAATTCTTCACCTTTCAAAACAGAAGAATTTATCCTCGCTGTAGGTCCTCTTCAACACATACTAAATGTGCTAATGCAATCTCTTAGTCAAGACAGACCAATCTGATCCTTACACATCGACCTTTCACGGTGGATTTTTCAATTCCACCTAGGTCGTGAAAATGTACGTTTAGTTACAAGGAAACAGTTAATGTTGTCTTCCGTAATCGGGTATCACCACATTAACTACAATGTAACTAGTACCATATATTGAACGGTTTGCAATAGAAATTCAACATTCAATCATATCTAAAGCAAATGTGATAAAAGAATTATTCTCATAAACAAGTGTTTGATACACGAGTTATACAAAGTAAAAGCATACTTTCACGTATAACTCCAACATTGGGATGTCAACGGGGCGGGGATGGGGGTCCATTCCCCATCTCCGTCCCTATCGAGACGGGGATCCCCGTCTAGCGGGGATTCCCCGTTCCCCGCCTAATAATTTTTTTATCTCATTTTTAAAATACAAAAAAAATTTAAATTAAAAAATTTAATCACACACAACAATTACTTCAAGTTGGTATTAAAAAAAACTAATTTAAACAATTTGAATAACCTCTAATTCTAATACTTTTAATTAACATATATACTAAAGTGAAAATAATATAATTTGGAGCTAATAACATAATATTAAATAAAAAAATATAATTTTTAATAAATAGTTAATTGAGTAGGAAACTAAGACATATTTATTTGTAATTTACTTTAACATTAAATTTATATATAAATATATTAATTATATAAAAAATAATGCGGCTCCCCGCGGGGAACGAGACGGGGATCCCCCGGGCTGAGAATACTATCCCGGTCCCCTCCTACGGTGCAAAAAAATTCTCCGTCCCTGTTTGCTTTGGGGATTACACGCCCCGTTGTCAAGTCTACTCTTCAAAAAATATAAATAAATTTTACTCTCCAAAATTTCTTCTAACAACTTGAGACTTCTAATGAGGGCGAGGTATAACGGTGATGGAAATGAATATGAAATAATAATGTATTTATTTAACTAATTTTTTTTAAAATAATTTGGATAACTTTTTTTTATATACAAGTGTGACCCATATATATTTGCATCAATGGTTCCAGCGCCAGTGTCTATGGAAATCCATGTAAATCAATAAAAAAAAATGTATTCCACAATCCTGTAAAGTCTATGAAAATCCAAGTAAATCAATAAAAAAAAAGTCAGTCAAACTCTGCATGGAGTCTATAGATTTTCTAAATCCACAGACTTTTTAAAATCCAAAAAAATCTCATAGAATCTCAATTGAATACACCCCTCTAAGAGTATCCTTAAAATATATTAAGAGTATATTTGGGTAGTATCCTTAAAATATATTAAGACTAGAAAAGACCTCGCGAATTTCACGAGTTGAAAAAGTAAAATTCTATGTATAAAAAATGATGATTAAAATATTTTTTGTTCTTTTAGATAATACATAATAAAATTAAAATAGAATTTGATACTCCCTCCGTTACAATTTAGATCAAATAATATTTTAATTTTATCATGTATTATATATATTTTTCTAAAATATTTAAAAAAATACAAAAATATATTTAAATCATCATTTTTTATACATACAATTCTTTTTCAGCTCGCGAAATTCGCGAGGTCTTATCTAATTCATGAATAATTAAAATAACAAAAATGCATGATTAAAATAGGAATTTCCAAATTAAACAATTAAAAGAAGTCACTCAAAAAGACAAAGTATAAATTAAATTTTATAAAATAAAATAAAAAAGTAAAATAGAGAACTTACTTGCAATTTGAAAGAACTTAATTGCAATATTGCACATACGATATTAACAATATTTTAGGAAGGAGTCAAAATAATACGGGGGTCCTCATGGATAAATCATGTCAATTCGACTTTTCAAAAGAATTGCTCACAACAAACAGAAGAAACATCGCACAAATACGTGTTACCATATGAACAAGCAAATGTTATTATATGAACAAATATGTATTATTGTATTTATATTAACACATACTTGTTCATATAAAAACACGTCTAAAACTTTGAAAAATGTGTTGCTATATGAAGAAAAAAAATGTTACTGTATGAACAAAAATCATTAAAAAAAAGTGAAAAATAATAATTTAAAGAGATGAAAAATGGAAGAGAAAGAAAAGCACACAATGTTATCTAATTGCAAATGAGAGAATTGTTGGGTTTTAGAGGCACGGACACCATTTTCGGCGCAGCGGAAGATAACGATTCACCAACTACTAATCTACATATGGTTGTATAACATAAAACAGAAAGGATAAATAACAACATACAACGATTTTTACGCGGAATCCTCCACTATGGTATCCACTTAACAGTTTTCTACCAACTCGCACCGATTTGCCAGCATTGAATCTCGAGACGAATTTGCTAAAAAATTATGACTGGTGATTTTATGAAAAAATTATATTTCTTGTGTGTTTTTAAATTCTCATAGTACACATATTTATAGGGATTATCTTGACTTAATTCCTAAGCAAGATAATATGCAAATATAATCTCTACAGATTATATTTTCCTAGATATATACCTACAAATAATATATTTACCATATCTATTATTCTTGTATAGTAATATTCCAAATATTATTATTGGAATTTCATATTTAATTAAATCCAATTTAATTAAATATTAATAATAATTAATTTCAAATATAATTATTATTATATTCTCCATAAATTAAATATTATATCTTATAAAATACTTAATCGACCAACTATAATTGGTGAACTTCCATTGCTTGTTGTGTGACCCATAGGCCCTCATATATCGAGCGATTAGTCAAACTAACGGTCTTAATTGAATCCTAGACAATAAATCAGACGTTCTCAATATACGAGGTACGTTGCGAGAAAATCTGCAACTACCTGTAATAATGTAGGCTATTGTGATATTTTCCTTTCATTCGCGAATACCCGATTAAGTCTTGAACATGATGAAGTGTCTATTCAAATAACTCAATCATATTATCTCAAATCACTAATTGATCAAGTATATCACACTAAGCCATAAAGTCTAAGCTGACGTGTGTTAGCCGATGATGTAGATCAAATTATGATGAGAAGACAAGTATTCTCTCTAAATCTACATTGAGGAATGAATCCTATTCTTGGCTCAACTACCACGCACGTGCATTTCGTGATGAACCCAATCTGTGCCATATATACCTGTGGAAGGGTGCAAGCGTCGGTCATGGTCAAAGTTCATCACTCCACACATGTCGTGCGTATTGACCTCAAGTCAAAAGAGTATCACATTGCTCCCACTAACTGAGACACACGTAGACACATTATGTGGAATTACATCAAACGGTTTCTCAGATAGGTATGTCAATACCCTCTAAGGTATATGTGCATCCATCATGAGATACTCGGTATCTCGTAGTAAGTGAGATCTTACTACACTCTCTAAGAGTATGATGCAGATCGCACATCAACCTCAATTGCATCATCAATATCACATTCTTGATGATCCTTGATCGGGGCTATTTGAAAATCATACTTAAGTCATCTGAGTTCTCACTCACTCAATGACAGTAGTGATTCATTGAAATACAAATAAGAATATATGCAAACAATCAAACATTATATTCAGATAAGTGTAACGCTATACATTTAATATTAAACCAAATCTGAATATTATCTTAGTATTATATCCTTTCAATGGATTTTTCTATAGGACACTAACACTAACAAGAATGGTCAAAATGTAACTTATGATAAATTGAATTGAGTAATATGCGTGTACCGTGCAACTGGTGCACATCTAATACTACTCCCTCCAGCCATTAAGCTTATTATCACTTTTTTTATTATCACTTTATTTTTTGAATTGTCGACTAAATTTATTCTCATTCACTTTTGGAAATAAACAAGATTCACAAACAAATATATGAGTCCCATAATGCCCCCCTCTTATTTTATCTAATTTTTCAATAAAATATTTTGTATCCTTACTTTATCTACTTTTTCAATTTTCAATAAAATACTAATGTTTAAAAATTTTGTCGAACATTAAATGATAAAAAAAATTGTGGACAGAAAGAGCACTTTCTAATAGAAATAATTAATATACTTCAATAAAAACAACTAAATATTCATTACCATGCAATTGGTGTATACAAAAACTTGTATATTTTTTTAGAGATAATGTTTCTATTATTATTATTGATTTCCAAAATATTAGAGACAACTCTAAATTCAATGCTTTGTATCCCGTTTTTTAGAAAAATGCTTTGTATCCCAATACAAAAGTCATTAATGAACGAAATTATATGTAATGAATGATGTGTTTTTATTCTTTAATAAATATTTTTTATAATTGTTCATTTATTGCAATAGAAATATGGGATAAGACCTTATAAAGTGAAGATAACGTTGTGATTTTCATTATCCCCTATAAATAGGTCTCTTATAGTGGTTGAAACCATAACAACACAATCAAGATAAAAGTAACTAAAAAAACCTAAAGAAGACTCTATTGTAATTAAAGATGGCATTAAGCAAGTCCTTGTGTGCAGTCCTCTTGAAAAATTATATATAGATTATAAATGGCATTAAATTTTAAATGGTAATATTTATTATGATAATAATTATAATTATACTTTAAGCTGACAAAGAAAATTTTAATTACAATCACAAGATTCCAAATTTATATACACTAAATTCACTTCATTTGTAACACGTGCTTATTTAAAACACTTATTCAATATATAATCTCTTGATTTTTGCTAATTTATTAATTAATATATTCAATTACTCTCAAATTTAATAATATTTCAACAAGAAATCAATTAACTAAAAATACGCAGTAAAATTAAGTGATAAGTTAAAAGGAATAAAATAAAGTTTGAAAATATTTGTCAAATAAAAAATTATGAAACGGTTAATGCTAAATAATGACTATATGTAAATATAATAAAGAATCTTTAATTTGAGCTAATTTAATTTACTATCAATCAATTTCATTGTTGTCAAATACAAAATTTACTCATTTAAATTATATATAAATATGTAAATATTAGCCCACCAACTATATTGTCCTCAGATTATTGTCACCATATATACAAATGTAAAGGACTTAGTTTAAGTACATTAAAAAAATATAATTCAATTCTTCTACACTAAAATCAATGTACAGTTTAAAGTGTTATAACACAAGAAGATTATTGAGAAGAATGCAATATTGATCATGCATTCTTATGCATTGCAAATATTGCTTTACCTAATAGTATTGTTTTAGTGAGTGACCCAGGTTCGATTCCTATTGGGAACGAATTAAGGGAGTTATAAGGTGGCTTGGAGAATTCTTGGAGTACTTGGGGGTTTGGTAATCTAACTTCTAACTATTAACAACTAACATTTACCGACCAAAAAAAAAAAAAACTAGGATACATGATTTAAATCTAATTTCTTAAATTCTTTTACTTTGTATGTGAGAACAATAAGTTAAATTATAGGTCTTGCTTCTCTCTCTCTTTAATTACTTATTTATGTTGAGAATTTATAATTATTTTAAATTAATATAAATAAATTATTTTAGCTCGCATAATACACGAGTAAAAAATCTAGTTATATATACATTGTTTAGAATTAATTTAGTCAGACGATCTCTTAATTATTACCTACTATAATTCTATACAATCACTTCTCCATAATCATTCAACTATTCATAATAAATTATTATTTTTGCTCAACTTATTTCAAGATTAGTGTTATACACTATTTATCTTACTAATATCCTCATTGTAATTCAGTATTCAATTATCCTAATCGACATTCTCAATTAAGAATTTAAACCAAACATCCCATGAATTTAATATCCATTAAATGACAATAACTTATAAGGGATACCTTTTCAAGTAAATTATTTTGAATTCTAGTGAATCTATATATCTATTTGTCTATTACCCTCTCCTCTCTAAAGCCTACATTTTGAATCTTTGAATTTATATGAATTTGAGTTATATATGGTATACATTTAATTATAAATTGTTTTTTTAATTATTTTTTAATTATAATTAATTAATTGAATGTGACTTATTTTAGGTAAGTTAAAAATTGAATTACAATTGATTAAATGATTGTATTTTTACATCATCTATTTTAATTATAATTTATTAATTTACTTCGCCTAAGAAATCCTTTTTGGTCGTCCATTGTAAATATATTTTCTAATTTTTCAATTTAATCTATTTTTTTAATTATAAATTTAATTAAGAAAAAAATCAGTTAAAGATCATAAATTTAAATTTTAATTAGGATAAAAAAATTATTCAATTAAAAGGAAATAATTCTTCCCTCATAATTCTTTATTTTGTTTATCTCTTTAAATTATTACTTTTCACTTTTTAATTATTTTTGTTCATATATGTTGACAGCGATTTATAACGGATCTCGCTGCCGGGTTCCTAGCGGGTAGGATTTGATATTAATGATGACAAAAAGCAATCAATGTGTGAGTAAATGAGCTCTCAAGAGTGTATTTGCAATAAATGTGATGTGTCCTACAAATGGGCATTCAAAGCCCTATTTATAGTGTACAAGGTGGGGGTTCCCCATGCTTGGTAGGTGGACTTGCGGGTCCCCCCTACTCCTAGCTGGAAGGTAATGAGTGACTACAGCCTCCCCTACGAGCCAATGAGGAGACGCCACGTGGCACTGTCATCCCTGTGGCGATTGGACTTGGCCCCAACTGCCCTCTTTGACCCTGTCACATCCTCTGGACTGATGGCACCCGACGTCCTCTCACAGCTGGCGCGGCCTGGGATCCGGCAGACGGGTACTCGGGTACCGGGAAACGAGTCCCGATAAGAGTACCCTGGTGGTTCATATGCGGGTAGGCGGGTAGAGCACCTGCCCCGGAGCTCGCCGTTGGCCGCCCGATACCCGGGCCTGTGGGTAACTAAGTATCCCGCCCGGCAGCTCCCAGAGGCTCGCGTCGGGTAGCCTCTACGTCCCCGCCCGTCTGTCAGACCGGTCGGCGGACCATCCTTACCCGAGCCCGCTACAGTAGTAGGTCCATGTCTGATACCCGATGGGTCGGGTAGTAAATATCGGGTGTAACAATATAGTAATAATTTTTTTCTTCATATAGTAACATATTTTTCAAAGTCTTGCACGTGCTACTATATGAACAAGTATGTATTAATATAACTACAATAATACATATTTGTTCATATAATAACATTTGTTTTTTCATGTTGTAACGCATGTTTGTGCGTGTGTTTCTTCTGTTTGTTGTGATCAATTCTTTTGGAAAGCCCGATTGACTTGGTTTATCCATGAGGACCCGCGTATTTTTGGTCCCTTCCTAAAATATTGTTAATATTTTATGTGCAATAATTAAATTAAGTTTAAAAAAAAATTGCAATTAAGTTCTCCATTTTACTTTTATTTTATTTTAGAAAGTTTTATTATACTTTGTATTTTTCTAGTGACTCCTTTCTATTTGTTTAATTTGGGAATTTCTATTTTAATCATGCATTTTTGTTCTTTTAATTATTCATGAATTTCACTTATCAAAACATGTGATAATTCTCTTTGTGCTTGGTCGTTAGTTGTTTCATTAATACCTATTAATATGTATTAATTAATATTATTTCTTTCATACAAAAGTATTAGTTTTTATATTGTAAAGTGATAGTTGTGAACCAAAATAAAATTGTTTTACATAAAACCAAATCATCTAGATTAATTGATATCATTATTTTTTGTACTGAAAACCTAAAACCACACACTGACGCACACCCACATATTTTTATAGAAAAAAAAAATCCTAAAATGTACTCCATCCGTTCAACAATAATAGGCAAGATTGTCATATTGAGATGTCTCACAATATATGTTTGTGCTTGCATCCTATTGTCATTGAAAATGTCAACACTGCTAGAGAACAGGTTGTTAGATTAGCATAGATCATTCCAATTTCCAAAGCCAAAGAGGGAATGGACTGAAGATGACAAGAGAAGAGCAAACCTTGATAATGTTGCAAGTAACACATACTTACCCTTATAATAATACACATAAGAGCAAGTTTTTTTATTCTTTCCTTGGCGCGATTTTTTTGAGAAAAAATAAATGAAAATTTATCTCACATGCATTTTCATTGGTAGAATTTTCTTATTTTCATTTCTAATTAAAATGAGAATATATTTTATTTTCATATAACTATATAAGTGGGAAGTAGGGATCGAAGCTTGTACCTATATCTGACCTATATGTGTGCTTGCTTGTTCATTATCTTAATCGGATGAGTTTAATAGTCTCAATTAATTTGAAATTTTTATTCATATTTTATTTTTTTACTTATGGAGCTCAAATTCAAACCAAATTATATTTGATCAAACATTAAAGCATGTTCGAGCTCATTATTTATTATTTCTATCGAAATAAATTTAACAAATGATCTTGAATTGAATATCAAGTACCTGATATGATTTTCAACAAAATATAGTACCATTGAATTACACTAAATTATGATCAATTTTTTTTCAAAAACATGATAATATATAATTAACTAATACATATATTTATTAGGTAGATTATAAATTATTAAGAGAAATCAGGTGCAGATAGGACTTCTTCACAAGGCATATAGCAAATGCATTTGGGGTAGATTTTGTCCTTACATTTTCCACCATAAAAATAACCTTCTTTATCACACGTAGTCTGACAATTTCTATCTAATTTGCATGGTCCTTTGAACAACGTACTGGGGATTGGACATAAAACCCCTCCTCCCACAGCCACTGCCATATATCCAAATAATTATGTAATTACACTATTTTCTGAATTTATATGGGGAATAAAGTTAATTGCATAAAAGAATTGCTGATTTTTTTAGGAATATTTTTTTAAAGGACCATGTGATGGAAAAATAAGGACAAATAATTTTTAAAAGTCGCAAATTCAAGGCAAATCGCCCAAATTCAGGTTAAATTGGAGCAATCAGCCCAAATTTCAGGACAATTATCCCGATTAAGGGTTGATCGGACTGATCTGATCTTAATTCACAATTTTTAAAAGTTATTGTCCTTAAATTGTTAGCCCGAAGTGACAATCCTCATTTTGTCAACCCCCTAAGTTTTTTTTTTTAATTCACAATTTAAATATACAAATTAATCATTTGCTGCAGTTTGTTGTATCAAACTAATTTCCGGTGTAACTAAAGATGATGTGGAAGTCGGAGCTAACTTCATTGTCATATGGGGTAACATAAATAACTTGGTATCTTGAATTGAAGGTGATTTTGGCTACTATATCATCTTCACTTACATAAAAAAATTAGGCTGGTGCATTAAATTGCAACAAATAATTAATTTGTGTATCAACTTGCGAATATTTAATTAAACTTGATCCAATTATCAACCATATTGGATGTAGGAATTAAAAAAAAAAAAAAAAAAAAACTTCAATTAATTTAAACAAAAAAATAAAAAGAGCTCGATTACTTACAAGAAACAAAGAGAAGAAGCAAGAGAACTGCACATAAAGACTTGCTTGATGCCATCTTTAATTACAATAGGAACTTCTTCAAGTTTTTTTTTTAGTTATTTTTACCTTGATTGTGTTGTTATGGTTTCAACCACTATACGGGACCTATTTATAGGGGTAATGAAAATCACAGCATTATTTTCACTTTCTAAGGTCTTATCCCATATTTCCATTGCAATAAAGGAACAATTATAAAAAAATATTTATTAAAGAATAAAAAGCACATTATAAATTATATATAATTATTTTATTAATGACTTTTGAAAACGAGATATAAAGCATTCAATTTCGAGTTATCTCTAATATATATTGTAAATCAATAATAATAATAGAGGCATTATCTCTTAAAAAAAATTACACAAATTTATGTATAATGGTAATGAATATTTAGTTATTTTTATTGAAGAATACTAATTATTTCTATTAAATAGTACTCCTTCTGTTCACAATTTTTTTATTCATTTATTGTTCGACACAATTTTTAATAAAAAATTAGTATTTTATTAAAAAAGAAGATAAAGTGAGGAATATTGAAATTAAATTCTTTAAAAGAAAAATTTATTGTATGTGCAATATTGAAACTAAGTTCTTTCAAAGAAAAATTTGCAATAAAGTTATCCATTTTACTTTTATTTCATTTTAGAAGATTTAATTTATACTTTGTATTTTTGAGTGACTTCATTTTTTATTTTTTTTACTTTGGGAATTTCTATTTTAATTATGCATTTTTGTTCTTTTAATTATTCATGAATTTGACTTATCAAAACATATGATAATTCCCTTTGTGCTTGGTCGTTAGTTGTTTCATTAATACATATTAATATGTATTTGTCATAATTATTTCTTTCATTAAAAAATATTAGTACACATATTGTAATGTGATAATTGTGAACCAAAATAAACTTGTTTTACATAAAACCAAATTATCTAGATTAATTGATATCATCATTTGTTGTACTGAAAACTAAAACCACACACCGGCGCACACCCACATATTTTTATAGAAAAAACCCCCCTAAAAAGTACTCCCTCCGTTCAAAAATAATAGACAAGATTGTCATATTGAGATGTCTTACAATATAAGTTTGTTTTGCATTTCAATGAGTATTAACTACATTTTTTTAAGTGCCCCTATTTAAGTTCATAAAGTGTCTCTTATTTAATTTCATAGTTTAATGTGAATAAATGTAAAATAGAAAGTTTACTATGAATTAAATGAGTTGATCATGAATTTTATACATACCTTAATCTATGTATAAAATGAAATTTATCTATTATTGTCGGACAGAGGAAATATTATTCAACATACAAATAAATTAAAGTCAAACATTACTTATTTTAAACGGGAGGGAGTACTTTTATTTTAATTATTATTTTCTTACTAGCCCTTACAAAAATAAGGGTAAGTATGTGTTACTGTAAGAATAATTACTTTTCATAAAGAGTAAATAAGTGAGTATATCGAAAAAAATATAGTGCAATGAGATACAAAGAGTAATCAACCGCAAATGCATTTGCTATAAGTCGTGTGCTCAGTCCAATCTGCACCTGATTCTCTTTACAATTCATAATCCACCTAATAAATACATGTATTAGTTAATTATATATTATCGTATTATTGAAAAAGAACTTTATCATAACTTTGTGTAATTCAAGGGTACTATGTTTGGTTAGAAATTATATCAGGCACTTGATATTCGGTTCAAGATCATTTGTTAAATTTATTTCGATAGAAATATCAAATAATGAGCTCGAACATGCTTTAATGTTTGATCAAATATAGTTTGGTTTGAATTTGAGCTCTATAAGTAAAAAAAAATAAAATGTATATGAATATAAAATTAATCGAGACAATTAAACTCATCTGATTAAGATAATGAACAAACAAGCACACACATATAGGTCAGATATATGTATGGGCTTCGATCCCTACTTCGTACTGAAATAATTATATTAAAATAAATTATATTTTCATTTTAATTAGAGATAACAATAAGAAAATTCTACCAATGAAAATACATATGAGATGAATTTTTATTTATTTTTTCCCAAAAAATTCGCGCCAAAGAAGGAATAAAAATTCGCGCCAAAGAAGGAATAAAAAAAATTAGTGTTAGCACGTGTTATTGTAAGAATAGTTATTTTCTTACTAGCCCTTACAAAAATTATATTTGTCCTTATAATAGTTATAATGACAAATATGTGTTTCTATAAGGATAAATATGTGTTTTTTAATCTATTTTTCATCTCTTTAAGTCTATGATATTTTTTAACGTTTATAATGAATTTTTCTTCATGTAGTACTCCCTCTATTACAATATAGATTAATTACTTCCAAATATCACTTATATATATTTCATTGCACTATATTTTTTCAATATATTTTTTACCAATAGACTGGACTTCCTTTAATAAAAAAATGGACTAATAACCTCTCAACTCTACACCTTTTAACACTAATGAACAACTTTTTCAATTAAAATTTGCACTATTTGACACGGATAATTTAAATCGTAATGGGGGAGTAAGATCTTTCTCTACACAGTATCACATTTTGCATACCTCACACTTGTTATTATAAAGACAAATATTTGTTCTTACAGTAACACACGTTTATCCTTAAATTAAAACATGTTTGTCTATATAGTAACATAATCTGAGAGCAACTTCTATATTTTGTATTTGTACGAATTTTTTTGAAAGAATCGCTTGACGTGACTCGACTCGGTTAGAATTCGCAAAAAATTCAACTTGAGCTATATTTCACTGATATTTGATTTATGACATTTTTTGTATTTTTTTTTTACAGATTTTAATTTATTATATATATATATATATATATATATATATATATTATACATCGTTTAAAATTAATTTAGTCAAATGATCTCTTAATTGTTATCTACTATAATCCTCTACAATCACTTCTCCATAATCATTCAACTATTCATAATAAATATTAATTTTTATCTCAACTTATTTCAAAATTAGAGTTATACATTATCTTCAATATATTATTCTCATTGTAATTTACTATTCAATTATCCTAATTAACATTCTCATTTAAGAATTTAAACCAAACATCCCATGAATTTAATTACCTTAAATGAAAATAATTAAAAAGGGAGATCTTTTCAAGTAAATCATTTTGAATTCTAGTGGATAAATACCCTCTATTATACTAATAGGGAGTTGGTTTTGCATACGTGTCGTTATATGGTTGATTTTGCATATGTGTCGTCTTGTGGTTGATTCTGCCTACGTGTCATATGCTTATGTGTCATTTATGTTCTACGTGGCATGCTTATGTGTCAATTCATTATGCTTATGTGGCATCTTTGTGTCATTATATAATACAGAATCTTATTAAAAAATATATGCATATGTGTGGATTCGAACCTAGGACCATATGAGTATAATCTATGGGTTTGACCAATTAAGCTATACTATGAATGAATACAAAGTTGGAATATCTATTGTATATAATTTGAGTCCATAAAAATATATTATATTGAATTGATCAATTAAATTTAAAACTCTAATTATATGAAACTTTAATGTTTAATTAACTTATTTTGTTGTCTCACTATATTTGAGGATTTTCAATTAAGAAAATCTTAATTTGTTAATAGTTTTGATTTTTTTTATCGATTAAATTATTGATTGAATTTTTTTTAATCGCATAATTATAAATTTTAGCATTTAATTGACAAATTTTTATTGTCTTGGAAACACAATGCAGCAAAATTTTAATTATTTAATTTTTTTAATCTCAAATTGAATTCAATATGTCGCTATGTGTGACATTATTTTGATTATATTTATTATATAATATAATTATATTATTTAAATGTGAACAAATTTACAATATTATTATATATATAATGCATTATAATGTATAATCATTTTTCTATGAAAATCCCGCGTAATACGCGGGACACTTATCTAGTATATGCATATATATGGGTGTGGATTTTTCTAAAAAGAGATTATTATTATTATTATTATTATCATGCAAAACTCTTTTGCACCAAATGCAATTTTAATATAATTTTGGATCGTATTCTAATTCTGGTATAATATTTTTTACGGGAAATGTAAATGCATTAATCAAAACACCGATAAATCGATATTAACAACATGAACAAGTACTTTTCATCGGGTTTTCTCTTTCTATAGATATATGTGTGTGTGTTTATTGTTTTACTTTTAAAGTAGGAGTTGATATCAATTATAGATGTGTTTGTTTTATAAAACAACTTTTTGTACATTTATCTCACAACTCTCTTATTATATCTATCTATATATATATATATATATATATAATTAGAAGTGAGGAGAGAGAAAAAATTGTTATTATTGAAGCAAGTGAAGTCCACTTGTTTTGTAGTGCAATGGTGAGTTTCACTCTCCATTAAAGAGAGTGGATTAATTTTATCATTTTCTTTTCTTTTTTATTTTGCACCAATGATTTAAAAAAAAATTAAACTATTAATTTTAAATATATTTTCAAAACACTCTACATTAACAAAATTATCTTTTAAACATTTTTAATTTAATATATACTACACATATAAAAAGAAAATCGTATTTAAAATATTTATTTTATTATTTTTAAAGTATTTTTTTATTGACTTTAACTATATATGATGGATTGAATTTATATAATTTTTATTTAGACTATATAATTTTTTTAAAACTATTAAAATCATTTTATGAATTTTAGTATTTTTATGAATTTAATACATATTTTAAAGTTGTATGATTAATTAAATAGTTATAATACTCACATAATATACAATATAATTTTTACATATTAATTGATTTGTGGAATTAAAATTATTTAATTTAAATTTTGATATAATTCATTGTGCAATTTCGCATTTAAATTTTATAATATTCAATACGTGCATCGCACGAGAGAAACACTAGTAATTATTAATACTGTTAATGAAACAATTAATGTCAACAAATATATATATTAATGAAACAAACATAATGTGAATTAGCACATTTTTTGTTAAGTCAAATCCATAAATAATTAAAAGAACAAAAATGCATAATAAACAAACTCCAAAATTAAATTAAGAGAAAGAGGTCACCTTGATAAATCTTCAAAAATTCAAAATATAAATTAATTTTTCTAAAAGAACTCAAAGACTTAGATAAGAATTAAAATTAAAAGTAATAATAAATGTAAAAGAGGAGATTATGTGTAATACTAAAAAATACACGGGTCCTCTAGAGTTAACTAGGTCATTCTTCCCATGAAAATCGCATGCAAAAAAAAAACACTTGCAAGACTTGTGTTACTATATAAAGACCCATGTATTACTATATGAACATAGTAATCTGACTCCAATATCTTTGATTCTTGCTCTTTCATTTGACTTAATTTAACATCCGTTCTTCCCCTCGATTTCCATCATCTCACTTGTAGCTTCATATTATTGATGGAATATGCTTGAACCGGATCATCTTTCACATGATTTTTTTGCACTCAACACTCATTTTTGTAAATTGACTTGATTTGGACTGACTCTTGTACGGTTTTGATTGTTTTGTTTCACACTTGGTGAAATTTTGCATACTAAATAAATACAAATTGAATAATAAATAAATTAAAATTTCATCAAAACCTAAAACTTTTATATATACAAATATGTGCACGATTTAAACACAATATTAAATACAACCAAATACAAAATAAAAATTATTTTAGGATAAACTGGATCTTTGAGTAATTAGCATAAGGGTAATTAATGAAGCAATGTAAATAATTTGAGCAAGTCTTGTATAAAATTGTTTCATCGTAAGATCGGTATCACTTTTCAAAAAATTCGTCTCAATCTCGATTGCCCCTTTTATTTTGACCCGAGTTTTAATGTGAAAGTTGTTTATTAGTATGTGTAGTGATTAAATTATTTTTTAGTGGCACTATGGTAAATAAAAAATATAAAAAAAGGAATAGAGTTGTTTTTGGTAGTATTTTGATAAATAAAAATTGACTATTTATAGAAAGAGGCGATCGAAAAAAAGATGGGAAGCAGTGAGATAATCGAGATTGAGATTAGGGGAGTATAATTTTAAGACAAAAAGTTAAAAAGTAGTTCACTTTACTAGAGATAACTCCAAATCCAATGATTTGCATCCCAAAACAAAAGTCATTGACAAGAGAGCTCTATGTAATAGATGATATAAAAAGGTTACGCCTTTATTTGTATTTTATTAATAAATATCTTTAATTTTTTGGTTTCTTTAGTGCGATGAAAATACGAGATAAAGTGGAGCTAACACTATGATTTTCATTAACCCCTATAAATAAGTCCCTTATAATGAAACCATAACTCAATCGAGACAAAAATATATAGAGAAATCTGAGGTAATTTCTAGCGTAATTAAGAATGGCATCGAGCAAACTAATCAATACATGGACCAGATACTGAATATAAAAAAATTATTAAATAACAATAACTATGTATGTATATATGTATGTATATATATATATATATATATATATATATATATCAGTGTATATATATAATGCGACCTTATTGTCCTTTTGTTCACATATTCATATCTTATAACAACACAAAAAAAAATTACAAAAAAAGTACTCCCTCCAATTTAAAATAAGTGACGTTTGACCTTAATTTATTTGTATGTAGAATAATACTCATTCCGTCCGACAATAATAGACAAATTTCTTTTTACACATAGATTAAGGTATGTATAAAATTAATGATCAACTCATTTAATTCACAGTAAACTTTCTATTTTACCCCTATTCCGTCCGTCAATAATAGACAAATTTCTTTTTACACATAGATTAAGGTATGTATAAAATTAATGATCAACTCATTTAATTCACAGTAAACTTTATATTTTACCCCTATTCACATTAAACAATGAAATTAAATAAGTGACACTTTATGAACTTAAATAGGGACACTCTAGGAAAAAAAAATGTAGTTAATACTCATTGGAATGCAAAACATGCCTATATTGTGAGACATCTCAATATGACAATCTTGTCTATTATTGTTGAACGGATGGAGTACTTTTTAGCGAGTTTTTTCTTATAAAAATATGTGGGTGTGCTTCAATGTGCGGTTTTAGTTTTTCAATACAAAAACGATGATATCAATTAATCTAGATGATTTGGTTTTATGTAAAACAGTTTTAATTTGGTTCACAACTATCACTTTACAATATAAGAACTAATAGTTCTGAATGAAAAAAATCTTGCTGAAAAATACATATTAATAGGTATTAAAAAAAGTATTGTCTTAGTCTTTGTATATTATATTAAGTACACCGTGCAACTCAAATAGTTGTTTTTTTTTTTCATTGGATGATTACATTTATTTTCACCAAAGAAAACAAAATAACTAAAAACATACTTGAATTGCATGGTGCATATATTTGGTGCACAAAAGACTTACTCGATTATATTAAACTAGTGTTATACCCGCGGTTTCGCGGACTTGCAAATTTAATTTGTTTAAATTTTCATCTTTAAAATTTAAAGTTAAATAAATTCTTATAGTATTTACATAACACTTGAATAAAATGAGTGTTAAGTTTATTTTAACTATTACATTAAAAGTAGGTAAAAAAAAAAGGTAGAAATGCCATTTATTTGTATTGCACAAAAAGAAAAAAAAAATTACTCTTTCCGATTCATTTTAAATTACCCAAAACTATGAAAAAATAGTTTTTTTTTTTTTGCTAAAACTAATTGTTTCCGAACATCATTTATTTATATCACATTGCACTATATTTTTCAATATACCCTTTGCCAATGAACTATACTCCCTCCAATAAAAAAAAATGGACTAATAAACTTTCAACTCTACACCTTTTAACACTAATGAATATTTTTTTTTTTCAAAATCTGCACTATTTAGCAAGGCTAATCCAAAATGAATCGGAGGGAGTATACTATTAATACAAATTCTGAAATATTTCTCTGTACACCACATTCGTCGTGCGTTTTGCCGGTTTACCCTGAGAATCGAGACACAGAATTTTCAAGCCTCTCTTTCCTTTTTTACTCTGGACACTGCAACATATAATTTCCCATGTGTGAACACTGGTTTAGGAAGATACAGTCCGACAATTGATAGAGACTGGCCCTGGCTTTTATTTATTTTCATAGCAAAACAAAGAAAATTGCAAATTGTCTCCTCATAAAATTCATAGGCATCGTGTGGTCCGAATTAATTAAGATTATTCTTGGAATGTAAACTCTACTCCCAATATTTCTTTTAGAAATTATTTCAGCCTCGAATATATAAATATTTTGTATCATTAATTGAACCAGGTCACTCATGCTGGAAATCAAAATATCCTCTGGAAATATGTTTCTATTCATTTGTTTATCTAATTATTAATTATTTATTTCTAACGAATGTATTAAATTGATAGAAGTATTTATTTCAAAAAGACAAACACTCAACATCAATATAATAATTACAAATTCCTAAAAATATCTCTGTAAACAACATTTGTTGTATGCTTACATGGTTTCCCTTTAGAATTAAGATACAATTTTTTTAATCCATTTATACTCTTTACCCTTGATACTGCAAAATACAATTGACCGTGAGTGAGAACTGGTTTTTGTAAGGTATAGACTAATGGTAGAAAGAGGTTGACCTTGACTTTTATTTATAGTTATTGTAAAACAACAGTAAAATGAGAATCCATTACATGCAAAATTTGTATTATGAAAAAACAAAAAACCCAAAACAATAGTCAATAAACTTGAACGATATAGACCTTCAATTCAACAATACCTAACACAAATATACTATAAATACACTAAATTTTTCCATAAATTAAAAATAATTTTAAGCATTGTCTATTAACAGGTATATAGATCAATTGAAGGAATGGTGAAATCTTGAGTAATAGAAAAAAATTAAAAGCAAATGAGAAAATATGGATATCAATACAAATGACCGTGAACTAATGAATAGGTTGACATGACAAAAATTCGCAAGATGATAGAGAAATAATTATACTATATACTTTTTTTGTGTTTAACAATTTTACATGGTACATTCTTTGGTAATTATAGGTCAAATAATATTAAAAGAAGTGAAGAGATTCATTATTCGGTAACTGGGCAAGATTTTTTTTTCTTATATTAATTATTGTATGCAATATTTTGTAGGTTTTTTTAGATACTATACATAGAAATACATCTTCCCACATACTAAACGTAATGTATACATAATTTATTAACAAAGTTGGAATAAAATTATATTGCTAAAATTTTACGTTAATAAATTATCATCTATTTTTTGTTTGAAGTGTATTAATTATTTTCACTTAATTCATCAGCTCCACTGATATTATTTTTTTCAACTAAAAGTATTAGTAGTTTAATTAAACTGTATTAATTAAAAATGATTCATTATTTTTATTTGTCGTGAGTATTATTCACATCATCCATTACTGATTAATATTATTAACGATACATTTAATAGTAGTACATATTACTTTTAAGTTCAATTATCTTTTAACAACAAACATCTTTGAAAATTATTACAAACATGTACAACTAATATGTTACGTACAATTAAATAATAACGTCTGCATAAAAAAATTGAAAAATAAAAACACGTTTCAACAGTAGACAAAGTATAAAGTGAAAATAGTTCAATAATGAACCTTTTTGAAAGGTATTTGCTATTATCACTGAAAGGTATTAATTATTTTTGTTAAAGAATATTAGACACAGAACGTATTAGTAATTTTCAGTGAAAATAATTTGTTAATGTTAACGAAGAGTAGTAATTGTTTATTCAAAAAATTAATTGGTTAAAGTAAAATATATCTAAAATTAATAATTAAAATTGGTTTTTATATGAAATAATTTATTTATAAAACATACTCTCAATAGTAATATTTTATGATTAAAATATGTAATACTACATTGAGGTTAATTATGTTTCTAATCTATCACCAATATTGACTAAACTACGAATTGATACGTATATAATAAGTCATGCCTTATAATTTATCACTAAATTAACTCATATACGCAAGGAAAAAAATATTTTTCTTAGTATATTATTTTATGGGTGTTTGCAAAATTAGGACACTATTTTTTCGGGATTACAAACTTAGAGAACTATATTTATGGGCTTAAAGATATTGTCCTAATTTTGCAAGTTCGAAAAGATAGTGTCCTAATTTTACAAGTTCGTAAAGATAGTGTCCTAATTTTACAAAAAATACATAAGGTAGTGTCCTAAAATAATATTTTTCCCTTATAACCAACATATTTAAGAAAAGCAAGACCAAGAAAAAAAAAGGTTCAATTTTAATGGAGAAAAGCATGTTACTTTTTTTAAAAATATACTCTTACGATAACTGCTTTAGAGAATACTTGAGAGAGTTGACTCGATCTCCTGTTGTTGTTTTCTTGTAGAATCAAAACTATAATTAATTAATCTATTAGACATTATAGTGCCATTTATTTTTTTAAATAATTTTTATAATATGTGAAAACTATCTTCAAGTTAATTGTCAACGTAATTGTAGAAGTTGCTATTTATGACCACATCTTCCTGTTAAATAAAATTTAGGCCAAATCTTATAAATTGTGGGTCAAATAAAGCCCGATTGTGATATGCCCAAGCCGTATTATATAAAATTTGGTCTAAATTGGCCTAAATTAAAGGATAGTGTCCTAGTTTTGCAAGTTTCAAAAGATATTATCCTAATCCTGCAAGTTTGTAAAGATATTGTCTCAATTTTTCAAGCTCGTAAAGATAGTGTCCTAATTTCACAAATACTCATAAAGTAGTGTCCTAAGATAATAAGGTTTCCCCTATAACCAATTTAGTTAATGGTAACGAAGAGTACTAATTTTTTATTTAAATAACATTAATTTCTTAAAGTAAAGTGTATCTAAAAATAATAAAAAATTGTTCATATATGAAAGAATTTAATTCTAAAACATATTCTCAATAGTAATATTTTATAATTAAGTATGTAATACCACACTGGGGTTAATTATATTTCTAATTTGTCACCAATATTGTCTAAACTATGAATTGATATGTATACATGCAGTAAGTCATACCTTATAATTTATCACTAAATTAACTTATATACGCAAGGAAAAATTATTTTTTTAGGACATTATCTTATTAGTGTTTGCAAAATTAGAACACTGTCTTTTTTGGCTTACAAATCTAGGAAACTGTCTTTTATGGACTTATAAAATCAGAACATTATTTACAATTTTACAAAATAAGACACTATCTTTTATGTTGGGCAAATTTAGGTCAAGCTTAATAAAATGTAGGTCAAATAAAGCCCGATTACGATATGCCCATTTGGCCATATTTTATATAATTTGACCTAAATTGGCTAAAATTAAAAGAGAGTGTCCTAGTTTTGCAAGTTTGTATAAATAGTGTCCTAATTTAGAAAGTTTGTAAAGATAGTGTCCTAATTTTACAAACACTCATAAGGTAGTGTCCTAAAATAACAATTTTATCTTATAACCAACATATTTAAGAAAACCAAGATTGAGAAACAAAAAAAATAAGGTCAATTTTAATGGAGAAAAGTATGAAACTTTTTCAGAAAATATATTCTTACGATACCCACTTGAGAGAGTTGACTCGATCTCCAGTTGGTGTTTCCTTGTAGAATCAAAACCAAAATTAATTAATCTATTAGACATTGTAATATCATTCATTTTTTTAATAAATTTTTTAATATGTGAAAACTATCTTCAAGTTAATTGTCAACGTAATTGTAGAAATTGCTATTTATGACCACATCTTCCGGTTAAATGAAATTTAGGCCAAATTTTATAAAATATGGGTCAAATAAAGCCCGATTGTGATATGCCCTAGCCATATTTTATAAAATTTGGCCAAAATTAAAAGACAGTGTCCTACTTGTGAAAGTTTGTAAAGACATTGTCCTAATTTTGCAAGTTCATAAAAGATATTGTCTCAATTTTGCAAGGCTGTAAAGATAGTGTCCTAATTTTACAAAAACTCATAAGATCGTTTCTTAATTTTATAAACATCCATAAGGTAGTGTCCTAAAATAACAATTCTTCCCTTATAACCAATTTAATTAATGGTAATTGTTTATTTAAAGAACATTAATTGGTTAAAGTAAAGTGTATCTAAAAATAATTATAAAATGGTTCATATATAAAATAATTTAATTCTAAAACATACTCGCAATACTAATATTTTATGATTAAAATATGTAATACCACTATGAGGTTAATTATATTTTTAATCTATTTCTAATATTATCTGAACTACGAATTGATGTGTATACAATAAGTCATACCTTATAATTTGTCACAAAAATTAACTCATATACACAATAAACAATTATTTTTTTAGGACATTATCTTATGGGTGTTTGCAAAATTAGTACACTATTTTGACATTATCTTATGGATGTTTGCAAAATCAGGATACTATTATGATATTATCTTATGGGTGTTTGCAAAATCATGTCAAATAAAGCCTGATTATGATAAGGCCAATTGGCCGTAATTTTTAAAATTCGGACTAAATTGGCCATTAAAATATAGTGTTCTAGTTTTGTGACTCATCTAACGTCCGAACAAATTACCATACACAACATGCACATCGTCATTTGAGTGAAGATAAACAGTGGTCCTGCAAATAGGCACAATGTCAGATCCAAACTCATGTGATTCATATAAAACTAATTTAAAACTCAAACTCAATAACAATTTTGTAAGCACAACTCTAAAATTAAATGTAAAAATAATTTAACACATGATTTTGAAATGTCAACCAAGAATGGAAAATTTTGTGAATTATTTCACATTAGACAGTGAGTAGATTTTATAAACAGAGTTTGGCAAATTAGACTGCAAACTCACGTCGAAAACCTACATACTACCACTATTAATATGTTTAATTTAATTTAATTTAATTTCAATAACATTAACAGGGTAACGCGCCAGAATATTAAAACATAAAAAAAATACCAATTAATAATAACAATTCAATACATTGAAATTATTTTAAATTAAATTTTAGCTCTAACTCAAACACAATATATGCAATTTAAACCTAAAATTTAAAATTTTAATCAACACATTCAAGCTAGTACCCACTATAGACACGTAGCCAACTTAAGTGTAATGACTTGTCTATGAAAAATATGTATGAGCTTTGCAAAAACAGACCATTACTACACCTTTTGATTACTAATTCATAGTTATTTACCTTTTAAAAAAATAAACATGTTCTTATATTTTGGGACCATTAATTTCTAATCTCTTTCCTTTGCTTATGACTCGGACAGTCAATATACTTAAAAATAGGAACACGTACATTAGCAAAGTTTTGGTAAAACATTTACGTAAACTATATGTTCACTTTTTAATAGAAAACATCAATCACATAACTCAGTCATTAACATAATAGAATTAAATTTGGAATTGAGAATGAATTCACCTCTATGGTAAAAAAATCTGAGAAAAAAAGAAAGAAAAAAGGCAATAAAAAAACGCATGAGCTATACAACTAACAAACAAAATACATATAACAAAATATCTTCTGCACAACAAAGAGTGTAAAGACAATCGAAGATAAGGAAAAAATCATCCGCTACACGAAGAACGAATGAAGAGGCAATCAATCGAACAACCGACGATTAACGTCGGCTAGAGAGAAGAAATGCAAAACCATGAGAAAGTAGAACAAACAAAAAGAGGATGAAAGAACAAAGGGGCCAAAAAACCACAATATATAGAGGAAGAAAGCACAAAACGAACGGCCAAGATTAGATCACGAAAATGGACGGCTAACAAATACCCAAAAATCATGGATTATGGAGGATTTTTTTTTAAAGCATAAAGCTTCGCCACATAGGACAAAACATCCCTTGCTTTATAATATGGTAGGATTATACATATTTCAATACAGTAATATATCAGTAGGACTGAAATCAAAATACAACCAATCATCAAAATTGATTAGTTAAAAAAATAAAATAACATCACTGTCTAAATTGAAATAAGCCGAGAACAGATATCCAATAAATAAATATTTTTAAAAAAAACAAAAAAAAAACATCAATTTTGAATTTATCTACGTCAATTTTTTTTCTTTTTTTCGAAAATTACGAACCCATATAATAAATCTACCCTAACTTCCCTTGCTCTTTTCCTGTGTAATACAAATATCACTAATTCAAATAGAAAATCAAAATTTGAAGAAAACTATTAAGAGTAACGACCGCCTTTCATCCAGTTAATATGCACATCATCTTTCTCAAACCAACTGCTCACTCAATCAACCAAAGTTCATCCAAATTACAAACGAACACACATAAAAAAACGTATTTAAAATATAAGAATTATTATAAGCTTCGTTAAACATAACATTCCAGATCTTACATAATATTTTTTGAAATTTTTATTTTTTTTTTATTTGAATATTGTATCAAAAAATTGTATATAAATTTTAATTTTCAAATGAAAGGGTTTGATATTTTGGTTTTATTAATATTGCGGTCTATTTGATCTCAATTAAGAAAGAAAAGGGCTTTGATGTACAAAATAATAGTTGAAGAGTTTATTTGACCCTCACCAATAAAATGATAGACTTATTAATAAGAAATCTAATAAGAGTTCATGCAAATAAACTCGATTTTATGTCAGATCGGGCCAAATAGTCCGATTTAGTTTGATTCAGGCTGATTTGGCTTCAATTCATGATTTTTAAAAGCTATATATTGTCCTTAAATTAACTTTGCGAAGATTTAAATTATTAATTTTGCCATCACCCCCTAAGTCTTGGTTCTTAAACAAAAATTCATTGTCATGGAAAATTATTCTTGCTCCGACATCAATACCATTATAATTTTTTTTAAATCAATCTTTTTTACATGATACAACACTTCTAAAAAATTTAAATCAAGTTTTAGTGAGACGAAGCATACAACAATCTGGGTCACCAATAAACACGTATTCACAATAAACTGAGAAAAAATCTTTAGTTTTGAAATTCTTCAATATAATAAAGTATGATTCTTCACTATTTTTTTTACATCCATGATCCAACACTGGTATATGCTAAAAAAAACATATTAAATCTACAATTTCAATAAGAAATAAATGTGCAGTTATATACGCTTTATTACATTTCACTAATAGCTCGACGATTTCACCAACATTCACTGATTTTAATTTTACTTCAATATAATGAGATTAAATTTTTGTACATCCCATAACTTGACACCAAATTGATTTTAGTTCTGGTCCGATTACATATTTCTATTTTGGTTTTGAAGGTTTAAAAAATATTTTGTCGATCCTTTTACCACCATTAGTAAGTTACCTTCCTGGTCACTCCTACATGTATTTTGTTTTTGTTTTTCCTTTTAGTAATATGTGTTTTTTCTCTCTCTGAAATTAAAAAAGAAAAATAAAGGTTTGGGTCGGTTTCTTCCCCACAATTATTATTCATCTTCGTCCATTTTCCCTTCCCTAATTATTGTTCATTTTATTCTTGATTTAAATCGTCAAACCCTCCCCCAAAACCCATAATCTATTTTTCATTTCCAAATCCTTCTCATATTCATTCCCCAAAACAAATTGAACTCAACCATAAATAATCTTGAAGAGCATTGTCACGTATGTACAATATTTTAATTCTGGGGGAAAAAATTAGGATTACAATTTATTTTCATAAAAATTTGACGAATAAGTACACTCAAAAGATAATCAATTTACAGAGGAACTGAACCCTAATTGTGAAGACCCAAATTTTCCATCGAGACCCAGGCGACGATGTTGCTCCAGTGGCGGAGACATATATTTTCAACTTTTAAATTTAATTCTAGAGATAAATAAAAATACAATTCATTTGTCATGAATATATCTATTCACAAAAACAAAAACGTAGTTATGCTAACCTAAGAAATTAGGTTGGGGATCCTAAATCAAATTTCGTTCCTCTCTTAATTTGATGGATGATTTATTGAACCTTCAATTGTAACATATAGAAATACTAATCCCTTCTTTCACATCTTCATATTACACTACGACCACCATCAGGGGAGAACCGCGCCATTAGAGAAGATTCTCATTGTAGGGCAAAAATTTATTCTTCTCCCACACTCCCTCGTGAAGGCAGGTAACCCATCTTCTCCGCTCATCAAATTAAATTTGGTGGTGAGTATCCCTATGGGATTACAATCTACATAATAGGATTTGGGATTAATAAATATGATTTTAGGGACTGAAATTTGGTTTAACATAATCTGGACCTGAATTAGATTTTTATTTTTTTATGATTTAATATAATTATAATTAAATCTTAAATATATATATATATATATATATGCATTTTATATTATTACATACATATATTATGATTTTTATAATATATAAATTCAGATTCATGTTTAAAAAACACGACATATGTGCTATCCATATATATAATTTCAAAAACTTAAAAAAATGGCATATACTAAAAAAGAAAAAATGGAAAAAAAAAATCTACGTGGAGGGTGATCGGATAGTTAACCTAGTAATGTCAGCAAAAGGATCGATTTCAAAATATTTTCAAAACCAAAATAAAAATTGGTAATCGACCAGGACCAAAATTATATTGGTGTTAAACTAAGGGATGTAAAACAGTTGAATCCCATGATAATCTTTAAAATGATCAATTTCGACTTTCAACTGGAACATTTAGAGGAAAACAAAAATTGTCAATATATGGTCCAATAACATTTTTCATCATTGTTCAAACATATAGTAAGAAAATATATAATATAATACAAAGAAAAAAAAACTATTACATTATTATTAAAAAAATATAATACATATGGACAAATTACTTGCTTCATTAGTTTCTTTCACACCCAAATTTTAAGTCTCTCTGTCTAATGGACACTATTGCACAAAGACGTTAATAAAATATTTTATCAATGGAGTAGAGAGGCGAGTGAGTGGGTATGTTTGGTGGTTGTACGCAAATTGAATGAGATTAGTGGTTATAATTTTTTAGGGATATGGATATAGGTAATAGCTGTTCGATAAAATTATAATTTTAAAGTAGATAAAATACTTTAATATAATAACAAAATACTATATCAACGTTTAAATTAGAAATACAAACAAAAGAACTCAATTAAAAAGACCAATATCATGTACTCAACTTTGTTACATAATTAATAAAAGTTATTTTTGCTCCAACATAAATGTCATTGTTTTTCTAAAAGATTATTTTATCATTTTTACGCATTCACACATTTTGTACACATTTGTACCAACCTTTAATTAAACAAATCATGCGACAATTAATATCACCAATAAACCTGAATTTATAATAAACCCGGGACACAAATTCGATTCTTTTCCAATAAAGTTTTCACCCGGCCTAATTCTAATCATTAACTTTCACATAAATAATAGATTTTTGATATAATGTCAAATTATTATATCCATAGATGAACTTAATTAAAAAGATCGGTATCGTGTAATCGACGTTGGTACACAATTGCCGAAATCAATCTTGCCCCTACATTAACACTATTATTCTTCTTAATTTTTTTTTTATCATTTTTACAGAATCAAATATTTCTAATAAGTTTAGAAATATTTACAATTAATACACATTATATAATCCTATATAATTTTAATTATATACATATAATTAAGACTTGTAAAATAATGGCTAAAATGTTGATGGGAGCCTATAGTACTATAAATAGAAAACAAAGTTAAACGGTTCATAAATAATGGATCAATTAAATATTGATTTACCTTAATTACTAAATTAAGAAATGGATGATCATGAAGTTTTGATCAATTGCGCCAACTAAATGATCCATTGATATTGACCAATAACATGGAATAGACATCAATTATGCAAATAAATTTAATTAAAAAACTAAAGCATAATATTAAGAAATTAATTATTGCAACGTGCACTATTAGAACCTTTAAAACTATAATCAAGACAATTTCATTAATAATTTAATTATAGAATTCATCTATAAATTGGAATATTTCTTAAAAGGCGCATTGATTTTACAATAACACGGAATATGCAAACTTATACTCATAATTTTATTTTCAAAAGCATGTTATTAGGAAATTAATTATTAGGAATATATCATATTTTAAAGAAGTCAACTAATAATATTTATTTGAGTAGTTCTAATGTGCACTTGAGTGCATGATATGCACTTGATTTAAAAAAAAAAAAAATGCCCCAAGAGAAAACCAGCAACACCTTAAGAGTTAATCAATCAATTTTACCCTAAGAAGCAACCACTAATACCCCAACCACAAAAAAAAATACACAGTTCGCTATGTTTTGAAAAAATCAAAATTAATGTCAAAGCTGAGTTTAAAATTCAAGTGCTTGTTAGAATTTGAGTATTTATTTATACCATAAATTTATCATAAGGAACAATAATTCTATAAAAATGATAAAGTCATATTATAATAACTTGAAGTATCAATATCGAATTCATTGTAATATTCTTAAGATGTAGCATTGTAACTAACTAATAATTATGTTCCAAGTAAACTGTGAATAAATTAATTAATTATTAGAAGACAATGTATCTCTTAAAAAAATCAAAACACATGAACAATGAAGCAACCACAAAAATAGTTCATCCCAATCTCAAAGCCAAGCTGGAGATCGTCCCCAAAGCCCCGGACAATTATTCCACACATATACTCTGTGTTTTGCTGAATCGGGCAAATAAATTTAATTTAAATATTTGATATGGTATAATAATGGTTCTGTACAAAATTAAAATTTGAAATGAATACTTCAATTTTCTAACATAATCTCTTTTCCTTGCACTAAAAAAGAAAAATCTTTTTTTCCACCTTCATTTGAATAACCCGCTCACTCAAATGGAAACCAACTCAATAGCAAAGATGAAAATATTCATAATAGAACTAAAAATTCCAAAGTGATTTCAATGGCAGAAAGCAATAGTGAACCATACAAATTAACTTCAAACTCAGTACAAATAAATCAAATATCAGAATACTGCAAATCAAAACATCGATTTCACAAATTTTTAATTATCAAGGACCAAAAACAATTAAAATTAAAATTTTACAAAATTAAACAACATAATTCAACCTCTGCTAAATTTCATCTATTCAATTTTAAATTTGACAATAATGGATACATCATAAATTTCACAACTTGAAGATACTAAAAGTACACTAATAAATCCTACAGGGTGAGTCACCCTATTTATCATCGTAAGAATGAAAAATTCAAGTACACTAATAAATCTTACAGGGTGAGTCACCCTATTTATAAAAAACACAATGACTACAAAAAATGAAAAAGTAATCCGCCGATTTTCTTGCTAGCGGATCTTGACATAACACAGAATACATGTCGCTTTCATCTTTTAACAGCCCCGACGATCCAACAAATGCGATCAATAACCTTGCAAAAAAAAAATAAATCAATCAAAATAACGAAACAAACAATTCGACAAACCCTAAACCCTACGGATGAACGAAGTCCAAATAATAGTGCATACACACAAAAAGAAAAAAATGATGAATATAATATACCAAGAACGAAGAACAAAATTTCCAGACAATGTGTGATGAGAAAGATGGAATTATAGAATATATATAGGATAAAAAATACACATGATTGCTTTGTTAATGGCCTAAATTGGCTACAATAATGTGCAATAAAAGCAACAAATTTACTCACCAACTATTCCAAAATAAAATCGAATGGACGAGATGAAATCTCATAATCAGACGGCTAAAAAAGAAAAAGAAAGCATGGATTAAGGAGAAAAAACTATTTTTTTAAAGCACAAGGTTTTGCCACATAGGACAAATCACACTTGTCTTTATAGTATAGTAGGACTTCATTAGTATTACTCGAAAATTATATATAACTTATGTTGATTGTAAAAGCGATTTCATGTTTATTCATTATTAAATACGTACATGAAATTAATGTACGTATTTGGTCCAGGGTAGAAGTTGGAAGTCAATCCTTGGGAGTAAAACGTAGAAAGGGGCATAACCGTGTTATATTTTTAAAGTAGAGTTTCAGTTGAATCCAACAAAAATAATTTTTTTCGTCCACCAAATTTTTTATTTTTTTTTTAAATTGTTCACCAAATTTTTACTCATTCTCTTTTAAAAAATAAATATCACTCACAAACAAATGATTCCACAATACTCCCTACAATACTCAATTTTATCTACTTTAATTTTTTTTAATAAAATACTAATTTTTACTCCCTCCTATTCAAAAAATTGTGTATAGTGACTATTATACCCTGTTGGTCCCGAAACGAGTAAACAGGTGTATGGGGGGGGGGGGGGGGAAAAAACCTGTGATTACAAATTAAAACTTCTTCAAAACTTATCAGGTTACTTAAGAAAATAGCTCGTCAGTGGACTTGAGGTCTGCTGAGAGTTATTCTGTGAAAGCTTACTGAGATAATACCTCCACTGAAAGCACACGACTTTCAGTTGAACTACTATCTAATTAACTTTCAGATGCGGATTAGTGAGCCCTTTAGAAAACTCATTTTACTTTGATAAACTTGAGATTAACACACACTTATGAAATAGCAGAATGTAAGTACACAAGATGTAAAGTGGTTCAGAGATAAATCTCCTACGTCCACTGGCCTGATCAAACAGGAGAATTCCTTTCACTTGGAATTCCTTGTGTTATAGTGCCAAGGTGCACTGATCAACTTCTCCTCTCTTAGGATGATTGATCACTAGGAAATTCCAGGTCCTAGTTCCCAAAACAAACCAGCTTTCAGACTGATACAACAATCAGCTTACTAACACCACTTAACACTAGCTCTCAACCTAAACACTGAGTAGGGTTTTGAGTAGGGTTTTGGTTCCAACTATTTTGAGATAATCCTTACAAGTTTTAGCTCAATGCTTAGGATTGGATTATCTCTTTCTAAGATTTGGATATAGCTTTAAGCTTGGTTACAGAAGGTTTGTTAGGCTCTCTACAATTGTAAAACACTTGGGAAACAATGGTAATTTCGAGTGCTTCTGGATGATTATGAAAGTAGAGATAGCTTTGATCTTGTGAGTTTCCCGTACTTGTAAATGTGCACGTCCTTCTGTATTTATAGGCTTCCTTGAAAATCTTCCCGTTGGATTTGAATCTTCTCAAGTAAGTCTTCTTGTATCTGATTGGTTCAAACGACTCTATTTGAAGCTTTAAGTCTTGTCAAGAAACGGCTGCAAAACCATGCTGTTCACCAACTTTCTGTAGATTGCTAGGTGAAAGACTTTTGGTACTTGTCAGGCTAGGGCAGGTCGGCTGTCAGTAAAGTATACTGACGTGTCATCTTTTCATTGGACCTTAAGTCTGTATGCCCAGATTCTTGTCTTGCTTTAAGGTGGAACTTCTCTGAGAGAACCTTCTTATTCCTTTATTTATTGTAAGCTTCATTGAAATTCATTTTGCCTTGTTCCAACCGAATTAACTAACAGCTTTAAATATGTTTAGCATTCAATGTACTTGTTAGTTTCTTTATCAGTGGACCTTTGTCCTCTACTGATAGATTTAGTCTCAGTGAGAATGTACTTAGAAAACATTCAAGACTTTAGACTTCTTTCTCAGATCACTTAGTCTTCAGTGGACTTCACTTCAGCGGACTTTATCTTCAGCAGACTTCATACTAAAATACACTCTAGTTATTACTAACTGTACTCCAGTTCTTAACACTTAGAACTGTTGAACTAAACATTAACTCTACTGAATAATTTACTTACAAAACACTTTAGGAGGGACATGTTGGCATCTAATCAAAACAAGTCTTATACATTTTCCCAACAATTTCCCCCTTTTTGATTATGCCGGAACCTATCTTATTACATATCTTCTACCAGATGAGGTTCTTCAGATGACATTCAATGTTCACAGATTTTGTAAGTAAAAACATTCAAGTACATAAGCCTAAATGATAATGAGATATTATCTTGGGCAAACATCAGCAGAGTTCATTTCATTGAAAAATGATGAAGTACAAATTACATGAAGTCAACTCTCAAAAAGTTTGAAACTAAACATACCTGGGACTTATAAACAAATGTCCAGCAAAAGATACAACTTTCTCAGATGGACTAAAAAAGAGGTTCAAGTCCATATTGCTTGAAGACTCTGATCTTCAGCTCATTCTTCCTTTCCATCATTTCCTTCGAATGTCCTTTGAGACCAAGATGCTCGCATAAGGATGTCCACTCTTCAGTGATCCTTTCTCTATCAACAGCTCCTGTTGCATCTTGAGGAGACCAGTAGGTGATTGGCTCAGGGGCCTTCAGAGCATGATCAGGGAAGGCATCATTCCAAGCACCACTGATCTCAGGATAGAGTTTGGGATAGGCATCAAACAACCATGAGTTGAAGACTTCTTGTGCATTGTCCCTTCCTAACTCTCCACTGACATAAAAGGAATAAACGAATTCCCTTTTTGCAGTCTCCCAAGCATCATTGAGCTTCTTAGGAACCCAGGCATCATGGTGAGGGAATCTGTTTTGAGAAGGTGTGATCTTGTCTTTCTTCAGTTTGGCAGCCCACTTAAGATAACCACTTCTGAACTTCTTAGAAGTAGTTTTATCAAATGTGGCTAGCCTCTCCTTTCTTTTCCTCTCAGCCAGCTCTGCAATGGTCTCTATCTTATCAACCACCTTATCTCTCCTCTCCTGCTGCTGGGCTGTTAGCTTCCTTGCTCTCTCATTCATACCTCCAGCCTCTTTAATTAGCTCAGCGAGCTCTGTGACTTTGGTAGGTGCAGACTTGGGAGGTTCAGAAGATAAGGGTTCAGGGTTGAGAATAGGAAGTACCTGAACTTCATCAGTAGAGGTTGTGGACTTAGCTGCCAACCTCCCTGAGGTTCTTGTCTTTTTAGCAACCTCTGCTGAGAGAGTTTCAGATGCCTTCCTCTTTGCAGGTTCCCCCTTCTTTGCATCTCTCTCTTCCTTCTCTTTCAGATGAGCTTCTTTGAACTTTGAGAGGTCTTCTGATGATGTCTCATTGCCCTTCTTTTCTCCAACCAGCCTCTGGGCCTCAGCATCAACTTTCTTCAGGGTGCTCTTCACTTGTTGGCCTTTTTCGAAATCAGGGGTTTCAAGGATAATGTTCATTTTATTCTTGGGATCAGCCTTCATGTCCTTCGTACTTATCCTCTTTTCCCCCTTTCCGGCATTAATCATACACTCAGCCACTGTGATGTTGAGCTTCAGTTGATCATGTGCCAATGCCTTCAGCTCAGTTGAGCAGTGATCTACCTCATCCTCAAGCCTTTCTAAAGTAGCCCCAGCAGTCTGCCCAAATTGAACAAACTGCGCAAGCTTTTCATTGATAAGCACATCAGTCTTCTCTTGAGTTGGGAAATCCTCAACTGCCTTCTTTAGTACCTCTCCCAGTTTGGCTCCCAGCTCAGCATGCTTGGCCTCGAATTCAGACATCTTCGAGTTCCATAATCCTTCAACCTTTCCAAGAAGGTCAGTTGAGAAGGCCTCCACTGATGACTTCAGGTTGATGGAAACGTTCTCTACTGAGTCTTTGAGGAATTTGGCTCTGGCCTCTTCTTCAGTTTCCTCCAGCTTCTTCAGAGCATCAATGACTAGCACACTTTGCCCCTCAACTACATCAATCACCATCTGCTGAGAGTCGTCAATTTTAAGTGTGAGATTCTGGAGTGATGTAGTTGTGGACTCCATGAGTTCGTCAATGTGATCTGAGAGGATGACCATTTCGTCCACCTCCTCTTGGACAACTTCTTGGACATCTCTCAGCTGAGTTTCAAGAGTAGGAAATCTTTCATGTTGGAGTTTAAGCACTGCATCCTTCAGGGGAGTTAGGTTGACCTGGACTGGGGGGATCTCATAAGTTTGAGTACCTGCATTTAAGACAGTGTTAGTTTTTCCTCCCTCAATCTCACCACCTAAGTCACCTGAAACTTCTAACTCCATTGGAACTCCCTCCTCCTCACTCATCTTACTTCTCTCATCACTCTTCTTTTCAACTATATTTCTTTCAGCCAATTCACCCTTTACAGGGATGATTTCTTTTATTTGACCTCTCACAACCCCAGTGATTTCAATATCTTTCTCACCACCCTCAGCTTTTTCTCTTTTCTTTTCAACTCCTTCAATTCCAGTCACCTCAGTTGACTCTAAAGCCACCACTGAGGGCTGTTGTGGGAGAATCTCAGTAGACACCTCTACTGGACTCTCCTGTGGCAAATTTTGAGCCTCAGTATCCCTTGCCTTGGATACATCCTTGGCTACCTCACCATCACCTTGCCTTGGTGAGGTCCCTCCTCCTTGTATAATTTCTTCCTTCTCTCCCTCTTTCTCCTTCACCTCCTCTCCTTCAGCTAACACTTCAACTGACTTCTCTTGCTCATCAACATCAGCCATCTCCTCCTCAGTTGCCTTCTTAGCCTCAGCTATCTTCTCCATCACCAGACTCTCAAAAATTTTCTCATCACAGAGAAGTCTGGTTTTGGTCATCCCTGCAAACTGCAACACCTCCATCTCCTCCTTCTTCCAATCATCAGCATTGCTGCCTTTGACTGCCAGTAGAATTTCTCCTAGCCTCCTATCTTTGAGCTGGACAAGGAGTCTCAGCCTCAAGAAGAAAGCTTTCAGGGTTGGGTACCCATCAAGCTCAGGGTACTTAGACTCTAAAGAGTATGCAACTTCATCCTTGAGAGTATCAAGGAAAGAGTACTCTTCTTCATCGTCTGAAGGAAGGGAAGGGGTAGGGGATCTGCTTTATGTTGGCTCTTCTGGGATTGACTCCAGTTGAGTTGGATGAATTTCAGAAGGGTTCAACTCAGATGAGGTTTGAGTGTCAGGTGAGGTTGGGTTTTGGTCAGTGGGGGTGGATGATACGGGTTCAGATGGGGTTGAGGGAATGGGTTCAGTAGGGTTTGATGGGGTGGTTTCAGTTGGGGTGGAGATGGGTTCAGTGGGGGTTTCAGTTTGGGATCAACTTGCTGGCTTTTGAGAGCCATCAGTGGGGGTTTGAGTATGAGTTATTTTGGAGATGCGTTTGGTTTTGGCGGCAGGGGTGCGAGGTTTAGTGATTTTAGGTTTGATGGGGGTAGGTGCAGGGACATCTGAGTCAGACTCAGTTGAGATAGTGTTGGGAGAAGAGGTAGGGTTACCTGATGAAGACTCATCAGTAGAGTTAGTGATTCTGACTTTCTTCGAAGCAGCCTCTTTCTCTGCTTCAGAAGACCTCTTCTTCTCCTTTCTTGAGGCCTTCTCTGCCACAGCCTCCTTATGTTGAGCCATTTTGTCACTCATCTTTACCAATCTCCTCTTCAGCTTTGTTTTCTTCCCCTCAGCAGGGGTAGCTTCCTCCTCCTCAACTGTCTCTGGGCTTTCCACAGCAGGCTTAATCATCCTTGCCTCCAGAGTCTTTCCAGACTTGAATAAGATCTTTAGATTGCTCCATTTCCTATCAGGGATCCAATCTACTCCCAGATCTACATTCTCTATCAAGTAAGAGATTTTTGTTGCATAGTTTAGCTTACTTGATAGTTGAGGAGATTTGTCAGGTTGAAACTTCGAGTGCTCTTTATTCAAGGCCCTCAGAAAGAACTGCTGCCAATTGTATGGCTTTTCCTTGCTCTCAACTATCGCCTTCATCAGCCTGAGTTTTGGCTTGCTTACTTGCTCAGTACTCCCTTGGTTTCCCAAGATACATTTACTCACTACTTCACAGAGAACATTGTAAACTGGCAGGAGTTCACTTCTGTTCATTGTTGGGGTGTATTGTACCTTCCTCTGCATTATGGTTTTGACCCATTCTTCCTCTTTCTCTACTATGCACGTGTCTGGATTGGGACCTTCAGAAGGAAGATCAAAAAGCTCCTTCAGAACTTCTCCGCTCACTCGAATCTCCTTCTTTATCTTTTGGTGCTCTGTGACCTCCATGTTATCTCTCATAACTTTCTTTTTCCTTTGCAAGATCAGATGAGACTTGATCCTTGTATCTGAGTTGGAGACATTGTTGTAGAATTCAAGAACCTGTCTGTCAAAACAGTTCTCTAACCCAGCACTTTTTATCATTTCAAGGGCTTCTTTGATGTGAGCATACTCGGGTATGGACTCAATTTATGGGTTATTAAAAACCACGATGGGTTCATACCAGAAGTTATCTTTATGGGTAAGGAAACTAAGATTTAGTTTTGCCATTTGAATAAGAGGGTTTGAGAGAAACGATTTGCAGAGAGTTGGGAAAAGAAGTAAGTGCTTTGCTTTGGAAGTGTATTCGAAAAGGTTTACAAAAGATCGTATGGAGTTTTTATATGAGTAATGAATGGTGAGATTGAACAAAGAGATCAACGCCTGAGATTGATCGTGTTTGAGATCGTGGATAGTTGCAAGGTTTAGTGGGGGGGGGGGTTTTAAGAAATCTTGACGGTTAGAAAAGAACCGCCTAATTGAATGGTATGGATTTAAAAAGTTGGTAGCCGGAAGGTCACATCATCCGGCTTTTAGGGCGCGTGAGATAGGTAATTGAAAAAGCATGTCTGACTTGTACCACGCGCATTAAATGCTTGCCATACCAAAATCTCTTCGGAACAGTGGAAAGAGATTTAATTTTTCAGAAAGCACTCATTAGTAAATATATTGAAACCAATTAAAATATATATAAAACTAAGAGGCTTTAGCTTTGAAAATAACATAAGTATAAACTTGACCTCCACTGAGGTTCGACCTCGTCTGATATTAAGGCCTCTTCTGAGATGAGGAGCTTCTTCTGAGAGAAGATCCTCTTCTGAGTATGAATCTCTACTGAGTTGAAGGTAACTCTACTGAGATTCAATCCTTTCTTTACTCTCATGGATCTAGGAGTCCAAGCTCCACTGACAACTCTTGAAACCTTGCTTCAGCCAAAGGTTTAGTGAAGATATCTGCCTTCTGCTTGTCAGTGTGGATTTTGAGCATTTTGATGTCCTTCTTCTCCACATGATCTCTGATGAAGTGATGCCTTATATCCACATGTTTGCATCTTGTGTGGAGAACTGGATTTTCTGAAATAGCAATTGCACTATTGTTGTCACAGAAAATAGGGACTTCATTGGCAAAGATGTTGTAATCTCTCAGTTGTTGTCTTAGCCAAAGAATTTGAGCACAACAACTTCCAGCTGCCATATACTCAGCTTCAGTAGTGCTTATGGCTACTGAATTTTGTTTCTTGGAAAACCAAGAAATCAGTTTACTTCCCAAGAATTGACAAGTGCCTGAGGTTGATTTTCTATCAATTCTGCATCCACCATAGTCAGCATCTGAGTATCCTGTGAGTTCTAGATTGTCATCTGAGGGATACCACAATCCCATATTCACAGTACCCTTAAGATATTTGAGAATTCTCTTGGCAGCTTCCAGATGACTTTTCTTGGGGTTGGCTTGATATCTTGCACAAATCCCAACTGCAAAAGTGATATCAGGCCTGCTTGCTGTGAGATACAGTAGAGATCCAATAATGGCTCTGTAGGAAGTCTGGTCTACTGATTCTCCATCCTCATCTGGTTCAATTTTGGTGTTGGTGTTGAGTGGAACTCTTGCAACCTTGCTGGTCTGGCATCCAAACTTGTTGATCAGCTCCCTTGTGTATTTGGCTTGGTTGATGAAGATTCCTTCAGTGGATTGCTTGACTTGAAGTCCTAGGAAGAAATTCATTTCTCCCATCATAGACATCTCAAACTTTCCCTTCATCAGTTGAGAAAATTTCTCACAGAGGACTTGGTTAGGACATCCAAAAATGATATCATCCACATAAATTTGAACCAGCAATGTGTCCTCTCCTTTTGTGATTCTGAAAAGTGTTCTATCAACTCTCCCTTTGATAAAACCATGATCCAAAAGGAATTGTGACAAAGTATCATACCAAGCTCTTGGAGCCTGTTTCAGTCCATATAGAGCTTTCCTCAGTCTATATACTTTGTGACTTTCTTCAAAACCTGGGGGTTGCTCCACATAGACCTCTTCATTGAGTACTTCATTCAAGAAGGCACTTTTAACATCCATCTGGTACACCTTGAATTTCTTGTGAGCAGCATATGCAAGAAATAACCTTATTGCCTCCAATCTGGCTACTGGAGCAAATGTTTCATCATAGTCAAATCCTTCAACTTGAGAGTAGCCCTTTGCAACTAACCTGGCCTTGTTTCTGACTATGATATCATTCTCATCCTTCTTGTTCTTGAATACCCACTTGGTTCCTATCACATTGCAGTGATATGGTCTGTCCACCAACTCCCATACTTGATTCCTTGTGAACTGGTTGAGCTCTTCTTGCATGGCAATAATCCAGTTGGAATCTTGAAGTGCTTCTGCTATGGAACTTGGTTCCTGGTTTGATAAGAAACAACAAAACAAAGCACTTTCACCATGAAAACTTCTAGTTTTGACTCCTGAAGTAGGATCACCTAGGATTTGCTCAACAGGGTGATCTGAGAGCCAAGTTCTCCTAGGCTGATGCCCTTCAGTAGAGTTTAACTCTTCTGAAGTTGAGTCACTAGATATTGGAATGAAATCAAATTCAGGAAATAAGACAGAGGGTTGAAGTCCTGAGTCATCATTCAAGGTATTTTCATTCTCAATGGTAATTTCATTGGTTCCCTCTTGAATGATAGTTTCAGTGAATGTCTCAGCTGTGACCACATCTTCATTGACATTGTTTACCTCTTGAACTGGGATTGTGTTCATCAGTTCAGTTACATCTTCAGGAGGGCTCTCAGGTGAGCTTTGAGGAGTGGTCTGATTTTGAGTGTCCTCTTTGAATTGTTGATCATTGAGGTTGTCCCAAGTTGGGATGAATGTATCAACACAATTCTCAGGATATCCTTTTGATTTGATACTCAGTCTAGTTAGCCTTTTGCTTATCACATCCTCATTCTCCTTACTTCTGGACTCAAAGGTAGACTCATCAAATACCACATGAGGTGTTTCTTCCACAACAAGAGTTCTACAGTTGTAAACTCTGAAGGCTCTACTGATTTGGGAATATCCTAAGAAAATTCCTTCATCAGCTTTGTTATCAAAAGCTTTCAGTTGAGTTTTCCAATTGTTGTGAATGAAACACTTGCAACCAAAAATATGAAAGTAAGATACCTGTGGCTTTCTGCCATTCCATAACTCATATGGAGTTTTTCCTTGATGTTTGGTTACCATGGATCTGTTTTGAGTGTGGCAGGCAGTATTAATAGCTTCAGCCCAGAATCTTTTAGGAACCTGAGCTTCAGCTAACATTGTCCTTGCTGCCTCCTTGAGAGTCCTATTTCTTCTTTCAGCTACTCCATTTTGTTGTGGAGTTCTTGCAGCTGATGTCTCATGAGAAATACCTAATTCTTTGCAATAATCAGATATAATAGAATTTATGAATTCAGTGCCCTTATCTGATCTTATCTTTACAATGTTCAGGCTCTTTTCATTGCTAACTTTCTTCAGGAGCTCTGGCAGTCTCAGTTGAGTCTCCTTTTTGCTTGCAAGGAATATCACCCATGTGTACCTGGAGAAGTCATCTACAACAACAAGTGTATATTTTCTCCCATTGATACTTACAGGGGTTACTGGACCAAAAAGATCCATATGTAATAATTGAAGTACTCTGTCAGTAGAGGTTGCTACTTTGCTTTTGAAAGTTGCCTTTACTTGCTTCCCCTCCTGACAGGCTTTACAGATATGTTCTTTGTTGTAAACTTCATTTGGTATTCCTTCTACCAGTCCATATCTTGCTATCCTGTTCATCATCTTGAAGTTCAGATGACTTAGCCTTTTATGCCATAACCAATTAGTGTCAGTTGAGCTCTTAGCTATAAGACATGCATTTGGTGTGCAAGACTTCCAATCTGCAAGATAGACATTTCCCTTTCTTGACCCAGTTAGTAATACCTGTTGTGAAGATACATTCTTAACAAAACACAGGTTACATGAAAATTCAACACTGTATCCCTTATCACAGAATTGACTTATGGACAGTAGATTATGCTTAAGTCCACTGACAAAGGATACATTGCTTACTCTTACTGAGCCAATAATTAAAGTACCATAACCTCTAGTGGCTCCTTGAGAGTTGTCACCAAAAGTGACTTGTGGACCTTCCTTCTCAACAAATTCTGTCAGGAGATCTTTGTTGCCAGTCATGTGCCTAGAACATCCACTGTCCAAGTACCAGACTGATGATATAAGAGCTTCTCCTTTGTTGAGGTCCACTGAGCCCTGCAATCACAGATCAAGCTTTAGGTACCCATTTGGTGTTGGGTCCTACAAGGTTAGTTGTACCTTTCGGAATCCAAATTTGCCTCACAGTTCTAATCACTTTAGATTGGCTAATTTGTCTTCCATAAACATCTACATAGATTGTTATCTCCCTAGGTGCCTTGGGAGTAAACTTTCTATGGGTGTCAGCCTTTGAAGGAACAGGAACCTTCTTCACATTCTTTCTCTTTGGCTTGGGTGCACCTGGTCTTGGTTTTTGTTGATAAAGGTATGAAGGACCTTTTCCTTTAGGCACAAAAGGACTAGGTCTTTCATATGAGTCATTCCTTGAGGACTACTCATGCCTGGGTGTTCTCAGCTGAGGTTGCTTCATCTGTGAAGACCTCGGCTGATAGTACCTCTGCTGAGATCTAGTCTGATAAGTCACCTGAGCCTTTCCATTTGGTTTTGGCTTAGATTGACTTTTCTTTTGAGTGATCTCAGCTGGTCTTTTTCCTTTATCCACAGTCTGTGGTTGAAATGTCACAGACTTGACAAAAACTCTCTTTGTGCCACTTGAAGAAGCAACACTCAGAGGACCTTCTGAAGGTTTTGGAATAAAGCCTATCCCACACTTGTTATTTGGATTGGTTTGAAAATTTTGGATCTCCTCTATGGCAAGAGAGGGTTTGTTTAGAGCATCAATCCTTTTTAACAAAGTCTCTTCAGATTTTTGTAAGACATCAATTTTCAGGAGAGAATCCTTTATTTGGCTTACCAATTTTAAATTTTCTTCAGTTAACTTTGTCTTAGATTCATTGAGATCTTTTATCAGTTGATCTCTACCATTTCCTTGACTTCTGAGGATTTCCACCTCTTTTGTCAGTTCAATGGTAGATTTGACTGGGTTCAGATCTGCTTGATTCCCAGACTTAATTAACTTGGAGTTTTCACTCAAGAGTTGTTTGTTCTCATCTTGAAGACAGAAACTTGCTTCTTGCAACCTTGAGAAATCAATCATCAATTGTTCCAAGGCGGACTAAAGATTGAGTTCCTCAGTTGACTCTGAGCTTAGCTCAGGTGTGTGTTCTAGAGAAATGGATGGTTTAGATTGTACCTCTGGTTCTTCTCTTGCCATGAGGCACATGTCATCTTCACTGCTGTCAGAGAACAGTTCATCAGGTGACTCCAGGTTTTCATCAACATCCCCAGCCATCATGGTTTTCCTTTCTCCATATCTTCTGTCTCTTTTGGCTTGCCTTTCTCTTCTTTCTTTTGTGCTCAGTTGAGGACAGTCATATTGAAAGTGCCCAATCTTTTTGCACTGAAAACACCTGTTGGCATCATCATTCTTTTCCTCAGTGGACTCTCTGGTCTTTGATGATGATCCTTCAGCCTTGGTGTAATTCTTGTATTCCTTCGTCTTTTCCAGCTCAGATGAGCTTTTCTCTCCTTCTCTGGTAGTCTTTTGTGGATAACTTCTACCTTCCCTGTTATCCCTGTAAAATCTCTTATATTTGCCAAAGCGGCTGTTAAGTTGTTCAAACCTTCTAGCCATGAGGCTGAGTTCCTCCTTCATCTCAGCCTTGCTTTGAGATTTACTCGCCTTTGTACTCATCTGAGGCTTTGGGGATTTTGGCTCAGACTCCTTAGCTTTGAAGGCAACTCCCTTCTCAGCTGAGGTCTCATCAGGAGCCCTTTTCCTGTTCAGATCAAACTCATAGGCCTTAAGTTCAGAGAATACCTGTTGCATAGACATGCTGGATAGGTCCTTGGTATTCTGCATCATCACAGAGTACACATCCCATCTTGAGGTTAGACCTCTCAGGATCTTTAAGGCAACTTCTCTTTTGGTGTAGACCTTTCCCAGAGAATTTATCTCATTCATGATGTCAGTGAACCTCCCATCAAGCTGGTCTATGGTCTCAGTGGACTCCATGGTGAACTGCTCATAATTTTTTAACAGCTACTGAAAGCTTGTTCTCTTTTATCTTGTCAGTTCCTTCACACATGAGAGCAAGAGTGTCCCATAGTTCCTTTGCTGTCTTGCAGTGGATCACTCTTCCCATTACAGAATCTGGAATAGTGGTGTAGAGAATGTTCATGGCAATGAAGTTGAGGTTGTTTCTCCTCCTCTCATCTGCAGTGAAATTATCTTCATCTTTGGGCCATTCTTCTCTAGGATCTGCAATAGTTTCAGCTGTAGTTCTAGGGTTAGGTGTCATAAATACAAATGGACCTTTAGTAATAACCCTTAACATTTCATCATGCACACAGGCAAGATGAGCTCTCATTCTGATCTTCCAGAAATCATAGTTTTCCACTGAGAATTGTGGAAGCTTGTGATGAGACATATGGTTCAAGGGATTAACTCCCATGTTGTTCTCTGCTGGTGGTGCAACCCTAGCTGTGTTGTCAGCCATATTATAAAAGCAAGTTTATCAAAAGATCAATTCAGGTGACCTTAATAAAATACCTTTAAGCACAAGGTATACTTAGAACAATGGTCTTTTGAACCACTGCTCTGATACCAATTGTTGGTCCCGAAATGAGTAAACAGGTGTATGGGGGGGGGGGGGAATACACCTGTGATTACAAATTAAAACTTCTTCAAAACTTATCAGGTTACTTAAGAAAATAGCTCGTCAGTGGACTTGAGGTCTGCTGAGAGTTATTCTGTGAAAGCTTACTGAGATAATACCTCCACTGAAAGCACAAGACTTTCAGTTGAACTACTATCTAATTAGCATTCAGATGCGGATTAGTGAGCCCTTTAGAAAACTCGTTTTACTTTGATAAACTTGAGATTAACACACACTTATGAAATAGCAGAATGTAAGTACACAAGATGTAAAGTGGTTCAGAGATAAATCTCCTACGTCCACTGGCCTGATCAAACAGGAGAATTCCTTTCACTTGGAATTCCTTGTGTTATAGTGCCAAGGTGCACTGATCAACTTCTCCTCTCTTAGGATGATTGATCACTAGGAAATTCCAGGTCCTAGTTCCCAAAACAAACCAGCTTTCAGACTGATACAACAATCAGCTTACTAACACCACTTAACACTAGCTCTCAACCTAAACACTGAGTAGGGTTTTGAGTAGGGGTTTGGTTCCAACTATTTTGAGATAATCCTTACAAGTTTTAGCTCAATGCTTAGGATTGGATTATCTCTTTCTAAGATTTGGATATAGCTTTAAGCTTGGTTACAGAAGGTTTGTTAGGCTCTCTACAATTGTGAAATACTTGGGAAACAATGGTAATTTCGAGTGCTTCTGGATGATTATGAAAGTAGAGATAGCTTTGATCTTGTGAGTTTCCCGTACTTGTAAATGTGCACGTCCTTCTGTATTTATAGGCTTCCTTGAAAATCTTCCCGTTGGATTTGAATCTTCTCAAGTAAGTCTTCTTGTATCTGATTGGTTCAAACGGCTCTATTTGAAGCTTTAAGTCTTGTCAAGAAACGGCTGCAAAACCATGCTGTTCACCAACTTTCTGTAGATTGCTAGGTGAAAGACTTTTGGTACTTGTCAGGCTAGGGCAGGTCGGCTGTCAGTAAAGTACACTGACGTGTCATCTTTTCATTGGACCTTAAGTCTGTATGCCCAGATTCTTGTCTTGCTTTAAGGTGGAACTCCTCTGAGAGAACCTTCTTATTCCTTTATTTATTGTAAGCTTCATTGAAATTCATTTTGCCTTGTTCCAACCGAATTAACTAACAGCTTTAAATATGTTTAGCATTCAATGTACTTGTTAGTTTCTTTATCAGTGGACCTTTGTCCTCTACTGATAGATTTAGTCTCAGTGAGAATGTACTTAGAAAACATTCAAGACTTTAGACTTCTTTCTCAGATCACTTAGTCTTCAGTGGACTTCACTTCAGCGGACTTTATCTTCAGCAGACTTCATACTAAAATACACTCTAGTTATTACTAACTGTACTCCAGTTCTTAACACTTAGAACTGTTGAACTAAACATTAACTCTACTGAATAATTTACTTACAAAACACTTTAGGAGGGATATGTTGGCATCTAATCAAAACAAGTCTTATACATTTTCCCAACATACCCTTATGATATATTGATTGAATAGAGATTGATGGAAGGTCAAGTAGTTTATTTATGGTGTAAAATTATTAAAAGGTAAGGAGAAAATATGAGTGATATTTTAGGGGGATTTAAATAGGGGCATAATAGGAAAATAAGGTGCAAAATACCCTAAAACATCAAATATTTTGAAACAAAAAAAAACATCCTAAAACATCAAACATTTTGAATCAGATGGAGTATTAAATTTTGAGTTCAACAATAATGGAGTATAAATTGGTTATAAATTATGTGGACGGATGATATAGTTAATTTACTCGTGTAAGACGCTTCTACGAAAAGACAAATATTTTTATATTCCTCAGTGGTTGTCTGAACATATTCCATTCTCTATTCTAAATTCTAATTCTGAAGAATTGACTATTTAGACCATCTCCAATGCTATGAGGCAAATTGCCACAAAAATCATCAATTTGCCACCAAATTTGCCTCAAACAGCAAAGTCATCTCCAATCATTAAACTCAAATTCTAACTCAAATGAGAATATTCTTAACTTTATTTTTTATTTTACATTTTATCCAATATTTATTTATAATTAAATATATTTAATCATATTTACCACTAAAATAAAATAAATTAAACAAAACCAAAAAAACAAGAAGATTTAATAAAATAAAACATCGTGATTTCAATAATATAAAAAAGCAAAATACAATTGCTTAATACAACACAATTACATATTAAATACTAATTAATAAAATACAATACAATATTAAATTACATATTGATGGTCATTAATTTTCATCATTACTATATCTTTCCCAAAGATGTTCAATCAATGCATTTCGAAGTTCGAAATGAGCATCTGCATCTCTGAGTTTTTTATGTCGACGAAGAAAATTTTGAAATCGAGAAGTTTCATTATTTGTCATTTCGACCCCTGGAGTTGTCACTACTCTCTCTTCTACAATTGGGGCACTGAGATCTCGTTCATCCTCAATTATCATATTATGCATAATTATACATGCAGTCATTATGTCTTCCAAATCACTTTTCATCCAAAAACGAGCAGAATTTGCTACAATTGCAAATCGACTTTGAAGAACTCCAAATGCACGTTCTACATCTTTTCTGCACGCTTCTTGCATCAATGCAAAATGTTGCTTTTTTGGACCTCGTGGATCACAGATAGTTTGCACGAGAGTGGACCATTTGGGATAAATATCATCTGCTAAATAATACCCTGTGTTATATTCTTTCATTGGATAACATAGTGCGCGGGAGGAGCAATACCTCTAGTAAGATTAGAGAAAAGATGAGATCTCTCCAACACATTGATATCATTATTAGTTCCCGGCATACCAAAATATGTGTGCCATATCCAAAGATCATAATCAGCAACAGCTTCCAGAATGATGGTTGGAGAACCACTGCGGCCTGTATATTGTCCAGCCCATGATGTAGGACAATTTTTCCACATCCAATGCATACAATCAAGGTTGCCTAACATTCAGGGGAACCCACATTGCTCACCAATATGAAGTAGTCTAGCAACATCATCAGCAGTCGGTGATCTTAAATATTGCTCTGAGTAAATCTCCACAATAGCACGACAAAATCGTTTAACACACTCAATTGCCGTAGACTCTCCAATTTTTATGTATTCATCAGTTGCATCTGCTGCCACTGCATATGCAAGAATCCGAATCGCCGCTGTTACTTTTTGAAGTGTAGACAAACCAAGTCTACCAACTGCATCTCTTCGCTGTACAAAATAATGATCATGATTTTTAACAGCATCAACAATACGAAGAAATAAACTTCGAGACATGCGGAATCGCCGACGAAATATTGAATCATTATACATTGGATTTTCAGCAAAGTAATCATTAAAAAGATTACGATTTGCGACTTCTCGATCACGGTGAATCGTTCTATGACCAACAATTGAACCTCCATGAGTACGCTCAACATTTGAATGATTGAGCCACTCATAAAGAAAATTATTGTTGGACACTGCAGTCTGATAAAAAATTTAATTTTGTTGCTGCATTTCGGTTATGATCCGTTCATACTCTTCATCAGAAGAAGAAGAGGATACATAAGAAGAGCTAGCGAAATTGGAATTCATCTTTAGAAAATTTAAGTGAAGAAAACAAAATATTTGGAAAAAATAATAGAGAGAGAAAATTTGATGTGTAGATTTTAAAAGAATGGTGCTCATTTTATAATAGCAAATATGTAACACACTATACCATTTAAATTATTAGATGAAAATATTTAAGAGCTGGTGGAAAGTTGATGGAACAATACATATATGATGTAAGAGTTATCACATGATTGTGTTATCTCTACACACAATACATATATCTACATACCATTAAATTATTAGATGACAAGAATTTAAAAGTTGATGGAACAATACATGTGATGGTGTTATCTATGCACACTCTATATTATTTATTTTTTAAAGTTGATTGCAATTTAATGGAACCATACAAATATGGTGTAAGAAACACTACATGATAGTATCCAGATGGTGTAAGAAGTCCATGTGATGTTGCAGATGGTGTTATCTATGCACACACTACAGTATTTATTTTTGAAAGTTGATTGCAATTTGATGGAACCATACAAATATGGTGCAAGAAATACCACGCGATAGTGTCCAGATGATGTAAGAAGCCCATGTGATGTTGCAGATGGTGACTCCCATGTGATGCTGCAGATGGTGTAAGAAGTCCATGCTTTGATGGAACCATACATATGTTATGTTGTATAAATACCACCTCATGTTTGAGTAAATATCTACACTTCCATCAAATTTGTTCACATCATTACTTTCACATTCATCTTCTCTAGCTCGTCTAATATACAATGAACTTCCGAAGTTCATCTTATACTATTAATGAAGATATACATCTTTGTGAAATTTATGTTGATATCTCTCAAGATCCAATCGTGGGAGAAAGTCAACCTTTGTCCAGATTATGATCCCGGGTAGAGACCGACTACAATAACACTCTACCAAACACCATCACTGGAAATAGAAACGCAAGTCATTGCGTGATCGATGGAGTGTTATCAAAAGTGCAGTTTCTAAATTGATTGCATGCATTGTCCAAGTTGAACGTGATAATCCAAGTGGAGCTTCAAAAGAAGATATTGTAAGTTGATATTGTTTTTTTTATTATAATGAAAAAACTTTATATATATTTTTTAATATTAACTTTCATATTATAAATTATGCAGATGAATCGAGCAAAGATCTTAATGATGCAAGATCAAAAGTATTCTAAGAAGGAATTTATGTTTGATCATGTGTTTAAAATTGCAAAAGATTATGTGAATGTGGGAAATAAAGCTAAAAGAAGGAATAATAATCCTCCTTCATCACAATCAGATGCTTCAGTGCCAGATTCTCCTATTTTCTCTTCTCCGGGAATATCTCCATTCAACATTAGTTTAAGTGATGACAATGATGGTGGTACATCATCAATGCGTCCAGAAGGGTTGAAAAAGGCTAAGCTGAAAAGAAAAACAGGAGAAGATGCGTCTCGTGTTATAAAATGTGTGGAAGAAACAAATAAAAGGATTGGAGATTTGTGGGCTGAATCAAACATAAAACAAGACAGAGTCATAGACGAAATTGCAAAAAAAAAAAAAGAGGAGAGTGCAAAAAGAAGGGAAGAGAATGCACAAAGAAGGGATGATAGCATTATGTTCGTAGATTTGGAGACTATTCCTGATCCGGCTCGACGTGAATGGTTTCGGAATGAACAACTCAAAATTATGCAAAAAAGTTCTCATCAATATCAACCTCAAAATTCCTCCAACACTTTTGGACATTTTTATGATATGGGAGGATCTGGGAGTGGTCTACCAGAATACTAGATTTCATAGTATTCATGTTTAATTTGTATTTTATTAGTGTCGTTAAGTTCATGTGTGTTGTAGTGAATTTATCATGCTTTGTTGTGTTTTCTTAGTTTAATTTTTTTTAATGTTATCATGTTTTAATTCTCATTGTATTGTGTAATTTAAATTAATTAATGTTGTTGTATTATATTTATTTTAGTTATAATTTGTGTTCGTATTGATAAAATATTAAGTTGTATATTTTTTATTTTTAAATTATCATAAATATTAAGGTCTCACAAAATAAAAATTACACTTAATATTGCATAATACTCCCACAATATCAACAAAATTTATATAAAAAAAAAGAAAAAAAAAGGAAGCCATTTGCGTTGGCAACAGTGTGTGGCAAAAGAGCCCACATTTGCCACAAAAAAGAATTTGGTGGCTATTTGGGTCAAGGTTTGCCTCAGCTTTGGAGTGTCATTTTGGTGGCAAATTGCCTTTGCCACAATGTTTGTCTCAGCCTTGGAGAAGCCCATATACAACACCCTTTCCAATTTAAAAATTAGTCAAATAGAACACATGTATGCAGATAACTCAAAATCTATCCGAAGGACTTTAATAGATAAATTACCCCAAAATCCATTCTCATTTAAGGGTGTATTCAATTGAAATTCTATTGAATTTTTTTGGACTTTAAAAAATATATGGATTTAGAAAATCTATAGATTTCATGTAGAGTTTGACTGACTTTTTTTTATTGATTTAATTGTGGAATACACTTTTTTTTTTATTTACATAGATTTTCATAAACTCCAGTGCTGGAACCATTGATGCAAATGTATAGGAAACACATTTGTATATATATAAAAAAAAAAACAGTTATCCAAATTGTTTAGAAAAAAATACCAAAAATACATTAGTTCCAAAAAAATACATTATTATTCATCATTATTATTCGCATCTTCATTTCCATCACCGTTATACCTGGACCTCATTAGAAATCTCTGATTGTTATAAGAGATTTTGGAGAATGAAATCTATTTATATTTTTTGGAAGAGTAGGTTTGGCAGCGGGGAGGGGAATCCCGATCCCTGGCGGGATCCGCCCCGAACGGGACGAAGAATCCCCAAAGCAAATGGGGACGGGGACGGAGAATTTTTTTGCCCCGTAGACAGAGATGGGGATAGTATTCTCCGCCCCATTTCTTGCAGGGATCCACATTATCTTTTATATAATTAATATATTTATATATTATTTAAATTTAATTAAAGTAAATTACAAATAAATATTTCATAACTATATTTTATTTAATATTATGTTATTAATTCTAAATTATATTATTTTCACGTTAACTAAAAATATTAGAATTAAAGGTTCTTCAAATTATTTAAAAAAAATTAACACCAACTTAAAGTAATTGTTGTGTATGATTGAATTTTTTAATTTATTAGATATTATTTTATATTTTAAAAATGAGATAAAAAAATTAGACGGGGAACGGGGGAATCACTGCGGGGATGAGTTGAATTGTTTCTCCTTTTATTTCGCGATGGGGGCGGGATGGGGAATGACTCCCCGTCCCCACTCCGCCCCGTTGACATCCCTATAGAATAGAATAAAAAAATATTCATAAAGTATTAAAAATCATAAACAGTTGAATACCTAATTTTTTTTAAGACTTTTTAAAATCCGTAGAAATCTCTGATTATTAGAAGAGATTTTGTAGGGTGTAATCTATTTATATTTTTGGAGGAGAATCAAGGAAAATTTATAGATTATTAAAATCCATAAATTGTTGAATACCTAAAGATCTTTTAAGACTTTTTAAAATCCGTATTGAATACTTCTGAATTTTTAAAGACTTTTTAAAATTCAGATTGAATACCCCCAAACTTTGAAAGTTTAAAAAAAAAATCATGCGGACTCCATAACCAATACACTAAATAGACACATATTTTAAAAAAGATAAAATAGAAAAAAATAAGAATATTAAGATATTCTTTTTATGAATAAAGTGATTATTTGTGATAGTATCAATAAAATAATAGTTTTCAAAAAGGGAATGAGAATAGTTTTAGGGATCGGAAAAAAAATGAAGATAAATTTTAAAAACGGAGAAAGTACTATATATGGATCTCAAATATTAAGTTGTATACATTCTCCCCTTAATGTCTGTCAATTTAACATTTTGTATAGAATTAATATTTTTCTTTTACAAATTTATATTTTTTATTTGGACAATTATATATGGAACACCAATTAATTTTTAATTTATTTCATGAAAGAGAAGAAATATGAAAGAACGCAAAACTAAGGAGAAATTTCCGTGAGTTCAAGGAATGCAGGGATAAAATTAGGGAGAAACATGGAAAAATATTAAAACAAAAAACATTTTGAAACAACATATTATATGCTCAAAAGTGACAAATATTATGAAACAGAAGGAAAAATAATTTTAAAATGACAAAGTATAATATGTAAACGAGTTTTATCATGAAACTTGTTTATATTTTATGTGTATTTTTTAACAATATTATAGTTTTTCCATTAAAAGATATTATAGTTGAACAATTTTTTATTATAGGGTAAAACTAGTTTTTAGGAGATTTACCCCTTCAAGTTTTATGTTAATATGTACACATACGTTGTTCCATTTAATTTTTTTTTTCATCTTATTCACCAAGGATGGAAATAGGTCAGACTAGCTATTCGACGGGGTCTACGGCCCGACCCATTAAAATTCGGTTTGACTAGACTTTTTTAATAATCAAGTTAGACTTAGACTTTTTTAGAAGTTTATCTATTAGACTTAAGTCTTTACAAAGTCTTTTAAGCTCAACAGACGGACTCATTTAAGAGTATAATGATATATTATCCAATATATATATTATATATTTATTAATTATTTTTATGTCAATAAATGAATTGATTTCACACATCTATACAAGTTCGGACTTTTGGATGAGGTTCATCAATAAAAATTATATAATTAACAATATAAAATATTATATGCTTAAAAGATTTTTTTATATAAATAGACACAAGCATCAATGAATTTTAATAACGTTAAAAATAGAACAAAATACACAAAACTCGGAATTACAATACTATTATAATTATTTTTAAGGGGACATGCAATTAGGTGTATTTTGGAAGAGTTAATTACAAATAGGTGTACACCTTTTTCAAAATTACAATGAGGTTAACTTTTTTCGATTTGACATTTTCTTTTTTACTTTTTCTTTCAACTTTTTTAAATTTATCAAGTTTTATGTTCAGTTTTTTTATAAAAAAAGTCAGACATTTTTCTATCTGCATTTCTTTATTTAATAATTATTCTCACAAATTTATAGTACAAAAGATAATAACATAGTACAAATTTGAACAATAGTATAAACTTTTAATTTTACAAATGAATTATTTGTACCACAGTGTAAGATATAATACCATAGTACAAATTTATAATTGGTAGTACAAGAGTGTGAACATTAGTGCAAATAAATTGTTTGTACTATGGTATTAAACATTAATACCATAATTTACATTTTTATTAATAAACAATTCTCTTCTCCATCTATTCTCTCTTCCCTTCTCCTCTTCTTCTCCTCTTCTTTCTCCAATTTCTTCTTGTTTGCAACATAATTTTTCTATCATGATTTCCCTATCATAAAATAAACATATAATCCTTTAAAACTCCAACTAATTTACAAAATAATCCAAATTATCAAATATGAATAGCTAAACAAAGTTCTCTATATTAATATGCTCAATGTTTTCCTTCTCTACAACGAAAATTCAATTAAGGAAAACTGAGATTGTAATACCCCGTCCCGTTTTATACCTTTTATATTCCTAGAACCCTTATTTTATATTATTATATTTGTTTCTTTTAATTTTATTATTTTTGTGTGCTATTGTGTAATTTAAATATATACCCTTTTATAAATTCCCGAATTCGAAGAAAGGAATCGAATCTTTCAAACGAATAAAGGGCTACGAGAAATTAAATATTCAAGTTTAAAACTAGGATTTCGATCCGTATAAATTATTGAGAATAATTAAAATACATAAAAGATTAATCAAATTTTGAAACTGTATTAATTTCCAAATTCGAATCAAAAGCGTGAACCAAACAAACCTTAACTAATAAAAGATATCTTGGGAAATCCTTACTTTAAATCCCAGCCACATGAATTGTCTTCCTTTCTAAATTAAAAAATAATTAAAGATATTTTCCTATATATACTAATACTCCCTTCTCTCAGGCCATCCTACGGGAATTATTTTCCCCAAAATTAGAAACAAGACCATACCCATATCTCTCTCTCTCTCTCTACAAACGCTCTCTCTTATCTCTAGAAAAGCAGCCACCGCCCTTCCTTTTTCGGCGAACGATCGCCGCCGTGTCTCGTGCCATCGAAGCCTTCTCCCGTCGCGAAGCCACGACACCTCCTCCTCCACGAACCCATCGCGACGCCTCCCTCACGCAGCAGTAGTCCAGCGCCGCCAGCAGCACAGCCTCGCACAGCCGTCGCCGTCGCGCCGCTTCCAGCGCCGCCCTCACGCCAGCGCCTCACGCCGCTAGGCGTTGTCCATCGCCGCCTCACCACCATCGACCGCCGTCGCGCCAAACGGAGCATCGCCGTCGCCTCTGTTCCGATTCACGCCTCCCCCGCCCCAATCGGAAATCGCGCCGTCGTCGTCCTTTTCAGACAGAGGCACCGCCGCGCCGCCGTGACGCTGCCGTCGCCGCCTCCGTCGTCCGTCTTTCTTTCGGTGAGTCTCGATTTCTCCTTGCTTATTTGATTCCCGTTCAATTTCAATCGCCTCAATTAAATCCCTTTTCGATTTCAACCGTTCGTTGTTTTAATCTCACAATTTCATTCATTTCCGTTTTAATCGAGATGCTATCATCCTCCGTCCTTTTCCGATGAAGTCGTAAGATGAACAGCTGCCCGTTTTATTCTGGAGAAATCAAAACGACGCCGTTAGGCTACCAAAATATCCGACGAATTATCGAATCCTTAAACTACGCCGTTAGGCTGCCCGATTTGGGACTCGTAAGACTGCTCGTCTTTTCTCTTTAATTTTCATAGTATTTGGATTAGGAATGAACTGTTTAGACTTTTGGAGAGGTTGGAATATTCATCTTTTGAAACCTTGTAGATGGACTTTGATATTGTTGATTTTGTGAGTATTGAATTAGCTATGTGTAGTGTTAAATTAGTTGTTTAGTATGGTTGTTTAACCTGTTTGGTATTATTGGATTGATGAATTAGTTTGGTTTGGTTAGCTGATGATATGGTGATGAAATTAGTTGTTAGTAATATTAGTTGAGTTTTTGGAGACAAAGGGAAACTCGTCTTCCCCTTGTGCGACTGTTAGAAAATTAGAAACAAAAAGATAAGTCGTTTAATATTCAAAATTAATAACAAATGAAAAAGGAGTATTTTGGGAAAAATTAATATAATTCCTTTGTTTTAGAAGTGTTACTAAAGTTAAAAAAGAAAAAATACTTTTTATAAACTATATTAGTTATAATATAAATTTCTTAGAAAAATCAAGTTATTAATAAGTTTTAATAAGAGGTTTTTATGAGATATAAATTCTTATATTTTTTATTTTATAAAAGGCTTTTGTTAAGGACACAACAGAAATTAGTAAATATACCCCCCTAATACACCTCCTCTTAAAAAGGGGTGTACTTATTAAAAGATTGTTTTTGTAGTAATCGAAATAGTCATACCACAAGTATACTAGTAAATACACTCCCTCAATACACTCATCTTTTTAGAAGTGGTGTATTTACCAAAATAGGGTGTAACCCTTAAGCAAGTCCTTTTTGAGTTTATAAGACCACAACTTTCTCGATTCTCGTAACACAAACTCTCAAGTTTTCCTAATAATTCAAAGGTCAACTTTTAATCAAATGATTTCGTACTAGGATTTTGTGCTAATCGAAATACGCACGAGGGATCCGACATTCTGTTTGTATATCACTCTCGGGACCCGGAGCTAACAGGTGGGTGATGATCTGTTGATTGATCTGCTAATAATAACGTCGTGCCGGTATTTCCTGAACTCGATTAAATCAAATAAAAAATATCTAATCCAACATAAATGTAACACCTATCTATATAACTGTTTGGATTATGTGATATAACTATATATATGTTATATATTAGCCTGTTGTTTTGTGAATTGATCACCACTGCATGAGTAAACACCTTACGTGAGCATGAATCAGTTCAGTTGTCAGTCAAGTATTTATTCTTTGTAAAGTTTATTGAGTCAGTTTTGTGGAGAGTCAGTATGTACGGAGTCGGGATCGAGTTTTAAATCCGACCTCCGGGGCCGCTGTCGGGGACGCCCTCGGAATCAAGGTTGTTGATCAAGTAGATCTGGTCCCCGGTCAGCTGTCGTTTGACGCACTGGGAAGAAGGCCATTGATACTTGCTTATTTTGAGGGATGTTATGGTTGGATGATGTGAGTTTGTGTGGTTGGATGAAGTAAGTTTTGGTTGGAGTAGAAAAGAGTAACTTGGATGGAATTGGTTGTAGTTGAAAAGAGTAACTTGGATGGAATTGGTTGTAGTTGAAAATAGTAACTTTGTTGGAAGTGGAATGATTGTACGTTTATGGTTTGACAGTTGTGATAATATGTGATATGACTTTGGGCTTTGCCTTAATGTGAACCAACTTGTGCTATTTCAATTATATTATGCGAAATATGTTTAAATGCCGTGTAAATTTTATATGAAACTGATTAAATAAAATAAACACTTTATCAATGAGTATAACTTAATATATTTCGGATTTACCAATCCCATGATGTTGCAAATCACCCATATGTGAGAATTCAATTCTCACGCCCCATTTTCCTAACCCCTTGCAGATTATGATTTCGTGGAGCAAGGACAGTAATAGAGACGACACGGAGTTCCCCACTTAAATAAAACATTACTGTTGATACTATGTTTTATGTACACATATATGTGTGTAAGATACTTATTAAAATTATTCTACCCATTTTTTCCGCTGCATAAAAACTCATCATCTCTCATTTCCGTTATATTTCCTTCAAAAAAATTTATAGTTTGGACTTTTGATCACAATAACACTTCGAATCCGATATAATTAATATATTTTGGATTCGGGGCATTACAGGTGGTATCAGAGCTTATGTTCAAAACTTTCGGACCAAAACCCAAATCATTGTTTTCATCAAACCAAAATTCTCTTTCTTTATTAAATTTTCTTATCATGTAAGTATAAATCACTAATTAAATCACTTGAGGGGAAATGTGTCTCCTATTACCGTCAGAAGCTCCTCGAAGGTATGTTCTTATTTTATTGCCTTAAAGTTTATGGTATTGCGACAACTTGACTTTCATAACAAAACTCCAATCAAAAGATCGTAAACTCGAAACAACACCTACGAGGTGTAAAAAGAACCACGAAATGTCGTTTATATTACTATTAAAATGCAGATAATTAGTAAAAGATAAATATAAATATATTTGTGTAAATTTATAAACTTCATAAATAATGTTTTATGATTATTTGAACTATGTGCTTTAATTGTTTAAATATTATTTCTGCATAACTAAAAATTTTATTAGGAATTTCCCTTCCATATAAGAATCCACCTAAGATAGTTATATCCCGATAATTAGAAACACTTAGCTAACCTTAGAATCTATTAGTGTGTTTATAACCCAGTTTAAGAGACTGCGTACAAAGGCAAGAGCCACTCCAATATCCCACGACGAGACTTATTTGACAGGCGTGATTTGTTTTGCCAGAAGGGTTACTGAGTTGTTCTCCTTCCTACCGCTGTAAGGCTACTCGAACGGACGAGAATAGAAGACCCAGTTCAAAGACCCCACATTCACTTGGGGACATATCTAGAAAAGTTGACGATGGGTATTTCCGTTTGATAGCAGTGATCAGTCAGAGTGATCAAATCCTTTTAAACAGTTATCCTTTTGATGTAGTCACAAATACGTACAACATAGATGTGCCACCCTTTCCTGACATATAGTAGTAGTCAGACGTATGACCGTTTTACTTAGACCATAGCAGCGTAGCCCTAACCCGCTCCTTTTGCCGTTCGTAGTCCGTAGTGATGCAAGGATACGATGCGTTAGAACTATTACTTAGAAGCCTTTTGTATTCTATGACGTAATGTAAGGAGACTGACTTCCGTAGGACCAAAACTTTTAGATATATATATACTTATTATGTGCTCACTACTTGTCAATGTGTTTTACTTGCTTTATATATTAAATGTCATATTTTATCTGATTATCACTTAATGACACATTACTAGTTCCTAGAATACTGTGCGAATGTGAGCACTGTACCATTGGGGCCCCAATGCGCAGCTGGTGAATTACGTACCACACGTGTTTCAGTGCTAGCGTTGTGTTAATTTTGGTTAATCCGGTTATGTTTTTATAACTTTCTCGCACCTATACGTATCGTAACAATATTATTCTTTTCGATCAGAACTACATTTAGAATGGCACCAGGCCATAGACGTGGACGACCCTGCGTTAACCCCATTCCTCTACCAAAGGATCCTATAGGACATAACCTACCTTCTCAAGCTGAACCTAAGCCACCTCAGCAGGCCGCGCTAGGAAATGTCTGGAACTACTATGGAAATTAAGGACCGAATTTGAGGTTTACCCCTAACGCTAAGCGATCACCTGATAGAGTCCGATCCTCACATCCTTGAGATGAAAACCTTTGCCATAATCTTAGGTATTTGACTGTTTAACAAAGGACGAAGCGATAATAGAATGCGCAGAATGAGAGATCGACCTCAAAACCGTAATGGTCAACACTTCACATTTTGTGAAATCAAGACTAAAAAGGAAACCCGAGTAATATCAGCAATCCAAGCTGCAGTAATATTACGAAAAGAGGAATGTCAAGCTTACCTCGTCCACATCTCAGCAGGAGAGAAAGACGATAAGTTACGCATCAAGGTACTAATTGTGGATGGATATCTTGACGTGTTTCTTGAGGAATTAATTGGGTTACCTCCTGATCGTCAGATAGAGTTCTCCATCGACTTGATACCTGGGGCAGCACCAGTATCTAAAGTACACTATCGAATGGCGCCAAAGGAATTGGAAGAACTGAAAGAACAACTGCAATGCTTGCTTGAAAAGAAGTTCATCAGGCCTAGTGCATCACCATGAGCACCCGTGTTGTTCGTAAAGAAGAAAGATGGAACTTTCCGTATGTGCATAGACTACCGAGGTCTCAATCAACTGATCATTAAGAACAAATATCCTCCTCCAAGGATAGAAGACTTGTTCGACCAGTTGAAGAATGCTACGGTATTCTCAAAGATCGATCTAATGTCTGGTTACCACCGGCTAAAGGTCAAGAGCGAGAATATCCATAAGAAAGTATTCCGGACTTGATATGGACATTACGAGTTCACCATGATGCCTTTCAGAGTAACAAACGCTCCGATAATTTTCATGGATATGATGAATAGAGTGTTTCATCCGTACCTGGATCAATTCGTCATCGTCTTCATCGACGACATTCTTGTGTACTCTAAGGACAAAGAGCAACACGAAGAACATCTCAAGGCAGTCTTAAAGACAATGAGACGAGAGAAGTTGTATTCCAAATTCAGCAAGTGTGAATTTTGGATCAACTGCTTATGTATCGATTAGTACTAGAGCATCTCACTCCCCTGTGTCTAAGAATTTAAGAAAATTTGAGGATATAGAGTATAGAAGAATATACCTTAAGTGAAAGTGAACTTTGAGGAATACAATGAGAACCTAAAGCCGAGTGAATTGATTGGAGATAGACTTGGATGAACATCAAAGAGAAACTGAACTACACGTTCTTAAGATGAGTAAGCTAGACGTGATCTTAAGTCTTACGTGTTAAGATTAACATTTATATGTTATGGGAATACTTTAGTTGAAAAAGAAAGGACAATTGATTTTTATCTATGGGATACATAGTGGACTTCGAAGTAGAGGAAAATTTGCAACTATGTAGGAAGAAAAGTTTGCATGCTTGAGGACTAGAAAACCTTCAAAGTCTCAGATCTGGTAGGGCGACAACAAACTTAGTCGACCAAGAAAACCGAGAAGTTATTTTGGCTTTAACTAATGAGAAAACTTTCAAAAAAATCAAACCTCTCCACTAAGCCACCCTTTTTGGACCAGAAGTTTTAGAGTAAGTAGTTAGACAAAACTACTTTGAGTGGAGTAAGATATAGTACCAGTTCATCCTAAACCTAGAATTTTCCACACAGTATTGTGCAGATCACCAATGACCTCTAGGGTTGTTACATCCTCTGGAGATGCCAGAGTGGAAATGGGAGAACATCACTATGGATTTTGTCACCGGATTTCTGAAAATGGTGAAGAATCACGATGCCATTTAGGTTATCGTAGATAGACTTACGAAAACTACCCACTCTATCCCTGTTATAATGACGTATACGTTGGACAAGCTCGCCCAACTATACATAGCTGAGATAATTAGACTGCACGGTGTACCAGTCTCGATAGTGTCCGATAGAGACCCCGTTTTACCTCTAAGTTCTGGGGAAGTCTGCAATGAACCTTAGGGACTGAATTGAAATTCAGCACCGCATACCACCCGCAAACTGACGGACAATCGGAAGGAACTATCCAGACACTCGAAGGTATGCTGAGAGCTTGCGCTCTAGATCTTGCAGGAAGTTGGAAGAGCCACCTGTCAATTGTAAAGTTCGCATATAAAAACAGTTATCAGGCGACAATACATACGGCACCGTACGAAACACGTTACGGGAAAAGGTGTAGGTCACCAGTTTGTTGGGATGAAGTCGGAATTTGAAAGATTATCGAACCCGAACTAGTTGAAAGATCGGTTGAGATAGTCGCAAAGATTAAAGGAAGAATCAAAGCGGCTCAAGACCGTCAGAAGTCATATGCGGACGCTAGGAGAAGAGATTTACAATTCGACATTGGCGATAAAGTATTTCTCCGAGTGGCACCAATGAAAGGTCTAATCTGTTTTGGTAAAAGAGGTAAGCTAAAGTCGCGATACAATGGGCCATTTGACATCCTGAATAGAATCGAGGATGTGGCTTATCGCTTAGCACTACCACCAGAGTTATCGCGAGTGCATGATGTGTTCCACATATCTACACTCAGGAAGTACATAAGCAATCCAAACCCTGTTATTAGTCGTATAGATTTAGGTTTAAGCTGTGACCTGACTTATGAAGAAGTTCCAGTTACTATCCTAGGAAGGAAGTTACACTTATTAAGGAATCAAGAGATACCATTAGTTCTAGTCCAGTGGAGCCGACACGAGAAAGAAGAAACGACTTGGGAAATAGAGGATGAAGTCCTAACCAAATACCCTCAATGCTTAAGCAATACCTAGGAGATGAATTTCGGGGGCGAAATTCTGTTAAGGGGGTGAGGATGTAATACCCCGTCCCGTTTTATACCTTTTATATTCCTAGAACCCTTATTTTATATTATTATCTTTGTTTCTTTTAATTTTATTATTTTTGTGTGCTATTGTGTAATTTAAATATATATCCTTTCATAAATTCCCGAATTCGAAGAAAGGAATCGAATCTTTCAAACGAATAAAGGGCTACGAGAAATTAAATATTCAAGTTTAAAACTAGGATTTCGATCCGTATAAATTATTGAGAATAATTAAAATACATAAAATATTAATCAAATTTTGAAACTGTATTAATTTCCAAATTCGAATCAAAAGCGTGAACCAAACAAGCCTTAACTAATACAAGATATCTTGGGAAATCCTTACTTTAAATCCCAGCCACATGAATTGTCTTCCTTTCTAAATTAAAAAATAATTAAAGATATTTTCCTATATATACTAATACTTCCTTCTCTCAGGCCATCCTACGGGAATTATTTTCCCCAAAATTAGAAACAAGACCATACACATATCTCTCTCTCTCTACAAACCTCTCTCTTATCTCTAGAAAAGCAGTCACCGCCCTTCCTTTTCCGGCGAACGGCCGCCGCCGTGTCTCATGCCATCGAAGCCCTCTCCCGTCGTGAAGCCACAACGCCTCCTCCTCCACGAACCCGTCGCGATGCCTCCCTCACGCAGCCGTAGCCCAGCGCCGCCAGCAGCACAGCCTCGCACAGCCGTCGCCGTCGCGCCGCTTCCAGCGCCGCCCTCACGCCAGCGCCTCACGCCGCTAGGCGCTGTCCATCGCCGCCTCACCACCATCGACCTCCGTGGCGCCAAACGGAGCGTCGCTGTCGCCTTTGTTCCGATTCACGCCTCCCCCGCCCCAATTGGAAATCGCGCCGTCGTCGCCCTTTTTAGACAGAGGCACCGCCGCGCCTCCATCGTTCGCCTTTCTTTCGGTGAGTCTCGATTTCTCCTTGCTTATTTGATTCCCGTTCAATTTCAATCGCCTCAATTAAATCCCTTTTCGATTTCAACTGTTCGTTGTTTTAATCTCACAATTTCATTTCTTTCCGTTTTAATCGAGATGCTATCATCCTCCGTCCTTTTCCGATGAAGCCGTAAGATGAACCGCTGCCCGTTTTATTCTGGAGAAATCAAAACGACGCCGTTAGGCTACCGAAATATCCGACGAATTATCGAATCCTTAAACTACGCCGTTAGGCTGCCCGATTTGGGACTCGTAAGACTGCTCGTCTTTTCTCTTTAATTTTCGTAGTATTTGGATTAGGAATGAACTGTTTTAATTTCGAGTTGTTTAGACTTTTGGAGAGGTTGGAATATTCATCTTTTGGAACCTTGTAGATGGACTTTGATATTGTTGATTTTGTGAGTATTGAATTAGCTATGTGTAGTGTTAAATTAGTTGTTTAGTATGGTTGTTTAAGCTGTTTGGTATTATTGGATTGATGAATTAGTTTGGTTTGGTTAGCTGATGATATGGTGATGAAATTAGTTGTTAGTAATATTAGTTGAGTTTTTGGAGACAAAGGGAAACTCGTCTTCCCCTTGTGCTTCTGTTAGAAAATTAGAAACAAAAAGATAAGTCGTTTAATATTCAAAATTAATAACAAATGAAAAAGGAGTATTTTGGGAAAAATTAATATAATTCCTTTGTTTTAGAAGTGTTACTAAAGTTAAAAAAGAAAAAATACTTTTTATAAACTATATTAGTTATAATATAAATTTCTTAGAAAAATCAAGTTATTAATAAGTTTTAATAAGAGGTTTTTATGAGATATAAATTCTTATATTTTTAATTTTATAAAAGGCTTTTGTTAAGGACACAACAAAAATTAGTAAATACACCCCCCCTAATACACCTCCTCTTAAAAAGGGGTTTACTTACTAAAAGATTGTTTTTTTAGTAATCGAAATATTCATACCACAAGTATACTAGTAAATACACTCCCTCAATACACTCTTCTTTTTAGAAGTGGTGTATTTACCAAAATAGGGTGTGACCCTTAAGCAAGTCCTTTTTGAGTTTATAAGACCACAACTTTCTCGATTCTCGTAACACAAACTCTCAAGTTTTCCTAATAATTCAAAGGTCAACTTTTAATCAAATGATTTCGTACTAGGATTCTGTGCTAATCGAAATACGCACGAGGGATCCGACATTCTGTTTGTATATCACTCTCGGGACCTGGAGCTAACAGGTGGGTGATGATCTGTTGATTGATATGCTAATAATAACGTCGTGCTGGTATTTCCTGAACTCGATTAAATCAAATTAAAAATATCTAATCCAACATAAATGTAACACCTATCTATATAACTGTTTGGATTAAGTGATATAACTATATACTCCCTCCGTCCCAACATTATTTGCACACTTTCCTTTTTCGTCCGTCCCAAGATTATTTGCACACTCTAAAAAAGGAAACATTAATTTGCGTGCACACTCACAATAATATACACATATTTACCCATATGCCACTACTTTACTTAAAAAGTAATTTTTTCTTAATATGTGTGTCGTCCCAACTATGCAGATAATGCTGGGACGGAGGGAGTATATGTTATATATTAGCCTGTTGTTTTGTGAATTGATCACCACTGCATGAGTAAACACCTTACGTGAGCATGAATCAGTTCAGTTGTCAGTCAAGTATTTATTCTTTGTAAAGTTTATTGAGTTAGTTTTGTGGAGAGTCAGTATGTACGGAGTCGGGATCGAGTTTTAAATCCGACCTTCGGGGCCGCTGTCGGGGACGCCCTCGGAATCAAGGTTGTTGATCAAGTAGATCTGGTCCCCGGTCAGTTGTCGTTTGACGCACTGGGAAGAAGGTCATTGATACTTGCTTATTTTGAGGGATGTTATGGTTGGATGATGTGAGTTTGTGTGGTTGGATGAAGTAAGTTTTGGTTGGAGTTGAAAAGAGTAACTTGGATGGAATTGGTTGTAGTTGAAAAGAGTAACTTGGATGGAATTAGTTGTAGTTGAAAAGAGTAACTTTGTTGGAAGTGGAATGATTGTACGTTTATGGTTTGACAGTTGTGATAATATGTGATATGACTTTGGGCTTTGCCTTAATGTGAACCAACTTGTGCTATTTCAATTATATTATGCGAAATATGTTTAAATGTCGTTTAAATTTTATATGAAACTGATTAAATAAAATAAACACTTTATCAATGAGTATAACTTAATATATTTCGGATTTGCCAATCCCATGATGTTGCAAATCACCCATATGTGAGAATTCAATTCTCACGCCCCATTTTCCTAACCCCTTGCAGATTATGATTTCGTGGAGCAAGGACAGTAATAGAGACGACACGGAGTTCCCCACTTAAATAAAACATTACTGTTGATACTATGTTTTATGTACACATATATGTGTGTAAGATACTTATTAAAATTATTCTACCCATTTCTTCCGCTGCATAAAAACTCGTCATCTCTCATTTCCGTTATATTTCCTTCAAAAAAAATTATAGTTCGGACTTTTGATCACAATAACACTTCGAATCCGATATAATTAATATATTCTGGATTCGGGGCGTTACAGAGATCTTGTCCCTTTTCTGCCAAAAAATCAAATTAAAAGCTGAAATTAGGTTTCGAAAATCTAGGTGAAACCAAGGGTTTGAAACCCGAACTGAAACTACATTTCTCCCAATTTGCCTTCATCTTCTACCGACCAAAAAATTAATTGATGCTCATATTTCTGTAGTTGTATTGCAAAAAAAAATCGCCTTGTGCACGTCTCTTGACAAAATCGACTAGAATCTACTATTTTAAGGCATAAGAACTCTACGGACAGCACGCAATCACCAATACAATCCAAACCCCCAAAAATCATCAACCGACTCACCTAGAGTTGATAAACAATCACACCTCATAGCCCTGATTTCAGTAGTTGGATTGCAAAAAAAAAAAAAAAATCTCATATTTTTCAACCCAACATTTTTTTAGTACCTTATAGTGAAACAACTAATATATTTAATGAAACCAACCAAAACCCCTTCAACTAATATCTTTAGTAAAAATAATTAATACTCTTCAACTGATATCTTTAGTGAAAACAAATACCCTTCAAAACCTATGCTTTAGTACAATTCACTATACCTTTAGGGAAACAATTAATAACAAATTTTACAGTAAATATAATCACATAATACATTTTCATTTTCTTTATAAAATTAAACTGATATTATTATCAGTGGCCTATATAGTGTAATAACAGGTGTAACTTCAATCTTACTCTAAAAGTAGAATGCTCAGTTAATTACTTATTATACTAAAACACAATCTGTAATGATTCGGGAGTAGTAAGAAGCAACGCCACTAATTATTAAAGATATATAGATAAGATCCCTCTTTAAGATTATCTACAAGAAAGCTGGCCTTTTATCACTTTTGTAAAGTTGATAGAATAATTATGGAATAATAAATCATAGTGGAATTAATACAATAATACTATACATAGGTGACACATGAGAATGAGAGAGAGAGAGAGAGAGAGAGATTCCTAGAGAGAAGAATTGGTTGCATGAAAATAGAAGCAAATTAAATATGAGAAACAAAGAATTAAGGCTGCTGTTTCTGATCATGGCCTTTCTATTTCTTTGCAATCATCCATATTCAGCAAGTCCTCTAGGTATGTTTTATGAATTTAGCTTCATTAATTCAAGTTATAATTTAATTCTTCAAGCTCGAAAATGGATCTGTTATCGATTATTTGCTGAAATTCAACAAATAATCGGTAAGACTTGCAAATCATCGATAAGAGTTGTGATATAGCTACAAATTAACAAGATAAAGACACACTTTCTTGTTTTCACTATGGCTAGTTTATCCGCTTTATATAAGTTGCAATTTTTATTTTATTTTTTGAAATAATATAAGTTGCAAATTAGTACTACAAGCATTTATTAAAGCCAGGCTTAATTATGAAAAATAGAAACAAAAATTTAGTGTAATATTTCAAATTGATTTAGTTGGTAGTTCGGGATATGGATATACAAGTGGTTGTACATGGGGATGCAGGGTCCGGTCTTAGAATTTGATTGAATCAATTCAATAGTTGTGAAAGTTAAAATTTACAAGTTTGATATTTTACAAAACCCTCCTATATATACACCTGATCCATTTTCAATAGTTCGAGCTTAAATAGTGGCATTTTTTTTAGGATTTTTTTTTTTCTAAATATGCATTTTAATTTGATGGTATTGGATGACGCAGAGTGGGCATGACCGACCTAGTATAACTTGTTATGGTGTAGGTTGATAGGAATTTAAATCTGGTCCTATCGTGATGTGCAAACCAAATACACCGTAAATTTAATTGGATTTACAATGTATTTGTCCAGCACACCACTGTGCTGAAAATACAGGATTCAAATTCCGGTATAAATTGGTAGTACTTTTTTTTTTAGGTATGAGTTTCAAATAGCTAAAGATGTCTTTAAAATATTTTTTTAGCCAAACGATTAATTTGCTATAACCCACATATTGCTCACTATTCATACACAAATTTCATCAATCAATAAATATGTTGATACGTGCTCTAAACAAAAATAATTTTTTTATCATTAACAACTTGTGATTAACCACAATCATATAAATGCCTGCTCAGAAAATGTCAACAACAAAAAGTATGATCAAGAAAGGGGCGCAAGCATAGGTCATGAGGACAAAATTGGTCATGCAGGGAGCGGAGGTGGTGCCCAACCGGCAGTTTCCGGCGGAAATGACGGCGGACCACACTCCCCCACCGTGCAAAGTGGTGGTGCAACACAAGCCGGAGCAGGAAATAACAACATTAACCGCCACCATCACGGTGAAGGAAACCGCGTTAAATGTACATTAGGGCTAGCAAGCTTGGTGGTAACCATTTTTACCTATATAATATAAGTATCTAATAAAAGATATTGATAAATAGTAAGAATGTAAGGTAGAAGTGATCGATTAATAAGTTGTAAATTCCTGGTATGGTTAATCTTTTTTCTAGGGTGATTATTTAATTAGCTTGCTTTCTTCTAATGTATGACAAATTAAATGCAGATGCATATATATTAGGGCTATGTATATATATGTGTGTTTGTGTTTCTTAAACATGCAAATTTTAATTTTTACTCAATTATTAATATTCGTAATATATAGAACCATGATAAGAAATCTTGTCATAATTTTTTTTATTTAGAACATAAATTCAATAGATGATGTTTGTTATGAGTTCTAAAATGTAAAATGATTCTAGATTAACATTTTGAAAACCGATTTTAAAAGCAAACCATTTTAATAACTCAAAACAAACTTTATTCTAATTTAGAAAAAACTAAAAAAAATTATGTATTACAATATTTATTTTTTTAGAGATTTTAAAATTATCTAGATTTTAAAAACCAATTTTCAGAATCGTTTAAAATCCAAAACAAAATCACTTAAAGGGAAAAAAATGAACAAAATGAAGACACGTTACATCACTAGATAAATATCTCATCACGTATTATTTTGAGAAATTTTAGGTTTGTTATCACCTTAAATATTCCTCCACTTTTGATGACCATCTTATCAATTACTATCATTTTTCATATTAGGTCACATTCACATATACATGTTAAAAGATTTTTACTTGGCATCTTTCATTAAAGAAGAATTGAAGAGTAAATTAATTGTTAAAGCTCTTACCTTTTCTCATGTATCAAATGATTTAAACTGAAAAATTAAAGTAATGTATATGATTGAATGGAATGAGAAAAGGTAAAATCAACATTGGAACTTTGACATGGAAAACAAAGCACATGATGAAAGGTTGACTTTTCACAGTCTTACAAAAATATAACAGTTTGTGATTGGTGATCTAATTTTTGCAATTTTTAAAAGAAAAATATATAAATATATTATATTTCGTGTTTTCAACAATATTACATCTAACGTTATACTTTTTATAAAATAAACTAATCATATTTTTTTAAATAACAGGTATGTCGCACGTTTCAGAAAAATAACAAATCTATGTTATCATTCTTGTTTGTAAATGGTTGACGAAAACTTGTACTACTATGAATAATTTTTATTCTTAAAACATACTCCCTAACAAGGTTTGTTTGATTTGACCCTGGTTTTAAAAAAATTGGTATATTGTATGCAAAAGTAATTAAAGTGAAATGTAAGTTGAGAGAGTGATTTTTTTCTTTTAGAAAATAAGTCTAATAAATTTGGACATCCAACAAAAAAATAGATCCAATAAAATTGGACAAATAGAGTATTTTATTTACTCTATAAAATAATTTGTAGATCTATGGGGCTCCAATTCCATTATGATTTTAAAAGTGAGTATCACCCATATATCAATATGAAAAATCGTCTCAAGTATTAGACCATCTCACCAAGAGTTCATTTTTTTAATGAAGGTGAACATTAGAATATAATTATTTAAACTATAAAATGTTACTCCTTTCGTCCCCTATTAATTTTTATATTTGGAATGACACGTTTAAAAAAAGACTATTTTATTGATTTTTTGGAACAATAAATGAAGAATATTTTGAATAAAATAGGTATTGTAAAAGTGTTTTATCTTTTTAGTTACATGTGAAAATTATTGTGAAACTTTGTGTGAAAATTATTAGGGAACATAAAGAATAGGATATAATGTACTCCCTCCGTCCAATATTAATAGTCTTGTTTTTGGTGCGTGGCAAAAAAAAAAAAAAAATAGTCCTGTTTTTTGTGTTGTTATTTTTTGTCATAAGTTGAATGGTATTATGAGGTATTGTGAGGTCAATTTATTAAAAAATTTATTGTTTATGACAAATATAATACTTATATTTTCCATAAACAATAACTTTATTGATAAATAGAGTTCACAATACTTCATAATACCCTCCAACTTATGACAAAAAATAACAGTGCAAAAGAACTAGACTACTAAAATAATTTTTTTAAAGGGATTACTAATATTAAACGGAGGGAATACTTATTTATATTCATGGAAAAAAAAACAATAATCTTTCTTTGTTGGTAGGTACGTATTGCGGTGCACTGTAATGATCATAGTCTATATTTCAAGATCCAAAATTATGACAAAGAGGCTTTCTTTAGTGGATTATATGGCCCATCAAATTTAGTAGCATGAATGTATGTATACATGTGTGTAATTTTTTTTTTTTTTTTTTTTTTTTAAGAAACGGGAGTATGTGTTTAAGCCTTTAAACACAATTGCACAATAAAAAAATATTATCAGTGGCGAGGCATATCTTTAAAGAAACGAAAGAAACGTCGATGAAACACTTTTTTATGAAAAAACAGAAAACCCACCATCAAAGTAACAAGGCAAAAACTTCATGATTTCTCCAACAAGAAATTCATTAAATCGATCATTCGACGTGAATGGATATTATATAATCAATAATTTCTTCGTGTGAACTACATAGAAGTAAATATGTGAAAGGAAAAAAAAATAGCTCACATAATTTATTCTTGTAATCCCCCAACCCCATCCCACCCCACCTCACCTCACCCCAAGTATATTTATTTAATTTTAACGGATTTTAAGAACATAAAAAAAATAGGTAAAATAAGAACATTTTGAAATATTGTGTAATTAATTTATAAATTAAGTAATTGTTTATAAATTTAAAGTGAATGACATGTAAAATATTAAATGATGATTGAATGACGAAGAAAATAAAATTGTTTAAAAAAAATTGAGCATATTTGCACCAAAGAAGTATATTTTTCTTCCAAATATACAAGAAAACTGCAGATTCACCACTTGAAGTCAAATTTTAGGGTGCATCCAAATGCATGATATGCACTTGAATTTTAAGCTCAATTTTGATTTTTTTTTCAAAATACACACAAACACACTGAACTGTGTGTTTTTTGTACTCCTGTTTGAGGTATTTTTTTTAAAATTCAATTGCATATTATGCACTCAAGTGCACACTAGAACTACTCCCACTTGAATAGTACTACATCCGTCCCGCTATTATGTTCCCGTTTGACTTTTGTTGCGATTTGTTGTATTTAAATTGAAAAAATATTTTTTTAAATAATGACATATTATTCATTTTAAGTCAATGAAACAAATCGAATATGTTTTTCTATGTAATCATTAGTGGAATGAGATGTAATTTAAACAAGTTTGAAGGGAAGTGAATAGTGCAATGGGAACATAATAGCGGGACGGAAGGAGTAATTAGTTCCAAAAAAATAGTTATCTACCAATTTCAGAATTTCAAGACCAACGGTATGATATCTCATGTAATATTCATGTTTCAATGCATGTATTACAAGCGTGAATATTACGTTATAATTTATCCATCTATAAAATTAATAACATAAAAAACTAGAAGATGAAAGGGAAAACATTTAATTTAGAAAAAAAAATCAAGTAGAGAACTTCACTTTGAATTCATATATTTTTACCTAACAATGAATCAATGATATATATGGATAAATACACTACTAGCTCTATAAAAAATACCATTATAAAGTACAAATAATTTATACTCAAATTAATTCTCAAAGAATCGGACATTGACTCCATATTAAAGCTAGGAATGACTTCAACAGAATTAAAATAAATAAAATAAAGAAATACTACCTCCATCCCAGAACTATTTTCATAGTAGAGGATTATAATTTTTTAAGAAAAAATAAGTATGCGACCATGGAATTGACTTTTACGAGTGTGAGTTTCTTTTTTTTGTTTGTTTTAAAGTGTGAAAATAATTGTAAAATGTCAAAATAAATAAGGTATGAAAGTAATTGCAGTAGAAGATTTCAAGCTTTCCAAGAAATAAGAAAGTAAAATTAAGAAGTTTCAGATGTCAGAACTATGAAATATTCCCCTACAAAAGAAAATGAAATTCAGAAGAAAACAAGCGACTTGGATTTGTCTAGTGGTAAAAGAGTTACTAAAAAAGCTTCTAAAAGAGTGCCAAACCTGCATATGTGCTGGAAGATTAAAGCAACGGTTGTAAAGTAAAAGGAGAAAGAGAAAAGGGGAAACCTTAAAGAGTGTGTGGGTCTCTCTCTTTCATGAACATATACACACAAAGAATCTGATGCTCAAACCATCAAAAATTCAACATACAGGAAAACTTATCTACTGGAAACTTATCTTTCCATCAAGCAAAATGTGAATTCATCTACTTCACAACAAATCTCTACATTATGAGGGAGTTTATCATGGATTTACAAACAGGGGTTTGGTGGGAGGTCAAATTTCTATCTTTCAAGAAGAGTAATATCACTAATGATACAATATCAACTTAGATGATAAGCATGGACCACTGGATGTTGAAAAAGAGAGAGAAAGGAAGACAACGAAACTCACATTCACCTACTATGAGATTACTGTTTCAACAATCTGAACGCTGAGCAATCGGGCTCGTTTAGTCGACCATCATGTGGAGCATAAGTGATACCCGAACATTGTCACAGTACTTCTTGATCAGCCCAAAGTACTGCATGGCATCGTTAGGTTGAAGTCCTTCCATGAAAAAACGGAACAAGTGAGAGTGTGTCTCCCGCATCACGTCCAACGATTGCTGCAATACTTTCTCTTGTTGTCCCTTATTTAATTCCGTGGCCTCCATCAACGGTAATAGCGCTCGTTCCTCCTCTTCGAAGTGGTGTTTGCAGTTTTCCTGTTGAGAAATTAACAAAATCAAGAATCTAGATAATATGTCGGATGAGGCAAATTCCAATGTAAAACAATTTACCGTACAACAGGTTTGTATCTTGTGTATATTTTTAAACAGTATTAGTTGTTAATTCAAAAGTATTAGTTGTTATACTACACAGTCATAGTTGTGAATCAATTGTATGGTAAAATTGTTTTACCTAAGATCAACACTTTCTGATAAATTCGTATAATTGAGAGAGCAGTACCTTTAATTTTTTGAGACGGGACACAAGGCGGACTAGGGAATCTAGGTAGTCGGGGCTTCCCGGATTCATTACACCTATCATCTTGATCTCTTCTTTGATACCATTCATTATGGGTAGATCTCTAGCATGTTCCTCATTTGCAGATTTGCACAATCCTGTATCATTACAAAAGTTCAGTAAAGAGAGGATCTCAGTTTTACAGGGGTAGCACCCGCTATGAGATATCACTGAATCGCACTAATAACAATCTTCCTGAAGCATCATAGAAGCTTGGATTTATCTTTCTCAGCCATGTATGAACAAATCACATAATGTATTGAAAGTTAACAGTGTTTCCATCTCAAACCACAGTTACATTTGTGATTCAACATTAGAGCATAAGTTTAACTTGTATTTTTGACGGCACAAGGGTTAGCTTTCAACTCCTCAATCCGAATTCACAAATAATAAATTTAGTATAAAGAACACAAGATTATGCTTTCAACACATAATCAGTCACAACTTTGGCCCAGTCCCTTGATTTATTAGTTATCACTACAACTGCTCGATTTTGTCACCGAGTATAATAACCCCAAATTCAGCCCAGACAACAACAAAATAGACTTAAAGATTCACAAAATTTTGAAATTTGCAGGGAAAAAGACAAGAGACAGCTTATGTTTGAAATTAGTATCGATCAAATCATCAAGTATTTAAATGAGGCAATGCATTCCATAACCTCACCAACAAACACTTATCATCAGCCAGCAAAAATAAAATTACAGGGTTGTTTCCAATCTCCACCATTACGCTATTAATCACCCTATAGAAGTCCTTTTCAATAAATTATTCTTGTGGTGTTGTTCAATCTTCAAGAACAGTATCAAGTCATATTCAATATGCCTTTAATCGATTCACAAAGGACAACACAACGTTACACATCCTGCCAACCCTAGCTCTCCACGTTGTACATCATGCAACAATACTTGTACATTTTCCTCATCCAAAAAAAAAAAAAATTGAGAAAATACCTCGATCGGCGGACTCGAGGATCTGAAAGAGAACCCTCTCCTCCATCTGCGCGTGCTCCAACATCAGCTGCTGTAACTGCGAGTAGCTCTTCGCATACTTCTTCACCTCCATACGCGGACTCCCCATCAACGGATCCCCATTCGTGTTCCCGCCACGCGCCGTCATATCCTCCGCCCACTTCAGCATCCTCTCCAGGTGCCAGTTAATGCTCCGGTGCTGCAGCACCGTCACCCACACCACCGCCGGCGTCGATGCGCCGCACCACCCCCAAATACTACTCGTGTCGTTGTTGGCCACCACCAACGGCGGGTCGGGGAACTTGGCGTCCAGGTAACGGAGAATCTCCTCGACGGAGCCCGAAACGACGTCGGATTTGTAGATTAGGGTCGGGTTCTCGTTGGCGGTAGAAGGTATGAACTGAAGAGTCACGGGCTTGTACAAAAGGGCTAATCGAATGTGCGAGGTCGCGAAACTATCCGGCGGGCCGTAGAGCTTGATCACCGGCGGCGGCTTCGTCAGCTCCGGGGCGATCTCCGCCGCCGATTTTTTTTTCGCAGTCCCAAAACAATTTCCCATTACTGTGGAAACTAATGAGGTTTGCTATTTAAGTAAAATGGGATTTGCTTGCAAGATTTATGGAGAAAAAGAAATTAAGAAAAGTGATGCTTAGAGCGTAAGAGAGCTAAAACAGGGATTAACAGAAAAGATGGGTTTCTGTATGTATATGTGTATGTATAGATCGATCGTGCATGTGGATATTGCTTGATTGAGAAGGGAAAGAGAGGGGGGAATGGTAAAAGGGAATTATGAGTAGTAAATTTGAGTAATTAAGAACGGAGGCACGCAGACTAGGTGTTTGTTGGGTGTCCGCAGTCAAACATCGATCGTTGGTTTCTCACGTGTTCTGTGGGTATGGCACGTGCGAACTAAATCAGATTCTGATATTTTATTAATTCTTAATTATTAGAGAATGTGTGATGATATTATTTTAATCCTTTGGTGATGAATGAACATGTTTGTCTGAAATTCAGATTATATTACTGTAATTATTGATTTAGTTTACATATATATAAGGATAATGATAAGTCAAAGTGGTGTCGTGCAAATCTACTCCATTAATTACTGTCTTTATTTTCCCCTATAATTCACCACTCTAAATTACCAGTGCATCATGCAACAAAAAAAAAAAAAATCTTATTTTATCAACTCATCCTTTTTTTTTCTTTAAGTAATCAATTACAATAATTTTCTAACATAATCAATTACAATAGTTCCTTCGATCATCGGGTACATGGTAACATCTTTTCATCTCGCTGTAGACCGGAACCGTAATTACCACAAGAGGGAGACCACTCAAACCCGCAACTCCGAACCACAACCGCACTGCAGCCGGAACTCCAACCACCACAATAGGGGAACACCACCCCACCACAAGAGGGAAATAAATTCTCTCTCCATGTCTCGAACCCAAGACCTCTCGGTCTTAGATGGTGGCCTCAACCAATTGAGCTACCAACACTTGACTAATCAACTCATCCCTTACTAACGGTGTAATTGGATAAATGAGTGATACGTAGAACCAATTATGTTTGATATATAACACTAACTTTAACTGAAATATATTGATTAATATAATTAAAATGTGATATTAAATTTAATTGAAAATATAAAATGAAATTGAACAACAATTTTAACTGAAATGTGACTAATTTTAAGAAAAATTACAATGATACTCAATTAAAAAAAAAGGATAAGGTTATACTATTTATAAGTTTGTTATACTAATGACAACATTGTACATTGGGATAAAAAGCAAAATAATCAATTCTATAAATAAAAAGTTTTTACCCACGACTTTTAAATAAAAAGTTTTATACCTATTTTAATATAAAAATGCATATGTGCTCTTATTAAAAAAAAAGTTTTATACTCATTTGGCTCACTCCTCCCTCCTTCCTCAACCCCCATGAGCACCCCATACCCCACCTGGTCCCCTCTGCTAATTCATATTGATTTATTTATTAATTAAATTTATATTAGTTATTTTAATGTATTAATAAAATTTTAGAATTTAATTACACTTTGTTAAATAGTATATTTATTTATTAGAAATTATTATAGAATCGTTTATCTTTACTAGTAATTACTAAGTGAAATTATGATTATAATTAATTATTTATTAGAAATTATTACTTGTTTATTATTTATTTATTAGTAAATTCTATTGATTATAACATTTAATTATTTTATTTACTGTTAATTGATCTATTATAAATATTTCTATTATTTTAAAGTGTGTTTAATAAATAATTATAATGCATTAAATACAATAAATAAAATTTAACAAAAATGTCTTCATCACCAACCTAGGGGTGGGGTGGGGTGGGGTGGGGTGGTACAATAGTGGGACTCATTTTAACTTTTGAGGGTGTTATTGAAAAAAAAAATGGTTAGTGGGTAAAAATATTTTTTTTTCTATTGAAGTGGGTATAAATCTTTTCTTTTTATTACCCTTTCTCACTTGTACCTTAATGTGCATTTATCCACAAAAATGTGCTTATATATAGTTGACCCTAATTTCAATTGAAATATAATTGTAATACCAAATTCGTGATAAATATAATAAATACAAAAGTGTTTTTTTATTGAATTTCATTTTGAATCAACCAAGAAATTTTGGGATTACAATCTCTAATCAAGATCCTCTAATGAAGAATGACGACCTCTGATGAGGAACGAATGGAGAGCTTTGAGGAGAAGGTTGACTAGAGAAGTTTCACACTTTGATTTCAGATCAAATGTCGCTTGGACTAGCTGCAAAGAACGCTTATAGGGAATTTTGAAGTCCGAAACTTCTGACTTGTTAATGTATGTTGAATGACTATAATATGACCCATGTTAATATGTGTAATTATATGTTTACATGCCAGATCTGATGGGCTGAAAGATATGAAAATATTTGATTTGATCTTCTTTATTCTCTTTCGTTTTGACGAGATAAGAATCTGATACAATTTGAATTGATTGGTATCCTTGGTTTTTCTCTACTGTGGTAGATATTATTTGATAAATCACAAATGTAGAGAGGTTTGAGAGTGGGGTTTGGCGAATTTGGCATCGGCTGGAAGGGTGTCACTTTGGTGGGGAGATATACTGAAGGTGGTTGAATGGGGGAATTGAGGCTTAGTTTTGGGAGTGTGTGGATGGGAGAGTTGGTAAGGGGCGGAGCATCCGTTTTTTGGAAGAAGATTGGACAAGGGAAAGGATTTTGAAAGAGACATTTTCTAGGTATTTTCACTTAATTCTAGATAAATAGGGTACAGTAAGTGATATGAATTTTTTAGAGGGTCGATGGAAATGGTCTTGGAGATGGAGGAGACCGTTGTTTGAACGTGAACTTGTGCATTTTAATGAACTAGCTGCTTTGATTTACAGGATCCAACTCAGAAACGATGTAGAAGACTCATTGAGACGGAGGTTAACCAACAATGGAAAATTCACTACAAAGAAGACTTGCAAATTCTTTTGAAATCGAGGGAGGAACATACCTTGGAGTGGGGAGGAATTGAAGACTTTCAAGCTAATCTGAAAGAGCTATGTACCTCACAAAATTATAGCACATGTATTGAGACTACTTTGGGATCGTCTTCCTACCAAAATAAATCTTCGGACGAGGTATCATCAGCCCCAATGATGATGTGTATTGTACTTTTTGTGGAGAACATGAAGAATCAGGGAGACAATTATTCTTCGAATGCTCAATCTCATACTCAATTTGGATGCTTTGTCTTGAGTGCATGCGATCACCAATAGTGCTTCACACATATACTTTTACAAACTTGATGGCATTTAGCAATACTCTAAGAAGGTAGAAGGGGAAGGAAGCTGCAGTTTGCATGTGGCTTGGAGTTGTTTGGTTAGTGTGGCAGTGGAGAAATACAATTATCTTAAAAAAAATTGAGAGATTCTTGGTGTCAAAGTTTATAGAAGAGCCCAAGAGTAGATTATGGAGTTGGTTTGTAATTAAAAATATTATTGTATTTCTGACTCTTATAGTTATAGTGACTGGGTGATGAATCCCGAAGTCATTTATGCTCTTAATTTTGTGATCCGGATGTAAACCTACGGATGTACTTTTGTGATTGGTTGGGTATACCTTATACCCTATGCCATGAGTTAATAATATTATTTTTTACCGATCAAATAAAAATTGATAACTCGCAAAATATCATAATTTTAAGAGTGTCTGGTATGAGACCATATTATGTCTCATGCAAGTTTTTCCCCGATTTTAATATGCTTACAGTAATAAATACATGAATATAAAATTTGTAC